>JAQQWQ010000011.1:0-2400000 GCA_038364195.1 Apiospora sp. TS-2023a
TGATACTTGATCGAGACTTGTTCAAAAATCGTTGGCGCTGCACGGACCAGAACCTTCCAGCCGGTTGATAAAGTGGCCCGACCAGTCTGACTCAGTCTGGCGATCAATCCAGACAGCTTCCGCCACACAAGAGCTCCAAGCTCCAAGCTCCAAGCTCCAAGCTCTCCTCCTTGTGGCAGGCTTGACTGTGGCAGTCAATACCCACAGCTATCTAATCTCTTATCTAATCGCAGCTGCCACCCGAACGCGTGTGGGCTCTTGCCTAGCACCAGTGCACCACTACGTGCAACAGCCTACAGCTCCAGCCAGCCTTCCCTAGCGCGGCCTCAATTGCGTTGGCCAGCTCTCTGCCTGCACTGACTGCACTAACCTTACGTCGGTCCCTCTCAGCCTTCCCGCCATCATCACAACCTCCGACCCACGATAACTCCCAAACCCGACCGTAGAAGAAACATCGCCGTCTCTTCAGGTCCCATACCGCAAATCAATCAACCAGCCGCTGCGGGCCATTTGCATCGTCACATCTCGCCATCATGTCTCGCCGTTACGATTCCCGAGTAAGCTACCTACCTTGCCTCTGCCAATCCTCCCGCATCTTGCCGCTGTTGAGCTCCGCCGCCCGCACCAAACAATAGCTGACCCTTGTCCCTCCAGACAACCATCTTCTCCCCCGAAGGCCGCCTCTACCAGGTCGAGTACGCCCTCGAGGCCATTTCCCACGCCGGTACCGCCATCGGAATCCTCGCCAAGGATGGCATCGTCTTGGCCGCCGAGCGCAAGGTCACATCCAAGCTGCTGGAGCAGGACACATCCGCCGAGAAGCTGTACATTTTGAACGAGTAGGTGGCCGACGTACTGGGAGACGCACATCGCTTCCACATGGGCTAACAAATGCACAGCAACATGATCTGCGCCGTCGCTGGCATGACGGCCGACGCCAACATCCTCATCAACTACGCCCGCCAAGCCGCCCAGCGCTACCTCCTCACCTACAACGAAGACATCCCCTGCGAGCAGCTGGTGCGCCGGCTCTGCGACCTGAAGCAGGGATACACACAACACGGTGGTCTCCGACCTTTCGGCGTCTCCTTCATCTACGCCGGCTGGGACCCCCAACGCCAGTTCCAGCTCTACCTCAGCAACCCCTCGGGCAACTACGGCGGCTGGAAGGCGACGAGCGCGGGTGCCAACAACGCGAGCGCCTCGAGCTTGCTGAAGCAGGACTACAAGGAGGACTGCACCCTCAAGGAGGCGTGCGCCATGGCGGTCAAGGTGCTCAGCAAGACGATGGACTCGACGAAGCTGAGCAGCGAGAAGAGTATGTCCCTGCAACCCCAACCTAAATACCCTTCATTTATCTCTTCTCGTGACACATACTGACACCCTTCCAGTTGAATTCGCGACAGTGGGCCAGACAGAGGACGGCAAGATCTACCACCGCCTGTGGAGCGCGGACGAGATCACCACGCTACTGAAGGAGAACGACCTGGCCAAGAACGAGAACACCGAAGACAACTAGAGATAGCAAAAACCGTGTGTGCTTTGTCACGGGGATATGGGTCACATCATAGAGCAGCTGTACTAATATGACACCAAAACAATTGACGACTGGCATGAACCGGCGATGATTTCTGGCCACATCAAGTTCCTCGAATTGCAATGTTGATGTGTCCTTGCGGTATTACTAGGTAGAGCAAGGCAGATACTCTGGCACCTTTCTCTTCCCTTATGATGATGTGATATCGTGACGTTTCCGGCAACAGTACGCCATACCTCCTGTCCAACAGCATTCTCGTCCGTGCCTGACAATTCGCCATTAGCCGGCGAATGCTTGACATCTTGTCTCTGGCTCCCTGAAGCGGTGATACAAACCTCGATGCCCAGGCAGAATGTAATAAGTGAACGCGATCAACAACTGATTTCCTGTTGATTTTGATCGCTGCAGCCTCTTGGGTGAGAGCAAACTTGGTCCTGAAAGAAACTGTTGGTTTGTCGGTCGACTCCATTCCGGTCTCGATTCCAGCAGCGACCAACACAATGAACGCCCGGCTTTTTCCAGCCTCTTGATACCTTGACCCACGTCCAGCTTGGTATATTGTTCCCTGAAGCGGCGATGCGGACTTCCTGTCCGGGAATCACCTAGCCAATTGCACACCATCAACAACTATCTCTGCAGCATTTGCTAGTGCCGCATGCTTTCGACGTTGACCTGGACAAAGAAATACAGGAATATATGGGCAGTAGTGTGCCGCAAGCCCCTTCGGTACCGGAAAGCTGAGGATCGCCTATCAGAATCAGAATTTTCCCTGCTGTCATGGAGCAGCATCGCAATAACCTCATTCTCTTTTCTACCTCATATATTTACGGGAAATGGCGAAATGATGTGATGCTGTATCTCGACGAGGTATTCAACAAAGAGGAGGCCTGGGAGTCTACTCCACGAGAGCAGTTGGTCCAACGTCTACTTGGCCTTGCCCGTGGCAAGGGTTCCAGAACGTACCAGATGGTGTTGAACAAACTAGGAGTGAGTAAACTTGACGCCTATTGACGGTGGACAGCAGACAGCAAGCTGATCTTTGAAAATATTCCCAGGTTCCTCTGACGAGAACGGTCCCTGTAGTATATTGATTGACGCCATTGTGGTTGGTTTTGTGTGGCTCTACCCGACCTCCCCTTGTGTTGAGAAAGCGGTTACCATACTAGCGACACTGAAGTCTATGGAAGGAACGCCACTTGAAAGGGACCTTTCTTGTTATATGCATGACACCTATAGTATGTACCCTACTGGTTAACTAAGAAGAAATCGAACATGTGGATGCTTACTTCGTTGCAGCAGATTGGATCGTCGATGCAGTTGGAAGCATTGAAGAAGGTAAGCCCCTTTCCTTTTGTCCTAGTATCTTCAAGTGGCAATTACAGTATTCATAATATTACAGGCGACAAGACGAGACAAGTGCGAAAGGACTTTTCCTTTGCTCATCACCTATTCGTGGCGACACTGTACGCCAGATCGGTCGCTGACGACATCAGATGGTTCGCAAATGCGGGAGCAATAATGAACAAAGTACTGGAAAATCAAAAAGAGTTTACAGAATCCAAACTGGGAACCTTGAGTATCAAGACATGCGCGTTATGCATCGAAAGGGACAATACTCGAGGGGAAGACATCTTCCTCGCCATGATTTACGGGTATTACCGGGACGAGTGTTTGTATGGGCTCAGAAGCACGGTAGAGAAACTGCATGAGGCGTGGAAATCTTGGGAAGAGGTACTTAATGATAATTGGGGCTTAGCCAAAGACCACGGGGAGGTGAGAGAGGCAGTGTCCAAAGTTCAAGCGGCGATGAAGGCGTATCGTGGGAAGGGGTTGGTTTCCCAAGCCCAAATCGTGTAGGGGAGAATTGGATCCGGCCATAGCCAGAGAACACGCGACGAAGATCGCGGCCTCTACACAGAAGGCAGGGTGGGCTATGTTTTAGTTGCATTTATATGGTATTTAATGAGTATAAGTTGTTCTCCTGGCGAATCGAGTAATGCCTGCAAGTATTGTGCTCTTTATGAGTCTTTTGTTTCTACTGGTCTTAGCTGGTATCGAACCGAAAGTTAAACCACAAAAAAAGTATCCCAGGAAGATACCATGTGGCAGGCAATAAGTTCCGGTCCGTCTCCGTATCCTGATTTGCAAGGTTGACGGACATTTTGAACGGGGCCGACATACAGATTCTCGGTCGGCCAGACTGACCCTCGACCTTCCTTCAGACTTGGTCGGTTGAGAGGTGTCTCCCAGAACTTCCTGGTCCTCCAAGTGCTGAGGTACCAATTGGTTCTCTTCGCGATTGCCGTTGGGTTGGCTGCAGACCACGGTCCCGCATTCCAGCCACAGTCAACACAAAGAGCATTAGGGCCGTTCCTAACCTCCTGATACACTCGAGATCAACGACAAATACCATCTGGAATCTAGTTGGCTCCAAATCGCACATAGCCAAACATGATCGCCGCATGCGTTCTTGGGCGCCATTTCTAACCAGCACGAAGAAATGCTTGGATATAAATTCTGACATAGAATGTCCGTAGTCCCGGCATTTCTGAGAGCCATATAATATCAAAACAAGCAGATTGCTGTATTACACCGAAATGCAACAAGATAACCTCATACTCTTTCCCTCTGCAGATGAGTCTGGGGAAAGACGTAACAATGTCATTTTTCATCTCGATGCATATCTCACGCGGCAGCCTTCCGAGGCTCAGTCGCCAGAGGAATATGCTGAGGAATTACTCAGCATTGCTAGTGGCGAGTCTACCGGGTCGCTATCAGACGATACGAACCCCGATGGATCTAGGTTCTACTGGTTGTAGAAATATAATAGTCGATTCTACTTGTGTTAGTAGTATTTGGCTGCCGACGGTTGATCACCAGCTGATTCCTCTGTACAGCAATAGACCCTCCTGAAGACGATACATGGTCGATTTTAGTCGATGCAATTAACATTGGCTTTGCATGGAGGAACCCAGCTTCCCCTTCTATCGAGAAACTTATCGAAATCCTGGAGATACTGACGTGTTCGGACGGATCGCCATCCGTGGAGAAACTGTTCAAATATGTGGACAACCGTGGTATGTAGGCCCATATACAATCTGCGAGAACTATACTAATGTTAATGATGTTGTAGTCAGAAACCTCGCGTCCCTTGCTGATGCGAGCATTACTGGATGTAAGACTTCCTTTTTCATTCCCCTACTACGCACTGAAAACCTTCGTCACTGATTGTCATTAGCCGAGTCGAGCCACGGAGACAAAGTGAAAAAGGACATTAAATTTGCCTGGTGCCTCTTCATGGAAAGACTGTACGCCGACGAAATCATTAACAGCCTGTACAGTTACGCGGTGTATAAGGTGGTAGAAAGGGTCTTCCAAAAAGATTTCCAGGATCACAGAGTGGGAACCTTGAGCATCAAGACGTGCGCTTCATGTATTGAAAGAGAGGAGAATGAGGGTCGGGACTTTTTCGTGTCTAAAGCGCACAACTATATTACCTGTAACTTGGGTGGATGGGACAAGGAGATATGGGACTCCTTGGTCCTGGGCCTCAACGATGACTGGGAATATAATGAGCACGATGCAGAGGAGAAACTTGCAGTGGTCAAACTTACAGCGGCGTTGGAGGCGTATGCCAAGCGTAAGGAAGAAGAACGGATCGAGGAGGAAAAACGGAGCGAGGAGGAAGATCGAATGCTGTGTGAGGAGAAATAGACTCGTTCACTTTCAGGGGACAGTAGCGCATGGCGAAGCTCGTGGTGTCGGGGTGGAAGGTTGGATAGGTTGCCTTATGTTAGTTAGAGTAGCATATCTTTAATTGAATCGTAGTCTTCTCTCCTTCACCAGTCTCTGCTATGTGCGTGGCAACGTGAGTGTCCTAATTCTTCCTTGCTGCATCAATATCACTAGAAACGCCGTCAGCGCCCATTCGAATTCCCACTTGTCTTTGGCCACCAATTTGGAATAGATCACCATCAGTATCACCAGGCTAGTATTCGCCTTGTCACCGCGGCAGACCCTGGGCCAGAGCGGCCTACCGAATAAGTGTCTTTAGCGATGCCAGCAAGCTCCTCCTGAATATTTACTCATTCCCTGAAATCCTTGCCCGAAGCTGCTTTCGATCAAGCCCAAAGATGCCGTGACTACGGCTATTCTCACCTTGTGTCATGACTGGGTCAATCTACCCAAGTAGAAATTGCCTATCTGTGGTCAAAACAATAGGCACATGTTCCCACATGAGTTCTTCTTTATGCCTTCGGTTTCGCAGGCCAGCGGGAATTCGGTTGGGCAAGTTGCCAACAATGCCGGAAATGGAAAAGGACGTCCAAGTCCCAACACCTCACCACGTTCTTGACAAATATCCCTCATCTGCGGAATCAAGTTGGTTGAAATTGTTATACCATTTCCTGTCGGGAACAAGCTTCCGAGATGTCAATTCAGTCGTCCTTTGTCTACGTGAACTAACAACGCCCCCTAAACCATACGTTTCACATGTGATGCATCGTGGGATCATGACGAAGACCCATCAAGTATGAGTGCTCAGCCAATAACCTGCCATGTCAACAACATAGACCGTAGAAGTACCCGTTTGAGCAGACGTTGGTCCAGGGGGCGTTGTATACCGTGTTATGTTGCAACTCTAAAACGGCTAAGCCAGATGCATTTAGAAGGACGCTTTCAACTTGCTTTCCAGATATCACCAACTGGATGTTAAGTACAGTGGTCGGGGCAGCGTAGGAATCTTCACGAACAAAGCTGCACTGATTGTCACGTAGACTGAGAATGAGGGTTTATCCAGTAGCCTACTTATATAAAGTCCTAATGGTGCATCCAGTGGTTGCCCATTTGTAGAGAGCCCTTCTCATGCAGAGAGCTACTAACTATTATAACGCCTAACTTAAGATCAACTTTACTGTCAGTATTATGGATAAGAGACCGGAATGGTGGTGTACCGTGGATGGCGAAGAGGAGTTCCTCGAAAGACGAAACGAGGTGATCTTGATCATCGATGCTTATATTACCAACGGCAGATTAGAAAGTGACCGGGACTTGAAAAACTGTTCTACGGAGATTTTGGAGGCTGCAAAAGGCCGGATCGTTGAGTCCAGCGTTCTCGAGACAAATGAGAATGCTTCGTGGGTACGAGCTATAACTCGAGAGCAACTCAGCCCTGATTTAAGTACGTACAGCTGCGACTGCACTACACAATGGTCCCAGGCTAACCTGCGTGAGCAGTTCCGGCTTCATTTGAGAGAGACCCAGGCAGCATAATAGTTGATGCGATATCTGCTGGATTTGCATGGGTCAATCCGAATTCGCTATCAGTCAGGAAGCTGATCATGATCCTAAAGAAGCTCAAAAACTTGGACGAGCAGCCTCTCAGGAAAGGAATCGACGAGTACATGAAGGGCTCGGCTGGTGTGTTACCACGCCCTCCTCATCGCTAGAAACATGCTAACATATTCCTGACACAGATAGATGGAATCCTCTTATAGACCACTTGGCATATGCATGTATTGATTTCCCGATCCTGCACAATAAAACGTCATGATGCTGATTCTGTTCTTTCTAGTCTCTCCTATCGATACTGCAGAGATGGCACAAAATCGACGAGAACAATCGCAACACATCTTCTCAGCAAGATTGTATACTGAACGACTGATCGATACCATGGAATTTTCGACCATATCAGTGATCACAAAGGAGGCTGTGCGAAAAAGAAAACGTACCACACGAACAAACTCAAGGTGCATCAAGCTGTGCACTTTATGCATCCAGAGAGATCCGGCTGAAAAGGCTGCTTTCCTCGAGGCGTGGTATCGTGTTTGCATAGAAGAACAGCCTGAGAATACGGAACAGTTATGGGCGACGTGGCAAGAGAACCTTGATCATAATCGGTCATTGGATGCCAGCTTGGAGGGGCTGGTCCCCGTGCTTCGCGATGCGATGCGTAGCTTCTCGGCGTCTAGAAGTACGACCGGGTAAGCTTATGGTGGGGTCTCTCTCATAACGTTTCGGTGGCGGCACTATATTTCCCATGATGTATAGTGTCATGGGGCTTTCCGTCCCCGAAAGATAACAGCAGGGATATTTGCTTATCCTTTTCCCCCTTTTGCTTTCTTTCTTTCTTTTCTTTTTCTTTATATGTGGACATCCTGATAGAGGGAACTCTCCTTATACTACTGTCTTTACTGTTATAAATAAGTTTATATAAAAACAAACATCTTAGTCGTACCAACTTAGTCTCATATGCCGTATGCCTATTGTGCTGAGCTAGAATTGGAAACTATAGTAAACTGATCTTGCTCTGTGTGCCAAATTCTGCCCTCGGAGAACAATATGCCGACTCCTTGATCACTGCTATTACTCGGTAAACCAGGGAATCGCCAAATCTACACGACAGACTTGTCGTGCCTCGAAGGATATGTCAAGATCTTCCTTCTACATCTGCAAAATCACCCATTGCCTGCGGATTCCTATGTTGCGTTCGCTCAAGCCTAGGAGTAACGGCATGGCCTTTCCACGATGCTGACCCGGTTGGTGGTCTTGTGCACCTTATAAGGCATACCATGTATGTCTACGGGGTCTTTGAGGTTTTGGGCCCGACTTCCCCGTCCCCTCCCAGCTCTGTGTATTTCTGAAGATGCCGACAGCTCCTTTCACTTTGCAGTGTTTCTCGCTCTGTGACGTTTTCGGAATCAGCCCACTCATAGGGAGACAAAAACAATATCCATCTGCTATTCGAGGCCGATGGCGCTCGATAGCCATCCAAGTTCGGGTCCATTTTGGTACCCGATTCGCTGACTTGACAAACACTCTGTGATTGTCGCATGCAGATTCCCGGGTGGTCAAACTTAGCCTCGGCGTTCGGTTAAAATGTTATCTCAAACATGAATGAGCTGGTTCTTCTAGGGCGTTCACCCCTCTAACACTCGAGGTGCTTACGTTTGTGAGTGCTGTTGGGTTGGGTTGGCAACAGACTACGGTGTTGCATTCCAGTCACAGCCAACAGCAGACAAACCTGTACGTTTTCCGACTACGTGGTCACATAATTTACCAATGAAACGCATATAACTGTTTGCCAGGAAACTTAGTGTTTGAAACTACGGGGCTAGGTCCAGACAAAGAATTGGGTGGCATATATATCATGCCGTGCGCCATGTATTAAAGCCTTCGTTTCGGAGGCTTTCACAAGAGTCCAGGCATCCTACCATTTCTCACCCCCCACAGACTTAACCATGTCGAATGATGTGGCCAAACTGTTTCTATTCGCTCAGAGCCCTGACTGGGACAAAGCACAGTACAACTATCATCGGAGATTCAACTTCGTGGCCGAATTCCTATTCCTGGAAGTTGGTGCACAAGCTTTGGAGCGTACCACGGCGCAGGAACTCGCCAGTAAAGTCTTGCAACTGGCAAAAGGAGAGGATTCGTTACCTCAGGAACGAAGTATCCCTGACCATGAGGTGATTAAAGTTCCTTATTGCCTCGATTGTGAGCTTATTGTCTGTTCATTGATGTTCTGTTAGAAAATAACCAAATTATAGGCTTCCACGGTCTTGATGACCCTGGGACCATCCTGATTGAGGCATTGACTATTGGGATTGTGTATATGAATCCCACCTGGCCTGGCATCGAGAACTTGATCCATGTCCTGGTTGCATTGGAGAGCATGCAAGAGAAACCCTTCATGCAAGGCTTGGAAAGCTACTTGAAGGTTGCGTACAGTAAAGCATGACTTCTTCTAGTCCTAAGACACACCAGCTGATGGTCCTTTCGTATAGGCAGATGGAGTTTGAGCCTTATTCCAGTAATCGAAGGGAAGTGTAAGTTCTCTGCTATCCCGCAGCTACTCTCTTTTGCGGGATACGGAATTGACGATTATATTACAGCCTTAACCACCTGCGATGACGCGAGTAACAAATTACGGCAATCTAGAGCCATATTCAGGGCTAGACTGTACGGCAGATCCCTCATTCATGACTTTGAGGATTCCGCGATATCCGATATGACAGGGCTAGCTCTACAGCATCCAGTAAAGATTCGAAGATGCACGCACTGTGCATCAAAACATGCGTCTCGTGTATCGAGCGAGATGATTCTCTAGATGACTCGGTTCTGCTTCAGGGGCTCGACCGCTTGAGCATACAGAAGCGATTTCGCGACCCCCAAGCCGTATTGGAGAGCAACGAACCGGGCATGGAAGAGCTGAAGCCTGACGCCCTCAAGTTTAAAGAAGCGATGCAGAAGTTTGAATTGAGGCAGTTTCATTATTAAAGTGTAGTTTCTATCCTGCAGGATGGAGAGCCAATGATATTGATTCTAGGAGTCCTATTTTAGTCACTATCCAACAGTTTGCAGTGGACGCATAGCGGATCTTGAAACGCAATGTCGTCAGCGACATACCACACCATGCAGATAGGGCTATATGAATGACTGATCTTAAATGAGTCAGAAATCTCATGACCGTCTCAACTTAGCCTCGTACCCTGCGTGTCTTGAACTAGGAACTAGAAAGACTTTGCCCAAAGACCCAATCTCTACGAAGAAGCCTCCTGAGCAGCAGCGTGTGCATGAAAACTGCCCGTAGCCCGGGGATACACCACCTCAACCTTCCCCTTCGCCCCAGCCCCAGCTCCATTGCTTCTCCTAGTACCTCCGCCGTCGTGTTCAAACTCCCCCCTCACAATCCGATCAATCTCATCCTCCACAAAGTCCTCCGACCTCCCCCAGCCACCCCCACCTGGCGTATGAATAACACATCGATCCCCCCTCTGCATATCAACCTGCCCCCGACTCCCAATATTGATCCAGCGCTCTCCTTCTTCTCCTTCTTCCTCGCCCTCATTGCCTTTCTGGACCCAATAGTTAACCCCCGAGCTCCCCGCCTCCCCGCCAAACATCCCGTAGGGCCTGTGCACCCGCCGCTCCGTGATCAGACCGAAAGTCAGAGGGGCGCGACACTCCCAGTCGCGCACGACGCCGTCCCCACCCGAGAACCGGCCGCGGCCCCCGCTGCCCCGGCGGATGGAGAATTCGCGGAGAAGGATTGGGTACCGCTTTTCGAGGATTTCGGGGTCGGTGGTGCGGGTGTTGGTCATGTGAACTTGGACGGCCTGGGTTTCGTCTGGGTTAGCTGTGGAAGAGTGATGATGATGGCCACCCTCCCACTTTCAGGATTGAAAGGAGAGAGAAAGAAGTTATGAGGAAGCTCGAATGGAAGGTGTTCGAGGAAAAGGAAAAGGCTCACAGATGCGCCGTGCCATGTCGGACCGGCTCCCTCGCCCCCGCAGATGGTCTCGCCATACCCGAACCCGAACCCGTCCTTGTTAGTGGCCTCGCCGTCCTCATCGGCACAGTTGCCAAAGAAGCCGAAGCAGTTCATGCAGCCCTGCGACCCAGCCGCGGCACGGAAGGCCTTGAGCAGGAGGTCTACGAGACGCTGGGAGGTGAGGGTGTTGCCGCAGCAGCTGTGTCAGATGTTAGCCAGGTTATGCACCGCAATACTCATTCTCGCCACGACTTCATTTCGCGAAGAAGGAGACACTTACACAGCGGGCCCGGCCGACGGGTTCAGGAAGCTGCCCTTGGGCAGTATGACTTTCGTAGGGGCGAGACAGCCCTGGTTGAGCGGGATGTCGGACCCGATCAGCAACCGTAAAGTGTAGATGAGCGCCGAATACGTAACGATGGAGTTGGGGAGTGCAGTACACCACCATAATCTCGGGCAGCCTTGGGAGACTGAAGGTGCACCGGCGTGGGAGGCTTGTCAGTTGTCGTTCAGGCCATACTGGACTGTGCCCCGGGGGAGAAGGTGCAACTCAGCCATGAAGAATTCCTTACAAGTAAGGGTCCTTAGATAATCACAATCTCATCGGCTAGCCAATCTAGGTGGTGACAATATGCTGAGCAAAGTTCTCATGCTGGTTCGTAGTGAGATCCCCGAGATGTGGGACTTGGTGCGCGTGGCGCGACAGGCCGGCAAGCAAGATCACCATTATGACCGAAGCACTGTACCGGCCCCCAAGGCTCATGCCTGTGACCACCACGCCTTGATCCGTGACAAGATGGCCGCATCAAAGAACTTGGGTGGTAAAACCTCAAAACATGGAACCCGAGTCGGCGAGACCAGGATGACCAGATTCTATTTCAAGAAGAGCCTCAATAGAGTCGCAACTACAGCCCGAAATGGAAATACATGACTGCTGCAGTTCAAAAGACACGCCGGCACCCATACTGACGAGTCGTCTCTTTCAGCCGCCCCGCATCGGAAAAGACGGGAACTGGAAAGACCTACATCTCTTCAAGACGCCGATGCAGACATCCCCAATACCACCGCGGACGACTCGGAAGAGCTGCGAAAAGTCAGAAGAATGTTTCTACTCGCGTTCAGAGAGATCCTCATAGAAAAGGAAATGAAGAATATATTCGGGGCCCTAGGGTCTGATGCTTGAGGGTCTGACTTTGGACAGTTCAATTTGCCTATACAATTGCAGTCTGTTGGATTCTAACCAACTCGCTAATTATCACAACCTCGCAATGATGTTATCGTGAAAGCTAGACACCCACCAGTCGCTCTGTTCATTGAGGCAGGGATAACATCGAGTCGTAGCTGGTGAAGCTGTGGCGCCATTATGGGTTGCTGGCGTAGAGCGGAACGTTGTCTATCAAGAGCAGAACGAGGAGCTGGGATGCACAGCAGAGTAGGTGGTTGGGCCAGTAGTGCTTGACTGGAAGACTGCTTCGAGATGCTGACGAACGAAAAGATCCCAGAGACAGTGGAATTGCCACTTAAGTCCAGGTGCCGTTCGCCTGGGAATGGATGTTGTGTGTCGATGAATGTGGACTAGGGTCATGGTATGGGAGGAATATCTCACAGCAGATGCGCCAATCAACTAAATCCAAACATTTCCATTGCTGCAGTGTCCAGAACTCACTGTCATTGCATGCTGTGACACCAACCCCAGGCAATATCTAGATCTTAGATCTAGTATCGAGTGGCTTCTAATAGAAACACATACTAATTGCCCGTGCGTTCTTTTTTAATAGGGGTCATTCTGGTAGGATTCCATCTCGTAGAAACCACAGCGCACGAGCTATCTAATAGAATTCCAATGTATCAATGTTTACATACGCATGCGCATGCGCATCCTGTTCTAGGATCCCGTTTTGCGCATGCGCATGTCATCGTAGGATCTCATTCTACGCATGCGCATGCTACTCTAGGATCTCAATCTGCACACAGCACCAGACATCTTGTAGGATCTCATTCCCAAGGTTGCATGCGCCATCCTGTAGGATCCTATTCTCGAGACACGAATGTACCCGCCTGAACCCAGACCAAGTCATCGCAGACCCAGCATCATCAATGTGATCCGACGAGATGAATTCCGCGACCTCAGAGCGGACGTGATCGCTATCTGAGATGCGCTGCGGCCTGCTGCACGCAACTTAGGGCAATTCGGATTGATCGGGCCGTGATGGCCCTCGAGCCCAGTCTCGGGCTGGTGGATGAGAGGCCGAGTGGTGCCTGGTGGATTGAGATAAGAACATAACTGCAACTGCATCCACACGCGCATACGCCATCTAAAAGTTGGAGTAAGGGGAACTTGACAGGGGGCCGGGGAGGGGGTCCTTACCCCACACTACCGGCTCGCTCCCGCGGCAGACTAGATCCCGACGATTGGGCAACACCACCCGAGCATGTCAACAACAACTCTCAACTAAAATCTCACTAACGTATCGCCGGACCAATTGAACCACATATCATAAGCCCCAATTCAAGATGCAAGTAGACGCCGACGATTTCGTGTTGGTATCGCACGAGGATGCAGTGCCAAACCTATCGCAGTCTGCCCCACGGTACCTGCCCGAGATCAATCATGCTATTGAGCACATCTCGGAAACCCTCTGGGAGGTCAACAAAAAGATCCACAACAACCCGGAACTGGGCTACGAGGAGTTTATCGCACACGATACTTTGACGTCGTTCATGAAGAACATCGATGGCTGGAATGTGACGCCTTCTGCGTATGGCCTGAAGACAGCCTGGACGGCGGTGTGGGACAGCGGGAAGAAAGGACCGGTGATCTCGTTCAACTGCGAGATGGGTGAGTCAATGCGCAAGGCTTCTCTGAGCTGCCCGCTAACTGGTACTAGATGCACTGGAAGGAATCGGTCATGCATGCGGCCATAACCTTATCGCAACTGCGTCTGTCTCGGCAGCAGTAGCCACGGCCAAGGTCATGAGAAACAACAGCCTGGCTGGAAAGGTGGTGCTCATCGGCACCCCTGCCGAAGAAGGTGACGAACTTGAACCATCATCATTGCCCACACAACATCATCGACTAACAAAACCACAGGCGGAGGCGGCAAAATCAAGCTGCTCCAAGCCGGCGCCTACAAAGACCACCAAGTCGACCTCAACCTCCTCTCCCACCCGGGCATCACGAGGAACCACGCCCTGACTCGGACCTCGGCCTACACCGCCCTACGGGTTGAATACTTCGGACGGGCCGCCCACGCGGCGGCGAGCCCCTGGCTGGGCATCAACGCCCTCGACGCCTTGATTACCGCCTACAACGCCGTGTCGGTGCTACGCCAGCAGACCATGCCGGGGGACGTGATCCAGGGCCACATCACCGACGGCGGCGCCCGGCCCAATATCATCCACGCGTACGCGGCGGGCAATTTCGTGGTGAGAGCGAATACGCGGGCGCGGCGCGACGAGCTCCTGAAGAAGGTGGGCACGTGTTTCAAGGCCGGGGCGACGGCGACGGGCGCCCGGCGTAAGTGCACGATAGGGATGGCGTACGCGGACCACGTGCCGAACCGCCCTCTCGGGGCTGCGTACGCGCGATACTTCAACGCGCTGCTCTTACTAGAGGAAGGCTCGGGTTCTTCATCGTCTTCATCGTCGCCCTGGGAATCGGAGATCCCCATGGACCAGGACCTCGACGAGATGCTGGGTCGCAGCGCGGCCAGCACCGACCAAGGCGACATCAGCTACGCCATGCCGAGCTTGATGCCCGGGTTCGCCATCGTTCCCGGGCCCGAGGGCAACGGGCCGCATAGCCCCGACTTCGAGCAGGCGAGCGGGACCCGGGACGCGTTCGGGAAGGCGTTGCGGGTGGGCAAGGCGCTGGCGGGGGCGGCGGTGGATGTGTTGACGGTCGAGGGGCTCTTGGGGGAGGTGAAGCTGGCGTGGAAGAAGAGTATGGAGGAGGAGGGGGCTTAGTGGACCGCGGTGCTCGTGTTAGTCGGGCTAGAACACAGGCTTCCGCAGCCTATAGACGTAGTGCAGAAGGGAATTCCACAAAGGAATAGGGTGCTGTCGTCGCAATGGACCACGTGGTTGAGCTTTCATCTTTATCTACAGTTCCCCCTAGTGGGCTTTGTAAATGGAGATGGTGTCAAAGAGTCGACTTCGTGGGAGCTTTGTTTGATGTCAGTCAACTCGCCCAGAACCTTTGTTCAAAGAAACGAAGCTTGCAAATTGCTGGTTCCGGAAAAACTTGGCTCTATTGTTGAACCCGGTCTACAAAATCTTCCCATACATCCCACACTGCCAGTTTGATTTTCCCAAAGCACCCTTACAGCAAACGTTTCCGACATCAACAACCACCAAGATGGTCACGACGGCGTGGGCACCTCGACACAATATTCCTGGCATTCCCCAGCCCCAGCCCCTCCGCCGACCCCCTTGGAACTGGACCTATGACCCAAACGGAAGAAACCATGCGGGCAGCATTCCCTTCTGGGTGAGTTTCCCCGTCCCGTCCCGCCTCGGCATAATTACCAAAAGCTGACGTTGGAACTACAGGAAGCCCCCTGGCCCTTCGAGACCATCGAAGATGACAACGAGACGACGAGGAAGGTCAACCCGAGCTGGACAGAAGGCGAACACATGCGAAAGTTCCTCGAGAAGCTGCTGCAGTTGCCGCCCGATTTTGATAGTAGGTAACAACAACAACCACCATGAGCTTGTAGTGACGCCTGCTTATCTTGCCTACACTCCAGTGACCAAGAAATACTACTTCCTGGACAGCGGCATCTCGATTGCCCTCAACGCGTACAACATGCGCATCCCCGAGCGAGAACAGCGGGTGGTAAGTTGGGTCCCTGGCGTTGTTTATGCAACTTCATTTCACTAACCCACCCAGTGGGCCTTTTTCCACTGGAAGGGCCAGAACTCCTGCCTCGACGTGCCTCGGGCCCCGGCCGCCAACTTCGACTGGTCCAAGCTGCAAAACCAAGCCGAATACTCCCGCCTCACCGCTGGAAGGGTCCAGCAGTCGGCGCAGCTGGATCGCGAGCGCCGGGCCCCTTTTCCCTCGGTCGTCGCCTTCCCGCTGCGCTGGGTGCCCAACGGGAAAAAATACCGCCTGTACTGCTGGTTGCACACGCATGAGAAGCCGGCGGGGGGAAATACTACGACGTTGTGTACTCGCTGACCGTCTGGGATCGTGAGGTAGGCTCTCTTTTACTCATTTATGTGATATTAATACTTATAATCTACTATATAATACCTTATATAATTTACAATCCTGACTTACAACTCTGCAGAACAACCGGCTGACGTGGTACGACCCCTGGCACGTGGGCCACGCGAACCGATGGGCCGACATCCGGACGTTCTGGACCAACGTCGCCCCCTGGTGGCTGCAGAACCAGGGCACCGGCCGCCTCAGGCGCGTCAACTACACCTCTTTAGCCACCGGTAAGCCTTTATCCATGTCCCTGCATTATCCATGTCCCTGCATTATCAATATCACTCACTCTTCTTGTCTCTCCAGTCCAAGCGAACCACCCCACCATGAGGCCCATGTTCTCCCAAATCAGCTGCGTCGCCCTGGCCGTCTGGCTCATGCGCCACCTCGAGGACCCGGCCCCGCTGCGCCCGCCGGACCAGCCGGACATGCTGACGGGCCAGCGGAACAGCTCGCTGGCGGACCTGGCGGCTGTGACGCTGCAGACGCTGCGCGAGAGCAGCAACCTGATCGCCATGCCGCCGCCCCCCTTTCCGCTCGTGGGCCAGGGGGCCGCCACCCGCCGCTACATCCGCGACAACTGTCGCATCAATCAGGACGCCAGGAATAGGCTGTTCCGCGCCAAGATCAGGTGGGCGCTGCGGAAGTTCGTGGCACATCCCACGCTGAAGAGTCGGGGGATGTGGATTTTGAATGCGGTGGCGCCTTGAGGGAGGGGGTGGGTTGTGGAGGCGGTTGGGAAGATTACTTATTAGAAACGGGAGGCTTTTTGTTGGGAGTATGTGTATCATAGATCAATATTGTCGAACATTCTTAATAATGACGGAAACTTAGAAATGGCTCAGTTGGTCGGTGGCCGGCAGCTGCTAGTGGCGGTCATTTCCGCTTTATATACCTATCTACACAGAGTCCGAAGTGCCTAGCTGTAGGACGGAGTCCTGGTTCTGGGATTTTCGGGATCGAGAGTAACCATGGGTGGGAAAGCAGGCCATGATATGATCACCAATTGATAACCCAGATTCCACGTGCTCTTTTCTCCAGCTTTGCCCTGTTCTTGGCGCAAGATCTGGCCCGGGGTAGGCTTCCGACGTGACCAGGACAGGACCCTGGGAGCGGAAGAGGGTGGGTTTCTTCTCTGCACCGAAGGGAACTTCGCGGCTTCGAGTCTGGTTCGGCGCCGTGCGAATGGCGCAGCAGAAAGGGATGCCGATCGCCCACTACGTGGGAATCGAATGCAGTGGGGTGTTTACTTACTGACAGAATTGGGGGCTCTGGGGCTGTTCCGTCAAAGATACTCGGGACGCGAAATATTAACACTTCTAGGTTTTCAAGTAGTGCTTTGGCTACAGACTTCCAAAACTCGACTTGAAAATCTGGATTTCCGATCTCAAGGTGATCTGAGATACGCCTCTGTCGTGCCTGTCCCATGGTAGTCCCGCTAGGCCTGCGCTGTCTGGAGCAGCGCGCAGCGACACGCGCCCGTCGCAAACTCCCCAGCCCGGAAATCCAGGTATACTGACCGACCTTGTCAGCCGTCGTCGGAGGAAGAGCCCGGTTCAACAGGACCGTCGACCAGAAGCAATGTTGACCATCCGCCGCCCGACGGAAGGATGGGGATTGAGCACGTTTTGTACTCATTCCGGCATTAAGGAAATGAATGCGAGGACTCGTCATCATGTTCTACGGAAATCTCCGTCGTGCGCGAGACTGTAATGACAGGCCGTCTAAAGTCGTGTTTCATGGAACTGTGTTCGCTTCCGAAGCGCGGCGGATCCCCCAGCCAATCGTCTAACATGTGCGGCATGCAAAGCTCCAAACTCCTCCGTATTGGAAACCGTGGGGGTAGTTGGATCCAGACCGCACCATCTTCCTCGGGTGGTGGGTGTCCCAGTAGATTCGTCACGAAGAGCTCAACGTGCTGATTCCCCCACCTGAGACGAGTAAGCTGTCTCGTTGGCGTCTTTGGTCAGACCTACTACGAAGGCAACGCCGTCGTTGGTATACCACTTCTCTCTTCTCTACGTGATAGCAACCGAGTTCAAGAAACACAGCAGCCTGGCGCCAGAAGGGGGTCCTGGTTCCTCACTAAACCATTCTACATCTTCAAGATCAAAACCAACGCAACGCCGCAGGGGGGGCAGTAACATAACGAGGGTCGGTGGCATAGCACATGAGACAAGGTGCACTTCTTGACGGAAAAGAACAACAGCTAGCATAACGATACATCACCGCCGATGACCCATGCGCATGGCTGTCCAAGAACCAAATCGTCAATAGCAGATCACACCCAAAACAGCACGCAAATCCGACACCATCAGTCACTCAATCAGTTAATCGTATAAGAAGAAAATCTAAAATGCTTCGTCTCTCGTATCATTAAGTTGCTGGAACGCCGAGACTATTTCCATGAAAATATACTGGTGGAATAGAATGAATATACACAGTTGTTTTGTTCCCTACACATACAGCAGCAAGCAGCATCCGCTTCTTATCATCTCTACTCTCCTTTCCTCCGTCCCACCACCAACCCTCGTTCGTGTACCTCTCACCACCAATCGATTGCTTCCTTCTTCTGACGGGAGAGACACTAACTAGCCCATAGTCCAGTGTTGGCCCTGGTTCCCGAATACGGTGATGGTGGCAGGTAGTCGATGTACGAGGACGATGACGGCGGATGCAATAACAATCTCATGGCGATGTCGGCACTGCGCGAAGTGCTTGTACCATGGCGTAGCAAAGATTCAGAGGTGCCAGTACCACAGATGAACTGCCCTTTGGTCGAATTCATCCGCAGTCCAGCCGGATGAACATCCTGGGCAAAACATCTCAACAGAAGATGATGCAACGTCTGAGTTCCAAGAGATACCAATCGCATCGCCACCAAAGAGCAGCGGCCAAGAAAGGGCAACAGACAACATCGGTCTTGGAATCCGCTCTCATCCCCAAGAGCATATTGGAAGAAAGATGCCAAAGTCCAGACCCGTCTAGCCGAACCCAAGAACTGCGATATTGATTCGACTCAATCCCGGGATGCAAGTTCCAATGAAAAGGGCGTCTTATGCTTTCGGCTGAACGGCAGCTGCCGCCGTCGACGGCGCGGACGGAGGTGCACTGGGAGGCAAGTTCGCCGCCGCAGCCGCAAGAGTCGTCTGCACCACGCCCGTCGGCGACGCGCTGTTGTGAGGACCGTTCTGCCCTGGGTGGGGCGGGGCCTGGGAGGTCTGGCCGTTCTGGCGGGCGTTGTTGCCCTCCTCGGTCAGCAGCTTGCTCAGCAGCGGCAGGTCGTCGCGCGCGCGGGGGTCCCGTTCGAGGCACCGTTTCACCGCGTTCCATTCGCCCTCCTTCATCCTAGCAGCGTGGGGCAGCAGAAAGGTTACTGTGGGACTGTTGAACAAGAGACCCAAGACCTGGCGGGCCTTTTCCTCACCCTCGGCCTGCGCCCTCTTAATGGCCTCGGCGTCTTGTGGTGCTGGCGGAGGAGCCGCCGACTGGGGAGCAGCGACGGGACCAGGTGTCTGTCGGAGAGGCGGTGCCGGTTGGTGTGACTGGAACTGAGCCGGTTGCTGCATCTGAGATGGTTGCGCCTGGTACTGAGGCGGAGGCGGAGATTGGTGCTGGGCCTGAGGTTGGTGATGCTGGGGTTGTTGTCCTTGGGGCAGAGGCTGATGCTGAGGCTGCTGAGGTTGGGGCTGAGGTTGGGGTGGTTGTGGTTGGTATTGTTGAGGAGGTTGAGCCTGGGGCAGAGCCTGGGCCTGATGGGGTACTTGGGGCGCCGGACTTTGAGCCGGTGCGGCAGCTGGTGCAACTTGGCCGGGAATGACCGGAGGTGGGATAGGCGTGTGGCTCTGATGTGTCGGGAACGTCGCACTGGGAGGAGCTTGTGGCGTGGCTGGCGACCAAGTAGGTCCCGCCGTCGACGATTGACGGCGGTGGTCAGGCACGGGAGTCGAAGCCTGCATCGGCATCGGAGTCGGGGTACCCTGAGGCACAGGCGCCGGCGCCTCGCTGCTGACGAACGGCTGGAGCTTCTCGTCGCGATACACAAAGATCAACAACAAGAGAGGCTCAGTCCGGTTCTGGGGAATCAGGTGGCCTTCGATGTTTTGGAGCGGTTCCGGCAAGGGTCCGTCTCCCTCGGGGATGGGGACGAGGTAGGTGTCTCGGACGTTTCCGAGCTTTCTGTCGCCGACGACGCCGTACCGTTTCTTGGACATGAAGTAGTTAACGACAGTCTGGAAGTTGGCCCGGGCCGAGGCGTCGTTGGCATCGGCGACAGAGAGACTGGTGATGACGAGGTCGATCTGGTTGTTATACCGCAGACCGCACAGGTACGGCACCGCCTTGTCCTCGGGGATCCGGCCCGCCACGTTCAGGACGACGGGGATCAGGTCGTTCCAGGCAATGCCGCTCTGCTTGCTCAGGTCGGCGCCGCCCGCATACTTGGCCACCGCTCGGAACTCGGCCGTGTTGCCCATCTTGAGGTCGCCATGCCACACCACATCGGGGTCCAGGTTTTCCGTGGGCGAGTAAGGAGGCGAGTCGGTGCCGTCGTCCAACATGCGGTCGACATCGGGGTCCACGCCGGGGCCGGCGAAAGGCACGGGCGCTGAAGGGCGACGCTGGTGTGCGGCGGAGGCAGAAGGAGGCCGGACATTGTCGAAGACGTTCTGGACATCAAAGGCGGGCTGGTTCGGCGACCGCTGTGCGCCTTGCGTATCCACTCGCAGTTGTTTGGCGGGTCGCCCGACCCCGGATGCCGAAGAAGATGCGCCTCCCTGGCCCGGAGACTTGCTCGATTCGCCAGCAGCAGAGGCGTCCTTAACGCTCTGTCGGCGCAGAACCGAAGGCACTTCTTCGGTCGTCGTGGCAAAGCTCTCGTTCTCCACAATCTCTTCGCCCTTGTGGGTGCGGCGGACCCGCGGGGCTTCCTCGGCCACGAGGGTGGACTGCTTGTCGGCCTTGGCCTTCATCTCGGCCGTCTCGCGTTGGAGCTCTTCCGTAGCCAGCTCGTTGGTGGACATGGAGGCGACCGTCGGCGGCGTGATGGACCGGTTGAAGACGCGAACGGCCAGCGGCACGTTTCGCTTGAGGTTGAAGATCAGCGTCCGCGCCTGCGTGGTGGCGGCTTGTTGGCTATGGGTGTCGTGCAGGGCGCGCTCGATCTCGAGGGCGTGGCGCTCCGCCAGACTCTTCTTGTTGCTGTCTTTCGGCATGCTGAAGAGGTGCTCCTTGACGGCCGTGTCGAGTGCAGCCTCCAAAGATTTCTGCAGACCCTGAGCGACCTTCTTGCGGGCCGCCGGCTCCAGCTTGTCGACGCTGGTGGCCAGGTCTTCCGGTGCTGTGTACTTGGGCGTCGCGGCAACCGCTTGCGACTCGGAGACCTTGCGCAGCTTGCTTTGGGGTCCTTGCGAGTGGTCGCGCTCTTTCTGTTTCCGCTTGCCCCCCTTGGCGGCTGGCTCCTCTTCCTTCTTCACCTCGGGTGTCGGCGATGGTTTGGCCTTGGAGGCAGAGACGGAAGCCGAGGCCGAGGCGGCGGGCGACGTATTGCGGTCCTTGGAGTCGCTGACGCGCTTGGCCTTGCCCTTCTTGCCGCCCTTCTTCTTCTTGTTCTCGTCCTCGTGCTTCTGCCGCCGCGTCACCCAGGGCTGTTCGTCGCGGGCCATTCCCTCCAGAAGCTCCTGGTGGTCTTCGGGCTTGCATTGTTCGCAGAAATACTCCTTAGGTAAATCGTCGTCGAAGATGCTCATGCCCATGCACACGTTGTGCTGCCACGCGCCGCACTTCTCGCAGGCGATCCATGGCTCGTTGGGGTCGTCGTTGTCTTGCGAGATGGCGCCGCACACGCAGCGGATGACCTCCTCATCCTCCTCTTCCTCTTCCTTCTGGGCTACCTTCTTGCCCTTCTTGGCCGCCTGCTTCCGCTTCGTCGGCTGGGGACCGTTCTCGAGGGCCTCGAAGGCTTTGGTGTGCTGGCCCTTGGTGGCGCGCACCGATCGTCGGGGCTCCTGCTCGGCTGTGGAGGGTAAAGTACGTGTTAGACTGCGTGTGTAATAGTGTTTGTAATTAGACTGTGATTGGGAGGGCATGGCGACTTCGCCATGCACCGCAACACTCGTTGCGCCGCTTCTGGTTCTGCGTGTCGTGGAAGACAACGAAGCTGCTGACGATGAAGATGGTCGCGCAGGCAGAGACGCGCGTGATGCGCCAGTACGGTTGTGAGAGGTGCGCTTACCAGACATTGTGGGCGAGTGAGTCTGTTACAGAGTGAAGCTGTCTTGTGTTTCTTATACGAGCTGCGCGTGGTTTGCTGTCGTGGTGGTGCTTGCCCTCCGATGTTTGCAGGATGGACCGCTTTGTATGCGACGGGATGTATTTACTAGTAGTGGCTTGCAGGCCGATTGGGGAGTGCAATGGTAGGGCGGGCGGTCACGGTCCGGGCAATCATGGAAAGAACTCTACGCAGCAAGGTTCAACTATTGCTTTGAAGAAGAAGGCAGAGAGAGACGCGACACAGAGCAGGCAAAAGTGGCCTTGACTGCGCCTGTCGCAAAAGTGCAAAAAGTGTTGACCGGGCCTAGCAGCAGCAAGCACTAATCCCCGGGTCGTCGACCAATTCCCTCCAACCTACGATCGGGAGAGAAGGACTTCCCAAAGCTGTCTTGTTGGATGAGGTGTGTCTGTCAGTCGTGTCGCAAGAGTACTAGGCGACAGCGAAATCAACAGTTGTGAGGGAGTTCGAGTGGATTGGCGCGCGTGGGGGAAGGTGTGCCGGTTGTGTTGCGAAACGGAATGCGGAAACGGGAAAAATCACGGTCGCGAGATCGCGTGCCTCTTTGAGTGGAGTTTGGTATTGGGGAGAGGGAAGGAAAACGAAACCCGTCAGTCGCAAAGTCGATGTCGTTCGGAGGGAAGACTGTTGTCGCGTGGGAGTCGTGGTAGTAGTCGTAATAAGTTCAAAGGCATTGATCGGTCTGACCCCTCACATGCTGCGACAGTGCGAGGTTTGGTGGGAGAGAGGATTGAAGATGGAGAGGGTGAGAAGACGGCAGTGGAGAGAGCAGCAGAATCAGGGCAGTAGGGTGATGAAGATTGGGAGGGCTCGGGTAGAAGGGGTGCGGAGGAGTTGCAGTCCAGAGAAGCGGAGGTGGGTTGATTTGGATCGATCCAATGCATTCCTGGCCCTGCTTTCTGTTTCTCCAGGTACTGCCGCCGCCGATGCAGTAGGGCATGATACTTGATCGAGACTTGTTCAAAAATCGTTGGCGCTGCACGGACCAGAACCTTCCAGCCGGTTGATAAAGTGGCCCGACCAGTCTGACTCAGTCTGGCGATCAATCCAGACAGCTTCCGCCACACAAGAGCTCCAAGCTCCAAGCTCCAAGCTCCAAGCTCTCCTCCTTGTGGCAGGCTTGACTGTGGCAGTCAATACCCACAGCTATCTAATCTCTTATCTAATCGCAGCTGCCACCCGAACGCGTGTGGGCTCTTGCCTAGCACCAGTGCACCACTACGTGCAACAGCCTACAGCTCCAGCCAGCCTTCCCTAGCGCGGCCTCAATTGCGTTGGCCAGCTCTCTGCCTGCACTGACTGCACTAACCTTACGTCGGTCCCTCTCAGCCTTCCCGCCATCATCACAACCTCCGACCCACGATAACTCCCAAACCCGACCGTAGAAGAAACATCGCCGTCTCTTCAGGTCCCATACCGCAAATCAATCAACCAGCCGCTGCGGGCCATTTGCATCGTCACATCTCGCCATCATGTCTCGCCGTTACGATTCCCGAGTAAGCTACCTACCTTGCCTCTGCCAATCCTCCCGCATCTTGCCGCTGTTGAGCTCCGCCGCCCGCACCAAACAATAGCTGACCCTTGTCCCTCCAGACAACCATCTTCTCCCCCGAAGGCCGCCTCTACCAGGTCGAGTACGCCCTCGAGGCCATTTCCCACGCCGGTACCGCCATCGGAATCCTCGCCAAGGATGGCATCGTCTTGGCCGCCGAGCGCAAGGTCACATCCAAGCTGCTGGAGCAGGACACATCCGCCGAGAAGCTGTACATTTTGAACGAGTAGGTGGCCGACGTACTGGGAGACGCACATCGCTTCCACATGGGCTAACAAATGCACAGCAACATGATCTGCGCCGTCGCTGGCATGACGGCCGACGCCAACATCCTCATCAACTACGCCCGCCAAGCCGCCCAGCGCTACCTCCTCACCTACAACGAAGACATCCCCTGCGAGCAGCTGGTGCGCCGGCTCTGCGACCTGAAGCAGGGATACACACAACACGGTGGTCTCCGACCTTTCGGCGTCTCCTTCATCTACGCCGGCTGGGACCCCCAACGCCAGTTCCAGCTCTACCTCAGCAACCCCTCGGGCAACTACGGCGGCTGGAAGGCGACGAGCGCGGGTGCCAACAACGCGAGCGCCTCGAGCTTGCTGAAGCAGGACTACAAGGAGGACTGCACCCTCAAGGAGGCGTGCGCCATGGCGGTCAAGGTGCTCAGCAAGACGATGGACTCGACGAAGCTGAGCAGCGAGAAGAGTATGTCCCTGCAACCCCAACCTAAATACCCTTCATTTATCTCTTCTCGTGACACATACTGACACCCTTCCAGTTGAATTCGCGACAGTGGGCCAGACAGAGGACGGCAAGATCTACCACCGCCTGTGGAGCGCGGACGAGATCACCACGCTACTGAAGGAGAACGACCTGGCCAAGAACGAGAACACCGAAGACAACTAGAGATAGCAAAAACCGTGTGTGCTTTGTCACGGGGATATGGGTCACATCATAGAGCAGCTGTACTAATATGACACCAAAACAATTGACGACTGGCATGAACCGGCGATGATTTCTGGCCACATCAAGTTCCTCGAATTGCAATGTTGATGTGTCCTTGCGGTATTACTAGGTAGAGCAAGGCAGATACTCTGGCACCTTTCTCTTCCCTTATGATGATGTGATATCGTGACGTTTCCGGCAACAGTACGCCATACCTCCTGTCCAACAGCATTCTCGTCCGTGCCTGACAATTCGCCATTAGCCGGCGAATGCTTGACATCTTGTCTCTGGCTCCCTGAAGCGGTGATACAAACCTCGATGCCCAGGCAGAATGTAATAAGTGAACGCGATCAACAACTGATTTCCTGTTGATTTTGATCGCTGCAGCCTCTTGGGTGAGAGCAAACTTGGTCCTGAAAGAAACTGTTGGTTTGTCGGTCGACTCCATTCCGGTCTCGATTCCAGCAGCGACCAACACAATGAACGCCCGGCTTTTTCCAGCCTCTTGATACCTTGACCCACGTCCAGCTTGGTATATTGTTCCCTGAAGCGGCGATGCGGACTTCCTGTCCGGGAATCACCTAGCCAATTGCACACCATCAACAACTATCTCTGCAGCATTTGCTAGTGCCGCATGCTTTCGACGTTGACCTGGACAAAGAAATACAGGAATATATGGGCAGTAGTGTGCCGCAAGCCCCTTCGGTACCGGAAAGCTGAGGATCGCCTATCAGAATCAGAATTTTCCCTGCTGTCATGGAGCAGCATCGCAATAACCTCATTCTCTTTTCTACCTCATATATTTACGGGAAATGGCGAAATGATGTGATGCTGTATCTCGACGAGGTATTCAACAAAGAGGAGGCCTGGGAGTCTACTCCACGAGAGCAGTTGGTCCAACGTCTACTTGGCCTTGCCCGTGGCAAGGGTTCCAGAACGTACCAGATGGTGTTGAACAAACTAGGAGTGAGTAAACTTGACGCCTATTGACGGTGGACAGCAGACAGCAAGCTGATCTTTGAAAATATTCCCAGGTTCCTCTGACGAGAACGGTCCCTGTAGTATATTGATTGACGCCATTGTGGTTGGTTTTGTGTGGCTCTACCCGACCTCCCCTTGTGTTGAGAAAGCGGTTACCATACTAGCGACACTGAAGTCTATGGAAGGAACGCCACTTGAAAGGGACCTTTCTTGTTATATGCATGACACCTATAGTATGTACCCTACTGGTTAACTAAGAAGAAATCGAACATGTGGATGCTTACTTCGTTGCAGCAGATTGGATCGTCGATGCAGTTGGAAGCATTGAAGAAGGTAAGCCCCTTTCCTTTTGTCCTAGTATCTTCAAGTGGCAATTACAGTATTCATAATATTACAGGCGACAAGACGAGACAAGTGCGAAAGGACTTTTCCTTTGCTCATCACCTATTCGTGGCGACACTGTACGCCAGATCGGTCGCTGACGACATCAGATGGTTCGCAAATGCGGGAGCAATAATGAACAAAGTACTGGAAAATCAAAAAGAGTTTACAGAATCCAAACTGGGAACCTTGAGTATCAAGACATGCGCGTTATGCATCGAAAGGGACAATACTCGAGGGGAAGACATCTTCCTCGCCATGATTTACGGGTATTACCGGGACGAGTGTTTGTATGGGCTCAGAAGCACGGTAGAGAAACTGCATGAGGCGTGGAAATCTTGGGAAGAGGTACTTAATGATAATTGGGGCTTAGCCAAAGACCACGGGGAGGTGAGAGAGGCAGTGTCCAAAGTTCAAGCGGCGATGAAGGCGTATCGTGGGAAGGGGTTGGTTTCCCAAGCCCAAATCGTGTAGGGGAGAATTGGATCCGGCCATAGCCAGAGAACACGCGACGAAGATCGCGGCCTCTACACAGAAGGCAGGGTGGGCTATGTTTTAGTTGCATTTATATGGTATTTAATGAGTATAAGTTGTTCTCCTGGCGAATCGAGTAATGCCTGCAAGTATTGTGCTCTTTATGAGTCTTTTGTTTCTACTGGTCTTAGCTGGTATCGAACCGAAAGTTAAACCACAAAAAAAGTATCCCAGGAAGATACCATGTGGCAGGCAATAAGTTCCGGTCCGTCTCCGTATCCTGATTTGCAAGGTTGACGGACATTTTGAACGGGGCCGACATACAGATTCTCGGTCGGCCAGACTGACCCTCGACCTTCCTTCAGACTTGGTCGGTTGAGAGGTGTCTCCCAGAACTTCCTGGTCCTCCAAGTGCTGAGGTACCAATTGGTTCTCTTCGCGATTGCCGTTGGGTTGGCTGCAGACCACGGTCCCGCATTCCAGCCACAGTCAACACAAAGAGCATTAGGGCCGTTCCTAACCTCCTGATACACTCGAGATCAACGACAAATACCATCTGGAATCTAGTTGGCTCCAAATCGCACATAGCCAAACATGATCGCCGCATGCGTTCTTGGGCGCCATTTCTAACCAGCACGAAGAAATGCTTGGATATAAATTCTGACATAGAATGTCCGTAGTCCCGGCATTTCTGAGAGCCATATAATATCAAAACAAGCAGATTGCTGTATTACACCGAAATGCAACAAGATAACCTCATACTCTTTCCCTCTGCAGATGAGTCTGGGGAAAGACGTAACAATGTCATTTTTCATCTCGATGCATATCTCACGCGGCAGCCTTCCGAGGCTCAGTCGCCAGAGGAATATGCTGAGGAATTACTCAGCATTGCTAGTGGCGAGTCTACCGGGTCGCTATCAGACGATACGAACCCCGATGGATCTAGGTTCTACTGGTTGTAGAAATATAATAGTCGATTCTACTTGTGTTAGTAGTATTTGGCTGCCGACGGTTGATCACCAGCTGATTCCTCTGTACAGCAATAGACCCTCCTGAAGACGATACATGGTCGATTTTAGTCGATGCAATTAACATTGGCTTTGCATGGAGGAACCCAGCTTCCCCTTCTATCGAGAAACTTATCGAAATCCTGGAGATACTGACGTGTTCGGACGGATCGCCATCCGTGGAGAAACTGTTCAAATATGTGGACAACCGTGGTATGTAGGCCCATATACAATCTGCGAGAACTATACTAATGTTAATGATGTTGTAGTCAGAAACCTCGCGTCCCTTGCTGATGCGAGCATTACTGGATGTAAGACTTCCTTTTTCATTCCCCTACTACGCACTGAAAACCTTCGTCACTGATTGTCATTAGCCGAGTCGAGCCACGGAGACAAAGTGAAAAAGGACATTAAATTTGCCTGGTGCCTCTTCATGGAAAGACTGTACGCCGACGAAATCATTAACAGCCTGTACAGTTACGCGGTGTATAAGGTGGTAGAAAGGGTCTTCCAAAAAGATTTCCAGGATCACAGAGTGGGAACCTTGAGCATCAAGACGTGCGCTTCATGTATTGAAAGAGAGGAGAATGAGGGTCGGGACTTTTTCGTGTCTAAAGCGCACAACTATATTACCTGTAACTTGGGTGGATGGGACAAGGAGATATGGGACTCCTTGGTCCTGGGCCTCAACGATGACTGGGAATATAATGAGCACGATGCAGAGGAGAAACTTGCAGTGGTCAAACTTACAGCGGCGTTGGAGGCGTATGCCAAGCGTAAGGAAGAAGAACGGATCGAGGAGGAAAAACGGAGCGAGGAGGAAGATCGAATGCTGTGTGAGGAGAAATAGACTCGTTCACTTTCAGGGGACAGTAGCGCATGGCGAAGCTCGTGGTGTCGGGGTGGAAGGTTGGATAGGTTGCCTTATGTTAGTTAGAGTAGCATATCTTTAATTGAATCGTAGTCTTCTCTCCTTCACCAGTCTCTGCTATGTGCGTGGCAACGTGAGTGTCCTAATTCTTCCTTGCTGCATCAATATCACTAGAAACGCCGTCAGCGCCCATTCGAATTCCCACTTGTCTTTGGCCACCAATTTGGAATAGATCACCATCAGTATCACCAGGCTAGTATTCGCCTTGTCACCGCGGCAGACCCTGGGCCAGAGCGGCCTACCGAATAAGTGTCTTTAGCGATGCCAGCAAGCTCCTCCTGAATATTTACTCATTCCCTGAAATCCTTGCCCGAAGCTGCTTTCGATCAAGCCCAAAGATGCCGTGACTACGGCTATTCTCACCTTGTGTCATGACTGGGTCAATCTACCCAAGTAGAAATTGCCTATCTGTGGTCAAAACAATAGGCACATGTTCCCACATGAGTTCTTCTTTATGCCTTCGGTTTCGCAGGCCAGCGGGAATTCGGTTGGGCAAGTTGCCAACAATGCCGGAAATGGAAAAGGACGTCCAAGTCCCAACACCTCACCACGTTCTTGACAAATATCCCTCATCTGCGGAATCAAGTTGGTTGAAATTGTTATACCATTTCCTGTCGGGAACAAGCTTCCGAGATGTCAATTCAGTCGTCCTTTGTCTACGTGAACTAACAACGCCCCCTAAACCATACGTTTCACATGTGATGCATCGTGGGATCATGACGAAGACCCATCAAGTATGAGTGCTCAGCCAATAACCTGCCATGTCAACAACATAGACCGTAGAAGTACCCGTTTGAGCAGACGTTGGTCCAGGGGGCGTTGTATACCGTGTTATGTTGCAACTCTAAAACGGCTAAGCCAGATGCATTTAGAAGGACGCTTTCAACTTGCTTTCCAGATATCACCAACTGGATGTTAAGTACAGTGGTCGGGGCAGCGTAGGAATCTTCACGAACAAAGCTGCACTGATTGTCACGTAGACTGAGAATGAGGGTTTATCCAGTAGCCTACTTATATAAAGTCCTAATGGTGCATCCAGTGGTTGCCCATTTGTAGAGAGCCCTTCTCATGCAGAGAGCTACTAACTATTATAACGCCTAACTTAAGATCAACTTTACTGTCAGTATTATGGATAAGAGACCGGAATGGTGGTGTACCGTGGATGGCGAAGAGGAGTTCCTCGAAAGACGAAACGAGGTGATCTTGATCATCGATGCTTATATTACCAACGGCAGATTAGAAAGTGACCGGGACTTGAAAAACTGTTCTACGGAGATTTTGGAGGCTGCAAAAGGCCGGATCGTTGAGTCCAGCGTTCTCGAGACAAATGAGAATGCTTCGTGGGTACGAGCTATAACTCGAGAGCAACTCAGCCCTGATTTAAGTACGTACAGCTGCGACTGCACTACACAATGGTCCCAGGCTAACCTGCGTGAGCAGTTCCGGCTTCATTTGAGAGAGACCCAGGCAGCATAATAGTTGATGCGATATCTGCTGGATTTGCATGGGTCAATCCGAATTCGCTATCAGTCAGGAAGCTGATCATGATCCTAAAGAAGCTCAAAAACTTGGACGAGCAGCCTCTCAGGAAAGGAATCGACGAGTACATGAAGGGCTCGGCTGGTGTGTTACCACGCCCTCCTCATCGCTAGAAACATGCTAACATATTCCTGACACAGATAGATGGAATCCTCTTATAGACCACTTGGCATATGCATGTATTGATTTCCCGATCCTGCACAATAAAACGTCATGATGCTGATTCTGTTCTTTCTAGTCTCTCCTATCGATACTGCAGAGATGGCACAAAATCGACGAGAACAATCGCAACACATCTTCTCAGCAAGATTGTATACTGAACGACTGATCGATACCATGGAATTTTCGACCATATCAGTGATCACAAAGGAGGCTGTGCGAAAAAGAAAACGTACCACACGAACAAACTCAAGGTGCATCAAGCTGTGCACTTTATGCATCCAGAGAGATCCGGCTGAAAAGGCTGCTTTCCTCGAGGCGTGGTATCGTGTTTGCATAGAAGAACAGCCTGAGAATACGGAACAGTTATGGGCGACGTGGCAAGAGAACCTTGATCATAATCGGTCATTGGATGCCAGCTTGGAGGGGCTGGTCCCCGTGCTTCGCGATGCGATGCGTAGCTTCTCGGCGTCTAGAAGTACGACCGGGTAAGCTTATGGTGGGGTCTCTCTCATAACGTTTCGGTGGCGGCACTATATTTCCCATGATGTATAGTGTCATGGGGCTTTCCGTCCCCGAAAGATAACAGCAGGGATATTTGCTTATCCTTTTCCCCCTTTTGCTTTCTTTCTTTCTTTTCTTTTTCTTTATATGTGGACATCCTGATAGAGGGAACTCTCCTTATACTACTGTCTTTACTGTTATAAATAAGTTTATATAAAAACAAACATCTTAGTCGTACCAACTTAGTCTCATATGCCGTATGCCTATTGTGCTGAGCTAGAATTGGAAACTATAGTAAACTGATCTTGCTCTGTGTGCCAAATTCTGCCCTCGGAGAACAATATGCCGACTCCTTGATCACTGCTATTACTCGGTAAACCAGGGAATCGCCAAATCTACACGACAGACTTGTCGTGCCTCGAAGGATATGTCAAGATCTTCCTTCTACATCTGCAAAATCACCCATTGCCTGCGGATTCCTATGTTGCGTTCGCTCAAGCCTAGGAGTAACGGCATGGCCTTTCCACGATGCTGACCCGGTTGGTGGTCTTGTGCACCTTATAAGGCATACCATGTATGTCTACGGGGTCTTTGAGGTTTTGGGCCCGACTTCCCCGTCCCCTCCCAGCTCTGTGTATTTCTGAAGATGCCGACAGCTCCTTTCACTTTGCAGTGTTTCTCGCTCTGTGACGTTTTCGGAATCAGCCCACTCATAGGGAGACAAAAACAATATCCATCTGCTATTCGAGGCCGATGGCGCTCGATAGCCATCCAAGTTCGGGTCCATTTTGGTACCCGATTCGCTGACTTGACAAACACTCTGTGATTGTCGCATGCAGATTCCCGGGTGGTCAAACTTAGCCTCGGCGTTCGGTTAAAATGTTATCTCAAACATGAATGAGCTGGTTCTTCTAGGGCGTTCACCCCTCTAACACTCGAGGTGCTTACGTTTGTGAGTGCTGTTGGGTTGGGTTGGCAACAGACTACGGTGTTGCATTCCAGTCACAGCCAACAGCAGACAAACCTGTACGTTTTCCGACTACGTGGTCACATAATTTACCAATGAAACGCATATAACTGTTTGCCAGGAAACTTAGTGTTTGAAACTACGGGGCTAGGTCCAGACAAAGAATTGGGTGGCATATATATCATGCCGTGCGCCATGTATTAAAGCCTTCGTTTCGGAGGCTTTCACAAGAGTCCAGGCATCCTACCATTTCTCACCCCCCACAGACTTAACCATGTCGAATGATGTGGCCAAACTGTTTCTATTCGCTCAGAGCCCTGACTGGGACAAAGCACAGTACAACTATCATCGGAGATTCAACTTCGTGGCCGAATTCCTATTCCTGGAAGTTGGTGCACAAGCTTTGGAGCGTACCACGGCGCAGGAACTCGCCAGTAAAGTCTTGCAACTGGCAAAAGGAGAGGATTCGTTACCTCAGGAACGAAGTATCCCTGACCATGAGGTGATTAAAGTTCCTTATTGCCTCGATTGTGAGCTTATTGTCTGTTCATTGATGTTCTGTTAGAAAATAACCAAATTATAGGCTTCCACGGTCTTGATGACCCTGGGACCATCCTGATTGAGGCATTGACTATTGGGATTGTGTATATGAATCCCACCTGGCCTGGCATCGAGAACTTGATCCATGTCCTGGTTGCATTGGAGAGCATGCAAGAGAAACCCTTCATGCAAGGCTTGGAAAGCTACTTGAAGGTTGCGTACAGTAAAGCATGACTTCTTCTAGTCCTAAGACACACCAGCTGATGGTCCTTTCGTATAGGCAGATGGAGTTTGAGCCTTATTCCAGTAATCGAAGGGAAGTGTAAGTTCTCTGCTATCCCGCAGCTACTCTCTTTTGCGGGATACGGAATTGACGATTATATTACAGCCTTAACCACCTGCGATGACGCGAGTAACAAATTACGGCAATCTAGAGCCATATTCAGGGCTAGACTGTACGGCAGATCCCTCATTCATGACTTTGAGGATTCCGCGATATCCGATATGACAGGGCTAGCTCTACAGCATCCAGTAAAAGATTCGAAGATGCACGCACTGTGCATCAAAACATGCGTCTCGTGTATCGAGCGAGATGATTCTCTAGATGACTCGGTTCTGCTTCAGGGGCTCGACCGCTTGAGCATACAGAAGCGATTTCGCGACCCCCAAGCCGTATTGGAGAGCAACGAACCGGGCATGGAAGAGCTGAAGCCTGACGCCCTCAAGTTTAAAGAAGCGATGCAGAAGTTTGAATTGAGGCAGTTTCATTATTAAAGTGTAGTTTCTATCCTGCAGGATGGAGAGCCAATGATATTGATTCTAGGAGTCCTATTTTAGTCACTATCCAACAGTTTGCAGTGGACGCATAGCGGATCTTGAAACGCAATGTCGTCAGCGACATACCACACCATGCAGATAGGGCTATATGAATGACTGATCTTAAATGAGTCAGAAATCTCATGACCGTCTCAACTTAGCCTCGTACCCTGCGTGTCTTGAACTAGGAACTAGAAAGACTTTGCCCAAAGACCCAATCTCTACGAAGAAGCCTCCTGAGCAGCAGCGTGTGCATGAAAACTGCCCGTAGCCCGGGGATACACCACCTCAACCTTCCCCTTCGCCCCAGCCCCAGCTCCATTGCTTCTCCTAGTACCTCCGCCGTCGTGTTCAAACTCCCCCCTCACAATCCGATCAATCTCATCCTCCACAAAGTCCTCCGACCTCCCCCAGCCACCCCCACCTGGCGTATGAATAACACATCGATCCCCCCTCTGCATATCAACCTGCCCCCGACTCCCAATATTGATCCAGCGCTCTCCTTCTTCTCCTTCTTCCTCGCCCTCATTGCCTTTCTGGACCCAATAGTTAACCCCCGAGCTCCCCGCCTCCCCGCCAAACATCCCGTAGGGCCTGTGCACCCGCCGCTCCGTGATCAGACCGAAAGTCAGAGGGGCGCGACACTCCCAGTCGCGCACGACGCCGTCCCCACCCGAGAACCGGCCGCGGCCCCCGCTGCCCCGGCGGATGGAGAATTCGCGGAGAAGGATTGGGTACCGCTTTTCGAGGATTTCGGGGTCGGTGGTGCGGGTGTTGGTCATGTGAACTTGGACGGCCTGGGTTTCGTCTGGGTTAGCTGTGGAAGAGTGATGATGATGGCCACCCTCCCACTTTCAGGATTGAAAGGAGAGAGAAAGAAGTTATGAGGAAGCTCGAATGGAAGGTGTTCGAGGAAAAGGAAAAGGCTCACAGATGCGCCGTGCCATGTCGGACCGGCTCCCTCGCCCCCGCAGATGGTCTCGCCATACCCGAACCCGAACCCGTCCTTGTTAGTGGCCTCGCCGTCCTCATCGGCACAGTTGCCAAAGAAGCCGAAGCAGTTCATGCAGCCCTGCGACCCAGCCGCGGCACGGAAGGCCTTGAGCAGGAGGTCTACGAGACGCTGGGAGGTGAGGGTGTTGCCGCAGCAGCTGTGTCAGATGTTAGCCAGGTTATGCACCGCAATACTCATTCTCGCCACGACTTCATTTCGCGAAGAAGGAGACACTTACACAGCGGGCCCGGCCGACGGGTTCAGGAAGCTGCCCTTGGGCAGTATGACTTTCGTAGGGGCGAGACAGCCCTGGTTGAGCGGGATGTCGGACCCGATCAGCAACCGTAAAGTGTAGATGAGCGCCGAATACGTAACGATGGAGTTGGGGAGTGCAGTACACCACCATAATCTCGGGCAGCCTTGGGAGACTGAAGGTGCACCGGCGTGGGAGGCTTGTCAGTTGTCGTTCAGGCCATACTGGACTGTGCCCCGGGGGAGAAGGTGCAACTCAGCCATGAAGAATTCCTTACAAGTAAGGGTCCTTAGATAATCACAATCTCATCGGCTAGCCAATCTAGGTGGTGACAATATGCTGAGCAAAGTTCTCATGCTGGTTCGTAGTGAGATCCCCGAGATGTGGGACTTGGTGCGCGTGGCGCGACAGGCCGGCAAGCAAGATCACCATTATGACCGAAGCACTGTACCGGCCCCCAAGGCTCATGCCTGTGACCACCACGCCTTGATCCGTGACAAGATGGCCGCATCAAAGAACTTGGGTGGTAAAACCTCAAAACATGGAACCCGAGTCGGCGAGACCAGGATGACCAGATTCTATTTCAAGAAGAGCCTCAATAGAGTCGCAACTACAGCCCGAAATGGAAATACATGACTGCTGCAGTTCAAAAGACACGCCGGCACCCATACTGACGAGTCGTCTCTTTCAGCCGCCCCGCATCGGAAAAGACGGGAACTGGAAAGACCTACATCTCTTCAAGACGCCGATGCAGACATCCCCAATACCACCGCGGACGACTCGGAAGAGCTGCGAAAAGTCAGAAGAATGTTTCTACTCGCGTTCAGAGAGATCCTCATAGAAAAGGAAATGAAGAATATATTCGGGGCCCTAGGGTCTGATGCTTGAGGGTCTGACTTTGGACAGTTCAATTTGCCTATACAATTGCAGTCTGTTGGATTCTAACCAACTCGCTAATTATCACAACCTCGCAATGATGTTATCGTGAAAGCTAGACACCCACCAGTCGCTCTGTTCATTGAGGCAGGGATAACATCGAGTCGTAGCTGGTGAAGCTGTGGCGCCATTATGGGTTGCTGGCGTAGAGCGGAACGTTGTCTATCAAGAGCAGAACGAGGAGCTGGGATGCACAGCAGAGTAGGTGGTTGGGCCAGTAGTGCTTGACTGGAAGACTGCTTCGAGATGCTGACGAACGAAAAGATCCCAGAGACAGTGGAATTGCCACTTAAGTCCAGGTGCCGTTCGCCTGGGAATGGATGTTGTGTGTCGATGAATGTGGACTAGGGTCATGGTATGGGAGGAATATCTCACAGCAGATGCGCCAATCAACTAAATCCAAACATTTCCATTGCTGCAGTGTCCAGAACTCACTGTCATTGCATGCTGTGACACCAACCCCAGGCAATATCTAGATCTTAGATCTAGTATCGAGTGGCTTCTAATAGAAACACATACTAATTGCCCGTGCGTTCTTTTTTTATAGGGGTCATTCTGGTAGGATTCCATCTCGTAGAAACCACAGCGCACGAGCTATCTAATAGAATTCCAATGTATCAATGTTTACATACGCATGCGCATGCGCATCCTGTTCTAGGATCCCGTTTTGCGCATGCGCATGTCATCGTAGGATCTCATTCTACGCATGCGCATGCTACTCTAGGATCTCAATCTGCACACAGCACCAGACATCTTGTAGGATCTCATTCCCAAGGTTGCATGCGCCATCCTGTAGGATCCTATTCTCGAGACACGAATGTACCCGCCTGAACCCAGACCAAGTCATCGCAGACCCAGCATCATCAATGTGATCCGACGAGATGAATTCCGCGACCTCAGAGCGGACGTGATCGCTATCTGAGATGCGCTGCGGCCTGCTGCACGCAACTTAGGGCAATTCGGATTGATCGGGCCGTGATGGCCCTCGAGCCCAGTCTCGGGCTGGTGGATGAGAGGCCGAGTGGTGCCTGGTGGATTGAGATAAGAACATAACTGCAACTGCATCCACACGCGCATACGCCATCTAAAAGTTGGAGTAAGGGGAACTTGACAGGGGGCCGGGGAGGGGGTCCTTACCCCACACTACCGGCTCGCTCCCGCGGCAGACTAGATCCCGACGATTGGGCAACACCACCCGAGCATGTCAACAACAACTCTCAACTAAAATCTCACTAACGTATCGCCGGACCAATTGAACCACATATCATAAGCCCCAATTCAAGATGCAAGTAGACGCCGACGATTTCGTGTTGGTATCGCACGAGGATGCAGTGCCAAACCTATCGCAGTCTGCCCCACGGTACCTGCCCGAGATCAATCATGCTATTGAGCACATCTCGGAAACCCTCTGGGAGGTCAACAAAAAGATCCACAACAACCCGGAACTGGGCTACGAGGAGTTTATCGCACACGATACTTTGACGTCGTTCATGAAGAACATCGATGGCTGGAATGTGACGCCTTCTGCGTATGGCCTGAAGACAGCCTGGACGGCGGTGTGGGACAGCGGGAAGAAAGGACCGGTGATCTCGTTCAACTGCGAGATGGGTGAGTCAATGCGCAAGGCTTCTCTGAGCTGCCCGCTAACTGGTACTAGATGCACTGGAAGGAATCGGTCATGCATGCGGCCATAACCTTATCGCAACTGCGTCTGTCTCGGCAGCAGTAGCCACGGCCAAGGTCATGAGAAACAACAGCCTGGCTGGAAAGGTGGTGCTCATCGGCACCCCTGCCGAAGAAGGTGACGAACTTGAACCATCATCATTGCCCACACAACATCATCGACTAACAAAACCACAGGCGGAGGCGGCAAAATCAAGCTGCTCCAAGCCGGCGCCTACAAAGACCACCAAGTCGACCTCAACCTCCTCTCCCACCCGGGCATCACGAGGAACCACGCCCTGACTCGGACCTCGGCCTACACCGCCCTACGGGTTGAATACTTCGGACGGGCCGCCCACGCGGCGGCGAGCCCCTGGCTGGGCATCAACGCCCTCGACGCCTTGATTACCGCCTACAACGCCGTGTCGGTGCTACGCCAGCAGACCATGCCGGGGGACGTGATCCAGGGCCACATCACCGACGGCGGCGCCCGGCCCAATATCATCCACGCGTACGCGGCGGGCAATTTCGTGGTGAGAGCGAATACGCGGGCGCGGCGCGACGAGCTCCTGAAGAAGGTGGGCACGTGTTTCAAGGCCGGGGCGACGGCGACGGGCGCCCGGCGTAAGTGCACGATAGGGATGGCGTACGCGGACCACGTGCCGAACCGCCCTCTCGGGGCTGCGTACGCGCGATACTTCAACGCGCTGCTCTTACTAGAGGAAGGCTCGGGTTCTTCATCGTCTTCATCGTCGCCCTGGGAATCGGAGATCCCCATGGACCAGGACCTCGACGAGATGCTGGGTCGCAGCGCGGCCAGCACCGACCAAGGCGACATCAGCTACGCCATGCCGAGCTTGATGCCCGGGTTCGCCATCGTTCCCGGGCCCGAGGGCAACGGGCCGCATAGCCCCGACTTCGAGCAGGCGAGCGGGACCCGGGACGCGTTCGGGAAGGCGTTGCGGGTGGGCAAGGCGCTGGCGGGGGCGGCGGTGGATGTGTTGACGGTCGAGGGGCTCTTGGGGGAGGTGAAGCTGGCGTGGAAGAAGAGTATGGAGGAGGAGGGGGCTTAGTGGACCGCGGTGCTCGTGTTAGTCGGGCTAGAACACAGGCTTCCGCAGCCTATAGACGTAGTGCAGAAGGGAATTCCACAAAGGAATAGGGTGCTGTCGTCGCAATGGACCACGTGGTTGAGCTTTCATCTTTATCTACAGTTCCCCCTAGTGGGCTTTGTAAATGGAGATGGTGTCAAAGAGTCGACTTCGTGGGAGCTTTGTTTGATGTCAGTCAACTCGCCCAGAACCTTTGTTCAAAGAAACGAAGCTTGCAAATTGCTGGTTCCGGAAAAACTTGGCTCTATTGTTGAACCCGGTCTACAAAATCTTCCCATACATCCCACACTGCCAGTTTGATTTTCCCAAAGCACCCTTACAGCAAACGTTTCCGACATCAACAACCACCAAGATGGTCACGACGGCGTGGGCACCTCGACACAATATTCCTGGCATTCCCCAGCCCCAGCCCCTCCGCCGACCCCCTTGGAACTGGACCTATGACCCAAACGGAAGAAACCATGCGGGCAGCATTCCCTTCTGGGTGAGTTTCCCCGTCCCGTCCCGCCTCGGCATAATTACCAAAAGCTGACGTTGGAACTACAGGAAGCCCCCTGGCCCTTCGAGACCATCGAAGATGACAACGAGACGACGAGGAAGGTCAACCCGAGCTGGACAGAAGGCGAACACATGCGAAAGTTCCTCGAGAAGCTGCTGCAGTTGCCGCCCGATTTTGATAGTAGGTAACAACAACAACCACCATGAGCTTGTAGTGACGCCTGCTTATCTTGCCTACACTCCAGTGACCAAGAAATACTACTTCCTGGACAGCGGCATCTCGATTGCCCTCAACGCGTACAACATGCGCATCCCCGAGCGAGAACAGCGGGTGGTAAGTTGGGTCCCTGGCGTTGTTTATGCAACTTCATTTCACTAACCCACCCAGTGGGCCTTTTTCCACTGGAAGGGCCAGAACTCCTGCCTCGACGTGCCTCGGGCCCCGGCCGCCAACTTCGACTGGTCCAAGCTGCAAAACCAAGCCGAATACTCCCGCCTCACCGCTGGAAGGGTCCAGCAGTCGGCGCAGCTGGATCGCGAGCGCCGGGCCCCTTTTCCCTCGGTCGTCGCCTTCCCGCTGCGCTGGGTGCCCAACGGGAAAAAATACCGCCTGTACTGCTGGTTGCACACGCATGAGAAGCCGGCGGGGGGGAAATACTACGACGTTGTGTACTCGCTGACCGTCTGGGATCGTGAGGTAGGCTCTCTTTTACTCATTTATGTGATATTAATACTTATAATCTACTATATAATACCTTATATAATTTACAATCCTGACTTACAACTCTGCAGAACAACCGGCTGACGTGGTACGACCCCTGGCACGTGGGCCACGCGAACCGATGGGCCGACATCCGGACGTTCTGGACCAACGTCGCCCCCTGGTGGCTGCAGAACCAGGGCACCGGCCGCCTCAGGCGCGTCAACTACACCTCTTTAGCCACCGGTAAGCCTTTATCCATGTCCCTGCATTATCCATGTCCCTGCATTATCAATATCACTCACTCTTCTTGTCTCTCCAGTCCAAGCGAACCACCCCACCATGAGGCCCATGTTCTCCCAAATCAGCTGCGTCGCCCTGGCCGTCTGGCTCATGCGCCACCTCGAGGACCCGGCCCCGCTGCGCCCGCCGGACCAGCCGGACATGCTGACGGGCCAGCGGAACAGCTCGCTGGCGGACCTGGCGGCTGTGACGCTGCAGACGCTGCGCGAGAGCAGCAACCTGATCGCCATGCCGCCGCCCCCCTTTCCGCTCGTGGGCCAGGGGGCCGCCACCCGCCGCTACATCCGCGACAACTGTCGCATCAATCAGGACGCCAGGAATAGGCTGTTCCGCGCCAAGATCAGGTGGGCGCTGCGGAAGTTCGTGGCACATCCCACGCTGAAGAGTCGGGGGATGTGGATTTTGAATGCGGTGGCGCCTTGAGGGAGGGGGTGGGTTGTGGAGGCGGTTGGGAAGATTACTTATTAGAAACGGGAGGCTTTTTGTTGGGAGTATGTGTATCATAGATCAATATTGTCGAACATTCTTAATAATGACGGAAACTTAGAAATGGCTCAGTTGGTCGGTGGCCGGCAGCTGCTAGTGGCGGTCATTTCCGCTTTATATACCTATCTACACAGAGTCCGAAGTGCCTAGCTGTAGGACGGAGTCCTGGTTCTGGGATTTTCGGGATCGAGAGTAACCATGGGTGGGAAAGCAGGCCATGATATGATCACCAATTGATAACCCAGATTCCACGTGCTCTTTTCTCCAGCTTTGCCCTGTTCTTGGCGCAAGATCTGGCCCGGGGTAGGCTTCCGACGTGACCAGGACAGGACCCTGGGAGCGGAAGAGGGTGGGTTTCTTCTCTGCACCGAAGGGAACTTCGCGGCTTCGAGTCTGGTTCGGCGCCGTGCGAATGGCGCAGCAGAAAGGGATGCCGATCGCCCACTACGTGGGAATCGAATGCAGTGGGGTGTTTACTTACTGACAGAATTGGGGGCTCTGGGGCTGTTCCGTCAAAGATACTCGGGACGCGAAATATTAACACTTCTAGGTTTTCAAGTAGTGCTTTGGCTACAGACTTCCAAAACTCGACTTGAAAATCTGGATTTCCGATCTCAAGGTGATCTGAGATACGCCTCTGTCGTGCCTGTCCCATGGTAGTCCCGCTAGGCCTGCGCTGTCTGGAGCAGCGCGCAGCGACACGCGCCCGTCGCAAACTCCCCAGCCCGGAAATCCAGGTATACTGACCGACCTTGTCAGCCGTCGTCGGAGGAAGAGCCCGGTTCAACAGGACCGTCGACCAGAAGCAATGTTGACCATCCGCCGCCCGACGGAAGGATGGGGATTGAGCACGTTTTGTACTCATTCCGGCATTAAGGAAATGAATGCGAGGACTCGTCATCATGTTCTACGGAAATCTCCGTCGTGCGCGAGACTGTAATGACAGGCCGTCTAAAGTCGTGTTTCATGGAACTGTGTTCGCTTCCGAAGCGCGGCGGATCCCCCAGCCAATCGTCTAACATGTGCGGCATGCAAAGCTCCAAACTCCTCCGTATTGGAAACCGTGGGGGTAGTTGGATCCAGACCGCACCATCTTCCTCGGGTGGTGGGTGTCCCAGTAGATTCGTCACGAAGAGCTCAACGTGCTGATTCCCCCACCTGAGACGAGTAAGCTGTCTCGTTGGCGTCTTTGGTCAGACCTACTACGAAGGCAACGCCGTCGTTGGTATACCACTTCTCTCTTCTCTACGTGATAGCAACCGAGTTCAAGAAACACAGCAGCCTGGCGCCAGAAGGGGGTCCTGGTTCCTCACTAAACCATTCTACATCTTCAAGATCAAAACCAACGCAACGCCGCAGGGGGGGCAGTAACATAACGAGGGTCGGTGGCATAGCACATGAGACAAGGTGCACTTCTTGACGGAAAAGAACAACAGCTAGCATAACGATACATCACCGCCGATGACCCATGCGCATGGCTGTCCAAGAACCAAATCGTCAATAGCAGATCACACCCAAAACAGCACGCAAATCCGACACCATCAGTCACTCAATCAGTTAATCGTATAAGAAGAAAATCTAAAATGCTTCGTCTCTCGTATCATTAAGTTGCTGGAACGCCGAGACTATTTCCATGAAAATATACTGGTGGAATAGAATGAATATACACAGTTGTTTTGTTCCCTACACATACAGCAGCAAGCAGCATCCGCTTCTTATCATCTCTACTCTCCTTTCCTCCGTCCCACCACCAACCCTCGTTCGTGTACCTCTCACCACCAATCGATTGCTTCCTTCTTCTGACGGGAGAGACACTAACTAGCCCATAGTCCAGTGTTGGCCCTGGTTCCCGAATACGGTGATGGTGGCAGGTAGTCGATGTACGAGGACGATGACGGCGGATGCAATAACAATCTCATGGCGATGTCGGCACTGCGCGAAGTGCTTGTACCATGGCGTAGCAAAGATTCAGAGGTGCCAGTACCACAGATGAACTGCCCTTTGGTCGAATTCATCCGCAGTCCAGCCGGATGAACATCCTGGGCAAAACATCTCAACAGAAGATGATGCAACGTCTGAGTTCCAAGAGATACCAATCGCATCGCCACCAAAGAGCAGCGGCCAAGAAAGGGCAACAGACAACATCGGTCTTGGAATCCGCTCTCATCCCCAAGAGCATATTGGAAGAAAGATGCCAAAGTCCAGACCCGTCTAGCCGAACCCAAGAACTGCGATATTGATTCGACTCAATCCCGGGATGCAAGTTCCAATGAAAAGGGCGTCTTATGCTTTCGGCTGAACGGCAGCTGCCGCCGTCGACGGCGCGGACGGAGGTGCACTGGGAGGCAAGTTCGCCGCCGCAGCCGCAAGAGTCGTCTGCACCACGCCCGTCGGCGACGCGCTGTTGTGAGGACCGTTCTGCCCTGGGTGGGGCGGGGCCTGGGAGGTCTGGCCGTTCTGGCGGGCGTTGTTGCCCTCCTCGGTCAGCAGCTTGCTCAGCAGCGGCAGGTCGTCGCGCGCGCGGGGGTCCCGTTCGAGGCACCGTTTCACCGCGTTCCATTCGCCCTCCTTCATCCTAGCAGCGTGGGGCAGCAGAAAGGTTACTGTGGGACTGTTGAACAAGAGACCCAAGACCTGGCGGGCCTTTTCCTCACCCTCGGCCTGCGCCCTCTTAATGGCCTCGGCGTCTTGTGGTGCTGGCGGAGGAGCCGCCGACTGGGGAGCAGCGACGGGACCAGGTGTCTGTCGGAGAGGCGGTGCCGGTTGGTGTGACTGGAACTGAGCCGGTTGCTGCATCTGAGATGGTTGCGCCTGGTACTGAGGCGGAGGCGGAGATTGGTGCTGGGCCTGAGGTTGGTGATGCTGGGGTTGTTGTCCTTGGGGCAGAGGCTGATGCTGAGGCTGCTGAGGTTGGGGCTGAGGTTGGGGTGGTTGTGGTTGGTATTGTTGAGGAGGTTGAGCCTGGGGCAGAGCCTGGGCCTGATGGGGTACTTGGGGCGCCGGACTTTGAGCCGGTGCGGCAGCTGGTGCAACTTGGCCGGGAATGACCGGAGGTGGGATAGGCGTGTGGCTCTGATGTGTCGGGAACGTCGCACTGGGAGGAGCTTGTGGCGTGGCTGGCGACCAAGTAGGTCCCGCCGTCGACGATTGACGGCGGTGGTCAGGCACGGGAGTCGAAGCCTGCATCGGCATCGGAGTCGGGGTACCCTGAGGCACAGGCGCCGGCGCCTCGCTGCTGACGAACGGCTGGAGCTTCTCGTCGCGATACACAAAGATCAACAACAAGAGAGGCTCAGTCCGGTTCTGGGGAATCAGGTGGCCTTCGATGTTTTGGAGCGGTTCCGGCAAGGGTCCGTCTCCCTCGGGGATGGGGACGAGGTAGGTGTCTCGGACGTTTCCGAGCTTTCTGTCGCCGACGACGCCGTACCGTTTCTTGGACATGAAGTAGTTAACGACAGTCTGGAAGTTGGCCCGGGCCGAGGCGTCGTTGGCATCGGCGACAGAGAGACTGGTGATGACGAGGTCGATCTGGTTGTTATACCGCAGACCGCACAGGTACGGCACCGCCTTGTCCTCGGGGATCCGGCCCGCCACGTTCAGGACGACGGGGATCAGGTCGTTCCAGGCAATGCCGCTCTGCTTGCTCAGGTCGGCGCCGCCCGCATACTTGGCCACCGCTCGGAACTCGGCCGTGTTGCCCATCTTGAGGTCGCCATGCCACACCACATCGGGGTCCAGGTTTTCCGTGGGCGAGTAAGGAGGCGAGTCGGTGCCGTCGTCCAACATGCGGTCGACATCGGGGTCCACGCCGGGGCCGGCGAAAGGCACGGGCGCTGAAGGGCGACGCTGGTGTGCGGCGGAGGCAGAAGGAGGCCGGACATTGTCGAAGACGTTCTGGACATCAAAGGCGGGCTGGTTCGGCGACCGCTGTGCGCCTTGCGTATCCACTCGCAGTTGTTTGGCGGGTCGCCCGACCCCGGATGCCGAAGAAGATGCGCCTCCCTGGCCCGGAGACTTGCTCGATTCGCCAGCAGCAGAGGCGTCCTTAACGCTCTGTCGGCGCAGAACCGAAGGCACTTCTTCGGTCGTCGTGGCAAAGCTCTCGTTCTCCACAATCTCTTCGCCCTTGTGGGTGCGGCGGACCCGCGGGGCTTCCTCGGCCACGAGGGTGGACTGCTTGTCGGCCTTGGCCTTCATCTCGGCCGTCTCGCGTTGGAGCTCTTCCGTAGCCAGCTCGTTGGTGGACATGGAGGCGACCGTCGGCGGCGTGATGGACCGGTTGAAGACGCGAACGGCCAGCGGCACGTTTCGCTTGAGGTTGAAGATCAGCGTCCGCGCCTGCGTGGTGGCGGCTTGTTGGCTATGGGTGTCGTGCAGGGCGCGCTCGATCTCGAGGGCGTGGCGCTCCGCCAGACTCTTCTTGTTGCTGTCTTTCGGCATGCTGAAGAGGTGCTCCTTGACGGCCGTGTCGAGTGCAGCCTCCAAAGATTTCTGCAGACCCTGAGCGACCTTCTTGCGGGCCGCCGGCTCCAGCTTGTCGACGCTGGTGGCCAGGTCTTCCGGTGCTGTGTACTTGGGCGTCGCGGCAACCGCTTGCGACTCGGAGACCTTGCGCAGCTTGCTTTGGGGTCCTTGCGAGTGGTCGCGCTCTTTCTGTTTCCGCTTGCCCCCCTTGGCGGCTGGCTCCTCTTCCTTCTTCACCTCGGGTGTCGGCGATGGTTTGGCCTTTGGAGGCAGAGACGGAAGCCGAGGCCGAGGCGGCGGGCGACGTATTGCGGTCCTTGGAGTCGCTGACGCGCTTGGCCTTGCCCTTCTTGCCGCCCTTCTTCTTCTTGTTCTCGTCCTCGTGCTTCTGCCGCCGCGTCACCCAGGGCTGTTCGTCGCGGGCCATTCCCTCCAGAAGCTCCTGGTGGTCTTCGGGCTTGCATTGTTCGCAGAAATACTCCTTAGGTAAATCGTCGTCGAAGATGCTCATGCCCATGCACACGTTGTGCTGCCACGCGCCGCACTTCTCGCAGGCGATCCATGGCTCGTTGGGGTCGTCGTTGTCTTGCGAGATGGCGCCGCACACGCAGCGGATGACCTCCTCATCCTCCTCTTCCTCTTCCTTCTGGGCTACCTTCTTGCCCTTCTTGGCCGCCTGCTTCCGCTTCGTCGGCTGGGGACCGTTCTCGAGGGCCTCGAAGGCTTTGGTGTGCTGGCCCTTGGTGGCGCGCACCGATCGTCGGGGCTCCTGCTCGGCTGTGGAGGGTAAAGTACGTGTTAGACTGCGTGTGTAATAGTGTTTGTAATTAGACTGTGATTGGGAGGGCATGGCGACTTCGCCATGCACCGCAACACTCGTTGCGCCGCTTCTGGTTCTGCGTGTCGTGGAAGACAACGAAGCTGCTGACGATGAAGATGGTCGCGCAGGCAGAGACGCGCGTGATGCGCCAGTACGGTTGTGAGAGGTGCGCTTACCAGACATTGTGGGCGAGTGAGTCTGTTACAGAGTGAAGCTGTCTTGTGTTTCTTATACGAGCTGCGCGTGGTTTGCTGTCGTGGTGGTGCTTGCCCTCCGATGTTTGCAGGATGGACCGCTTTGTATGCGACGGGATGTATTTACTAGTAGTGGCTTGCAGGCCGATTGGGGAGTGCAATGGTAGGGCGGGCGGTCACGGTCCGGGCAATCATGGAAAGAACTCTACGCAGCAAGGTTCAACTATTGCTTTGAAGAAGAAGGCAGAGAGAGACGCGACACAGAGCAGGCAAAAGTGGCCTTGACTGCGCCTGTCGCAAAAGTGCAAAAAGTGTTGACCGGGCCTAGCAGCAGCAAGCACTAATCCCCGGGTCGTCGACCAATTCCCTCCAACCTACGATCGGGAGAGAAGGACTTCCCAAAGCTGTCTTGTTGGATGAGGTGTGTCTGTCAGTCGTGTCGCAAGAGTACTAGGCGACAGCGAAATCAACAGTTGTGAGGGAGTTCGAGTGGATTGCGCGCGCGTGGGGGAAGGTGTGCCGGTTGTGTTGCGAAACGGAATGCGGAAACGGGAAAAATCACGGTCGCGAGATCGCGTGCCTCTTTGAGTGGAGTTTGGTATTGGGGAGAGGGAAGGAAAACGAAACCCGTCAGTCGCAAAGTCGATGTCGTTCGGAGGGAAGACTGTTGTCGCGTGGGAGTCGTGGTAGTAGTCGTAATAAGTTCAAAGGCATTGATCGGTCTGACCCCTCACATGCTGCGACAGTGCGAGGTTTGGTGGGAGAGAGGATTGAAGATGGAGAGGGTGAGAAGACGGCAGTGGAGAGAGCAGCAGAATCAGGGCAGTAGGGTGATGAAGATTGGGAGGGCTCGGGTAGAAGGGGTGCGGAGGAGTTGCAGTCCAGAGAAGCGGAGGTGGGTTGATTTGGATCGATCCAATGCATTCCTGGCCCTGCTTTCTGTTTCTCCAGGTACTGCCGCCGCCGATGCAGTAGGGCATGATACTTGATCGAGACTTGTTCAAAAATCGTTGGCGCTGCACGGACCAGAACCTTCCAGCCGGTTGATAAAGTGGCCCGACCAGTCTGACTCAGTCTGGCGATCAATCCAGACAGCTTCCGCCACACAAGAGCTCCAAGCTCCAAGCTCCAAGCTCCAAGCTCTCCTCCTTGTGGCAGGCTTGACTGTGGCAGTCAATACCCACAGCTATCTAATCTCTTATCTAATCGCAGCTGCCACCCGAACGCGTGTGGGCTCTTGCCTAGCACCAGTGCACCACTACGTGCAACAGCCTACAGCTCCAGCCAGCCTTCCCTAGCGCGGCCTCAATTGCGTTGGCCAGCTCTCTGCCTGCACTGACTGCACTAACCTTACGTCGGTCCCTCTCAGCCTTCCCGCCATCATCACAACCTCCGACCCACGATAACTCCCAAACCCGACCGTAGAAGAAACATCGCCGTCTCTTCAGGTCCCATACCGCAAATCAATCAACCAGCCGCTGCGGGCCATTTGCATCGTCACATCTCGCCATCATGTCTCGCCGTTACGATTCCCGAGTAAGCTACCTACCTTGCCTCTGCCAATCCTCCCGCATCTTGCCGCTGTTGAGCTCCGCCGCCCGCACCAAACAATAGCTGACCCTTGTCCCTCCAGACAACCATCTTCTCCCCCGAAGGCCGCCTCTACCAGGTCGAGTACGCCCTCGAGGCCATTTCCCACGCCGGTACCGCCATCGGAATCCTCGCCAAGGATGGCATCGTCTTGGCCGCCGAGCGCAAGGTCACATCCAAGCTGCTGGAGCAGGACACATCCGCCGAGAAGCTGTACATTTTGAACGAGTAGGTGGCCGACGTACTGGGAGACGCACATCGCTTCCACATGGGCTAACAAATGCACAGCAACATGATCTGCGCCGTCGCTGGCATGACGGCCGACGCCAACATCCTCATCAACTACGCCCGCCAAGCCGCCCAGCGCTACCTCCTCACCTACAACGAAGACATCCCCTGCGAGCAGCTGGTGCGCCGGCTCTGCGACCTGAAGCAGGGATACACACAACACGGTGGTCTCCGACCTTTCGGCGTCTCCTTCATCTACGCCGGCTGGGACCCCCAACGCCAGTTCCAGCTCTACCTCAGCAACCCCTCGGGCAACTACGGCGGCTGGAAGGCGACGAGCGCGGGTGCCAACAACGCGAGCGCCTCGAGCTTGCTGAAGCAGGACTACAAGGAGGACTGCACCCTCAAGGAGGCGTGCGCCATGGCGGTCAAGGTGCTCAGCAAGACGATGGACTCGACGAAGCTGAGCAGCGAGAAGAGTATGTCCCTGCAACCCCAACCTAAATACCCTTCATTTATCTCTTCTCGTGACACATACTGACACCCTTCCAGTTGAATTCGCGACAGTGGGCCAGACAGAGGACGGCAAGATCTACCACCGCCTGTGGAGCGCGGACGAGATCACCACGCTACTGAAGGAGAACGACCTGGCCAAGAACGAGAACACCGAAGACAACTAGAGATAGCAAAAACCGTGTGTGCTTTGTCACGGGGATATGGGTCACATCATAGAGCAGCTGTACTAATATGACACCAAAACAATTGACGACTGGCATGAACCGGCGATGATTTCTGGCCACATCAAGTTCCTCGAATTGCAATGTTGATGTGTCCTTGCGGTATTACTAGGTAGAGCAAGGCAGATACTCTGGCACCTTTCTCTTCCCTTATGATGATGTGATATCGTGACGTTTCCGGCAACAGTACGCCATACCTCCTGTCCAACAGCATTCTCGTCCGTGCCTGACAATTCGCCATTAGCCGGCGAATGCTTGACATCTTGTCTCTGGCTCCCTGAAGCGGTGATACAAACCTCGATGCCCAGGCAGAATGTAATAAGTGAACGCGATCAACAACTGATTTCCTGTTGATTTTGATCGCTGCAGCCTCTTGGGTGAGAGCAAACTTGGTCCTGAAAGAAACTGTTGGTTTGTCGGTCGACTCCATTCCGGTCTCGATTCCAGCAGCGACCAACACAATGAACGCCCGGCTTTTTCCAGCCTCTTGATACCTTGACCCACGTCCAGCTTGGTATATTGTTCCCTGAAGCGGCGATGCGGACTTCCTGTCCGGGAATCACCTAGCCAATTGCACACCATCAACAACTATCTCTGCAGCATTTGCTAGTGCCGCATGCTTTCGACGTTGACCTGGACAAAGAAATACAGGAATATATGGGCAGTAGTGTGCCGCAAGCCCCTTCGGTACCGGAAAGCTGAGGATCGCCTATCAGAATCAGAATTTTCCCTGCTGTCATGGAGCAGCATCGCAATAACCTCATTCTCTTTTCTACCTCATATATTTACGGGAAATGGCGAAATGATGTGATGCTGTATCTCGACGAGGTATTCAACAAAGAGGAGGCCTGGGAGTCTACTCCACGAGAGCAGTTGGTCCAACGTCTACTTGGCCTTGCCCGTGGCAAGGGTTCCAGAACGTACCAGATGGTGTTGAACAAACTAGGAGTGAGTAAACTTGACGCCTATTGACGGTGGACAGCAGACAGCAAGCTGATCTTTGAAAATATTCCCAGGTTCCTCTGACGAGAACGGTCCCTGTAGTATATTGATTGACGCCATTGTGGTTGGTTTTGTGTGGCTCTACCCGACCTCCCCTTGTGTTGAGAAAGCGGTTACCATACTAGCGACACTGAAGTCTATGGAAGGAACGCCACTTGAAAGGGACCTTTCTTGTTATATGCATGACACCTATAGTATGTACCCTACTGGTTAACTAAGAAGAAATCGAACATGTGGATGCTTACTTCGTTGCAGCAGATTGGATCGTCGATGCAGTTGGAAGCATTGAAGAAGGTAAGCCCCTTTCCTTTTGTCCTAGTATCTTCAAGTGGCAATTACAGTATTCATAATATTACAGGCGACAAGACGAGACAAGTGCGAAAGGACTTTTCCTTTGCTCATCACCTATTCGTGGCGACACTGTACGCCAGATCGGTCGCTGACGACATCAGATGGTTCGCAAATGCGGGAGCAATAATGAACAAAGTACTGGAAAATCAAAAAGAGTTTACAGAATCCAAACTGGGAACCTTGAGTATCAAGACATGCGCGTTATGCATCGAAAGGGACAATACTCGAGGGGAAGACATCTTCCTCGCCATGATTTACGGGTATTACCGGGACGAGTGTTTGTATGGGCTCAGAAGCACGGTAGAGAAACTGCATGAGGCGTGGAAATCTTGGGAAGAGGTACTTAATGATAATTGGGGCTTAGCCAAAGACCACGGGGAGGTGAGAGAGGCAGTGTCCAAAGTTCAAGCGGCGATGAAGGCGTATCGTGGGAAGGGGTTGGTTTCCCAAGCCCAAATCGTGTAGGGGAGAATTGGATCCGGCCATAGCCAGAGAACACGCGACGAAGATCGCGGCCTCTACACAGAAGGCAGGGTGGGCTATGTTTTAGTTGCATTTATATGGTATTTAATGAGTATAAGTTGTTCTCCTGGCGAATCGAGTAATGCCTGCAAGTATTGTGCTCTTTATGAGTCTTTTGTTTCTACTGGTCTTAGCTGGTATCGAACCGAAAGTTAAACCACAAAAAAGTATCCCAGGAAGATACCATGTGGCAGGCAATAAGTTCCGGTCCGTCTCCGTATCCTGATTTGCAAGGTTGACGGACATTTTGAACGGGGCCGACATACAGATTCTCGGTCGGCCAGACTGACCCTCGACCTTCCTTCAGACTTGGTCGGTTGAGAGGTGTCTCCCAGAACTTCCTGGTCCTCCAAGTGCTGAGGTACCAATTGGTTCTCTTCGCGATTGCCGTTGGGTTGGCTGCAGACCACGGTCCCGCATTCCAGCCACAGTCAACACAAAGAGCATTAGGGCCGTTCCTAACCTCCTGATACACTCGAGATCAACGACAAATACCATCTGGAATCTAGTTGGCTCCAAATCGCACATAGCCAAACATGATCGCCGCATGCGTTCTTGGGCGCCATTTCTAACCAGCACGAAGAAATGCTTGGATATAAATTCTGACATAGAATGTCCGTAGTCCCGGCATTTCTGAGAGCCATATAATATCAAAACAAGCAGATTGCTGTATTACACCGAAATGCAACAAGATAACCTCATACTCTTTCCCTCTGCAGATGAGTCTGGGGAAAGACGTAACAATGTCATTTTTCATCTCGATGCATATCTCACGCGGCAGCCTTCCGAGGCTCAGTCGCCAGAGGAATATGCTGAGGAATTACTCAGCATTGCTAGTGGCGAGTCTACCGGGTCGCTATCAGACGATACGAACCCCGATGGATCTAGGTTCTACTGGTTGTAGAAATATAATAGTCGATTCTACTTGTGTTAGTAGTATTTGGCTGCCGACGGTTGATCACCAGCTGATTCCTCTGTACAGCAATAGACCCTCCTGAAGACGATACATGGTCGATTTTAGTCGATGCAATTAACATTGGCTTTGCATGGAGGAACCCAGCTTCCCCCTTCTATCGAGAAACTTATCGAAATCCTGGAGATACTGACGTGTTCGGACGGATCGCCATCCGTGGAGAAACTGTTCAAATATGTGGACAACCGTGGTATGTAGGCCCATATACAATCTGCGAGAACTATACTAATGTTAATGATGTTGTAGTCAGAAACCTCGCGTCCCTTGCTGATGCGAGCATTACTGGATGTAAGACTTCCTTTTTCATTCCCCTACTACGCACTGAAAACCTTCGTCACTGATTGTCATTAGCCGAGTCGAGCCACGGAGACAAAGTGAAAAAGGACATTAAATTTGCCTGGTGCCTCTTCATGGAAAGACTGTACGCCGACGAAATCATTAACAGCCTGTACAGTTACGCGGTGTATAAGGTGGTAGAAAGGGTCTTCCAAAAAGATTTCCAGGATCACAGAGTGGGAACCTTGAGCATCAAGACGTGCGCTTCATGTATTGAAAGAGAGGAGAATGAGGGTCGGGACTTTTTCGTGTCTAAAGCGCACAACTATATTACCTGTAACTTGGGTGGATGGGACAAGGAGATATGGGACTCCTTGGTCCTGGGCCTCAACGATGACTGGGAATATAATGAGCACGATGCAGAGGAGAAACTTGCAGTGGTCAAACTTACAGCGGCGTTGGAGGCGTATGCCAAGCGTAAGGAAGAAGAACGGATCGAGGAGGAGGAAAAACGGAGCGAGGAGGAAGATCGAATGCTGTGTGAGGAGAAATAGACTCGTTCACTTTCAGGGGACAGTAGCGCATGGCGAAGCTCGTGGTGTCGGGGTGGAAGGTTGGATAGGTTGCCTTATGTTAGTTAGAGTAGCATATCTTTAATTGAATCGTAGTCTTCTCTCCTTCACCAGTCTCTGCTATGTGCGTGGCAACGTGAGTGTCCTAATTCTTCCTTGCTGCATCAATATCACTAGAAACGCCGTCAGCGCCCATTCGAATTCCCACTTGTCTTTGGCCACCAATTTGGAATAGATCACCATCAGTATCACCAGGCTAGTATTCGCCTTGTCACCGCGGCAGACCCTGGGCCAGAGCGGCCTACCGAATAAGTGTCTTTAGCGATGCCAGCAAGCTCCTCCTGAATATTTACTCATTCCCTGAAATCCTTGCCCGAAGCTGCTTTCGATCAAGCCCAAAGATGCCGTGACTACGGCTATTCTCACCTTGTGTCATGACTGGGTCAATCTACCCAAGTAGAAATTGCCTATCTGTGGTCAAAACAATAGGCACATGTTCCCACATGAGTTCTTCTTTATGCCTTCGGTTTCGCAGGCCAGCGGGAATTCGGTTGGGCAAGTTGCCAACAATGCCGGAAATGGAAAAGGACGTCCAAGTCCCAACACCTCACCACGTTCTTGACAAATATCCCTCATCTGCGGAATCAAGTTGGTTGAAATTGTTATACCATTTCCTGTCGGGAACAAGCTTCCGAGATGTCAATTCAGTCGTCCTTTGTCTACGTGAACTAACAACGCCCCCTAAACCATACGTTTCACATGTGATGCATCGTGGGATCATGACGAAGACCCATCAAGTATGAGTGCTCAGCCAATAACCTGCCATGTCAACAACATAGACCGTAGAAGTACCCGTTTGAGCAGACGTTGGTCCAGGGGGCGTTGTATACCGTGTTATGTTGCAACTCTAAAACGGCTAAGCCAGATGCATTTAGAAGGACGCTTTCAACTTGCTTTCCAGATATCACCAACTGGATGTTAAGTACAGTGGTCGGGGCAGCGTAGGAATCTTCACGAACAAAGCTGCACTGATTGTCACGTAGACTGAGAATGAGGGTTTATCCAGTAGCCTACTTATATAAAGTCCTAATGGTGCATCCAGTGGTTGCCCATTTGTAGAGAGCCCTTCTCATGCAGAGAGCTACTAACTATTATAACGCCTAACTTAAGATCAACTTTACTGTCAGTATTATGGATAAGAGACCGGAATGGTGGTGTACCGTGGATGGCGAAGAGGAGTTCCTCGAAAGACGAAACGAGGTGATCTTGATCATCGATGCTTATATTACCAACGGCAGATTAGAAAGTGACCGGGACTTGAAAAACTGTTCTACGGAGATTTTGGAGGCTGCAAAAGGCCGGATCGTTGAGTCCAGCGTTCTCGAGACAAATGAGAATGCTTCGTGGGTACGAGCTATAACTCGAGAGCAACTCAGCCCTGATTTAAGTACGTACAGCTGCGACTGCACTACACAATGGTCCCAGGCTAACCTGCGTGAGCAGTTCCGGCTTCATTTGAGAGAGACCCAGGCAGCATAATAGTTGATGCGATATCTGCTGGATTTGCATGGGTCAATCCGAATTCGCTATCAGTCAGGAAGCTGATCATGATCCTAAAGAAGCTCAAAAACTTGGACGAGCAGCCTCTCAGGAAAGGAATCGACGAGTACATGAAGGGCTCGGCTGGTGTGTTACCACGCCCTCCTCATCGCTAGAAACATGCTAACATATTCCTGACACAGATAGATGGAATCCTCTTATAGACCACTTGGCATATGCATGTATTGATTTCCCGATCCTGCACAATAAAACGTCATGATGCTGATTCTGTTCTTTCTAGTCTCTCCTATCGATACTGCAGAGATGGCACAAAATCGACGAGAACAATCGCAACACATCTTCTCAGCAAGATTGTATACTGAACGACTGATCGATACCATGGAATTTTCGACCATATCAGTGATCACAAAGGAGGCTGTGCGAAAAAGAAAACGTACCACACGAACAAACTCAAGGTGCATCAAGCTGTGCACTTTATGCATCCAGAGAGATCCGGCTGAAAAGGCTGCTTTCCTCGAGGCGTGGTATCGTGTTTGCATAGAAGAACAGCCTGAGAATACGGAACAGTTATGGGCGACGTGGCAAGAGAACCTTGATCATAATCGGTCATTGGATGCCAGCTTGGAGGGGCTGGTCCCCGTGCTTCGCGATGCGATGCGTAGCTTCTCGGCGTCTAGAAGTACGACCGGGTAAGCTTATGGTGGGGTCTCTCTCATAACGTTTCGGTGGCGGCACTATATTTCCCATGATGTATAGTGTCATGGGGCTTTCCGTCCCCGAAAGATAACAGCAGGGATATTTGCTTATCCTTTTCCCCCTTTTGCTTTCTTTCTTTCTTTTCTTTTTCTTTATATGTGGACATCCTGATAGAGGGAACTCTCCTTATACTACTGTCTTTACTGTTATAAATAAGTTTATATAAAAACAAACATCTTAGTCGTACCAACTTAGTCTCATATGCCGTATGCCTATTGTGCTGAGCTAGAATTGGAAACTATAGTAAACTGATCTTGCTCTGTGTGCCAAATTCTGCCCTCGGAGAACAATATGCCGACTCCTTGATCACTGCTATTACTCGGTAAACCAGGGAATCGCCAAATCTACACGACAGACTTGTCGTGCCTCGAAGGATATGTCAAGATCTTCCTTCTACATCTGCAAAATCACCCATTGCCTGCGGATTCCTATGTTGCGTTCGCTCAAGCCTAGGAGTAACGGCATGGCCTTTCCACGATGCTGACCCGGTTGGTGGTCTTGTGCACCTTATAAGGCATACCATGTATGTCTACGGGGTCTTTGAGGTTTTGGGCCCGACTTCCCCGTCCCCTCCCAGCTCTGTGTATTTCTGAAGATGCCGACAGCTCCTTTCACTTTGCAGTGTTTCTCGCTCTGTGACGTTTTCGGAATCAGCCCACTCATAGGGAGACAAAAACAATATCCATCTGCTATTCGAGGCCGATGGCGCTCGATAGCCATCCAAGTTCGGGTCCATTTTGGTACCCGATTCGCTGACTTGACAAACACTCTGTGATTGTCGCATGCAGATTCCCGGGTGGTCAAACTTAGCCTCGGCGTTCGGTTAAAATGTTATCTCAAACATGAATGAGCTGGTTCTTCTAGGGCGTTCACCCCTCTAACACTCGAGGTGCTTACGTTTGTGAGTGCTGTTGGGTTGGGTTGGCAACAGACTACGGTGTTGCATTCCAGTCACAGCCAACAGCAGACAAACCTGTACGTTTTCCGACTACGTGGTCACATAATTTACCAATGAAACGCATATAACTGTTTGCCAGGAAACTTAGTGTTTGAAACTACGGGGCTAGGTCCAGACAAAGAATTGGGTGGCATATATATCATGCCGTGCGCCATGTATTAAAGCCTTCGTTTCGGAGGCTTTCACAAGAGTCCAGGCATCCTACCATTTCTCACCCCCCACAGACTTAACCATGTCGAATGATGTGGCCAAACTGTTTCTATTCGCTCAGAGCCCTGACTGGGACAAAGCACAGTACAACTATCATCGGAGATTCAACTTCGTGGCCGAATTCCTATTCCTGGAAGTTGGTGCACAAGCTTTGGAGCGTACCACGGCGCAGGAACTCGCCAGTAAAGTCTTGCAACTGGCAAAAGGAGAGGATTCGTTACCTCAGGAACGAAGTATCCCTGACCATGAGGTGATTAAAGTTCCTTATTGCCTCGATTGTGAGCTTATTGTCTGTTCATTGATGTTCTGTTAGAAAATAACCAAATTATAGGCTTCCACGGTCTTGATGACCCTGGGACCATCCTGATTGAGGCATTGACTATTGGGATTGTGTATATGAATCCCACCTGGCCTGGCATCGAGAACTTGATCCATGTCCTGGTTGCATTGGAGAGCATGCAAGAGAAACCCTTCATGCAAGGCTTGGAAAGCTACTTGAAGGTTGCGTACAGTAAAGCATGACTTCTTCTAGTCCTAAGACACACCAGCTGATGGTCCTTTCGTATAGGCAGATGGAGTTTGAGCCTTATTCCAGTAATCGAAGGGAAGTGTAAGTTCTCTGCTATCCCGCAGCTACTCTCTTTTGCGGGATACGGAATTGACGATTATATTACAGCCTTAACCACCTGCGATGACGCGAGTAACAAATTACGGCAATCTAGAGCCATATTCAGGGCTAGACTGTACGGCAGATCCCTCATTCATGACTTTGAGGATTCCGCGATATCCGATATGACAGGGCTAGCTCTACAGCATCCAGTAAAGATTCGAAGATGCACGCACTGTGCATCAAAACATGCGTCTCGTGTATCGAGCGAGATGATTCTCTAGATGACTCGGTTCTGCTTCAGGGGCTCGACCGCTTGAGCATACAGAAGCGATTTCGCGACCCCCAAGCCGTATTGGAGAGCAACGAACCGGGCATGGAAGAGCTGAAGCCTGACGCCCTCAAGTTTAAAGAAGCGATGCAGAAGTTTGAATTGAGGCAGTTTCATTATTAAAGTGTAGTTTCTATCCTGCAGGATGGAGAGCCAATGATATTGATTCTAGGAGTCCTATTTTAGTCACTATCCAACAGTTTGCAGTGGACGCATAGCGGATCTTGAAACGCAATGTCGTCAGCGACATACCACACCATGCAGATAGGGCTATATGAATGACTGATCTTAAATGAGTCAGAAATCTCATGACCGTCTCAACTTAGCCTCGTACCCTGCGTGTCTTGAACTAGGAACTAGAAAGACTTTGCCCAAAGACCCAATCTCTACGAAGAAGCCTCCTGAGCAGCAGCGTGTGCATGAAAACTGCCCGTAGCCCGGGGATACACCACCTCAACCTTCCCCTTCGCCCCAGCCCCAGCTCCATTGCTTCTCCTAGTACCTCCGCCGTCGTGTTCAAACTCCCCCCTCACAATCCGATCAATCTCATCCTCCACAAAGTCCTCCGACCTCCCCCAGCCACCCCCACCTGGCGTATGAATAACACATCGATCCCCCCCTCTGCATATCAACCTGCCCCCGACTCCCAATATTGATCCAGCGCTCTCCTTCTTCTCCTTCTTCCTCGCCCTCATTGCCTTTCTGGACCCAATAGTTAACCCCCGAGCTCCCCGCCTCCCCGCCAAACATCCCGTAGGGCCTGTGCACCCGCCGCTCCGTGATCAGACCGAAAGTCAGAGGGGCGCGACACTCCCAGTCGCGCACGACGCCGTCCCCACCCGAGAACCGGCCGCGGCCCCCGCTGCCCCGGCGGATGGAGAATTCGCGGAGAAGGATTGGGTACCGCTTTTCGAGGATTTCGGGGTCGGTGGTGCGGGTGTTGGTCATGTGAACTTGGACGGCCTGGGTTTCGTCTGGGTTAGCTGTGGAAGAGTGATGATGATGGCCACCCTCCCACTTTCAGGATTGAAAGGAGAGAGAAAGAAGTTATGAGGAAGCTCGAATGGAAGGTGTTCGAGGAAAAGGAAAAGGCTCACAGATGCGCCGTGCCATGTCGGACCGGCTCCCTCGCCCCCGCAGATGGTCTCGCCATACCCGAACCCGAACCCGTCCTTGTTAGTGGCCTCGCCGTCCTCATCGGCACAGTTGCCAAAGAAGCCGAAGCAGTTCATGCAGCCCTGCGACCCAGCCGCGGCACGGAAGGCCTTGAGCAGGAGGTCTACGAGACGCTGGGAGGTGAGGGTGTTGCCGCAGCAGCTGTGTCAGATGTTAGCCAGGTTATGCACCGCAATACTCATTCTCGCCACGACTTCATTTCGCGAAGAAGGAGACACTTACACAGCGGGCCCGGCCGACGGGTTCAGGAAGCTGCCCTTGGGCAGTATGACTTTCGTAGGGGCGAGACAGCCCTGGTTGAGCGGGATGTCGGACCCGATCAGCAACCGTAAAGTGTAGATGAGCGCCGAATACGTAATGGCGGGCGGCGCGTTCATGTTGGACAGCATCTCGCACGACGTCCCCGTGAAGTCAAACGTGCCGAACCCGGTCTCCCCGTCAATCGTGATGGCGACCTGAATCATGCTGCCGTTATCCAAATAGTCCCGCGCTTTTAGCGGTAAACCCCCAAAACGCCGGTGGGTTTGCTTCAGGTAGGAACGGACGGCGACCTCGGCGTTAAGCTGGATGGCCCGCATGTAGAAGTGCACGACGCGCTTCCCGTACTCGGCCATGAGGGAGTCGATGAGGGAGGCTCCCTTGGCGTTGGCGGCGACTTGGGCTTTGAGGTCGGACAGGTTGTCGCCGAGGCGCCGGGAGCCGACGCAGTTGGGGTATTTGGCTGGTTCGAGGAGGATTTTAATGATGCCGGCTTCGTCGAAGCAGTGGTCGCGGACGAGGAAGTGGGACTTGATGGCGGCGCCTTCTTGCCAGAGCATGGTCGAGTCTCTGGATGAAAGTTAGCATTGAGGATGGGAGCAGGGGAGATTGCAGCATAGTACGTACGGGGGCATCGAGTTGCCGCGGTAACCACCGATGTCTAGGTGGTGGCCGCGGGACGCGGTGTAGAAGCAGATGGTCTTGTCGTCCGAGTCGAAGACGGGAGTGATGACGGTGATGTCTAGAGAACTGCAGGTCAGTATGGCTCATTGCTCTTGGGTCAATCAGTTCCCGTACCTGGCAGATGAGTCCCTCCGGCCTCGGGATGATTCGATACAAGCACGTCCCCGGGCCTGAGGTCTCCCATGTGCAAGTTGTGCTGGTACTTGACCGCATAGCTCATGCTGCCCAGATGCACAGGGACGTGGGGCGCATTGGCGACCAACTCGCCGTCCGGGCTGAAGATGGCGCAGGAGAAGTCGAGCCGCTCCTTGATATTGAGCGAGAGGCTGGTCTTCTGCAGGGTGCGGCCCATTTGCTCGGCGATACTCATGAACCGGTGGCCGAAGATGCTCAGCTTGATGGGATCCGCGACCAATTCCTGTTGCTGCTGTTGGTCGGGCTGGCTGTTCGTCTGCTGCTGCTGCTCCTGAGTGGGTTTCTCATCATCCGCGAGGAGGTCAATGACGACGTGGGATGTCAGAATACGGGCTTGCGATTGCGGCACCACGACGATGGTCTGGGTGCTGTCGATGATGATGGCCGGGCCGTGGACCGCAGTGCCGGGATTTAGGCTGCCGAGAAGGTAGACTGGGGTGGTTTGCATCCCACCGTTGGGGAAGAACACGTCCGCCTAGCACATTTCCGTTAATGCAAGAAGAGAATAAAAAGGGACCCAGACAAAAGCTTACCGTTCTCTCCGCAGGGATCGTTGACTCTTCAAAGCTGCCAGTCTCCAGCTCGTGCACCAACTTCTCGTTATCCCGACTAACCTCCCCGCTCTTGCCTATGCCACGCACACGGACATCATCCACCAAGACCTTGCGTTCCTTGGGGAACACGAACGAGAGCTCTCGAAGATGTTCCCTCTCAAAAGCCGATCTCCAGTTCCCGTCAGCAGGAGCCAGCACCATGAAGTTAGTATCTGTCCCCTGATACCGCAAGTTGAGATAAACCTCATGCACCATATCGCTCTGCTCCTGGATCCCCTGCCCCCTCAACACCTCCGTGACCTTCTCCTTCAACACCACGAGGCGCTCGTCGATCCGGGACAACGACGCCTCCGAAAGAACTTCGGACGACGGCTCCTGGGCCTCTTGCACGATCTCGGCCAGGGCCATGCCGTACGCGGACAGGATGCTCGAGTACTTGTGGATGACGATGCGGCGGATTCCGAGCTTGCGGGCGATCTCGCAGGCGTGCTGACCACCCGCCCCGCCAAACGTGGCCAGGTTGTGCTGGGCCGTCTCGAACCCGCGGGCCTCGGTCAGGGCGCGGATCGGTCGGCACATGGACTCGTTGGCCACGTCGATGAAGCCGTGCGCCACCTCGACCGGGGTCATTTTGGGACTGCCACTGCCGTTGGTGTCGCGGTTGATCTCGTCAGCGAGCTCCGCGAACTTCTGGGCCACGATGTCCGAGTCCAGGGGCAGATCCTCATTGGGACCGAAAATGGCGGGGAAGTACTCGGGGATCAACCTCCCCAAGTACAAATTGGCGTCCGTCACGGTCAAGGGCCCGCCCTTTCTGTACGATGCGGGACCCGGGTGGGCACCCGCGCTGTCAGGCCCGACCTTGAAGAGGCCGTCGCGCCAGAACAGCATGGAGCCGCCGCCGGCCGCGACGGTGTTGATGTCGAGCTGCGGGGACTGGATCGAGACCCCCGCCGTCGTCGTCTCGAAGACGTGCTCGAGGGTGCCGCCGAACCGGCTGACGTCGGTGCTGGTGCCGCCCATGTCGAAGCCGACGACGGGGGAGTGGCCGGTGTAGGAGGTGCGGGCGTGGCCTACGACGCCACCTGGTGATGTGCATCCCTGCGTGAGTCGAAATTCAAAAGACAGAAGAAATGTGGTTCTGCGTGTAACTTACCAGCCGGACCGCTGAGGATTCCTTTCAAACCACTAAAGCTCTTGTGGCTCACCAACCCCCCGTCGCTCTGCATGAACTCGCACGTCACCCCCTCCAGGTTCCCGTCCTCGAACCCCCACGCGAACCCGTCGACGTACCGGGCGATCTCGGGAGTCAGGTACGCGTCGGCCGACGCCGAGGACCCCCGCGAAATCATCTTGATCATGTTGGCGCCTACCGAGGACGAGGTCGAGACGTGGGTGAAACCCAGCTCCTGCCTAGCGATCTCAGCTACGCGCTCCTCGTGGTGGTGGTAGAGGTACGAGTGGGCCAGGCAGACAGCCACGGTGTCGATGCCTTTGGACTTGATGGCTTGGAGTTTGGTCCGCACTTCTTCTTCGTCGAGGGGGCGGATGATGCGGAGCATGTCGCCGGTGGAGCCCCGGACCAGCTCCCCGGGGATTTCTTCCAGGGGCGGCCGGTTGTGTCTGGTCACGTCCTCGTCGTACTGTTCTACCGTCAGTCGCTCCGATATCTCGACGACTTCGTCGTAGAGGAGTTCGGGCTTGACGATGCCCAGGTCGAAGAGTCGGGGACGCGATTGGTAGCCGATCTCCAAGAGGTCCCCGAAGCCTTGGTTGACGATGAAGGCGTGGCTCGTGCCTTTTCTTTCCAGCAGCGCTGAGAGAGTCGTGTCAGTGATGAATGCTGGGTGAATTTATCTCACGGGGGCAAGGTGGGGCGCTCAGCAACTCACCGTTGGTAGCGACTGTTGTGCCCATACGAATGGAGTGGATTAGCTCCTTGGGAATGGGAGCCCCCCGCGGGATCTCGGACCCGGAGATGGTCTCCAGAACCCTCCGGATACCCTCGGCCGGGGCATCGTCGTAGTTGGCGGGGTCGACCGACAGCAGCTTGATGACGATGTCATCTCGCCCGGGGGCGAAGGCCCATACGTCGGTGAAGGTGCCTCCACGGTCTGGACAGTGTTTCAGCTTGGTGGCCCAATCGGAACCCAAAAGGGGGGATGTCGTCAAAGGCAAACTTACCAATTGCGAACTTGACGCTCTTTGGTGGGACGGGCGGGATTACTGCTGTGTCGACTGTCATGGTCAAGGATTTAGATGGCTCACCAGCTGGTTCTTGGCCTGCTAATCTGGAGTCGGGGTATAGGGAGCTTGCTGAAGTTCATATAAGAGATGCATCGCAACTCCATAGTAGGGCCATAGCCAACATCGGAGCTGTCCGGCTTATCCTCTAATTGGAACTGCTCCAACTACCACTTGGGTCGCCAATTCAACTTCCCCAGTCTCCGGATCTACTCCATCTTCACATCAACACTCGTGCACACCCATGGTTCAAATCCGACGAGCCAATTGGCCATCCGTCAGCTTGGATTGGAGACGCCACGGTGCGAGTTGCCAACGCTTACCCCTCCCTCCTTTCAGTTAGGGCGCAAATGTCCCGGTGCCTTGGGTTACACCTCAAGTCGGAGCTTCCCCGCGGGATTCGGCAGCATTGCTGCTACCTGTTGGAGAGATCTTGGCGGATCGGCCAATAAGATACCCGAACCGCAACCACCCCCTGCAGTTATCTCCCCTAGCTGCTTATCATCAAACCGAAGGGCGCTGAGCTCTGCCTTTCACAAACGGAAGATAGCAACTACTCCTCTTTCCGTACTACCGTCGGAAATACTTATCGTGTCATATCTCTTTTTGTGCCTCCTCTTACATCATGTAGCACAGGTCCGAGACCATGTGGCCCCTGGAGATAACGCCGATGTCCAGAATGCGGGGGTAAGACGCTGCCCATAGTCTGGTGTGGTACTGCGCCGATGATCGAGCGTCCGGCTCACCCTCAAGGCACTGATATGCCTGCAAGATTGTCGTACCTCTAAATATACTGGGAATCACTGGGAGTAAGAAATCTTGGTCGTATATGACCGGCCCCTGTCTCCTGTTTATCAGCCGTGAGCAAAAGAACCGGGCAGCTCTCTAAACTATGGTCACCATTGCCTTGCACCCCAAAGACCCGTAATTGATTTGTCTCATTGCGAACTAAACCACAAACCTTGAACTTGATGGCCCAGTATGGCTGCCCGAAAATCCCAAGAGAAAATGGACGATGCTGTTCGTCCCGTCTCTTCGGCCCGCCAAGGTGAGTCCCTCAAGACAACCGAAGAACCTCTAGATGAAGCCGCGAGATATGTCGCCACACACGACGAGTTCGGACCCATGACCCCAGCAATGGAGAAGGAGATCGTCAGGAAGATTGACTTCCACGTGGTACCACTGGTAAGCAATGACCCCATGGCTTATGGACTGACTACCTGGGTTAACATCACATAGCTGCTGCTCATCGCCACTCTCGGAGCCGTGGACAAAGTCCAGATCGGGACCGCGTCGCTCTACGGATTCCAAGAGGACAACGGCTTCCAGGGACAAGAGTACAGCTGGCTCGGGAGCATCCTCCCTTTGGGTGTAGGTAACAGACGAAACATTCACTCCAGACCTTTGTTGACAATCCCTAATCGATCGAATAGACCCTCTGCGGACTGGTCCCTGCCTCCTATCTAGTCCAGAGAGTCCCCCCGGCAAAGTTGCTCTGCACCGCGTCGCTCTGCTGGTCCGTCCTGACCATCTGCTACGCGCCCTGCCGGTCCTGGAAGGGGGTTCATGGCCCTGCGGTTCTTCCTCGGGTTTCTCGAGGCGGCCATCACGCCCACCCTGACCATGATCATCGCCTCGTTCTACAAGAAGGAGGAACAGCCGCCCCGGAACGCCTGTATGTACCTCCCCTAAGGTCGAGGTCTTCTAGATCTGATGTTAACTTTTGCTCTTGTCATCAGTGGTCTTTGCCTACTTCTCCTCCATCTTCAACGGCTTCTTCGCCTTCGTGGTGGGCCAGATCCCCGACGCGGCGCCCCTGTTCAAGTGGCAGTATCTGTACATCATGACGGGCTCCATCAACATCTTGGCTTCTGTGCTCATCTTCTTCTTCCTGCCGGACCATCCCCTCAACGCCCGGTTCTTCGACACCCCCGAGCAGAAATTCCAGGCCGTCCAGCGCCTCGCCGTCAACCGAACGGGTAGTCTTCTCCCCCACCGGGTCTGGAAGTGGGACCAAGCCGTCGAGGCCGTCTTGGACGTTCGGGTCTGGCTGGTCGTCTTGTTCAATGTGATTATCAACATCCCCAACGGGGGCCTCCAGACGTTCGGGTCCATTATTATCAATGACTTGGGCTTCGGCCCGCTCGAGTCCAGCTTGCTGACCATGCCGTTCGGCGTCGTCGCGACGGGCGGGGCTTGGGGTTTCAGTTACTGGGCCGGGCGGTGGCGGAACCGGCGGACCCTGGTGGCGTCCGTCGCCTTGCTGTTGCCCGTGTTGGGGACGGCGCTGGTTTTTGGGCTGCCGAGGGGCAATGTCCCGGGGCAGATGGTGGGGTTGTACTTTATGTACTTTTACTGGCGTGAGTTGATTGATCTTCATCTTTTCTGTATTTACTGGTTGGTGTATGCTTGTGCTAACGAATGTCCTTGCGAAAATGAAAAAGCACCCTACGTCGTGGGAATCTCTCTGCCACAAGCGAACACCAGCGGACACACGAAGAAGTCGGTCGCGTACAGGTAGGCCCTGTTTCCATTTCTTTGTCAAATCATGTACCAACGTCGCATCTCCCACCCTCTTGTCCTGTCCCAATTCCGACTGACGACGGACCCGACTTCAGTCTCGTAGCCATTGGGTACGCCGCCGGCAACCTGGTCGGACCCCAGACCTTCCGGTCGGACCAGGCCCCACGGTACACGGGCGGCGTCGTGGCCATGCTGGCGGCCTACGGGGCGTGCATGCTGATCCTGGTGGCGTACTGGGCGGTTGCTACCTGGGAGAATAGGCGGCGCGACCTCAGATACGGGAAGCAGGAGGTAGCCCACGGGGAAATCGTCGATGGGGATGGGTTCGTGGACGAGACGGATATGAAGCAGACCGGCTTCCGGTATACGACTTGAGAAGTCGAGGGGGAAGAGACGGGGGGGGGAGAGGGGTTAGGGGTGTAGGATTGGGCATATCATCTTTCACGGACAGCACTCAGCTCGGGTTATGATTGTGTATGGCTTAGATCTTGTAAGGGGTGATAAGCTCAATAGACAGTCAAGTGCGCTGACTTGACAACGTCGTCCTTTTTCCCGGTCGTGGACGGGTTGGTTCAGTTGGTTAGAGCACTGGTTCCTTCGCCGTGACAGTTCTGTTCTATTATGTGATGATTACCTAACCCATTGACTTTCGAACCTCAATTCTCTACAATGCCACACACGTGTTCCGACTGCAACATAAGCTGCCGCCATCTATTAGAGCAAAAGCCTTCAAAGTCTCGAGCCCAGCCTCCACTTCAAGATGGCAAAGAAGACACCGAACGCCGCGCCCGCTAGATGTGCCGCATGATCGGCACTGTCGCGCTTGCTTTCCGACCGGACCTCGCTCCTCTTTTTAGCCTCCATGTCTTTCCGAAACCCCTCTCTTAGGCCCTGTGGCGGAAACCCGCTCCGAAGCTCGCTCAACATCAAGCAAGGAACAAATAGCCAGAGGGGTACGAAGCGCAACAGCCGGGCCGTCGGATACAGGCAAGCCAGGGCGGCCGTGACCCCGGAAAACATGCCGCTGGCGCCGAGGCACCCACGGCGGCGGATGCACTCATTGATCTCCCTTTCCATCGTTGCGTCTTCCGGGTCTGGTGGCGAGGCTCGGAGCGCGAGCCAGGCTCGGCCCACCGACCCCAGGTTTGATGCGACTTCGGAGCCGGCCATCAAGAGGACCACGGACCAGGGCTTGAACAAGCAAGACCGAAAGGCCAGGCTCAGCAGGTGAGGCGTCAAAACCAGCGTGCTCAGAAGGTGGACCACGTTGCTGTGCGCAAACACCGTTAATAGGAGAGTGTGGTAGCGTCCCTTTTCCAGGTTTTCCAACGAACACGTCCAATGGCCCTTGAAGTCTAGGACGACTTCCCCCAGATCGGTGGTGGAAAAGCCGGGCGCCCTGTTGGCGAACCGCTGCTCGAACTCGTACCAGATCATCTGCTGCATCATGTTGAGCCGGCCGCTTTCCAGGAACGCTTTGAACTCGGAGCTCGACATGCTGCCGCAACCCATCCGCGCCTTGACGGCTTGGATGGCGGCCAGATCTTGCTGTAAGGCTTCCTTGTACCAGATCCACCGGTGGCTCACGAGGATCGTTATGGTGGTGAAGCCCCAGACCACCAAAAGACGGAAACGCCGCGTGTTGGTCGGGTCGCCTTCAATCACGGGGGCGGCTTTTTCGACATTGGCTGATCTTCTGGTGGGGATCGGCGTGGGTGCATGACGCCGACCGTAATGGATCCGCAGCAGTTCGTGCTGCAGAGCCCTCATAATCTGTTCTGGGTCTGGCTCGCCTGCTTTTGGTGTCTTCTCTTTGCTGGATGATGACTTCTGCCGTCGGAACATAAATGAGGTGGCGATCAAAGAGGTGGAACAAGAGCTCACACGCGAACTACTGAAGCGCGTTGGCGCTGGGCCTCCTGAGAAGAGAAATCGGGCGCGAGAGAGTTGCATTGTGGATTCTTACGCCTCATGCTTCAAATTTCCGACCACGACCGACCTTTTGAGTGACTCAAAATGGGTTTTTGAGGAAATGATTGAACGTAATTCATAAGAGGTCGCCTTGGGATGAATGCATCCCAATGTATCCGATCTGGTCGGACCGCGACGAGATTCTGCTTGCTCATAGGTCGCTAGATACGCCACATACACGCACTTCTGGATCCTTGCCCAAACGTCTCAATGGACGATGGCGCTCTGGCGTTTAGGCAACCAAGACTTTGGAGGAGACATTCATGATTGACTGCATACAGCTAATGCAAGCCCAGATGCGTCGCAGAGGTTGGGAGTTTTGGAGGCGGGGGCAGACCTCCAGTACTGGCCATGTTTGCTTGCACTCCTCCATCCAACATTGACCCTAGCTACTCGTAACATCACTTCCAATGCAAGAGCGTGCGTGCAGCCAACACAGTCAATTTGGTAGACGAGTTCGACGCAAGACATCACCGCCAGTGGAAGGATTTCCAGTAACGGGCATCCATCATATCTTTTCATCTTCAAGCTTGAACTCGGTCATGGTAGATTTAGTTAGGATATCTTACTTTAGGGTCGCAAGCTATTCAAAGATGGAACTGAACGGCCTGCCACAGGCCGAGGTAGACTGACTTCCAGCCCACCAAGCATGACCAATGAACGCGCATGTATATACTCAACTGCAAATACTGTACCTGGTCTACTCGCACAAAGCCAACGAGAAGTTCCCAGTTCTGATGTCTAACGTCTAAAGTATCCCCTAACAACGCGGGACATACGCCGAAGAAAGTATTTCGTAGATCTTGTGAGGCGCTCGCTTCAAACCCTCGAACCCATTCTCAACTTCCAGAGGGCAAACAGCACACCAAAGGCCGTCCCGCCCAGGTGTGCCGCGTACGATACATTGCCACCACCGTGTTCCCCCACGATCCACTCCCTCTCGTTTTGCCGCAGATCCTGTCCGGACTGGCCGTATACGTCCTTGCCGATTTTGAGCGGAACAAGGGCCCAGAGAGGGACTAATCCGAGGACGCGCGCTCTCGGGGTCAGGACAAGCAAGGCCGTGGCCACGCCGGAGACGATGCCACTGGATCCCTTGTCTCCCAACTTGACGAGGCCTTTATCAACTTCTGCTTCCAACACGTCATCCTTATCCCGCGCGGACGATGCGCGGATGGCGTATCGTATGTCCCCCGCGAATCCCAGGACGGCGCCCGCCTGGGAGCCTACTACCAGCACCACCACCGACCAGGGGCCCAGACGGCCCGACCGAAACGCCATGTTCAACAAATACCCAGCAACGGCCGTCCCCTCGGCGAGGTGCCACATGTCACCATGCGAAAAAGCCGAGGTGAAGACGGTGTAGTAGCGGCCCTCGTCCCAGTTCCGAAGCGAGAAGATCCAATGCCTCTCCATGCTGCGTATTCGTTCGACCAAAGCCCCCAAGGACATCTTCTTCTCCCGGTTCTGTTGTTCGGCATGCTCGTGCAAGACCTGTGCCTGCTGCGCACTGAACTGCCCCCTTTCCAAGAAGGCCGCGAACTGCCTGTCCGACATGTCACCGCAGCCCACTCTGGCCTTTACGTCGTCGATGGCCTTGTTGTGCTCCTGGAGGGCGGTGGTAGCCGCGAAAAAGGTTCCGCTGACGACGCACGACACGCTGATAAATCCCCACACCAAGAAGCGGCGGAAGCGTCGTGCACCGGGGGTTTCGGGCTCCCGCTCCTCGACAGCGGCAGCCGCAGCAGCAGCGGTCTTAGTGCCTATACCCTCCACGACAATTGGCTCGGGCGCAGGGGAAACAGGCACAGAATCGGGCAGTGCCCTTTTGCTTGCCGCGTGTTCCTCGCCCGACGAGGACGACTTCATTCGCAGATGCATGGTTGTCACGGTCATTGCCACCTTCAGATACGAGCGACTGCTCCAGCGCGAAACAGACGCGAGGGGCCAGAAGCGTGCTGGCTGTATGGATCGCAACATAACGAGAGCCTGGTAGACAAGCAAACAAGGTGCTCCAAGGGTGTTTCTGCAATATACCAAGAGTTCTGCCTAGGACGTAGCCTGTAGTGGAAAGATGAGAGGGTGAAATTCAACAGAAACTTGCCAGTCAAGGGATGTGTCCAATGAAACCCAGCAGCTTCACAGGGGGGCCCACGGCACATCTGTTCGGCCCGCGACCCAGCCCGCCGGGTCATAGGCTGCTAGGAACGCCACATATGCCCAGGTCTCGGTAATTCCAGGCAGCACAACTACGATGAACCTGGCGAAGATTAGGCAGCTAAAACGTGGCGCACACGTTGTTGAGAAGTAGCTCAATTCTTTTTCGCGAGGCGCTTGTATCGACATCACTACTCGCATGTATTTGCCCTCCGCCTTTTTGAACCTCATAGGGCGGTGCAGTTGAGACCACAGCCGGTCTTGTCCCGAAGGATGACAGTACGCTAAATTCCCAAATGCCAGAAGCGCTCAATGAACACTTTAGACCCCTGCACTTGCATTGCAACTATTCTCCTCTTTTCCTCTTAGATTTGAATTTCGGGCCGAAGTCCCTCGTCTTTCCCACACGCATAGACTTCTCATTTTACAGAAAAACACAGCTCTTATTGGAATCAAGTGATTAAGCTACATGTAGTCTCTCGGAATTATGAATATTTCTATTGCCTATAAAGGTCATTCGACCCAGGTTGCAGTTAGACTAGCAGCCCCTTTCCTGCCCCTTTTACCCGTAAGTGGAACTAAATATCTATACCTAGCATGCCACGATATATTGTCCCTTAACATGCTAGCGCTATATAGTACGGTAAATAAATGGCCCAAGAGTCTTCAGCCAAGTGTCAGCTTCACCAGAGCAAATATGACGCCAAAGACCGCACCTCCCAAGTGTGCCGCGTGGTCCACATCTGGGGTGGGTGCGATACCAGCCCGCATGGCCTCCAGCCCCTCGCGATATGCTCTCCTCAAGTCCTGCCGCGATACTTTACTCGCTTTGGCCCAAAGTAGAAGGGGAATAGCCAGCCGAAGAGGAGCAAAAGGCCAGAGAGGAACCACGAGCCAGGAAGGCGTATACAGAACAAAGAAAATATAGCGAAGCAGCTTGTCTTCGGGGCACAGGTACGCCAGGGCGGCGGCGAGCCCGAAACAGACCCCGCTGGACCCGATGGACTGGGTCTTACGAATCGCGTAGGCAATTTCCTTTTCCACTGTTACGTATTCGGGGTCGTCTGGGTCTTCTGGGTCAGGGGACGCTCTCAATGCGAGCCACTGCTGGCCCAAAGTCGCAAGCTCGGATGCTACTTGTGAGCCGGCCGCCAGGAGTACGACGGACCGGAGCGTCAAGCCGTACCCGAACGCCCTGCTTAGCAGAAAGGCGATACTGACGATGCAGCTCAGAAGGTGCTTCATGCCACCGTGGACGAAAGCCGAAATGACGAGAGCATGATAACGTCCACTGTACAGGTTGTCCAGCGAGGAACACGAGTGCTCGCGGAACTTGCCCATAAATTCGTCTAGATCAATCTGACACCAGACCGTCGGTCCCAGGAACCGGGCCGTCGTCCAAATTTCGAATGTCCCCTGGATTCTTTGCACCATTTCCTGTTGCTGCTGCTGCTGCACGTCACCTGCGCCGCCGCGCGCCTTATCGAGGAACTGTGGGTACGACAGGCTTCGGCACCCCGTTTCCCGCTTGAGCTCTTGAAACGTGACGCACAGCAAATCCATTTCCCACCGGGCCTGACGAACGAGACCTCCTTCGAGGAGGAAGGCCGCGGCCGACACGGCCCATTTCCCATATTTCACCAAAAAGGGGATAAGACCGATGGCAAGGCCCCCTACCAACAAGACGGGGAAAGCGCCTGTTTCCTGGTAGTCGGGGGATGGTTTCAGGGTATCTATGGTGAAAATGACAGACGACATGACGTCGATGGCGTGGCGAACGGTGTCCTTCTTGGAAAGTGACAGGATCCCGATTACCGTTGGGTGGCAGGTAGATATGACATATTGGCGAAGGCGGGTGGGTATTGGGAAGTTGGTGGTCTGTCCAGGTAGATAGTGTTTGCTTCTAGTTTACCGCTTTCTTCTCGCTTAGCTGTTATATAACTATACACGTTTCAAACGGGGACGTACATATACTTTATATATAACGGTATATCACACGCATATAGTGGACCTCCACTATTTGCAACACAATGCGTTTGTTGCTCCTGTTACTGTCGTGTGTTGAACAATAACCCTCCAACTGCCTTGCTCTTTGTGAGTTCCATTGTTCCAAAAGATCTGGTTTTCCGGGGCTGAAACAAAGACCAGCCGAACTGGGATCACGGAACGGTTGACTGCGCTGGTCGTCACAAATAGCTTCAGTACGAGGAATTCATCGTGAATGGCCTCCTACAGATTGCAAACCGCTGAAGCATAATGGCTCGCCACGTCCAGCACCAGTGTTAGCTTTCGCTGACCATGGAAACCCCCAAGGCGAGGATGGTGTCTGCCAAGGGGGCAGGACCAAATCCGAATAACTTTGTATACTCCTTCGACAAATATGGAACACGACAAGATAATCCGGAAAATTTCAACGTAAGATTCTCATTTCTAATATGAAAATACAGATACGTCCCCTATCACACTGCTTTCCTGTTATTTCCTTGGCTTGGCCTTTCGATCCAACATCTCGTTGTCGTCGTTGTCATGTAGACCCAACAATCACTGCACGGTAATATAAAAGTCGAGCCACGCATAAACTAATGTTCTTTTCCAGGAACGAGAGACGCTTGATGTAATTTGGTAAATTATTAATTGTTCACAACATCTACATTATGAAAAGAAACAAAATCTACGGGAAGGAAATGTATTCCAAACTGGTCAGCCCAGTATCAAGTTCACCAGCGCAAATAGGAGGCCAAACGCCGTACCTCCCAAGTGCCCCCGTGGCCGATGAGCATGTGAGAAGGGGGGCAACGTCGATGACAGCCACATTCTTTTCTGTCGCCTTTTCACGTTCTAACCAGTATCGCATACATTCTCTAATGTCCCGTCGAGACAGGTTTTTAACGTCGCAGTAGGTGCCATAAAGAAAAAAGAGCCAGACGGGTGAAAACAGAAGCCCTCGGGCCTGGGGGCACATAAAAGGCAGAGCGGCGGCGAACCCGCTGATAATCCCGCTGGAACCGTGCATCTGGGTGTTGTAGATACACGCGTCGACTTCCAAGTCCAATTCATCTCGCGGATCATCATCCGGGGGATCTCTCGTGGGAAGGAGTAGGACTTCAATCAGACCCCCCAGGCACGACGTTACACCGGACCCTATCGCCAGCATGACCATCATCCCGGGCTCCAAGCCGCACCCCGACGCTATGTACAATATCAAGGTTAAGGCAATGCCATTACCCAGGTAGTGATCCAAGCCATGGTGGTAGAAGCACGATGTGATAATAGTATACCAACGCCCTCGACCTAGATTGTCGATCGAGACGGCCCAGTGAAGTAAGAACTTCCGCTCGCCTAGGTCCTGGTCGTCTTTGGACCAACCTTTCGGAAACGTGAGAGGCCTCCGCCGGTAGAAGTCGTCCACGATCCTCGATATGACGAGCTCGTCTTGCTCCCGGAGTTCGCCGTCCCCATAGAGCGTTTGGAAGAATTGTAGGTACGACATGCGAGGGCGGCCCAGCGCCGTCTTGAGCTCTTCGTACAAGGCATCCAGCACCTCCATTTGCCATTGCTTGTGGCGGATGAACAATGCAACGACCCACACGACGATGCGGTATACAAACAGCGTGAGGAGAGGGAGAAGGGTGGCCCCGGATACCCCCGCCAACAAGGTGAGGAAGATATCGATACTACCGAAGTTGAAATCCGTGGTGAGGAGGAACTTGATACTACCCCAGTTGATTTTCTCCTGTATGGCGTCCATGTTTGATCTCGACGAATCCTACGCCGATCGCTATCAGGGGTGGTGACGATGAGAGATTTCCAACAACCTGTGCCCTGTCAGATGGAGTGGTCTGCTGCTATTACGCCGTCTTCTTTTCGCATGAGGATGGCCCTTGTGTATATTATACCGGCGTAGTTTCAACTAGACTGGCAACACAATGGTATTGTGTTAATGGTTACTATTTTTAGGTTGAAAAAAAACAGTCCCTAACAAGCTTAGTACCTAACAAGTCCTTTGTTTCTGCTGTGGGGTGTTCTTGAACGGGGTACCTTACTCTCGATAAGTTATTTTCTACTTACAGTCGGCCGAAACAAAGAACAGCTCACGAATGATGTCCCCGGACTACCACAAACTGACCCTGAAGACTTACCATGTCTATACCAGAGCGAGTTCTAACTGACCATGGCAATCTTCACAACATGATGTTGAACTTGGCATGCGAGATCCTAGACATGTAGTCGACAATGCTCAGTCCTGATACTCCATGATCCAACCATCCTCCCTTTCCCCCAACACACCAATCACAACTTCGCCCTGTCCCCCAAATCCACCGGCCTCCCAATCCGCCAACTCACATCCCCGCCCGCGTCCAGCCCGGCCTTCCACCGCCACCTCCCCTTCTCCTGCTCCCCCGCCCAGGCGAGCTCCACGATCCACTTACCGACGATAGGCAGCATCTTGAACGCGTGCCCGGAGTCGCCGCTCGCAACGATCAAACTGTTTCCGCCCGTCCCGGGGACGAAGTCGAGGATGTACTCGGAGTCGGCCGTGTCGGCGCACCAGCAGAGGTGCGTGTTGATGAGCGGGCGCTCGGCCAGTCCCGGCAAGGTTTCTCGTAGCAGTTTGCGGATCTTAGACTCGTCCGCGGGGGTGATGAAGTCGTTGAAGTCGGGCGGCACGGACACTGACTTGTCATCGGAGGAAGAGGAGACAAAGTTGGTGTACCCAGCCCCCGAGGGGCAGAGCTTGAGCAAGTTGGTACGCCGATCCGGCTCGAAGAAGAAACCGAGGTCGCGCGCATAGGTGACGGGGATGCTGCGCAGCTTCTGGGCCTCTTCGGGGGTGAGTTGGATATGGGCGACGGCCCATGCGTTGGCGGCGACTTGGCGCCCGACTTCGGGCAGGACGGTGGCGAGCGCGGCTCCCAAGGTGAGGACTGTCAGGGCGGCCGTGTACGTCTTGCCGGACGCCGTGACGGCTCCCGTGCATCGACCGTTCTCGGCAGCGGGGGTGGAAGTAGCGTCGTAGGTCAAGGACTTGACGGCGTCCCCGGCATGGAACTTGACGCCCAGGGCACAACAGGCCGAATACACCGCGGTCAGCGCATCCGCCGAGTGAACATAACCGGCAAACCGGTTGAAGTAGCCCTTCCACTCCATGGGCCCATCAAACACGGGCGCCACCTTCCTGATATCCTCGCGCGTCTCAATCGCCGAGATCTTGCCGCGAAACGCCGGGTGCTGCTGAATCGAAGACAGCGACTTCAACAACGTCTTCTTGGCCTTTTCGGGCGCCGCCGCGGAGTTGGCCAGCAAGTAACCCGTCTCGTGGTAGTACGGAGCAAACAGCGGCGCATTCTTCCACTCACTCATCGCCTCGAGGGCCAGCTCGGCGTAGAAGGGGTCCTCGTACTCGGCCCGGACGATCTTGTTCAGGTCGTTGCCGGCCGAGTCCGTGGGCGGTACGGCAGTGGACTTTTCCAGGACGGTGATGTCGGTGAAGCCGGACTGGGCGAAGTGGTAGGCGGTCGACAGGCCGAAGGTGCCGGCGCCGATGATGAGGATGGGGGCATTTTTCTCCATCATCATCAATCACGGAGTCTTCTAGTTTGGTGGTGGTGCTACTTAGGGATACAGGCTCTTGCCCTTCTTGGGGGAAAGTGTCAGCTTAATTGATGAGGATATACCGACGATGAGGATTGATAAGGCGAGCACCGAGCTTGGGTTATCAGACCCGCTTGGTCGTCGGCATGTTCTCCGAATCCGATGTCGGATGGATCCCCACCCCGGGGTCAACGTTGCCCCATTTGCAGCCCCCGTCGGAGTTGCGATTCGGTACCAAGGTAAGAGGTAGTCAGAAACGATATGCAGAAGCCCCGGGATGCTCCGTATTATCTAGTCTTGAACGCCATCCGGGCTGCTAGTCTGGGCAAAGTAATTGGGCAGTCGAGCATGTGGAGTCGGCTTTGTGAACGGCAGCGGAATCGTTAGTCCCTGGGGTAGTGCGGGGAAGGCCACTAATACCAGGGTGGTTCCACTCTAACCGTCCCCTAATTATCCACAACATCCTAAGTAGAATTCACAGCCAAGCACAGTTGCCAATTGAGTATGATCATTTCTGGAATAGAGTCTCTTGGAGCAAAGATCCGGATCTAGATGAATCAAGAGTGTATCATGGTACAGAGTTGAGGCTGATTACTTGCCATTGTCAAGCTGGTGTATCTGAGCCATTCTACCTGCTGGTTCGGCGCCAGTCATAACGTCGAAGTAGTGATCCGACACTGTTCGTATGCGGACTCGACGTTTATGCCAAGATCTTCACACCTTGCAAAAACAAATAATATCTAATGAAAACTTGTCAATATGATCAACGACCTAAGACTTATTGTTTTGTTACGACGCCTGTGACATGACCGAACTGCCAACGACTTATCGGTGATGCCGTCTCTGTCAACACAACACCATTTTCACAGATGGCCTATAAAAGCTGCAAGTACTACGAGGACCCCCTGCATCTATTAGATATCAACCCACTGCAAGCTACTTATCGCTTAGTAACTCGACAAACGAAATAAGCGCCCAATATACCCAACCCGAGCCATGTCTAGAAATTGCACGGACCTTCTTTACATGGAACATCCCGACGGGACCGACTTCCTCTCCTTCACCGTCACCCACCGGGAAAAAGGCACCAAGGAATCCCGCGGTGGCCGCTACAGCCACACACTGCTGAAGAACCTCCGTTCCGACGCGCCCCCTGGCCTCCAAACCGCCAAGATGACCCAGGGGTTCCGGGACCTCGTCCACGAGTCCTGGCTCGCCGCCAGTCAGGAGACTTTCCCCGCCGACTACTGCTTCGCCGCGGGCTACATCAAACCACAATCCCAGCCGGATCCCGTAGCGGTAGAGACGGACTGCGAGTTCGCCCTAGCCATCCTGGTCCGACTCCGGGAAACGCAGGAGCCCGCCGCCAGCCGTCTCGGCCACTTCTTCCGGGCCTTCCGCAACGCGCTGAGGCAGCGATTCGAAGGAAACCCCTCGGTCGTCTTTCCCGAGGAAGTGTGGGTGGTCGTGAGCAACCCGCTAAACAAAAGCAAAAACAAGGCGGTGGAATCCCAGCAGGAGGGAGAAGGGAATCAGCAGGAGGAGGTCCAACTTCAGCCCCGTGCCGCGGCTTTCGACAAACTATACTTTCCGCTTCGTGCAGCGAGCCCAGGAACCCTGATCACAGGGGGCCCTAGCGTAGCCAATAACTAATTCTGACAATTGAATAATTGATTTGATTCCTTTGCCGTCAGCGCGGCTCCACTGCCATAGAGCGCCCATAGTTGAAAATCTGCCAAGGAGTCCGACAAGTGGCCGTACCTACATCTTTTCATGCTGCAAGCTAAATTTCATCGATCAAAACTCTGAGATCTAAGTAAGCACATAAGCTTTAAACACTATATTAATCAATACAATGTCATCAGGTGAACCCCAAGACACCTTGATAAAATGCGCGTACGTCTTCCACATGGAAGAAGAGCTGTCCAACAGCAAACACGTCCTCTACTTCACCCCTACCCACCAAGAAGCCGGCATGGTAGAAAGCAGCTTTGATCGCTACGATCAAACCGCCGTGCTCATGGAAAAGGAATACCGCCCCTCCCATGCCGCCCCCAGCATCCGCTCCTTTGACGGCGTCACCAGGGAGTTCCGAGCCGCTACTCTCAAGGCCTGGCTCTACGCCCGCCACATCCTATTTCCCGCCGACTACCGCCTGGTCGCGGGCTACTTCGCCGCAGACTCCGTAGACACCGAGTGCGTCCACCTACTGGCCATCTGGGTCCGCCTCCGGGAGCCGGTGAAGCCAGTCGGGCGTCTCCACGAGTTCCTCCGGGCGTACCGACACAAGCTGAGGCAGAGGTTCGAGGAGGACCCGACGGCTGTGTTTCCTTGCGAGTTCTGGCTGGTCGTCATCAATCCTCCCGCCGGCGACAAAGAGGAGAAGAAACCCGAGGATGAGGAAGGGCAAAAGGAGGTCCATCTTCGGCACAGGGCGGCCGCTTTCGAGAAGGTATTCTTTGCGCGGCGGGTGAGGCCTTATGACCCGGCGGAGGGCGAGGGCGTGGCGGTTTGAGCTGGTATGGAAATGGGGGAAGAGGGAGACCGCGTGAAGCAGAGTTTCTGGAGCTTTTCTTTTGTTTCTTGTAATACACTAGCATATTATATTACATACTCTGCCATGATCTGGTTGTGTCCTGTCTACTGGATGTGATTCACTTACCTGCCCCGAGAGCGAGACCAATGCAGCCCCTCACAAACATGAGAGCTGCTCTTATCGACATGTGCGTCACATTGTGGTTACCCAATGGTAGCCAATATCTTGGGTGAGATTCCTGAAGCATCTCGGGTATGGGCGTGTGTGGCGTACCTACCAGCCTATTAGCTGATAGAGGTCGCGGGCCGACCAGAAGTGCCGCGAACCCCTTTCGGATGCACCATTTTGGCAGCAAACTTCTCTTTCCAGATTTGGCCTTTCGCCATAAACCTACGACAACTATCTGTGTCAAACGTCTCCTCTTGCTATCTGGTGCAAAAGTCATGCAATGCTTTGCTCATCAGCCAAGGCTCCCTCGGTGCTGCGAATAACACAACCACCGCACGGTAAATCAGCGGTGACAGGATTACGTTTAGGTCGTCGCTTGTATTTCAATACGCGGACTCCACAAACTGGAACAAAACCATAATCGTGGCACATGTCATCAATCAGTAAGTGGAGGGAAGCCCAACCTCCCTGGCCGGTCACGGGGCCTCTGAGCTCCGGGTTGTCACACGGACCGCAAGTTCCTTCAGCCTTGGCACCCGACGCCGAAGAATCGAGCGGCCGGTTTCTTTTCCGCGTCTTCTTCGTTGGTTTTCGCCACTGCGTCCTGCCTCATGAGTTGAGTCTCCGGTGATGGAAAGCCAGGACGCGGTGCTGGAAGTCCGAAGGCTATGCCCGTCATCGACCGCATTAAGGTCGAGATGGGCTTGGGCCGTCTATTGAAGCCCGAGTTTGCCACACTCATGCAGAAAGGCCATCTGATTCCTAAGCAACAGTCGGTTCTGCATCGAGCCAGGATGGGAATGGCCGCCAAGGGACGCAATGATTCGGTCACGATGGGGCTGAGGAGTATAACGGAGCACTTCAAGGACAACTGGCTTTTCTCGCTGCAGAACTGGAGCGAAGGCCGCTACCATGCCGCTTCATCATCGGTATTATGTCACGACGACCTCAAACATCAGGCACAGAGAACCGTCGTGGTGTCATACCTCTTACACTTGGCGTTTAGGTGCGGTCTAAGCCCCTGGGCTGTAGTCGTGTTGATGGTTGGCTTCGAACTGGCCTGCAATGCGGGAATAGCGGCACAAACGCAATTTACCTTAAAGACAAGATATTTGCCTAGCTATCGAAAGAACCAGGCACTGGAAAGCAAAAGCGACAACGCCATTAGGGTCATGGGATTATCAGGCTCCAGCGGGGTCATGATCGGGGTCGCCACCGCCCTCGCCTATCTCTGTCCGAACGTCCAGATGATGGGCGGCATACCTCTGCTGGTGCCTCTGTGGCCCGTTATCCCTTTGCTGTTGTGTACGGATCTGGCACTGGTGCTGCGAGAAAGCCAGAGGTGTGATGTTCGGAGGGTCCTGAAGAATGGCGGCCGAACTGACCGTGGCCCCTCACGGCGTAGGGCACACCCAAGTGTTTATGTATAATTGGGATCCTAATGGTGTAGAATTGACGGCAGTGCGTAACGGCGTCAAGACGAGGGCTCAAGGGGATGGAAGAGTGGCAAGCACACTTGGCACACAGTTTGGAGGCAATAACCGATACAGACACGTTTGGACGGCGGAGCAGTAAGAGTGGCGCGAGAATACCATCGTCAACCAATAGGGGTAGAACGGAACTAATACTAAAGAAAAAGGGAAAAGAAAAAGGAACAACGTCCTGCGGCCAAGTACCGCGCTAGCCGCTGATCCCGGATGGTGTGGCCTATCATCGCCCATTCCACAGTCGGTGTGTAACTTATCTTTAAACAAATCGGGCGGATGCATACGCACTTCTTATTTAGAAGTTTCCACAGAGAATGTTATAACCGACCAATTTTTATCTGTTTCTGAACCATGACCTCCTCGCCAGGCTTCTGAAAGTGATGATAGCAGTGACGAGATATTGTGATAGTTGCCGCGGGTTGTATCATCTTCAATGTCGGTGATGTTGCCTTGATATAGAGAGTGAAATGGGCTGGGTTCACTGGTCACAAAAACCTTGATAATGTCCTTGCACTTGGTGAGTCCTTGATCGACCAGGGCCTGATCCACGGTCATCTTAATCGGAACACATTGCTGGCCAGTCGTCCCATAGCTCGTTTCCGTACGATCCTTCTTAGGCGACACATTTCGGAATCTTTGGCCGTCAGGGTACGACAGAATTTCGTCAATGTCCCACATAGGGCCCATCATCAATATTGCCAGATACAGGGTATGCTCACTCAGGTTCTCGACCTTGAGTGTGAGCTCCTCTTCGTGGGATGTTGCTGTAACATATCCCTCGATGAGAGAACCGTTACTTCTGCTCAGGCTGAGTGAGAAGCTTCTCTCAAAATCCGCGTTTGGGTTTACATTCTCAATCTCTGCCACGTATTTGAAAGTGGCCATATGCTCCAAGATACGAATGACTCGTGGGATTGCAACAAGGTCCCCTGAAGGGACTGGGCTGATGAGTTCGATGGGCTTCCTTGCGTGATCCAGAATTTGATACTCGCTCTTTTGAGTGTTTATGACATAGAAATCATGGTTTGGTCTGATGTCGCGGGAATTGTTTTGATCAGACCGGATCAATTCCAGAAAGGGCTTGTTTTGGGAAAACTCCAAGAAACGATCGATACCCTCATCCAACATGACACCGATCCGGGCTTTCCTGGATGTCAAGCTGGTCCTCTTTGCCCACAAAGGGTCTCTGGTAGCCCTGACCGTATCGGGGACCACCAACTCTGCCTCAAGACCAGTAACATTGAGTACAGATGCATGAGCAACCGGAGTGCCGTTTTGTTGGGTTTTATCCGACCAGAGCGTGAATTCGTCTTCTTCCACAACGCCGTGCGCCAGACCTGCGGAGAGCATGAACTTGGTGCCCCTAACAGAGGTAGATATGAGTTGCATGTTCTCCCTCCGAGAAATTCCACGAAAGAATTCAACATCTCCATCGCCGAACAATGCCGGGTTCTGCGAAGGCAGGCTAAGACGAAACTTGAGCCGGATGTGTTCGTGCAAGGTTCGCGCAGTTATACTCTGGCCTGCATAAGCCTTCAGAGCTCTGAGAAGGAAGTGTGACAGTCCTCCCATCTGGTAATAGTCGTCGCCGCCTTTTCGTTTCGGAACGTCGAGCTCTTCGGCCAACTCATGCTCACTACAAGCCACGAGTATGACATAGGCTGTTCCTAGCATGTATAGATGAGACCTTGGGCGCCCACCCCGGAAGATATCCAAGTCATCCAAGCCATCCAGCGGGCGTTTTGGGTAGGCCCTGTCGATAGTTGGGTCGAATGGAATCCCCCTCACTCTGGAGTAGAGACGGTTCCCGTGACGGACGACGCTGGCGGAAAAGCAGCAATCGAGCGTAACGGTGACGAAGACTGATTTCCGCACCAAAGCATCCAGGTAATGTTTGGTCAACTCGATCGTGCGGAAATAGCGAACGCCTCTTGCCTCATCGAACAATGCAAGGTTGAGGTCCCCTGAGTGGGGATTTTCGACGACTGCTTCGTTTTCTGGGGGCCTCACGCCGTGCCCCGAGAAATGGAGGTAGACTTTGGCACCAGGTTCTGCCTGTTCAACGACTGACTGCAAGTGATGGGTGATATTATCGTATGTTGGCCAGTCAGAGGGGGCTTCTTCCGGTACAGAACTGGTCGTCACCGTCGGCTCAGTTGCTGTGAAGCATCGTATGTTGTCAACCTGTTGGGCTTGAAGGTACTGTTTGATGCTGTGCACGTCTTCCACTGCGCCACGCAGACGGTTTACTCTCTTCTCTCCCTCTAGACCAGAGCCCAGATCCTGATGTCCATAGAAGTTGACACCAATAAGTACTGCCCAAAGTTTGGGCGATAATGGCATATCAGCCATACTGTTGTCATCCGCGAAAAGCTTTTTGTTTTCGGGGAAATACTGATTATGACGGAAGGCTTGGCATTCAGCCGGTAGATTATTGCGTACATATCCAGACCCAACTGAACAAGCGGGGTTGGGCACCGTGATGGAAGCCTGGTCAGGTTACACAAGGGTGTCACGTGGTGAGCCATATTGAACATTTCGCTTGCGACTGCCCCGCAAACTCCCCCAGCAGCTTCCAAACCAGGTATATTCTGTATTCTGAACATTAACACGATGTCTGATACTGAAATGGAGGCGTCGCAAGCAGCTGGTCTCGACCACTTCTTGTCATGCCAGGACCCAGAAGTCCTTCACCGGACCATCTCGCTGGGCAGCGCGATGCTCGAGCGTGGCATCATCGCCTTGGACCCACCAACCGGATTGAAAGGTCTCCATGTTCATGGAAGGTGCTTGCTTTTCGATTTCTTCCAGACAAATTCAAGACATTCTCTGGACAATGCCATCATGTTTCTTGATTCGGCGCGGCGTGTCGCTGGGAGCGACTACACCGATCTTGCATCACTTCTCGAATCGTTGTGCCGGGCATACCTTAACTCGTTTCGTCTAGACGACTCATCCGAGGACCCTCTACACAATGCTGTGCGTATCGGGAGGACGGCTGTTCCTATCATGCATGAGGGTCTCCAGCAGCGAGAGAGGCTATTTTCGATCTTGGGGAATGCGCTTCAAGACCTTTACGAGCTCCATGAGGAACTTGAAGTTCTAAATGAGGCAATTCAGATGTTCGGGAAGGCCGTAGAAGTAAGCCACGACGACAATGCCTTGTTGCCTTACTACTATCAGTGCCATGGAGACGGATTGTACGCCAGATACAAAAACCAAGGCAAGCTCAGCGACCTGCAGCTAGGCATCCGTCGATGGAAACGATGTATCGACATTACTCCACCTGGTGATAGAAAGTTGGGCAGAAGATACGACGATCTTGGGTGTGGTCTGTTCACTTTATACCAAGTGAACGGGCAATTAAGTGATCTCGAAGACGCAATTCACTGCCAGAGATCTTGCTTGAAGGACGCGGAAAATACGGAAGAACTTGAGGAAAGACGGGGGAATCTTGCTTTGAGCATCCATCATAAGTATCTACGGACTCGGGATCCGGAAGTTATCAAAGAGGCTGCCGATCTTGCGGTGTCAGCTGCAGAGGCCATAGAAAAAGGTCACCCAATGAGAGCCGGGCTTCTAGACCAGGCTGCCGTGATCTTACTCGAGCGATACAATCTTGAATCGAAGGACATCAGTGATGATTCAGATCTTGGCAAGGCCATTGCATTTTGGCAAATCGCTGTTGGTCTCAAATCTGGCGGCATACAGAGGATTGCGGAGATACACAACAATCTTGGCAACGGGCTCAATGTGCGGTATCATGTCACGAATGATACAGACGACCTTACCAAAGCAGTTAAGCATTGGGGGCTGGCCGTCAGTTCCACTCCGGATAACCATCCTGATTTGACTCTTCGATTGAAGAATCAAGGCATCGGATATCACAACATGTTCGAGAGGACAGGTGACATGTCGAAGCAGACCCTGGCCAAGACCATTTTTGAAAGAGCGCTCGATCACAAATCCGGGGCATTGCTGGAGCGTGTGGATGCGGGAAGGCGTGCCGCTGCCATTGCAAAATCACGGGGAGACTACGTTGGAGCAGCATCATACTATTCTCGCTGCGTTGAACTGCTGCCTCTTATCGCAGTCCCTACGAAGTCTCAGAGTGATCTCGAGAACACCTCGAAAGAGCTGTTGAACCTAAGTTCTGAAACCGTCTACGCGTTTCTGAAGGCGGGAAAGCCTCCCTCTGAAGCCATCCGGGCGATGGAAAGCACTCGGGGCATCATCTCCAGTCTCACCGTAGACTTGAGGTCAGACGTTTCCTCTCTCAAGCAAAAGCAACCGGATCTTTCATCGCGGTATCTGCGACTTCGCGAGTTCTTGTCATCTACCAGATTCTCTATGAACAAGACAGAAGTTCTCGGAGAGGGCGATAATGATTTTGGCGCCGCATCGCTTGAACGACTCGAGGCACTTGAACAGCTAGACCAGATTCTCAAGCAAATTCGAAGTCTACCAGGCATGGAAACATTCCAGGCGACACCTACGATGGACGATATACTCCAGGCAGCGAGGGATGGCCCCGTGGTGTGTTTCAACGTGACGCCGGATGGTAGCCATGCATTTGTCGTGAAGCTGGCCGAAGTTATATCGATTTCGCTTCCGAAACTTACAGCCAACAGAGTTGAGTCGTTATCAGACCAACTAACAACCCTAGATGTCAGACATCGACGACATGGGGGTCTAGGCACATTACCGAAAGCGGATAACCCAGGCGATCTTTTCATACTCAAGAACCAGCCGTTGGATAATCAGCTGGTTTGGCTCTGGGACGCAGCAGTAGAGCCGGTACTTTCTGAGCTTGGCCTTCTACAAGAGTATACCGAGTCGCCTGAGCTTCCCTGCGTGTGGTGGGTCCGCACAGGAGCCATGGCCAACCTGCCCCTGCACGCCGCTGGGGACCACAGCCCGGGATCCTCCAAGAACACCATCAGCCACGTCGTCTCCTCGTATGCGACGACTCTGAAGACCCTGAGGTTCGCTCAGACTAAAACGCAGGAGTTTACCGTCCGCAAACGAACGACAGACGCGAGACATCGAGTGGTGATAATCGCCATGCCTCGCACCTCTGGATATTACGATCTGAAAACAGCTGAAAAGGTGGATGCAATCAAGTCTTGCATTGGGCATGTAGCTGATATCAAAGTCTTGGAGAACCCTTCTTCGCACTCTGTTCTCGCCGAGTTGGAGAGCGCGACCATGGTACACTTTGCCTGCCATGCGACCGCAGACCCTGTGAGCCCGTCCGATAGTTACCTCCATCTTGGCGAATCTTTACCCGATAACCTCAAGCTTAAGGAACTTGAGCGCCTGCACCACCAACTGGCAGACGTTGCCTATCTTTCCGCTTGCTCCACGGCAGGGACACAGGACGGGGACCTGGCAGACGAAAGCATTAATCTGTCGAGCACGTTCCAGCTCGTGGGCTTTCGACACGTCGTGGGAACTCTGTGGGATGCAAATGACAAGGCCGCCGTCCGGGTGGCGTCAGCTTTCTATGAGCAGCTGCTCAGCGAAACAGGCCCGCGGTCTGCTGCTAGAGCTCTTCACGTAGCGGTTGTTAACTACAAAAAGCACTTGGAAACGGATCAGCGGAAGCTCAGTATCGATCGTCAATTGATACGCTGGGCTTGCTTTGTTCATCTAGGGCCATGACCGGCTACCCAATCTGCCAAGTTGGACATCTCCGCCATGCTCGCGATCCGTGTGCCACAACACATTTCAAGTCCGTCAACCTGCACTGGATTCGGTGAGATCGTTCTCGTCAACCTGTTCGCCCCCACGAGCTGGTGTGTTATCAAGATTCAATAGGGTATATTGGCCAGGGCCACTAGGGGCGCTTATTTTATACGGCCCTTCGTTCTGCGGTTCTCCAGGCCTTCTAATGTAGACCGTCTGCGTAGGCCTGTACTTGTATACCTAGCAAGTGAAGGATTTGTTAAAGGCACTTTCTTGGGTGGCACGAAAGATATTAATGGTGGAAGGAAGGGGCGGGACTTACGATATTGCCAATAATGATAGGTCTTCCACCATCCTCACGAACTACCACTTCAGGACTCTCCGAACTATGATTGTATATAATAGGTTAGCATTGCTCGGCCAGTGGACCAATGATTCTACATACCGAGAATAGTCGCGAGATTCGTCGTTGCTCATGGTCACTCGGTGATATCTTGTCGCCTCTCTGCCAATGACTAGTTTTCTGCATCCACCAAGAAGAAATTTGGTTTGAAGGACGAGGACTGCCTAAATATTGGGCTGTTTGGCGGCGTCCTAGGTAAAGCGGGGTAAATGTCAGCTTTGTGTCACCTCGAGATAAATAGAAGTTCCGCATATGCGTTCTTGATAACGGTCATCCATTCTCATCGGGCGAGTCGGTAGATAAGGTGGTGTCCGTTGATTGGCAGTAATTACGCCGCAGCCTTACCCTCTTGCTTTACAACACCACCATCACCAGACGCCCAACAACTTGCAGAAAGTTCGAGAAACACCTGATGCAACAATGCATAGATAAAGCTGAAGCCTCCGTGAAGGACAGGTCGGTGTTTCGACTAGTACGTTGTTGATTCCTCATCCTTCAACATGCCACTGTTCACTGAATGTCTTGTCGGTATTGAGCGACTGGTATGGAATGCAGTCGACTCATCAAGGCTCGCAGCCCAACGAGGCATATCTTACGCTTGCCTTATTATTAACAGGATGTGGGACAGTTTCATTCACTTGCTTACATGGTTGGCATATAAACACAGGACGAATCAGCCATATACGGAAAAGTTCAGTCAAAGTACTAAGTTCGAACCTGACTAACTGAAAATCGCTCACGTGTTGCTTACAGTCGAAGACCATCGCCTTGGCTACCCGCGATTCTCGGCACTTATTGGCGCACACAGGTCTTTCTACGTCTGCCGCAAATATTCCAACGCTCGTGCGCGGTTGCTTCTCCTTAAGCAAGACCGGATTCGCGTGCTTGAGCAACAACTAGAACAGGTCGACAACGAAGAGCGAGCTCCCCTGAATTTAGGATGCAGCAGGGAGGATTCAAATGCGGATAGAAACGCGGTGCTGGGCAATCTGGACGTGGCGCTTAAGGATTACGGTACGATTGCATCCTACCTATCTACATCTCCCCAACATGGACAGCGGATGACCGGGGGTCTGAATAGATGAGTTTGTGGCACGAAGCCAAGCGACGCTAAGTCTTCCGGCGTGCGACGAGACGACCGTGTCGAATCTACAACATTGGGTTGATGCCAACGGATGCATAAGCTGGGAAGAAACCGACTTCCTGACTCGCTGCACTGATCTTGCCCGCCTTTTACCAACCGAAAGTACGGTTTCGGAGCCAATTGAGAAACTGGTTCAACTCATCTTGGTCAAGTTTTTGAAAGGCCGCAACCGTGTTTGTCAACCAGCTCGTCCAGTTTCCAACAAGTAGTCGTCTCCGCTACGAAGGCGGATTTAAGTACCTCACTGACACCGTAAGCAGCCCGAGTCGAGTGCCTCCCGAGAAGAGGGCATCTTCATTTTCCCCAATGGCGCCATCGAGCCACTCGCAAGGTTCGTATCCTTGGTTATTGTCGTCGCGGCAGTTGCGGTCCCTCTCATCATATGTTATTCCATCAAGAGCATGGCACTTCGAATGTTCGTCACAATATTATCTTTGATGGTGTTTCTCACCGTACTGTCCTGCTTGGCCGCTGTGAAAGTGGTTGATTTGTTCATTGCTGGCGCCACGTATGTATTGGATCTGTGCTAGATGTTTCGAAAGACCTCGTCTAACTTGAGATTCTGCTAGGTATGCTACGGTACTGGCCGTGTTTTTCCCAGGACAACTAGGTAATGGGTGATGGGGAGGATGGTCCAAGAAGCAGCTGGATGTGGCAGAATTGTCAACAAAACGTCCCTCCTCTGAGGTAGCAGATTGAAGACAAGAAAATACGAGGGTAGTAGAATGCGTTGGAATGGCTCAATTTTAAAGCATGAAATGCAGTCGGCGTATAACCTCTCTATGGGAGACACCTTATAGCTAACTGCTTATATCCCAATTTCATCACGTGTCCTGTTTTCTGTTTTACAAATTTATCTTATAAGGCATGTTGTAAACTGCCCGCCTACGTAACTACTTTCCCTTAACGGCAAGGAATAAAAAAAGGAACATACGGAAACATTTTACCCAGACGCTTAACCTCAAGATAGGTAGGTAGGTAGATAATAACAATACCATTCTACCAATCCACACACAAACGACGGGAGACACACAGCAAGCGTTTCCCAAAAGAACAAGTAGATATTAACAACACCTATTTCAATTCCTTGTCGCTGTCTGTATCATAGCATACAAAACTATCCATCCATGCTTCTTGCCTACACAAACTCCACCCTCCGTAACGCCAATCTGTGCTGCCCAACCAACCAACCACCAGTTGTTTGCCGCACGTCACATGGAGTAAGATGTAGTAAGTAGACAAAGTAAAAAAACAAGAAGTGAGTACACCTATGCAGTAGTAGTAATAGTAGTACGCCTCTAGAAGTGGTTCATCTTCTTCTCCTTCCATCAATCAATTGAATTCCGTAACCTAAGGAGCATCTATCCGCGCGTGGACATACACAACCTCACACACATCCTCACACACAAGACGCCTGTAATCTGGTGATATGCAAGAGAAGAACAAGATGAAGAAACGATGAGGATGATGACACAAAAGCTGCCACATAGTTATGAAGTGGCATAATACACCTGCTTTCGTCTCGTCTCAATTCGGTTTCCAACAACAGCAACGACAACGCTCGTGAACAAAATACAATCATCGCTGTAATGTAGTGCCAGTGCTGGTCGGCTTAAATGACGGCACTGTCTAATCCTCCTCATCAATTACTGTAGCCAAGTTGCTTAGACTCCTGTCCCTCATCCGACATGGGCGCCGGCGTCTCGGGCGTGATCATGACGCTAGGGGTTCCGCTCTAGGCGCATGCAAATTCGTGTTTGTGTTGCTGCTGACAACAGCTGCCTCGTCCTCCGTGGTGGTGATGTTCAGCGCCGTCGCGAGCTCCGTAGCCGTCGCCGCCGAGTTCTTTTCTCGGATGGTGTCCAGGGCTCCTCCTGCTGAAGGGACAGATGTCGGCTGAGCTGCCGGAGGCGTAGAAGACGATGAAGATGCCTCCTCGTTGTCGACCGAAGGTTTCTCCTGCATCATCTCGCTTGTGGTATGAGTCACAGGGACAGGATTCTCCACATGCTCGACATGCTCCAGATGGCCAACAGACGCCTTGTCGCTCTCGTTGGACCCAGTAGTGGCTGCCTCATGGTGTTCCGCCACCGCCGCTTCTTCGCCGCCCTGCTTCTGCTCCAGCTCGACGCCGACCATCTGCGAAAGGCTCGTAAAGTTGAACATGGACTCGGTGGCACCGGCGCTCTCGTCATCGCTCTTGCCCCCATCGGCAAGACTGAGCCCGCTGCCTCGAGGGTCGTCATCCTGTGCGCCGCCATGCTGAGCCGACGCCGCCGGATAGCTGCCCGACGGGCTCTCTCCCATCCCACTAGACGATATGGAGCTAGCATTGCTGATCTGTCGAAGATGCGAAGAGCCCCGCGGCGGTTGTGATATGGGGATCGGCAACGACGAATTGCTGGACGTGGGGCCCGCCGAAGTCGGTTGCGAAGAAGGCATGCCCTCTGACGTGGCAGCAGCAGGATGCTCCACACCCTTGCCTTTATCCCGAGAAGACGAGGACTCCTGTTGTTGTTGTTGTTGCTGTGCCGAAGCAGCCTCGACAGCCGCCGTCGACGTCGACGTAGAACTAGAAGTAGAAGTGGCAGCAGTAGTAGGTAACACCTCAGTACTCTGGCTAGCCGCCGTATTGGCCCCCGCCGCCGCCGCCATCAGGCCACCTGCAGCCGCCGGACTCGAGCCCGACGCCCCCGCAGAAGCGCTATTCCTCCGCCGCAAGCCGAGTCCCAGACTAAGCGAACTGGCACTAGCCGCCGCCAGGCTGCCAATGCCCCCCGTCAGGCCCGAAATACTACTCTTGCGCCGGTTGGCCTTGCGGTCCTCCTTCTCCTTCTTCTTGGCGTCCTTCTTCGCCTGCTTCTCCGCCTCTTTCTCTTCCTTCTTGCGCCTCTCTTCCTCGTCGGCCAACGACAACCGTATTGCCTCGGCCATCATCATGCTCTCCAGGTGCGCCGCATTGATCGCTTCCCTACTGGGACCTGTGCGGGCTGAAGATGTGCGCGCCCCGGCAGGATCCGCCATGCTTTGAGGTCGTTGTGCTGATGCTCCCTCACCTCCAGCTCCTCCCTCTTGTTGTTGAGACGACGAGGCGCCGCCGCCAGCCTGGCTGTTCTCGCTACCCCTAGTGCTCCGCCGGCTAATAAATCGGCCTGTCGAGCGCCCAAAGATGCTATTACGCTGCTCTCCGCCGGGCATGAAGAAGGCCGCCTGGTGCAGCGCGTTGGCCGCGGCCGCCCTCCTACGCTGCTGGGCCCGCGCCGCGTTCAGCTTGTTCGACCAGTCGGGACGTATACGATCCGTCGTGATGACGCCCGAGGCGTTGGCCGACAGGCTGTGCGTCCTCCGGCGGTTGGCGTTGGCGGGTGTGGTGGCCGACGTGGGCGACAGGTTGCCCGTGTTGAGCGACGAGGTCGAGGACATGGCGGTGCCCATCGCGCCCAAGCCGGGGGCCGCGTAAACGAGACCCCTCCGGAAAGGCGGAGCTTCATACGTGATGCCAAACTCCGGCTGTTGGCAGTAGGGGCACTTAGCAGGCTCCATGATGAGCTCCTCCGTGTCGTCGCTGCTGTTGACTTCCGCGCCCTCTTGCGCTGGCTGGTCGCCGTGGTGCTCCGGCAGATGCGGATCCGGTCGCTTGATGTGAACAAAACATTCGCTGCAGATGGACTGGCCGCAACAGCGCGTCATGTTGAGAAAGCGCGGATAGTACATGTAGCAGAGGGGGCACTCGCCGCCATCCTTGTAAAGGAAGACCTCGCGCGGCTGGCCGTTAATGAAGGGGTCGTCGGGTGTCAGGTTGACCTCGCGCGGACCGGTTGGGACGATTTCCTGCTGCGATCCGTTTCGCGACGAGATGCTCATAACCGCCGCCATGGCTCGCTTGTGGGGCTTGAGAGAGTGTGTCGGGGCCGGGGATGTGGGCGAGGGCAGCGAGGAGCCGGGGTTCGATCCTGTCCTTTCACTAGAGGCCGACATGGTCCTGCCGCCGATGGGGACCATCAGGTTCTGGATAGACTCGTTCGGGGATTCGACTCGACCTGCAAGGGGTTGAGGTACGAGGCCTTCGGGGACCTCGTCGGCGGGTGGGATCTCCAAGCCGCGGGCCGCTGCAATGATTTGATGTTCGGCCCAGTGGTCCTCAAAGTCGCCCAGGCCGCGCCAGTAAGGTGCCATCTTCCGCTCGATCTGCAATACCATTTTTGTTAGCTACCACCTGGATACAGTGCTCCCAGCTCTCTCAGCGCTCTCTCAGATATCAAGATGGCGCCATGTTTTGCTCACTCACCTGCAGCTGCCGTACGACAGAATGGTCCCAGTCTTCGGCCGCAGGATAGATGCCCGTAGCCACCAAGAACCCTCCGTCGACGTGCTCTTCCGCCATGCTGCGCTCGCGCTCGATGGCCCGCATCTGCCTCTCCTTGAGGAGTCGGCGCTGCTCGCGCTCGGCCCTGGTCTCGCGGCTCTGGAAGGGGGCGTCCTCCTGCTCCTCCCGTTCTCGTTCGCGCTCGCGGTGTTCTCGCCTAGAGGAGCTGCTGACGCCGCCGCCGGTGAGGATGTTGAGGGCCGACATGTTCCTGTCCGGGCGGTGGCTCGCTCGTCGTGATGACCGCTGTTCGGGTAGTTCGCCGTGGTACCCCCCACCCCGGGAGCTGCCGCCGGCTTCATGGCCGTCTCGACCACCGCGGGACTCCTTAGTACTAGTGTTCCCCATCGTCTCGTCTATTAAGATGGAAATCGGGCGGCTGGGCGATCGTGGGGATGGAAGCAAGGATGGGTCGGTCGGCCGTGAGGCGCGGAGGTTGATATTCGGCAAGACAGACCGACAGGTGGGATGGCGGCTGCTCTTGTTGGTAGGTGCTGTACAGGGTCGCCAGGGCACCGTGCAGTGCAGCCCAGTCAGGATGGGTCAAGGGTACGTCAGGCGTCAAGCATCCAAGCCGATGAGTGGGCAGGCGATTGGGGGAGTCAAGAAGATCGGTGTTGCATCGAGTGGGTTATGACACATAAGTTTGCTGGTTGACGTCGTGATTGTTGTTGATGTTTTGATGTTGACTTTCCTTGTTCCAAGAACCGCTCAGCCTAGGCGATGCATACACACACTCGCACACGAAGCGAGAGACAAGGAAGGATGGAGTAGGGTGCCGATAATGAGGGCCTCTTGATGGACAAGACCTGACCATGCGAAAAGTGTCGGTCGGGTTATCGTATTTCAGTACATAGTCGGTAGTACGGCTGCTTGATGATGGAGGAACATTGAACTTCTTCAATTGCACAAGCGTGTTCGGGCCGGATGGAAATGATGGAGGGGCTGGGCGGAGGCACCGGGGCGACCGACGCCAAGCTTTGCTGCTGGAAGTTCGGTCTTCTGTTTCTGCCTCAGCTACCTTAATGTATGTATGCAAGATACAAACACACAAACAACTACTTGGCCTCCAATACCTCGAGTAGCGATGATGACGATGATGAAGCTTGGAGATAGGTAGCGATACCTTGAATAAGTCGGTGTAGAAGTCGAGAAGGGTCCCGGCTTGTTTTGTTTTGTTTTGATATGTTTCTCTACTCCGCCTGATGCACTGGGCGAAAAGGTTGCGCAAGCGATCGCAGTGCAACGCAGCTAGGTGGAGGGGAGGCAAGGAAGCGCCTTAGAAGGTGCCTAACCTGCTAAACTTAGCAAGTGCTGCTAACTGTTATTCAGTGGGTTCGGTTGCGTCTCGAGGGGATCCTTTCGGGCGTCATTCATGTCAGGCACAGCGCGTCAAACAAAAAAAGGGCCTTCTTTCCACCACTAGGTACGTTTCAGCGCCAATTACATGCAGTTCGGCATTTTTATTACGACAATTTCGCTCCTCCCTCTGATCGTCACATGTACCTGCATTGATTTGACCAGCAGCACATCGACTGGCAGACGTTGGGGGAAATCAAATGGTCATATCTCAATTGTTGGTTCTGGCATTGCGTGTTGTTCTCTTGCAGCTCGACCGTCCAATGCAGATATATCGCTACCGTACTTGGAATTGAAGAGAGCTCTGAACGGCAAGATTCATTCGCGGTTGTTAAGTAAAAACAAAAGAGATGTGCCGTCAGCCAAGAATCGCCCCCTAGCTGAAACATAAGACCAGCACACGCAGAAAAGCGTGCAGGTGAGAGGCGCAAACAAACCATCCATGGGAAGTGAAAACACGTCCATCCAGCCCGTTGGCTAAAAACGTGATGCAGGTGCAAAAGTTGCTGTACATGAAGTAGGGTCTCGTCAGCTTCCGCCCAGTAAACAAGATTCCATTGGGCAGAGCCGTCGCGGCATATGGGGCTCGTCCGCAAAAGAAGCGCCCTTTCTTTGGACCTCTTATCACAAGCAGTCAGTAGCCAGCTCTGGAGTAATCGTAGTGGGTATGTACTCGTAGCAACTGTCAACCTCGACCGAGCGCAGTCGTATTGATATCTCAGATGTAGTATCAAGGATAGTGGACACCGATTGATCAAGATACTACAGTTTATCTTCCCAATCCAGGCCAATCTCACAAGACAGTCACCCAAACCCGGTGTGCTCGCGTGCAAGCGACCGTGACCTGCCCACCACAGAATGCGGAGGCGGGGTCCAATTACCTGCATGTGGGCTAGCTCTGCCCATCACCACATCCTTATCTCTGGAAAGCTTCACGCATCTCTGCCGCATACATATCGATGTGCGACATCGGCAGTTGAGATGCAGCATCGCCCATCTCGATACTGAACCCCAGATGATGTGCCTTATTGGCCATGGATCGTCAGTGAAGATATTCCGCATGATAGACGGTGAAAGCCAACAAGGCCTATCTGAGGTCCATTGTAAATGAAGTTCACACACATCAACACCAAGACATTCCAGAAATAGTACTGATAAGGTTCAGTCACCTGTGCCTACATGAGACCCGTGTGAGTAAGCAGATCCAAATATGCGCAACAGCCGGCATGTTCAAACCGGGCAGTCTCTGAGTGGTTTTCCTGTTCCCACGTTGCGATGATTCGGCTACCTCAATGACAGCAGCAGGTCATTTGTAGAACAAAAACCCACCAACGGCCTTGAGAGCGCCAAGATGAAACATTCCCTGGCCGAGTCAGTTTGACAGCACAGATGTTGATGCTAACAGATCTGACTGCCAAAGACCGTACATGACGACCCGTGCCGAAAAGCAAATATGCATACAACGGGTCTAGCCGCCGATCAGCGTTCTGACAGGTGACACGTAAGACAGGCAGACAGGTATGCTAGCATGAAGATACTGTTTCCATAAACCAACTTGCAAATGCTCGAAGGTCCGTAGAGTGCTATGATCGATACATGTACACTAAACGGGATACGAAGCCACACATACTGCATCATTGAACAGTGCTTAGCAAAAATAACAGATGGTAATAGAAAGTTGAGGATATCGTCATGTCTAAAAAATCTAAATCTTTCTAAATGTTGTTGTTGACAAAGAAAAAGAACAAAATGCTGGTATGATTGTCGCTAATTCCACCTTCCGGAGTCGATGCATGATTTGACGATGGGCTCTACTACCCATTGTCTTCCCCCAAAATGACACAGCCGTAGCCTTTGCGCCGTTCCCCGCCTATTATATACAGAACGTTGTATACACAATACCGAAATATTAATATCGTCGAAAAAGTGATCCCCTTTTGTGGTGACTTAGGAAGACCAGCTTAGAAGCAGAAGACCTGGTCGCTCATCTTGGACATGGTCCCCGCCTTCTCGAAACCCAGCTCGACCAACGCGCCCGTGGCGCCCTTGACCATCCCCGGGGGCCCGCAGATCATGATCTTGCTGTCCTTCGAGGGCGCGGGGAAGTGCTTGGCCATGACCTCCTTGTTGACGCGACCAACACCGCCCGCCCACTTGCCGTGGGCCGGCGCCTCGTCCAACAAGTAATGAATGCGCAGGTTCTTGGGGTACCTCCGCGCAAAGTCCTCGAGCTCCTTTCGGAGCAACATATCGGCCTCGGACCGGTTGGCGTAGACGAGGGAAACCTGGGTGGTGTCCCGGGGGTCCTCGCAGATGGCCCGGATCAGCTGGTACATGGGCGTGATGCCGGTGCCGCCGGCCAGCATGCCGATGCGCTTACACAAACCCCGCTTGTAGCGCATGGCGCCCTTGGGGCCCCGGAACTGCACCTCGTCGCCGACCTCCAGCTTAGACAGGTAGTTGCCCGTCAGAGCGCCGTCCGGGTAGCACCGGATCACCAGCTCCAAAACGCCCTTGTCCGAGTTGTTGGAGACGGGCGTGTAGGACCGGCTGACGCTCTTGGCGCCCTCGCCGCCGGCGGGACCGGCGATGGAGACGTGCTGGCCGATGGGCAGGCCGACAACGTCGTTGGGGCTCGGCAGCTCAAAGACGAAGCGGTAGACGTTGGGCGCAATCAGGATCTTCTGTACCAGGGGCAGGGTCTGGTACTGGGTCGGGTGCAGCCAGCCGCGGACCAGCAGGGGGTCCGGCCGGGGCGACTTGGGCATGCGCATGTGGGTCGGGTTGGCGAAGATGTTGGCGTGGAAGTCGGTCATCTTGGCGAACTCGTTGCTGGCCATGGTGCCCGCCACCGCGAACACGGCCGACGCCGCCAGGATGCCCTCGAAGAAGCCCAAACCGCCTTGACGTTTCGAGCCGACACCGACGCCCATACCACCCAGCGAGCCGCTGATGGGGGCGGCCAGGGTCTTGAGGTGCTGCAGCATCGCCGCCGGGATGATGTCCTGGTTCGACAGGCTGGCGGCGTAGTAGAGACCACCAATGGCGCCGGCGGCAATGGCAGAAGCAGCAAGGCTCGTGGAGACGGCCATGCCCTTGCTGGCAGCGGCCTTCTTCTCGAGGGCGGGCTGCAGCGTCACCTTGACGGGCTGGGCGCCGAACTTCTTGGCGCCCTTGAGCTTGCCGACGCGGTACTGCTCCATGATCTCGAAGGCGTCCTCCGAGTGGCCGGCGTTGTCAAAGGCCTCGGACGCGTCCATGCCCGCCGCTTCGACCAGCACGTCGGCGCCACCGGGGTGGTCGTGGAGGTACTTGGTCACATCATAGACTGGGAATTGTTAGCACGTACGTCACGGCCTCAACTGGTTTTCTCTCCTTGTCTCTCTGGAAGACAGTAGTGAAGGAACAAGTAAAACGCACCTTCGCCGTGGATGGTCATCCAGGCATCGGTCCCCTCTCGATGGAGGGCAACCTCCTTGGCGGAGAACTCGGTATCCGGTGAGGTCGACATGTCTGCTGAGATGTGCTGTGGTATTGGGGGGGACGTGGATGTTTGTGCAAAAAAGGAAACACAAGCAGTCTCTCGTCTCTCTCTCCGAAATGGTAAAAATGACAGGGCCACGGGGGGTTCTTCGAAGGACTTCCTAACTTTTGTACAAACGTCCAGTAAAAGCCAGTAGGTAGCCCGCCCCCTTCGGCATACTAACTTGCTACATACATACTGCTTTTACCAGGGCAGGGGGGCAGGCCGAATCCACCGCCCAAACCTACAGGCTTACCTACAATTCGCCTTTCTCGATGTTGGGATCCGTCCCTCCAACCAAAATCAGATACAGGACCGCGGCATGACTAAGTCCAACAAGACCAGAAAAAAGTAGCGGGATGCCGAGCCGAGGCTCAATGGGCAGTGGTTGTGGGACCCCCTGGTTGCGAGATTGCTGTCCTGAAAATCTCCAGTGGAACCTCCGTCGTCTCCATCTCGGCCACATCGCGGCATTACTTAAGCTGCTTGGGAGAAAAAAGCGGACGGCAAAGCCAAAGCCAATCGCCAATCGCTTTATTTCGCAGAAGAGCCCAAGCCCTACTATGCCCTACCAGCAAGCCACCTACGTACCTGCGACGGGAAGCTAAGAGTAAGGTGGAATACATAGGAAGAAAACAACCTAGTGTAGATACATACCGCACTGTCGCCGCATATGGGAGACGAGACACGTGTACGCGCATATGCTATTGAAATGGAGACGGTTTGACCCTTTGATGCTGCTCCCTCGGCCTGGTGGCTAGACTTTGCTAGGATGCGACCTGTCAGACAATGCCTTACATATGCCAGCATGATGGATGATTCCGGGTTCCGGAAGTCTCGGTGACGGACCGACCGGGGAGGTGGCCACGGGGGCGGTACAAAGCCATCTGCGATCAGTCACAACGGTATGGATAGTGACTCGCCAAAGTGTCAATTCAAGGCAGGTAACGAAACACATCTCGGAGATCATGCCTTGGCCAGAGTCGACCAGAGATAAACAAGTGTCATCAATTGTCAGTTTTCAGTTGATTTTTCCAATTGTGACAACTGCAGAAATCATGCGACTTGAGGACTTCGCTATCTCGCTTTTCAACTTTCCATCGCAATCTTGTTGACATTGCAACGTCAAGCAAGGCCAAGCTTTGCCCTGTCCGGCTAGCACTACCGGCTGTAGGTCTTCCTTAAACTTATTTCTGGAGCTCCCTGATTGACATCAGACGGGTCCTGACCAGGGGGAGCTAGGTACCTAGCGAGGCCTAGGGGCGCCCCTAACACCCTAAAACCTTCGATCCACGGTACTTGGATCGGCCCCGCTACCGGATTCGATGCCCTTCGCTTCTCGCTTTCGTTGTTTTGGGCATCGTCAATTGGCTTCCACTGCCTGGCTTCTAGAAAAAGCGCCCCTAAAGAGGCCCTGCGACAAGAGGTACGTCCCGGTCATGCCCGCATCGCGTTCCCGCTTTTTAGTTGAAAAAATCCTCTACGGAGCGACCAGGGGGTCTGCAAGGGCGGCGATTACGAACTTGGGATCCTCCTTTTTTTTATTTTGGCCTTTTCGCGCCTCTCGTCTCAAACGTGCCAACTGGTCCAACCAGATCGAAGACATTAGCATGTTCTCCCATACCTCCGACGGCAACTTCGCCATAAGGAGCATTAGTCAGGTAGGCCGCGACACTGGCCTTCTTTTTTCCTTTCCCATGGAGCCTCGCAGTCCTGGACCGCGGCCGAAAAAACAGAGGGGCGCCTCGGCATTGCGAAATCCCAAAATCATGTAGGCTGGGCTATGTGACGAGTTTGACCCTTTGAGAGGAGGTCTCGTTGGGATGCTACATTGTCGTTGTACTTGTCAAGCCCAGAGTGCAGATAGTATTTCTTGAAATCCAATATCTTTCGATCGACCCCGTCCCAGTCTCTGCCTTGCCCACCCACTCCCACTCCCCATTCCTTCTCAGTGTCTGTGTGTTGTGTTGCTTAACTTAAAGTGTGTTCACTCTCGTATGTTAGTCGTTCACCACTCAGACAACAACCGTACGAACTGCAACGCCATCGTGGTATCGCAACCCTCTGTTTAAACTTTAGATCTATTTGATCACCCTCTTCGGTCCTTCCCCCAGATCTGCTGCTGCAGTAGCCAAAATGTCGACAAAGACCTTTTACCTGCTCGGTGACGACGTCTCCACGGCCCGACAAATCGACGTGCCGGCGACGATTGGCGAGGACGAGCTGCGCCAACTGGTAGCCTCGTATTTCGCCATTGTGGATTCGAAGGGTATGTAACATTACCGCTTGAGAACATTGATGTTCCTCAGTTCTCAACACCAAATTTCTCAATTGCTAACTACAATCAAGGCGTCGGTTTCGTTTCCAACGATGTCGCGTTAGTGGGCACGGCCGACGTGCTCGAGGCCTCGGGCCCGATCGCCATCTCGGTGGACGGCAAGGCGGTGCGCGAGGTGCCCGGCCCCAAGGGCCTCCCCTACATCGGCAACTACTTCGAGGTGTACCCGGACCACCTGGGCAACCACCAACGGCTGTTTGAGATGTACGGTCCCTTCATCAAGACGTGCAACATGGGCTCGACCGTCTACCACACCAACGACCCGGCCCTGTCGCAGATTGTTTTCAGCGAGTCCGAGTTCTTCACCAAGAAGATCATCCCAGGACACCCCCTGCACCCCATCAAGAACAAGGAGTCCGGCGTGTTCCTGGGCGATACCGACACCGAGGAGTGGCGCCTGACCCACAAGTTCCTCCCTCCCGCGCTGGGCCCCAAGGCCGTCCGCCACTACGCCCCCACGATGCAGAAGACGGTCGAGGACGCCTTCAAGGTGTTCGACGAGCTCGACGAGAAGGACGAGGCCTGGAACGTGTACCCCTACATGCTGAAGCTGGGGTCGCAGGCGGTCGGCAAGCTGGTGCTGGGCATGGACTTTGGGCACTTCGAGGCCGTCGACGCGCCCCTGCACGCCATGGTGATGCGCATCGCCCAGTCGCTCGAGCTCAACAAGAAGATCACGTCCATGGGCAGCTGGTACGCGAGCATGCCGTTCGGCGCGCCCGCCCAGCTGAAAGCGGCCCGCACCCACATCGAGGCCATGATCAACCAGTCCATCGAGGACGCCAGCAAGGGCGTCGAGGACCTCGAGCTCCAGGAGGCCGCCGTCAAGGCCGAGAACATGGTCGACTACGTCCTGCGCGCCACCGACTCCAAGGGCAACAAGCTGCCCATCGAGAAGATCCGCGAGCCTTTGGTCGTGGCGACGGGCGCGGGTTTCACCACCACCTCCTCGCTGCTCTCGTGGCTCATGTACGGCCTGGTCGCGTACCCGGGCATGCAGGAGCGCCTGCTCCAGGAGCTGATTGATAACGACGTAGACGAGAACACGGCCATCACGCCCGAACTCACGCAGAAGCTCACCTTCCTCGACGCCTACATCAAGGAGACGCAGCGCAAACACAACCCGTCCTACCAGCCCGCCCGCACATCCAAGGTCGACATGGTCCTGCCGGGCGGCTACCGGCTGCCCAAGGATTCCATCGTGATCCCGGCCATCCACCACATCCACAACAACCCGGCCATCTGGGACAACCCGGCTCAATTCAACCCGGACCGGTGGAGCACCGAGGCCGTCAAGAACCGGCCCACGGCTTCTTATATTCCGTTCGCTACGGGGCCCCGCATGTGCATCGGCTTCAACTTCGCCCTGCAGGAGGTCAAGGTGTTCCTGCCTAAGCTCGTCTACCGCTACGCCTTCACCAAGGCCGGCGAGCACACGGTCGACTACGACCCCATGTTCCAGCTCATCCGCCCGACCAACCTGTACGTGCGCGGCGAGAAGCGCGTCAAGTGGCCCCCGAAGTCCAACGCGTAAGCAAGCAATCACCTGCTTACTTGGGATATGATGCATTTGGTTATGGCGTTTCACATTACTTCTACTTGTACATCATCACACATACACCGGTTTTGGGAAGATGGATATACCTACTTTAGATCTGCTTAGCGTTAGGGATTGCATGAGAGACACACTTTGGCTTTTTTTTCTCTATGTTTTAGATACACATGCCATACATACTTGGACTATATACCTCCTAATCTAAGTCTTGAACTTACATTTCGTCTCCTGCAGTTCAGTGAACATAAAATTTGGTGTCGACGCTGCTTTCGCTTGGCATGAATGGCTAGCTTGTTCCAGCCCACCTACTAGTCATTTCGTCGCCAGTGAGACTTCATTGTTAAGCATCCCGCATCGAACCTGTTCCGAAGAAATGAAGTAATGTTAAAACCGCATGATTTCTGGCCGCACTCTTACTACTGACACATAGTCGACGATAGATGGAGAGGATCTTGTGTATTTGCAGATGTATCTACCAAAGTCGAAATCGACACCTTCAGACCATACCACCCCCAACAAAACCAAACGCAGTAAAGCCAACGCAATCATCAACTCTTCTATATACATTTTTCGGTGAGTCGTCGAACATCCCCCTCTCTTTCTACATCCCCATAACCTCTTTCACTATTACTTGGTTTGGTGAGAGCTGCTTGACTTATCCCTTTCTCTCTTCCCCAACCGTGCATTGCTCCGATCTCGTTCTTTACAGAGCCCGGTCCGCCTCCAGATCCCGTTGAAGCCTCTCCATGAACCGGAACGGCGCGCTGTCACGCTTAAGTCCCGCGACACCCAGAGCGGCACCAACATTCAGCTTCGCCGGCTTGCTGCTCTCTTCCTCGCGCTTCAGCCCGGCGATGCCGAGACCAGCACCAACATTCAACTTAGCCGGCTTGTTCTCGTGGTCGCGCTGCTTAAGCCCAGCAACACCCAGACCAGCACCAACATTGACACCAGCCGGCTTGCTGCTGCCCTGGTGATCGCGCCTGAGCCCAGCAACACCGAGCCCCGCCCCAACATTCACCCCGGCCGGCTTCCCCGCCGTCTCGTTGGCGGGGATGGTGTTCTCCGCGACCCAGACATCGAACCGCGCGTTCTTGGCCGCGGGCAGGTCGTGGTACCAGTGGCCCACGCCGTCGTGGATCGTGAAACTGGACGTGTTGTCGGCGGGGGTCGCGACCGGGTTCGCCGAGAAGGCGTAGGCGAACCGGGCTTCCTGGGAGGCGTCGACGGTAAACGGCTCGCCGGTGAAGTCCATCCAGCTGCTGCAGCCCTTGCAGACGGCGGTGAACTTCATCGTGTCGCCCTTGATGCCGGTGCCTTTGAGGACTTGGTAGGTGGCGTCGGCGTAGGGGGTGGGGGGTTGGTAGCCGCTGTTGGGGGGTTAGCACATTGATTACATTGACACTTGATAGTCTAAATGGATGGATAGGGGAGGTGATGGAAGAGAGGCAGAGAAAACTTACAAAGCCATCCGCGACGAATGCACAACCTGCTCCCCCATTGGCCCAAAGAATCGTCAACGGGCTATACGTCATCTGCCCAGCCCACGACCAACCGACCCAGCCCATGCTCTTGGGCGCCTCAACCTGCAGCAGGATGTCGTAGGGCTGCCCGGGCGACATGAGGTCCGGCAGGGCGACCCGGAAGGTGACGCCGTCGGTGCTGGGGTACTGCTGGAACGTGATGCCCGTCTCGGCGTCCGTGTAGGCTTCCGTCTCGGCCTGCGCCGCGGCTATTTTTTGGTTATCCTCGTCAGTAGCCGAAACGCGGTGGTTTCCTTGCGGAGGGGGGAGGGCGAGGTGGCCAGGAGTGGATAATCGAGACAGAACGATGGGGGGCATGGGCGGCAGGGGGAGCTGATGTGAGAAATGACATGGACTTACCGGACCCGGCAAGGCCCGTGGCGGCAACGGCGGCGATGGATGACCACTTCATGATGTTCGGCGGTGGTGGGAGAGAACAGACAGACAAATGTCACCTGGTGGGATACAGGGTGCAGATGCGGGAAGGGAATGGCGGACGGGAGAGAGAGGGATGAGCAGCGCTTGTGTTACTCTTTCTCCATGGCCTGATTGAAGTCTACTTATACGCCCTGATCAACGGCAACGACGAAGTGATCGACGTTTCCCATCTCCAAAACGGCAGCAAGCAATACTATTGCCTCCCCACCTGGTCAACGGATCCTGGGCCTGCGGCGTCATGGGCAATATGGGAAAGCACTGTCCGCCGCGTGGTGGCATGCACGCCCCCTGACCCGACCCAGAATCGTGAAGGTGATTTCGGGACAATCTTACCGTCCTTCCATGGCCGGATTACTGAGAATCGCCCTTCTCTCTCTCTCTCTCTCTCTCTCTCTCTATTTCCGGTGTCCACCACTTTGGGGAGTTGCATTCGCGGCTTTGATAAGGGAGATATGTACGCGTATGTAGGGAATTGTTCGACATTTACCTACCTTGCCTGCAGGACGATGATCTTCAGTCAATCCATCCCTGTTGAACCTAGATGGGCTTCTCCGTAAAACCGAAGCCTGTGGTTCTTTCTGGAAAAGGGAATTCCGGGTCGCTTCTTCTTTAATTGCCGGCGACTGTCTCTTAGGTATCGTGTTGTGAATGAAAGTAACTATGTCCTGTTTGGAGAAGGGATATTTTGACGGCCCAATCACCCGCAACCGGATCACCACCAGAAGCCGCATACAAGGCGTGAACGTAGCATATAAAGAACACAAGCTTGGCATACGCAACATCACCGCGCAGCGTTTTGGTAATGTGAGGAACCCCATTGGGCAATCCAAGTGCCGGCCATGTGAAGTGCAGGGACCGAGTCTTGGCCTGGGTTCATCTTTAATATAAACGATACCTCCACAGTCCTCCACCGTCTAGATGCAGGGGGGAGAAAGGGATCTCAATCCTGCCAACCTGTCTGCGATGACCAAAAGGGAGTGCAGCTCTCTCCAGGAAGAAATTCCCTTTCTATCCGTTGCATCACAGTCCTTGGCTGCCATGACTTTGGGCGTTCGCTCTTCCCGTATGGGGGAAAAGGAGCAATATGATGGGGGAAGAGATGGTCCAAATGCGACCAAGATGTTACTATCAATCAGGCTAATCGGGCCAAAACGACGTCTGCCTCCGTTGCCTCGTCGCGGGCTAGATCGGCCTTCGTCAATCCTAACTGGACAATTCGGTTTTTGCTTGCGCCAAGGGAACAACCGACTTGCATCATCATGTACATGTCGTGTTGATGAGGAAAGTCACAAAGTTCATGTGTGCTGCTGTTTCGTGGTGACAAATGTTCGATAGTACTTGTACATACACGAATACCTTGCCCCTCCATCGATGGGGCGTTGATGCAATGGCCCCCGCGTCCGTCAGCAACAAACCGCAATATCGGTATTGAAATGGGAGAAAGGAGAAGAGCAAGGTCTCCATTCCTTCTACATATGTACTTCGAATTCCCCTTGTAGGGTGGACCAATTGGAGTGGCCAGTATGTGCGCACGTACAAAGAGGCTATGCGACCACTTGCAGGTTCCCGTGTTTGCCGTTCGCCGTTCGAGTTAAATTTGACTCCTCACCTTTACCAGACGAAGGAACCCAGCAACAAATCCATTCCCCCTTCCCCTGGCTATAAGTGAAATACGAGCATCTTCGGCTATCTCAAAGGGAGAGAGAGATATATATATATCCTGGAGCGAGAGTGTTCGTCTGCAACACCAATCGACCAAGTCGTTCTCTTGATCGGCGACATTGCTGGCAGTGCCATTTCGCTTACAGACGGGATCGACCGGGAAAAACGATGACGTGCTTTGTTATCTTTCACCACTGCCCACCAATCCCTTACACACGGTCCCCTGCCCCTCACTCCCATTGCAGGCTGGCAGGGACTGAATAGAATCGATTCTGGAACAAGACCTGATATCAGGATGGCTTTTTTGGTGGCTGACAGGCTGAGCATGCCTTCGAAAAGAAGAAGAAACAAAAGCACGTAATCGGACTCGGGTCCTCGGCTCGGACTCCAATCCGAGATCTCACAGTCTTCCACGTAAGGGGCGTCCTAGCCAGCCGCCACGCGATTAGCTGCCTGTAGTGTCCCGAGAGACTGGCCGATGGTAAGAAGCAGAAGAAAAAAGTTGAGACGGTCATGCCCGCCTAGTGATTCATTATCGCGGGGTTGGTTAGTGGGAAGTGGGAATGCAATGCGTCTAGTTTAGCTTCTGCTGCTATTTTTGCAAGATTCGTCTGCTGATTACCAATTACTCTTGTCGCAAAGAATATTTACCTTGTCCAACTGTGTCAAATCCTTCCTACCTATTGCTTGACTACTAGTGCTGCTACATACTGCTACTGCATGATCGATCTCTTGACCTACTTTCCGGCCAGCCAAAGACAGCGAGTCCAGGAACAAGGCCTGTCAAATCTGCCAATCTGCACATCACCCCTCCCCCCCACAATTTCCCAATTGGACCCCTGGTCAACCCGTCGCAGATCTTATCTGACTGGCTGCTTTGTGCGACATCGCGACATCCAAGTGCCAAGAGTGAGAAAGGCCGGAAAGAGCCGCAACACATTTGAGAAGGGGGTAGTTGGCGTTCGGCATACTTGTTCTCTACTGCGGTATTTACCTAACTACCAGGACATCAGAAAGGAACATAACCTTTCTGCCACTGTCCAACATCCACATACTACCACCCGCAATCTCACCACCACCACCACCACCACCATGGGCTCCGTAGGCCCCCCTCCCGTCACAACCCAAACGAAACCAAAAACCCTCCCACCCCTCCACTCGGTCCTCCCCCGCTCCTCCTGGGCACCGCGACCTTCAACTACCAATACGTCTCGGACCCGCACAACCCCGAAGTGCTCCCGGCCCTGTCCATCGTGACGCGCACCCTGGAGCTGGGCATCAGCGCCTTCGACACGAGCCCCTACTACGGCCCCTCCGAGACCATCCTGGGCCAAGCCCTGGCGCACCCCTCCAACGCGGCCAAATACCCGCGCGACTCCTACTTCCTCGTCACGAAAGCCGGGCGCATCGGGCCCAAGGAGTTCGACTACTCGCCCGAATGGATCCGGTACTCGGTCTACCGCAGCCTGGAGCGCTTGGGCGGGGGTAAGGGCAGTACGTGCTCCCACTTGGATCTGGTCTACCTCCACGACTGCGAATTCGTCTCCCCCGAGGAAGTATTGGGCGCCGTCGCCGAGCTCCGCCGCCTACGCGACGAAGAGGGCCTAATCCGCTACATCGGCATCTCCGGGTACCCGGTCGACACCCTCTGCACCCTCGCCTCCCTCGTGAAATCCACCACCGGCGAGCCCCTCGACGCCGTGCTCAGCTACGGCCACTACACCGTCCAAAACACCACCCTCGGCCCACCCCGTATCCACGCCCGCTTCGAGCAGGAAGCCGGCGTCGACTGTGTCTTGAACGCCAGCATGCTGGGCATGGGCCTCCTAACCACCCGCGGCGCCGACGCGGGCCCCATGGCGGCCTGGCACCCCAGCCCCGAGGGCCTGCGGAGGGCGGTCCGTTCCCTCGTCGATCTGGCGCAAGCCGCCGACGAGAAGCTGGAAGTGGTCGCCATCCGCTGGGCCATGGACAACTGGGCGCGCGAGGGGGCCTCCAAGGGCGGTTCGTCCACCTGGTTACCGAAAGGTACTCGGGCCGGAGTCAACGTCATGGGCGTCGCCACCGTCGCCGAACTGGAGGAGACGTACCGGGTCTTCCGCAGCGTCATCGAGGGGTACGCCGACCCGGATAGTTCTTCACCTAGTGAAGAGTTGGCGCAGAAACACGACTGGAGCCTGGAAAGGCGCGACAAGATCCAGAGGCTGGTCGAGCGCATGTGGGACGCGCTCGGCGAGTGGAAGGACTACAGCTGGGAAAGTCCCGACCCGGGCTTCGTCAACGAGCGGAAGCCCGAGGAGAGGGGGGTGGTGCCGCAGGACGACGGCATTATGGAGAAGTACTCGAAGAGGAAGCAGCAGTTGCGGTGAGGTGGAAGTGATCATTCTTGAACCCTGATATACTATATACGGGGTCTCTCATATGATAAGGCATTCAACACGGCCGATAAACTTCGGCTTGGTGGTCTTACCAAAGGAAGAAAATCACACACGAGCGACGCATACTTATCGTGGTAGAGCTCGTGATGAAGAGATAGCTTGAAGAGCCGAATAGGACTTGGGGGGTTTGATCAGGGCCTCTTCGCTAGGATGCCCCTAGATATTCATCCAGCCAAGACGTAGAGTGATATGCCTGGGGTATACAAAGCAGAGACCTACCTACTGGCGATAGGAAGCGGGCTGAAGCATACTTAGTTTTGAAACAGTATTGCGCGGTGGTATTACACCACTTTCAAGCATATTGCCGTGATTTCGTATTTTCGTAAGCAAGGCAACTTTTCACTGCTGCGACAATAGTATTGATTAGCACTGGCTTTGCCGCATCAGGGAGGGTTTAATATACCAGTCATGAATTCGTCAATTTTACTTGGGGTATCTGTTTTCCTCTCTTGTAAGGATAGTTCTCTTCCTCTCTTCTTTGCTTCACCCTCGCCTCCCCTCAAGTCCCCCCTCCCCCGTAGCGAACCGCCGCGCCACCCACGCCGCCCCGTACTCCTCGTACTCGGCCTTGGTAACGCAGTGTCCCGCGACCACGCCCTCGGCCCGCCGGGCGAACCTCGCGGCCCCGACCCAGGTGGCCGTGACGGGGTCGGCCGGCCGCGCGACGCGCACTATGCAGTCGTCGGGCACGAGCCGCACAATCTCCTGCTGGAGCCGCTGAATAAAACCCTCGAACAGCGCGTTGCCGCCCACCACGCAGACGTTGGCCAGCAGCGCCGGCCAGAGCCCCGTGGGCACCGCGAGCAGCGACTCCCAGACCAGGTTGGCGATGCCCGACTGCCGCAGCCCGATGTCCGAGGGGTGGAACAGCAGCTCGGGGACCGTGAAGCGCTCGTTGCGCAGCGTCAGGACGTCCTCTGTGGCCTCGCCGAGCTTGGCCAGTTTCCGCGCCCGCCCGGCCTGCTCCGGGTCGAAGTCGCGCACGATGCCCTTGGACCGCGTGTGGAAGTCGGGTAGGACGTACTCCTTCGCGATGCCGCCGCTGCCGGCCAGGTACTCGGGTCTTCTCTCCCCCCGCGTGCCCTTCCAGGCGCGCTCGAGGTCGGCGCCGAAATCGAGCGAGACGAAACAGGCCTGCTCCTTCATCTCGTTGACGATGTGGGGCTCGTTGCGCATGTCGTAGTGGCGGAGCGAGATGAGCCGGGCCAGGTAGTTGGTCAGCAGCTTGCCGCCGACGTCGAGGCGGCGCACCGCCGAATGTAGGGGTTTGCCTTTGAGGAGCGGGGTCACGGTCGTGTTCGAGTAGCCCGTGTCGATGAGCAGCATGACCTCGGCGGGGAGCTGGGCCACCGTGGCCGGGTCGCGCGGGGTGCGGAACACGGCCTGGACGTCGTGGTACGCGTTGAGGGCGGGGCCGTTGGCGCGGCAGTAGCTGGCGAACCCGTACTCCTCAAACACCATCTGGTCGCAGTTGGCCTGCAGCACCGGCAGGGCGTTGGAGTGCTCGGCCAGGATCAGGCGGGTGTCGGACGGGTCGCAGGGCCCCTGGGGCGCGCCCGCGTCGAAGAACTGCCGGTCCCAGATCTCCTTTTGGGCCTCCCAGCTCACGACGAAGCCCTTCTCGACGGGCCGCCGGAAGGCGATCTCGGAAAAGTCCTTGCACTGGTCGAGCTCGTGGCCCACGTAGACGCGGCGGTCGGCGTCGCGCGCGATGCAGTTGGGGACCAGCGTCGGCGTCAAATCGTCCGAGTTGGTGGCGTCGTCGCCGTCATCGGAGCCGGCGGTCACGTAGCCGGCCTTGATGGTGTAAGCGCCGTTGTCGAGGACGAGGGTGCGCGAGGGCGGCGCCGGGCGCGATGTCTTGGACTTTCGGGGCGCCATCGTTTTGGTCGGAAATGGGTCGCGTCCAGATAAAGTTCCGACGGTTGCAAGCTCAAGAAGAAGTAGGACAAGGCGGGCGCAAAGATGACACCACAAGGCAGCGAGTAAATGCGAAGAGCCTCGTGTTACCCGAGCTGCGACAACAAACTTCTCCGTCGCATCAGTTGGAATACAGCAGCGCAACTAGGCTGCGTGCTTAATTATTCGTCGCGGAAGATGGAGTGATGGAGAAAAGTTGCCAAAGGCGAGTCTCCAAATGACGTTGGGGTCCTGGAAATTTAGTGCACGGACTGCTGCTGGTGCTGCAATTGCGGGCGGCTTGGGCAGAAGCTTCGATTGGAGCTTGGGGTGCAAAGCTCAACTGCCGGATCTGCTCCAGGGGCCGGGCCGGGTCGTCACCATCTCCAACTTCGGTACTCCAAGTGAGGGAAAAGTGCCAGCTTCACATGCTTGAAGAAAGGAAAGATATTGATGGTGCCTTCGTTCTCGCCTCCAAAGCTATCCGGCGGACGTTGGGTGTTTGGTATTTTCTTTACTTGCCGTACTTCTTGTCTTGGGTTTATGTTTCTACAGCATTACGCATGTTCTTCCAATGTCACGTACATGATATATCCCAAAATATACTATGAATAATGGCAGTTTCTTCACTCAGTTCGGACGGCTAAGCCAATGGAGTTGAGTTGATTCTTATTCTTGAGGGGACTTTGTTTGGTGTCGGGTGCGGTGTCCCTGTCCCGTATTTGTTGCCCGTCATCCATCAGACGAACACCGCGGGCAAACTACCTGCCTAATTTGTATCATCGCCGTTGATATCTCAAAACAGCATCTTTGTGTGCTCCGACCTTTTGCCGATGTGAGTCGCCACTGGCCAATCAGTAGCAGAAAATAGGTCTGCCAGTTCTCTCTCCTTTCCCATATCCCAGGCACGGATTACTCTCAGTCTGGTCGGAGGACAACTGGTATATATCCCACCCTTGGTTCGTCGTCATCATCGTCCAAAACGGATTTGTTCCCTATGCCTTCAGTTTGGTAAACTCTTCATCGAACATGCCGATTCCGAGTCGAGCACCCTGTTATCATCATTAGCAACCAGACAACAATCCCAGGACTTCGTCCCGAATCAACAACATACAATCGCATAATGTCGAGCTCGAGCCCTCGTGGTGGATGAGGCAATAGCCGCCGCCGCACCGCTTGCAGTGTCGCTGCGTGTTGGCGATGCAATCCATGCACTGTTCGGTCTTGTGTCAGCAAATCCCCACATTGTTGTTTTCGATACGGGTAACTCACGTTGTTTTCGCATTCCCAACAATCCTTCTTGATCTTCCGTGGTCCCTGTTGTTTTGTCATTCAATGTCAGCAGTTGCAAGTATAAAAGCATCCCAGATGTGAAAATGGCAGTGAAGTCAGAGGGCGATTTCGACGGAGGGGGTTGCGCAGCATACGTTTATCCTGGATGAGTCAAGCCCGGAAGAGCTCTCCGCCATCCTTCTGTACAGGAACAGTGGGTGTACATGGTCTTGGTAGGGGGTATGTGAAGGGTGTCTGGGTTTTCCTTCTCCTTTTTCTTTGCTTTTGACTTTTCATCTGGGAGTACGCGACCGTTGTCCCGCCCCGAGGGCCCGGAGATGATGGCAGTCCACACAGTATCCCGCTCGTACCTTGACTTTGGGCTGTTCCAATAGGGCAGCCGCCTCGTGCGCCGCCAATCCGTTCGTCTCGTCGTCGAGCGCGACGACCTGCACGCCCACCGACAGCAGGTCCTCCTCCTTGCCGGGGACCTGGTAGCAGGCCTCGCACCACCACTGGTCGCACGCGAAACAGTACCTCTCGCGGATGCAGTCCTCGCACCGCGGGACGAATTGGTGTTTTTCCGGGGATGCCTTCTTGGATCGCGTTGTGTTTGGTGTCGGCCGGGAAGCGGCGCGGATATTAGACGAGTCCCGTGCCAGCGGCGTGAGCAGCGGCAACTCCTCCGCCGACGACTCGCCATACGTCGTGAAGCCCTCGGGCGCCGTGCCGCAGGAAGCGCAGCCGCCGACCGCGTACGTCGCGACGCTCCAGGGGTGCGTCGCCATGTCGCCCGTGATGGGCGCGGCGCCGAACGCAGGCGAATTGCGGTGCCGCGGCCCCGTGCACAGGACGGCATCGAAGAGGATCGATCCTCGGCAGTCCAGCATCGTCTCGGCCCAGCCGGGTCCGACGGGCTTGCCGATGATCCGGCCCCGTTTGTGGTACCAGTCGTCGCCGCCGCCGTTTGGGCCGTCGTCGGCGTTGATGGCCTCCTTCAGCGCGTGCGCCGACTTGTGGTTCCAGTTCGCGCCGACATTAGCGGCACTCGTTAGTGCTTTCTGTTGTGAAGAAGACGCCGGTAGGGCGAGGGGCGCATCGCGCTTGCTGAACAGGTAGATGCCCTTCAGCCGGGGCGTCCCCTCGGGCCGCGAGGGTCGACAGGCGTAGCGCAGCGACTGCATCAGCTTGCGGTGGTTGAGGTGCTTGGTCTCGCGCAGAGAGAGGATGCGCACCGCGAACTGGGGGTCCACCAGGACATCGTGCACGAGCTCGGCGGTGACGGACAGGCCATCCAGGACCAGCGTCTGCACGTTCTGCAGGATGTGCTTCTTCTGCAGGTTGGTGAAAATGCCCCTCAGGGGGCCCGAGTAGAAGTCATCTTCGGTCAGGTACTCGTCGAGCTGCACATTGCGCCAGACCTCGCCGCCGCGGTCGACGCCGGCGACTTCTCCGAACTGGGCGGCTTTGACGTGGGTCAGGTCGACGTGGCGGAAGACGTCCGGGTCCGAGTAGAGCAGGTCCCGAAGCTGCTTGGAGGTGGAGGTGAGGTTCAGCAGCGCCGAGATGGGGAGGTAGGGAAGGGTCTGGCGCAGTACCAATGTGTTGGATAGCAAGTCGGCCAGAAGAGAAGTGGAAAAAGAGGATTCGGATGAACCGGGGGACAGAGCGCGCGTGTTCTGTTCCAGGGCTTCCGGTGCCATTACATGCAGATGCCGGCCTGCTATGATGTAAGGCTGTTCTGCTTTTTGGGTTTCAGATCACCGTGAGGCGAGGTGTTGGGAATATCGTCGTAAAAGTTTCGAGGCAAGCTCAGCTTAAGCTTACACACATGCAAAAACGTGGGGCGACAACGTGGGGAGTTTAAGTGAGGGCGCAAAGGATCATACGAGTTCCAGCTTGCAAGTGAACATGTAAAGAGAATGGAAGGGCAAGTCTTGTCAAAAAGCTTTGCAGGAATATTGGCAGAACAGTGAAACAGTCGATCATCCAGTCAACATCTTGGGTATGGCATATACATATGCTTTTATGGGAGAGTATACAAGAAGAGCGGTGACACACTGAGACTTATCAGATTGGTTGGTGTGCTTGCTGCCACTTTGGTGATCTGACAATAAGGTGTGATCATCTCGAATGAGGAACACTCGGGGCCCCACAGCATCTAGCAGCTAATTGACCCCTAAGACCAGCAGGAAGGAGAGGACTGGGAGAGGAACAAGCAGCAATAGGCAGAGAGAAGAGTGGAAATTGATGGGAAGGCCTGCTAGCCCTGCAACTGCACTGCAGCCAGGGTCGTGGAGCCTTGCAAGCCTTGGTTCGTTTCTGCAGGATGACCCGGCAGCTATGCGATGCTACCACACCTAGCCATGGGATTGGTCGAGTGGATTGGATGCCCCCTTTGCAAAAAGATGCGAAGATCGCTCGACTGTACTGGATTGCTTATTTTGGGGATTGGCCCTCTTCTAACTACTAAAACACCTTAACCTGGTAGCTAACGCGCAAAACGGGGATGGGCTGTTTCTGGTGCCGTCTTGGCCAAGCAGCAGATCTAGGGTCTTGAGGGGAGCTAAAGCATGCCAACCGAGGCCAAAATAGAACACAAAACCCCGTCGCTCAGCGTTGCAGTGTCTGTGCAGCGTGCCACTCGCCGTATCACGGACAGGATGTCGGGGCTGGGGTAGACGTTGCTGATACCGACGCCATGTTGCAGCCAGTTTAGTGGCCATGTTCTTCGTTTCGCGAGTCGTCACACCCCTTGGATATTTGTTTGCACCCAAAAGGGCCGTATCATCATTCCGTTTCGTTGGGCCTTGGCTTTCAGGATCGACGTCTTGGCCTTCGTCTTGGCCCTCAAACCGAACCCAATCTATTTACTTGGCACCAAGGCATGTCGAAGTGAACACCACTGACAGACGGGAACAATGGCCTTTCTCTTGCGCTGGCCTCTCTTGCAAATACCGAGCCGGCCTGCAGTCGGTGGGATGCAGGCATGTTTAGTAATCTTGTATAGTCAATAACTCCGTCTTGGAACAATATACAGCTCTCCACTGGATGGATCTGCCAAGGGAGAATATATAGTGGCCCATGATTCAGGTGATTCTCCTCCTCCCCCTCTTCATAGCAGATGCAGATGGGAAATGGCGGGCGGAGTTGTAGGTCCTGTTGGCTATCCGGAGCAAAGCCCGATAAAGTGAGTCTACCTAGTAGGTTGAGAAGCCTTCTTGATATATCCCATTCGTTCGAGTCGCGGACAGCGCAGTGGACAGCAGACCTAACTAACACACGGGATAGCTGCATGTCTCGGGACTATCCACGAGCTAGCATTGTGCAACCCGGGCAGGTGTAAGCGAGGGGAAGCGCGTTTGCCGTTCAATCGAATTCTTGGGATAGGGATCCCAGGCCGGGCATCCTCGAGTTCAATGGTAAGAGCTTCTTATTGAACCATGGGCAACGATGTAAGCAATCAAGTAGAGTCATGTCATAGGTGGCATTTGGAATCCAGTCGGATTGATCAGCTAGGTACTTTCTAGAACCCAGCAACCAGCATCCAGCTTTAGGCCATCGCCAGCGACAGCGCCTGTGTTATCAGCTCGGAGATAAGGCCCCGCCCCCACCATCGGGAGCTGAGATGGAAATGGCACCGGTCACCGGCGCACCCAACAACGGCGTCATACGTAGAATATCGCAGAAAGCCCGAGGCTGCTGACTGATGGTAGACCAGATACCCGAGATGACGAAGCTCTTATTCGTTTCTTGGATAAACATGAGTGAATCAGGTAGACATGAATTCTTGTCGCCGATTGTTTACCCTTACGATTATCACCGCTGATTGTGGCACCCAATCCATAAGGGTCTTTGACAAATCTCTAGATAAATCACGCCTATGTTAGGAGCCAGCAGCTATTCAGGTCGACTTGCTGCCAACAATCGCATCCTGCCCAAGAAGCATAATAAGATCAACAATAGCTTCGTAGCATATTTAGTGACTGCAATCACTTATACAAACGACTGGTTGTTTTGGTGGCGTAATTGAATAGTTAGCTGTCTTCAATGCTGTCAACGTCCCTCTCTACTGCCTAATCCACCAAACACCAAACCGAGGTCGGATCTTTTTTCGAGTTTCGCAAACATCAAAACCAACCTGGCAACTCACGATCGCCGACATTCCAGCACACCACACCATACCACACCAACCTCAAACATGGAGGGCGAACCGCCGTCGCTCAAGTGGTCTGCCGCCTTCACGGTCGCCGATTCCACAGCCAAAGACCTGCGAGGCGACAAAATCATCCTGCCGCAATCCGCCCTCGAACAGCTGCTGGCCGCCTCGACCGCCCTGTCCTCGTCGCAAACCCAGCAGACCCCGACGTCGCGCAGTCGATACAACCCTTACATATCCGAACAGCCCCAACATGCATTTTACGCCGATTCCACCCAGCAACTGCCAAACCCGCTCATGTTCCGGCTCGTCAACCAAGCCAACGGCAACACAGTCCACGCCGGCATACGGGAGTTCTCCGCCGAAGAGGGAGAGGTCGCCCTGAGCGCGTACCTACTCGACGCGTTAGGGATCGATCCCAAAGAGCTTGCTGTTTCTTCACATGCGCCACAAGACGGAACGTCTGCCGAAGACGCCGTTGATCTTACTACAGCAGACGATGCCGATGCCGATACCGATGCCGACGCCGAAGCCAAACCTAATGCGACGGCAGCGAAGAGCCACCAAGGACCGCAGATAACCGTGCACGCCAAACAGCTGCCCAAGGGCACCTACGTGCGCCTACGCCCCCTCGAGGCCGGCTACGACCCCGAAGACTGGAAGAGCCTGCTGGAGCGGCAGCTGCGCGAGAGCTACACCACCCTGACCAACGGCGCCCTGCTGTCGGTCCAGGGCGTCCGGGGCGACGAGACATTCCGGTTCCTCGTCGACAAGTTCCTGCCCGAGGGCAACGGGGGCATCTGCGTGGTGGACACGGACCTCGAAGTCGACATCGAGGCCCTGAACGAGGAGCAGGCGCGCGAGACCGTCAGGCAGATCATGGCCAAGTCGCAGAGGGCGCCCGGCACGGCCGCGGGGAGCTCCATCGGGCACGAGATCGATATCTGGAAGGCCGCCGAGGGCCAGGTCGTTCCGGGAGATTACGTGGATTATGTGATTCCTTCCTGGGACCGGTCGCAGCCGTTGCAGATCGAGATCAGCGGCGTCGACGTCGACGCTGTGAATTTGTTCGTGTCGCCGAAATCCACGCGGCAGAGAGCCCTTCCTCGCGAACTAGAGCATGTCTTTGGAGTCTTCGATACTTCCACGGCAGGAACCAAGACTTTGGTGATCCAGCCGACCAACACCGAGCTGGATGGGGCGGACCAGCTTCTGATTTCAATTCATGGCTACTCTGCTTCCGGTTCCTGGCCCGATGCGACCGCTGCGCCCTCTCCTTTCACTTTGCGCGCACAGTCTGTAACAAGCACAGCAGATGAGTCGACCAGCAACGGTGCCTCGACGCAGGCCGAAAACCAAGCCGGTGGTCCCGATGAAGAGCAATGCACCAACTGCCATCAGTGGGTCCCGAAGCGCACCATGGTGCTGCACGAGAGCTTCTGCCGGCGCAACAACACCGCATGCCCGCAGTGTGGCGAGGTGTTCAAGAAGGATTCGGCCGAATGGCAGCACCACTGGCACTGTCCCCACCACGACGACGCCCACGGTTCCTCCGAGGCGTCCAAGGCGAAGCACGACGACATCTTCCATACCGACCGCCAATGCCCCAACTGCCCCTTCCAGACCAACTCGATCCCGGACCTGGCCCGCCACCGCACCAGCGTCTGCCCCGGCAAGATCATCCTCTGCCAGTTCTGCCACCTCGAAGTGCCCCAAGAGGGCGACCCGTTCAACCCCTCAGCTGAGACCCTGCTCTCGGGCCTGTCGGCGCATGAAGTGGCCGATGGCGCTCGCACTGCCGATTGCCATCTCTGCGGCAAGATTGTCCGGCTTCGCGATATGACAACTCACCTCAAGCACCACGAGCTCGACAAGGCGCAGCGTGCCAAACCCCCGACTTGTCGCAACCCCAACTGCGGCCGGACCTTACATGGAGTTGGCCGTGGCGGCGCGGTTGGTGCCGGTACCCGGATGGGCCAGGGTCCCGGCAACGACCTAGGTCTCTGCTCGCTGTGCTTCTCGCCGCTGTACGTCCAGGTGCACGACCCGGAGGGCAAAGCGCTCCGCCGCCGCATCGAGCGGCGCTACCTGACGCAGCTGCTCCAGGGCTGCGGCAAGAAGTGGTGCGCCAACACGTGGTGCAAGACGGGCCGCGCGAACCTGGCGCTCGAGCCGAAGGGGTCCAACACGCAGACGATCCTGCCGGCGATCAAGCCCCTGCTGGCGGCCGCGATCCCCGACAGCGCGGAGCCCATGTATTTTTGTGTGGACGAGACCAACCACAAGCGCCGGAACCTGGCGGAGATGCTGGCCGCGGAGGGGGTCTGGGAGTTGGAGTGGTGCGTCGCGGCGTGCGAGAGCGAGGGGGCGGCGGATCCGGAGAAGGCGCGGGAGTGGTTGCGGAATTGGGCGCCGGCTCGTTCCTCAACGTCGTCGTCGTGAAGTTGAAGATACTTCGGGATGGGGATGATAGAGAATGGTGATGATGAGTGTAGGTGTATTGTATATATGAGAAGGGAGGAGAAAAGGGCATAGGTGCCTGCCGGTCGGCATTTCAGACAGATTCTTGCGAGCCCAGAATGCTTGGTTGACTGCGGTTTTCTCTCTCTCGCCTGATCGCATCATGGACACAGGATATAGAGGGAAGATAGAAGGTTTCTACGTGGCCGCACCCGTCGTTTCGTTGTTCAGGCGTCAATACATAGACGAACAGGACAGGATAGGACGGCGGGAAGAGAAGGAGAAGAGAGCACTTATAGAATTTCACGATGATACCCACTATAGATGATGAGATTGCTTATTTGATTCACAGGTGGGGTCGTGCTTTTTGTCTTGTATTGTACATATGATGTTGTTCCCAGGTTGAGGGTGGATTAGCTGGCAATTGCATAGCTGATTGGTAGTGAGATAATCACGGTGTTGGCTGTTTGGCAAGGTGTGTGCTTGAATGTTCTCAGGCCGGGTGTCTACCTACATACTCCCAGTATAGTTGATTACGGCGATGCGGGCAGATATGGGTCCCAACATCAACTCAGCAATCAGTTCTACGCACTGTTTGTTGTTCACCTCCGAGGCGCTCACCAAGGTCGGAACGATTGGCTGGAGCTGAGTTGTTGTTGATGGATGTAGAGACGCGCCGATCGTTGCAGACTTCCTTTGGCTACGCCATCCCCGCGCTGTGGTAGGTGTCTGAGACGTACGACTTCATCATCGACTCGGGCTACGCCAGCTACGACCACGACAAGCTGCTCGGCGACTACCCCGACGACGACACGATGGAGGCCATGGGCGACTGCGTCGACGGCCGCTGCTACTACCTTACCTACCCGAACGGCGAGGTCAACAAGAGAGAGTGAGTGCCACTAGTACGACAACGGCCATTGCAAGCGCGTCTGCCGCGACCAGAAGTTCTCGACGCCGCCCCACCCTCGAGCTCGACTCGCTCAACAGCAGCATATATCCGACAAGATTACCAAGAAGGGACCTCGTCACCGGCTCCGTGGGCACCTACCCACTGAACGGTCTTGGCTGGTGAGACCCTTGGCGAAGAACGAACACGTACAAGTCCCCTGAAAAGTCGAAGGAGACTGGTCGGATGAGGGCGCTCCATTGTCGATGTTCCGCGTGATGGTCAAGATCCGTGACCGCCACTTAATTGTACAGTCAGTACGTAGAGTGAGGTAGTCGGAGGTGGAATAACCATGAGCAACGCGGCCTGTCGTGGAAGAAACGGCAATAGAACAGCTGGCTACGCAGTGCTCTGACCACAGCCGTCTTTCAACATATCAATCTTTCTCTCTCTCTATTTGGAGTTCCGCGTTGGCAGAACTTACACGGAGGAAGTTCGACCGCCACGGTTTTGGTCTCGGTAAGCTTCACGAGTTGGGCAGTCGAGGAAGGACCGGATGCATGAATCAATGAGGAGCCGAATGAAGGCGAATGGTCTTGGTGGTTCCAGAAGGCCATGAAGGAATCCTTGCATTTGCATCTGGTTTAACGACTCCAGGATCGACACGTATGCATCGTAGAAAACGGACACATTGTGCAGAAGGGCAGTGACAAAGTGTTTTTTAAGTACAAGTCCAGGGAAGCATTTGAAGAAGAGGCCAAGGAAGAGAGTGAGCAAGAGGTCAGTAGTCACAATACATGAGCCCGTGCCAGGTTGAACGATGCTACTCGACCTTACTTCACCAAAGACGAACATCTGCAGAACACTCCGGTGACGCTTCCTCCTCTCTCTCTCCCAGGCGGAGGACTAAGTCAGTATGCCAGAACTGCCCACTTCCTCCGAGCTGAACTGGATCGAAGCGTCGAGAGGTGTTGGCTTGGCTTTGATTTTGCCAAAGAGTTCCGATGTTGGTTCCAAGTCGTTATTTCGTAGACTGCGTGTCGTGTTGGTTTGGGGGCGGTTGTTAAGCCCAAGCAGTGACTAGATATTCAAAACAGTTCCTTAATTTATCGAGACGACACTGCAACATATATCCTTTGATCTTCTCTCCGTCCCTCTCCCAGTCGGGCTTCAGGCATCCTGACCCAATCCTCCGACTGGGAGAGAGAAGGAAGTGCCACCGCTGTGTTCCATCTTGAAGTACTGCCAATAGCTAGGATGGAATGCCCGGATAGATGATTGCCGAACATACATCCCAATTGTCCGCTCGTTTCGATTCGTACTCACCTCCTTCCTTACCAGGTCTTCGTTAAGGGCTACCGGATGACGAACCAAGGACCAATCTGCTGCAGCATCTCATTTTCTACCGAGCGGGCCGGCATGCATATACGAAAGGCCAACACCCGCCGTCTCACCCAAGGCACGATAATTGCTCTACTCTGTCGACGGCCGACAGGTTCCACACAGGCTACACACAGCGGTCGACGTGGTGGCCGGAGGAGTCCAACCGGGGGAGAGCTACTAAACGTACCAGCCGCACCTGTGTATGTGTCAGACATATCTACGAACTTTAATATCGAATCGATCGTACAATGGAATCTAAAGAAACAATGGTGAGAGGGTGGTAAGATGAAGAAGATGAAAAACAGCAGAAGAGAAGAGGCAAGGCGAGTTTGGGCATGCTAACTTGTGGTTTGTGTGTGTGTGGTGGGCAAGAGAGAGAGGAGGCGGGATGTTTTGCTTGATTAATTGCTGAGTACTTAATTTAGGTTGGAAGAAAATTGAGAGCACAGCATTACTTAGCCTGCAATTTCATCGTTGTTTATTTCAATGCCGACTACCTACGTGATTATTCGACTTCCGTCCACACTACCATTTGTACTGCATGTTTTTTTCAAGAAGACAAAAAGCTCGACCCTGCCTACGAACCGAAAAAGATATCTCATTATCTATAGTTCAAGACGACACGGTCTATAAGTTTCTTTATGTGTTAGTGTTAGACTGACACACACCCCTTTATTAGCCAACCTCAGAAAGCATTACTGGTGCCCTTCTACTGCTCTCTCCTTTACAGTTTGCACGGCCTCCGGGTCTCTAGGTACGTGATTCTTTAGGATCCTACGGAACGCCAAGGGGAAAGTATTTACAAAGTTCATTGGTGATCACAATGTCGGCCAAACTATTCTTCCCGGGGTATCAGTGCTGAGTCCATATCATAATATTCGTTGAAGTCCAGGATGGACTTGCGTGGGTTGGGAATGCCATCCTCGCGTTGCAGAAAGGACTTGTTCTACAGCCTCTACAGATGTACCAAAAGCTAAGTCGAAGCACCATGTGCGCAACACACGCGGCACTTCTATCAATGAGTCCGAGAAGACCACCGTAGAGAATGCGACCACCTCGGAGAAGAACAGCGAGCGGAATTGTTTTCAATGGGGACATGAATGCGTAGCTGCTGATGCGGACGCGGGTAGAAGACCGTCCTCTTACAGGAACTCGTAACGCTTGGTGAAGTAGGGTCGAGTAACATCATTTGGCCTGGCGGGTTGCAAAATGTAGTTGTTCTATCGATATTCGTCCTTGGTGAAGTAAGGTCGAGTGATATCGTTGAACCTAACATGGGCTCTGATAAGATCAGAGCACTCGCATCATCCTCTTCCAGAATATATGCGTTGCTCTCGTCGGGTTGTGTTGGCTTGGCCTCGATTATGCAAGCGACTCGATGATGGGTTTGAAGTGGAGAAGGGGCTGTCCGACGAGGATTACGTAGAAGGGCAGCTCGGAGCATCAGGGTTCAAATAGAGTCTCCGCAACGCAGCGACGCCATGTACCTCCTCAGCACACTCATGGAAGCAGACAGGTTCGTCGCTTTGTAATCGATAGATGACCCCCAACATCCGAAGAAGAAGCAGGGGAAGGGAGAGGAGGAAGGAGACGGTTTCGAAGGGGGTATGGGGAGCTTGCTTGCTTGCCTGCCTCCGTCTTGAATATGACATTCACCGTTGGTGCTTTCTTCTTCGTCGTACCCGTGCAGCGCTTCGTTTCGACCGGTCTCCATTGTCGGTTATTCTTGCTGTCAGTCTCTTCATCGAAGGCCCGTCGTCGGAGGGGCTGCAGCAGATGTATCGAGAGCGTCGTGAGCGGGCCGGGCTGTATACGAGTCCAGCAGAAAGACTATCGAATCTGCATTTGCTGATGGTCGGTTCGATGCGCCAGCTTTCTTTAATTGGGTAGAAGTGAATGGCAACAAGGAAGGCGATGTATTGAGTGCATTGCTTGCGCCATGATGCGCTTTGCGTGGGGAAGAGCCGGACTGGCTATGCTGTGATTCGTGACATCCCGCCAGAGTATGGCGAGAGTCTCATACTCGTGGGATTCATGAAGATTGCTTGTCGTACACGTTGTCTTCGGCGCGGTGATATCCCTTAATGGTTGCTGGCTAAAAGAATCCCTCGGGCTCGCGACGCATTTCCACAATATCGCCCATGTCTCTTTGATAATATCTCGATACGTATAATCGAGGACTGGTTGCAATTCGCATGCTCAAATCAATGGTGATGTTTTAGGAAGACACGAGAGGAAATTGGTCAAGGGGGAGGTGGTGCTCTGATATGGTGACGAGACAGGGTTGGGGTCGCAATGTTGCCGTGTAAGCGGCGACTCCTTACCGTCCAGCAAGTAAGCCAGTGCTATCGCGTGGTAAGAGAGTCAAGCTGAGATCGAATGCAATTGGCTTTCAGCGATTTACCGAGTTTACGCAATCCAGTACATCATCCGTCTCGGGTGCAATCTGACAGCCAGCCACGACGCGGGTTTCTGGAGACAGACGTACGTCACACTAGACACGGTCGGCAAAATGGCAGGACGGCATCATTCGGGAATTCAAATGAGTGAATATTTGAGCAAATGTACTGCTGCTGCCATCCATCCACGAGTTTCTGGCTGCATATGCTGCGGCTAGTACCACACTCCATCCCCTCCTTCAAGAATCAAAGGCCAATCAACCCCCTGTCCGTCTGGCCATCAAGGTGTCTGCTTTCCATGGTGGTGTGGTGCCAACATCAACCACCATGACCACCACCATGTCCCAAAGGGGAAGAAGGCAAGGCTCATCGACCCCTCATGGTGTTGTACTTAGTGGGACTGTTTTCGTGGTCGTTAGCTTTCATGTATCAATCTTGCTTGCCTACTTGCCGGTGGCAATCAGGCAGTTGTTGCCATATTAAGCCGAGTCGCGACAGAGAACTTACGCAGCAAGAGCAAGAGTTGCTAGAAAGACACGACGAGAGTTAGCTGGCTGTTGGTCATGTTTGACATGCGAATATAGTTAAGATAAGAAGACTCACCAGTTAGAGCAAGCGCACGAGGTGCATCCACAGCTGGCGGGCTCCATTGCGTTGGTTTGGTAGTACTCGGTTGAGTAGTCGATTAAGTGTTTGGTTTTGGTGGGTAGTAGATCTGATAAGCAAGGTCACTTGTGTCTGGTTAAGAAAAGGAGCATCTTTTGAGAACCCTTCTGGCAACATTGGACCCCTTATATATACCGCCGTTGAGACCCTACACTCCTCCTCCTCCACACCACCATCTCCTCCCTCCCCTCCTGCCTACTTCATCGACAGCCCTCAGGGCTGACACACTAGATGCACACAAGGAAAGAGGGGAAGCATAGAGGAGTTCGGGTTGCGGCAAGCGCGGATTGGACGATTGGGGCGTCTGGTTCGTTCGGCGCATAGAGCCAGTGTATCACAGCATCCCACTATCGCTGCCACGCTGAGAGTCCGTTCGCTCAGGCAAGTTCGGGGCGAAGACCCAAGGCCCCAATCCCAGATGTGAGCCTATCACCACGCGCAGGCGCCCTCCCTCAAGTGCGGGGGTGTGGTTCTCCCGATAAAAGGCGCGCGCGCGCCCAACGGAAAACGGGCCTCTCCGGCGTCCTAGTGTGGTCCCACTCCCCTTCTTCGCGAAACGGTGACTGGTGGAGTCGCTTGCCCCGAATGTGCCACCGAGAGAAAGTGAGGCCTACATCCGATGACCTGTAGCTGACGTGGTTGTACCCCGATGGCTTCTTGGCAGTGGCATGTGATACCACTGATCAACACTAGGTAAGAGGATCTGCAAGCAGTAGAATAACAACGCAAACATGTCCTCTGATATATGGGGACGCGGTTGTGATAGACAATGCTGATTGCAGCGGTTGTACGCCTGTTTGCTTCACTTTGTATGGTTGCTGGCTAGAACCCGATCAGCAAATAGCAGTCCGTTTTGCCGGTGCTTGATCAACTTCAAATCTCCATGTACTGCTCCTCTAAAAGGGGGGTTGACGATAGATGCAAATAAACTTTGTGTATTCTCTGGATGCATGGATTCTACGCCGTGAGCTATCGGTCCAAGGGTGCGAAAGCTACTGCCAAAATCGACCGGAGAAGGCCCTTTCACCTTGACCAACGAATTACACATACCGAGCTGTAAGCATTACCTTGACGATCACGGTTATCAGCAGGACAACGCCACTGATACGAAACCCGATTCCATCTTGGGAAGGACTCCCCCAGATTAGCGTGGGAAGCTGGTGCCGGAAGGGGTTGGTATGGGGGCAGCTGAACACCAGATGCGAGGTCTCCTGATCCTGCTCTTCCTGTCGACCGAGGTCACCTCGAGATAGGGGACCTCGGTGACAGAAGAGGGAGATGATACAACGATATTGGCTTTTAGGTCTGGAACACGATGGGACTTCACCAGTTCCATTCCCTGTGGCATACGTCCTGTGTTCGACCAAAAGTTCATTCACGAGAAAGCCTGAGTCTACAGCAACTCTGACATCTTCTCCCCTCAAACTTGTCGCTTCGAAGTCTCATCTACACCAGGAAACAGTCGTCACTGCGCCCTGGGAACAAAGAGCTCAGACAAGTACTGTCCCCCATGGAGGCGCCGTTGATTAGACCCAAAGAAGGGCCAACAGATGGGACGTGGAACCTGGTGAGCCCCCCACAGCCTGGAAGCCCTTACGAGAGGAAAATTGACGACCGTAGATACGGCATCCAATGGGACCAAGAGCAGGCTCTGTAAGCCACAGCCAGAGCCGACCCCCTTCGTTTGAGCTGGAAGGATGACCGCCACGCCGCCGGGGACCTGTTCTCGGCATGTCAGCAGGAAGGATGGCATCTTCGCTGTCGTCAAGTAAGTAAGTAACTGCATTGGGTAGTATCCTTTCAACGCAACTAAGAAATACAACGCAACAAAAATCCTTTTTGGGCTACGAATTAGAAGGAGGATCTGTCCCTTCCCCCTAAGATCTGATGCAAAGTCGTTCAACAATGCCGAGCAGCGGTAATGGTACTCAGAAATTTGAATTATGTGCCCTTCTGAGTGCTTTTCAAGGACCCGGATGACCCTGCAGCATCATGAACCATTAATTCCTGGGGAACATCACATGTTGCCGGACTGGGTCAGCATGGTGTCCATCTCAGGTCTTGGGTAATTAGCACGAGCAGTTCCAGCGCCGTGCGCCAAAAGTAAACATGCACAGAGCAACTGGGAAACTCAGTCAAATTGGGCAAAAAAAACTTTTACACGTAGATTCCTCAAGCACCAGCTAGGATTGTATCTGAGGTGCTAGTCGAGAGGCTTATCGAGGCATTGAATGCTTCGCTGCTTAGCCAAGCCCCTTAGGGGGACGCCACGACCAACAACCACTGAGGCCCCACTATGTCACAGCGCAAGGCCATAGCCAGTCATTACGGCAAAATTGTTATCCTTATCAGCCACCTGAAGGCCCATTAGTATAGTGGCAGTATACGTGCTTTGGGTTCTTTCTCAATTGCACGTGACCCGGATTCGAATTCCGGATGGGCCCTTTGTTTTTTGTCTTTTTTACTATTGGGTGGTAGGACATTGGAGCTGGAATAGGTCCCGTTCCTTATTGGATGTTGCCCATCTTTTTATTCCTGTTTCCGAATCGGTTTGCCTGGACTTGGTGGTGTGGAGTGGAGGAGAAGACCCCAAATGCGTTCCCCCGGTCGCCCCCCACCACCGGCAGGGAAAGTCCTGGGGAACCGCAATCAATTGCTGGAAACATCCATGACATGAGCTGAGCGCCGACATCAATCGCCTCTGACGAACCCAGGGGCGCCCTCGGAGCAACACATCTCGAGAGATTAGAGTGCCGTTTCTTTACTTTAGTATGTGCTTGCAGTCACGGAAATAAAATGTGCTGGTGCGACGTTTCTTTCCTGCAAACTGCATCAAGCATTGCGGCGCTCTCCACAAACCATCATCTTCTTGACCTCTGCTTATGCGACTACCATGCAGAATGGATGACAGCTGAACGTGTGCAACCATCGGTGTATGCATCTACCAAACAAGTTCCATGGCCCAAACCGCTATCATTTCTCAACAACAAGAATAGGTCGTTTGTCCCGATCGCATTGAGGTATCCTACCAAGCACCAAATGTTTGATGTGCAGCTCTCCCCAGCCAACCACTACAAGAACCATTCCACGCGCCCGGGGAACCGCACTCCCTGTAGACTTACCACAATTGATGTCCAATCGCAATTGGGAGATAGGCTGGATGTTGGTGCATTTGTGCTCCGACGTCAAGGCGGTTGGTTACTGCACACCGGGCCGGTCGTCTAAGTCAAGCTCCCGAGAGGAACCTTTCCGAAGTCGAAGTAGGTAATGCGAAGAGGGCTCATGGCCTTGATGTCGACCTCGCCGATATCCATGGTGGTATTGTCATCAGCGACGGACTTGCGATCCTTGCCAAAGATGACGGCCCGAAGAACATCGGAAGCGGTGGCAAGGTTCATTGGTGATGTTGGGGAACGGCATAACCCTGTAGACTTACCGTAAGTAATTGACGACCAATTGCACCTCTCGGCCGCCGCGCCCGTGTATAAAGAGGACGAGAGAAGATGCCGATGCCGCCCGCCATGGCCACAAACAGTACGCGAGCGCCGAGTAGGAGACCGGAGTTTCTATCCGGCTTAACCACGCGCGCGCGGCGCTTGACTAACAAGCCGAAACAGCCGCTTGATGACGGCCCTAGCTCTCGGGACCCCACCCACTTGCGACAACTAGGAAGCACTTCGAGGCTCAGGAACACACCTCGACGTCGCATCTCGTGTTGAATCGCGTTGCGCGTAGTGGGGGATTAACTGAAGCCGTTGGGTGCCCCGCCGAGGTCAGAAATGCGCCTAGCAGGATGTGGTTCAGGGGGCACACCAGGTCCATGACCGACTGACGTCGGACCCGGGATAGGACTCTCCATCTTCCTCAAGGCTGCACACGCGCGCTCGCGTATGCAATAAGAGGGCGAGACCTCCTGCATTATTTCCACCGTGTTCATGTTCTCATATTGCCATGGTTGCCCAGCTTTGGCTCCTGGTCAACAGACAGTCAGTCCCTTGACGTATCGGGACAGATCTATGAACGAAGAACGAAGAGGCAGATGCCGAGGACCATCTTTTCGCCAGACATATCACAATAGCTTGCGACTATACGGCAGATACTGCCAAGCTGGATCTTGATATTGGTCGTGGCGTATGTTGACGAGTTACCTAACAGACATACGCTGCTACATGGTAAAGAGAGCCTCACCTTCATTATCCTTGCAAGGGAAAGGCATGCATTTCACTGGGATTAGGAATACGGCTGATGCGATAACGGCACCACCGCATTGGTGTCTTAGTACATTTGGTTCCAGCGAATGGCCATGCTGCTTCCAGACCGTCTTCAAGCTCGTATGAAGGCATCTGGCAGTTTGCGTAAGACGTCGGCGATGACTTTGCCGACGGCGAACCACGGCTAGGCTGCCCGAGCCTAGGACAGCAAAACTCCTGAAAAGGCGTATGTATGCATCAACCACCCGTCCCTTCCGGCTTCTTCTGGACTGACAGAAAGCATATCGAAAGCTCCCATCTACCCTTGCTATAAGTTCCGCGGGCATCAAAGCCTTAACACTACACTGCCATCAGCTATCTCCTAACTACGCCCACCAGGATCGGTACCTTCAGAACGCCAGGGCGATTGACTACTTGAAGAGAGTGTCAGTTCCCACTTGCACTGCCCCCATCTGTGCTCTTATATATTTAAGGGTATTGTGCTCTTTATGAGTCTTTCGTTTCTTCTGATCTTGGTTGGTATCGAACCGAAAGTTAAACCACAAAAAGGAATATGTACTCTTATCGCTGGTTTGCGCATATTGAGGACCACATCCAGGGTGCGTCGAAACCTTGGTCGGTGGCATCCGGAGACCCCGGCCGGTGGCTCATCCGACAAGAGACTTCAACCCAACCGGAGAAACCCACGCGAGACAAAAAAACCATTTATAAGCAACAGCACATGTCCAGCTATTTAACTCCCTTCTCGGCTCCAACCCCAGTCGTCGTCGTCACCTGCTTTTCCGAAATCTAGACTATCTGGAATCCATTCTCACCACCGTCAGACAGAGCTTCAAAATGCATCTCAAGTGGCTACGAAAACATCGCAATCGGGAATCCGACGGCGGTGATGCGAAGGACGCTGCTCCCAAAACCGCAGCTCACGCGGCCACCCGAGAGCCTGAATTCGGACCACCGTCCAGCCAGGCATTACGTTACCACTATCAGGTGTTGTTCAACATCCAGTCTACCAAAATAGCGAGTGACTTCAATGGTAGTGTGAAGAGCTCGGGTAACTACTTTCAGTATACACTTGTGTACCAAGGGAGAATCCGTCGATGCTGCAACATTGTCAGCTTTTGCCTGCTAGAGGAATGGCTTATTAGACGGCGGCAGCACCACCCCTCATCTCCTCCTAGCAGTGGTTCTAGCGAGGAATCCGGGCGGCACCACGTTGATCGTGCTCAGCGCCGTCTCTGCAAAGAGCTGGTCAAAATTGCCCTATTCGCTGTCCTATACAGAGATTTCCAGCGGCCGGAGCAAAACCTGGCCAAGTGTTTCGTCGCCACCGCTGTCGGCGCAATAGCCCTGGCTGCACTGGACGCCGAGACAGCTCTGGGTTTCGAGTCCTCGACCATGGCCCTGTCTCATTCGCTACTCGTCGTAGCTCATCGAACCGCAGAGTATGTGGCTCAGTGCCATATCCAGGGGAAGAAACCCTCCTGGAAGGGGGCAAGTGCTCTACTTTTACCCTCGGATCCTTGGGGTTCTGAAGTTCCAAGGAAAAGTCGATCTTCTTCGGTACTCGCTAGCGACTCGGACACGCTGTTAGGCAGTCCGGAAGCCGCCCCAGAAGCTACAGCGTCAGGAAATCCGTTCCTCGAAAGACCCGAAACTCTCTCCTCGTGTTCGTCGCTGCGTTCTTCTTACTCGATGGAGTCCACAACGGCAGGAAGCATGGCTAAGGGCTGTAGCGGCTTGTTATGTGTATAATAGAATATAGTATCTAATACCTGGGGAGCCAGAATACTAAACTCTTAAAATGCCTTAAGGGCCGCAATCGAAAATAGGGCAACTCCCAAAGGTGACAGTAGCTGGAAACCCTCGAGGGGAAGGCAAAACAGCGTGACAGGGAGGCTTGGTATGAATTGAAAAAAGAAAGAGTAAAAGAAAGAACTCGCATACAACGTTCCAAGAGTGAATGTACCACTTAATACCGGCTTAACGCCAAGCATTACTCCCAAACATGAACATCTCGCAGGGCACCCTAGTCAGTACGCTGGTTCCACGGCGCTGGTGGTGCCTTGATGACATCGAGGGCAATCTCATACTGGTCTAGAGTATCTCTCACTCGAAACCAGTTCGCAGGGACCGTGGTGGGGTTTTCTTCCATGTATTCGGTGTAGTTGTTATGGACATCCTGGATGTATTGCGCTAAGGTATCCTTGCAGTTCGTTGCTGCCAACTGCCAGTAGTCGATGTCGAATTCCAAAAAGATCTCAAACATGCTGGCGAGACTCCGGTCTGTAGCATGGCTGGATATGAACAATATGGCTCGGTAAAGATTTAATCGCTTATCCCAAATGGCTTTACTCACCACCTGAGTGGCCATATATTGCCAAGCACCGATGGACTCGCGAATTGGTTGAAGAAAGTTGGCTTCGCCTTTGCCAGTTTCGATTGCCGTGGTCAACGCGTTAGAAAATGTCTTACCGGCAAAAGGTGATACAAGGCCCAAGCATTTGGCCTTCCTCGTGTTAATTCCTCTCTCCACCAGGAAAAACCCTTTCTTCATGGTAGGGCTGCCAAGGATTTCGAACAGAATATCCGTTGGCTTGGTCATTGTGAAGTTGGTGGAGTCTGGAGGTGTGTAAACAGGGACACAGCCGTCCTGATTGAAACAATTAGAGATCGCGTTCCATGGGACAGGCGGAGAGACGAGGGATGCACCAGAAGGAAGTTTGCCAGATATTGCTGCTGTCAAGTAACGCTTAACCCATTGCAGCTAGAGATGAGGAGAGTTGTTAGTTAGTTAATCAAGGGCTGCCGACCCGAGATGATGTTGATCAGAGTGGTATATATCACATACATCTACAGGGTGCTCAGTTGCGTACTTGTTGCTCTTCTCCTCCTGGTCCAGGAGATCATGGTCAAGTTCCTCCATCTTGGTGTTAGAGCATTGCTGCGTCCACATCCTGTATGTTTATGAGTAATTGAAACATATAGAACCTGAAACTAGGTCATCGGGGCTTCTCTATCATGATAGGAAACAAAAAAAGACAGATAGACAGGTTAACTGTTGCGTACCTCAATGCCTTGCAATAATTCCCTACATCCCAATCGGGATCATCACACACTTAAGCTGATCCAGGATACGGCTTAGATTTGAAGTGAATACCTGGATACCCATCGATCTTGACAGTGAAAAGCCTTCGACTTCCAGTGGCGGAAGAAAGGATAGCTCCGATTGGAGGTTCATCGTCGTCATCGGATCCATCGCCATATCCTGGCTCGTCGTCGTCAACTCCCGGCTCTCGCAGGGGCCAATCATTGCTGTCAGGGTCGAAATCACACGAGCTGTCGGGGTACTGAGCAATGTTGGCATCGGGTGTTGGTGTAGGAGTTTCCCCAAAAGAAGTGGTGGGCTGTGAGAGGGAAGCCGAGGTGGTCGACAGCGATCCGCCGTTGTCAACGGTACCTTGGCCGATCACCAGGATCATTGCCTCATGGAAGAGCAGGATGCAGAGTGCGAGGACATCGACCCTCATGACGATAGTTGTATTGGGGGGTTGGAGTCGAAGAGGAAGGGGAGAACAGCACAGCTTGAGTGGTTGTCTGTGGATAACTTCCAGACAAGCAGAGAAGCTGTTCCAAGAGGAGAGCCGCGATGTATATTTATAATTACTCTTGAACTCCCACAACGCTCCTCGAGAAACAAACCGATGAAGCTTATTCATTCCACGGCCGCGTGCCAGAAATCTGAAGAGACGAAGGCTTTTCAAATTACAAACTACCCATGAGACAATGTGATTGGCTTGGTAAGCTACCTACAGATCGCAACACGTCGGCGAGGGGTTATAACTGTATTACGAAGAACCAAATACCCGACTGTACCGTTTCACTACCTGGCGAACCATCACCAAAGATCAAACCTTTTGGTCGCTTTTGACGGGATTCGGCTCGCAAACTAAGCATTGTAATATGCGACTGAAATTGGTGAGGAGTCGTAGCCACTTCACGAAGAAAAGCTGGTGGTTGTTGAGGCTGCTTGGTACGATGCTGGCACTTTGTCACGAACGGCAAATACGACAGTGGGGGTCGAACATGCAATACAGAGCTTCTGTAACACTATGCCCCCGGTAATGGCCAACGGGAAGTATTATCTTTGCAATGATACGACATTGCACCATTGCGCCACTACCCACGTCATAATTATATGTTGCTGAGCCACGGCGGTTTGCTGCCAAATGTGGTCTTATGTCTCCTTATCCTGGAAAGGGTCCGCCACCTAGCGCCAGCTCCGACTTACTTCATGACGCCCACGTCCCAGACAAACCTTGGAGAGTGATACTAGGAATTATATTCTCTAAGCTTCTCAGAAACTCCAGAGCCGAATTGCTTTTATAAGAGGTCTCGCGTAACTTAATAAAGTATTACTCCCATTTGACATAATTATTGCCAACTTCCAACAACAACGGTCATCATCGCATCGCCCGTGTCTTCAAAATGCCGGAAAGATATGAAGACATTCTGTTTGATCTAAACGGTCGCATCCGCCCTCACCAGACTTGGGGCTTTGATGTCTATCGGACCTCGTTCCAGGATGAGGAGCTTTGGCTTCGCTACCTGGACTATATCCGGCATGCCATACTCGAAGCCTCGGAAAACGACGGAGATGGGCAAATTGCCGCTTGTGCTACGCTTCACGTGAAAGAACGACAGCCCTCAGACAGCAGCAGTAACACCAACGACAGTAACAGCCTGAAAGGCCTGGAGCCCAGCGACGTGCGGAAGTGTCACATGGAGTGGATTGCCTCGCTAAAAGCCAACGACCCCGACGCGTATGACGAGGTCAGCCAGGCGCGGCGCAATTTCTTCCTGCTCGTCAACGACGACGTCCTCAACAAGTTTCGGACCATTGAGGAAATCGGATTCAACAGGAAAGGGGTTCCAAGCTACATCGCCGACGGGGTCGTGATCGTCGTGTGCGAGGCCGAGGAGGACGACGAGAGGCCGTACGACGACGGCCCGGAAGGCCAGATGGAGTGGCAGTACCTCGACGCCTTCTCTATCACGGCCATGTACCAGTCGCTCTGCGAGAGCACGCTGGCGTACTACGAGTTCTTTGCATGGCCGCCCGATCAGGTGTGGGACCATTCGTTTTAGGAGGGGTGATTTCCCAAGCTTCGACCAAGCCTTTCTTCTTCTTAGACCTCTTGGGGGATCAGAACGGGAGCAAATAGAGCTTGTAATGGAACTCGAGACTTGGAATCAATGAATGTGTACAGGTCGTAAGGAAGAAGACACTTATACCTGCAAGCATATACTGCAAGCAGCCTCGGTCCTGGAAGTAGTGTTGGTTATATTAGCCCCCACACTTTGACGGAGGGATTGACAGGATACTGAACGGTCAAAGGGGAGCAGGCCGAGGCTGTGTTGATGTCCTGGGTTGGCGGCGCTCTATAAGTGTTTGGGAAAGACGGGCTTTTATCTAGTAATATCTTTTGCCATTGGTAGTGAGAGAGCGAAAGCTTACAGCTCTGCCGGCGTGATACTAGCTGTAATTAACCAGGCTTTATATTGGCACGGAGTCGCTAGACACGAAGTAGTCATGACAGGTCTCCGGAAACGTCATTATTCTTGATACATAACAGCAGAGCTGAAAAGTCAAAACCCCAGTCTACATCTGCTCTACTATCCCGTACCGACGCAATATGCATGTATGCCGCCGTAACGATGATGTTTCTACTGTCCACAGCAAGATTGCTTGATTATATTTAGTTTTCTTGGAGGAAGCATACCGATTTGGGCATGTTGTCTGCTGCTGCATCACTGCAACCAAACCACCGGGACCACCCAAAAGAACTAACGACACGAAACTTACGACCAGTTTGCCGCATACATAGATTACTTCCAGCTTCTACATCTATTGCGACTTGATAAACTACCACCCGAAAGAGAAAAACCACTCACCATGAGACTCTACGTCATTGTGGGCGTGCTTTGCAGTAGCCTTGGTATTGCGGCCGGCATCGAATGCGAGAGCGTGGCGGACCCGGATCAAGGTCTGAATCACAACTGGTAAGGAATCCCTGGCCAGACCAACTCTTTCTCGGCAATTGAGTGTGTGCAAGTAGATAACAATTCATCGCTGTAACAGGTGCGAATGTATGAACGGATCATGCTTCCAGCTCAACGAGGAGTTCAATTGCAAGCCGCTCGGGTCGATGATCGCTTGCCCTACGCCTACGACGACTACGCCACAACGAAGAGCGACGCCTGTTACGGTACGATGGTGATGGGAAAAGAGTCGAGGTGCGCAGGAGACAAATGGAAAGGGAGATGAATGGACGTGCCGCCTGTCCACTTGGGTGTTGAGGTATACACATATATGTACTTGAGCTTAGGATATACCTGGAAACGAGTGATATAGATACATCAAATATCAATCATATTTTGAAGGCATTGTTCTCTTCATAGGTAGCCGCCAGCTTCATGTCGTAGCACTAGACCCTTCGATCAATGCAACCGTCCCCATCGAGAAAGACCGATGGAAATATGGAGTGTCTCCTCGGTTTCTCCCATGCATGTCCCATGTGGGATACGCCAGTGTTTAGCCTGTCAGATGCTCCGGGCAGAAGTCATAAACCTGGGGTAGGCAGTTGTCGAAGTGGGAGGGACAGGGGAACCGAAATACCGGATTGCCGGGATGCGATGATGCGCCAGCAGGATGCCCCCACCAGAGCCCCTAAGCCTGTCGATTAGCGGGCGGCGATTGGGTCTGACTGGGGTCTGGTAGGGTGCAAGCTCAGGGATCAATCAGCTGGCCATGGCCAGATTGCCATGTGAGAGTGCCGAGGCTCGAGCTTTCTCTAAGATTGCTTCTTCATGCCCACCCTGTTCAGCACCGCAAGCTGGACGGCCTGCATTGCATACACAATACACTCGAGACATTACACTGCGATGCGGCCAAGCGTGTCTTTCTTGCGCACCTCCTGCCGCCCGTAATCTCGTCGCGGTCTCACACTCTGTGTCTTTCCGACTTCTTTTCTTCACGTTCAATCAAACAAGAACACATTGGTGCTTCTGCAAAATCCCCCAACGTAGCAAACCCCTTAAAGTTGCGTTTCGGGCTTCAACACATGACGGCGGGCTGCTACCCATTTTCCATTCGCCAACCTTCAACTCTTTCGACCCGGGACGCCAACTGCGATCTCGATTAATATTGTTTCCATCTATCCCACGCTCGCCTACGCTCAATCTTGCAATCTAACTCGCCACATTTCGGCACGTCTGGACACCTTGTCGTGACCTGCGCCCGAGCTGGCGCTTCCAGCCGCCATGGAATCATCAACGTCGCAAGCTGGGCCATCCAAGGTCCCTCCCATCGACATTCCCAACAAACCGGCAGCAGCAGCACCAACCGCGCGACCGCGTGCGGCATCCAAGGCCACCTCCTCCCAGTCCAAGTCCCTGGCGGACCCCGTCCTGCGAAATGCCATCCGCTACACCATGTCGCCGCGCGAGTACGAGTCCCTCCACAAATACGTCCTCTCCCGGTCGCGCGTCCTGCGCCGCCGAGCACCCAGCGTGCTGGCCGTCGAGAAGTACGCCGAGAGCGGCAGCGACGATGCAGTAGCCAAACCCAAGGGGAAGGGCAAGGGAAAGGACGCGTCGTCGGTCGGCGGCGGGGGCCGCGGCGATAGCTACAATGCGCGAGCCGTGCGCCATGCTCTGCGTGTCTTCGTGGCCACTAACCTTGGTATGAAGGCCTATGACATGGTCATGTCTCGAATCAAGGGCCAGAAACCGTATGTCTCGTTCTCCCCATGCTGCTTGTTCAATGCGGACAAATGATTGACCATACTGTCATAGCTTGACCAACAACAAAAAAGAGCCCTTCTACAAGTCGTCGACACTACGGCTTTCTATGTCCCTGTCGACCATCCTGCTGCTATACCGCCTGCTGTTTCGATTCCTGGGCCGGCTGCGAATGCACCTTCTGGAGCCGTCCTCCGAACCCTTCCGGACGCGGAACCCGCGCACGACCCAGACCCTGACCTCGCCGTACGCGCCCGCCGTCGGCGCCAGTCTAGCCGGGTTTGCGTTGGGCATCTACCCGTCGCAGCAGCTGCGGGTGTCGGTGGCCATCTACACCATGTTCCGGGCGCTCGAGTTCGCGTGGAACCTGCTGGAGGGCGAAGGCCTGATCTGGGGCTGGAAGGCGCGCGTCGGCGGCAAGGGCATGGTCAAGCGCGAGCGGCCCTGGTGGTGGGGCAGCTGGATGATCCAGCCCTTTGCTTTCGGCCAGCTCCTGCACGCCGTCACCTTCGACCGCGAGTGCTCCCCCGTGCCCTACGTCGACTACATCTGGAAGAGCACCACGACCTACCTGCACAGCGCGCCGAGAAACCTGCCCGCGGGCGTCAAATGGCCCGGTCCGTGGGACGTGGCCGACAGCCTGGCCGAGATGGCCAAGCTTAACTGGCCGTAAGTACTTGCTTTCTTGACCCTTTTTAAACTTATATACATCAATGCAGGCACGGGAACATTCTGCTGACACTAGCTTCAGGCCGTTCGTCAGCCCGGCGCTGTTCCCCAACCAAGAGACGCTACCCGCCTCTCTGATCCAGCTGGCGCCGCTCACCTCGCAAGCCCACCCTCTGATCACCTCGCTCAGCTGCGCGACGCTGCACGGGGCCGACCCGTCGTGCCTGCGGACGTACCTGACGTTCTGGGTGCGGTCGTTCCCGCGCATCGGGCGGGCCCTGCTGGTGCTGTACTCGCTGTTCCTGCTGCCCAAGTACCGGTCGCTGTACAACGCGCCGATGGCGGCGCTCAGCAAGCTGCTGTCGCAGACTCTGCGGCTGTCGACGTTTGTGACGGGGGGCCATCTCGACGGCGTGGGCGAGCATCTGTCTGTTCCAGACGTGGTTCCCGCGGCACTTCCTGGCGACGCAGCGGTTTTTCCTGGGCGGGTTCCTGGCGGGGCTCTGGGGGTTCGTGGAGAGGAAGCGGGGGAGGGGGATCTTCCTGTACTCGGCGCGGACGTCGGTGGATTCGTTGTGGAAGGTGGGCGTGAAGAGGCGGTGGTGGAAGGCGATGAAGGGCGGGGACCTGTGGGTGTTTGTGGTGGCGCTCGCGGTTACGGGGGGCGGTGTACGAGAGGGATGCCAAAGCCGTTAGGGAGGCCGGGTGGCGGAAGGGGGTTTCGTGGGTGAGGGGGACGGAGTGGAGGGATTGGGGAGTGGAGGAGGAGGATGAGGATGAAGAGGATGAGGAGGGGGTGTTGATGGGTAAGGAGGAATAAGAGGGAGAACAGGAGAATGAGAAAGTGATACGGATGAGCAGGGAGAGTAGTATGCGCTGCTCTGCGGTTTGCGTTCTTGTACGAATTGGTGGCTGTATACTTAGAGCATTTGCATTTTGAGGGGGGAGGAGGAACAAAGGGGAGTTTGCGGAAAGTTGCGTAGGGAGGCTACTTTACGTAATGTTTGATGAAGGTAACGATATTCTTCTGCTATTTTGTTGGTACCACTGCTCGTTTCGTGGAAATCATGTAAGGAGATGTAAGAGTGCATTCGTGTTGTCCTCGAGAGTCGTGCGCTTCAGCCCGCGTCGTCATCTCGCGGATCTGGAAGAAGGCGGCCGGCAGGCTCAAGCACCGTGACGAGGGGCGAGATCCACAGCGAGTGCACGCCGTGGAAGAGGGCCGGCAGCCAGCGGCGGTCCTCGCGGTCTGTGAACGGGCTACACAGCAAGGCCAGCGCCGGGACCAGGGAGAACAGCAAGAAAGACTTCTAGCCGTAATTTGCTTGTGATCCGTCGTGTCGCAGTGGTCGGAGGGAGAGTAAAGAATAACGAGAAAACTGTGTTGGTGGTGGTGGTCTTGTCAGCAAAGGGAACAGGTCAAAAGGGAGTAGGTAACAGCAGATGGACGAGTTCGACACAAGCATGAAGAAGGGGGTTTCGGCGGATCCCTTGGAGAATTTACTTTGACTTCTCGATCCCCTGTAAGAGCTCCTAGAGTAATGTAGACCACATTAGGAGCAGGTGATGGCGTAGTATCATGAAGGTCCTGCTCTGAGTTGTGGTGATCTCTGGTCAGTGTATTTGAGCAACAGGCGACCTACCTTTAAAGGGCGATCGATCATGGCACAGCCTGTTTGGTCTCTAGAATTATTTCTACAAATGCTTTCTTGGCAGATCCAGAGATGGCTTCATATTGCAACAAAAGGGGCACACGGATTGATCTCGAGCTTGCAGCTAGCAGCAGCTCAAAACCGCCCACAGATATACACAGAGAGGGCTGTCGTTGTCTGTCTCTTCGACTGACCGAGTCTTGGGCATTGAGCAAGAAGGCAGAACCGAACAGTTGTATATTTCGCCTCGGTAAAAGATGGCAGGCAGTGACTGGGTAGTTGTTTGAAGAGGTGTCGCGATGCGGTCTTACATCGTTCCTCACTGAATGCTTAGAGATATAATTAATCGGTAGTCATATACCCATCTGCAATCAACCATGTGAGATGGGCGGGGTTTCGTGCACGCTTCGTGGCCAGCCTTTACAGACGACTTGATGACTGGCGATGATCATCTCGGGCGGGCAGCCAGGGGTACTGACTTTCCTTCATCACACGGCTGTGATCAAGGAAATGCATGATCACCTTCAGCTACCTCATTGTGTACGATCTATACTATACTTGGTATGTATACCTGTCTGGCTGCGTCTTTGGAGTTGCACGTTTCGCTTCAAGCAATGTTTGTTCCTGAGTTGGGCGGAGCTGGTGATGCATTCGATCCCCTCCGCTCTTCCGTCTTCTCATCACCGACTATAGTGCGACGACCAAATCTGGAAATTGTGATGAGAACTTGTCATTATTACCCCTAGCAGTAGTTCAAGACTCGTCACTCTTGGATGCTTGAGACCATAACTGCGCTCCTTCTGACTGGTGTACATGCCATTGGACCCGGAGGTCTGGCAGTGGGAAGAAAAACGAGGAAGGTGGCTGCTCGTATGCTTCCGGGCCTATTTTGCCGTTCTGGCTAGCAGCCAACATTGCACGGTACCCGTTTCTACTGTGGTTTTCCTACTCCATACTAAGCGTTCGAGGAGGGTAAGATGAAGCGTAAGCAGTGTGTATTTTCACGAACTTTTCCAACAACCGGTGACTTCTCAATGGGCCATGCCGCTGGGCACTGCTTCGATATTCGATTTCAGACCAAATCAGTCAACAGTATGGTCTCCCGAGCATGTATGCCAATCTATACCGACTTCATTGTGTCCACGCCGTGGCCAAGTCGAAAGCCACGAAGCTCGGATTTAAGCCGAGTAACGACTGTTAGTCTCGCCCTTCCGGCAGGGAAGCCGAGAGCGGCGAGGAATTTCTCTTGTGGTGTAGAGGGAGGTATAAGGTTCGGGCGACATGGAACTGTGATCCCTTTCCTTTCCTTCCTTCCTTTCCACCAAGTCCTTACAGATTGTCAGCTAGGGACCCTGTCGCAAAGCTAGCCATAGCTGGATTAGGCTATCGACATTTGCGAAAGGGGGATCTATTCTTGGAGAGATTTGAAAGCGAATGGCGGCGGCCAGACCTAGACCACTGGATGGCGGCGCCCGGTACGCTCTGGAGATGGCTTGATAGCTGTTGCGCTCAGCCTCTCAGCCTTGGTAGTGAAGCTTATACCATCCGGATTGATGTGACACGATGCGGAAAGGCATGTGTACGCAATCCTGCTACGCAACTTTTGGTCCTATAGTTAGATATCAGTAAGATATGTGAAGATAGAGTAGCTTGGCGCCTTAGTTGATAGATGATAGAGTATATACATCGCGTTACTGTACCAGGAAAGGTTGCAAATGACATGCGAGAGGGGAATGGCATGGTCCAGTGTTCTTGAAGAATACATGACTGGGAAAGAATATTGAAACGTTGGCTGTGGCGCTTCAGGCGCTGTAGCTTGCGCGGTCACATCAATGAGTTTCTCAGCACAGACATTCCGGCGTAGGGCGATTACGAGGTAGCAAAAGGCTGTGACAAAGCAACATGCCGCAGTTGATGAGAAGACGGAACTGAAAACTTTGCGCGCCTCGTATCGCGCTCAGCAACGGAGTTGGCGCAGCCTGTGACCTACCTAGGTTGGCAATGGGTGCTATTTGTATCGCCAATCGTGCGGCCCGAGCAGAGCTCGCTTTTAGTGCAACGTGGGGTTGCAAGTGCTGAGCAGCGCTGGCTCCAAAGCACTGGTTCCAGCGCTATGACAAAACGCAGCTGGATGAACGCATATCTCAGCAGTTGCAGTGTTTGCTCTATCGGCGCGATGAGCGAACTCAATGGACAACTGCAGCATGCAACTGGCATGCACTGATGCACTGTGTGACCCAGGCATTAGGTGTCACCTGAAGCAGGCAGCTTCCCACTCTCTCTCAATCTTGATGAACTCTTTGACTGCAGGGCAGATCGATCCAATGGAGGGAGTCCCAAGAATTCTGCAGAGGACCGGATGTGGGGTTTGGAAGCACACCACGGTGGGTACGAGTGCACGGATCGGAAACCTTAATTTGAGCAGAGGGAAACAGGAGGAGGAAAAAAACGAAACCAAATCGAGCTACTGGCCAGTCAGTGTCTTGGCGGGAACATTGGACATGGGACAAAAGCAACCAAACACAACCTACCTGCATTATCAGTTATCTCTGGTTTCCATATACAGCATGCAGAGAATCTAGAGATGATGGCTTCATGACTTTTACTACGACAAGCACAATCACCAGGAATGGCAGATCGCAACGAGAGCGGTCGCATTTCTAAGACACGGTAGATCGCTCCCGAGAGACAGCCAACCATCTTTTGAGCAGATCCCCCGATGACGCATGCGGCATGGACTGGTAGGTACCTTTTGGCATCCGGTCGCGGTATGGAGTACATGCACCGTACTAATTGGCAGGCACACTTCGGCTCGGTGGGGGGTCACATTTGGATCAATTGGTAATGTCAGCTCAGCACTTTGCTATGTGGTGCTATGTTACCAATTCTCAACTTTCTAACCTAGCCGACTTACACGCATAATGAATGCATCGGACTTAAGGAGTCTTTCTCATTCCAGTAGACACAATTGCCATCATTCGTGCGCTTTGCTTTCTTTGTACATACATACGACACAATGCAAATGTAGTCTGGTTGACAAAGGGACACAAGCGCATTCAGTTTCATTGCATCAATTTGCATTGCATTGATTGATTCAATGAGGAAGGAATGGGAGCTGGCGGTGCCTCCTTCACCAGGCCCGAAAGTCTATAGGGGGTTGAATGGATTCCTGGGCAAACCTTTGGGTGTCCAGGAACAAACGTGACCTCGGTTTGTGAGGGCATTCTAGAACCCATAGACTCTTTCTGCAGGCTGTTTGCGTAGTGAGCGCTCGTGGGTAGTGCATTCTGCGCGGTGATGGGCGGTGATCAGGTCCCGTCAGGTCGATGCAGCATTGATCAATGATCCATTGCATCCTTTCTTTCAGTGCTTTTTGCCTCCGCCCTTCCCAGCTGGGCTACCTGTACGTTGAAGGTAAAAAAGTTCAACAGTCAGCAATTCCTCCGGGCCATACATACATACATAGAGTACTTACTTAGCTACATACTTCACTTATCTACCTTTTCCTCCTATTCTTGTTGTTGTTCTCCTTATCCTCTTGCAGACTATCTGCTTGTTTTTCTTTTGTCTGCATTGCTTCATACTACATACAACTTACACTCTACTAGGAGAGGAGGTGTGCAGATGCAGCTGCAGCAGGTGCAGGCAGTTCGTTCCAATTTGGCCCAGCATTAGCGCCAAGGCAATCGACTAGGAGCCACGCAGGGCTCCAGTTGCAGCTTATTCAGCTTGCAGGTCTCCCCGGCTTTAGGTACATGTACCGAACACTGACCTCATAAGTCCCATCCTAGGCCAACCCAGGCCCCCGACCGAAAGAGTAGCAGCGACAGGCGGGTGATCGCGACTCCAATCAAATCAATCAGGCAATTGTTCAGGCGCGCGCACCCTTGGGACCAGTTCTCGGCCACTGCTGCTTGTTCATCGCCATTGCGCCTTCTACAGCACCAGCAGCAGAAACTTCCATTCCAACGGGGTTTTCTCGACTCGGCGGAACTTCATCGGCGCTGGTTTCGGACAAAAAGACAGCAGCCAGAATAGAACATCCTTTGCTTGGCCCCTGGCACACACCACGACCGTTCGATTTCCACCTTTTCCCTCTCTGCCTATCCCCGAAAAAAAAAAGATTAGACCAACCAAAAAGACCGACCGACCAGCAGCCGGCCGAGTGCATGCAATTGAGGTATCCTGAGAGAGTTCTTTCCATTTCTGCTCCAATTGCATATTTGATTAGTATTCCATAAGCCCCTCCAGCTGTTTCAAGACTTCCTCGAGACCTCTTCTTGAGCTGCTGTTGCCTTACATTGTAGCTCAAATTTCCTCTTGCAAGCGGTTTGGAGCAGGCAAGGCAAGGCTAGGCGAGTTGTGACCTAGCAGCAGCAGCTGGTGCGTTTTTTGGTGGAGGCGAGGGAAGGAAAGCGAAAGAGCATTGACAGCCAGCGCCGAAGTTTTTTCTGGGGCCACCCCTCAGCAAGGACCTCCCTCCACCCTGTGTGTGCGATTGGAGCCTTGGGACTCTTCTGCGAGGAGGGAAAAGCCGAAAACATCCAAGACCAATTAAGCGTGGATGAAATATTCCACGCCCACGCCCGCCCGCTGCAAATCCCAAGCAGCATCCTAGAGAAAAATAGTATCTTAACCTACTCCCCAACCAACCCACCCAAGACTGACCACAACCAACGACCACCGTCATTCTCGCTCCCCCAACCCATCATGGCGCCCCAAAAGGGTGGTCAGGCCATCAAGCAGAAGCAGCACAACATCAATCACCATGCTGCTGTTGCCCCGGCCGCTGTAGCTGCGAATGGCGCCAATCCTGCCCCAGCCGTCTCAGGCGGAGTTAATGGAGCATCGACCGGAGCACCGCAACCGCAACCACCGCACCAACCCAAGAAGCAACTCTCGAATGCCTCTCGCCCTGCTGTTGTGCCCGCTCTGCCTCTGCAATACGTCAATCGCCAGGCCAGCCGACAGCACCTCCAGCAACAGCAGAAGACGCAGCCGCAGCAGCACCAGCGCGACTCCTCCAACAGCCAGCAAAACCACCACCAGCGACGACCCTCGACCAACGGTGCGCCTGCCGCCCACTCTGCGAATGGACACCCTGTTCCCTCTCTCGAGGCTGCTCTGATCGACCATCACGCTGCCGCTCCCGACTCGGCTCTGGCGCTGCAAAAGGCTGCCCACCGCAAGAACATGTCGGCCTCTGGAAACGAGGCCGTCACCAACGGCGCTGATGTGGAGAAGGCCGGAGGAGCAACAACCGCCGCCCATTCCCACTCCAACTCCAACAACCACAACACCTCGTCTGCCACGGCAAACGGGGTTGCCAACGGAGCATCGCCTCGTGGCCATGAAAACACCAACGGCAACAAGAAGGGCAACCGCGGCAGAAACAACAGCGTCGTCAACGGAACCAAACACCAGGCCCCAAACCAAAACGGCCGCGGTGACGCAAAGCAGCACAAACGGAACCAGTCATCCTCGCACACCAACGGCCCGGCCAACGGCATTGGCAACCTCACCTTTGGCGACGTCCCCAACGACATCCATGCCCCCGACACCCCGGCGCGAACCCGCTCCTCGTCTTTGGTTCAAGCTTCCGTAGCTCCTGCGGTTGCTAATGATCCGGAGAAAACGCCCCTCGTGCTGAGTAACGGGTCTGCCGCAGCTCACAACCCGCAGCAGCAGCATCCAGGTACTTCTTTTTCTTCCTCTTTGTTTCCTGTAGACTTAGACATGCATTCCCGTTTGGAAAACACCTGCTTACCATTTTATTTAACAGCCGCGTCATACCACCAGAACGATCTCTCTTCACCCACTTCTGCTTTCGATTCCCAGCCTCAGTCGGCGACTTATCCCAACAACGACTTCTTGCCCCATGCTCCCGTCAACGGCCATCACCCTCACGAGGCCCACCACCGTCTCGCCATGGATCACGGTTCCGACCCCGCTGGCTTCCACCCGGCTCACCCGATGCGATCTCATCCCAACCCCAATGGCGCCATCATGTTTGGAGGCATGGGCTTCCCCGAGTCGCACTCTTCTTCACCTGCCCCTCCGGCCGCCGGCTTCATGCCGCCCCCGAATGGCCACCACATGAACGGCGTTACTGGCGGCGAAAACGGCCAGACCTTCCCTCCCACCAATGGTTTCCACGGCCACGGTCATGGCCATGCGCACACCGACAGCTCGGCCACCAACTTCCCCGGCCATCCTGCCCCATTCCGTCACGACATGGGACCCCTCTCAACAAGCATGGATAGCTACAACCAGGTACAGGCTCCTGCTCCCCTTCCCCATGGACCATACGACGGCTATCCCCCCAACATGGGACGCTACGGACCGCCTACGCCTCACAGTTTCCAGGGCTCGCAGGCTTCTGGCGACCAAAACGAGAACGGACAGCACTTCCTCCCACCCAATGGTCATGGCGGCTATGGCAACCACGGGCCTCATCCCAGCCACCCCCCTGGTCTCCCGCATGCGATGGGCCACGGCCACTTCCAGCCGCCCTTCATGGCTCCTGGCCATTTTGGCGGTAGACCGAGTATGATGGACGAGGACCTGGCAGCTAGTATCGCTTATTTCCGAAGCCAATTCAACTCGGCCGAGTTGGCCGACTGCGTCCTGGAGTTGGTGTTCCCCGACCGTCGCCAGGATCCCGTAAAGATCAAGGGACACAAGCTTATCTTGGCCCGCAGCCCTTACTTGATGAACTCGATTATGCTTCTCCGCGCCCAGGATCCTGGTTCTCACACCATCAGCATCCAATCCGAGGACATGTGGCTCCGCCGCGCTGATGCTTGGTACACGGCTGTTCAGAGACTGTACCTAGGCCCCTTGCTACCGGTTCCCCCTCCCATGAGCAACAACCTCACCGCTTCCGAGCAAGTTGGTCGCCATGCCGACCAGTTCAACTTTGCCCTGGCATACGCTGCTGCGGGCCACCTGCTCCAGATGCAAGACGTCCTTGTTCGGGGTTTGGAGATCGCAGCCGCCATGGTCAACTGGAACACTGTCGAAGAGGGGCTCGCCTTCGCCCTGGATAACAGTCATCAGCGATTCTTGGATGACGATTCGGACATGCCTGACGAAGAGTACGGCTACGGCCGCGAGACTGAGATCCTCATGTCGGCCATGGTCGGTTTCCTCATCAATGCATTCCCCGCCAACTTCGAGCTGGACACAAGCGTCTTCGACCCGCCTGCCTTCGCGCGACTGCCAGCCATTCCCAAGCCTACCCAGTACCAGAAGACGGCGCCTGCCATCGCACGAGGTTCCTCGGTTCGCCAGCCCACCAACGCCAAGCCTAAGCCTACTCGACTGTCGAGCATTAAGTTTGGTGATCTTCCCACAGCCTATCCGGAAGAGGATGCTGCCTCGTCTCCCCGCGAGCCTGCTAAGTGCTCTCCGCAGCTGTCACGCATCCTTCTCAACCTGCCGTTCCACACTCTGCGCTATGTTCTCACCTCTGAGAGCAACGGCATCTCTGGCTGGAACACTGCTCAGGATCGATACCACGCAGTCGCCGATGTCGTTGCGGAGCGTGAGGTCCGCCGCCAGCACGCCGTCGAGGCCGTCCGCAACGGCAACGTGCATGGCGCTGAGGAGATCCAACGCCGCCTTTCGTCACCGCAACGCCATAACATCGTGGATGCCTGGGACTCTCTGAACTGGCAAGAAGAGATGGTTCAGCCCTCGGGTGCCGGTGTCCCGCGCCTTGTCCGTCGTTGGGTGCCGCAGTTTTCTGTGGCCTCGGCCGGCGATGGCGAGGAGGCGCATAGTTACGAGGCACAGCCCTACGAATCCATGGTCTAGATGAGTGGATCGGAGTGTGCTAGTAAGAATTCACGACTTGATGATGATGATGACAACGGCGTCACCGGCTACATGGAAAAAGGAGGGTTCACGGAGTATCAATGGTAGGGTTGCATGCATGGCAAAACGGCTCTCTGGACAAATGGAAAACGTCCTTTGAGGATACAAAAGGTCCGACGAATTCTCTGGTTTTGACATGGTATCTCACGTTGGTGTTCATCGGTGTTTCTTGTTCTCCCTGATGATTTGCATGCCCTCTGGCAGTGGTTGTTTTGGCGTCTCATTCAGTGGGACAACACTCGATGTTATAAGGTAGACTCCGAACAGCAGTCTTCTTTTGCACGGATGGGGAAGCCAAGCCCAGGCTTGGGTCTGATGCTCGCCGATGGTACCGAGGAAAGACTTTCAGCCGTCACCACCGCCTACTGCAGACAAGGATCTGTGAGCATCATCATGGCCAGTCACCTCGGAAAAAAGGTTCCCGTGATTGGGACACATATGCTTGTGGCATCAAGCTGTGTTGCCTTCAGTGAAACTGGAGCGTTGAAAAACAACAAAAGGACGGAGGAAGGGAAAAGCTGATGATAGCTGGTAGTGGAAAAGGAAGATCTTCTACTTCCACGGGTCACCACGTCTGTCTATGTTTGATTGGTCTGGTCTGGTCTGTTGCTGTCTGTATTGTATCAGTGACGCGAGATGACACTTTTTTATTTCTCGTGCTTGCTGCGCTTTTGCAGGTTGGGCTCTTCTTTGAGGAATGCGGAGTTTCTTATTATTGGGCTCCCTTCCCTCCTAGCAGCCCTTACTTACAAACCGTCCTCTCTAAGGTAGATAGCAGCATAGATGACATTTGGCGGGAGTTATTCCTGCGTTAATACAGAGCTGAATAAAGAATCTTTTAGAGACATGCGCTGCTTCATGCCTGCTGTGCTGGTTTCTTTCTCGGGGTATCCCTTGGTATGTGAGCAGGAGCAAATACATATACATGTTATTATTCTGGTGCTGTTCGACTTGCTGTCCGAGTTGCTATCCGAATATCTTTGGTGACCAAGATGGCATAGGGCTGTTGAGGGGATTTAAGAACCGGAACCTGGAGACCAATCCCATCAACGGGCAGTGGCAGCAAGAGCGATTAATGCAACTTGTTCATCCTGGGATGCCTTATACGCGCGTTTTGCAAGGCCGGCCTCACCCAAAAGACCACCCTCTCCCGCGGATCTTCCAAGATATCGTCTCCAATGTTCCAGACCTTGAGGGGCCAAAGGAATTGCCGTCGCGCTACTGATCAGCTGAATGAATGAATGCATCTCCAATCTACATACGTCAGTGGTGGTGCAACTATTAGGAGCTTCCCTAGCTAGTAGTACAGGTCCGCTCGCTCCCCGAGTCCTAAACGGCGGACTTCCGAGCATGGAGAGCTAGCGGACTGTGTGCTAAATCCAAAGCCATGCACGTATTAGGTACCCCGCGTCCATATCAATCGGAGCTAGGTACTGTATCTTCATCATGTTGTATTACTAGAACTGCCACATACTAGGTAGGTATCTTGTATTGATTCGTCAGCTAGAAAGTGGGATACCGGTAGCTTAGGCGAGTACTTTATCCCTCCACGGAGTTAACGCCCGCGCGCGCCTGGGGAGGAGATTGGTAAAACCCGGCCCTATCCCATTGGACGGACACATACACGAAAGGCAAGCAAAGCAAACATCAATGGAAAGTACCACCATTTTTGGGGGCGCGAGAGGCCGAGCCGGAGATACGAAGTGTGACGGTGACGACACTCTTCCTCACTTTGACTTATTGGGCGGCGATGGTGCATATGCATAAATACCTGAGGGATTGGACTTTAAAGGTATTAATTGATTCCGTTGCACATAACACCTGGACCGTAACATTCATATTCGAATTGACTTCTTTACATGATAGCAATCCTGCATCTTTTGAACACCTTCTAACTGCCACTCCAACCATTGAACTTGGGAGAGAAAGTACACCATTACCGGCACCAGCACCATGTCATCTAACAAGGAGATTGTCTTCATCACTGGCGGTATGATTGCCTCTCACAATCCTCGATATCTACACTGCTACAACATGTTATGGACCTCTAACCTCTAACATGATACCACAGGCAACACCGGCCTAGGCTACGAGATCGTCAAGGCTCTCTACCAGTCCCCGCGCCCCTACGACATCATCCTCGGCACCCGCACCGTCTCTAAGGGTGAAGATGCTATCGCCACCCTTCAAAAGGAGATCCCCCAGTCCGCCGGCGGTTCCACGCTGAGCGTGCAGCAAGCGGACCTCGCCTCGGACGCCTCCCTCGAGCAAGCCGTCGAGGCCATCTCGGCGAAAACCGGGGGCCGCCTCGATGTCCTGATCAACAACGGCGGCGCCAGCTTCGACAACGACATTGCGCCCCACGGTAAGGGCATGAGCGTCCGCGATGCGTTCAACGCCATGTGGGACGTCAACGTGAGCGGGACGCACGTTTTGACGCAGCTCGCGGCGCCCCTGCTTTTGAAATCCCAGTCCGGAAATGGACCGAGGCTGCTGTTCGTGACGTCGGGCACCTCGACCCTGACCGAGACGGAAATCTTCGACACGCCCATGGGGCAGCGGCTGAACGCGTCCCCGCCTGCGGGGTGGCCCAAGGAGTCGGCGGGGGAGGGGACCATGTCGGTGACGGGGTACCGGTCGGCCAAGACGGGGCTGAACATGCTGATGCGGGAGTGGGCGCGGATCCTGCGCAACGACGGGGTCAAGGTCTGGGCGGTGAGTCCCGGGTTCCTGGCGACGGGGCTCGGCGGGGTCGGTGCCGATAAACTGAAGGCGGCCGGGGCGTTGGATCCGAGCGTGGGCGGGGAGACGGTGAGGGAGGTGGTCGAGGGGAGGCGGGATGGGGAGGTGGGGAAGGTGGTTAGGAGAGGGGTGGTGCAGCCTTGGTGAGATGGGGGTTTTATACAAGGTAGTGAAATACTTATGTGATGCAGCATGTATGGAGAAGAAGGGCTGCACGGGCGAAGGATAAGGAGAAAAGCTTGATACGAAGTAGTCACGTCAGGTTTTGCTGGAGAGAGCAGGTCACGAGATACTTAGCATAATGGCGTGCCTTGCGCAACTCACACGGAAATGTAGGGTCCCAAGTGGAGAGCTGCATGCTTTTGTTTTTCCGTTACTCTAGGCTACGCGCCCCAAGAATGAAGGTGTGGCCCGGTATTCTATATTACCATGTGAACCTCAAAGGTTGACTTAGCTGGCGGCGCGGCTGGCTGGAAACATTGGCCACCACCACCACCACCCCTCTTCCTAACGTCTTCTTTCCGCCGCCTCCGAATTCAAAGCGGGACCCAATACGCCATGTGGATAGACCTGATGTTACTTCCTGCCCACGGTTTTCCCTGACTGTTGTCGGCGGTGCACTCCGGGGCCAAAGTTGCCGGCGAAAGCAGTTGTTTACACTCGGTGTCGGCAAAGGTTTTAACTGGGGAATTATGATAGGCAAAGTCAGCTGAAATCGCTCTTATTGAAGAGCCAGTCTCCTTGGGTGGGGGGGGGAAGCTTACGGTACCAGAACACGCCCGACCCTTCGGAGCTTAGCAGCTTGATCGAGGCGATGCCCTCCTCGTCCAGGGCCCGGCAGTCGTCGGTGATCTTGACCTTCTCGGAGAGGAGGGAGCGGCATCCGGGCTGCGAGTACGTGTTGATGAGGGCCGTCCCGTTCGGGAAATGCGGAGTTTGGCGAGTTTCGAGGGGAGAGGCGCTGACCCCAGTGGCCAGGGAAGTGATGGTGGCGAAGATGGCGGCCACTTGCATGGTGATGAGTGTGGAAGCAAAATTGCGGTTGGTGATGATGCTTGTGCAGGTTCCTGGAGGTAGGTGGTTTACGAGAATGGGCACACGAGACTTATTATGATGTTGCCTATTTGATCTCGTCTGAGCAGTACGTACTGCAGTTGCTGTATGGTCTCACTGGGTCTGGTCCTGGGGTTACTTACTCTTAATGGAAATTTCCGGGAGAGGAACCCGGCAAGCGATTGCGATGAATTTCATGCTACCTGCTCTTTGGTACCGTATTTAGCAGAGTAATGAAAATGTATACTACTCTATCAATGATGAAGAGGATTATTGGTGCGGCGGAGATTGGTAGGGAATTTTGGCTAATCTCACAGGGTGTCCTTGGAAGGTAATAGCCGGCCTCCTCCATGCCAATGGGGGGACATTTCCGGGTAATAATGAGTGTGCCGCTCGTGCACTGGATGCTGCATGACGGGGAGATGGATGTCTGAACTCTTGCATCGCAGACCGTGGGCTACGGCATGCTTCAGCTACGTGGCGAAGCCGCCCAACTAGAGCCGATGTCACCCAAGTAGTAATTACCCGTCTCGAAGACGGACCAGTAGTACATTTATCTGCTACGAAACCTGAGAAACAAAACCCTTTAAAACTTCCTGGCCGTTGAACCACTGTGTTGGTTTCCTATTTGCGGTGAGGCACAGGTGGGGGATGTGTCTACGGGCTTAATAAGTATCATCTCTATTGTCGATGTTCCCAGGTTTTGAAGGTGCAATACCTTGACAGTTTGAGCCTGGAAAGATATGTAGTTGTCTACTGACTTCACACACACTACGCAGCCGTCATCGGGTCTCTTAAGAGCTGGTCCAGCTCTCAATTCCAATAGTATCGCAAAACTTGATTATGATTTATCACTAGATGCTCTCTCCCAGAAACCGCATCTCTTTCTGTTCTTTCCCTATATCCCTAGATATATAAAAAGTCCTTCCCATGAGTATTGCTGTCAACAAAAATACTCTAGCAGGAGGCAGGTAACCAGTGACCCTGAACCAGCTCTGGAGTGTAAGTAAAGAATAGTTACGTCTATATATTACATAACTATGGCACAACAAAGACCGACTCACAGTCAGTCCAACGTGGCTAGTAAAAGAACTCATGTCGATATTCGCCCCTGAATATCTAAACAACGGCATCGTTCCTCAGAGGGTATCCAGCAAACTCCAGCCAAATTAGCCAAGGGCAGGAGGGCAATCAATATGAAATCCGGTAACCAGTACCACACGGAGGGTATGCAGAAAGGTGACAATAAAGAACCTGCTTGCTTATAGAAAATTACCCTTTCACTTTCCGGAAAGCGGTAACACAGTTCATTATATACTCGTTATGCCCCGTGAAGACTTTCTATCATCGAACTCAAAATTCCTTTCATTGATTCCTCACGGCCCAAAGCTGTTTTTGGGAAGCGACATTGCAGGCGGGAGGTGGTGTTAAAAGTATCCCTGGCCAACGACGGGTCTCTTCGGCTCCAAGACGAAGGACAACGGCCCCCAAGCTGGGCCAAGGTAAGTTTCGTGGAGTATGATGACCAGGGTCACTAGGCTGTCAAAGACGCGGCAAGTCCGAGTTCAAGCCGTAGTAAACGGAAGCTGCTCAACCAACAAAGACATCAGAGTGTAATGAAGCTCAAGTTCCGCCTGTAGATGAGCATTATCCCGGCGTTCATGAATTTATCACAATGTAGTCCAGCTAGATGAGTCGGCCGACCTTGTGGTTGAGTGTCCCGGTATAGGCGGTACAGGCATGTCAACGCTCTGGCGGGAGAAAGCGAGAACTTCGGTCCCAGGACTAGCCAGGCCTTGACGACAGGGTGCATCAGGAGCTGATTGACCGCGGCTGCAAGACTGGGTGGCGCTCAGGAACCGGGAGGTGTATAGCGTACCTATGCAGTTCACTTCCCCGAACGCAAAACAAAAAAAGAACACTGCCAATTGTCCACAAGAACGTTCGCCATGCAGGGGAGCATCAGTCCGTCTTCTCGCAGCCTGATGCAGGAATTCAGTTGGAGAGATAAATCACTGTCTGTCTCAGACAGCAAAAGAGAAATTCATGATTCGGCTGGGGCTCGATCCCAGGACCTTCAGTGTGTTAGACTGACGTGATAACCAACTACACCACCAAACCAGTTACTGATTGCTTGTTGAAGATCGGCGACGAATATGGTCCTATAATGTACAGCGGCGGCGGGCCACAGAGATTTTCTGCATAAGCCTGGGAAAGTAAGTTGGTGGGTGCTCGTTGTTGGTGGTTTGGTCGGTGTCGGGTCGCTAGCTGAGCACCTAACCCAGTGGCCTCTGCCAGTTTCGTGGACATTTGCCCATAAACTTGGGCTTGTCCTGTGTAGCGGGGTTGGGGACGGGCCGGTTCAGTTGATTCCATAGAGTACTGTACAGCGCCGCGACATTCTGGTTGGATGTTTGCCATTCCATTGGGAATCCAGATGCTCCTAGAGAACCCCAAGAAGAAGCATGGCCGTAGGTAAGCACGAAAGAATGTGCCGAAGCGGAGAAGCGACTTGGACTGGGAGTGCGGCCTCACTGTGTGCGCCTTCACTTTGCGCAGATTCATCGATCGGACTATGTAAAGACGTATTGATTTTAAGAACTATGTACAATCTAGAAGAAGAAGAAGAAGAAGTTGTAGGGTTGAGTGCTTACGGCAAGACCCAGGTGACGACGCTGTTAGCGAGGATCTTCCCGCTCCACTGCTCGCCACCCTTGGCGCTGGTGTTGAGGGTCAAGTACACATCGTTGCCGAACGTGTTCTCGACGACCACCGTCCGGGTCCCGTCCGGGTTGGCCGAGGCGACGGACTGGATGCCCGCGCCGCCGTCGTAGGTGTAGCTGCCCGTGCCCGCCAACACAGTCGCGCCGCGCGGCATGTAGCGGGAGTACTGGGCCATCATGTAGTAGTCGACCGTGAACTCGTACGTCTTGGCCGCGGTGTCGATAACAACTAAACCGCGGCAGGTGTCGCAGCCGCCTAGGTAGGGGCCGTCGTTGGTGTCGGTTCCCAGAGTCCAGGCCAGGCTGCCCTTGGCCCAGTTCTGCAGGGGGCCGACGGTGAAGCTGCTGGCTTGGTTCCAGGGCGTCGACTTGGACGAGGTCCAGCATTCCGTCATGTACTGCGCGGCGTTGGGGTTCTTCGCGTGGAAGTCGCTGAGGACGGACCACTTGTTGTCGGTGGCGTAGCACTGTGATGGTGATGTTAGTGGTGGTCATGACAGTCGTGGAAAGGAAAGGACAGGAACGGGTTCGGTGGTTACTTACGTGCCAGGCGACAGTGTCGACAAACTCCGGGGCGGTGTCCAAGACGGTCTGAGGGTAAGACGGTTGATCGGTGTTATGGTCATAAGCCCAAACCCTAGTCTTGAGTCCCGCATTCTTCAGGGCGGGGCCGACATTGTCGCGGATCAGCTTCCCGGACTCGTCGGCGTAGACGTACATGGTGGGCATCCCCGACTGCGAGTTGAGCGGCTCGTTCTGGATCGTGATGGCGTCGATGGGCGCCCCCTTGGCCGCGTACGCCTGTACGTACTTGACGAAGTACTGCGCATACTCGTCGACGTAGGCGTGGTCCAGGTTGTTCTGCTCGGTCCCGCCCATCAGCTTGCGGTCGAGCTGCATCCAGGCCGGCGGCGCCCAGGGCGAGCCCAGGATCGTGAGTTCGGGCTTCAGCTTCTTCATCTCGGCCAGCATCTCGGCCATGGCGTTGCCGCGGTCGCCCAATCCAAACTTGGACAGGGTCTTGTCTTCCACGTTGCCCTCGGTGTCGTCGTACGTGTACGCGGGAGGCGCCGACAGGTCCGAGGCGCCGATGGTGTGCCGCAGCAGCGCGAAGTCGGCGCCCTCGGGCGTCATGAGCTCGCGCAGCAGCTTCGCGCGGTCCGCCCCCGACAGGGCGTTGATGACGGAGACGGTGGCGTCGGTCACGGCGGCGCCGAAGCCCGTGATCTGCTGGCGGCGGCCCGCGGGCGTGTCGTCGACGCTGAGTTTCCACGTCGAGGCGCCGCTGGGCGGGGACCCCGCGCCCTTGACGGGGGCGTCGAAGGCGCTCAGCTTGTACTTGCCGTCCGAGGAGGAGGCGAAGGCCTTGGCGCTGCCGGTCGGATACTGCTGGCGGGAGTCCAGGTTGTGGGATCCGCATGCGCCGGGGGCGGCGGCGATGCTGGCCGCGTTGAGGGCCCAGAGGGCCAGGGTGGAGGATCGCATCTCGGGTGTTATTAGGGAACCAGGAGTGGCTGGGAAATGACTGTCGAGGGGATATGCCCTGAGAGAATGACAAGAGGAACTTCAAGTACCGTCACTTGAGAGCCTGATTGAGAAAATGTACATCAAGTCCATTGGCGGCAGGAAGCGGACGCTATATACATAAGTAAATAACAAAGTCGGCCGATGCGTACATGCCCCTGGACGGAGCTGAAAAGAATCCAAGGCTAGGGCGCTGTAGTAAGACCTAGGCGATGGATCGGCCAACCCTCACCATCCTGGTTTCTAATCTCCGCCCGCAGTCCGCGTCTCAATTGGGGTTGGGGCGACAGTAAGCTGGACTGGGGAACACAATCGCCCCAATCTTAAAAATCTCCAGACTCAATCCGGTTCATGGGGTTGTTGCATGCAATACCTCTTCTACTCTTCACGTGTAGCCCAAACTAGCTACTCCGTACAGAGAACACTAATTGAGACAGGGCGCCCTGATGGACAGGAGATGTTGAAGAGAGCAAAGATTGCTGGCAGCAGCTGGAGAGATGGGACTCCAACCCGCGTTCAATGATGTCAAAACCCGCAAGGGATCGGCAAAGGCGTCCCGCCCTATCGAGGATGCGGCTAGAAGCGACAAGCTAGCCAAAGCAGTGACCCCCTTGTCTAATAATAGAATTCCCCATCACGTTAGCTGAGACAAGACAAGCTTGTATGCATATCTGATCCGGCTCTAGCTTGGCGGCGCGCAGCATTCTTCTCGAAGCCGCATGGCAAGAAGAAAATATCGTGAACGACACGAGAAAGTGCAATTTCCTACAATGATTCGTTACAAACGCCCCTTGTTCTTGCGAGAATCAGCGTGGACGATGATGAATAAGCTCGCAAGCATTGTTTTATTATTAGCACACGTTCTTGCGCGTGTATCTATCAATTGTGGCTGTTGCGCCCAGAGAGCGCCCTGCAATTTCCTCATGTGCGCCCGCCAAACGCTGCACATATGAGAATGCATATGGTATCTATCTTCCTCTTATGCGAGTGAATGTGCTGAGAGCAGCTTCAAGTAACTATTTACATGTACAACCCCCTTTGCCAGATGTGATGCCTGGGCTCACGTCAAGGATCGGGTTGACTCAGATCAGGTATGAGACATTCTCAGTCCTCGACGATTTTCTTCCACCCGCTCGTGAGCTCAAAGGGATTCCAATCGTCCTCCGTGCCAACGTCGTCATCGTCGTCGTCGCCGTCGTTCTTCTCCGATCCCGCATTGTTCTCCTCAGAATCCACGTCCATAGTGTCGGAACCGTCGTCGCCGGCGCAGCGCTCAATCGCGTTCATGGCGCGTCCATCGTTCATTGCGCGTCCGTCCTTCATTGAGCGTTCATCGTTCTTTGCGCGTCCATCATGGGGCAGAAAGAGATGGAGCTTGTCGGCGAAGACCTTCCGCACGGCGTACTCGGCAGCGGTTCTAGAGCTGGGTCCGGGGGTGGTGGCGGCACTGTGAGACAAAAAGCAACACGATTAGTCATCCATCCATCCATCCCTGGGGGAGCACAGGGTAACCACGACAGGGTAACCACCATTGACCACACTCGTTCATATCTGAGAGAGAGAGAGAGAGAGAGAAAAACCCAAACTTACTACTTGCTCCGAATCTCCTCAGAAATCGCCTCGGCGACCTCGGCCTGCTCGCGACGGCCCAATTCAGTCCAAGCTGTGTTGGGAAGGCTGTCGCGGGCCATCTTGACAGCGCGGCTGCGCTTGACGCGAGTGCGCTCGCGGTCCTTGGAGGCTGCGTCCATGTTGGCGTAATCCTCGCGGCGCTTGATGTTGATGGCGGAGGTAGAGAGGTTTTTGCCGGAGGTGGGGAGGTGCTTGCGGGAGCTGTTGGCCGGGTTGTGGGCAGAGCTACCGGCGGAGCTGTTACCGAAGCTCTCCGGGCTGCCGGATGATTTATTGTCAAAGTGATCGGAGCTGCCGGAGCTTTGGCCGGGGTTGGTGCCGGGGCTTTTGCCCAAATTGGCAGAGCTGCCGGCACCGGCTTTGCAATTGTTCTTCTTCATGGCGGCGGTCTTGGGGTGATTGATCTTGGTACTAGCGGTTTTAGTAATGTTGTCGTCGTCGTCGTCTTGCTGCTGGCGCTTCTGATGCTCGCTAATTTTGCGATTGTTGTTCTCGTGGGTGATGGTGGCGGTAGTGGGAGAGTTAACGGTCTTGCGTTTTCCCTTGGTCTTGTTTTTGATCTTGGTGCTTTTGGACGGGGCCATGCTGTTGACTGCTCGCTATTGAAGGGTGCGGTAGAAGTGAAGAGTTCGTTTAGTTGGGCAGGTCGTTGACATGTACCTTTGTACGTGTTGTTGCCAAACTTTTGCACGTTCAGCTTTGGGCTTGTACCTTTGTACGTATAGGTGCAACTTTTGTACGTGTACGTTGGCTTGGTCAAGTTGTTCGAAAGGGGGATCCGCTGTTGAGCGCCGGCAAGCAAGGCCTAGGCATCCGGTGTCAAGCCGGAGTCCTGCCGGTGTCTTTTTCGGCGTGGCTTCCGCGGGCCGGGAGATAGTAGGCTTGTGTTACTGACTGAACCCCGTCCTCTTCTCCATTAGCCGACCCGTTCGATACTGAGGTTGGGTCCGCCGGATCTTTGGCTTGGTCAAGTACTCGAAAGGGGTAGGTGCTCGTAAGGGGGGACCTGTAAGTAAAAAAAAACCAAAAAAACCAAAAAACCCCCCAAAAAGGAAGGCCTAGGCAGGCTTGCAGGGTATCAACCAGCACTTAGTGAATTGCTGAATCTCCTAATGTAGAAACGAAGTGATGATAGTTATCCTTCCGGTGTGGTGGTGCCGGGCCCCTCCGGTATGGTCCAGGTATCTTGCCGGCGTTTTTCCCCGCGGGGAGATAGTCTAGTGTTGCTAACCCCCGTTTTTCAATAAGCTGGCCCGGCCGATACAAAGATGGGGTCAGGTCCGTTGTATCTCTTGTAGCAAGACAGACGATTTATTTGTGAATATGAACGATGTTGAGTCGCGGGCCAAGCTGATCTTAAGGTATGCAACCAAACCACAGGTCACACAGATGACACACTTTGGGTAATACGTAGCAGATCATGATGAAGAGATACACGGCCTTTTAAGTGGTCGTTCCATATCGCCGGTTGGCATATTTTGCATAAGAGATGCAGGAAGGCTTGAGATCTCTAAGAACCATACTTTTCATTCGGTCATTCACCTCCGTACCGAACCGCGCTGGAAGGGGACGCGTGAGCCTCTCCCAATGGGTGTCGTGTTGCAAAGATCTCACGATGCCATTGATATTCGTAAAGCGATACATGTAAGCTATGTTGTTGGTGGGCATTGATTCCATCCCTCATTTTCCTCATGCAAAAAAGGGCCAGCTCCTTATCAGTATCAATGAATCCCTCGCCATTTGTTCTCCTGTGCCAAATTTCCTTCAAGCATCCCATACCTGAGATCTTCACGACTTAAATCAAGGAATCAAGAAGCAAAGCACTGGTCATAGCGCTGTAATAAGTGCTCCAACCAACTAAGCCAGCCCGACCCTTGTCCCAACCGGGCAAAGGGATGGCGTTGTCAAGTCAGCGTCTGGACTGATTATCAGAGCTCATCACAACCCTTACAACACTAAGATAAACGAGAGCAAAGGCTTCATTGCATGCCACCATTATCTCCCCCATATTTTTGCTGGCTCTAGTAGTTTATTATGATGTATGCAGGCCAGTGGAAGCGGAAGCTTTTAACCATCTATTGCCAAGCCGATCGATCAATGGTGGCCATTGACGCCTTTGTTGCAGCACAAGCTGAAATCCAAAGAGGAACTTCCCATATTGATATCCGCCTTGGGCATTGTGGATGTGCATGTAGAACTCATCCTTTCATATTTACTTTCACACGTCACCCATCTGATCATCCTGTAGCCGTGGGTGATAAGCAACCTATTCCCTATGAAGACCAGGCAGCATCACTCATCTGGTGTAGCAGGCTATATTATACTTACCTTCCTTCTCTTAAACCCATCCCTCTTAATTACTCTCTTCGCCTCTACCACAAGGGCTCCTTTTTCTTGGGCCAACCCCTTGACTCGGCGATGGCATAGCCAAGGATCTCACTGCCGCCAAGTTAAGGGGATCTCCTTTCATTCTGCACTTCCCCGTTAAGCAAAAAAGAGGGCTTGCCGTCAGCGAGTTCCAGGGGTCTTCTTTTCTTTCCGTAGACCTCACAGCTGTGACAAATTTGTATACAATCACCATGGACTGGATCCACAGAGCGAGTCAGCATATAAGGGGCCAAACAACCTCCAATTTTCTTCTGCTGCCATTTATCCCAAGTCTTATCAGCTATGCCAATGCTGCCAGCTAATATTCCAACTCCGCTGGCTATCATGTTTCTTCCAGCTATTGACATTCCATCGCCGTCAGTTAGCCCAACACTTGTTGGCTCGACTCGAATGCAATTACCCCATGGCCACCACCCGTGTCGACGAACGGGCCGCGCCGGAGGCGCGAGACCGACGATCTCGATCTCGATCTCGATCTCGGCGGCAAACTTCTTCTCTTCCTCGGTGGTCTTGCGGACGCGGCCAAGGAGGTCTCTTCGAGGGTGAGCCGCAGCCTGTTTCCGATGGACCTTTTTAAAGCCCGCTTGTCAGACAGAGGGGCGGCGGCGGCCGGGCGCAGTGCTGCCATGCCGACAGTTGAGGGGGCGACCTGGGGGCGCAAAACCAGCGATCTCTGCGACGAACTTCTCCTCCTCAACCGTCCGTCTTCTTGACAGCCAAGGCAATCTCCCGAATAAGCCACGGAAGAAGCAACGAGGTAATGGCACAATTCATCCCAATCCCTCCCAATCCCACCAGCTATCACGTTGCTACCAGCTGTTCCAATTCCATCACCACCAGTTATCCAAATACTTGACCAAACTTGGGTACAACCGACACCTAGCAACAACACAGAATAAGCAAGGGAATAAACCAGTTAAGTCTCCTCCCGAATCAAGGGTTCTGCTGTTATTCCAGTGGGTCAACTCCCCATATGTCATCTAAAGTAAGCGGAATGATAAATAAAGATGCCGTGTCAATGCGCGGACAAGTCGCTGTTCATTCCAGCGCCGACTTGAAGCCACAACATGTCATAATCAACGGATCAACAGATGCCATGGCCTGACATGGAATAGCCAGCGGAACAACCAATCAAGTAAACAACAGATCGTGGAACACGCTGTGGAATAATCAGCGGAACAAGCAGTACATCAAGGGAATAACCGACAAGATGAGCAGCGGGCGGAAAGAACTTCAAGTGGAAAATCAGTGGAATAAGTAAGACGACAAGGGAATAATCCGAAATGGTCAAATACGTGAGCAACGCATCAAGTGGGATATCAGTAGGACATCAGTGGGATCAGTGGGATACCAATAAGATACTCGTAGGATACCAGTAGAATAATGGGCGGAATAATCGACGGAATAGGCGATATACCAAGGGAATAATCAAGATATCACGGAATAATTAACAGAATAATCAGCGGAATAATCAGAGGAATAATCTGGCTCATTATCATTATTCCAGGCAGGCACTCGTCATAATATCTGCCTATCTCGTATCAACAGCGGCATAAACAGCGGCACAAACAGACTTCATCCACGTCTATCCCAATCGCACCCTAGGAACAAACGCTTTTAGGCGAGGCGCTTCGAGAGCTCGACAACAGCTCACCGGTTCCACTGATTGTATCAGTGATTCGAGTGCGCCGGGCAGGAGCATCGTCATCCTCCTCATCAGAACCAGATCCAACACCAGACGCAGCTGCCTGCTTGGTGATGTGCTCCAGGTGCTCCTCCTTCAACGGATCTGCCATCTTCTTGATGGCCAGGTGGGCATTCTCCTTGAATCTCAAGTTGCAGCCGGCATGAGACGAATGAGGAGCGTAGTTTCGTCCCTCCCAGTGCTGGAGAGTAAAGCCCTCAAGCTTCTCCACCAGGCTGTCGATGCTCTCCTTGTAGCCTTCCTTGGGAATAGGCCACAGACCGACCGAAAGCAGCGACGAGAAGGCAGATCCAATCATCATAGTCTCACACTTCTCGGCTTCTGAACCCGTCTTGCAGTACTTGCCGCCAGTCTGTCCCGCGTTGTCAAACACAGCCTGAACGGCAGACAGGATCTTGTCGATCGTCTCGGTCCGGATCGTGATGATCTCATCTGTGATACCAAGGGTTAGTGTTGATCAAATGAAGGTAGAAGGAAATACATACCAAGAATGCCAGCAGGAAGAACGAGGTCCTTGAGCTTGGTGCCAGTGACATGCTTCAGGTCACCGTCCGAATCGACCTTGGCGGTCATGATCACATCCTTGATCATCTGGCGAAGAAGCTTCTCATTGCCAAGCTCCCATGCGATGTTGGCCGCCTTGTAATTGACGGTATGGGCAGAGTCGTCCTTGTGCAAGACGGAGAGAGGCTGGACCCAGTTGGTAGCCCAAGGCATGATCAAGTTGGTGCACTTGAACTTGGAAGTCAGGGCGGTGACGGCACACAGGTCATCCAAGCCGAGCTCGAGGGGGACCTTGCCGAAGTTGAAGTGGGCAATGTCAAGCAGAGTGCGCATGGCCTTGGGGTCAACATCGCCGATGTCCACAGTGACATGGGCATCAGCGACCGACTTGCTGCCATCTTTGCCGAAGAGGATGGCTCGGAGAACATCAGAAGCGGTTGCAAGGTTCATGCTTGAGACCTTGTAATGGTTGCTTCCCTTGGAACCATCAACCACGATTACGATGTCGGCGGCATCGTGGATGACAATCAAGGCGACGTCAGTGTTGTCGGCTTGCTTAGGCGACTCCGGCAATGGGGTTGCCTCGGCAGGAACAGTGGTCTCGGCAGACATGGTTGAGGAGACCTAAGTAATCAAATAATTGTGAGAGGAGTGGCAATGAAACAGGATGAAAAACACTTACCTTCTAAATGACAGTATTCGATCAAAGTTGTGCGTGTGTGATGGATGGTCAAGGCAGCAGGAAAATCAAGTTGGTTGCGAAGTGGAAGAGGTTGAGGGAGGAACCACGTCGAACTGGCAAAGTTGTTGTTGGTACAAGTGGGGAAGCGCGTCAAGGCACGTAATAATTGAACTGCAATTCCTAAGGCAGGAAGGTTAGACCAGTGGCCCTGAATGGGAAGTGACAGAAGGTGATTGTTCCAGTACAGGTGCTTCGGGTGCTGCGGGCACTTTGTTGACAATGGGATAATCAACCTGCCCACGGCAGCTGTAAGTTGGGAAGGTCCCCACTTGTAGGCCCTACGCCGAATAACCTCCAGAATGCAAACGGAACAATAGGTGTCTTGCCCAATTGAATGATCTGATGCTTCGGTGGGAGAAATGTGTACTTACTTGTGATGCTTCCACCCTGATCGATGGGAGTTGGATGATTGCTCCGCTGGAAGAAGCCCGGTGCTGAACAGGGAATAATGATCTGGAGATCTGGGATAACCGAGTTCCTGCTGGAATAATGTGTTTTCAGGACAGTTACTCCAGATGGACGTGCAAAACAGATTTGACAAGTGGTTGGTGGAATAAGTCTGGCCAACCTGGATGTTCTTGGGCAACTTCTCGGACGACGCCTTGTGCAGAACGGGAAATAAAACTTTGGAGCTGTGGGATGACCAAGTTTCTGCCAGAATAATGTGCTGTCAGGACAATTACTCCAGATTGATGTGCCAACGAAATTAGAGAAGTGGTCGGTGGGATAAGTGTGGCCAACCTGGATGCTCTTGGGTAACTCCTCGGACAACGCCTGGTGCTGAACAGGAATAATGATCTGGAGCTGTGGGGCAACTGAGTTCCTGCTAGATTGATGTGTTTGCGGGACGGTAAATCCAGATTGATGGGCCAAAAAGATTAGACAAGTGACTGATGGAGTGAGTCTGGCCAACCTGGGTGCTCGTGGATAACTCCACGGACGAGAGGCCGAATAACCACATGCAGGTCACATCCAAGACACTGACCGGTAGTTGGCGATCTGCACAAATAACTAGATGTCCGAGTAGAATAAACTTGCCCTACTCTGGAACTTTTTGCACTTACTCAAGACTGGCAAATCTGGCCTCCCATGTTGTGATAATGGAGAGTGTTGTTGTTGATCCAGTGAAGTCGAGATGTACAAACACTATTTATCTTGCTGCTGCTACGACTGCCATACATTCACGATCTACAGCACATCGTAATCGATTCAATCATGCGTAGCAATGTCTCCCATGTTGGTATCCAAATATTCTGTTTGTTCAAGGAGGCCATGTACCTAAGCAACGCCCAATAATGATACATCAAAAGCAGACTCGGTCACCATCATCACCTTGCTTGCTCGAAGACTCGATGAATGAATGCTGCCGCCCTGAAAAGAAAAGGGAACGCTGCGCTGTGTACCTCCCGTATGCTACCTATGTGCTGCCTGTATGGTGTGTAGTAGTGGTGATGGTGATTGGTGGCATTCTGTGTGACAAATCCTATTGTCCTTTCCACCCCCTATCCCTGAGCCACAAAGATATGTCGTCTATCGCTATTAACTCAGCAGGACCCTGCTGCTTGCCTATTCGGTTGGCTATTTGCTTGCTTGCCTCTTCTTCTTCCTCCACTCTACGCAAGCCTGAAGAAGGCATCTCAACTCAACAAAACACCCCTTAGAGCGATCCAGACTGGTTCTCCCCCTCCGAGCCTAACCACCGTGCCAGTGCAGTGTACGCCAGAATGACGCCGATGCCTATTATCCACTTGTTGCGCAACCAGCTCCGGCCGGCCGCGTCGCGCCGCTGCACAACGGCGTCCACTACAGCCTGAGTCTGACCACCGCTACCGGCGGCGATGCCCAAACCAGGAGGACCGCAGCTGGCGGCAGCCGCAGACTGGCCCGTAGCCGCGTCGATCTTGTGCTCCGCCATCCACTTCCAGTTCTCCTTGTCGACCTCGGGCCACTCGGCGCGGAACTTGGCGCCACCATCACCCGCCTTGACGTTGCCTTTACCGGCGCCCTTCTGGCTGCCGCCGCTCGTCGAGTTCCACCAGCGCGACCGGGCCGCCAGGAACTTGCGCTCGCGCTCCGTGCTAGAAACGGAGCCTGTAGTCATCTCCTCGGACGTCATGAAGGACAGTAGCGCCACCAGGATCGTCGACACCTCCCAGGCCGGGTTGAAGGACTTGGGGTGGAAGTCGGAAATGGACAGGCACAGGCGCGTCGAGGGCTGGAACCGGCCCGAGGGCGTGTGCATGCGGATGGCGGGCGGGGCGAAGGGGTAGTTGGAGGGGAAGATCAGCGTGCCCCAGTACTGGCCGCCGTAGTAGGGGGTCTCCTCGGGCCCCGTGATGATGTAGTGCCACTCGAGGATGTTGCTGTCGGACGGGTGCGCCTCGATGTAGGGGGGCGGGTTCTGGGAGATGGACTTGTATTCCCTCGTCAGCCGCTTGTGCGCTGCCTTGCTAGCCATGATGATGGTGATTCAGGGCGCTGGTTGTTTGGGTTTCGGTTCGGGTTGTCCGTAAATGAATGGGCGTTGTTCGGATTTGGCGATGCGACGTTGTTTGCGACTTTGTTGGGATGATTGTCGAGTGCGAAAAGATGTTGTAGGCTCAACCTTTTGGGTTTTCGGGGGCCAAGGGGGTTGATGCCGGCAGGCGTGGGAGATGGCCGGTTATTTAACGAGAGAAGGCGAGGTGACGTCGGTAGTGAACAATTACGTTGTCCTGTCAAACTCTTTGTGGAGCAGTGAGGCCCCTTCGGACAATTGAGTCGTGCTGTGAGTCTTGGGACTGTTTGACGAAAGAAAAACAAACTGGTCAAAGAAGAGAGAGTTTGAAGGGGATGAACGTAAAAAACAACGAGGCAGCGTTTTCTGTTGGCGAGGGCGGTTGGTTGGATTGATTTTAAGTAAAGACTGCAAGAAGTCAAGTAAGGATGATGAATGGGCAAATGGCTGAGGCTGAGCCAGACTGCCAGATTGGTCTCAAATGGTTGAGTGAGTGGGTGGTGATACGTCGGCGTTACCTCAGTAGGGGACGGACCTGTAACTGGGACCTGGGCTGCTGGGGCCCACTGCGCTGGAGGGTCCAGTCCCCTTTAGCTAAGGCAAAAAGGTGGCACTACCGCCTAAAAAAGATGGTCGTCGTCAAGCGCATTGATGACCTATGACTTACCACCCTCAGATGTGTTGCTTGCTTCGTTGCAGATTAGTGTGCTTCTTATGGCGTCGCGGGATGTTGACGACTTTCTTTTCTTTTTCAGTCGTCTTGTAGGATAAGATGCCTTTTTCTATTCATTTTCCGTCTGTAGCCTATGGATTACGATAGGTAGCTGTGTATCATTATGCCCATTTTGTCTAGTTGGATCAAAGCCTACCGGCTCTCTGTATGAGCCACCGACCAGTCACGACGTAGGTTCGGGATGTGACCGGCGATAGTATGTGCACGTTCGGCCTAGCAGTAGCAGCAATAGGTCTGTGCCGGTCAAGTATTGTCTCCTTTCTTGCGGTAGACATGGAATATGCGAAACTCGAATTATGCCTACTTGAATGGTCTACTTGATGTATTACCGCTGCTACCGGCAACGCATTGCTCCCTGAATACAAACCATCAAACGTGACCCGTGACTTACTTCCCAACCCGATTTCCGCTTCTGCCTTTTGCGACAAGGATACTGGAAACAGACAGGGAGCACACGACTTGGCGCCGTCGGCGATTGCTGGAGAAGCCTGCGCTGATTGGCTGCAATGGGCATAAGTCTGGAGAAACAGCCATGTTCCACTTGGCAAAGGGCCTGCAATAATGGAGATGATGGGCGATCTGATAAACGCAGGGAACTGGAGTTGCGAGTCCAGATGCCAGTCAGAGACAATGACTCTGGCTGAGTTGTCAAAAAACATAAGCCACGAGACATATGCCGCTGCCAAGCATACACCAGCCACACCCCACCTAAGCTTTCAAGTCGGATATTGCCATTGCACTCAATTGATTGACCCGAGCACCCGACGAAAGCTCGTCACTGCAATTGAGCTTCCCAGAGCATCTCCAACTCACCACGAGAGTTGATTCCTGCTTCGGTAGCCCGGCCCGGCCCTCAAGATGGCGGGAAAAGCGTTTGCTGATAGCAGCGATGTGAGTTTTCCCTGGTGCCGGAGCCCCTCTCTTCCTTTGATTTGGCAGTGCTGTGTGGTGCTATGTCATGTCATTTTCACTTAGACCCAATGCGCTGATGTCACAACTTTTTGCTGGTTAGGCCTTCGAACGCACCCTCAAGCAAGAGACGGCTTCTGTCGACCAGAAGCTAGCCGCAGAACGAGCCGAGGCCTATGCCGAGACTCGCAACCTCGACATCGTACGTATTACTGCCCAATCCCTTCTCTACATACGTTGGTGGTCCATGGGCTAATTGAGCTGTTTGCTTGCAGCTCTCCCAAAATGGCACGCTACCGGTCACCTTCTCGTCCATCTCCATCCACGGGGCCAAGAACACCCGCAAGTCCTTCCTCGACCCCCTCTTCCAGCCCCTCGTCGACAGCCGGCGCAATGCACAGTCCACGCTGGCCGAGATGCTGGAGCAGGTCAGCAAGGCCGTGGGCCAGATGCAGCGGTTCGACATCTTCCACGAGCAGATCCAGGTGCACCTGTCGCAGCCATTACAAACGGACCCTTCGTCGACGCCTACGGACTTCGACGTCGCCCTGCGCGTGCGCGAGAAGTCCCGGATCTACCTCAAGACGGGCACAGACTTGGGCAACGCCGAGGGCTCCGCCTACGGCACCATGTTCTGGCGCAACGTTTTCGGCGGCGCCGAGACCCTGAGCCTCAACGCCTCGGCCGGCACCCGCACCCGCTCCTCCTACACGGCCGATCTCAGTACTCCGGTCCTGAGCAACCCCGACCTGCGGCTCAGCTTCGAGGGCTCGTCGAGTAGCACCCAGAAGCCCTGGGCTAGCCACGAAGAGGCCGTTAAGGGGGGCGCCGTGAAGCTCAACTGGTTGGATCCCGTGGGCGACAAGCACCAGATTGGCTATACCGGCGCCTGGCGGCAGATCACAGGCCTGCACGAGAAGGCTTCTGCTTCGGTGCGAGGCGATGCGGGCGACTCGGTCAAGAGCTCGATACAATACTTTTTCCAGCGAGATCGCAGAGACAACCCAATGCTGCCTCAAGCCGGGTACCTACTCAAAGCTGCTACGGAGTTGGCAGGCTGGGGCCACCTGGGAGGTGATGTGGGTTTCTCCAAGAGCGAGGTGGAATTCTCGGGTGCTTTGCCAGTCCCGATTCCTGGCATCAGCAGACCTTCCGGCGTATCGATAGGAGCCGGCTTCAGGGCCGGTATGCTGTACCCGCTCCCGCTTGGCTATGGCCTCGATGGCGCGAAGCCCAGTCGACTGAACGACCGGTTTACTCTGGGTGGCCCGACCGATGTGCGAGGTTTCACCATGGGCGGGCTCGGACCCCGCGACGGCGCCGACGCGCTTGGTGGTGATGTATTCGCAGCTGGCAGCGTCAACATGCTGCTTCCCCTTCCCCGGGCCGATGCCGACAGTCCGTTCCGAATTCAGCTTTTCGCCAACGGCGGACGCTCTGTAGCGCTGCAAGACCAGGCGAAGGGGGGAAGATCATCAGGAAAGGAGAAGGGTGAGAAGAGCCAGGTCCAAACTATGAGCAGCGGCTCTGTGTGGAACGGCATGACGGGGGCCACCAGGGAGCTCGCTAATGGCCTCCCGAGCCTTTCGGCTGGTGTTGGCCTTGTGTATGCCCACCCCGTGGCCCGGTTCGAGCTCAACTTCAGTTTGCCGATGGTGGTGCGGAGAGGGGAGGAGTCAAGAAAGGGGCTCAGTGTTGGAGTTGGCATCAACTTCCTGTAAAATGTAGTAGTACCAGCGCAACTCGAAGCTCAATGATCTTGCTGCGGCTTGACTTTCGGGCCTTTGTACATAACATAAATGAAACTCCCAATCTTGTACACTTGGGCTGGACTGTCGATTGCTCTACGATGATGTATGAACTTGCTTACTTCAGAAGGAATCACCCAGAAGTAATCACGATGAAGAACGAACGACTATGGCTAACAAAACGACCAGTCATCGCCACACTGCGACCCTTGTTGTTGGCACTTCTCATAAGATGCCGCTACTAGCCGTTGCTCTGGCTATGGTTGTGCTGAGATCAATCTTTCCTCTACGAGCTACGTCTACATGACATGCAAACCGTTTGGGTATACCGGGTTTCGAAACATTATTATCTCCTGCGGTGGTTTGCCTACATGATGGACTTGTCAGGTCTACATATCAGCTGGCCGACGGAGCGAAAGTTCAGAATCATCCCCAAAACCAGAACGAACCTGCCGTCAAGAACCCTATCTCCAACGATTAGCGCAAAGTCCTTTACATGACGATGGATAACATCAGGAAGAACCGCGAGCGTATTACTCAGATCGAAGCCGACCTGGACAGCAAGCATAGATATGTTTAGTACATGAAGCTAACAACCATCAGTTGAAAACGAAAGCCCCGAAGTGGGCGATGTGGACCTAAACGAGATGGCTAAGAAAGTCGAGTACTGAGAAGATCTGATTACCACGATGGAATGAGCGATATCCGTGATGAAGACAGAGGACACGGAGAACCAAGATCTGCGACAGCGAAGACCACGAAGCCCCTTTCCGTCATCTTTCGTAGTATGGTTTCGAGAAAGGCAAGCAAGTCTCCTCTGGCCGTATGCAATTGCACTTCAATACCATCATTATCAATCATTGCACGCGCAAATTCTCACATACAGCTACCGGGGTAGTGTTTTCTTACTTCTAGTTTTGTGATATGGTAGCAGGCCGACCTGTGGTATCCTGCCTGATCGACCTCGGACAGGGGCCTGCATACACCTCTCAACCATCCGTCATATGACACTGTTTTTCTCTCACCCATTTGAGCCTCCAAGAACTTAACTTCTAGAAGTAGTAATACTTACTGGTTGGTCAGAACTGGGGAGGATCTCAAGGGTATCACGGGGAATCTTGTTTCGTCCGTGAGACACCCACATGCTTAGGTACACTTACATGAATACCCTGGATAATTGGGCGCGCGCTTCCTTTGGACCCTTGGCCTCCACCGCGGTAGATGCCGGCACCTACATACCCACACGGCCCGTATGCATGCTTACTTTGGGTGATACCATGGGCAACCCCGGTGCGCCGGAGAATATTTACCACCCCGCAAGAAAACTCGCGAGCGACGATAGGCATTGGAGGAAATATATGAAAAATGCCTCTTGCTGTGCGTTGGCAGGCTCCTCTTCGGGAGGCCATCGAGAAGATGCTCATGGGGGAGACGGGGCGAGATCTGGGTTCAGCAGCATGAATATGCAAGATACACATCACCTGAGGGCCAAGGCATAAGTGGTATTCGGTATGAAAGAGTCAAAACATGACCATCCAGGGCGGCAGGGTAGATTCCCCAGTATTGGCAGTGATTATAACCAATGCTTAACTCCGAATTCATGCTAATGACTCTTTCAATGCCGGCAGGAGGGAAAGTTCTCAAGGAAAGCTGCCTGGGACGGAGATGCGCATGCATGAGAGGATAGGTAGTGCATACGAATGTTCCATGCGATATCTTGCCGCGTTGGGCGGGAGTGCATATCACCTGAGGTGAAGTAAGAATTTGATACTGCGATGGTGCTTGGGCAATAACACTCACTCCGTCACTCAGTCACATACTCACTCGCGTTGTCAAACTACGTTCTCTATGATCTGCCGCCCTGGTAGGCGAGAAGTTTCGGCATCCAGCAAGTGATCTTGTTGATCGCCACGACTTCTCAACTGTTTCGGGGCCGGAGGGAGGGACCCAGGTTAACCCGTGCATGGGTGGGGACGTCGGAGAATGATCAGCATCAGATTTGTTTCGCTGGCTCGGGACGGAGTGCAGCGAACAATCTAGAGCCTGTGATCATCGTCAAAAGTTGCCTGTCCCAGAGAGAACAAGAAGATGGATTGCCCGTGTGGGAAGAGCCGGGGAGATGTTTGTCTTCTTGCGCAATCAATCTTCTCCCTGGCGTGTGCATAAGTATATATGGTTGCAGGTGACTGCTCATCTTTCCTTTTAAGCATGATGTGGTTGTCGAAAAGAAGGAGGACGGACGAGGGGCAACGAGGGGAGGCGGCACGAGGAAGAGCAGCACGGCGCTAGCTTATTTCAAATCCCACCTCGGCGGTAACGGTTATGCGGGCGGTCTGGAACTCTCTCGCTGGTGTTACCCCAATCATGCACTCCCTTTCCTCCCTTTCCCCTACTTTCTGACTACTGCTGCATGAGGAGGCAAAGAAGGAACGCGCCGTTGCGACACCGCACGCTGCAGGTTTGCTTTGGCTTGCTGCTGCTGCTGCTGCTGCTGCTGCAGACCAGAAGCCGGTGGTGGTGTGGTGTAAGTATGTAAGTAGTGTAGTGTAGGTCAGCCTGCCTTAGGTCCTGCGTCCGTCCGTTCATGATTGTTTGACGGCAGACGGCACGACGGGCGGGCGATCTGTGTGTGAGGGATTTCTGCGATCGATCAAGTTTTTTTGGTCTTGTCCTGTTGATACATATTTCATTACTTTATAGGATCGCCAGCTTGTGACACGGAAAACAAGAAAAGAGGTCAGTGGGTTATTCTTTTTGGTTCTCATGCTTGGGAAAGTAGCCTCCACCAGATGGAAATAAATGGCGTAATAGTATAACCTATCCCAATACCAATCCCCGATACGAAGAAGGGCTAGTGAGTGAACGACCAGCACAGTAGTCGTTCACTGTGGTGGCAGGCAAGTGGTTCCGCGCGAGCTAGGAGCTAAGAGCGAGCAGAGCAGCAAACCAACCCCCACATGCGCTAACAGACTGGGACGCCAGTGTGGAAGTTGGAAGAGGCTAAGCGAAACCGTCAGTCCCGACAACCGATAGCCGTCAAGGGAAACAAGCTACTCTATGCTCCGTGCTCACCTCTTTTTTCTTTTCCTCATCCCGGCTACCCTCCAATAAGAATAGAAACTCCAGATATCTCGTTGTTGTTGCTATCTATATCGTATGATCATCATCAAGTTTCGTGATGGTTGAGGGAGTGACCATGCACACTTGTCCAGCCGCAAGCCGCCCATGGTGCATCCCATCCCATCCCATCGTGCGTGGGAGGGAAGGAAATGTGCATGCATACTTACATTACATATGCATGTGCAGCGCGAGGCGAGCGGGCGAGTAGTTACGGGCGAACGTGCGAGTGCAACACCAGGGAAGCATGGCAATTTCCATGATCTTCCGGCTGTGCAAGTAGTAAGTAGGGGTCGAGGGGTCGAGGGGCACGCACGCATCAGTAGTAGCACGCAGCTCGACAGATAGCCTTTCAGGCAAAAGAAGGGGTCCTTCTTGCTTGCTCGGATTTCTTGGTTCTTGACTCTTGACTGGCTGGGCTCGGCAATAGCTTATGGACACAGTGCAGGGCAGGTGATATGATAGGCTTGGTAGCTACTTTTAGCTTTTAAAGGCGGCGTCCAGGAATCGAGATGTTTTGTGTGTATCAGGTGGTGGGCATTGAGCCGCATTCCAGCTAGCGAATGAACCACCTGCGTCCTCGAACGAGTGCTCGGAGTATTGAGGAGAAGAACGAGAGGGATAGGCTAGGCTAGGCTCGGGGTGCACACAGGGAACCTGGTAGACTCACGATGCTGGTTGGTCAATGACCCAAGAACTGGGGGAAAAGACGAGGAACGAACGGACGATACATACGATGCTGCAGGACAGTTGGAATTGTGAAGGACGGTGAGCGAGCTGCGAGCGGACGGACTGGAGGACGAACCCGGACCCCTGGAGATTACTCACAGCTTAGCTCGGCCGACTAGCCTATCCAGACTACTAACACCAGCGCACTAACTCGCTAACGCCTTTTTGCCCACTAACACATCCTGGGAATTGCAACATCTGACTGCGAATTGCAACACCAGTAGCACACCTCTCCCTGCCTGTCTCGAGCTTCAATACTTCGGGAACTAAAGTAGTTCAACTTGAAACGGAAAGATATCCTGGCATCTTCTCTCTACCAACCCTGGAAAAGGAAAAAATATCTCGTGGCCCCCAAATGTCTTGTCTGATCTGAAGTTTCCGAATGGGTTGCTGGGATGGAGGGGCAGAGGGGGAGCTGACACGGTGTGTTTCTTCAAGCACCGAGACAATACACTGCCACCCATTAGTCAACCACCCAACACCACCAACACGAGACGACGAGGCTTCCGGCCCGGGAAAAGAGGCCGAAACAGCGAAAGATTGCACCTGCAGCACCCGCAGCACCTGAAGTCGAGGGTGAAGTGCCGGTCTGCTTCTGGCCTGCTGCTTTTGTTCTTGGATTTGCTACCTCCTTACCATACGCGTGATTGACTTGGACTTGGCGGCCAGTGCAGTGCAGTGCATATTGCATGCTGCTGTAGCCGTAGGCAGGCTGCGGTTTAGTGCAGTGTCTGTTCTTCTGGATTGTCGGTCACTTACTGAATGGGGAAGAGCTGGCCAACGACCAAGTCGCACTGTCGCAGTTCATGTTTATCTTAAGCGCTGGCTCTTTTGCTGCTGGTTGATCCTCCTTCTTCCTCTGTCTTCTTTCCCTGTAGCGTAGCATGCGGTTGCATACTACTATTGTCGTGCATTAGCTCCCACGGTGGAGACGCGATAGTCCCAGGCCAGACCGTCGGCAAACTCTGCGATCTCGGTGCACCTGGCTCGAGCTGGGGCCGCTGCGAGACCATCACGCGGCAAGCAGGGCTATCTGACTATCATTTCTGCCCCTCTCCGCCCGTACATCCTAGCCATCCCATTCATCCCATGTCAAAACTGGGATACTGAGCTTGTGAGCAGCGATGGGACGGACCATCGTGGGTTGACACCTTGCAAGACAGTATGCACGCCCGGCGGCACTAACTGTAGTCGGACTTACGTCACGTTTGGGCTTAACCCAATCCATCCGCTTTTTCTTTATCTCCGTCGCCAAATCAAATCAAACCTGATCAAAACCATGGGGGCAGTACGGGGCCATGGGGTGTGCTATCAACAGACTTACATACTGTACGCCAGTCCCGAGTCCCCAGTATCAGCGGTCGACCGACCAGGGCAGAGAGGACCGAGAAAAAAAAAAGACTGCGCTCTGGGCCCAGCAGTAACCACCACCCAACTATCGTGCACACTCTGACCGATCTATATAATTGGGACTTGCCCTACACACTCATCCTACCTTTCTCTCTCTTTTCTTTTCTTCAGCGTACGTGACGACTTGGGAACACATTGTGATTCAAGAAGAGCAAGAAGAAGAAGAGAAACACGAGAGAAGAGATCTACCTGTATTCGCTGTATTGTTGTATCTGCAAGCAAGCAAGCGAGCGTGCCTGTGCATATTTTTTTTCGGTCATACCAGAGAACAGCAGCAAGAGGAACTAACTGCAGCTCACCACCAAACAACAACGCCACCTGCTTCATCTCGATCCCGGTTGTCTGTCGGCATTGAAAAATTCGTGCGATTTGTGCCCAGTGCAATCCGTGGGAAACCAGAACTGCAGGAAACGAAGGATATAACAAGAAGCGAGAGACCGCCCACACACATTTTCTTTTCTTTTTTCCTGTTGTCGACGACGGCTCTCGAGACTGTACATACTTATTGTTATATCTATTCACCTGTTTCGCCTCACTCTCATCAGTGCAGGTTGTTCGGCTATTTCTGCTGCATCATCGCCTGAAAGAAAGAGGATTGTCTGTCTTCGCTCTGAAGTTCCTAACCTTCTAGCACCTTTCGCTGTTTACCCTCTCTCGGGGTTTGACCAAAGAGCGAGCGAGGAATCTCCAGAATTCCCCAATTGAGAAGAGCCAACTTCCAATCAGGTGTTATTCTCGATCCATCCCACAGCGCTCCGGGCCCCGTTTTGCGCGCTACGGTAGAACACCCAAAAACCACACACTCGACAGACGAGAAGAGGAAGAAGAAAAGGAATTACACCAATACCAACAGAAGAAGCAACAACGAGACCCACGATAAAGACTTTCCATGTCTTTAGCCCAACATCTTACTGTTCTCGAAGGCGTTGACCGAGAGGAGCCCCTCGACGTCCAATCCCAGGTCGCGGTCGAAGATGAAGACCTCGAGGAGTGCGCGGGCAAGGTGAGCGGCACCTGGCGCCGCGGCAGCTTCGACGCTTTCGCGCCCCCGGAGACCACCGCCCTCCTACCCCTGGACGACACGATTGCCCCGCCCGTCGCCGCCTACAACATTTCGACGGCCAAACGTATCGGTAAGTTTCACAAGTGACTGCCCTATCCCGACCTCTCACCTCTCAACAACCTACCTACCCTGTTCCTGTATAAGGACGCATTGATGTAAAAAGAAACACGCGCACGCTTTCTCGAAGCAAGCAAGTGTTAGGTCGTTTCGGGTCATAGCGGTTGCACACACACACAAACACATATACACATATACACGCACCCACAACGCCATGATGGAACAAGACAGGTTCGACATTCCCAACGAGAAAAGAGTTCAAATGATGGCTAACAAACTCTCTTGCGCACTCTTACAGCCCAAGTCACTTTTGCCATCATCGCCTGCTGTTTCGCCTCGGGCATCGTGTTTGGCTTCGCCTCGCTGAAGCCCATCCTCATCGCCGAGGGCGTCTACGGCGAGCTGTGCTACCCGACCGAGGAGCAGCTGGACGGTATTTCGACGCGGGGCATCGATAATGACGTGCCCTGCCCGGAGCAGGACCTGCGCCTGAACCTCTTCTTCATCGCCGCCTCCATCACCTGCAACATGTCGTCGCTGCTGGCGGGCGCCGTGCTCGACCGCTACGGCCGCCGCTGCTGCTACACGGCCTCGTCGGTGTTCATGGCCATCGGCTGCATCCTGATGGGCTACGCCTTCAAGATCCCCGAGTTCGACGGCTACTTGGTGGGCAACATCTTCCTCGCCCTCGGCGGCACCTTCCTGTTTGTGCCGAGCTACCAGCTCGCCAACGCGTTCCCCAAGTACTCGGGTCTCATCGTCGCCGTCATCACGGGCGCCTTTGACGCCTCGGCCGCCATCTTCCTCTTCTACCGCCTGGCATGGGAGTACTCGGGCGGCTCCTTCGAGCCCTCGCAGTTCTTCTTCCTCTACCTCGTCGTGCCCTTTGCTATTCTGATTGGCGAGTACACCCTAATGCCGGCCGGACCCTACCACTCGACGCCCCAGCTCGAGCACAAGCTGGAGAAGTTCCAGGACCCCATGCGCGACTTCCACGAGTCGGACGAGGATATGAGCGACGGCGAGCTGTACCGCGTGCGCAGCCTGCGGGCGGACCGGCGCAAGGCGAAAGTGGACCGCATCGAGCAGGTGTTCGGCGACCGCGAGGAGCGCGAGGAGCGCGACAAGCTGGTCGAGGAGCGGCACGCCGCGTCGGGGATCTGGGGTGTCCTTCACGGCTTGCCCGCGCACCGGCAGATGCTGACGCCCTGGTTCGTGCTCATTTTGCTCCTGACGGTCCTGCAGATGCTGCGCATGAACTACTTCATCGCGACCATTCGGTCGCAGTACCGCTTCATGCTCGGGTCCGACACCGTGGCCGAGGAGATCAACAATTTCTTCGATATCGCTCTGCCCATTGGCGGCATCGCCGCTATTCCTTTTATTGGATTGCTACTGAACAATATGAGCGTCGCCACCATGCTCCTCGTCCTCAGCGCCTATATTGCCGTGATCGGCGTCCTCAACTGTCTGCCGTTCGTCTGGGCCGGGTACGCGACCGTTATTTGTTTTGTGCTGTTCCGCCCCTTGTACTACAGCGCCGTGAGCGACTACGCCACCAAGGTGTTCGGGTTCGCGACTTTCGGAAGGATCTACGGCATGCTGACCTGCCTGTCGGGGGTCGTCAACTTCTCGCAGAGCGGGATCGATGCCCTAACTCACGGGCCCCTGCGGGCGATCCCACGCCCGTCAATATCTTTATGGGCGTGGTCGGTAGCATGATCGCGTTCGTGTTGAGCGCGTTTGTGTTTATTCGGAGTCGGCAGTACGATGCTTCGCTGCTGGTGGGGGTGGGGGTGCAGCACGAGGAGGAACAGGCCTCGTGGGTCCCGGATCCGCAGAGGTTGCCGTTGATAAGGGAGGTGACGGCGGAATATGGGACGGTGCCTACGCGGGCGTCTGTCGCTCGCAGCGATTGAGAGAGAGAGAACGAGACGAAGGATTCATTGCAGACTTTGCCCTTGTGTGGAGTCAAACATGCACTTAGAGGAGGAAAGGAAAAGGAGAAGATATAGATATCAGTGGATGATGACGGTGTATTTGGCGTTTTACTTTCATGAATGATTGGGGGCCATGATATCTCATGATGATGGTGCTTTTTATGTACGGCAAGGCGTTTTAGGGGTTCATTCCGGGGAACGACCAAAGACTTGATATCATGAACGACGAATTGCATGAGAATGATGCAGAAGAATATAACAAATAAAATCAAAACTATAGAACCAAACACCTGGCCTCCTGTGAACCACTGCAGTGTGATTGCGTATTGGTTTGAACGAAGCCTGGCTACAACAGGGTGGCGATGATGGGCAACCCCTTCCCCGCCTCCGCCGTTTACCATCGTCGCCCCTCACCACTGGAAGAAGTGGAATGCAGGCCAAGACCCAGAGATCGACGGTTTCTATTTATTGCCCACCACGCATAGGAGAGAGCAAGCATATAGAGTATATTTGGGTTACAATACTGCAATGGAACTCTGCCTCAATTCATCCGTTCGCCTCCTTCTACACTTTGTGTATTCTGGATATTAAGGAACCCGCCTCGGCTAAATCAAGCGAGTAACTTCCAGAGGACGGAAAATCATGACCGGTGCAGATGCCTTCTTCTGCAGCATCAATATCCAGCTCCAACGCTTGACGATTCAATTACTCCAAGGGATGAAAATACAACATCGGGAGATTGATTGAACGCGATTCTGCCATTGGGCCGCGAGGGAGGGGGATTAGAGGTTGTTGAGACCGATTTGCCATATATAGGAGGCGACCCAATCGCCATGTCTGCCATAATGGACACGCAAGAACACCAGGTCGAATAACTCGAATGTTGCCATAGTCCCAACCTCTGACGACATCATCATCTTCATACCACTCACTCATAGCTCACCCCCAATCAATCACTCACAATGCTCTCCCAGCTCCCCCCTCTCCCTCTTCCTCGCCTCCCTCCTCGCTGTCACCCCCGCCGTCCTCGCCGCCGTGTCCCCCGACGGCACCTGCGGCATGACCAAGGCCGGCGCCAACAAGGGCTACACGTGCTTCAAGGAGAAGGCCTGCTGCAGCAGCGCCGGCTACTGCGGCGCCGAGGACGCGTACTGCCTCAACTCGGCGGGGTGCCAGGGCTCGTACTCCAACGCCACCAACGCCTGCCGCGCCCCCGTCCCCGGCACGACCATCAGCGTCGACGGGACCTGCGGGACCGTCGAGGCCGGGAAGTTTGGGTATAAGTGTCCGGGGACGGATTGCTGTTCGGCGGCGTGAGTGTTTCTCGTCTTCTACTTCTCTTCATTTCTTACTTTAGATATGTTGCTTTACTTCGTCCTCTTTTTCTCACTTCCCTTCTCACTTCCCTTCCTTTTCTGCATGTGCCATGGTATCAAGATGTGGTTGTTGAAGTGAAATGGTTGAATGATTGGCTGATTTGTTCAATGGCATTACAGGGGCTGGTGCGGGACTACGACGGATCATTGCTCCAAGGCGACTGGCTGCCAGGCGACTTACGGGAAGTGCAACACCTGAATGCAACATACCTCGAGAATTTCGAATGGTCAGGCTGTGGACCTAATCATGTGTTTCATCTAAGAAACTTTGGAAGAAGATATTGTCACATTGTATTGCTGTTGGTACTACATACTGCCGAAGACATGGTTGAGTCTTATCAATTTGATCAATGGCACGGGTGACGGGGTTGAGCTCTTCAGCGCCCCGGATTTCCTGTCCGGGCTGCATCACAGCGGGGACGTGGGCGCTAAAACAGGCACCTGAAAACAAACGCATTTGACGTTGACACTTACAAGTCTCACTCAACGTGACTGCCAGCCAAAACGTACCTAGGTAAAGCTCGAACCGCACTTCCCAAATCTGACATCGATTGATGGGACATGATGCCAATGCTTAATAAGTCTGTGCTACATGCAGGCAGGAACGTGCGTGGAATGTGTCACGCGAATGCCAACTATAGCTGCAATTACTCATGTTGTCCAAGAGGCCTGAGTTGCTGCAGTGGCCGAAACGGCGGTAGCCGTGATCGGACTTGGCATCTCCAGCGTACCTGCTGCATGCATACTTCTTGACCTCTTTTACTTCCAAGTCTCCAAAACTTGACTTGGCGATTCCAAACAGAAGCAAGATCATAGACCATTGATTTCGATGCACGAGAAGAGCGTCGTGTACTCACCTTGAAACCTCCATTCGTTTATTGCCGCTTTCGTTCCCTTTTAGTGAAACCGTTTGGTGTCGAACTACTTGCCCAAGCTCCTCCTTGCCCAGAAGAATACAAGCTCATAACTACTGTAAGGATGGGCCCCGCAACACCGGCCGTCCTGCACAACGGCCGCTTCTTCACGAGCCAAGGCACCGACGGCCGTGCCCACGTCTTCACCGAGTGCATGGTGATCGCCGCAGATGGGACCATCGCGCACGTAGGTTCCTTGGCCGACCCTGAAGTCGCACGGGCCGAGGCCGCGGAGGGGGCAGTGCGACACGACATGCAGGGCCGCGTGGTCCTACCGGGTTTCGTCGAGGGCCACATGCACCTCCTGCGCCTGGGCCAGTCGCTCCAAAACGTGGCGCTGGACGACTGCCGCAACCTCGAGGAGATCCGGGACAGCATCAAGAAATATGCCGGCGAGCATCCCGAAGTGCCCCGCATCTGCTGCAAGGGCTGGATGTACGCTATGTTGACAAACGGCGAGGAGGCGTCCACAAAGCTGCTGGATGATCTGGATCCCCGGCCCATCTATATCGACGAGAAGAGCCTGCACTCGACGTGGTGCAACACGGCGGCCGTTGAGGAGATGGGCCTGCAGGACCTGCCGGACCCCCAGGGAGGCAAGATCGTCCGTGACCCCACCACCGGAAAACCGACAGGTGTTCTGGCTGAGTCGGCTGTCATGCTCGTCGTGTGGCCGCACCTGGCTCGGGTCGCGTCGATGGAGGAGAAGCTTTCGGCGCTGCGAGGGGCCATTGACTCGTACACCTGCGAAGGGTACACGGGCGCCGTGGACATGGCGTTCGACGAGAACATGCTCGAGGCGGTGCGGGAGTTGCGGCGACAAGACCAAGGGAAACTGCCGATCCGACTGGCGGCGCACTGGCTCATCACGCCGCGGGCGACGGATGCCGAGAATGTGGCGCAGGTTGACCGGGCCATTGAGCTGTTCGAGGAGTTCAAGGACGAGTCCGACTTTCGTATTGCTGGCATCAAGCTCATCTTGGATGGTATCGTGGACGCCTGTACCGCGGCCCTGACGGAACCCTATGCGAACGGCGCTGCCAACGGCGAACTCTTGTGGTCGGTCGAGGACATCGTGGCCCTCGTCCGTAAAGCGGACCAAGCCGGTCTGCAATGCGCCCTGCACGCCATCGGCGACCTCGCCGTCCGCACCGCCGTCGATGCTCTGGAGCATGGCACCACGCTTCCTGCTGCGGACGGGACAAGCAAGCGGCACCGTATCGAGCATCTCGAGATGACCCGCCCCGAAGACGCGGCACGCTTGGGCAAGCTCGGCATCACCGCCTCGGTCCAACCCGTGCACGCAGACCCGGCCATCCTGCGGGCGTGGCCGCGGCTGCTGGGGGAGGAGCGGTGCGGGAGGGCGTTCGCCTACAAGGACTTTACCGATGGCGGAGCGGTCCTGGCGTTGGGGTGCGATGCGCCGACGGCGCCGCACGGGGCCCTAAAGAATATCTACACGGCGGCGACCCGGCGGTCGGCGCGGGAGCCGGGCATGGAAGTGACCAAGATGAATAACCCGCACTTTGCGCTCGAGCTGGCAAGCGCTGTGGCTGCGGCGACGGCGGGGTCGGCTTACAGTTGTCACATGGACCGCTGGGCGGGGAGGCTGGAAAAGGGGTTGTCGGCGGATTTGGCGGTGGTGGAGATGGAATGGGAGGCGAAGAAGTTGCTGGAGGCCAAGGTGAAGGAGACTTGGTTCCGGGGGGTCAAGGTTTGGGAGGCGTAGGCATCGGAATCAAGGCAAGCCCGACATACTACGTAGACACCATGGCCGGATAGAGATTGCAGCTTGCAACATGCGGAGAGCAACTAACCCTTGCTGACAAGACGTTACTTGCTACGCTTACAGATCATACAAGTACCTGCAATAGTACTATGGCAATCACATCGATTATCACTCAAGTCATAGTGATTTCTCGGTCATATACCGAGATTCTTACACTTGACCCGTACTCACCCATGTCAAAATGTTGTATGGATGACCTCAGGATGGGAACAATATTGTGCCGAAAGCAGTAGACCGCATAACTCCCATCCGTTCGTCCAATCAAGTCCAGACTGCCATGGCTGACCAAGGCAGAAACCAAGGCTTGGACGCAAGGGCGTCCTGAACTCTCACTGGCTTATCGACGGCAACAGTCTACTGCACGAGACTCTCTCGCGTATGCATGCATGGATTGGGCCTGGACCTGCCGGTTGTGGTGGAAAGGACAGGTGGAACTGCAATCCAGGAGCCAGAAGACTTTCTGGAAAGACTCCCCGAAGTAAGTAGATATGTACTTGAGGATGGCGGTGGATAGACTGCCTACCTGCAGGTGTTTTGTCTGCCTTTCCCGGATCCGTTGCGGAAGCCCGACCTTGGTGGGGGGAAAGCCACCCCGCAGCCGGAATGCCTCGCGGCCGTCTCGCTTTCGCATCCTTATCTGCCCTATGGAGCGAGTAAGCACATGGTAAGCACATGGAAAAGAAGGCAGGGCCCATCCGGATCATGCGGAGGATCTACGGATATGAACGCCATTGGCCGGGGTTCATCAACACCAGACGTCGAGTTGATGCAATCATTCACCGAGGTTCAATTACTACATTTTTACAAAGACACATACATAAATTGCTTGGATATGCATCCAAGCATCTCTCCTATCACGCGACGTGTTTTCTTGACGTGTAACGGGCTGATTTGTCAGTTTGGGCATATCATACAAGACATTGCCCCCTCCCGCATCAGCATTACCAAGGCGGACGGCGCGATGTCTGGATGCTGGTGAGTTATCATACATACAGTACACACCTCACTTCTACCAAGAGGAATCAGTCCACAAAACAATGAATGACGAGACTCTTGATCATTGGCCTCAGTTTGTCGGCATCGCAACATCAACTTTGGCAGAAACGACGCGATTGGTGATGGCTGGATGCTGGTGAGTTATCGTACAAGACTTCACTTCCAAGAGAAATCAGTCCACAAAACATTCATGACGAGAGTCTTGTCATTGATGGATCATTGGCCCTCAGTTTGTTTGTCGGCATTGGCAGAAACGGATGAGGAAATTAGGGCCGGGGCAAAAAGAAGGCAAAGGCAAAAAGTGAGCCGCCAAGCGGCGCCGAGGTGGGTTCGCCATCGTCGGCCAAGTTCCAGTGCGAAGGAAGTGCGGGGGGGCTGGAATACGGGGGACAGGAGGAAAGTGGGCATTCTAGTATTGGCACAGCCACCTGTCCAGCATTGGCAGCGGTAACAGCAAACAGTTGCCAGAAATCAAACATGCAATCAATCTCGAGTGTATTGCGGGAATGAACCGAATGACTGACTCCTACAAGTTTAGCAAAAGGCCGAATCTGCAGCTTCGTGATTCAGCCCGGGCGGCCCATGTGCCGGATGCCGCGCGAACGACGAACATGTTTGCGCGAACGGATTCGTGTTGGGACGACGGTGTCTCAAGGTGAACAACTGGAAGTGTGCCAATTTAAGCGAGAGGGTTTATGTTTAGTGGTGGGTTGGGGGAGCTTGGAGAGAGCTAGGGCCCCAGACAGACCCCAGGAGGAGCAGTGCTACCCCCCTCTAAAGTTATTTCCGTTATCGAACCACCACCCATCATCCAGACTCTAGCTGTAAGCCAAGCATTCTGCCCCAGCATCAATTCTGGGCTGATGGACGACGACTTCTCGCTTGGCACAAAGCTTGGAAAGCTTGGACGATGTAACCATAAACGAGTTGAGCCAAGCCAGCCAAGTGCGATTGAATTCAGTACCTGTCTCCCACCGATTGACAGAATGCATCAATCAGATCGAACCTGGGGGAGGAGGTCCAAGGTATCTAACCTATTTATCTCCAAATCGTTGACCCTTCGAGTCAGATATTGGGAAGTTCCATCCTATTGCTGCCCCGTTCGTGCCGCAATGTGCTGCTTTTGCAATCTGCAGCCACCAGATCGCCTGACTACTTCGATTGGATTCGGCCCCAGCAACTTCACCGCATCACGATTGAGTAACGGGGCGTGGGCGCTTGACGACGTCCTGACCGTGATTGGCATCCCGCGCGTTGGGCCTTGCGCCTCCCCCAAGAAACCGCGGAGGTTCTAGCGCCGCTTGGCAGGCTTGGAAGTTTCCCCTTTCGCCGCCATATCACCCGGACGCCCTTCCCTCTCCCTCCCTGCCTACGGTACCCATTGCAAGCCGCATTGCTGCGGATGACGCATGTCCAATGAGAGAAGCCGTTCCCCAGCTCGCCGCTTTTCCATACTGCTTTGACCAAACAAGTATGGCAGCATCAAGCCTCTGTGAGAATAAACCGGCCCAGTCCAACACTTCGAAGAGCTATCATTTCAGTGCAGTATCCAGTGCAGTAGCTAACCTATCTGTTTATTCTTCTTTTCTTTCTTCCCCATCGTAAGCGGCAGTAAGTGGAATGTTCGTAGTAATCGGTAATGGGCAAATTCCGGTTTCTTCCAGCGGCCGCTGCTTGGCTTGGCAAGTCGCCAGCGGCCGACCGGTACATGGGACGACGTCCCTTGGCATCACATTGGCAGGACCCCCAGGTAGCCACATGACGGCCTTCCCAAAGCGGCGGGGCTTCCCATTATATCTAGCCGTCCCCGGATCGGACCTCGAATCCAAGCTTATCCCGTTTCCTCTCCTTTCTTATCTTCTTACTCTTCTTGACTTTGGTCTTCTCTCTCTTTATCTTACTTCTTCCTGCTCCCCAGAAGTCCTTTCGCTAGGATTATCTTATCAAGTAAGCAAGGTACACACAGGCTGATCAAGCTGTGTTGAAGTCATACGTGAATGGGTGAAACCGACCAAATCATTGTCGAGGAGTCGACTGAACCTCCTATATGTGGTTTAACCAATGCCACATCGTCCACTCCCGGTGGTCCGCCAGGTAGCCAGCGCGACCCCTCCACCCTAAACACCCGGGACCCCAGCCCCTTCACCGGCGCCGGTATCCCACCTTTGCCGCCGTCACCTCTGCAGACAGAGAAGGGCTCCTCCGTCTCTATCGGCGGCACCACTGCTACCACTGTCTTGAATGAGATCGCCCATCCCCACACCCTCCCACTCGCCGAGTTAGAGCCGGCCTTCGGCACCAGCTTCGGCCATGGTCTCACGGCCGCCGAAGCGGCCCATCGCCTGGGCCAAGATGGGCCGAACGCGGTTAAGGGAGCTAAGGGCCTATCCGTGTGGGAGATTCTCCTGAGGCAGGTGTCCAACAGCCTGACTGTCGTACTCTTCATCGTCATGGCGCTGTCCTTTGCCATTGCCGACTTCATCGAGGGCGGTGTCATTGCCGCCGTCATCCTGCTCAACATTGTCGTCGGGTCAGTTTTTACTTCTTATTACTTATCTTACGTTATGCCCTAAACAATGACTTGCGCTAATGGATAAGCCCAGACTCATCCAAGACTACCGCGCCGAGCAGACGATCCAGTCTCTCTACGCGCTGTCGGCCCCGACGTGCAAGGTCGTCCGCGGGCAGCAGATCGAGTCGATCAAGGCCGAGGACCTAGTCCGGGGCGACATGGTCGTTCTGAATGTTGGTGACATCGTCCCCGCGGACCTGCGCCTCGTCGACGGGCTGAACCTGTCGACGGACGAGGCCCTCCTCACGGGCGAATCCCTGCCCATCAGCAAGCACCCCGAGGCCATGCTGTCGGAAGCCGACGTGCCCCTGGGCGACCGCATCAACATGCTCTACTCAGCCAGCACCGTCACGCGCGGCCGCGGTAGGGGCGTCGTGGTCGCGACGGGGATGCACACCGAGGTCGGCAAGATCGCCGAGATGCTCCGCGCCAACCCGAAAGCCAAGACGGGCCTGTCCGGGCCCGCCCGCGCGTGGGACCGGTTCAAGAACGGCCTGCGCGGCGTGCTGGGGCTCGAGGGGACCCCGCTCCAGGTCAAGCTTAGCAAGTTCGCCCTGCTGCTGTTCGGCCTCGCCATTTTACTTGCCGTCATCGTCTTCTCGGTCAGCCTCTGGCACGTCGACGACGAGGTGCTCATCTACGGCATCTGCGTCGGCGTCGCCGTCATCCCGGAGTCGCTTATCGCGGTGCTGACCATCAGCATGGCGGTCGGCACCAAGGCCATGGCGTCGGGGAACGTCATTGTAAGAAAGCTGTCGGCGCTCGAGGCGGTCGGCGGTGTGACGAATATCTGCTCGGACAAGACGGGCACCCTCACTCAGGGGAAAATGATCACCCGTAAGATCTGGCTCCGCGGCGGCGGGCTCAGCGCGACGGTGAACGACTGTACTCACTCGTTCGACCCCTCTAGCGGCACCGTCGTCTGGAAGGACAGCAACAATAGCAGCAGCCCCTCGGGTAGTCAGGAGAAAGGGTTCGAGCCCTCTTCCGTTTCCAGACTTCCCAAGGATGCGAGGACCTTTGTCGAGTGCATCTCGCTCTGCAACAACTCGACGGTAACTGATGCCAAGTCGGCGGGCGCCGCCAACGACGACGGGGGCGAGACCTCGACTATTTCCACCGCGGCGCCTGCTGCTTGGACCGCCGTGGGCGAGCCGACTGAGATCGCCCTGAACGTGTTCGCCATGCGCTTCGGACTGAGCAAGGTGACGGTCTCGCACGCCAAGGCGTCTAGCATCCTGGCCGAGTTCCCCTTCGACTCGTCTTGCAAGCGCATGAGCGTCGTGTACGGCCAGAAGAAGAAGACGGCCGTCGATATCTACACCAAGGGCGCCCTCGAGGCCCTCCTTCCCCGTCTCAACGTGACGGACGAGGAGAAGGCGGAGTTGACGGCCAAGGCGGAGTCGCTGGCCGCCGAGGGTCTTCGCGTGCTTTGTATTGCGCACCGGACCGCCCCCTTCTCGGACGACATCCTGAAGGAGCGCGAGTTAGCCGAGAGCGACTTGACCCCGCTCGGCTTGGCGGGCCTCTACGACCCGCCGCGCGTCGAGACGGCCGGGGCCGTGGCCAAGTGCAAGCGGGCCGGCATCTCGGTGCACATGCTGACGGGCGACCACATCAAGACGGCCACGGCCATCGCCCACGAAGTCGGCATCCTGTCGCCCCAGCACATGACCTCGGCGGAAGCGTCCAACGCCACCATGCCGGCGGGCGCCTTCGACGCGCTGAGCGACAGCCAGATCGACGCTCTGCCGAGCCTGCCCCTCGTGCTGGCGCGGTGCAGCCCCGCCACCAAGGTCCGCATGGTCGACGCCCTGCACCGCCGCGGCGCCTTCTGCGTCATGACGGGCGACGGCGTCAACGACTCGCCCGCCCTGAAAAAGTCGGACGTAGGCATCGCCATGGGCCTGAACGGGTCCGACGTCGCCAAGGAGGCGGCGGACATGGTGCTCACCGACGACAACTTCGCGTCCATCGTCACGGCCGTGGAGGAAGGGAGGCGGCTGTTTGACAATATCCAGAAGTTCCTGCTGCATTTGTTGGTCAGTAACATCGCGCAGGTGTTCTTGTTGTTGATTGGATTGTCCTTTAAGGACGCGCAGGGGGAGAGTATTTTTCCCCTGTCGCCGATCGAGATCCTCTGGGCGAATCTGATTACGAGTTCCTTCCTCGCCCTGGGGCTGGGGCTCGAGGAGGCGCAGCCGGATATCATGATCCGGCCCCCGCACGATTTGCGGGTCGGGGTGTTCACGTGGGAGATCATCGCGGACAAGATGGCGTACGGCTTCTTCATGGGCGCCCTGTGCCTCGCTTCTTTTACGAGCGTCGCGTACGGCCTCAGCGGGGACCCCAGCCCGAACGCGTTGGGGGAGCGCTGCAATTCAGACTGGGACGAGAAAGGGGGTGCGATGTCGTGTACCGGGCCCGGGCGACGACGTTCGCGACGCTGAGTTTTCTGTTGCTGGTCACGGCGTGGGAGGTGAAACACTTTACCAGGTCGCTGTTCGCGATGAACCCGGAGATCTACGGCAAGGGGCCGTTCGTCGTGTTCAAGACGGTGTACCGGAACCGCTTCCTGTTCGGCGCCGTCATGGCCGGGTTCGTGATTACCTTCCCCGTGGTCTACCTGCCCGTCATCAACCGGCTCGTCTTCAAGCACGAGGCCATCGGGAGGGAGTGGGGGGTCGTGGCGGGGTGCGTGGTGGTGTACCTGGCGCTGGTCGAGGCGTGGAAGGCGGGGAAGAGGAGGTTGGGGGTCGGGGTGGTGGTGTATGCGACGGCGCAGGATGGGAACGGGGAAGCTTGATCGTTGATTTCGTGATCGATTTTTCGGGTTTTGGGGGGGGTGGTTCGGGTTACATGAGATCTCTCCCTTCCCCTTTCCCTACCAACGGAATAATCCCCGACATGGTGATATCGTCGTGTGTTGTTCAGAGTGGTTGGTAGAAGGGTTCTCTTCGTTCACACACTCGCTTGGTTTTTGCATCATCGACACTTACAAGGGAAACTTTGGTGGGGTTGGTCGTCGTCGTTGAGCTTTGGCAGCACGACGACTTTTCGTTTCGGTTGCGGGCGCACGCACTTACTCCTCTTCACTTCGACACGCTCACTCTGTTTCTCTCTGCCTTCTCCGGCTGGGTTAACAAGACAAAAAGTTTTATATATTCTATATACGTAGATATAGCATTTTGAATCGAGCAAACTTCTTCAGGTTTCACTCTTCTCGTGGCGAACCCTTACGTATAATACATATACATGGCTATCCACCGGTTCGAAAGGTACTTACCTTCTGCAAATATCTATCAGCCAGGAAGAGTCAAGTTGCCGTTAAGCTATATATGTTTCTATGTTAAATTATTTAGTAGCCGTTCAATGTAAGTCTACATCACCCCGGGAATCCAGAAGGACTTCCCGGGCCCCGCGACTCTGTCATCTATCGTCGCCAGTGCCACTGATGACGATGCGTCGCCCTGATCCTCAGCATCCGGCACCGCCGGCTGCACCTTCGACTGGGTCAAGACATGGCATCCGGAGGGCAACAAGGTTGCAGCTTGATCCTGCCGCCTGCTCTCCAGCACCACCTCTCCAGAATCCGTCAAATGCCAACACGAACAGACACTTGCTACCGTCCTCGTGACGTCCGAGTAAGTTACTTTTCCATTCACTGCCGGTCACGCCAGGAAAGTAATATCTAATGATTCGATATCTACATATCATAGTATGGAGTCGTTCAATTTGAGACGTAGCTTCTCGAGAACTTAGACTTGGCCGGTTTATCATTGCAGGGCCTTACAGGCTCCTCACTCTCCCCGCCCGTCGTTGGCTAGGAGTCGACATCGGGACGGATGGGGAACATATATACTGTAGAAGAGACCCACTAAGCTCAACCAGCTGAAAGATAGACATAGCGTATGGCGAAGGAAGGGATCAAGCATTCAGACAGTTGTTGTCTGTCGGCTTTTGGGCGCAATACCACATGAAGAGCGACCCTCTCCGGAAATCAGCTAAAGTACACAACTGTACGGGACGAGCAAGGCATTTGGATAGAGGAGTTCTTGACTGCGACCAACCCGCGAACCAAAGTAAGAGCGTACTGTACTGTACTCCGTACCTGAGTGCACACATAAGCTTGAGCCTCGAGAACCCACTTCAGGCAAGTCGAGAACGACTGAATGGGAGGGATGCGCCGATGCTGCCAGCCCCTGTTTCGCCCGATCCATAGCCAAGACTTCGGCGCCGCACACTAAAGTTAGTGGTTAGGTACAGGTACTTTATCGCCTGCAGCCCCACACGCAATGTGCCCAAAACTCCGGTACCAGAGATGCAGATGGAGAAAAGACAACAGCATCGTGCCCTCTATGTTCGCAAAGGAAACTAAGAGTTGGTCCGGACGGTATCGGTCAATTGTAGTGGACTGATCGCCTTGCTGCGACCTGGAATTGACCCCGATAAGCGCCCCACCACACCCCCCCTACCACAGGGCCCCGTATTCCCGGCTACGCGGCGCGCCTTTCGGAGATTGGTGCAGTGCGGCACAGCTGTGAGACCCTCCTTACAGGTGCATCATAAATATCCGGCGTGCTGCTGCGCGCCCGGGATGGCACGATTCTGATTCTGATTAGGTGTATGTGCAAACGTCGTGGCGTTTTGTTTATCTTTTTATACACTTGTCTCGTCGCCATGGTCTTTAATATGATGCGGCTACTATCGCCAAGAAGAAGACGTGGGCTTCTCGCCTGTGTCTTGCCCCTTCTTCTTCTCAGCGGCGCCACCACCTGCTCGGCGTACGATCCGGTGCACTGCGACTCTCTCACGATCCATTCCCAGGCCGACGTCGACGCGGCCGTCGTCGGGAAGGGGTGCCAAGTCATCGACGATGATGTCGTCCTGGCCAGCGACGCCACCGGCGTCATCACCCTCGACGGCATCGACTCCATCGACGGCTCCCTCCGAAGCGAGAACGGGTCGCGCGTGACGGCGCTCTACCATCACCAGGGCATGTGGTACATCCAAGGCGACCTCCTGCTGCAGGACATGCCCGATCTGCGAAACGTCAGCTTCCACTACCTCTTGCAAGTGGGCAGCGACTACGGGCCGACGGACACGGGCGGGCGGTTGGTCCTGGAGAACCTGCCGAACGCGGTGGCGGTCGACCTGTACTCGCTCGAGACCTACACCGAGTTCCGCCTCGCCGACCTGCCGCGCCTATCCGAGTCCGAGTTCTGGCAGCGCGCGACGCCGCGGTCCGACACGGCCAGCGTCGAGATCCGCAACGTCGGGCTCGCCACCCTGAGCGCCCTGACGGTGCTCAACGCCGAGTACAACAAGGGCCACAACCTCGACCGCCTCTCCATCAGCGGCGCCTACCCCGGCCGCCCCGAGATCCCCAAGGGGCCCCCGTCCATTGTCCTCCGCGCCAACTACACGGCGCGCATGGACCTCGCCCTCGACGACGTCGACCCCGATGACGACGGCGACGACGGCGCGGTGGTCTGGATCGACACCGCGCACGTCGGGCACGCGCGCGTGTCCGGAGGGCTCCGCCAGCTCCGCCTCGGCGGCGTGATTGACGAGTTGGTCGTGGAGAACTGCTCCCAACTCACGTACCTGAGCCCCACCTCGGTCGCCAACTTGACCATCCGAAACCTGCCGAGCTTTCGGGGTTTCGGCGGCGTGCCGACCTCGTGGTTCGACTGGACGGCCCCGACCCAGGTGGCCGAGGACGCCGTCGCCTCGCAGCGCCTGATACTAAAAGACCTGCCCGGCCTGCATTTCCACCCGGCCACCACCCACCTCCAAAACGCGACCGACATCGACGGGCTCGGCCACGAGGCCTGGGTCCGGGGGTACTGCACCAAGGGCGGCCCCTCGGACGACGACTTGATTACGGTGGGGGGAAGATTCCACTTCCTGCACCCCTCGGACCGCTGCATGGGCAACATGACGCACGTGGAGCTGCAGGGCAACATCACCAACGACTTCTTCGAGGACTTCCTGTTCGCCTTCTGGTCCCGGGGCCAGCCCAAGAGCTTTTTCAGCGACAAGGCAACATCTCGGACTGATATCCGGTACCACGGGCGCGTGACCGAGTTGTTTAGTATTGAATCTACTGACCCGTCCTTCAACTGCACCGCCATGGACGAGTTGCGCGGTGTCGGGTTGTTTCCGGGGGAGTACCGGTGTAATGGGCGTTCGGCGCCGGTGACGCGGGATGCTTGGGCGGAGGCGGAGGAGAGGGCGAACAGTAGTGGCGCGGGAGGGAAGAGTGTCGGGGTCTTGGGACTCGCGGCGGCGGTGGTGTTGCAATTACTGTTCATTTGCTAGATGGCTTGTGTGTGTGTCTGTTGCACAAGTACAGACGTAATGTATTGTGAACTGCGGCGGCTGGAGCGATATAAGTTAAGATACCCCTGACTTTTAATATGATGTACATTTCTTCCAATGGGAGTCAGACTTCAGTGAAACGGATTGGTGGGTATATGCCAGGGGAACTCTGGTGTATCCCTTACACTCCATGCCAGTGCGACAGTCGGGTACAGTCGGAAGCACTAACGCAAGGGGATCCATCAATGTCATCTACCTACTCTACTCCTTACGCGAGGCCATAATGCTCATTGGGAGTGTTTGAACAAACAAACAACGTTGGAAAGGGCTTGCCCCAAACATTGGCGAGCAAACTCCCGGAAGGGTAGAAATATGTATGAAGTATGCCATGCCGTCGAAACACATTCTCTGGAGTTGTTCCTCTGCACCTTCTTCACACCAGAGCAATCCACCCGTACTATCTCGCTCTAATTATTTCGTCGTTACTCGTCGACTTTGCTCTCTGATCTTGAGAAGCGTTTCCATCTTTAACTTCATATAAGCAGCAGAAGCCAAATCGCTTATCCCCGTCCCCCCTGTAATCCCACAATAATGGTTTCTGTCGGTTTCCTCCTCGCGACGGCCTTGACCTGGCTGCAAGCCTCGGCCGCACCTGGTTCTGCGCCAGTGCGAAGGCGTTTAGATCAATTCAGATGCGATGATGTATCGGCCGATGTTGTATTGCATCAGGTGAACCCCTGCGTAGTCGCCAACGCGGAACTGGCATGCGGACATAAGTGGGTGGACACCGAATGTGGAAGAAGATGGTGGCGCGCTTGCTGTAAGTCTATATTGCATACTTTTAAAGTCTCGTCCTGGAAGATATTCCACATTTCGAATTACTTGGTTTCCTTTTTTCTTCAGGCCTCTTTCACCATCTCATGGACTAATCTGGGGTGCTGTTAATTTCAGGCGAAGCCGCGGGTGGCCAAAAAGATGGGTGGCTACCTGGCTACTAGTAGAGTGAGATACGCCTCTTGGTCGGTTTTGTGTGCCTTACTTATCGAGGAATGCATGCTTGCTGTTACGTTTCCGCTTGGTACGACATGGACGATGATTGTAAATGGTAGCGGATGCTTGGAAACCAAAAATGAACGAGGTCCAATTGGATCATAGCCGACTTCCCTATATTCCCTTTTCTTCCTGTTTGGCTTGTATATCTCCTCTCATGGGCTACTATGTGAAATGCTCGCCACCGAGATTACTACGTCAGTGATCACTTCCATTGGATGGCAGTGACAGAATATGATTCCATCGAATCTTGTTTTCGACTTGTAATGAGATCCCCATGGCAATGCGACATATAGGGTCGGGCACATCTGAAGACAACAACGGAATAACGTCCATGCAGCGGGACGGCTTGGGATATCCCTTTTCTTTGGATTAAGAACATTTCCCCAAAGGCAGCCAGAGGAACGAAGTGAGAGTCGTGCCAAACGGTACACACGATTCAACCCCCTTTGCCAAGGTAATGAAATGGGCCATTCTAGATCAATGTACTCCTTTAGCCAAGATGTCCCGAATAATAACGTTGATAGTGGGGCGTGGATGGATGGACAAGGCCCGGTTGGCGCATCCTCATCCCAGTCCTTGACCGGTGACCAATAAGATTACCACGGCAGGGGTCACCGTGGTCAGAGAGAACTGCAGATGATTTTCGGGGAAACCTTGAGGATCACTTGCATCGTTTGACCGGGAGTGTAAGGAATGGTAACAATTTCTAGTGGACAGTTAAGACGCTAAAATGACAACGTCGTCCGTTTGCCCGGTTGGGGACAAGGGTCGTACTGGCTTGGTTGGTTAGAGCACCGGTTGTAGCACCGTGGCAGCGACAGAATCTGAAAGGCATTATTGAATCCCTTATCGATTTGTAATGAGATCCCCATCCCCAGTGCGACAGTCGAGCCGTCGGGCACAGCTTTCAACACCACCAATAAAATGGCAATGATCCCCTGTTTTTTATTCTATACAGGCGACAATACCACATTGGAAGCAACTAACCAACGAAATCAGCTTCGATCTAGTCCGAATGGACTAGGTTTACTTACCTTCAAGATGGAGAAGAAGCCCCGGAAGGGGCATATATATTGCTGTCGCAGCACATTCTCGTCAGTTTTCCCCTTCTTCACTTATTCTCTGCAACAAGATCACACACCTACAATTTTTCACTCTGATTCTGTTGTCGCTCCTTGATACATAACCTTAACATCTATCGATCTCAAATATTCTCGGGTCCCCGAATCGGCATAATATAGATCAATCACTTTCACCACCTCTGCCAGTCCGACAACAACAACAACAACAACAATGGTTTCCGCCGTCTTCCTCCTCGCTACGGTCTTGACCTGGCTGCAGGTAGCATCGGCCACCTGCAAAAATCCCACGGGCAACAAGGTGTATGAATGCATGCGCGTCAACGCCTACCCGGCATGCGGACCGCTCACCATGAACGCGTGTACGTCAAATTGGTTCCGCGCTTGTTGTAAGTGTTGCCCTTGTTCGAGTCGTAAATACTTTGATACCTGTTTCTTATATTAAGAAATACTGTTACCTAACTTCAAATGCGTCCAACTTAGGCGAAGCTAACGGTGGCCACGTTTAAGGCTGAAATACGAATCTTGGTTACTTTCTGCGCCATGGACGGCATTTTATTATCCACTGGCAGCGAATGCTCCAACTTTTTAGCTTAAGTCTATCCGGATTTTAGCTTAACCAACTACCGAGAATGATAATCGCTTTTAATAACATCTAAACATTCTTTTCGCCCGCCATTCTGACTTTGATGCGATACCGGTTCAGCCACAGCAGAAACAAAAGACGTACAGAGAGCAGGTTACCGTCAAGTAAATAAGCTCAAAAGGAGGCCATGTGACCAGAAAAAGGACTCGCGGAGGCGCTCGCATACCTAGATATGCGTACTGTCGCTGCCTCCTTCTTCACCAACAGAGAAACACAACCATTACTCTTTTAGTCTAGTTCTTCGACCGCTCTTCGATTCCACTTCCATTTCGCATCGTGCGGGGCGTTTCCATCTCTGCATTGTGTTTTTATTGTTAAGCGTTCGGTCCGATACCAGCCAAGGCCAACATAAACAAAAGACTCGCCAAGAGCAGAATATCCTTAGACATATGAGCTCAAAATAAAATCAAACGATATACCTATTAACTACAAGACCCTCAAAAACGTATCAACAGATACGACCCTGATGGATCGAGGAAACTCTGTTGTAAGCCTCCGGTGACGCAAAGGCTCGGATATTAAAGGCCACCCTCGATCCCTCTCTCGGCTGTTTGAGCAACCTCTCGCCATCACTGTCCATCTCCACTACCTTTCCAGCCGCAAAACCACAACAAGATTGCTGATACTATCTACACCTCTTTTCCTATTAATTACACAACCATGGTTTCTGCCGCTATCCCTCTCCTCCTCGCGACGGCGGCCTTTGCCGGGCTGCAGGTCACATCCGCCACCCCCGTTGTTACTGACGCACTGGCGAAAGGGCCCATCATGAAGTGCGGTGGCGAACCGGACGAGGGGGACCTCATGAAGTGCATCTCGAACGCAAGTAAAACATGCGCAGGCGAAGAGTCCGGCGGCCCATGCTGGCAAAAATGGTGGGGCATTTGCTGTGAGTAGTTCTTTCTTTCTTTCTTCTTCTTCTTCTTCTTCTTCTCCTTGGTCTGGTTGTTTTCGTCCTTGCCAAGATACCTATGTTGTTCCATTTCAGCATGGACTAACTTGGGTTTCAGGCAAACGCGCTGGCGGCTACGTTCCAAACGACTTTTAGGCGCCTTACTGGTGGGGTGGGTGCCGTTGCGGTTCTACTTGGTACGCCAGTTTTGCTCTTCTTTCAATTCATGATGGAGTCTCGCTGGCAGAAACGGAAGAGTCACAAAGAGCAGGTTATGACAGAAAGTACTTATATAAACTCAACAAGAAGGCACCATACCCATTACATTCCAACAAATAATTAGGACTCACGTGGATCGACAAAAGCTCGATAACATTCTCCGAAAATGCGCAAACCATCTCTCCCCTCTTTCCTGCTCGTAGTAACTTACCGGCCTGCGTACAAAAGGCTACCCTCGCTTATTTTCTCGTAGTTCTCTCACCATTCGTCAAAGCGAAACACACATCCACCGCCACATCCATTCACCTTCTTCGCCAATAAAGAAACACACACCTACAATCTTTTGCTCCAGCTCCTCGACGCCTGATCTCTGCAATTCCACAACCATGCTTTCCGCCGCTTTCCTCCTCGCCACGGCCCTGACCTGGCTGCCAGCCTCGGCAGCACCCGCAGCCGCAGGCGCACCCTACCCCGACTAAATGCAGATATACAGCAACCTCGAGTGCAACGTTCAAAATCAGACCGCCTTCAGCTCCTGCACACAGGATCCATGCGCAGATGAAGTTGGCTGGCCCGGCCCATGTAAGATCGGAAATTATTGCAAATGCTGTATGTTCTTCTGGCCTCGACTTTGCAAGAAGCACGTATTCCACATTGTGGTGACTAACTTGGGGGCTGTTCTGCATCTCAGGCGAGCTGTGGGGCGGTCGTCTAGAAGGGGCGTCGGCGGGATCTCTGTTGGACTGCGAGGTGGTCGTGCCGAAAGGGCATGTAGGCCGTATTGGACATTAGGAAGGAAGGGCACAGGAAGCTTACTCACAGTGAGCAATATCGTCGCTCGCTTTGTGCGTAGCTTTCATATCGGTACCGGTCAACAGGCCTAAGCAAAACACTAGGAATGGCTTGACTTACAACTCACATACAACAAGACACCTGACTTCTGTGCTACCTCTAATAAAAGTTTATCCGTCTTCACTTAGTTCAAACAAACCAAGGGCACATTGCGGATAACGAAGACCTTTCGCACCTGCCATCTGCTGCTGACCGTCGAAAAACTGGAATAGCAAAACGTCGTTGGGGGTGATTCCACTCCAGTACCAAAACTCTTGGCCTTGCCTGAACCTGACAGCCAAAGTCTCCCCAATGCAGTTCGGATAGATATGCCGAACCTGAACCAAGTCGTCCTCGAATAGCGTACGAGCGTCCGCAAACGCGAGCGGGTGGTCACAAACCAACACCAAAGCCTTCCAGACGTTGATGATGCGAAATCGCTTCTGCCCACACGAAATCATATCCCAGTCTTCCTTCTCCGGGTACCTCTGCGCACGTCCTATGGCAAATTTGGGCGACTGGTCAACGTGGGCCCTTTTGACGTGGTTTGATGGCCACTTCGTGGCGCGAGCGCGACCCACGGTATAGTCGAAGCATACAACCTTTTCAGCGTTCTTACCGGGTTGTGCTTATAGTTCCATTTTCCTGGTTTCACTATAGTCTCGGCAACGTATTCGGGGTATTTACGCTCCTCCGGTTCGCTGTAGAAGTGAAGTGTACGAAGTAGGTGACCCGAGCCGCAAGTTAGAGCATATGCTTCTATAATCCGGGATGTTACGTTTGAAGACTTTTCGATTAACAGCATCCAGTAGACCACACATCGAGGGACTCAAAACTGGCGGATTGTATAGCTAGCTGTTTCCCCAAGTTAATTCCTTCATCGAAGCGTGTCATAGCATGTGTTCGTGACCAGCTCGTGATGCTTTCAGCGTGTATTCCGAGTATCCCACCAGTATTATCAGTCTCATTGGACTCCCTAGGAACAAGAACGTGTGCAGAAGCGAGTTACGTCATGTAATGGCTCATGATTGAGCTTTATATTCCTGCCCCGTCCGTTGCAGGTAAGCCTGCCATCCGGCATACCGGTAAGCGGTTGCAGCCGAGACAGGGTCTTGGCTGTCATAGATGCCACGTCCCACAATTAGGAAGTCGGCACCGCGCTGGATGGCCGAATACGGCGTCTGGTATTGCTGGCCCAGCGCGTCGCCCTCCGCAGCCATGTCGATCCCCGTGCTGAAAACGACGAAATCGCCGGCTCCTGATGCTGGAGGGGTAATAGCGCGTGTGGCAACGAAGCCGATCACCGAGCTCGGATAGGTCGGCGCCAGCGCGGCGCACTGTTCGGTGTAAGCACCCACGGCCCGGCTGCCCTGGGTAGTCATCTCGGCCAGTAGCAGAAGGGCACGCTTATCCTTCCAGGGGAAGCTGGGATGAGTGATGACCTCATCCAGGGCCTCGACAATGCCGTCCCCGCTTAGAATGCTGACATTGACAATGTCGGCCCAGTCCGAGAGGCGTAGAGCACCGAATTGGTATTGTCTCTGAACGGTATAGCCGATGTCAACGAGCTTGCGGTCTTCGAAGATGAGGAAATTATGTTTCTCTGCCAGCTTCAAGAGGCCGTGGATGGTTTTGTACGAGAAGTCGTGGACTAGGTCGATGTGCGTCTTAAGGACGGCGATGTATGGACCGAGAACTGGCTATGCGTCAGCTACGTAGGGATTTCGGGGGAAATGGTTCCCGAGCTTACGGTCGGCGCAGGCTAGAAGAGTATTGGTATCATTGAGGTCCGCGGAGAATACCAGATTCGACTTCTTCAGCTCAGCTACCTGGAAGAGGCGCTTCGCCACAGGGTGGGGATGATGTAGCGCTCGTTCCTCGTAGGACAATGGGGATCTTTGAAAAGCAGGCATATTGGCGTAGGGTGCACTGTACGTCGAATAGGTACGGTTCTAGGGAATATTTCACGGGTGACGTTCTCGTTGGAATTTGGCAAATTTGTATTGCTCAGCTACAATTTTCCTCGGGCACCCGAGCCCTGTTTCTCGAATAATCCTTCACTGGTGCTGTTAGTATTAGTGTTCACAGAGCCTTCAGGAATCTTCTGGCACGAGTTGCGATCTCCAGTGAACAGAGTTTGTACCGCAGGTCAATGGAAGACTTTCCGTACTGTGGAACTATAGACTCATACATGCTCTGAGTGGTACATCTGTTATAACACAGCTTCCACGAATCACAGACACTTGCGCAATAGAAATTAAACTCAAAGAAATCCTCAAGGCTTCACAAAGTGCAGTTGACATATCAGTCAAAATTGCACGCGCAGGGGTTTAGGTCTCAGTTATCGAGAACTTAGATGGTCATCTGGCTGGGAAGTTTAACGCAAGTAAGAAAACACTGTCATCATTACTCCCGGTCCGTGGTGAAATCTAGATTTGGAGGGAGCTCTGCATCAGCCCTCAAGAAAGGGACCTCGCCTCTGACGTGGTCTGGAGCACGAGACGGCGACTTTTGCGAGCAGCTTCGGGCAATGGATGTAATACGCGGGCGTTATGCCAATCAGATCCAATCCCCGGGGAACCTTCCGTCAGGCTGCCCCCACATGACTCTTCGCTGTCAGCCCTTTGCCCCCAATCAGACTTCGCTCCGCTGTCTGCGCCCAGTAATTGGGCTTATCTATCTTCTGGCAGATACTTTTAGGTAGTCTTTCGTTATTTTGCGAATAAGATTAGCTTCCAGCTGCTCGTTTTCTCCCACGCAACAATCTACTGTTCCTAGAAAGTAACGACCACGTAGCAAGCTTTCTCCCTCAAACTTATTTGAATTCCTTCATATCCCTTTTCAACAATATGATCTATTTGACTCACAATAAATTATGGAACGTCTATTTCACAGTGGTCTAAGAACCATCGTTGCTGCGATGCCACGCAGCCACTTCCGACGCCGTGAATGGCCCTTTTATGAGACTACCGACGGGTTCACCCAATGGAAACCGTGTGATTCATTCTGATCAACGAGTACGGCCATGCTCGCCACCGAGATACTATCTTCGTCTCTTATTTCGTTGACGGTAAAGTCGAAGTCAAGGTTGTTATAGCTGTCGACCGCCTCACGAACATCGTCCAGTTGGCTACTCTCGAGGTCCGCGTCAGCAGAATGACCAGGCGAAGCTACAGAAGTACATGCATCGAAAGACAAGAAAGCAATACTTCTGACGTTGGGCGCGCCATCGAGGTCGAATTGAGATCCAGTCAAATGGACATCATGGCTTGGGTTATGGTTGAGGGTCGGAAGTAAAGCAGTATTGTCGCCAGGCGATGGGAAAAGGTCATGGAAGAGCTGATCGAGAGCCCCAGACTCTTCGTCTGAGTCACTGAGCTCTACGGCACTGTCGCGATGCAGGTTCTCCTGGCTACGAGACACAACACTACCATACGTGATTGAGGCTTGGTCAAACAGGCTTGGGCGTTGCACCACGCCTTCGGTCAAAACGGCAGAGCGGAAGCAGACTGTCTTTCCCAGGGTTAAAATGGCGACGAGTGCGAGAATGAGCCCGACAGATCTCAGGGTGGTTGAAGTGGCACCGACAAACAACGGGAGCGATCGGTGCTCAACCATCAGGCCGTCAAGGTCAACTGATGCGATTTGGTCAGTGTTGTGCATTTTCGCGTGGATTCTGGTCAAGCGGTCCTACCCTTGGTCTGGCTAAGGAGTTCCTCAGCCTTCGCGCTCTGGACCAGCCTTGAGGCCATGGTGGTTACCTTTGAAAAGTCAGCAATGGTATTGCACAGTATGCATGCAGGTTCTACCCACGCTTCCGGATGGTGCACCGGCTGCTGTGCCACAAAAAAGCATGGCCAAAGGCAGCAAACCAAAATCTAATATTTTCAACCTTTTACTGGCGACCATGGACAGCATTGAAGTCATCGCCCGCAGTGCTGTGACACCTGTCGCTACCCCAATCTCGATTGACATAGGACCCATGAGAGAGGGCAGCCGGTATTTGGTTCTGTTGAGCTGTTGGAGCGTATTGGCGTGTTGCAATTTCGGCGTTGAGGCCTTTTCAGGGGTCCGTGTTCTTGGCAGATGAGCATATGAGCTGATGAGACTTGAAGACGATGACGATTACTGACTACGGTAGTATGCAGTTTCGCCTTCCCTTGTTCGCCCTTTGTTGTCCTTCTACGAGCTTGACGGGTTTCCACTGTTGCTCTTTCCTTCGAGATCCCGTCCTGTTTCTCGGGACAGAAAGTTGTAGTACAAGTCTTCTCCTTAGAATTAGTTGCGGCGATCAAGTGATTGCTGGCTGATGTTGAATCTTGTCGCCGGCTCTAAGCGACGGGACGATGGCGACGAGGTGCTCTGCGGGGATGCTTGACTGTTGCCTGATGCCTGCTGTGTACTGTACTACCTGGACAGATCAGCTTATTTGCACAAAACTCGGGGACCCAGATTTTGAAGACGGGTGTCCATACCCAACTTGGACGCGTCTCGAATAAAGAAAGCTCTTTAGAGACTCCGGATGGACGGGGAGGAGATAAGCTTGATTGAACGGCGTTGACAGACCTAGAGTGTTTGGCTGAAAGGAAACAGGAGATGTAGTACATCGAGCCTTCATGGTGGGTTTTTGCTAAACCAGTGTTGGAAATATGAGGTGGCAGCATGTGGAGGGGCAATCGCCAAATCGTCCCACTCGCATTCCCCTCTGTTCCCCTCTGTAGAGGTTCCATGCTAATGTCAGGCAGTACTTTTGATCTCGCACGTTGCTTTGCCTGGAGGCAATGCTACTAAAGACTGCTACTGGGAATGTAGCCACCTGCCTTCGCTGGTATTGATAGGTCGGAACGGATGATGGGTGTGTGGGTGGGTGCCAGTCGTTCTGGGTGGTTGGTCACGGTCAAACACCTCATCAATGGTTAGCCTCGGGGGAGGATTTGCAAACAGCGAGACGATTGGGATTTCCTCTCATGCTTTGGCCTACGCCATCCCATCTGCGACGGGGCTCAAGACAGGTTCTACGGTGCAGGACACAGTCTAAGCCAGCAACCCAATCATGGCCACCTGGCTCTCTAAGATCAAGAAAGACAATTAAGGGCTGGTCTTGAAAATGGACTGGGGAAATGTTCTGATGGTCAGTAATGATACCCTATGAGTGCTTATGGGGAAGCACTTCCGGCACCTGTCAGAAAGGTACGGAGGCCGACATTTTTGGTTGATCCCTCCTTTCGCTTGTTAGTTTGGTTCGCACCTTTTTGCACTGCACAGAATTTTGAAGGAAAGACGTGAGAATAAGCAACCCTGCTTGTTTGATTCCTGCTGGTCAAGGAAACAAAAGCAACATCAGTCTGGGAAGTGGCCTTGAAGTGATTAGTCCTTGGGACTGCCTGAAGATAGTCTGGGGTGGTGGCGGAGGACGAGGACCTGCATCTTCCCATTATGTCCCTCATATTGACTGGGCGGATTCCTGTAGGCTTTGACAAGGATTAATAAGGGCTATGAAATATAATGTTGCCTGACGAGTGCTTATCGTTGCAGTGGGAGAACGTTGCACCCCAACGAACTTGTCTCCAGCATTTAGCTGGGCCATACACAATAAAATCTTGCAACACCATTAAAACAACGAAGATACCAATGCTATTTAACTAAACTGGTTTTTTTCTTGGATGTTTAGAGAAAGTGTTTGCAACTATAGGGGTCATGAAACGCAACAGAAAGTATGCGGTGAACCCCTCTTTTGATAAAGGGTGGCTGAGTATGTCTTTCCCTTCGACACATCACAAGGAGGCAGTGCTACCAAAGTCTGCAGCCTGATCTGTGGGGTTAAATGGCTTTTGGGACCTTTCCCATATCAGTCGGGCGTGTCAGCATGCATGTTCTAGCCTGCCTGCTCCGCCACAATCGATCGTCACCCATCTGCTTCCGTGGACTTACCCAACGTCGCCCGCTTTCTGCCTGCCCAAGATGTTTTTCCACTTTGTTGCCTTCTTTTCCCTTTCTTTACCTTCTTTATTGTTCAATTATCTGCCTCGGGCGTAACTGTCACTTTGCATCGTAAGCAGTTCATGGGCGTCAGCAAACCGCCCCTGCTTAGCCGCGCCAATCGCTTGCCGATCGTCACTACCCGCGGCCCGCTCTCCGACAGTACGGACCTAACATACTCTATGAAGTCTAAGCGACATATCGCTCTGTACCAATCGTTTCCTGGCTAACGAGCCTTGCTGCTGCGCTGCGGACTCAAGGTGAGAACATTCGAATATTTGGGCTGAAGTCATCTAACGGATCAATTCAGTTTTTTAATGCATTCATACATATAAACAATTTGCTAGATTAAAGTAGCTACAAGCTAATTGATTTGCCTTAGAATTTGAGGTTTAAGCGCGGTGTTACCCCTTTTTTGCCACTCGAATTCCGCCAATGGGATGGACGAGCCAGTTTTAGCTTCAGATTGCCCGGGCCCATCGTCTAAGCGGCCGCCGCCCCCGGAGGATGATAACAACAGAGATCAAAAGAGACTACGTGCAGAGTCTGGATATCAACACCCCTTTGCATGTCCGTTGTACGCTGCCTTTCCTCATCGGTATTCTCGAGATACCCTGTGTGCCAGCCGGGGATGGGTGGAGATACCCCGTCTAAAGGAGCACATCTACCGCTGCCACTACCAAACCTCGTGCGATCGATGCCTCGAGACGTTCAAACAGGATAAAGATCTCGTAGCCCATAGGAGGCAGGCCACGCCGTGCCCGCGGAAGGATAACTCTTGCAGAGATCCGGTGATACAGGGGATCGGGCAGGACAAGATGAGCATGCTGAAGAGTCGGAAGCGAAGCTCTTGTCAGACCCCCGAGGATAAATGGGGCGAGATATGGGAGATTCTCTTCCCCGGGGTCAAGCAGCCAGAAACACCATGTAAGTTGACGTCCCTGTGATACCTGATGCAGTGTGCTCAGATCAACTATCAGATAACCTCGATGCCAGTCTGCGGGCACCGTCGGTCACTACCCCGATCCTGGAGTATGAGTATCCTGGTAGCTGGTGGGACCACCTTGCGGGACACCTGGCTACGAGCCTTCAGGACACAATCTTCACCACGGGAAACCAACCAAGTGACAACTCCCCAGACTTTCTGAAAAGCCATATAACCAAGGTCTTGAGGGAGTATAGGGCAACATTTCCCATCAAACAAGAGCTTGACCATACAATGGTGCAGCCAAAGCTGGATGACACGGCCGATCTACCTGGACTGAGTCCCCATGGGTCCAGCGGGTCATGTTTAAGTATCTCTACTCCGGATGGGCTCAGCGACGGAGACCCGTGGGTATTACGTTCACTCCAAAATCCTTCTCTGGCGAACTTCACCTACGATACGAACCTGACTTTGGGCACGTCGCCCATACGGTTTGCGTCCATCGATTGGAATCATGGGCATTCGGTTCCACGTTCGGTTCTGCCTTTCTCAATGGAAGGTACTAGTTTCCTGCCGGAGGACGAGCTTCCCCCGATGGAAGCATTGAGTATGGGAAATGAGGCTCCGCCTACTGGGAGCATATCTCTGGGTCCTTGCGATCTGTTTACGTTCAGTCGATATCCTGGAGTATGGAGCATGCTCCAGGATGACACATGGGTGCAGCCTGCGGAAGATGAGATGCATATGAACCTGTAGGGCGGCACGGGAAACATCTCAGCGGTTTATGCGCCTCTCTAAGTATACGTTGACTTTATTAATATACGCCTCCCTTTCAGGTCATGCAATTCTCAAACCAAGGTTGTTAGTGAAGTCGTTCAGGCCAACTTGAATAGGGCCCCAAGTCACCCTTGGGCATCAATAACCTGGTAATTAGCAGACGATCATGCCGACGGGTATAGCCGGAGATGAATGGGACGGCCTGAACGCATGCACCCACAGGCAATAATCTTCACTTATTGGGTTGGTTACATGCGGTGCAGCCATTCCGATACGATAAAAAGTAAGCATACCCCGCTTTCGCTGATGAATGCATGCATACAACGTCGCTTGGCTTTGGTGATCACAGCTCAGTGTAAGCACTTGGGGGGCGGGAAAAAATGGGCTTATTGTCTTGGCCCTCGGCTTCTTGGGGTTTTGTAAACATTCGGCGACGCCCAATTCCCAAGTCATGCCGTACTTTCCTCCTCCACTCCCGATGGTTCTACTGCCATCATTGCCATTAGTAGATCGTTGAACAAAATCCCATCCAATAATCAACACAATGAGCGAGATCCATTCCGAAGTCTCCCCGCCATGGATACAGAAAGATGTCCCAGACAAGAAGGACCCAGAATTCAAGGACCTGTTAAAATTGACCGAGCCTTCGAGCTTTGAGCCCAAGGGTTATTCTTGGGCAGATGCACCTAATCCCAAACCATGGTGCGCGTTCGGCGATAGCGGCACGACGGCGCTGGTTGGTGCTTACGGTGACCTGATTCAGTTCGGTGCCTATACTGCCCTTGGCACATCCGGGGTTTCTACCGTCGATCGCAAAGGCAGTATAGAGCCATATTGGGTTATAGGACGAACGACACAATTAATGGAATGGGCCGAAGGTATAGGAGATTTCAAGAAGCATTATGGACTCCATGTCTATCGAGCAATGCCAGATCTGCCACCAGACTCTCCCTCTCCTTCCCGCCCAGGTTTCCGGCCAGAGTCCCCGTCGAATTCCTCGTCCTCGTCCCCGAAAAAAGAACAACCCGTCATACCACCCAGCGAGCCCCCAGAGTTGCAATGGGTAAATTATCGATGGCCGAGGTTCAAGACACGCGGGAAATTAGAAACCACGACTCAGTGGCTAGCCCACGATGGGCTGGTCTTGCACCAGACTCGAATATCATATTCTGGCACAGACAGTATTCATCTACGGATTCGGGTCCCTTTTGGTGAGGATACCATGGATATCCGCGATCTCGATCACATTGACGCGTCATACCCGTTCAATGTAAAGTACAGGCAAATGTATGGACCCAACCAATACAGTTGGATCTTCATACATGACACCCCGAGCCGCATTGACTCACAGAAGTCAATTGCAGTTATTGCATCTATCATGCAGGATGGAAGACTCGTTCAATGCAGAAATACCCCAGATGTACCTCCGCTCGGCTCATCAGAAGAGAAAACTTCTGATCTGAATTGGCATATTCAGTTAGGAACAGAGAAACCCCAGTCCACCGAGATAGTGGTTGCGTACAGAATGGTGGTCTTCGAAAAATGTGAGAATTACCCCTGGGTCAGCTTCATCATACCTGCAGATGCTATGGATGTTAGCGGGATACTGTCCAAGGAGCCTCAAACCCCAGACTCTTTGCGACTCTCCGAAGTTCAAGACGATATCAGCAACGATATTTCGCTCAGATCGTTACCAGAAACACCGCAAACTGCATCGGGCCATATCGAGTTTGTGGTTCGTAGGCAGTTGGAACACATCATTTCCAATTGCGCAATTCCGACAGACCCTCCCCGTATCGACAAAGATATATGGTACAGAGATGTATTCGGAGTGACACCAGTGGAACTTGATGAGTCAAAGTCACCAGAGCTCTGTTTCAATTCTACCACTCCGGTTGCCTTGACTTGCGGAGACATGTCATTCCACCGGATTTCCGGATCAGCCAGCTTGTGAGTAGACCTTTTTACTAAGAACGTCACTTAGAATGGCGGTGTATCTAATTTGACGATAGCTTTGCTTTTGCGTTTTTGATCGAGATACAGCGTCGTCTTGAAAAGCCGGAGTACAGAGAGGACCCATACGTATGCAATCTCTCCGATAGGATCAAAAGGGTCTGTCGAGGCCACATCAACTGGCTTGTCAAGTGGGCAGAGAAAAAGGTCGAGAGACAGGTCGAGAAAGGGTTTAGGGCAAATTACTGGGTTCGAGGTCGCCCCATTGAGGGTGGCGACAGTGCAACATGGGTACCAGAAGACACCCTTCTGGATACCGCATTCCAGCTGATCAAGATCGACGAATACGCCTTGCTCGACGCAGTGTTCGGAAACATTGCGAGAAGTTCGATAAAAGAACTCATTGCCGAATGGATGGTGGAAGTAAAGGAAAGAGAACATCGCAAGTCGTTTGCATGGCCTCATGCATTCGACAACTTCTACAGTTTCCGCTTGGATGACCATGTGTGGATATGGCGGGCGCTTAAATCGACAGCTCACCCAGACATACTATCTTATCTTCGGGGTGTGGACGCATATAGAGCCCTCCCCAAAGTATTCCCTTATCGGGACGTCCAGCGAGAGATCTTGCGCCATTTCACCACACAAAATAAAGACATATCCAAAAAGAGGATGTTGGCAGTAAGTCGCTCCTGCCGAGAGACCAGGTTCCTTCTTCACGCCCGGGATACCGTTCTTCTGTATTCCATTGAATGGGGCTTCCCCTTGGAAGATCCTGCTTTTCGCGACCTGTGGGCCGAGACGATCGAGGCACAGAGTCGTCATGACGAGAACCACGAGGACCAATGGGACAACGCTTTACGCTACGCTTTGGCCGTCGCAATGGGATGCAGAAACCAAAGCATCAACAAACGAACGCCCCAAGAGCTTCTGAAGACTTCCCTGAGGACGTTGCTGGACAGCTCCAGTCCAAACGGGCTGTTTGCTGGACAACTTGATGGCACCACGAAGAATCCCATATGCTTTCTCAGAGAGGAAGACCGCGATTTTCATTTCCACTGTACTTTTGAGATACCATACATCCTTCTTCTCAACGCGTCGAAGATCACTGAGCCCCACAATGAAGATGCTCAAAAGCGGCCGAAAACCGAGGTGATCATCAGCACCACCCCGACTCATGGATACATGGGGGCTGCGGACTTCTTCGACATAATACCAGACCGTTTCAACATTGAAGGGAACAACAACCTTTTCCCGCCTGGCTATCAGGTTGCAGGTGCACCAGGGCAGATGCTCGGACCCTTCAGAAGACCCGCAGTTTTCAAAAAGCGTCAACCTTTCTATCACTTGATGGACTCATCCAACATCATCGAGATCGAAGAGGAGTGGCTTTACAACTACCCTGCTTTCCTAGATGACCGCTCGGTATCCTCCGAAGCGGACGCCAATTTGCTGATGATGACTTACCTTCTTGAAGGTATTGATCTACGCGAAACGTTGAGATCGATACTGTCCTCCAGCAATCATGAGGAAGCACTATTGGCAATCGTAAATAATGACGAAGGACTTCAAAAGGCGTTGTCCGGAAGTTTGACAGATACCACGCAGGAGCGCCGTCGGATCCTGGCTCAGATGATACTACACATCTCGAGGGACGAGTCGATCAGTAAAGATACCACTGGTTCAATTGGAGACCCGGTGGCTAGCCGACGTCTGAGAGAGGTTTATGAGCTGCTACACCCTGTACTCCTCGAGTTTGAGAAGATCTCCGAATTTACGCCCGAGAAAGCCGATACGATCCATGGCGCACTGCCAACAGTGACGGAGGCCCCCCGGAGAGCCTTGGTCACCCAGTCGTCTACCTGGTCGAACCGTTGGTTGCGCCCGGGTCGCACTCAAAGTATCCCAGTAACAGCCCCGACGCCTAGTAAAGCTACCGAAACGGTCTCGGGTCCCGAAGACCCAGGAGTTGCAGCCGTAGAAGAACTCATGGAATACCATGAGATGAAAGAGCGGCTAAAGACCATCATGAGGCAGAACATCGACGTTTTCGGCGCCATTGGGTTAAAAGTTGCTGCTTTCCCCGACGGAGTTGCGGCAATCTTGGACGAAAATGACGGCATCTTGGCCCGAATACTCTTGACCAACAAACTGCCATACAAAGAGCTTAGGGCCGCCATATCACGGAAGGTTGAAAACGGGTCACGCATACGCCAAGAGATCCACCGATACGTCGAACTCCTTCTGTCTTCCAACGACAATGCCATGGATACAAAGCAACCTCCTGATGGCACCGGACTTAATCTACGCGACGCGCGTCCATCAAGCGACTCAACCACTGCTATGCCGCTCGGCGTACCGGACAGAGTCAATTTTAACAACCATTGCGGGGCATTTGTCTCGGATACGAGCAAGAAACTTTCTTCAGGACGAGGCCAGAAAGCCCAGGGGTCCGAGTATAACGAATACGCTGGAAGAATCATCCCTAACTTGAACCTGTGGCGTGATGTCCTCAAAACGCCTCGCGAACCCAAGAAGGCGAAGAAACGATTCGTTTGGCTCCCTGAAGCCAACCCGAATACGGCCTTGGTATGTTTCCTCGGGAGTCCACAGGTCGAGCGTGACCCAATGAATCTGTTCTTCGATCGCCACTCGGACTACGAGCTGTATTTCTTCGACGACACCACGCCGCACTTGAACACGTGGGAGACGGAGCTGCACATAAGTTTCTACCAGATCATACAGCGCGACAAAAGTCAGCCTACCGGCATACCCAAGTCTTTCAGGGCCACCTTCCTCGGCAAGGACTCGTGCGAACTGACCAAGGCTTCGATGGGGTTCCGGTTCTATGGGGACTTCTTCGATCGCTTTTGGACTTGCCACTTCATCGAGTACTTGCCATCGGACAACTCAGAAAAGGAGTGGAACTTCCCTTTTGATAGCTCCAATTCGAGGTCGACCATCAACGGAGAGTGGCGACAGCGCAAGGTGCTCGAGCTGTACCTGTTCGAGAGGATCGTGGCGAAGGTGGTCAGCAGCACCGCGGAGATCTACGAGCTGGTGCGGAAGGAGCTCGGCGTGGGCGGCGAGACCTTCTCGATGGTGGCGCTCTACCTCAAGAGCGACGACTACTTCTCGTCGAGCGAGCACTGGCAAAGGTGCCAAGAGGCGCTGCAGGTCATCGAGGACCAGCTGGAGCACATCGTCACAGAGATCGCCAAGTGGGAATCGCGGGAGCGGTCTCGGGGTCAGGAGAAGCCGCGTTGGACCCGCCGGGACGAGCGCAAGTACAGCGGCGCCATCAAGAAGCGGCTCGGGGCCTGCAACAGCATGGTTCGGAACCTGCGCCGGCTCAAGACCGACATCACGGTGCGCAAGCAGCTACTCATTAGCCGGCAGGACCAGATCCGCAACGACCTCAGTCTGAACAGCGCCGAAAACATCCGCTTCTTCACCTACGTCACTGTCGTGTTCCTCCCGCTGGGATTCTCAGCGAGCATCTTCAGTATGAGCGAGGTGCCGAACGGTCAGCTGATAGGGGAGATGGCCATCGTCGCGGCCATTGCGCTCATCCTGACTGCCGTCGCCCTGGCCACATACGGCATATCCCGCAAACTCCCCCGCCTCTCCGAGACGACGGTCAAGAAAAGCCAACTAGTCGAAAACAAGATCAAGAACCGGGACAAACAAGACGATGGCGAGAACTCCGGCAGCTCTACCGCGGCAACGCAGATCGCGAAAAAGAAGACCATCTGGTTTATTGGATTTTGGCTGACCTACGTCCTCGTCGAGAAACCGCTTGGCTACGTCGCCTTGGGCTTCGACGCCATGGAACAGGCCAAGTGGAACGGGGTGACCGGCCTCCGTGTTGCGGTGACGCTCTTCCTGCTGCCATACTGCCTCGTCGTGTGCGTTGTGCGAGTCCTCGCCTATAACGCGATGGATCTGACGCGAGTTGTCTGGGGTGAGTCCACCAATATGCATTGCCCAATATTGTGATGAAACTGATGGGAATTTGACACTGACCGTGCCGTGCAGACATGCTGGGGTCCTGGCTTCCGGCCGCCCCAAAGTCCAGTGAGAATATGTCCCACGGAGTTATGGGGTTTCTCCTGAACCCGGACAGCAAGGGCATCAGACCGTTCAAAGACATGGGAAAGGACAAAAAGAAGAAGAAAAAGGAATCTGATGCCCGCATTCCCGTTGAGCAGCCCAAGCCTGACAAGGTCGATGGAGTAGGGGAGGTTCCCACAGGGGCATGACGGGTGATGAAGCCACACTTCTTGCTACCGTTTCAGTAAACCTACACTTCGAACTTTGTTCAAATCCTTTAAATTTCCGACTATCCTCATCCGGGCCTGGTCATCTTCTAAGGAACGGGAACGGGCCAAAGCAGGGGTCAAGCACTGGGACGGCGGGAGCTGGTCTTGATGACCTTCGCTTGCTATACGAAGTATCTTAGTTTCCCTGCTGCACCCTCCCGTTATTTCAACCCAAAGTCAAAAGAGCCAACGTTGGTTCGGATCGCCAAATCTATACCCGCAACAAAACCAGTTGAAATACTTGACCCAGGCGACACGACAGTCGAAAGTCTTTATAGGATGATAGTACTCCACTTCAAGTCAGGGGGTTGCTCGTCACCTCCCACACTTCAAGTGGGTTTCACCAGCTTATGGGGCAACCCACTTGCTGTCAACAAAGCTTCCATGTTTTCTTCTTTTTGCATTTCCTTTCCCAATCCAGCCACCAGCTGCATCCAAACGCACGACACGACTCATGCAACCCGCCCCCAAACCCACTACCACGCCACCACTACAACCACCACAATGAGCAACAAGCAACCCGTCAAGATCAACACCTACCCGGTCCCCGCTGGGGGCCGTCTCCTTTGGGGCCCCATCATCAGCGGCGCCGTCATGTACTGGTCGGCGCGCCCGGGCCTGATCGAGCCCGGCTCCTGGCTGTACGAGACGGTCCTGTCGGGCAACAACCCGACCGCCTACAACGCCGCCTGGTGGGTCCAGAAGTCGCTCTTCTACTTTCTCTTCGGCGCGCACGCGATCGAGACCGTCGCGTTCGCCGTGGGGCCCCTGCGCAAGCACGGAGTGCCCATGTTCAGCGGCGCTTGGTTCAAATGGGTCGTCGGCTGCTTCGTCGGCGGCGTGTTCACGACGAAGCATTTTGAGCAGGTGGTCAAGGCGAAGGAGCGTGGTCGCAAGTGAGCGGGCATTGGCGAAAGGGGATGGATGTTCGAATCAAGGGTCGAGGGGGTCTTAGAGAGTGAATCCGGCATACTCTGACACGAAACTAGCTATTCATGCACGCTTGTGGCTGCATACTTTGGTACAATACTCAAACTAGCTTGCAGGTTATGCAAAGTGCATTGAACCTTTAATTACTACTCAGTGCCCTTCGTGTTAGGAGCGGTTTAAAATCGTATGGGCAACCGCGTTTTATTACAACCAATACTTTTTAACGACACCAACTCGCTCTCTATCGGTGCCATCTTCCACTCCAGGTCCCCAGACCCGTGTGTACCCCTTCATAATCAGCTCCCATGTGTCAGACTATCAAACTCTCAATGTGGTCGTATCTATCTCTTGGGATCATACTAGTGCTCAAACTTCTGGTATTCGGGAGCAGCAACTTATGAAGACAAAACTCACGTATTTTTTTTTTGAAATCTTGGCTTTTGTCTTGGCTCTGGCGAAATTGATAAAGTTTTATATGGTTCGGTACATGATTTACGGGTGATCTCCTTACCATCCTGGCGGCAATTCGGGAGCACTCCGACTGCGAAGTAATCCGTGCAAACCTCTCTGTCCCGGCTTCTTAACCCTGACAAGGCACATATACGGTTTTCGTCCCAGATGAAGCATCTGTGCTAATGACAACTAACCCACAGTGAATCGCAACAGACATCGACGTCCTCGAGCGAAATATGGCCAGGCCACTCGTGCCGTAGCCCAAGAGCGCCCGGCTAAAAGAGGTAGTCCGGGTGGCGCAGTGCATTCTTTCTACGACAACGTCAACGGCATGTCCTACAAGCTCTTTAAGGCCCTGGGCTACACCTAGGAGGAGATTGACGAGTTCACCACCAAGTTTCGCGTCGATCTGCCGAGTCCGGCTATCCGCGCCTACTTCCCAGTGCAGGTGCCACGAGTCCCCGAGGAAAGCCAAATTCCCAAGTAGACAATTGATTTGAGAGACTGGTGGTGATTTCCGGTATCAGATAGGTCGCGTACGGTCGGAAACCCTACGAGTCGGAACACGAGGACGCTTTCGGGGGGCCCGAGGTAGTTTATAAAGTACCGAGCGACATCAATGTGACCGTGGATACAGGTGTTGGAAATTCGAACGTCAATATAGTGGAGTTTATAATGCTCTCAGGAAAGATAATCCTGAAATGAATTCTAACAAGTATGGGAGTGAAATTGTTTCTAACATTTCTGAATATAGTCAAATCAGGGGGTTTATCTATGCCCGCTGCTTATGATTTGGTTGCATTCTAGTCACGTATCGAAGTCCAAGGGTTTTAAAAATAAGAGCTTGCATTTTGGGGTACTAACAAGGGACTTCCCCTCCAAATAATCCATTCTCGGCTCTAAAACATATGCGTCTCGCTTCGCATAATACCAGTCAGCTATCAGGATAGTACATTAACCCGAACACATCCTTTTACATACACCACTAGAGGGCGATTGTTTCCCTTTCCGATCAAAATACGGTCTGCATAAGAACCTGCGATGGACGATCGCGAGAAGAAGCCATTCCATCAAAGACTGTACGTATACTACACACTAACATTAATCCGATTTCTCGCGCCTGATCGGATGTTCACACGCGCCTGTCACATTAAAGAATGGGAGGACAGAACACGCCAGTTTCTGATCCCAAAATCGAGGAACCGTGACACGGCGGGGCTTTGCCGGGCTTGCAGATCAATACCATGGACAATGCTGCATGAAATAATGACAGACGATTTGCCGAGCAATTTCCCCAGGCCTGTTCGTCTTCAATCTAAAGGCTTCGCCTTCCAGAGAAGACTAATATGGCATCGTGTACGACCTGTCGCCAAGTTTCTGGGATCAACATGCCCGCTCTGCCGGACTCTGGGCAACCTCATAACAACCGAGACACGGCTGAGTGATGGACCCTGGTCTCTGGTATGCAGCTCTGTGCGCGACATTCTCGATCAAGATCACTACCTTGATCTGGAGCCGACCTTGTATCCCATTCTGCACTTTATTCCTAGCGATAAACTCAACATGGGAAAATCTATGGCCGTGCACAGCAGAAGCTATCTTGCTGTTGACGCACGCGGAAACAGTAGCGATCATTGCCGCGACTGGCTTTACCCTCGCCCGATAGATGCCAACGCGATCATCGACATACAACACATAAGGGACCTCATCGGGGCTTGTTCGGAAAAGCACGGTTCTTGTTTAAATAGGCAAGAAATGATTCAAGGATTGAAGGTTATCGACTGTATCACACAAGACGTTATTGTGGCACCTCGAAGTTGTCAGTACCTTGCTCTTTCGTATGTTTGGGGTGTTACGCAAGGTGAGAGAAACACACCCTTCTCAAAGGTTGTGCAAGACAGTATCGCAGTGACAATCGCGCTTGGATACAGATACATTTGGGTCGACCGATACGTAAGTCGAACTTTCTCCAACGCTTCATGTACGAAATCACATACTCATGGGACTACAGTGTATCGATCAAGACGATACGCACAAACAGCACATATTCAATCAGATGCATCGTATATATTCTGGCGCCTTTGTCACAATTATAGCTGCCGCTGGAAGCGACGCGGAACACGGACTTCCAGGTGTGTCTGTCGGCCGACCAGACCAGGTCAACCTCCAACTTGGCAATCTTCGTCTCACCCAAATAATCCCATACCGAGATAATGATATCACGAGTTCAGTCTGGTACACGAGAGCATGGACTTATCAAGAAAGCTATTTCTCAAAGCGACGGCTTATTTTCACCGAGCAACAAGTGCTTTATCTGTGCAACGAGTCCAGACAGTCAGAGGGGTTTCCAAGCGAGATGGTTCATATTACTCCGGACCATAAAGGACCGTCCCCTGTACCCCAACTCCGTCGGCCATCGAAATTCGACCCTTTCAGCGTGCGAAATGATATAAGGATGTACACTCAGCGTCAACTTACCTACCCCTCGGACTCGCTGAATGCCATCTTGGGAGTCATTCAGTACTACATGGAACTTAATCTGGATGATGTCCTCATAAGACACGTGTGGGGCGTTCCCCTGTATAAGGAATTAAAGTCACAGAAATTCATGTTGGACCTGGGATGGGCACACAAGAAACCGGGTCAAAGGAGATCCGGATTCCCAAGTTGGACCTGGGCAGGTTGGTCTGGGGAGCTTGATTGGTTGATGTGGCTTGTTGGACCGGAACTGGATTGGAGTTTCTCAGATGAGTGCCAGCGAGACATCACTCTGGATTCTCTACTGGAACTCACCTACCAGGGCTGCGATCAACCACGCAATCTGGTCATTACTACAAAGATCTGTCCGGTGCTTATTAGGAGAATCTTCGCGGTTGATCGACAATCCACATCTACCACCGAAGCCACAAGCAAAGTATTCGTCCTTTTCCCTTTCTGGGACGGATACATCGGTGTGCCCTGCTTATGGGACGAGGAACCCTCACCCGACGGCGAGTATTATGCAGCTGACCTGGGCAAACAGTTTGGAAATCCGTTGGACAGCACTTTAGATCGCCAGCTGATACTGCAAAAGAAAGACCAACGATTTGTTCGCATCGGAATTTCCAAGATATATCGCTGTTCGACCTTATCCTTTCGAAATACCGAAGCCCGTCACGCTTGGTACTTAGAGCCATGGTATCTAGATCGCTGCTTCGAAAGTGAGATTCGCCTCATATTTAATGCTGATGGAGTCCTATTGGGTGCTCAACGTGGTAGCGAGCAAACCGATGATGAGTCCCCGTGGTACGCGAATGCACAGACGCGAACGATATGCATTGTTTAGGTCGATAGAGCACCTGGAGTGTATATCAGACAGCTACGAGACATAGAGTATTATAATGGTGACCATGTGCAGCCCATGAGGCCTTCGTGCATAGAGTCCGTCGCCCAGGACGTTTCATCAGGCTTTAACCCAACTAAATTGGCTCTTTTCCGAGCATTATGCTCTTCGCAACAAGGCCGCGGTCAACAGAGCTCTATTACTTGGAGTCTACTATGTCGTAAAACTCTGCGCCCGTTCGCGCTGGAAGGCCTGAGGGGTCTGATCCACAGCGCGATGCCGATCGTATGCGGCTACGTCTGCATCTTCATCGAAGTACTGTGGTGGCCATAAGGCTGTGGAGGGCCCCGGAGTCCCCATCTAACAGCCCATTCCTCTATTCCGTCCATTTCACCTTCCTGAAATGGTGTCGCTAAGGGGGTCATCCAGATGTGAGACCTGTCTTATAGGCCGGATTTATCTGCATATGGGATGCTTCGTGGGTTCATCCGTCCTTACTGAAGAGGAGGTAAGCGATGGGCAGAAACCTTAGCTTTCAGGGCAGGCAACCTCGATATCAACCAATCCCAATGGTAAGTCGATGAGTTTGGCGTTAGCCTTCTTACAGGCATATCGGGAGTTCAGGTTGAAACTGGTGGTTGTGGGCATTCACCGGATCGCCGGGCCGTTAACTTATTCCTTTGGATGCCCGTGGAGAAACACCATATCTTTGGCTCGAGCCCGAGTTCAATACGGGGTCAATTCCGGTCTCTGTAGTGAAACTAGCGGCCATCTGTCAGACCGTGCCACTGATGCATTAGCTCGCTCTGCCGTGCCGTGCCATCTGCAAGTACGAACCTTAAGCGCTTAGCCCCGATCCTTATTCCGACGTCAGTTGCTTGCCATGCTCGTTGTCCGCAACAAAAGGCTCCTAGCGAGAAGCAAGCCGAAGGGAAGTCGGCTATGCCGGTTGCCGTAGCTGCGACTGAAGTCTTTAGCCAGGAGCATAGCGGCGCGGCCGCTGATGACGAAGGCGCCGCCGTCGATGGCGTTGGCAGACGCGACCTATTTCGTCCGCCCTTTAAATCCACCATCTTTCGACCTTACTTGTTCTTCGCAACCTGATATGAATAAGACCAGAAAGACGGAAATGCTGCGTGCATGTATATCTTCGTCGATGGGTCATGATAGCGTTGTTTGTTTAAATCATATCTGTCTGGAGGGCCTGGTGGAACAAAGAACTACGCCGTTTCAGTAAACCGTCTCGTGTTCGAGAGCTTGTCAGACAACACCGGCAGGAGAGTAATCATGTGATTTGCGTAGTATAGAGGGTTCGACTCGTGCTCATATCTACAGAACGGCATCCTCTATTCGATTGTGATTACATATGGGGTTTCAGGATAGTGATGATCCACCTGACTGCAATGCGCTTCCGCAGTCGATGCGCCTATCGTTTCCCATACTACCAGTAAGTCGTTCGGCCACTGAAGAAGGATCGGCAAGTGTTCCGAAAAGTAGGACCCCACTCGGCGAAAATGTCCTTTCTTATCACCGCATATCTGGAGCATAATCCCTGTGGGGAGGTTCTGGTTACTGTCCCACAAAACGGGGAGTATAAACACGGACGCAGAGCCATCCTCCTCTAGTTCGACGTCGTCGAGACAATCCATCGTCGCATAGGAGCCGAGATCCGAGTCGAGACTGCCATTCTGGTTCCAGTCTTTACCCCGCGGTAGGAAGGTGTGCACCAATCCGGCACATCCAATCGTGAGCTCGCCGCCCTTCACAGCGCCGTATGGATCTGGGCCGTTTGGTTCGGTCCAGGCCTGTATGACCCTGATCATACTTGTTCCATCCAGAAAAGTCCCTTCTACCACCTTGATTTCACCATCCACAGACGCCCAAGACCAGGTCGGTGCCCGCCATTCGGGCCTTTTCGTTGGTGCTGCATCGGCCCGTTTCCAAAGAAGGCCATCACTCAGAAGAGAGTTTCTCCAGAGGCCTGCTAGGTACTGATCGCCCGTGGCGTCGTCCTGCATTCGCGCGGCCACCCCGGCCAAGGCGGGCAGCTTGTCGGAGCCATACGTCAGGTTGGTCTTAGAATATCGCTCCACGATTGTGTTCCATCCCCGTTCTTTGCTTCTCGGCGCGCTCTTCACCAAGAGTTCACCCCAACGATCTGTATCCGGGAGTCCATGTGGGTGTATCTGAGTCGCGATGGTGGACCTGCATTCCCAGAAGATTCCTCGATCCCCAAAATGGACGGTACGCGGCGCTAGCAGTTTCTCCTGGAATACCCAGCCTCTGGTAGCAAGGTGAGTCCCATACGACATTGCTTCTACGGTATCTGGGGCATAGAAGTCTTGCAGTTGGGAGGCCTTGTCTTGGGTTTGGACTTGCACCTGGAACCCACAGCTGTACATCTTCTTCTGATCGGGGAAGCTGTCGTAGACGCTGGTGGAGGATGAGACGGCCAAGTTGATGTAGCTGCCGCCGTAAACGGACGATATGCGACCTGCCTCGTAAAGCCAGTCTGGGTTTTCGTCCTGGCCCTTCAAGCTCTGGATGATGCAGAGTGCGTCGATCCAAATGTACTCGAGCCCCAAACTCCTGGTGTAGTCGATGGCAGCTCTAAGTGTTTCGGGTAGGCTCTCAAGTGGTACATCATCCATGAAGGCGTCGTAATTCTCTGACGTGAGCTTCGTAAATTGCCGCGAGCCCCAGCAGTAGCTCAAAGTGGCATATCGGGGAGTTCCATGCAAACTTGATGACATGACCAACTTGATCCCGTTTTCCCGAATCGACAGGAGTCGCGTTGGTAGCTCGTGTGTTTCCATTCCATGGCAAAGGCCGTGTTCATGTTCTTTGGAACATTGGGATAACCACATATTGATTATATCAACGTCGTTCCTGTGCTCAAGCTGTGGCTTGCCTGTCGTCGTTAGATTAAAGGATATACAGTTCAGTCTACTAGATTGAGTTAGTGGAACACAGTGTAGCTTACCCGGCTGAAGTTTGCTGGTTCTAGTATACATCACAGTTTTTGAACCACCTGACGAGTGTTTAATGTGTGGTGGTTTCAGCGATATTCTTCTCGTGCTATTGTCATCGGTGCTATTGATCGCCAGACGCGACGTGTCCGTCTTGCCCAGATCTCGACGCCTCATCTCTCTGTTGCGGAGACCATCGAGGAAGCCAGGTATGTTGCCGATTTGAAACCACACTAACCCACAGAAGCGACAGCCTGACCTAGCAGCTGCCTCGAGCTGAACTGAATGCACGTTTCGTCGAGTGGGAAACTTCATATCCGATGAGGTCGGCCATTTGTCCAACATACCCTGGCATGAAGCGCAGAACCCGCGGGTCACATCCACTTCGGAGTTTTGGGCTTCACTTTCAAGCATTTCATGGTTAAGTTTCCCTGAATTGACGATTTCGGAGTCCATTTGGGCAGTTGAGTCATGAGAAGGAGTTGTTCGGCTGTTCATCTTAAATAAATTCATGTATTCTAATATAGATAGACACATCTAGTTCAGGACTATGAGGGGGGATGCGATAGATGATAGGGAAATACACTAGAGCGATAGCCAACCCTATCGATAAGCTCTAGATAAGGAATGGGACAGTGGTCCCAAGTCACAATCCGGATCGTACGATCAAACTAGGCGTGATTTTATCTGCCATAACAAATTTAAGCATCGCACGTAGATACGACATTAGCGGCATCTAGTATGCCATGCCGTCGCTGCACTAACCCACTGTGCCGTGCCGTGCCGTCTGCAATTACGAACCTCAAGCGCCTAGTCCCATCCTTATCCCAACGTCAATCGTACCAGACTCCTAATAGTGCTCAGCAAAGTAAATGTGCTTTCTCGGATTCGTAAAACTTCACACATACAGATTCAACGACGAGATGTAGAAGGAAGTCGGAGGTTGATAGACCTCATACCCTGCTTTGAACGGGACGCGATAACAATACAAACGGGACGCCTCCGACACACCCCGTACTCCAAACCGTTGCCCTTATCCCCGGGGAATACTAAGAAGAATAAAACCATCAATACCTGTATGTGCGCCGCGATTATCCTGAACGCCTCGGTGTAACCGTTACCCAGAAATCCGTCATCAACCAAAACGCGGCACTGTGCATCTTCTTTATCGGCGCCGTGGGGTCGAGAATGGTGAAGTCGTATCTCCTCAGCAACTGAGACAGGTTAGTAACTGTACAGCATCTCAAACCAAGGACAGCAGACTTACCTCAGGCAGGACCTTGTTGATCTCCATGATCGCGATACCCCGACCCAGGCACTTGTACTTGCCGTAACCGAACAGGATCTCGAGGCACTCGGACATGTCTTCGAGCTGTTCCTTGCCAGCCTCAAGCCAGCGCTCGGGTCGGAAGGCGTGTGCATCGGGACCCCAGTACTCTTGGCTCCTCAGGATACCCCAGCCGTCGATGCCGACCTCGGTGCCGCCAGGGAGGAAGTGGCCAGCGACAGTGTCACCCTCCGCCGGTACTGACTTGGCGAGCAGCGGCGTCAGGGACGGGAATACGCGCAGGCCTTCTCGTATGACGGCCTGTAGGTACGGCAGGCGCTTCGCCTCGGCATCTCGGATCGGTGTCGTGATAACTCCGGATCGTGCAGCGCCGTCGAGCTCGGCCAGGAGGAGGTTGTAGACTCGCGGGGTGGTGAGAACGTAGAGCAGGGTCATGCGGATCGCCACGGCGACGGAGTCGGTACCAGCCACGCTACATAGATGTTAGATATAGGGCAGGAGGCAATGGACGGAGACGGGTCAGCTTACACTTGTACAAGCGCTTCTCCCGTAGCTTCTTCCTTGTTGGCGCCGTGCTTGAGGAACATGGCGATCATGTCGCGGCGCGCCTCCGCGCCAGGGCCGAAACGCTCATCAATACTGTCCTGGGCAAACCTAGAATGGTGCAACAGCAATGTCAGAACTTTATCGTCACACTTTACTTCACAAAAGTAAAAGAAAATGGCTTACTTGATAAATCGACCAAGACCGACCGCATCCCTCGGCTTCGGCAGCAGCTCGGACATAGGCCAAGTCTGGACAATCTTGGAGAGGTTAGGCAGCGTGGCCGCCGTCGAAGCGATGGGGAAGAAACCCTCGTTCCACTTCACCCAATCATAGATGTCCTTGCCATCATCCAAGAAGCCAAAGGGCTTGCCATAGCACATGTCGCCCACGATGTCGATGGACAACAGCTGCGACAAGACAGCGAAGTCCACCGGTTGGTAGGCGCCATTGGTGGAGAGATACTTGCGGTCGACGAGGTCGATAAGGCGCGAGAGCTGGCGGTCGATTGCTTCTTCCTGTGTTTAGCAAGCACACCATGTCAGTCCCGCACACACATATCTTGGACGGTTGAACCCGCTGTCCAACCACGAGTCATGAATCCGGGGTGAGTGGAGACTCGCTGCTTTCCTTCTGTTTACTTACTACGAGATTACTGGCCGAGTAGCCAGGGCCGATCTTGGTCCGCAGGGCTGCATGCTTTTCCTCATCCACCATGCAAAAGGAATGGTCCTTGCCCTTCTGAAAGCGGAAAGTGCCATACCAGGGGCCCTTCCGATAAGGCGACTTGAGGGCCTCCATGCGCTGGGCATGCCGGAAGTCTGTGGTGATGACCGTGTTGGGACCAATACGAACCAGGGAGCCTTCACATTTCGCCGAGGGAGGTCAGTCAATCTGGGCATTCCCCCATCACACCTTCATTGGAAGATCTCTTATCAGAGATCGGAAAAAGAAAGGACAACTCACCATATCTGCTCGTAAGGTCGCTCAGATTGGAATGCGAGTGGCCGCTCAGGTTGACGCGGAGTAACGGTAGAGAGGACAGGGAGTTGAAGAAGGGACCGGGAACATGGTTCAGTCTTCGCCAGCTCCAGAGCGCTTGTGCAGTGTAACCAACAACCAACAGGACCAGGAGATCCCAGACGAAGGATCCAGTGCTGACTGCCCCATAGAACGTGGTAACTTTGGCCATGGTTCGATGCGAGAAGAAAAAGTTGGAGATATATCAGAGAGATGCAGAATCAGGTCGGGGAAAAACGAGGAATGACAGAAATTAAGGCGGGTGGTAATAACCATCCTTTTCGATCTGGGGTTGGCTGCATGGACCTCTTTTCTCTTTGTTCCTGTTCGCTCCCCCGTGGCCATCAAGCCATGTCGAGCATGTGCAGAAGGCGAGGTGTCTCCTAAGTCCCGCACCATCGTGTTTGCAAGTCTCCAAGCCAACCCACCACCATCAACGGCGTAGCATTGGGGATTGAGGGGGGTTACATGGATCGGGATGGGTGGGCACTCCATATCGACTCCACCTCCCGCCTACACCCACACACAAATCTGAAATTTGTAACCAGGACTGTTACCTGTTTTCCGAACTTGCTAATGGCGAGTTTGCGTCGTTCCGGCAAGCCACCATGCGAGCGTAGACAGTAGGCGTCACGACAAAAGAAAGCAGCAAGAAGCTCAATCATGATCGAGCAAACATGTTGCATTGCACACCTTAGCAAAAACGCCCACATGGCAAATGGCCAATGGCGCTCTGCTTCCGGAGTGCCGCGCTTTCAGTGGTGCCGTGCTAGCTTCAATGCCCTTCAGCTCGAGCTGCTGGGCGCGGATGAATTTTTGGACTTTCTGTCATAAAATGAGAGAGAAGAACCAGTTCCGTTATCCTGTCCTGCCCATGCATTGGTAGTAGCTTGGCGGGAAGCCGAGATCCCTGTCCCGGACCCTCGGTCCCGAAAACCCACACCGTTGCCAACGATTGGGCAGGGGAGGGGGCGCCATCCCAGCACGATTTCTCTACTTGTAACGGAGAAGCATGGTGGAAAAGGACAAAGAAGCCGAACCTACCCTGTTTTATTGGCCACATTCAATCGATCTTGGGATTAGCGGCATGCAGGATTCCCGGGTCCAGAGATCTCGGTCCCAGCATAAGCCCGGAGAAGCAATACTAATAGGGACGAAAATAACGTTGGAGACGATGCATGGGTCGTGTAACCTGTCAGATGTGACGAGCCGTTTTGGGCCTGGTGGGGGGCGCTTTTGGCGCCCTACAGTTGCAGGGGGGCTGCTGAGGGGGATGGGATATCCCGACTTCCTATGAGCTGGGTCTGTTCAATCATGACCAGAGACCTTCTTAAGAAGACTTATGCTTGGAAATGAGTTATCGACTTTTCTTGAACTGCCGAGCTGATGAAATAAAAGGATGGTAGGGTGCGACGCATCACTTTGGTTTCAAAGGGGTAGCAGTCATTTCAGCGTCACTCTGCATTCCCAGCCATGCATGCCAATAGTTATCCAACATCGCTCCAAGCGAGGAGACTTCAGCTTTTGCTTACTCTTGCCTGCCTGCCGCCCACTCACGCACCTGCACCTGGATGGGGACGACAAGAGATATTCTGCAAGGGCCGCGGCCAATCTTCCTACTACAGTTGGGGGCAGCGCACGCAGGGAGATCTATTCCAGTCCCCTGGCCAATAGGCAACACCTCGCCCCTGGCATCCTTCTGCAGACGTGCGCAATTCTCTATTGATAGTTAATAAGCGTGCGGAGAGTGATCAATTATTTGAGGAGAAGTTTATGATATCTCGGGGAGAAAAGAAAAGTGTTTTTCAAAGAATGGTCCGACTTGAGCGAGGTCGACGAGAATCTGGAAACACGTTCTAGACAACATACATCTCTGAGATTCCCGGGATGATGATGGTATATATCTCTCTGTGCCATGTCTTTATTCCCCAGAGTCTATGCTTCCCGAAGATCCACAGCAGAGAGAGACAACTCCACAAGCCGCCCGCCCGCCTAGTTCCCGCGAGCTAGACCCTTCAGACGCCCCTAACTGACTCGTGCGAACTTCCCCATAAACGTTTGGTCAACATGTCCCTCGGTGGCGATGGCCCCTACATGGTGGCCGTGCTGTGGTCCCTGACGGGCCTGATCCTCTTCTTCCTCTTCCTCCGGTTCTACACGCGCATCGTCTGCGTTGCCGCGTACGGCATCGATGACCACTTCTACGTATTCACCTGTGTAAGTTGTCGGCAATGGAAGAATGACAGTCACATACAATGGAGCGAGCATCTAAGCTGACCTAGAGATTGTCTCACACAGGTCCTTATCGTCGCCTACAGTTCCTTAGAGACCGTGGCTGCATACCATGGCTACGGCCAATACGACCTCGACGGCGACGGCGTCGCTAGGAGTACCTACTTCCGCATGATCGGCCAAACCTTCTCGCTCATCGCCACCGGCACCTCTAAGTTCACCGTAGGGCTGTTCCTGCTCCGGCTCGTCGTCGTGAGGTGGATGATCATTGCCATCTGGGTGGTCATGGCCATCATGGGCATACTCTCGACTCGTTCGTTTACCTCTTGTACACTTCACCATGAGATGTTGTCGTTGGGCTAACAAGCTACATAGTGGCTACCATCTTCACTTGGGCGGCTTGCACACCTGTTGCCTTCACCTGGGACGAACGCATCGCAGGGGGAGAGTGCATCGACACTATCCCACTTGCAATGGGCCTGGCTCGTGAGTTCTTCAGTCCACATCTTCCTACAAAAGACTTGGAAACTGACCACAACTTTATCTCTCGTAGTGTTCACCATCGTAGCGGATCTCTTTTTCGCCATCCTCCCGTGGATATTCATCTGGAAGCTCAACATCCCGAAGCGCGAAAAGATCATCCTGGCCTTCAGTTTGAGCTTGGGCATCTTGTACGTATTCCATTCCACCTTCCTTCTTTCCTACCTTGTCGCTCTTTCTGACCGGTTACTCGACAGCGCCGCCGCCGCCGGAGCCAAGAGGATCATGGAAGTGAAAGGCGTCCGCGACGTCCCCGTCGGCGTCATCGTCTGGTCCCAAGTCGAGACGGCCGCCACCCTGGTCTGCGTCGGTATCCCCGTCTGCCGACCCCTCTGGACCCGCCACCTCAGCAAGTACTTCAAGTCCCGCAACAACACCTATGAGCGCCAAGATGGGCCCAGCGATAACAAGAACAACGGCCCCGCGCCCATCGGCATGAACACCTTTGGCGGCGGCACCATGCCCGGCGCCAAGAACTCGAGTGACGGTAGCTCCAAGAGGAAGAAGTCGTCGTCCAAGGTCAGCTCCAAGATCTCATCGCTTTGGTCCATCACCACGACCTCGCAGGCGCCGCGGGCGGGGACCGAGCACCGCCGAGAGGACGAAGACGACACCAAGAGCGACGAGATCAACCTCACCAACTCTGAGGACCAAAAGGGTCCCGACATAGTCGAGACCACGCAGGAAGAGTGCCGTGGTGTGGCCATGGGCTTCCCCGGCGACGTCGAGACCGGCAACGCGACCAAGGTCGGGGCGGAGCTGAAGCGCTCGTGGATCCTGGGCGAAGGCATCAACCAGGCCTACATCCAGGGCGACCAGAGCAAGGAGGAAGATAACAAGGAGGGCATCATGGCGTCTAGGACGTACGAGATCAAGCGCTCGTAAAATAGTCTCGTTGTATGATTATGTTGTCAAACCGCCACCATAGGGAAGGCCTTTTTGTTTAGCAATTCGGCGCATTAGGTTCCGTTCTGGGTGGAAGTTTCGCCGCAACTGGCGGTCCAATCCGTCGCTAAAAAGGCATCAGGAGAAGGAAAACAGTACCTCTGCTGTTGCCGGGGAGGCTAACACTTGTATGGATGATGGCACAATTAGGTTATGAAACATTGGTTGATGATTACTCGGACCGCAGTTGCTCTACTTGAGGATCCTTTCCCTAGTAGCTAGTACCACAATTTACCGTGATACGTTTTGCCGTTGACATCGCTACTCGCCACGATCAGCAGCCGATTGGCATCTCTGCCCGTAAGACAAACGCCAACTGCCCATGGTACAGCATGATGGCCCTGGCTTATCGCCTTCGTGGACATCTCTTTCGCCCCTCGTTGACAACATTGCTCTCCCCGAAGATGCCGTTCTTGTGGAGGGGAAGCGTCTTGCCTTGCGCTTTGTCGAGAGTGTGGCCACGAAAAGTGACAGCAACAGTTGATGGATGCCTTTCGCCATCGATATAACCAAGCTCTCTAGACCTGGCGTGAGAAACGGGAGACGGCACACATACACCGCTCCTGCCCTTTTCCTTTATCGTTCCTCAAACCTTCTGGAAGACAATCGACGTCCGGATTTGGCGGGTAGTAAAGTCGATAAAATGAAACCCCACTGGACGATCGTCTCCGTTATGGTGGGATGAGGTGGAGTGGTCACTTGCATTCGGAGCATCCCTTGGCCCGTGCAGCAATCAGTGACTCGGTGTGAGTGGTCGAATCGTTGGTCGCTCTCCTGAACTAGGCAAGGAAGACCAACAAATAGAAAACATTAAGTGGACATCCCGATCCGATAATCCCCATAAACGGCCACACTTACGAAATGAACATCCCACGGTACCGTGTAGAGGGGCACCAAAAGGGGCACAGTCACAAGACCAAAGATAGGCAGCAGCGACGACTTATAGAAAAGCGATGCGCATCTCAATACCTTTCGTTTCTGTCCCTTTCCCCCAAGGAGAAAATCAAAACCATATCGCTCACTCCTCAATCTCTCATAGCGATACCCCTTCCTCCTCTTCACGCACAACTGCATACGACAAGACCCTAATTTCGTCACGATGGTTTCTGCCGCTTTCCTCCTCACCTCAGCCCTTGCCTGCCTGCAGGTCTCGGCCGTGCCCGCCACCCAAAATGAGCGCCGGTGGATGTGCGGATCGCCCAGCGCGGCGGCCCAGGACCGCTCGAACCAGTGCATGCGGGAGAAGGCCCCGGACGCCTGCCCCGACCAGGATTGCAACGAGGAGTGCTACCAGGAGTTGTGGAAGACGTGCTGTAAGTAAAGAAAGCAACACCATCGCATGTTGGGGAGTGATGCCTTACGAGACTCTGATAAACTGACATATCCTGCTGTGATTTCCAGGCAAGTCGAACGACGGCAAGGTCTACGGAAGCTTGATAGACCCGGAGCGCTTTGACTGCGCCGTGTGGATGCCTTGAAAGATGGCTATGGAGTTCTGATGTTAACCCTGCAGTCCTAGGATCTTTGGTATTCGTACACGACGGATGGCATGATGAATGCCATGCTTAATGAAACCTTTGGCTATTATGTACTCATATTGGATGCTGGGTTTCTTACCGAGCATTATGCGTGTGTATGAAGACAGGAGGGGGAGTCCACTGAGAGTTACTCAAGTATAATATCTAATACAAAATCATCACTCGTTTAACCCAATTGATACGGCTGTCTCGATACGTTTTACGAGTAATACTGAGACACAATATGGTGAACTACTTCGCTACAAGTAGTTCATACCTTTGTAGTGTAGCGCATCGCATAGCTTCTTACACTGATTCCAACTAAACGCCTGTCCGTAATAAGCAAAGACGTTGCTTCCGGTATAAATGTTACTGGACTTGAAGATAATGGTGAAACATGCCATGTCTTTTCATTTCATACGAGTCGGTTTCCGTATTCCTGTCTATTGCTTGAAGCCACTCGCAATGCGAAAGCTGTCAGCCTGGCGACTGAAGAGCAACCAAACTTCTCAAAAGTATGCAAGGTCTTGAATTAGTAGGAGCCACTCGTCTCTAGAGTGTCAATCATTGATAATGTTGACGTGATATTCTCTTAGGCGGTACTGGCAATGAATAAGCTGTGGTGAATGTCAGGTAAGTGACCGCTGGGTTGTAGCTCTGGTGGCCCAACCCCAAACCTTGACATGCTGGCTTAGCTGGCGATGTGTCGAAGTAGAGCTTACATTCAATTCCATTGCTCTTACTGAGATCGTTGCATTGGATACATTTTATTCTGGTGCTCCTCAAAGCAACTCCATCTGCCACATAGTGTATTCCGTTCATCGTGTCTCGACCAACAACACGTCTATGCAAAATCTCTCCTGCATACGTCAAACGTCCTCGTCATCTCCATCACAAAATCAACCAGCATCGTGACCCCAAAGATAACGAAAACACCTTCACGAACACACCCGAACCACAATCCACTCGTCAAGATGGGAAATTCCGGCAAGGTCAAGGCCAACAAGAGCGTCCAGAACTCCACCACCCACAAGAAGAACCCGATGTCCAGCGGCTCCGGCGGCGGCTACGACCTCCCCGCTCTCCGATATGCCACCAGCGACAGCAACAAAGGCCACGGCACCTACCGCGGCGACCAGAGCATCGCCGTCGACGGACGGGACCTGCCCCTGTACAAGTTGAACAACCCGCACGGCAGCGGCGCCAAGTATAATGCCATGGAGCCCCGGACTTCGACTACCGGCTTGGACAGCGCCAAGAAGCTCAAGTTCAACCCGTAACTGGTTTTACTTACGGGTCTACCCATCACCATACATGGTAAGCAGCAGGAAACGATTTCGTACTCTGTCTGCAAAGAACCACCGACTAATCTCTGGCTTATTTGCAGATGCTATGAAGATACGAAACATGGGCTTTGATGAAGTTACGAGCTGGCGTTCTGGCGTTCACGGAAATGGGGTGGTTTGATATCTCAGCATAGGGCAACAGGGTTAGGTAGTCGAGAATGATCTGAAGTGATTGCTTTGGCACGAGGCCCCAGTCTCTCATTGCTGGTTTGCCATACAGTTGTAGTTAGCTGAGCAATGGAAGCTTCTTTGCTATACCTAAGTTTTCCATTGTAAGAGTTGTTTTCTGGTCATGTATCCATCTTGAATGCCGATTATGAGCTATTATTGCAATCTCGTTTTGGTATTCCTTCATCTGCGTAATTTTGTCTCCTTTAAGCCTATCCTGGATGGTGCTGGTCATCAAAGGCTTGTGCTATCTGCTTTGGTCCTGAACAGTATGGCCGCTAATTCGTAAGGTGATGTGCCGCTCTTTGGGATTGGCATTCGGAGTGTTGGCAAGGACTGGAAAGGGCGGCGTTCTTACGTTGTTGGTAGTGAAATCGTCCCGACTGAATAGCAAACGACGCTTTATTTCGCACTCGCCGCTACTGATTACTGTGTAGGCCTTAACTCGGCGACAGGATAACTAGGAGTTTGGTAATAATATGTACTTGTTCTGTGAGAAAATTGTAAGTTGAGGTAGTCTGTCCAGCCGACCTATTCCACGCATGTGTTCCAGAGTCTTAATGGTTTGTGATACGTTTGTCAAACAGCAGTTGTCCGTGAGTCACCGTGCGGCTAATAAGCAGAGTTCCCAGTACAAGTAGTTCACCATCTCCTCAGTCTGGGCGGATTTAGGTTTGATATACAGCCTATGCTTCGTCCTTCACCTATTCGAAACGGATGAATTGGTCAGGCTGTATACATCACTTAGTGGTAAATAATAGGTAATGGACATCCGTTCATACAGTGGCCGTTGTACAGGAGCTCACCTACAGCCCCGAAAACCTCTCCTAATTGCCTTTTAAACAGGGCCTGTATTTTAAATTCAAGCTCGCCTGTTGCGTGAAATAGTAGTAAGGAATCCGTGACGTTCTCCTATAGATTAACTTAACTCCTGGCTGATCGATCCCCAACCATTCCATGCTTCCATTCAATGCTAGTGTGATTGACTGCCCAGATTCTGCCTATAAATTATCCCCTTCTCTCCCCCATCTTGCCTCGAGATCTTTTCCTTCCCACAACTCTCCATCTCCAGCCTTCAGGAAATCCGACAAGTTCACTTTGGCTTTCCACACCACAACCTACACACAACACATCAATCCACTTCCTTCTTCTACTACATAACTTCCACCACTCCACACTTCTCTTCACTACTTCTCATCTGTCATCATCAAGATGGGCAACCACCACGACCGCAAGAGCAGCAAGGGAGGTAGCAGCAGCCGGCGCCTCCCGCCCGTCGATTATGACTCCGAGAGCGACGAGGGCCGCGGTTCATACAGCCGTAGCCATCGCGACCAGGACCGTCTGCCCTCCCTTAGCCGCCACACTCTGGAGCCCCCCGTCTCGGCCAGCTACTCCGCCTCCACCGCCGGCTTCGACTACTACGCGAAGGCTCGTGGCACTACCGGCTCCTATGGTTCTTCCTCTCAGCACATCAGCGGCACTCAGGGCTATGGCTCTTCTCAGTACTCCACCGGCGGCACTCAGGGATATGGCTCCTCCCAGTACTCCAGCAGCGCCCAGGGCGCTCAGGACTGGAGCGCTGGCCGACAGCGGGGCGCTGCCGGCAGTGGCAGCCAGCACCACTCCATCGGACTGAATACCGACTTCGATGTCGTTCCCCAGCGCTCCTCCCGTACCAGCAGCAGCCGCGATGACAGCGGCAAGAAGCATTCCTCCTCGAGCAAGCGTACCAGCACTCACCACTCCTCTCGCTCCACTTGCAAGGACCCTAAGGACAAGGGACGCAAGGACGACTACAGTGACGATTCCGATTACGATGACGCTCCTCGTTCTCATACCATTGGCCGCACTTCCGGCGGTGGCCACTACGGTGTCTTCCGCGCCTACTAGGTCGCTTCTTTTGGTGTGCTTTTCACGACTTCTGGTAAGTGCCCACATTGTGAACATGGTTAACTACGAGGACTTTGCTAACCTGTCACACATGATACAGATCTCGACAAGTTGATGGTATGAATGGTTTTGGGTCGCGAAAAATCGACCAATTGGTTTTTTCTTTCTGGCATGGGTCATATGGAAAGCGATGGCGTCCAGGAGTTGACTGCTTTCTTACATAGACCCGATATGGTTCACTACTTAAGTAGATACTGAAAATTCAGTGCATTGACTTTCTCACAACGTACCTATTTCTTGCTTGCCTACTTGTCTAAACATTCTCTTAAGCCCCGTAGATGAGAACTGTAACCTGATTGATTTATACCTGAACCTTTACTGCGCTATCTTGCAGTTCCAGGGCCTCTTTGTTACTTGGAATTAACGATGGGAAGTCCAAATTGGGTTGTCTTTTGCGGTCTCCGATCTTCAACTTTCACACCTATTGGCACAGAGAAGCCCAAACTGCGCGACACAGTGTCTGATACGAGGGGGCCCATGAGGTGCCAAGCGAGTATGTTGGTCGATTATCACACCGTCAAATTCAAGCAGCAAGTTCGCCGAGCCCGCAAGAATAGATTGACCTTGGAGATGTAGATGTAGCTCACTCAAGCATTTCTCGACCTAGACAGAGATGCAATTAAGACCGTGTGGAGATTCGCTCAGAAATTGTCCTAGGTAATCCGCTGTCTATTCCTTAGCCATGGAGCCAGAAGTCCAAGTCTCATGATAGTTTGAACGAGGACGGCGGCGTCGTCTGCCTCGAGCCCCCGCCGAGGGCAAGGACTCATCCTCAAAGAGCGGCTTTGACAAGTACGCTCAGGAGAAGACGTCCCGCAGCCTGGTGTTTGGGAACATATTCAATTTAAATAACCTTACCTCTCACGGAGAGCGGACTGGTACATTCAATGCTTTAATTCAATGTAGCACTGAGTCGCTGATTGACTGATTAACTGCCTAGATGTGCCTATAAGTTCCACCCTTCTCTCCCACATCTTCTCTCGATCTCTTCCTCCCCACACATCTCCAGTCTTCAAGCACTCCCAAGCTTCCAGTCTCGAGACAACTGTCAACCCACCCATAAACACCAATCCACTTCACCTTCCGTGTCTTTCTTGACACACTCGATATACTACTCGACATCAACAATTCTCCACCTTCTCGATTCTCTCTCTACCTTCGATTCCTTTGTTGCTGTACACCATGCCTCAGGAGCGCAAGACCCGCGGTGGCGGCGGTAGTGAGAACCTCCCTCCCCTGGACGACGCTCTGAGCAGTGAGGAGGGCTGTGGCACTTACAGCTACGGCTACCGCTCTGTTGACCGCGACGCCAACAACCTGCCCCGCATGAACCGCTACAACAAGCGAGGCCAGAAGACCAAGTTCTACGATACCCTGGACTACGGCGATGTTGCCACAATGGAACCCCCCACCACCGAGGGCAAGTACTCCTCTTCGAAGAGCGGCTTCGACAAGTACGCCGAGGAGAAGAAGTCCCACAGCAGCTCCAGCCATAGGCACCATGACAGCGGCCACCATGCCTCCTCCAGCAGCCGCCATGACGATAGCAGCAAGCACTCGTCATCAAAGCACTCGTCCAGCAAGCACACGTCGTCCAAGCACCACGGCAGCGGCAGCAGCTGTAAAGACCCTAAGGGCAAGGGCAAGGACAAGCGTGACGACGACTACGATTACGATGGCGGTAGCAGTCGCGCCTACGGTGGCACCTCCAGCGGCTCTTATTACGGTGGCAGCGGCTCTGGTGGCTACTCTTCCTACTACAGCACTTACTAAGTTGCTGCACGCCCGCCCACTGAATGCTTTCCTATAGAAGGACGAGAAGCTGTCTTTGCTTCTGCAGTGAATCTGACTCTTGGCTTCCTGGTAAGTTCCCCTCCCCATCGCGAACATTGTGCCTGCAATGACTTTTGCTAACTTGCTATGCGATGGGCTTTAGATGACGCTGCGCTATCTTGTAACGACTGGTTTTTGGCTGATGGATCGATATGATCATTTGATTTTGCGACAATTGGGAACGCTGGTGTTCAGGCGTTGATTGCTCTGCTTCATCGGCCCTTTTATAGGGCTCTAGATACCCAACACTGATACACGAACTCACTGTGCTATATCATATTTGTCTACTTTCTTGATTGCTTAGTTATCACAAGTGCATGTCAGACATTTACTGGTGTTTGGGAACTTCCTCGATTCGTAGACTACGTCACCGTCCCCTTAAGGACCGAATAATTGTACCAAAAGGATCATGTTAGTGGCCTGAGATGGCGATTCAAATGCTGAATCTCCCGGATCTTCATCCACGAACATTCAAATGCTCTGATGTTCCTCACAAGCCATTACTATTGTTTATGGGAATGGCCACTGTGCAGCATGCACTGATTGGCCGCATCCGCGGGCTGTCTATAGAACGGAAGCAGACAAGCCTGATATTTGGGGACAGATAGGATTTCAGCAACCTTACCTGGTACGGAGAGCCGACTATTACATTCAATGCTTCAATTCAATGCAGCACTGATTCATAGCACCTGAGGGATGTCTACAAAAGGAAGCAGATAAGCTTCATATGAATGCATTACTGATTATCTGATGGACTGGCCAGAATTTGCCTATAAATTCCTCCCTTCTCTCCCACATCTTCCCTCGATCTTTTCCTTCCCACACATCTCCAGCTTTCGGTTCGACACAACTACATAAGCACACAACATCAATCCATCCCCTTTCCTTTGTCCTTCGTGACACATCATCATTATCTACTACCACTCAACCTCCACCACCCTCTACACACTCTCGCATCCCCCCTTACTACTTCTGCTCATCCGTCGTCAGTCATTACAATGGGTAAGCACGGGAACTCCCACCGACGTAGCGGCAGCAAGGACCTCCCGCCCATCCGAGATGCCCTGAGCAGCGACGAGGAGCTCGATTCTTACAGCCACAGCCGTCGCTCCGTAGGCCGCCACCAGAGCAGCCGTCTTGACACCCTGGAGCCCCCCGCCTCGACCTCCTACTCGTCCAGCAGCGCCGGTTTTGACTATTACGCCAAGAATCGCCAGGCCCGCGGCACCACCGACCACAGCAGCTACGGCGGCACTGGTGGTGGCTACTATGGCGACGCCAGCGCTAGCTCCCAGGGCAATTACGGTGCCAGCCAGTACTCGAGCAGCAGCGCCCAGGGCGCTAATGAGTTCAACGTCGGCTATCAACGCCGTCAGGTCAGAAGCCGCAAGGAGAGTGCCCCGATCGAGCGCGCTCCCGACTCCAACGCCGGCCGACAGCGCGCCCCCGCTGGCAGGGGCAAGACACACCACTCGGTCGGGCTGAATACCGACTTTAACCTCACCCCCAGCGCAGCAGCAAGCACCACTCCTCAAGCAAGCACCAGTCCCGCTCGAGCTGTAAGGATCCCTCGGACAAGGGAAAGAGCCGGGATGACTACGGTAGTGATGACGAGTACGACGATGCCCCTCGTTCTCGCACTTATGGCGGTACCTCCTCCTCCGGTGGCTACTACGGTAGTAGTAGCGCTGCTGGTTACTACGGAAGCGCATATTAGGTTGCTTCTCTTACCATCTCCTACTGTCTTCTTGCCTCCCGTAGATGCGAAGCTGGTTTTGCTTCAACAGGGACGTCTGACCTTTGGCTTATGGTAAGTGCCTCCATCACGATCAAAATGAATGTGAGACAATTTACTAACTTGTCATGTACTGGATTTAGATCTTCATGAGTTGCTTCTTTGGCCGTTTTTCGGTCCTGGATAACTGACCGATGGGTTCTATGGTATGAGGCATTTGAAGAGCGAAGGCGCTGAGGAGTTGATTGCTTTCTTCTATAATAGGCCCTCTCACGAGCGCTAGATACTGAAAATCAGTGAACTGACTGTGCTTTACCCCATTCTGTTTCTTTTCGTTATGTCTTGGCTATAAAATGTGGATTCCTGAAATTCTTAGTTGCTAGCTGTCGTGTTCCATTAAGAAATTGACCCATGTATGTAGACCTTCAGCCGCTGCCCAGTCCTTCAACCGAATGTCATATCTATTCTCTTCGCTCAGGCATAGCCACCTTTTCCACAGCGTTTCATTTCGTGATGAGAGTCTCATGATGACCGCCTCGGGGATAACACCAAGCCTCTGGGCTTCTTTGGCATGGAAGCTCAGTTCGCATAAGGCAAAGTTGATGATTTCAGGGTACTCGCGTAAAACCCGGACGGCGTCATCCCCGAGAGACTCCATGCTAACATCAGATCCATCGCCATCGCCAACGCCATCGCCAGGCTCTTGGCTTTGGGCCGAGGTTGAAATTGTATCAGTTCCATGGTCGAAAAGAAGCCGTAGGCGAAACCGTCTCTGGTCCGTATCTGACTGCTCTCGTTCCAGTGTAGACAGGTAGCGGGAAAATTCGGTTTGGGCAGCCGTGTCGGCTGGATCTCCCCGCATACTCTCTGCTGCATTCGTGCTGTCAGATGTGTCGGTCAAGGCTGGGCCTAGATGTGACCCGAGTCTCTTTGTGCTTGCAGACGAGAAGCTTCGGACACTGCTGCCCCGTCTGGGCTTTGACGCGTCTACTGAATTGCCCGAACATCCGTCCAATGAATCTGGTCGACCGTATTTGATTCTAGCATCCACCAGGTCGTTGAGGTCTCGAACAGCGATGAGTGAAATGCAGGTGTCCAAGATGGCCAAGTGACCATCTTGGATCCCTCCCATCCACTCAGGACGGTATACACCGGCCATTTCTCCTTGTACAAGGAATTCCGCGACTGATCTGTGGATCAAAGAAACAAGCCTGGTCTCTCCTTGCTCCGAGTCCAACGACCCGGCGAGACCGCCAAGTGACAACTCGGCGTGCTGTGGAACGTCTCCAGTGACGAGCGTCTCCACACTCAGGGAAGCGGACGCCGGCTTTTGGGTGATGCGTACCAAGCCCATGGAAATATGGCAGATCAGATCCGCCAGGTCTTCGTCATCTCGTGCCCAGAACTCCGACCACTGACATGAACGAAACGAACGCGGTGGCCGACGTTGGAGGAAAGGGAGGAGATAGCGCCATTCCCCTAACGTGAGATCCTTGGCCAGCACAGCCCATCGAAGTACCTGCAGCATCATCTCCCGATTTTCCGCATTCGCGATCAGATTACCGTAGAGTTCCATGAGTGTCTTGGGGGTCTCAGAAAGTAGCGCGGTCAGGTGGAGGCCATTCCTTTTCCCTTTTACTATTTCTTTGATCAAGCGCTCTGTCACTAGGACCACCCAAAGGAAGTTGCCACGGGAGCGCTCTTTGATATCCTGCTTCACTGCCGCAAATTCTGATTCACTTTGGCGCTTATACCTGCTAAAGGACTTGTCGATGTAACTTTGGATGCCAGGGCCATTCGCTAGCTCGGCTTCGATATAAACACAGCCTTGGAGTGGTATCGTGCCGATATGTCTGGTTGTGAGACAAATCTTTAACCCGACGTAGTCCCTAAATATCAAGTCGTGTAAGGTGTTGACAAGTTGCAGGGCGCTTTCATGATCATCACATTCGTCCAGCGCGTCAATCAGAATGACAATTGGTGAGATTGCATCCACAAACAGCTCTTCGAACATTTGTGCGAGCTCATTCTGCGTCCAGTTGACTAGCATAGACTGAGCGTCCGCCAATTTCGATTGGTGTCGATCGACTGCCCTGGCCATTGCCTGACGGGACTTAGGCAATAGCTGGTTGAGCAAGGACCTATAGAGACCCGTAACACTATGCAACAGATCATCGTCTGCCTGGGAACTGAAGAAGAATGATGCCAAGTGAGAAGGAACAAGCTGTGTCTCCGTGGATAGCATCTGGACTGCTTCTCTAATTGCTGTCGACTTTCCGGTACCAGGGTCTCCTTTGATCCACAGGACTGGATGGGTGCTGGGACCACCTTCCGCAGCACACCAGTTCTGAAATGCCGTATGCTTGATCAGCCACTCGCAATCCTTGGTGGTGTCCCAGGGCTGGCATGCCTCATGCATTCCTGGGAAGGATAAAGACTGGAGAAGCTGCGCTGATTGACAATGAGTTATCGAAATGTGGACTTTTGGGTTGTGTGCAACATACACTCTTTCTCGTGGATATCAGCCACGGTCGCAACCTGTGATATATCTGGGGAGGCGGATGGGGCTTGGCCCACCGAAGATTGGTATGGGACAGGTATCAGAGACTTGACAGGAGCAAGCTCAAGACTGAAATTGCATATATCAGCAATTTCGGCCATAATCGTGATGAGATTGGGATCTCGAGGGCCGGAGAAACGACACATGTCCCGATGGTTGGCGTTGAGCACTTCTGCATGTTCTCTTTCATCTCCAAGTGAGGACGAGATATCATCAACAATCTTGTCGCTCAGCCCGCCAAAGCATGTCCCTTTGAACCCTTGACCCTCTTGAAATGTCTTTACCCTGATGGGGTGGTTGTTCCACACGGCGGAGAAGGATTCTTGGGACCTTTGCAAGTCGGAGGTCTTCAGCCCAAGGGCATCAAGCAGGGCCGAGCTGGTATCCATGCCGAGCGATCTCACAATTTTCGACGCCGCGTTTCCCAGTTTGGCCCACGGACTGCCCCTATGCGGGGTCCCAAGGAACACAACTGCAGCCGTGGAGCGAGCGATGGCTCTGAACCGGTCGTCACTGGAGTTGTATGAAAGCGAAAGCATCTCCTTGGTGACGATACCGCCAAGGGAGTGTGCAATCAAGACCTTTGGTCTCGTAGTTGATCCCAGCCGGCTCATTCCGTAAAGAAAGTCCTTTCCATGTTGATAGACGGAGCTCTGGTTGCTTGGTCCATGTATTCCCTTGGTAACATGGCTATCGTAGCCCCAAGTCAGTATTCGTGCCCTAGGGCAAAAGTCTGGCAACGCCTCTTTCGGCCAAAAGTACATTGGACCTTCGCCAACAGGATCTCGATTGGACCCCGGATCGACGTCACCCCCGGCATCAGCCATGAAGCTGTCTTCTTCTCGGTTGTCGCACTCTTCTGTTTTTGATGCAGCATCACCCAACGAGGCAGCAGATTTCGACCGAAATACCCCGACTATCCTCCTCCCAAAACGAACTTTTTTTCTTCGGTCCTCGAGATGCAGTGCGCCTCCCGACATTCGGCGCTTCCTCGACGACTTTGGGGTGGGGGTACTTGCTGTCGTCACTCGCGGTGCGGCCCATGTTCGGAACGGGTGCCCTTGCAGACCGTGGACAAAAACAATGCTAAATAGCAAGACCCGGCCACGTTAGCATCGCATTAAAAGAACCATAGGTTCGTCCGCGTGTAGAGAATATGTGTGTTGGCTGCGTGATTGGGCTGGGGCTTACTCAACGTCCGGTGTGCCACTGGGCTCAAACACAACCGACATTCCGATGTCATTGACGGAGGTGGGGCCTTGCCAGGGTTCCAGGGGAGTAAAGCCACCCCGCTGGACCCCTTGTTGATCAGTGTTGGCCATTACCGATCGATGTTGCCTTGCTGGCGTTATTCAACTGTGCGGGGGTTTGGAGACAATACCCTCGTCGGTGAAGAAGAGTGCAGAGGTAAGCAACCAAATAATATTTCGTAAGACGAGCTGATCGCCGTCCTTCCTGCGGAGCTGGCCCGGGACAACATTGATACCGACATGTATTAGCGAGCCAATCAATCCGTCAGAGCAGGTCCTGCATCGTGACGTAGCATCGATGCTACTTTCGGCCCATTTATATAATTATGCTGCTTACCACCGAAAATAAGACATACACTTCACAGGGGCATAAATTAGCTTGGCCTTTGAATGCTGCCCATAAGTCAGTCGGTCATGGTAACTTGTTGTTGGAGCCCCCGTTAAGTGTTCTACGAGCATACCGAGTTCTCCCTGATGGCCTACTTTTGAAACAATTATGGGTGGCCCTTACAACTACCTGATTCCACCTCCACAGGTGTCACCCAGTGGAAGCAGCGGCGAAGCAGTACTTGATCAAATGGATGTGCAGTTTGGTTCGTTGGGCACTGGAATCTCAAGTTATGGAATATAGGTTATCCCCGGGGTCTCGATGACTGCTGCTCCTACGAAATCACCGTTGCCTTTTGCTGGGGTCTGCAAACCTGTCGTGCAAAGGGAGTTACCGGTGCACATTATAGCGGGCACTGAATATCAGTAGTTGATAAAACTTAGTCGTCCGGCAGTCTTTACTAACCTTCTACTCCCGTGGTTCATACCTACCGCCATCCGTCACTTGCCCACTACACACGATTCTCTACACAGCAGAATTTGAACGTATCCGATTTGTAGGGCACTAAGTACTCAAGTAGTAACGCCTCATATCACGTCCATTCAAGTCCTATACAGTGGAAAATCGCACCTCATGCCAGATTAACCTCTGTGAGTCTTTGGGTTCTGCTGGCTTTGTGTGGTATCGAACCGGAATTTCCAACACAAAACAACATAAAAAGACTAATCGTCGTACCAGACGGCTTTACTTCATCGTGAAAGAGCCATCGTGATACATTCGAAACAGCCCAAACCCGAGGCATTCGACACTCTTATATGCCACTACCCCCGTTGCTTGAGGCACAAATTCACTCCACCCGCAACAATTTAAAACTACATACCTAACCCCTGAGCAAACAAGACTCCCATACCTAGTCTAGAAATAGACTCGGCTCTGCATATTGAATGGAGATCTGTTGGCGACAGAACGGCTCTTGATTGGTCCAGGAAGAGCTGAAATACTCTTAGCTTCTTGGTCTAGCCCCAACTAAGCTTCTTACTAGGTAGGACATTAGAGGATCGATAGCCTTCCACTTAGTGCTGCCAGCTCCCCCAAGTGCTAGCCCATACTTACGGGACGCTTATAGTTAGCTTCATTCTAACGCTTACTTGGAATTTCAGCTCATATATAGCCAAATTACAAGAGGAGGTCCCAACTCCTTTACGCAGTAACCAACATATCTATATGCCAGCTTAGTCCCACTTGATTATTCCTCTGTCGTTCTCTAGGTATTCCTTCATCCAGTCACTCATTTAGCTGTACCTTGCAGTTTTTTTACACTTTCCCAGGATACCTGGTATCCGACAAGATGCAGTTCGCCACCGTTCTCCTTGGCGCTGCCGCAGTCTTGGCACCCGCTGTCGTCGCCAAACCTGTGTCCACCATCCAGATCGTCACGCCCCAGCGACGCTCTGGATTATTTCCCGACCTGGACCCTAGCATATTTAAACAGGTGCAGCAATGCTCGCGCGACTCGCTGTATGACCTCTTCCACGAGGACACGCACATAGCCAAGGCCAGTTTCTACTGCAGCAAACTCATCCAGGCCAGTACCGCGACAGTCACGGCTACTGTCCCTTTTCAGCCCACTACTGTGTATGCGCAGACTACGACGGTCACGCCGGCAACGACTTACGTCACTGCCACAGATACGGCCCACGCTTCGGTTACCGTGACCTCTGTGGTGTATACAACCATCATAGTGCCCACCACAGTGGTGGCCGCCACGTCATTCGTCTCCTTCACCAACACCGAGACCTTAACCACGACGGATGCAACTAGCTTTGCTACGGTCGAGTCGACCACCACGACGACCACCACTGATGCCACATCAACCCAGACTCAGACAGAGTAAGAGCCCACTATTCTCCAGGTTTGATCACATATACTGACCATATGCGAAGCCTGAAAACGACCACTCTCGCTACAGCCGTCCCCTTCAGGAAGCGGCAAAACAAGGACAAGTGCGGCACGGCCAACTGGCTGACCACGGCCCTGAGCAACGGGCCCTCCAAGTTGAGCAGCGCCTGTTCGTGTCTCCTCACGCAGGCGTCCACTACTGTCACGGTCACATCGACCGGCGCCGTCATCACGCAGACCAGTGTGGTATGTTGCCTACATCCATGTAGATTCACCGACCAAGGACCGTCCACTGATACGCCCATATAGGCAACCGTTGATGCCACAGCCGTGGGCACCGAGACGGCCACAGTCACTGACACCGAGACCGACTCCGAGACCACGACGTCCACGGCGAGCTCCACAACCACCATCGACGCCACGGCGACGGAGAGCGTGACCTTGACCGTGAGGGAGACCAAGCCCGTCACCGCCGCCGGCACGACGACCGTAGTCAGCACCAGCACCATCTTCGAGACCGCTTTGGTTTCCACAACCGTTACCGTAAGTAGCCCCACCCCCAAGGAATTTGGATCGACGCATCGACATAGCCACCGCCTACACAACGTCGTGTTCAAGTTACACCAAAACTAATTCCTCATCCCCCACCACCAACAGTCCACCGTGACGGCCACGCCCTCACCTCCTCCGGTCCCCCAGTGCTCGGATATTCCCAGCCCCTACACGGGCTCCGCCGGATCTGCCTTCGATCTTTCCTGCGACACGGTCTACAGCTCTGCCCAAGCGTCCGCGACCCGTCCCGCGGGCTCCTTCGTCGAATGCATCAACCTGTGCGACGTATTTGGCACTGACTGTGACGCCGCGAACTATTTCGCCGCCACCAGCACTTGTGAAATCCTCAAAGGGACGCTCGGGCAGCTCGTCCCGTTGACCGACGGCTCCGCCTCATCGGCCACGAAGAAGAAGGTGGTCCCTCCGGCCCCCAAGTGCGCCGACTTGCCCAACCCCTACAATAGTCCCCAGTTTAACACCTACGGGCTCGCCTGCGACAAGGCGTACGACTTGAGGAGCCTCATCGGGGAACCCCGGCCCGTCGACTCCTTCGCCGCGTGCGTCGAGGTCTGCGACGGGTACCGCGGCACATGCGACGCCTTGAACTACGACCTCGGCGCCAAGCAGTGCTACTTACTCAGCGGCTACGGTTCCCTGAGCAATGTGCCGGGCTTTGTCGCGGCCAGACAGTTCTACGACGATTCGTAGAAGAAAGATGGTGGGGAGACATTATATAGGCGGGACAGCACTTTCGTCGCTCTGCCCTCGTGTGTGTGTCCGACGTGGGCCGGTATGGAGAGTTGGTTGAGGCATGGAAGGCTTCGTGAAGTTAAGGGTGGACATTCGGAAGCAGTCGAGGACAAGGAGTTGAAACCGTGTATCTAGCTGCACTAGCGGCCGGATGGCAAGCCTGTCGTTCGAAGATGCCGGGACTTGCTCGCTCACTACGTTTCGTACAATAGCAGCATCTACTAATATTACACTGCATTACACTCATTGTTACGCTCATCACTTATCAGAAACAATGGTGTGGTGCCATGAATCATCATCGCTTATACAGAGACCCCCAAAAAGGGGCAGATCATGCTACACTCGATGGCCATGTTTACTACGTTTCATCTGCTCGCACTCGTCTGTGCTGGGCGGGGGGCGCATGCAGTCAAACACACCCCGAGTCCATCCGGGATGGGGCTGCCGGGCTGGAGAAGCGGAGCCGGTCATCCCCCGTCCGATGTCTGCGCAGCGCCGCCGGCTTGCAGTCAAAGACGGTCTGGGCACAGGCACTGGCCCCGGAACTTCGGAGGAGAGCACGCGCCACCAACGTATTCGGCGACGTTGACTCCAACCCCGTCAGGGGTGCCTGACAATGTCCGGTAAGTTCCAAAGCTAAGGAAAAAGCGAGATTGCACACACTACTGGCATGCCCGGTGGAGGTTCTCATATTACTTGAAAATGTACCGTGACCTACCCCGGCCTGCTTTGTGGGAGCCGACTCCTCTGGCTGGTGGCTGGCAATTCGCAGCCGGAAAACCCACCCTCATCTAGTTGGTCGCAATGCTCAAGTTTTGGTTATATATCTCCGAAAAGCCCAGGCCAGGGTTATCGCAGTAGCGGTTCTAAAGTGGAGAGACTGGTCCTCGCAGCCGGCGATGTCAAGGAACCAGGTCATGATCTTGGGTGTATATCGCCATGAAAGGTTGTTGTAGAGGCATCCGAAGGGAACCAGCGATGCACTCGGTTTCCTGCTGATCTCAACAGCTCTCAGGTATTGAGTTTGTATTCCATCCTACCAACGTATCTCCCCTTTAAGCGGCAAAAGTGTGATTAGATGGAGGTCGCCACGGTTTGTGTCGTCTGGAGGCACATTTCCAGTTTGATCTCCGGTCGATCGACCGTAAAAACAAGAGATCGGAGTTTCTCGTACGATATCCATCAAGAAAGATTGGCGACGCCGGACTAGTTATAACGAAGCCCACCGAACCTATATGAGTTGTTCACCGCTGCCGTCTATATACTACAAATGGAAGGGCTTGCGAACCCGCCGAGCCCATCTTTGCCCAACAAGGTCGGCGAGGATCCCTCGGAGCCGGGAAAAGAAACAAAAAAGCAATAGTTGTGCGGAGATGGAGGTTTCCGTTTGTCATGCTTATACTTCTTTCGGGGCAGATGCGATTTAGTCTGTCCTTGATCAAGGTCGCAGGCATGAGATCTGACATAATACTTGGGTAGTATCACTCCGAACTCCGGGGTGCTGCTCCGACGCGTTGTTTCACCTCGCGGCGACCCGATGTTTTGGCTATAAGGGGTGGGTATTGGAAGCGACGCACACGTTTCGATCGTTCGATTTTTCTTTGCTTTTGTCGAAAAGCGTTGGGGGAAAGCAAATCTTGCCTCGTGGACTGCAGTCAATTTTGAGACATGGTTGTCGCGAAACGTCCCGAGTGCACATTCTGGCAGGCCTTGGCAAGACAGGGAAAGTTCGCCGCAATGATAATGTTGGCGGAGTATAAGACAAGGGAAAGAGGACGAGGCACACCCGTACGAATCAACGGGGCGGGCGAGACGGGTTGGCTAGCCACACTGCAACCACACAATGTCTCTTCAACCATTGCTTGGTATCGGTAGCGAAGCCCGTCGATTGGCAGGCGAGGCAGGAAACCCCTTGTGGCGTGTTGCAACCTCGTTTCTAGAAATCGGTTGGGGTCTAGATCTCATTGGAGGAGAAAAGGAAAATGTTACGCAACCGTTTGGGACAGTGCCACCCCTGTCCCTTACCCGAAGAGGGCATGATGTAACCTCAACCCCATGGACAAAAGTTGATCTAGGATCAGTGGGAATTGGTCCAATATTAGAGATACCAGATGAACAGATGAACAGACGAACCATCGAACGATTATGTTTGGTCAGAAGATGGGGGAAGACTATCCAAAATCCAGTGATCCAGATTCGGTATGCATATCATAGACGCTCAACCAGTATGTCTATGCAATGCATCTCATACTTGGAGCGAAGACCGTATCTCATGCCCGTGCAAGGGTCTTCCGCATAAGGGGCATGATAATAATGGTAGGAGTGAACCAGTAGAGATCGATCCCGAGGCAGTGGGAGGATACGCATAATTGCCCACCAAGTTGCGCCGACACGGAGCAATGCCATGTTTGGTCAAGCAATGCATTTCCCGGGAAAACGAGATTCTGGACTTCGAAATTGGCATTGGCCGCTCAACCGAAGTTGCATCGCAGAAGAAGACGGGGTCTAGATGGGGGAAGGTGCTATGTACATATCGAGTTGGCTTTTAGCCTTGCAACGAATCGTAAATCTACCTCTTGAAATCTCGCCGACTGGGTGGAGAGCAAAGTGGCAGGGGGGCTAGCAGGGGGACTGGCAATGGTCATTTCCTGGTCGTTGCTTTTTTGTATCGAGTCGTACGATGACAATGTGGACCGCCGGGAACACAACCCATTCTTCCGGGCCCAGAGGCTCGGGTACTCCCTTTTGCTCGTGTGCCCTCCTGATTTGGCCGGCCCTACCCAAGAATCGGCCCGAGGGTCTTCACATGCCCATGCAAGTCATGCCAAAAGCAATTGGGAAGAGTCAGACGTGTTGTGGCAATTGCGAACGCATCGCAGGTATGTCAGGCAGAAAGGGGCAGCAGCATCATGTGTTTGCCTTTAGGTATTCGACAGCAGTCTATTATATCCAAATTTCTATGTGAACCAAGTATGAAGTAATATGTACGAGAGCCTTTGGATCTACATCAAGTTGAACCATTTGGCCTGAGAGATGTTGTGGACATCTTCAATGTAGCCAGCCAATCTCTTCCCAAGGACCCAATAAAACAGCAACGCTTTTGTTATCGCCAACCTATTTGACATGGTTCTTCTGGTCGTGAGTGACGTGGACGGTCTCCTCATCGACATCAGAGTCGCGTCGAGTGCGGCGGCCGACAAGGGGCTTGAGACCCGGAAGGGCGACGACGGTGATGGCGAGCGCCATCTCGAGCATGCTGAGGGGGTCTGTGGCACCAAAGTCAATCAACGGCTCGCATTCGGAGATATTAGTACATGAAAGAAGCAATAGACTTACAGACAAGGTTCTCCTGGCCAGTGCCGATCTTGAGGCAGGCGAATCGGACGATGGTGGTGAAGATGGTCAGGGTACCGAAGACGAAGGTGACGGCAAGACCGGTGGAGGCCGTCAAAACACCCTGGATCAACAGGATGAGGGGGATGGCGTAGACTGGCAAGCACGCGGTCAGATATCAGGTTCCCAGGTGGATCGTAATTAACGTTAATCTGTGGGTATGTGTGTGAAGACTTACCGACGAGGTAGCAGGTTAGGTTGAGCGTGAAGTTCAGAATGAAGGGCTCGGGTGCGTAGAAGACGCTGCAGGCGCCCTCCTCCTGTGACCACTGCACGGACACGGGGACGCCACAGAAGAAGGTGTCATCGAAGAGGATGGTCAGGTAGCAGATGCACACGAAGGCGGTGATGCCGTAGAGGAGCTTGCGCATGCCCGAGCTGATGCTGCTCCGGAAGAAGGCCCAGTAGAACGCCAGCATGCTGAGCTTGGGGAAGCCCATGCCAAAGTCGTAGAAGTAGTTGGACGCGAAGGAGATCTGAGCATTGTTGGTTAGCTCGTGGTCTTGCGGCACTTGGACCCAGTCCTCGTGGTATTGTATTGGGATCGCCGTTGGGCATCACTTACCTTGGACAGCTTCTCAGAGGTCTCGTACTCGTCTAGCACGCCCATCTGGTAGGTCAAGGTGTCGCAGATGATCAGTCCGAGAGCGATCCCGGCCGAGGCCAGGAGCAGCCAGTCGGACCAGTCAAGTCGCTGCCGGAGGCGCAACAGACGCGTGTAGACACGCAGTGCGACGAAGAACAGAGCGACTATGAGGAGAATCCATTCGGATATCTATATGACGGAGGTGTGATGTGAGTCCAAGCGTGCATGCCAAAAAGCAGTGACAGCTGCGATCTGTCACTGCAGAAGGGAGGGGCTCATCGCGGGAGTGTCAGAGCTACTGCTGCTTGCTTACCATAACATCCTTGCCGTCAATGAAGTGATCCATTGTGATCAGCGGGTTGATCGGTTCTCGGAGGGTCTGTTTCTACGCCAAAAAGAAAGGGGATCTGACAGATGCTGCTGCAGGAAGGGAGGGAGGAGGATGCCACTGTACAACAGAGAGAAGGATTATGGAAGCCAACATGACACTTTAACCGAGGGGAACAAAGTGCTCCTCGAGATCAATATAAAGTAAAAGACGGGATCAACAGCGGGCCACGGACGGTCTCCAAGCCTGTCCATGTTGTCCAAGCTTTCGTAGACCTCCAAAACTGCACACCACCCCAGCAACGACTTTTCCATGCCAAGCCAGACAGGGGGGTGTGGCCTCAGACGACATTGCCCGATAATTGTGGGAAATACGTGCCGAATGTAGAGAAGGACAGCGCAGATAGATTAATTTATCCGGGGCCAATGGGACACCTGCGCGGAGATTTGCGTCGAGGGTGCAGCAGGAGAGGACTGGCATAGCTTCACTCGCTACAAAGGCAGGGCAGAGGCACAGATGGTGTGTTGGTTCCAGGCTGGCCAGTTTTGGAGCTAGCAACGTGCCATTGGCTCTGCACTGGGCAGGGGTCCGACTCCCCTGTGGATGCGACCCTCTCTTTCTCTCAGATGCGATGAACCAAACAAATTAGCGCAACGGCCACTCGCTGTCAAACCCCAAATAGTGCGCAATTGCAACCTTGCGATACCAAACCGAGCATCCGAAGTCTCATCGATATCCCGGCCATCGTAACAGCCTCTGCTAGAATTATATGCAGTGTAGTTCTAGATACATGTAGCTTTTATCCCTGGGTCTTTTGAGACTCGACTCGAGCAGATGCAGAAGATGTCTCTATGCGCATTTCGCTGACTGCAGACCGATCAATCTCGGCCCCTGCAGCCAAGCTCGGAGACTCCACCGTCTGGGCGCACCGCGACAAGCTCACCAGGGTCCACTGCCCACTAATTTGTACCTGGGCCGTTCGTTCCTCAGCACCCTAAGCCCTAAGTACGCCGCCGGACCGGCGGGTTGGCCTTTTCCGCGAGCCGTTTCTACTTCACTTCCCCCATGGACCACCCCCCGCTGCAAAGGCCGGCGAAACATGGTTGAATCAATCGCACCACACCCACCACCTTCTTCTTTCTATCTGCCAAGTCCCTCCGTCATCCCTGCTCGCTTACTGTTACACACCGGCCAGGCAGTGGGACGGGAGAAGAAAAGAGAAGGCTGCGACTAGACACGGCAGCAGTGTAACGGTTCGCTTGACACCTGCATTCAGGAGAAATTCATGCATATTGCTGTAAGAGAGATGAGAGCGATTCAACCACTCACCTCTCACCTCTGGCCCTGATACCCCTGGGCGGCCCGAAGAGGTGTGAGGCTAAAGGGTGAGCGAGAGTGAAAGAGATGGGGAACCCCCTCTCGCTTGCCATGCCGCAGTGGGCACGCAACGCATATTCCTTCTCGCGTAACAGGCCCTCTGTGACAGGCTCTGGGCTTCTGACTCGCCTCTTTGGCAGAAGCTTGGAGAAAGTAGGTTCCGTTTGGATAATTGGGCAATTGGACGGAAAGGATGACGACGGAAGACCCATGATCGACTGTTTGCATCGGGCATATTAGAAGTCCTGGAGACCCCATGCGACGCTTGCATTGGCATTTCCCCATTTGCGGAGCATCTGCCTGAGATGTGGTGATAATTCAACTTAAGCCTCTCCTTCGAGCCTCGTCGTCGACGACGACCCCAATATCGACGCTCCTTATTATTATATATCATTACTTGTGTGCGGTAATATCATGTCCGAGGGTGGTGGCATTCACCAGTCGGCCGTCGTGGTAAGTTGAGTGTCTTTCGTGCCCCCTTTCTATCCCCAAATCCGATCCTGGTCGTAGTGATCGGATCGGCATTGACGGCTACCCACATTGGTTTGGTGCGATCTCGAGAACTAACGTTTGATGCTGCAACACAACAGCCCGTCGAGGCCACGCTCATGGCCGTGGCCATGGTCTTCGTCTCGATGCGCCTCTTTCTCCGGCTCGGCCTGCAGCGGACGCGCCTCACCATCAGCGACTGGTTCATCGTCGCGTCCGCCTGCGACCTGATCGCGCTGCTCGCGACCGACGTCATGGCGTACAACCGAGGGGGCATGGACGACAACTTCGACCCGAAGACGCCCATGGACGACCAAATCTCGCTACTCAAGATCTCCTTTGCGGGCAACTATTTCTACGACTCCGGAGTCTACCTGCCCAAACTGGCGCTCATCTCGTTTTATTACCGGCTGGTCCCGCCCACGATGCCCAATCTGCGCAAGCTACTTTACCTCGCGACGGGCCTCACCGTCTGCTTCTTCCTCACTACCGTCTTCGTGGATACGTTTTGGTGCGGCTCCGACGTCTCGGTCAATTGGAGCCTCGACGGCGAATGCAGCACTTTTGACTCAATGACCGTGACGCGGATTGACTGGACGCTCAACCTCATTTCTGATATCTTGAGTACGTCAAATGGTTCATGATACTATTTGAGGCGGATGACGTTGCTGACATTTCATCACAGTTTTCTCTATCCCCTTTCCCCTGTTACCCGGCCTTCACATCAACAAATGGTACATGGCCGGCCTGGCAGCCACCTTCTCTTCGGGGATCATCACGCTCGGCACGAGCATTGGCAGGTTCGTCACGATGCAAGTCACACACGCTTGGACCAACGTCTGTAAGTTGAAGCCCCCTATCCAAGACCCACATACCACATTGCTCCTCGAAACTGACATCTCCAATTTACAGACGTCTTGTCCATGGCCGAACTGGTAGCGGCCGTCGTGGTCGTGTGCCTGCCGTCCCTCAAATCGCTGGTGCACCACGGCGCCTCGATGAGCAGCTCGGCGAAGCGCAGCCGCGCCACCACGAGCCGCACGGGAAACAGCCACATCAAGCTGTCGTCCGGGCGGGATCCCTACCTCGTCAGCAACCACCGCACCGGCCCCATCGTCGTATCTAGCGGCGGCGGTGGGCTCGTCGACGACACGGGCAGCGACGTCGAGCTCAACAGCTTGGAGCACCGGTCCGACGTCATCTACAAGTCGCATCGGGTGAGCGTGACGTACGCTAAGCGCGACGATATGATTTGAATGAAATTTTATTTGCTTTGCGTTCCTTTTTTCTTGAGTTGGCTTGGACGCCCAGGACTTGGGTTTTGTGTATCAGGTCGGACGTATTTATCTATCGACTTTCTACATATGGCAAGGCACATCAAAAGAAGTGGGAGAGAAAAAGTGTACAATTGAATTACGTATTTCTAATCGTGTATTACTTAGCCTGCATTGTTTTTCGCTTCATTGAGATGAGAGGGAAGAGCAAAGGATTTGTGTTTGGTGACGAAGGTTGCTGCTCGAGGTGGGTGGGCCTGGTGTTGGCAGAGGCAGTTGCGGCTTCCTTCCTCAGCGTAACTACGAGCAACATCAACCCAACACAATTGAAGAATTGAATCAATGAACCAAGCTCACTTGGTTGACCCGGCAAATCACTGTAGGGACAACCTACAGTTGCTGTCCCAGGTGCTGGACCCAAACACGAACACCTGATCCACCCTTCCTTAGTGAATGACCAACACGCATTCAAGTGAGCTACAGCTCCTTCCTCACTTCAAGAAATCTCAAAACAGGCCTTCATTCTGCAACGGGCAGCTACACCAAAACTCTGGCGGGGTTGCAAACGCCAGAGGTTTGCCCTACTCTTGATCTGATTCACATTCACCTTCTCCCCCCATAACAATTTCGTCAATTCAAACTCTTCTGCTCCCAAACCTTCTGATGGACCACATGCCAACCTGATCGCCGCTTCAACCGCTGGTATCCATCAAAATGCCTGGGAAAGGCTTGCTGGATCTGCCGCTGGAATGCTTCCGGGCAATCCTGAACGAGGCGGTGGCTGGACAGTGCCCTTGGTCAATCTCTGAGATTGAAGACAATGAAGATGTTGCCTCAGACTGTGTGGAAGACAGAGGATCCACGGCTGATATTCGGGTATTATTGCAATGGAGACGTGTCAATCGTAAGTGCTTCTTCTTTCTGTTAGTTCAATCCGGTCTATCTTGCTGATACTATTAATACCAGATCTCTTCAACCAAGAAATCCTACTATGCATCGAGGACGCTGAGCTTTTGAGCCCAAGGAAGTGGCACGATATCAACATATGTCCGTCATGCAATTGTCAAGCTCCGTTCGACAGCCTCAGTTCTTTCGCTGCTTCCTTCCTTATCAGGTATCCAAGTAGTGGCGATCTCTTCGACGACTTCATACCAGCTTATCTAAACAACATAACAGATGAAGTGATCCGACAGGAGTGCCAGCAGACAGACCGGAACCTACAACAGCAACGCCATGAATATCTGAAGGTCTTGTATAAGGACTTTTTGGAGGGAGCGAACATTGACCGTTCATGCATTATGCGCTTCCTGAACTACAACCATGAGTTACTTCCCGGGGTTCATCCGGGTGACTCACGAAGAGGGTACTTGAACTTAATGCCCCAAGTCGACATCATGATCTGCCAGATACTCCTTAACCAGCTCGAACCGATCCGACGCTATATCAGATCAAAGGATAGCCATCACTTCAGATTCTCCGACGGGCAGGATATGCGTCTTGGGAGGCTCCTACTTGCGACTGCCAAGACTGGGCACCGTGATCTCGCCGAAGAGATACTAGATCTTGGTGCTTATGATAACCTGAAGCACTTTGCTTTGATGGAGGCCTTTGAACGAGAAGACATTTCGATGGTCAAGCTACTCCTTGTACCAAGATACAGACACACATTGGAAGGCTCGCGCCGAATGTTCATCAAATCCTTGATCATCAGGTCTACACAGCTTGACCTTCGCAGCATGACTAACACACTCCTCGATCACGCCGAATACATGAGAGTCGGCTCCCTTCAACAACTATTGACCATTGCCTGTTACAACGGGGACGATGATCTGGTCCGGCGGTTGTTCGCCATCCATCGACATCTCGACGTCTTCAAAAGATCTCCCGGTGACGATCAATTTCCAAAGCTAAGCTTGGTACCAGACTTCACGCCTCTGGCAATTGCTGCCAATAGCGGTCACGAGAGTACTTTTCGATTGTTACTGGAGAAAGCCGCAGACCCTCTCTTCCATGCTTTTAGGGTAATGAAGTCCGCTGCCTGTGGAGGCCACATCGGCATTGCACGAATTCATCTTGAGTTCGGAGTTTATCTAGCCCCAATACAGTGGGCGCGTGTCATAAAGGCTTACGCTATGGCACGGAGATTTGGGTCCCAGAATGTCGGGTTCATATCATTTCTCTTGGACGAGAACCTGGTCAATATCAGCAAGGGCTTGACTCAGTACCCCCAAGCGCTCTACAAAATGGTATATTGGTTATGCCTTGCCGGAGATGTCGCAGCCATACGACTGTTTGCAGCACACGGAATGCCCATGTTCGGCGACTTCTATACCGGATTAAGCGCGCTGGCTCCCATAAACATCGCAGCCGTTCGGTCATCACCAGAGTTAAGAGAGGTTCTGAAGGAACTGGGGGCGCCTGAGCCCAGGAACCGAGCAGCAGGTTTCGACAACGAACAATCCACCATCAGATATCATTCCCGGGGCCCCATGCCGCAAGAAATCAGCTTTCGCTGTTCCACAGCGAGCTGTAAAGCTCATGCGGCCAATAGGTGGCACGAGTACGCACTCCGCTAGCGTCTTGTGTGGTGAACGGTTTTCGATGTCAAGATTGCAGGTGCAATGATGCACTAAAGACTTTGCTGTATTGATGGGATAGCTAAATAGTTTCGTATACCAATCTGTCTAGATGATGCTGCACTTAAAGTATTGGGAACCAATTTACCAAGACGTGATGTTATACGCTCCCAGCCAATTATGCATCTTTACGTTAAATCTGCCCGTTCAAAGAGCTTGTCCACTGAACGGTCGAGTATGGCCGTAACGTAACGTTCCGTCAGCACCCAGATGTTCTCCTGCGACTGCATTCCAGGCTGTGCCAGACACAGCACGTAGCCATGAAGTAGGTGCTTCCGGTACTCGAGCCATGCGTCTTCCCACTTCAGGCAAGGACCGCCTTCTCGCAGTAGCGCCTCCACGTACGACCTCACGATGCTCTGCTCGTGCGTCCGGCGGTTCTCCACGGTCAGGGCGCTCGCCACGAAGTAGGCAACATCGTGGGACCCGTTCCCCCGGGCCAGGGTCTGCCAGTCGAGGAATCCTGGCTCGCCCGCCGGGGTCAAGAAGGTGTTAACGATGTGGGGGTCGCCGTGGACGATGCATTGGAACGCCGCTGTTGATGGTGATGGGGAGGTGTTGGCGTTATCTGAACCATTCCATAGAGACTCGAAGGCGCCGCGTATGCGTTCCCGGTCAAGTAGCAGGGAAGCGTGCTCCTGGAACCGGTCGCCGTCGGGCCCTCCGATGTTCCGCGGCGCGACGGCGTCGAAGGGGCCGGATTTCAGGAGTTCGCGGACGATGTCCCGGAGGGAACCGCCTTGTTGCTGCTGCAGCCAGGGGTACGCATCTTCAACCGCAGCACCATTGCCGCTCGCGCCGTGGCGGCCGGACCAGGTCGCGGCGTGGAGCCTCGCGAGCTGCTCGACGCCGGCGCGGACCTGGTCGACGGATAGTGGCTGCTCGGGCTTGCCGAACGTGCAGCCGCTGGCCGCGAGGTCCTCGAGGACGACGATTCCCTGGCCGCTGACGGCGTCCACGCCCGAGAAGTAGGACTCGGGGAGGCGGACGTCGGCGTTGCGCAGGGTGGGGGCCAGGTGGTGGTAGAATTCGGCTTCGCGGCGGTAGGTGGCTTGGAGGAAGGGGGCGAGGGCGGCGAGTTCGGGGTTCAGGCCGCCTTTGAAGAAGACCCGGGAGGGGTGGTGGGATTGGTTGAGGGTGGAGGAGGAGCTGAAGGTTGAGGTTGTGGAGGTCGAGGAGGTGGATGAGATGGAGGAACGGGCGGAGCGTGATAGCTGGGTAGAGGAGTAGGAGGCTGAAGAGATGGAGGAGCGAGCGGATCGTGAAAGGTTGGGGTAGGTTGAGGTTATGGAGTTTAGAGACTCGAAAGACTCTTCTGACATCGGAGAGTCGGCAGAATAGAAAGAATCGTATGGGTCATCAACTTCGTACGTCAGCTCCACAACTAGGGAGGATGAGGAGCCATGTTGAGCCGAGATGATCTTGACGTCCGCCACCGGGGCGCCGTCGAGCATCTTGGAACACCATTCCGCTGTCACGTCCTCTACCCGCAGTGGTAGGTTCTCTGATTGCAGAGATGTGGGGCGGTATGGCTTGTGAGTATCGTTGACAGTCGCCATGATTAGGCTATGCTGTTGTGTTCTGTGTTTGCTAATTGGATGGAGAGTGAGAGGTATGCTTGCTACTATTTGAAGAAAAGGGATTGAGATTCCAGTTGTTGTTATTGACGTCTTGACGATGACTACTTATGATCTTCGTCGCCCTTCTGTTGGTCTTCCATAACGACTCCATGCTGCGTTCTGCCAAGCGACAGTGAAACACCAAACGTAAGCGGTTCTCCAGATATGAAGAGTTGTTGACGTGTGCCCAAATCGGGCTCGAATACAATAAAAGTTTGTGTGGACCACTGTTTGTTGCATAAACCACAGCGAACGAGCGCCAAGGCAGATAAGTGATGCCACTACTGAAAGTCATCCTCACGTGCAAAAGCAAAAGGTTCCGCGGAAACCGATTTCATACATCAACTCTTTTCACTTTGTATTTAGAACGTGATCTTCTGATTTCTTTCCAGGCTCAACAAAAACAACTGAGAGACAAGAGGCGAGACAGATGGCGAAGTATGCGCGTATATATTCCCGAAGTATGACTTGCCTTTGGTGTCTTTCGAGCCGATCCTGTCAGCTGATGAGCGGTTGCCGCAATCCAGATCGAGGAGCTTGCATCCCTGAATGGACCGGGAGCCATGGTCAGGGGGCGGACACTTCGACCCTGGATACTTGGCAAAATGTGACATAGGCAAACCTTATATACCCTAATTGCAGCAAGTAATTGAGATTTGCACTAACTACAATACGTGATAGTGAAAGTCTGGGATGGGAATATGTCCTTCGTTACCCCGGCCGCGCTTAAGACGGTTGTGAATTGGAACAGATTGGAATATGGCGCGATTTTCGCTTGGCGTTAACCAAGACTGACCTAGATTTGTGTTCATCCTACACCAAAAGTTGTATGCCCTTGGCTTCATCGGCGTTCCAGAAGCCAAGTTGTTCGGACGATCACCTCGCTGGGCTGAAGGCGGCGAGTCACGCATATTCCAGCTAGGCCTGCACTTTCCCACCTTGCCGAGTCAAGGCTCCCCAGGATCTCGGAACCCAACACGTGTATTTCCAAAAATGGATTCGGGTGCCCATTTATTATAGACTGAAACAGACTCGCTGCCTGCATTAGTTCCTTATTACCGGTAGAATATCGATGCACAATCATGCAGCGCGTGCAGTGGTCGGATTGTTTAGCACGCTACTGATGTTGCCTCGTCTCTGGCCTCGAGTCCCAGCTGCCCGGTCGCGTGTCACATTAGTCATCTACGTTATGCGCTAGTGAGGCACTCTTGATTCGACTCGGAAACTCGTTAGGTTACATCCCATAGAAGCCAAGATTCCATGCCGGGGTCTAGAAGAATACCCGTCTCATGGATGTGCGCTGCGGGCCGCGCCTTTACCTTCCCAAACCCAACAATGGATTACAGTCACTCAGGGTTTACGTATACCTATACGGCCGGCAACTGAAGACTGCAAGATGAGGACATCCGAGTCTGATGATTGGGGGTTTCTGACATGGCAGGGGGGCGGGTATACCCCCGATATAGGAGATAGGATGTGGCCATGAGACTGCGTCGGTCAAGCAATGGCATCGCTACTTCCAGAGTGGGAAAGTCGAGCACGCCAAGTCGTTCGCCGGCTGGTTCCGTTCCAGCGGTCCCATGATCTGCTTACACGAGGCAACATGGTTTAAGTGAAGAGAGAAGACGCCATCCGTGTGAACAGACTAGACTGCCTTTCATTTCCACATTCTGACAACCCTTCTGACATCCCGGTCTTCTGACATCCCTTTCTTCCGATAGCCCTCCTTCCGCCTGTCATTGAGTTCATATAAGCTTAATGTTGCCCGGGCATTAAGTCCCATCTTTTCTGTCTAACCTGTAACTTCTCCTAAGAGCACACCCGACGAACAGACAGACCATGGCTACAACTACTACTACCCTTCCGAGAACGGCAACCGCTTTGACAGCGCTCCCTACTGCCCCCTCTCACCGAAGCAGCTTGCAACAGTACATGTTTTCTATTCTTAGCAATACGCTATCAACGTTGGATCTACCCGCTTTTGCTGCCATCAACAACCCACAAGATGAGCGCCAGAGGCTCGTGCAGAGGTGCGCGGGCGAGACGGTCGAGGTCGAGAACCTCATGAGTCTAATGCCGGCCTGGTTCAAGAAGATACACCCGCAGACGGTGCTGGATGAGGTCAATCTGGTGATCGATGAGTGGTTGAAGACGTAAGTTGCGAATTGAATGGTGTGACACAATGAGATCTGTCGTCACTACCCTTCCACAACCTGGTGCTAATATGACGGGGCATCAGAGTCAATCTTCCAGAGGCTAAGAAGTGGGCGCAACGACAAAAGGGAGACTACGTCATCATCTCCAGCGTGTTCTATGCGGACTGCTCCAAAGAGAAGCTCATCACGTTGACGAAATACAACTACTAGGTATGTTCGCCCCCTGTTTCTCCCTGCTCTCGTTTCCTCCCTGGTAAAGCTAATGCAAGGGTCCCAGATCTTCATGTTCGACGACGAGATAGACCCCGGCGGCGATCTCATGAGCGACGACGCCGGCACGCGCCGCATATGCGATCAGACCCTGAAATGCATTGATGCGTGTCTGCATCCGGACCCCAAGCGAGCTAGCTTCACGGCCCCGGCGGGATCCCCGGGAACCGTCGAGATGCTGTACGACATTTTGGGCACCATGCGGCCCGAGATGGGTCCCATGTCTGTGGAACGCATGCGGCGGCAGCTGCACGAGTACGTCGAGGGCGTGGCGCGACAACAGTCAGTTAGGCAAGACGACCGCCTGCCCGATCCCTGGTACCATTTGAAGCTGAGGTGCGATGACATCGGGGTCCGGCCCTCGGTCACGCAGATCGAGTATGCTATGGGGTTCGAGCTGCCGGATCATATCGTCTACCACGAGGCGATGGAGTGCGTCGTGTTAGACTGCGCGAAGCTATTTGTTCTGGTCAACGAGATACTGAGCTTGGAGAAAGAATTTGTAAGTTCTTCTCTGCCACTCGCCCTGAAGTCAGGTCCCCTGGACTGTCTCCTAACATTGTGTCTCTCTCTCCCCAGCGCGACGGCCAACTCGAGAACCTCTGCCTACTCTTCGTCAACTCCGAGAACATCACCATCCACGCCGCCATCGACAAGGTGAAAGCCCTCATCACGCAACACTACCGGTCCTGCGAGTCCGCCATAGCGCGGTTGCCCTGGACCGCCGACGAGCAGGTGAACGAGCACATCCGGCAGTACGTGCGGTGCTGCCAGCGCGTCGCGACGGGGACGGCGCAGTGGTCGTACATGTGCACGCGGTATTTTCAGAGGGCGCAGCTGGACGGGAAGTGGGGGGATGAGGGCGACGCTGTCGTAATGACAAGAGAAAGGGGGTGGCATAAAGTAGTGGCGAAGAATGTAATGAATGAATTAGATGGTAATGAATATATGTACCTCGTGTAGGGGGATCAACCTCTTCCTCTCCCTTCGTGTGGCTCGCTTTAGCGTTGACAAAAACTACTGTTTTCCCCCTTCCCCTTTGCCCCACATCTCCCTACTTCTTGAAGCTTGCTTCTCAAGTCCCAACCCTTCGATCCCGAGTGCGTGACTGACAGTGGTTATCTGAAATGAAGTCGCCACTGTTATACCGTTAATCACTATTGCGGTAGGTGTACGCCCTGATGGAGATACGTCGCGCCGGCGCAAGAGCTCCTTCCTATACGATCAATCTTCCAATTCAGGGGTTCGCAAAGGGCGAACTGATCCCGTTTGCCGAAACATCTTCCCCAAGCATTACAAAAGTCCGAAAGCACTTGCGTTATTATTGCAGTGACCAACTGCGAGATTTGGGCAGATGAGTTTCTGTTAGACTACCGATTGGTTCAACTATCACTGGGGTATTGAATAAGACTGATCAGCTTCGATAGGGTGAAAAGCTGCGACTCTAGGTCATGCAATACGGATGCAATTAAGCAGGTTGAAGAAGTATTAGGGCCCTTTGCATGATGTATAAGAGCTGAGTAATATACTCGGTTCCACTTAATAAGGCCCGGGTTGGTTGAGTAATGAGGAGCCTTTTTGCTTGGCGATGCACCACCACCAGGCACGCACGAACCCCTAGCTTAAGGGGAGTCTCCGCCGGGGTACGACGTTACCCCGACAAAAGAATCGCCGTTGCCGTGATTCTGCCCCATTCCCGTTCTTCGTTGCGACGCTGCGGGAATTTTATATCATGCGAATCCTGCGAGTCAGGGACGTGCGTTTACGATGTCTGATTATTTAAACATGATATGCACATTGTGAGCCCCTGGCAAGTTGTTGTTCTGGCAGTTTCTCTCACTCTCGTCTCTCGCTACCTGAGGAAACATCTGGCCAAGATGCATTTCAAAAGCGCGCCACTGCTTCTGTCGCTTGTCGCCCGATCATGGGTCGCCAACGCGGCAGCCATCACGGCCCCAGACAACACGGCCGTCTGCGGCAAGCTGGCGGACCTGTCCCAATCGTACAAGAACGGCGCGCTCCGCGGTGATCTGCTGCTCTTCAACGGCACGATTCACACCATGGACGCGGCCGAGACCAAGGCGACCGTCGTCGGCATCAAGGAGGGCAGCATCGTCTACGTGGGCGACAGCGTGGAAGACGCCCGCAAGGTATTCCTCGGCAGCCCGCCGACCGTCGACCTGGGCGGCCGCGTCGCCGTCCCGGGCCTCGTCGAGAGCCATAACCACATTGTCCTGATGGGCAACCGCCCCGGGTACCACACCCCGCTCGAGAACGCGTACTCGGTCGCCGACGTGCAGTCGACCTATACTGCGCGCGCCAAACGCGACGCCGTGCCCGCCGGCAGCTTCATTACGACCATCGGCGGGTTCCACCCGAACCAGTTCGCCGAGCGCCGGCTGCCGACGCTCGAGGAGCTCGACGCGGCGCTGCCGCAGCACCCGGCGTTTATTTCCATCGGCTTCAACGGGCCGAGCGTGACCAACACGCTGGGCAAGGCCTTCTTCGAGTCTTCGTCGTTGGCCCCCGCGGGACCCGTCGCCATCGCCGCCAACGGGACCATCGCTTCGGGAGAGGAGAACGGGAAAGCCCTGCTCGCGGTGCGCGCGCTGCTCACGATGGGCAACCGCACGCGCGGCGTCAAGGACGCCATGCAGTACGCCGCGGAAATGGGCATCACGACGCACCTGGACCAGGGCGCGTTCCAGGCCACGGGCACCCCCGCCGACGGCGCGGCGAGCGAGGATAACTACGCCATGTACGATCCCTGGCTGGCCGTGTACAAGGCAAAGCAGGGCAGCATCCGCCTGCGAATCAACTACCTGCACCAGGACAACGACACGGCGGTCCCGGAACTGACGCAGCGCCTCCGCAACGCGTTCCCCTTCTTCGGGGGCGACATGGTGCGCACGGGCGGCATCGGCGAGTTCATCGCGGATCTGGACGACTACAGCGGGGGGCCCGTGTTCGAGGCCGCGGCGCTGGCGACGGCGAGGGCCGGGTGGCGGGTCGAGGTGCATTCGCTGACGGAGACGGACTTCAAGACGCAGATCGAGGCGTTTGAGAAGGTGGACGCCGAGCTCGCAAATGAGGGAGGTATTAAGGATCTCCGCTGGGTCGTCGCCCACGTGCCCCTCATCACGGCCGAGTACCTGGCCCGCCTCAAGAAGCTGGGCGGCGGCGTCAACTTATCCAGTTGGCAGTACCTTTCGGGAAAGGGGCCGAGCGCGGGGCCGCCTTACCGGGATATCGTCGATAGTGGGATCAATGCCGGGATTGGCGGAGACGGCATGCAGATCGCGCCCATGAACCCCTGGGTGCAGGCGTACTACGCCGTGACCGGCCGGAACGCGCTGGGGGAACAGATCAACGAGGGGCAGCAGATTACGCGGCAGGAGTTTCTGAGGATGTATACGCGCGCGAACCAGTGGTTTTTGGGGGGCCAGACGAGGCCCTCTTGGGGGCGTTGGAGGTGGGGAGGTTGGGGGATGTGGTGGTGTTGAGTGATGATTACTTTACGGTCCCGGATGAGGACCTGAGGGAGGTGAAGTCGGTGTTGACGGTCGTGGGAGGGGCGGTGGTGCATGATACGGGGGTGGTGGTGGGGTGCGCGGCGGGGTTGTGATGCGATTGAAAGTATACCTAATATATAATCGGCTTCCTCGTTGACTGTTCGGGGGAGCTAGTTAATATGAAGATGGCGAAAGTTGTAATGAAAGCATCAATATGTTCCGTTTCCAAGATATATCCGTCCCGCGGGTGAGCACTATATACACGCTCCTGTCTCCTCCCGTACTGTAGATTCACCTGCTCTTTGTGAGTCTTTTGTTTCTGCCGGGGCTACTTGGCAAGAATCGAAAGAAAAAAGAAAAACAAAAGTACTGTAGATTCATCACTTCACAGGTCTGACTTGGCAATTTTGGAATTCCTGTGTTTATACTAGTGGCTCAAGATTGAGTTGCTATATCTGTTGATCAGGCCAGCCCCGTTTGCTCTATCGTAAGGAGTATAGTATGTCCTTGTTGGGGGCGGCGAGAAAGTGTAGATGGGACTTAAGAGGCAGTTCAACGGCTCCTATTTATACGCTTCTCAGACACCTTGAATTGCTCAGAATCACTATGACTCCAGTTGATACAATTTAAAGGATCGCAAAGGACCGCTGACCAGCCGACATATTATTGCACCTCTCAAGTTCAAAAGATATCCACCGAGCCATGGCCTGCCTTACCAAGCAACATCTCTATCACTGAGATGACATCTGCAAGGGCTTTCTCGAGGAGTTCGGTGAGGGAAAATCCCATGCCCAATCGGAAAGGAGGGTTAGACTTGGGAAATGCCACAGCGTTGCTCGACTACAAATGAAAGCTGAGGTTGCATGATCTTCATTCCTTGGCAGATATTCCTGAATGTGAGGGAACGAGAGACAGTAGGATTACATGTCAGATTGCACGAGCCTTTGGTTGATGGTGATTGTGAGGTTTATGCTGCGCAATCTAGATCTAAGAGCAAATCAACAGATAATCAACTTGCAAGCTGGGTGGGGAGTGACAACCATGTCACGAATGACACGCCAGTGGTGCTAGCCGTATTGGTGGTGAGAACTTCACGGCCGCAGGAGGATAGAAGGAACTTGTGAACCAAGCCTTCAATTGTCTAGAAAGTCTGTATTACTGAGCCGGTGAGATGTGGTGTGCGAAAGGTTCGGTTAATCATACGATCTACAGCCATTGTTACCTCCCCAAATCTTCCATCCGAATCTTTTGCCCAGCACTTGTGTTAATGACCGACTCCGGAGAATAGGGATGATAGCCGGGATTGAGACATCGCAAGTGCCGGGTGGGGGTTTCATCGGAGGTGGTGGTGCTGCTGGTGGTGGTCTCGGAAGACGTTGGGGAGGACGTGCGGTCACTGAAAAAGAAAAATGATTGGACCGAGGCGGGATCTGGGTAGGACTATACGACCAGGATCACCTGACCAAAGCATCCTTGATCGCGCGTATGCTGCCCTACCATAAGGTGCTGTTTGGTACGCCGTGGGTGACGAAGCCATGAATCAGTGAGTGAGAAAAACCTCCGGGCCGGTAGGCGGCCAATAGTTCCGGCTCTTGGTCGGCTTATGAAACAGAAATTCGGTATGCAGTAGCTGTGCTAGGCAGATTGGGTCCCTCTGTCAAATCAGTAATTGACAGCTTCTCTCTGCTGTGTAAATAAGTACCTGCATCAGGTCAAGTCCCACCATCAACAAACACTCCTCCACAACCTCACTCTGATCCCATCCCATCAACTCACTACAAAAACCTCCGCAACCCAACCTTCCATCACAAACCAAAAACTCCATCTCACTTCCACTCAAGCAAGACAATATTCGTCTTCATTGATCAACAACTCTCATCAATTCCCATCTACCATCATTCCGCAAAAGCAAGCCACCATGTTTGCCCTCACCTTGTGGTTCTTGGCCGCTCTGGTCAGCACCTTCGTCAGCGGCGCTGCTGTGTCGGTAAGTTCCTGGCATTCAGAATATTTACTCATCCTCTTCCAGCAGCCATCTGACCTTGCTTGCAGCGTGATGACAACGGCTCGTCCAACAACTCGGTCGCCATGCCTGGCATCACTTGGCGCGGCAACATCACCGCCGACGGTCCCATCTACGAGTTCAACGGCACTGTTCAGGTAAGCCATTTCCACCATGAGACCCAACTTGCACGTAGATCGACTTACTGACTTTGACCTTCTTTCCCACAGGAGATCTACGCCCAGATCCAGGCCGCCAACCCCGACTACAAGCTCATGGAAGTCCCTCACAAGCACTCGGCCTCGCCTCACACCCTCAAGGTAAGTAAGCTACTTACTTCGAGACCAAGCCACCCTTCTCTTTCGTTTGGTCTCAGGTTTCGAGTGATCAATGTTCCTTTCGCTAACAGCCGCTTCCGCGTTGTAGGTCTCGAGCACCCAATGCGACTCGCCCAATGACGATGACTGGGGCTATGCTGTCGGCGACCGCATCATCGACGGCATCAACTACCTCCGCGGCCTCACTGGGGACTGCGGCGTCACACCCGGTCCTTGCGGCCGTGTTAGCTGCTCTTGGGACAGCGCCATCTCGTAAGTAGACCACAGCACTCTTTCCCCTTTGCATGCACACACAGCAACAACAAGTGCCTCGTCACTTTTTCTTTCCTTTTATATCCTCTTCCTTCTGCCCGCTGCTGATGCTTGCTTGCCTGATCATTCTCACGCCGGCTTCTTGTTCCATTCATCCATTCTCGTTACGAAAGCTTCACTTTGCTGACCAATGACCCCTTTGCTCCGAAAAACAGGTGGTGCTGGGACAACCCCACCGGTGGCTATACCACCAAGTGTTCCGCCCTCGCCGACTACGCCCAGGCTGTCATGGATCATTGCCCCTACCGCCCCGGCGAGGTCTGGGGCACGGCCTTCAGCGACGCGGGCTTCAGCGTCCAAGTCGCCGGCAAGGTGCACCTGTGCTAAACGCACACTCACCCATACCTTACACACAAACCTGTTTTCGTTCTTCTCTGAGGCTTTCTCTCTCCCGCAAGACTGGTGTCATCTACGGTGATGATGTCCTTCACGAGAGACGAGAACGGATGCCCGGAAAGCAAGGATCGAAAGGAGTATGTTGATTTGGAGAGAAGACTGGCTAGATTGATTGTGTTTTAACGGAACGGGGCCAAGATGATGTGCCATCCCCCATGGGGAAAGGACGACTAACATCATCGGCACTGGCCCTGGTTTGAGATGGATTTGCGATTGCGTTTTGTTTTAGTGTCAGAGAGTACACGCTCGTTTGCGTCTGTCTCGAGAAATGAGAACATGAAGGTTCACACATAACATACATGCACACACAGTATGAGTATTTCCTGGCGAGATGCATATTGAGGAATGGCGCAGTTCAGAATGCCTGAGCCTCAAATGATTGCAGGGTTCACGTGGTGCTTCCCGAAATTGCCATAATCTACTGACATGCATGCAGTATCGCCGATGCCATGGTCCCTCTTGAATTTGGGCTCGGACAGAAGACTGGTCTTCGCGACCAACTGCAGGTCGTGTTGCTGTAATGCTGGGGTAATAAACAATATCCGATTCTGAGATTTAACGTTCACGGGATCGACGCCGCTTGCCGCTCGCCGCTTGCCGCAAACCTTTCCCTTGCTCGGCGGAGATGCCAAGCCGGAATCTTCCAGCTGGAAATGGGTAGCGACCGGCAGTCACATTGCTGGATACCATGTCTCCCGAATGAGCACATACGTTCATCTCTGCTATTTCCTCCAGGGAGATACTTGTTAAGGGGGAATAACACATTACTCAGCAGGGTGTCGTGAGCGGGCGGCGAGTCGCCTCAGCTGATGCTATTTCCGGGCGCGATGACGCCGCTCTTGGATTGATATGGTATCGTCTGATTCCCGACTCTTCGGGTTTGACCGATCCCGTTTCTCGTCATTGCTGGAACCGGTGCATGGTCTATTGATTACTAGCCGAAAACAAAGCACGTTGCAAGCAGGTGTTTTGAGTCGTTGCCACGTTCGCCGAAGATCGGATGCGCAGCGCGATACCTCAAGACCTTCATTGAGTAAGGGTTCATCTAAAGTATGTATGTACATGCAGGTAAGGCTGTCTACAGAATCCGACTTCTTTGCCTTGTACGCGGCCAAAACTTACCCTATGTACGTGGTAGATCAATCGGTGACAATGATCATCGCGATCAAGTTGTTTCCCGATTGACAGCGGTGCAATTGCTCAGACAGGTATCCGTTTGTCCGTATCTCCTATGAACTCTTTTGGCCCTTAAACGAGGTGGCACCACTGCTACCGGGGGTACCGCCTCGACCTTGTGATTGGTGCAAAGCAGAGCTGAAGGTTAGCGACCGTTGCATTTTGTTCAAGTCTTCCCCCTGCAGGTCTCTGACGGGGCTAGCGGGGGGCCAAAGCACCCTCGGCACCCTAGCACGAGAACGAACTACTGCCAGGGCCCGTCTGTGGCCCGCCTGGGATTGTGAAACGTCGGCGACGAACCCCCACCAATTACACGAGGTTTAGGGAGTTGGCGGCCCCTCGACCCAAGGCGGCACGGCACGCCACAACACTCCCTGTGCCGCAGAGGCTTGTTCCCTAACCTGCGCGACGCTACAGTACAAACACTTCCCCGGCATTTTGTGCCGTTTCGCTAATCGAGTTGATTTTCGTCTCTCATCACAACTGTCAGATCGTGTCTTACATTGACTTGCATGTAGTTTTACTGTGGAACATTGATAACTTCAATGTTACCACGGTCGCGACAGAACAAGCAATATTAATTGTCTTACCGCCAGCGCAATGCCGGAATTAGGTTGCACAACGGCGCACAGAGATGCTGCTAAAGCCGGGGTTGACTGCCTGAATCCAGCCAACGCTCCGATCTCTGGTCCATCGCGCGCCCCTCAGCCATGGCCATGTGCCGCACCCGGCGATTGGGGTGTACCTGGCAAGCTACCGCTAGCAGATGTTTTAGGCCTGGAGCTGTCTGGCAGTGATTAATAACGGTGGTTCTTCAGCTTCAGGGCGAGCATTGGCCTGTCCCATGTGCGTGCCATCTCGACGTGGGGATGAGTCCAGAAACCGGGCGCGCACCCTGCTCCGGGCCCCTGGAGCTAGCCAATGACAGGTGCCTTTTGAGCATCGCATGGCCTGGCATCCCAAAGTTTATGCCCGCGCCAAGACTGAAACAGAGATGCCAGAGGGAGGAAGACTGGAAACAGGACCATTTCCCAATCTGGCACCCTGATTCAACCTTCCAGCAGCCCATGGTTGGGGGGAGTCGAGCCCGGTTCGAGTCTAGCCTGGCTGTTGCTTTCTGTGTTCAACGACCGCCTGACTGGTCTCTCCGTCTTGTTTCTTCTCCCCTTTTTCCTTCTCTCCTTCTTCTCCAGGAACTGGTATCCCGATAGTACGACCGCATCACGTCCGTGTTTTCCCTTCTTGTCTTTCCCCGGAGCTGGCTTCGACTTTCCCCGTTCGAGTAATTATATACTGCTGTTTTCTCCCTCTTCTTCATCTTTGACCACTTGTAACTCGGATCGATCGAATCGCCCGATGAGACTGTTGCAGAAGACCAGAACCAACACCAACAACATGGAGTACAGCAAGCCGGCCGGAGGCTACCAGAACGTCGCGGTCGCGGACGACGGGCGCTCGAGCACCGAGGTCGACGAGTCGGTCATGGGCGACGAGAAGCACTGGCGCGGCGACGCCACGCAGCACCACCACCCGGACTGCCACCACCACTCGCACCACGAGACGGAGTCGACGACCCGCAAGTACATGACGAAGTTCCGGCGGTACCGGTGGATCGTCGACACGCTGCTGCTCTGCGTCAACATCTCGCTGTCGCTGCTGCTGGTCCGGGACTTTTGGCGCGAGAAGTCGATCTCGACGATCCAGGTCGGAGGGGATGTGACGGGGTTGGGACCTACGTGTGAGTATCCATTTACATCCGCACCCACGTTGCTGGAATGACGAAGGAGGCGAGAGGATAAGGCCGCTAACCTGTGCGTGTGCGATATCTAGTCCCGACCAAGATTCTCAAGTTCAATGCGGATCCGGCCTTCGTGCCCAACGACACGGCCAAGTTCTTCTCCAACGAGACGATCGCCACTTGGAACACCATGCTGCCCAGTATGTCCCACTAACTCTGCCGCGCATCCATGATGATGCTTGCACGGGAACGGAACGAGAAAAAGCTAACCGCACTCGCAGTCGGATCCGGATGGGGCGAGGTGACCGACGAGACCTTCTTCACGACCTCGATGACGCACCAGCTGCACTGCGTGTTCATGATGGCGCGCATCTACTCCAACCTGGAGCGCAACACCAAGGAGCACCTGCCGGGCGACTACCACAGCCACTACCTGCACTGCGTCGACTACCTGCGACAGGGCATCATGTGCTCGGGCGACCTGGCCATGGAGCCGCACGACCAGTCCGACTCGGACGACAACGGGCCGCTCGACGGGAGCTGGAACGGGCACCATGTGTGCAAGGACTATGACCACGTCATGCCGTACTTGGAGGAACAAATCGCCGAAGGCATCCGCAAGGTCCTGCCCATTGACGACTAGACTGTCTACTGGCTAACTATATAATTCCAACCAACATACATTCCAATCCTTCTGTTTTTCAGCATAGCGTTTCTTTCTGCATACATCTTGGGCGTACGGGCTTTTCTTAGAAGAACCATGCATTCATTCAATTAGGGCGGCGGCGGCGGTGGGGAGAAGGCAAGACGGCCATGACATGAGGCAGTGTATCGATCATCAACTTATCTAAACTTATTCAATCCAAGGGTTTCTCAAACCGACCGAATCGCTTCATACGAGCAATATCAGAGTTCGACATTGTGAAATTGATGCATTTTAAGAGACGTCTTACCGGGTGTAGAGGTGGTGTAAGTGCTTGGGAGCTCCGGGCGCGTTTCCAACCATGGTGGGGCACGACACACACAGACAGACCATGCTCAGCGAGCTTGCGACGAGGCTGCAAACCGAATGGCGACATGATGAAGTATAATGGAGACACCAGGAAGATAACGAGGCAAAAGGAAGACATTCCTCGAAAATTTCATCTAGAGGAGGAGGGCAAAAGGATGTTGCCCACTACTGGAATCGAACCAGTGATCTCATCATGTCGTTTTTTCTGTCGCACCTCTTTGTGAGAAGAGGATTTAGGCTTCCAGTACTAGTGATGCGCTTTACCACTAAGCCAAGCGGGCTTCTTTGCTAAGGATGGAAATTTGGGAGTTTAAGATGTACTATATTCGAATTTTCAAGCTTCGGATAGAGCAATCAGCTGCTTTTTCAGATCCTTCCATCCATTAATAAGTTTCAATTAAAGATGACGTGGGAAGTTTTCGACAACTTCAAATACGGACTTGGGACGTTCCAGGAACCCTGCTAGTTGCCTCTGTATGCCACCACCTGTGGTCGAAGCTGATGGTGCAGCCATAGTACCCCTGACAAAACATGTCACATTAAGTTATGGCAGATGGGAGAGAATGTTGCAATTGAACGCCAGTTAAGCTTAAGTATCCTCACTTTCTTATATCTTTAGGGTATTCAAGGGAAGAACTCGACACTGTAATCGACATGGACGAACTCGACTTCCAGGCTCCCCGTCCGCAGCCGTGAGAGGCCTGAGTGGTGCAGCCGGCAAGGAGTGCCTGTGTACGTGGGTTTTACTCCCGAACGATGGGAGATGCAGCATCAAGAGAACTTCCAATGTAATAACTATAATTGAACGGATAATATGGCACTGAAACTATTAGATATAAATAAGTACAGACTTGGAGTAAGTCATCCAGATAACCCGAGGTGGTGCTAGCGCCTGAAGAATTTGGTGAACCGGTGGGATGAGGAAGACGTCGATCCCGAGGAGGATCCCACGTAAGCTTGGGGGATGCTGGGGGGTAGTCGCCGATACACGGTCCGGGGGCTTGCGCCTCCCGGTGGCGAGTTTGCGGTAGGCGCCTTGGCAATCCGTTTCTTCTCTCGCAGTTTCGTTGTCTCTTCTCCGGGGCGGAGCTGCCGACGCGTCACAGGCTGGGCTTGGCTGGATGTGCGGATCGGGAAGGAGAATGCTTCAGTTGGTTGATGTTAGCAGCTGTTTCAGAAGAGGCGCGGTAAATCGTCTTCAAATAGGACGACTTACCTCCATTGATGAACTCTTTCATATACGTCATCGATACAGGGCGTCCAGACGAGGTCGTATGGGCATCGTCGAACAGGTATGGGGTCCTTGGCTGTCGATCTCCCATCGGGTGGTCTTTCGTGGACCAATTCTCGACGACCCCGCCCAGGAAAATGCGCTCCCAGTACCTTCCAGACTCGCCTTCGTCGTCGTCGATGTCGAAGCCCGGCATGTTCACGCTAGGCTGTGTTATCGGTCTCTTGGAGCCAGTTAGGAAACCAACAAAGAGGTGGACGATCTCGTGGGCGACGCTGATCCCCATCTGGAACTTGAAGGTGTCGTAGCTGTCGCCGGCGACGCTTGGGCCTTGCTGGAGAGAGTAAAGCATGTTTTCGATGATGTCCTTGCTGACGGAGACGAGGCCAGCTTGTTCGCCGCTGTATTTGCTCATCTCTTCACCTTTTGGCTTTGATGTTAGTGCTGGAGGAACAAATATACCAATAATAATCATCGGTACATAGATTTGATTGCAAAGGAAATATAAATTGATCAAGAACGTATCTCAAATTAAAGGGATGAAATAGAATGGGGAATAGGGATGGGATAGATTGGGGGAACAAGGGAATGCGAATGGGAAAAGAGGCAGGACATAGCAGAATAGGAATTGTATAGGCCTACCCCAATCGTATCGCAGAGCCTCAGCTTCACCCTCGCAATCTGGATCAATACAGACAACCGGGAAGTCGTTGCGTATTGTCGAGAGGAACCTATCGACCCAATACGGCAGGTCGTTCAAATCACCCTTGTATATATGGGTAGGGAGTCGTCGGTTCCTTTTTCTTCTCTCATCGAATCCCTTGGTAACGGCCTTGCTCACCTCAACAAGACTCTGTTTGCCCTGTGGCGTTTCGAGTACCGAGAGCCCGAGGTGAATCAATGCTTCGACTATGCGAAACCGTGTTGATACTGGTGGCAGTGCTTAATAATCGCCCTTCCCGTCTTCCGCTCTAACATGGAGTTGGCCGCCTCGGCTCATCATGAATATCAGATAGGATGACTTAGATATAGCAATGGGGGTTTGGCAAACTGGATAGTTGCTGGCGACGTATGTCCGATGGATAAGAAAACTGACAGTGGGAAAAGGGGCAATAGGGGTATAGAAGCTTTGTACTTATATGAACAGCTAATCAAGTGAAAGTTCAGATGATATAATGGTTGATAGAAAGGAGACAAGGCTTGTATCTGATTTAGCTGTTTTAGAAAGTGGCTTTTGTCTGGAAGAAATGTCTTAGAGACCCGTAATCTAGGTAGGTGCTGCCATCGCGTATAATATACAACTTATCGGTATGTGGTATGGCCACACAAGGGGCATCATCCGATTGCTTGCTACTGATGAAATCTTTAAGCGCTTTTGGTCGGAAATGCACGAACCGGACGCCATCATCAGGCGTGATGGCCGTCGGTTGCGGGCGTTCAGCCCCAAACAAGGAAGCTATTGATAGACTTGAGAACCAACAAACCTATGAGGCCGAGGTTAGAATACCTTAATCATTCTAATCATGCAATAAGGATGTTATTGCCGTCAGCCAAAGAACATAAACGCCCAATACCATGGCTCTCAATCTTGCAATAGATCGTCAGGTTACATAGGCACAGGGGATGCTGGGATGCGAGTGTGACACAGCCAGCTCCACTGGCTACATGTAATTAATAACCGCACGCTTTGTTGATTGGGCCACAGGACACCCCGCAAGAAACAACCGCATAAGGAGGCCAGCGCCTTACATGTCCAAACCAACAGCTTCAGCACTACTTCAACATTATCCGATTGATTCTCGCAACCATCTGGGCAGATACAGCGTCTGCCTCATCCTTAAGTTCTTCCATCAACACCCAGTAAATTTTGCCGTCTTACCATCATCCTTCATCAATCACCATGTCAACTCAGCTTCCCACAGATTCAACGCAGTTACAAGCAGACACACCAGAAGAAGACAATGCGCCGACCCGAAAGCTTAGTATTGCCGACCTCGAGGAGGAACACCGTCGCTACTTCATCAGAGCTATCACCAGGGTTGTCTCGACAGAGATTGCAGAAGTGACTTATGCACAGCTTTTTGATGGGCTGCCTTTGTCAGATGTTGCTTCGAACAGAAATTACAGCTCTTTCCACAACGATCATCCCATTTACGATGTCCACGAGGGGCTTTGCCCGGGCATGATGGACAAGGCACGAAAGTTTCGTGACGAATTCCAGCTTGAAGCTTTCCGCTTCGATGCTCAGGTAAGTCGCATTCCTGTGCCCGGAGCCCCAGATACTATTTCCCCTGGCCATACTGACTGGCATGGTACCTAGCTTTTATTTGAGTTCCAGGCGGCAGCTCCTGGCTCAAGAGCATTCAACATCCGCCTGATTGAACTGGTGGCTGTGGCTCTTCATCAGATCGCGGTCGTGATATACCAACGAGATGAGAGCATACACAAGAATGACGGCGTCCACGATTGGAAGCCGCCCAAATCTGACGAGCGCTATTGGAGAAACCACCCTGACGGTCCTTCGCCTACTCTATTTCACCACCCGTGGTACGTCGACCACGACCAGTATCCCAACGGTGCAGCTGACATGGCTGGGTACCGGGCCGAAGACCAGATCATTGGGGGTGTGGTTCTGTTCGACAGAAGAGATCCGACAGAGACTCCTGATGCTGACTCCAACGCCATTTACCTCCACCCGGGCAGGTACGAAGCTTCCTACAGGATCGTGCAGTTGCTGCCAGAGCAGAGACAAGCGCTGTTGGACTTCCTCGTTGGCGAGGACGAGCCGACGGCGCCCTTACTGCCCATCATAGTCGAAGAGGCCAATACCAAGCGCGTGGACCCCGAGGAGCCTATTCGGGAAACTGGCATTTACCGGGACCTTTGGGAACGGCGGGACCTCCCCCTGAGGCAGGGGACCGCAGATTACGGGATGTATGGGATACACACAACTTTCCTACAAAGGCGGACTATCATGCTGCTGGCCATAGAGCAAGGGTGCGGCGGTGGAGAATACAGGATGAAGAAGACCAAGAGGCTGAGGGCACATAGTGTATTTGAGCACAGGGAGACATGGGATCGCCATGCATGATTGGGACCTTCACTGCACTTACAGTATCGTTCCCAATGTTCATACGTACAGCAGCAATGACCATAATCTGAAATTTGTTTCCAAAGTTGAATTAAGAGGCGATAAAGATATAAACATAAGTACAGTCCTGAGTGTACATATGGCAGCACTGTCTTCTAATGTTCTGCTGGGAGTTTCAGTGCATTGATGCAATTACGATTTTGAGCTTTAAGTCAAATATCCCATCATCCAAACAACTCCTGAATGTCAATCCAATCAACTAGAAGATCTCAGATAAATCAAAAAGACCAAAGTACTACATCGTCTTTCCTACTTGCTTCGAGTCCGCTGATGCTGTCTTGGTGCTTACATGTTTACAACATTGAAGGGGTCTGGACATCGAACGCTCTGTCTCCACGCCGCCCAAGGAAGCCGACAGGGGCCAACATTGATCCGTGCCGGCTTCAGCGCCCGCATCACTGACTGCCCCAGGCGCCTGGCCCACTAAAGCTTACGGCTTTGGAGGACGTATCCGTCGCGTCGCGCATTTCCCAAGCCGCTAATTGATTGATTGGTTTGGCGCACGCACCTAGGAAGGAAGCTGTGCCTGCCTTCCATGATAGCTTCACCACCTCATCCCCATCAACTACGCATCTCGGTCACAGCAGACATGCGACAGTCGCATCGCGTCAACGACTCACGATGCACATTATCAAGCCATCATGGCTGAGCCATCAAGGTAAACCCAATTGACTGACTGGCCTTTGCGCCCTGAACCAAGCGTCTCTAACCTTTGCGCTCCAGGCGAGAATAAAGATTTCGAGGTCTACAGCTGTCATGTGTCGCCCGACGGCAAGAGGCTGGCAACAGCAGGCGGAGGTTCGTAAACAAATCCCCGAATTCCCTTGTGACCGATAGCAAACTAACACGAAAAACCCCTGTGTAGATGGTAACGTCCGAGTCTGGTCGACTGAGGCCATCTATAATAGTGATGATAGACTTTACACGAAACCGAGGCAGCTCTGCCACATGAGCCACCATCTCGGCACCATCCACTCCGTGCGCTTTTCGCCCAACAGCCGTCTACTAGCATCCGGCGCCGACGACAAGATTATCTGCATTTACCAGCTCGAAAGCGGCCCGCCCACGATAGCCACTTTTGGCAGCAACAACGAACCTCCTCCCGTCGAGAACTGGAAAACCTCACGACGACTGATCGGCCACGACAATGACGTGCAGGACTTGGGCTGGTCCTACGATGGATCCATCTTGGTGTCCGTCGGTCTTGACTCCAAGATTGTTATTTGGTCAGGTCACACGTTTGAGAAACTGAAGGTCTTGTCCGTACACCAGAGCCACGTCAAGGGCATTACCTTCGATCCGGCCAACAAGTTCTTCGCTACGGCCAGCGACGACCGAACGATCAAGATCTTCCGCTTTACATCACCGGCGCCGAATGCGACACAACACGACATGGTGAACAACTTCCAACTCGAGCACACCATCAACTCCCCATTCAAATCCTCGCCTCTGACGACCTACTTTAGGAGATGCTCCTGGTCTCCGGATGGTAACCACATTGCTGCAGCGAACGCAGTCAACGGGCCAGTTAGCTCCGTGGCCATCATTGAGCGATCGAGGTGGGACAGCGAAATCAACCTGATTGGCCACGAGGGTCCGACCGAAGTCTGCATGTTCTCTCCGCGTCTTTTCCACACCAAGAAGCCAGCTGAGAATGGCGCAACCAATGGTAGCTCGGGCGGCTCCCTGGTGACAGTGATAGCATCTGCTGGCCAGGATAAGACTTTGAGTATTTGGAACACGAACACTTCGAGACCTGTCGTCATCCTCCAAGACCTCGCAGCCAAATCTATATCCGACCTCGCATGGACACCGGATGGCCAGACACTGTTCGCGGCCAGTCTGGATGGTAGCATCATTACAGTAAGGTTCGAGACGGGCGAACTCGGATGGGTTGCGAACTTGGAAGAGACGGACAAGGCGTTATCCAAGTATGGTGCCTCGAGGAAGGCCATGGGCATTGCCGAGGACGTGGACGGTTACAGACTCGAGCATCACAGCAAAGAGGGAGAACGAAAAGGCGCAGAGTCTAGAATGGGAGCTCTGATGGGTGACTTCCACCCTTTGTCGAAAGACACGGATACGCCGGCAACCAATGGCGTCAAGACGGGCACGGCCACGCCCAATAATGTGGCAACCCCGAATGCGCAATTAGAAGCCGAAGCAACCAAGGAGACGGACAAGGAGAAGACTGCGGAAGCCGGGGAGAACTCCGACAAGCAAGCACAACGAGTCAACGAGCTGAAATCACGTGTTACCATCACCAAAGATGGCAAGAAGAGGGTCGCCCCCATGTTGATTTCTTCATCTGGTACTGGCCAGTCCTCACTCCCGCAAACCCAGTTGGTTGGTTCAAGCACCGCAAAGGCGGCCCAAAACGATGTGCCCCAAACAATTCTCGACTTGTCGAAGCCTTTTGACGGTCTGCCAGAGGGTGGCTTGGCTTCCATGTTGTTGGGCAACAAACGCAAAGCAATCCCTCTCGACGAGGAAGAAGATGATCACCCATCGAAACGGACAGCTACAGGACCCAGACCTATTGTGCGAAATGGTGTTGAGGGACTGGAACCCGCCACACTGGAACCCCCGAAACACGGCCTCGTTCCCACTCCGGAATACCTTCGACCAGCGGTTCTCAACCCATCTATTGCCATATCTCAAGTCCGACTTGCCGTCCCCAAGGTAAGGTCGCAAATTGTTCGGCCGCTTGAACGCGGGGTGTTACTAGGCGATACGAACTTGGAGGACGCATCCAAAACACCCGAGAATGTCATTCTGGAAGCTAAGAACCCGGTTTCTATCCGAGATCCGTCACACATTACCGCCTCCAAGCGCGGTGCCGTCCTCTGGCAAGATTTCCTCCCCCGAGCCATCGTGCTCGTTACTGGCAACAAGAACTTCTGGGCAGCTGCTTGCGAAGATGGTAGCCTCTATACATGGACACCAGCTGGCCGACGATTGATCAATGCCATGGTGTTGGAGTCACAACCTGTCATACTGGAATGCCGAGGGTGGTGGCTTCTTTGCGTCACAGCAGTCGGCATGTGCCATGTCTGGGGCATTAACAGCCTATCTTCGCCACACCCGCCTGTTTCTCTTGCGCCCGTACTCGAGATCGCCATCCATTCTCTCCAGCCACATGCAGCCATGCCAGCTCCTGGCGTGACATCCGCCCATCTCAACTCCAATGGCCACATTATTGTCACCCTGACTAATGGTGACGGTTACTACTACAACCCTAACATGTACTCTTGGCAACGTCTCTCTGAGTCATGGTGGGCTGTTGGCAGCCAGTATTGGAACAGCAACGACTCGTCAATCGGCTCTCTTCAATCAACTGCTGTTGGACCAACATCATCCAAGGCCTCCAAGGAAGAGGAAGCGAGCGTTTCGGCAGGCATTATCCCCTTCCTCGAGCGACACACAACAAACGAGTTCTTGCTCAAGGGCCGCGCCTACTCGTTACAGCGCATAGTAAAGATGTTACTGTCCAAGGACGGGTTCGAGAACTTCGAGTCAAGCGTCAGCATTGCGCACCTGGAGAACCGCATCGCGGGCGCCCTGACGCTGGGATCCAAGGACGAGTTCCGGCTGTACTTGTTCATGTACGCCAAGCGGATCGGCGCGGAGGGCCTGCGGAGCAAGGTCGAGGAGCTGATGAACAGCTTGCTCGGTGGCATACTGCAGGACAAGACGGAGCAGGAGGATGAGGGCAAGGGCTGGTTCAGCATGGGGGAGGAGATATGTGGATGGGACCGCAAAGAGCTCCTGAAGGGAGTTGTGATGATCCTTGGTAAGTTCCTTCATTCCTGCTTGTCATTTTTCTCCCATCATTTCATGTCGTTCCTTTCTTTTCGTTGCTTGTCAATCCCTCTTTCTCATTTCTTGTCAATCCTTTTCCCTTGTTTCATCACGACCGCGGCTAACCAAGTTTCACCCACACAGGCAAGTTCAGGGAACTTCAGCGACTTACTGTACAATATGCACGCGTGCTCGACTTGACGGAGGAGGAAGAACCAGAGAGTAGCGACACGATGATCGTGGAAACCTGAGAACATCATCATATATGTTACCGCTGTAGCGCCAAGGCATGGGCTTCGCTGCGGGAAGAGCTTGGCTTCCCTTTATAGTGTCAGCAATGCCACCACCGCCGCCGATGAGAGAGAGTATCGCAGCGGCCAAATGTAGAAATTCGCAAGGCGTTGATTGTTTATGTTTTTAGGCTAGGGGAAAACGGAACGATGATACCTGAGTAGTGCAAAGCTTGCTTCCTTTTGCCTATTACTTGTATGTAGAACTATGGAAGGTGTGCAGACAGACAGGCCGACAGACAGGCTGTGGCGTCGATAATATCACTATGGGAAGAACATTGATGGCCTTTTCGGTATCTGCGGCGTTGTGATGGGGAGTCGGTGTTGAGGTGTATGCCTGTTGGTATTGACTTGCGGTCTTGGCTTGCGGTCTTGGCTTTCGCCATTGATGTTCTCTACTGGTCTCGTCGTTGCCTTACTCGGTATCCTTGACTTGGTGATGGGAGTTCGGTGTTGAGGCATATGCCCGCTGGTGTTGACTTGCGGCCTTGGCCGCCATCGACGCTGTCCACTGGCCTTGTCATTGGCTTGCTCGGCATCCGCGATGTGGTGATTGGCGACGCGATAGGCGTGACGGGGAAGTCGGTGTTGAAGCATCTGCTTGCTGGTGAGGACTTCCAGCTATGGACTTCATCATTCACTACCCTGGGTCCAACTGCCAGATAGGCGCTATTATTGCTGTGGTCCACTATCTATCACTACTGCCCGCCTGTATAATAGTTGCCATCGCCTTGCTCTGCCTGGTCACTGTGACTTAGGTGCCCCTGGAGAGCAATGCAGGCCGATTGTCCTCAGTCCTGCTTGCTGGATGGGGGTCCAGCTGCCAGGTAGGCGCTATCATTGCCATGGCGCGCCATACATCGCTGTTGCCCCCTGTATATCTCCTGCTGAGCACTAACTGGAGCCTCTGAAACCCGTGCCTGCCCCCGATTGTTGCTACATGTATTGATCCCGCCCCGGATCTTAGCGCCTGGGGAAACTCCAGCGTGCCTTCCCTGACCTTCCCTAACTTGCAATCTCACATGGCAGAGCACGTGGACGTCACTTGTTTCCATCCTGCATACCCCGCGCCACGTTCTTCACACCTGCCATTGGTTGAAAGGAAGGAATCAGATATTCACCCACAGTCATCCGTCAACTGCATCTTGTGCATGGAAATCAGCCTTCTCTAAACTTCCTCTTCAACCCAAACTCCTCCAGTCACTCATTTTCCTGTCCTCGTCGTCGTCGCGATCCCCTTGGGTCGTCGACGCCATCGTTGGACTCTCATCTCCATCCGCCAAACATTCATTATCCAGTCGCTCTTTGACTCTGATACCTCTTTTCCAGACCAACTCGTCTGTCACTCATTTTTCGATTCCCAACTGCTTCACGTTCTTTCACCTGCCAGACTCGAGGGCTGTTGGTAGTGCACAATCACCACCGATTCAGCATCGAGTTACGCGCGAAACAACAACAACAACCACAAGAAACATTCATTTCCAGCAATATCGCTGCAAGCCTTCCTTTCGCGACGTCGGAGAACTTCTCTTGAACTTCTCTGTCTTCTTCGTTTCAAACCTCTGTGAACTGCTTGTTCCCTGTGTTTCTGCTTCACCAAGGCATCCTCGATCGATTTTGGTCCATTCTTGGATCGACACCCACCCGTCACAGAGATCCCTTCATCAAGACCACGGCAATTCAAAAAGCGATACTGCGACCGACCAGCAGCACACATCAAGCATTGAGATCATGCCGCGCTCCAACGATGGCCACGTTTCTCGAAGCCCATCTCAGGGCTCGCTTTTTAACAGCAACGAGTTCCTATTAACGGGCGCGAAGACTTACAACGATGAAGCTCCTGGTAGGTTGTTTCCCGACCGGGAAAAGCCTGGCGCACATGTTTGGCTATGGCACACGATGGTTGAGATACTGACTTTCTCCTGTGTAGTCCTCACTGGCGCCTCGTCGGCCCCTAATGTTCAAGGGGCCCTCGTCGGCGACTCGTCAGCCCCTAATGGTCATCGAACCCTTGTCGGCGCCTCGTCGGCCCCTAATGGTCATCGAACCCTCGTCGGCGCCTCGTCGGCCCCTAATCTGCAACGAACCCCCAGTCCTTCTCGGTAAGTCCTCAAGGGCTGTTGCTTTCAGTCCTTTACTAAGTGATGCATGGCTATCAGCAGCCCTCTCGTATTCCGCAAGAGCCTTGTCACTATTGCTGGCCTGCTGCTCGTGGTCCTCCTACTGTCTCTTTGTTTTCGCGATGATCCACTGCTGCCGGGTACAGCATCCCCTGTCATCAACCTCGACGACGAGGCTACTCTGTTCATGCTGCCAGCCCCTGAGCTCCCAAACGGCTACCACAACGTACACAAGAACATCGATCCTCTGAAGTGGTTACACGACTATAGCCAAGTTGATCCAACCAAGCTGCCTATCAAACAGCTCTCGTCCTTACACGCTTCCCGTCCCAAGGCTGCTCTCATTTCACTAGTCAACAATTCGGATGTCGTCGCAATAGTTCACACCATTTCTCAAGTCGAAGCCAGCTTCAATTCAAGAAAGCTTCACCGATACGATTGGGTCTTCTTCAGTAACGAGGACTTTAGCGACGAGTTCAAGGCAGCCGTCCTGAACGTGTCCTCGTCCCGCTGCTTCTTTGAGAGAATCCCTGAGACCCACTGGGCTGTCCCTCATTGGATAGATGACGTTAAGTTGTCGAACACTCGTGAGTTTCTGGAAGGAGTCGGTGCTGAGAAGACTTGGTCGGAAAGCAGCCACCACAAGTCACGTTGGAATGCTGGTCTTTTCGCTTTGGAAAGTCGTCTCCAGGACTACAAATGGTACTGGCGAATCGAACCTGGTGTAAGTTCTCCAATCTGCCATTTCACATCACCGTGCACAATCTTTTCACTTCTCTGTGAACTCGTCATACTTGCATTTGCCCTTGTTCATTCCCCGGCGAACACCATTCTGCTGTTTGCCCTTCCAATAAGCCATTTCCTACACACTCCTGTTGTCGACGATGTGCCCCAAGCATGCCGTCGGCGATTCAGTATACCTGATCGCCGCCGATTTTCTGTACTCTTGTTACCTTGAGCACTCTTACTTGCTCTGTTGTCTTTTGGGTTCACCGCATCTAGGTCCAAGCCTACAACCAACATCAGAACGTCCCATTCATGAGTTCGGTCTCGTTCCCCAGGCATCCCGAAATAATTGAGTTATGACAATAACTGACCAAGTCTCTCAACAGGTGCAATACACGTGTAACATCAAGTACGACGTCTTCCGATTTATGCGCGATAACAACATGGCCTACGGTTTCAATCTGGCTCTTCTCGACGATGCCCGCTCTTTTCCTTCTCTCTGGGATCGCACCAAGGCTTTTCAGCTGTCGCACCCGAATATGGTACACCCCGAGGCTGACATGCGCTGGGCACTTCATACTCCAAGAGACTCGCGAGACATCATCCGCTCTGCCTCGACTCCTGCGGGTCGCGAGATCATGACGGAAGCAGAGGAGTACAACAACTGTCAGTTCTATTCCAATTTCGAAATTGGTTCCCTCGATTTCTTCCGTGGCCGCGAGCACCAATCCTATTTTGAACATCTTGATCATTCGGGCGGCTTCTACTATGAGCGCTTTGGTGACGCCCCCGTGCATACTCTTAGCGTCAATATGTTTCTCCCCAAACGCCGAGTGTGGTATTTTCATGACATTGGCTACCCCCATGCTTTCTGTCCAGACTGCCCACCCGCTGTTGAGAAGCTGACGTATGGCCCGGAGCAAGATCCCAAGAAGATCCGCGCTGCGGAGCTCGATGCCAGCCTCCGTCGCCGCCGAAAGGAGCTCGATGGATATCGGAAACATTTCGAAAAAGAGCGCGAGGCCCCCAGCTTATATTGCGGACACACGATCGGCGGTCTTGATCACGACAACTCACGACTTGTTCCTTATAATTCAAAGCAGAGAAAGCCATTCCACACCTGCATCCGACTCTGGCTCGGCGGCAAATGGCTCCTTAAGAAACGTGGCTGGTCACGGGAAGAGGAGACTGCTCTCGGCGGCGACGGGTATGGCGGTTACCTTATTGACGCCCTGGAAGCTAATCCGCTCCAGAGTGGCGAACCTGTTCTTCGAATCGCCAAAGAATGGCGCTCTCCTACCGACAAAGTCGAATCTGCCTTCGCTACTCGCCTCTACGCTTGGCTCTACTTTGTCTTGATGATTATCATTGTGGCCACGATGGCCTAAACCGGACATGTCAAGCCCCATGTCCCCTACCTCACTTTCACCCGGATGTCTGATACGAGCTTTCAAAACTTGTGTGGAAAGCTCAATGCTGATTTCACAGACTTCTACTACGTATGCCATCCAACCGAGGAGGAGGCGCTTTCTGCGCACTGTATTCTTCAATCGGATTGATACTTTGGGTTCTTGGCAACATTCTGGTTCTCGAACAAGGTCATAATCATCAGGGGGGAATGCGGTTTCTAAGCCAGGAATAGACCTTTCGTTTCGATGTATATAGGGATGCATTCCACGATTCTTATGATCCTACGAGCAATGAATGAACTTTAGTCAAGTAACTTGTGTCCCTTGCGTCGTGATGTGTCTGAATGATGTCACGTGCATTGTGGCTGGGCGCCCGCCACGTAGTCAGCATTGTCGCCCGTGTTTGTTTGCTGGTGTTCAGCTTGCCATTTTCCCTGATCATAGTGCGTCAATGTGCCTCAATTGAAAGAATCGCCAATAAAGACAACCCAGAGGCTAGATGGTTAGTGATTGAAAGGCCCTCCAAGAGGCACTGACAAAGAGGCGTGCGACAATAAGAGCCATCGCGTACTTGTCGCCTGCCACCGTGCCCATCCCTGGTTCTGTGAAATCGGTGTGTCTCTTCTTGTCTTTTTGTAGCAACTTACTGTGGTTGTACCAATCTTTCGCTTTTGCCTTCTCCACGTCGCAAGGTCGACATCACATAACTTTATTTACTATTACCAAAACCAGTCATTCGTTTCGTTACCTACCTATCTTTCATTGTCATTCACCCATTTATTTATTCATTCACTCATGTCGCGAAGCTCTTTGGACATGGGCGGCAGCCCTCATAACACCACGGCCGCGCCCTGGCTGTTCTCGGACCCCTACGCTTACCGATATGACGACATCCCGGACCATATCCGGCTGATGAGCGATGCGCGCCAGCAGCCGCGCAGTGTCAAGGGGGAGGAGGAACAGGGTTCTGAAGCCTCGAAGACGGCGGCGGCCGGGGCCGGGGCCGGGGCAGTCGAGGCAGGGAGTGTGCCCGTCTTTGAGATGGAGGGGTCGGTTGCGCCTGGTGTTGCGACGGTGGTGCCGACTATCGCTGTTGCTGGTGAGAAGAGGGAAGGGGATTCGGGGTTGCGGTTTGAGTTGGAGGGGTGTAGTGGGAAGGGTGATGGTCTCAAAGGGGTGGATCTTGGCAAGTTGACGATTACGCCCCCGAATGCGACGACGATGAAGACTTCGCCGGGGGCTCCTGGTGCTGCTGCTGTTATTTCTTCGCCTTTAGCACCGAGCTGTCTGCAAGTTGGCGGCAATGGTGCCAAGAGCCCGCTAGGGCGGGGTCCTGTTGGTAACGATGGGATTGAGCTCTTCCTGGCGTCTACCAATGGTGGCAGTACTCCGTCTACACCGACTGCTCTGACTGTCGGCGCCGCCGCCACCAGGAATGGGCTGCCCGGACGGGGCGCAACATATCGCAGGCCCGATGTAGTTACCACCAACAAGCGCATTACCACGACTATCCCGGCGGTGACAGTAACTGTCCCGGAAGCGCGTCGCGCGTCGCCGCCTCCCCGTACACATTAGTCGCTCCTCCGATTACACCGACCACCCCTTCCACTCGGACCCATCACCATCACCTACAACATACCCAACAACGCCAGCATCACTCGCGTCACCAATACCAACCAGAACCACCAACCCCGCTCAGCGCCGTACCACCGCATCTGCGCTACCACCAACACAAGCGTCAGAGCCACTCCATGCCCTCATCCCCGGTCTCCCCCAGATGTGCTTCTACTCCTCCCCCAAGGACTACTTCGCCCGCGCCGCCGGCGTCGGACCTGGACTCCATTCTGCGCAGCATCGATGATGACCGGCGGCGGGCGAGGGACTCGGTCCTCCTGGCTGAGATGGAAGGGGGACGGCGCGGGGGAACACGGGGGTCGAGGGCTTATGCGAAGTATTGCGATAATATGGGCTAGGTGCACTGTAGGGGTTCTAGGGACATGTAGTTGGCTTGACCGGGGGTTTGGGAGTTTATAGCTTTAGCTTTTCAGTTCAATTTTATTCAATTCACTTCACGAAACTATTCAACTCTAATTGTGACTTGGGCATGTAATATGTAAGCTTGCATTAGTTTATTGATGTAGATGAGCGCGATCATGGCTGTCAAGCTTTGGTCTTTGCTTGGGCTTTCAATCTCGGTTCGATACCAGCCAAAGCCAGCAAAAAGAAAGGACTTGCAAACAGCAGGTCACCCTAAAATATATGAACCCCCAAAAGCCATTATACTTAATGACTTTAAATCCGTTAAAAAATGTATTAATATATGTTCATTAAAAAAATAAAAAGAAGTTGAATGCCCCCACGCCGGATTGAACGACGGACCTTTGCGTACCTCAACGGAAGCCGTACAAGCGCAACGCTCTGCCACTGAGCTATAAGGGCTTCTTTTAGTAGGTTGTCAGATGATATTCCAAGCCGTATTCAAAGTGATTAATGTGGATGCAGAGACGCAGCGGGATTTGGCGATGTAGCAAATGGAGCACAATTAAGAAGCGCCCGAGTGTACCGGCCAACAATACCCCAGTCAACCACCTTGCAGAAGCTGCGTTCCACCAGGCTTCCGACAAGCTGTCAATGGACTTTTGAGAATGAATCCTGTCATGAATGGGAGAGACTCAATCTCAAAAGCGTCTTTTTCCTCGTTGGGGCAAACGGTAAGCCTGGGATGTTGGTGGCATTTGAGTTGAAGCTGATATCTTGTAATCGCCCAGGTCGTCGCGAATCTAGCATTCTGGCTTTAAGTCTAGGAGCAGATAAAGGACCGGTATTTAACAGAGTCACACCTCTACGGCATACTGCGACTTCAGTTCTACGACCAGCAGAAAAGATCATTAAAGTTTGTTGCCATCTACAAATAGGCAAAACAACTGATGTCAATCATAATTACCGTTCCGATATGGAAACAAAAACATCGCATGATCTCAAGGCCGCACCGTGCTTTTCTGAAGCAGACATTGACATGGCAAGTGATATAATGCTTAACAGAGCTGGCCACGATTTTGTTTATGTTGCCAATGTTGCCACACCTTACCTGGAACAGCCTTTCACTGAGAGTGTCCCTGATAGGCTTATTGGGTAACCAGAAAGCATACAGAGCGTATGCAGGGCCGCATTTGCAGCTATGCCATCTAACTATGCGGGTCTTCTTCCCACTGCCTTATCCTGGACCGTCTTCGCGCCTGGGACCACCTTACCAACAATTGAGGAAATCGCTGATGGCTGTCGCGGCACTTAGAATCGTATGGCCAAGGAAAAGTACAGTTGTGGCTTTTCCACTAACAATGGATTCTCAGATGCTACTGACAACCACCGGAAGCAACTGGAGAGGGCTGCTGGAGTATTTCTTCGTCTAGATGAAAACGCCGTCAGCCTTCAAGATTGGGACCAGATTGGCCATTTTCGCTATTGGGCCATCGCCCATATAATCAGACATATATTTGATTCATAAACTCCGTTTCATTGATCCATACCTAAACTGATGCCCGAACAAATGTATATGGAGCGCCGCTGCTAAAGGGGAAAAACCTCGAAGGTGACAAAACCCCATCGGGCAACTCTCTGTGATAATACAAAGCGGCCAACCCAATCACCCGCGACGGAACCAACTGCAACTACCTTCCCATTTGTTGTGGCAACGGACGGGAAATTGCAGAAGCTGGACTCAGTTCTTGCTTGAGCTCTCCCCTGCGTCCTTCAGGTCTCCCTCGGCTGGAGCCTCAAAATCACCTTCCTGTGTGTCCTGGCTTGCTTCACCTTCGGATGCATTATCGTCCTTCCCCTTTATGGCATCTCTCTTGGGTTTGCCCCTGTATGCGTGGCGGGAGGGTTTGTGGTTGAATGAGTAATCATCACTGACGTGGAACGTAGTGATTCGATCACCTCTATCATTCATAAGGGCGCCGGTGATGCCAAGTTTATTACCTAAGAAATTATCCGATTTATATGGGTTAGTACCACTAATATAAACGTTAAAACTTGAGAGACCCAATAGTAAGTATAGCCGCTTAGAGACTTACTGAAACTCGCAAGCGGTGATCAAGGGATACTATATCGGCGGTCAACAATGCTCCAGTAACGATCTTGCAACAACCTTTGGGCCTGGGACCGGGTCGAATCAACTCACCTCCTTCTTGATTTCGGCAATGGCCTTGACGACGGGTCCCTGATAGCCGGTGGATATCGCAGTCAGGGGTTCCTTGGTGAAGTTGATGGTTTTCGAAGTGAATCGTTTCATGTTGATGTAGGGGCTCTTGACAAGGAGGATTAGTTGAGTAGTATACTGAAATAGAATATCTGGTAGACTAAGTGTATGCTTATCAGCACTTGGGATAACGAGTAGTTGGAACTAAGGAGAAATGCCTATCGCAATAGGTTGTACTTATAGGTCGCCAATGACTTGGCTATGTACAAATCCGGCTCGAAAGCTTCACCTCGGAAGGGTGACCCTGGTAGGTACCTGGCCAGACTTCTTCTATTTGTTGTCTGCTAAAGGAGTGCAACATATGAGGCTTTCGTGCCTCCCGTTGCTTGCGATCCTACTTTGTGATAATGCTTTGGTGCCACCTATTCCATGGTTACCTTTCAAGGTGCGATACAATCCCATCCGGAACTATGAAGAGATCAGGAATAAGCAACGGTTCAGAATATGCAAAGTGACGGAAGCAGCTTGCTTACAAGGATTGCCCTTGTATTACAGAGGGAAACCAATTTGCATTTGAGATTTTCACATTATCAGCACGGTGGACATGAACACACAAAGCAATAATGTCGCTTATTCACTATCAGTAATAATTATCGTCTTTTCTAAAGCACTCTATATCCTACTTGTTAGTACTATTAGAGTGTATTAATGAGTGGCGCTAACATATGCCCATTAGTATAGGCTTTAGTGAATCAGTAGAGGACCTGTGATACAAGAGTGCTGCGCTGGTTTAGAACGCGTGCAAGCTTCGAGTCAAGCTCAGGGATGATTTAATCCAGTACCTAGGCAACCCCCCACTCACAGGCGATTGTCTCGCTTAGCAAGATACAAACTACTGTAATTGTGTGCCTTCAAGTCCCAGTAGTAACCTTTGGCATTTTTGTTACATGCTTGCATTTACAACGAGCACCTAGTTGGAGCATCACAGTCCCATCCCTTCGCCAAACCCGTCAGTGCAAACATCGCATGCGCCGCAAAAGACTCCTCGCTATGAGATTGTTTCGGTCGGCTTTCCCGGTCTCCCGGTGGGCTGCTACAAGATCACGACGCTTGAATGCGACGCTACCTTTGCGCTTCAACTCCCATCTGCACTATCGGCAATCAGCTTTTCGACAGCCTTATACACATCGCATCTGCAACCCTAGCTCTCTGCGGACCATGTCCAGCCTTATCCGCTCCTTTCCGCGTGACGGATTTGAGGTGGTGCCTACCGATATACTGATTCAAGAGGAAAGACTCTCGACCTATGACCCGAAGGACTTCTACCCCGTCACACTTGGCGAGATCTTGGGTGGAAGGTATCAGGTCCTGGCAAAGTTGGGCTTTGGAGCCTTTTCTACTACCTGGCTATGTCGCGACCTCCAGTGCGTATTCCCAAATCTCTCGTTTCGCCCAGGACAACTTTTGCTTTGGTGCAATCGGCCGCTAACAGTTGGTGTTCTTTATTATACAGCAACAACATTTACCGGACTGTGAAAGTCTGTGTTTTAGGATGTGAAGACAACGATGAGGTGGCCATCTCCGACCATATAACGTCCATCGAGTCAGACCATATTGGAAAGCAGAGGCTCCGTCTTATCCTCGACAGATTCCAGATCACTGGACTCCATGGATCACACCAATGCCTTGTCTTCGCCCCATTAGGTCCGACCCTCGACGAAATTCGGAAGTTATTCATAAACAAAACCCTAGAAAAGGAAACCGTCCAGTTCAGCATGTATTATGTCCTGCATGGTCTAGACTTCTTACACCAAGCTGGTGTGGTCCATACAGGTAGGCGCCCCAAAGCCTTTGGTCGCTGCCGTAGTTTCCTATCCCTAACCAGACGAATGCAGATCTGTCCTTAGGCAACATCCTTTGCGGTCTAACAGATGATGCGATCCTTTCCGAAATAGAGGAGGCTGAACTGAACAATCCTTGTCAGCGCAAGATTCTACCAGATAGAACCATATATCTCCCGAGGAGGATTCTGAAGGGCTCCACCTGGCTGGTGATCACAGACTTTGGCGGGGCGCAGTTGGGTGAGCCTGGCCAAAAGTATCGCGGAGATGTCATGCTGGGAGACTACCGGCCGCCGGAGGTTATCCTGGACATGGAGTGGGACTCCAAAATGGTATTTGGGGGTTCGGATGCCTAGTATGTGCATTCTTCGCGTTCATCATTCGCCTTTTGTACTTTCAACAGCTGCTAACACGGTAGGACTGTAGATTTGGGAGTTGCTTGAGGGGAGATGTTTCTTCGAAAGCGAGACAGACGGCCAACTGGACGACGAGCGACATCTGGCTGAAATGGCCTCTGTTATGGGCCCACCGCCAAAGGCGTTCCTAGAGAGGAGCAAGAAATGCCAGAAGTACTGGGACTCAGAAGGTGCGAGATAAACCATGCGGTTTTGCCTTCCCCCCTTGTTCTATCCCCCAAGCCCTAAACAACTTACATTCGTGCTTTCCCACGCCCACCTCCCCATACATGCATCCCCTTCCTTCAACAAACCTGCTGACAAGGAATTCCCAACAGGCAATTGGATCGCAGCCACGCCGATTCCCGATCAGAGCCTCGAGACGCTCGAGACGAAGCTGGAGGGCGAGGACAAGGAACGGCTCTTGGCTCTGTGTCGCAAGATCCTGCGATGGCTCCCCGAGAAGAGGCCCGCGGCGGAGGGTCTCTACTATGACGATTTCTTGCTTCAGTGGAATCGTGAAGACGGCGGAGGCAACACAGGTGAAGCAGACAATGCAGATGATACCAGCAATGCTGGCAACATAGCCACATAATAGGCCCACCTCTGTAGGAAGTGATCAAGAGGTACTCCAGTGGCTAGATCGCGATATTAAAGACTTGGCCACTCTCCAGCTGAGTTGACACGACAACACCGGTATAGTGATCTGGAAAACGAAACATGGATTAATGGTCGGTCAGTTGTACCCGAGCTGGGCCGGCACGTCTTGGGCAAGCTGCTCACAGAGAATGTCCTCTTTTGCTAAGTAAGCACTGGTATATGGAACTCTCATCACACTGCCGATGCTGGCGAGGATTCCAATCCTGAGAACGAAGAGAATTGAGTACTTGGTGCGCTTGGGCATTTGCAGCTTTCTGAGGATGAACCACGGGAGGATTACGCAGACAAGATCCGTAATGATGGCCATCACGTTGATCATATACACCAGCTTGGGTATGATTTGAGCGGCAGAGCATGAGCCGAGGCCTTTGTTCCAATTGGCGGCGATCGGGCGGCACAAGGTTAACATGGTTGTGACCCCTGAAACCCCGACAACCACAGCGGACAAGGTGACAAGCCACAATGGGATGCGATAACACCTCTCATTAGTGAGTCGAAGGAGAGCCACACATATAGACGATTTGACGAAACCAATGGCAATTGCGTACGAGAGCTACCAGTATGTGAAGTATTCGGACGCCCGGATTATCAGCAAGTCAGTGAGCCTGTCGTCTCTCAGGCCGAGGCCGTAGTGGGCGCTTAGTATGACGAAAACGCAGGATGCGAAGTACGGAATCTGGGAATAGAAACAACTTTAGCCACTGAACGACTCATGAGATGCGACCCGTGATGTAGATGGTACTACCCACAAACCCAAGGACGGTCAGCGTGTCGTCCCCCACGCCTTTGTTGATCTCAGGTACCAGGATCGGACCCATACTCGAAGGCCAACTATCACAGTGTCCAAAGCCATCATTGTTACACACACCCCGATAAGCCCCTTGGCATTTCCTGCTGGCTTGATAGGCGGCTGTTGATACGCGAGAAGCTGGAGTTCCTGGGCAGATGGACTAGAAGCGTTGGCCATGATCAGAAATTACTGTTAATGTATGTACTAAAACCCAGATGGCACACGCATGAGAGATTGGGAGATGTATGAGAAGTAGAGGAATGCTTTCGAGTTATGTGGTGGCCGGTGTCCTTTTGGGGGTGCTTGTGGTAAGCCTCGAGACCAATGCGGAAACACGCAGTATGTCATGTTGGACTACACGTCTCGTCAAAATCCCAGGTCAATAACTGTTTGATTGCTCTGTTGAAACGAGCTTTCTGAACTGGGATTGTGATCAAACCAAGTTTGGCCGAGGCCGTAAGGGGCGTCGAGTCTATTGCCAGGGATGTATCTGCCAGTGGCCCCATTGGTCTGGGGAAAGGCTCGCTACTTCTAATGGCTTTTCTGACGTTACGGTTACACACAACGGCTTTCATGGCGAACTAACGTTATTGGAAGACTGCATGGGGGAGTGGCGTCAACCTGGCTAACCGATATGGGCCGTTCCGGCTGGCTGGGCCATCAACAACCAGTGGGGACACCTACCTGGATCCCCCGAATGTCAGTTTGCCCTTATCATATTCGAACATGTTCGCAATCCCTGCACTGTCAATCTTGGTAGGTCGTGTTACCAGGCTCAGGCTCAAGCGACACGGTATCTACCCCCTTGCAAGCCAGGGCGGCTGGCTACATACCTACCTGAACTCCGCACTTTACGGCAAACATGGTCTGACTTTGACCCTACCCGAGGGCAATAAGCTTCTTATTTCGTCTCTAAATATTACTCATCCATCATTCTCATTGCAACCCTTCGCAAATCCCGAAAACCAGGATGATTCTCTACTGCGCCTTCTTATCCTTACTCCTGTCATTTGCCTTGGCGAAAATACGACCATGGCAACTCGACCCGGATATGGTTGAGGATAACTCACTGTCAACATTTGTTCTGTTCTTCTTGACTCAGTACACCACTCTGAAGCTTTACCAAATCTTCATTTATCCTAGATTTGTCTCTCCCTTACGCCATATACCTGGCCCGACGGTAAGTAATCCCGTAAAGTCTCTCCAATTTCTGAAAAGTTGGCACAACTGACTTCTTATTCCATCAAGAATGGCCACTTCATGTTTGGCCAAGCCATCAACCTTTTCAATGCGCCAACGCCAACGAGTTTGCACACCAAGTGGATCAGAGAGCACCCGGGTTTGCCGTTTGTCCGCTACCTTACAGTTGGCAACGGCGAGGTGTTGATCGTGAACTCCCCTGCCGCATTCAAGGGACTGTTGCAAACGCATTGCTACTCGTTTCGGAAGCCTGACCAATGGCGTCATATGACGAAACCGTTCGCCGGCAAGGGCATATTGGCGCTGGAGTTCGACGAGCACCAAGCCCACCGGAGGATGCTCAACGCGGCATTTACGCCGGAGAACATCCGCAGACTGGGCTCCGTCGTTCAACGGAAGGCTACTGAACTCTGTCTGTTCATGGACCATACTGCTGAGACTGGGATTGGCAAACACGGCGTCATTGACTGTACCAACACCTTTGGCAAAGCTATGATGGATGTTATCTGCGTCGCCCTCTTTGGCACCATCCGCAGCCCCTTGTCGGGAGGCATCATGGTTGCCGGCCAGGAATATGGCTTTCATGATGCATATGACGCAATCTTCGGATCGGACAGTATGGAAAAGTTGCTGATGCTGGCTGACAGCTTTGTCCCGCTACGATGGGTACCCTGTGAGGCCAACAGGAAGTTCAAGTTTGCTACGTCCTGGTTGGATGAAACACTCACCCGGTTCATCCAGGAAAGGCGTCATGACATACTACTCACTTCCAAATCTGAGAGACGTGGGGAGAAGTCTCGCGATATCCTGACACATCTCATCGAGCAAAGCCTTCCCGGAGGGTCTGCCGAGGGAATGACCGACGACTACATGGTTGGCCACGTAAGTCCACATACGCCAGTCACTCACTACCTTTCGGACACGCATCTTTCTTGCTAACTTTAGAAACCCGGCCAGCTTCTTATTCTCCTCGCAGGGGGTCATGACACATCCGCCAACGCGCTGTCGTGGAGCGTGTATACCATGGCTACCAAGCCTGAGATGCAAGACAAGCTCCGCCACGAGATCCTCGAGCTTTCGGATCGAGCATCTGCCCCTTCAGGCTTCCCATCGTTTGCCGAAATCGACGCCCTCCCGTATCTCCACAACTTCGTCCGGGAAGTCCTCCGCGTCTATCCCCCTGCGGTCTTCATGCCCCGCCAGGCCGCGACAGACGTGACGATCCAGGGGGTCCGCATCCCTAAGGACACGACCATCGACATGATGCCGGCCATGGCGTCGATGAACCAGACGGTCTGGGGCGACGACGCCGACGAGGTGCGGCCGGAGCGCTGGGATTGCCTGACGCAGGAGCAGTCCTCGCCGTACGCGTACGAGGTGTTTGGGAACGGGCCGCGGGTCTGTATCGGGAAGCAGTTCGCGCTGATGGAGATCAAGACGTTCTTGTTCGAGCTGGTGCGCCGGTATCGCTTTCTCGGCGTGGTGGGGAAGTTCGCGGTCGAGAATCCTTCGTTTGTGTTGAGGCCGAAGGGGATGCGGGTGCGGTTCGAGAGGCTTTGAGTGGAAAAGACTACTACGCGACGGATAGCGAGGGTAGCTTGCACGGAAGACGACAGGGATATTACCAAGAGATTTCAGGGAATGGTTACGGAATACGGGCCTTACGATGAGGAGTAATGCGCAATGCAACTGGAGGTCGAGAGGAGATCGAGATCCGAAAGTCACTATTCCTCACCGTACGCGTTCGACATTGTATTTGGGAACGAGCCGCTTGCCTGCATCGGGAGGTAGTTCGCGCTCTGATGGAGACTCATACATTGTTCTTTGAGATGATGCGCCGGTATCGCTCCCTTGGCCTAGAGGGGGCGGTGACTATCGACTTTTCTTCTTTCGTCCTCCGGCAGGTGGGAATGCGGATCCAGTTCGAAAGGAGATCTGCGGAAAGACTGTATAAAGGACAACGTAATATGCTTGATCAGTTGCTGCGTAGGACGGAGGGCGCGTCAAGGTCTAATGTGTGATCAAGCTAGCGATCTCCAAGTCGACGTTCACGAATATCGTATTTCACACTCGAATGTATGGCTTTGGTCTGCTAGTCGCATAGAACGGAAATGTCCCTTTTAATAAGGGGATGATGTTTAAGCACTGCTGTATAGCCTTGCGGTGCTTGGAATGCTCTCTTGAAACGTGGCTCATAGTGTCCACCTTCGCATTTTACATCGTCGTCCTCATGAGATGAGTCCCATCTTAGTTGTCAGATGGTGATTGGAGTGTCTATATCCGTGATAATGCCGCCGCAAGACGAGTAAGTCGGTACAAGGGTAAACGGGACGATATCCAAGTCTAAGCCCAAAATGTATCTTCGCCGGGAGCACGATAGAGACCTGCGGACGGTGCGGACTATGGGGCGCCCAGGAGACCTAACTAGCGTACTTTCATATGCCGCCCGAGATGCCGAAGGTGGAGGTCGTTTGTCCTCGAAATGCCGATCCTGCAATGGCGAGGCTCGTCCATATGCACTCCCATGAAGCGCAGATGGGGTTTGCAGATGCGACAGGTGGGAATAAGGCCCGGGAATAACGGGAATAATGTCAATGCCGACACTGCTATCCGTACCGGTGCCCATCTCCAGGAATGTGGAGAATTGTGGAGGAGTGCGGAACGGGGCGGCGGCGTGGTTGGTGATGCATTCGTCATCATTCTCAGCATTGTCAGCTGCATCACTTTTAGCGGCCATGGCGGCGGCGCGGAATTGTTACTCATCCCGCTGGCGCCGCCGGTGGGATAAAAACTTCAGGGGGGTGAGGAGCCAGATCGCACTAGAGACTATCGTGATTAGGGAGAATGCGGGTTATCCCTTTTTCCGTCGATAGATCAGATCTACCCCTATGTTGACTTCTGGTGCCCCTTTTCAGCAGTGAATGAATACGCCGATGCTGCCCACGACCCAATTGACATCTAGACCCCTTTAGCCCCCCGAGTCAGGTACTTGAAATGACATCACAGTGGCCTGATTTCTGTCCCCCGAGGTCGAGATTAGCAAATGCCCGGGCGGCTTTAGCATAAATGAAAGGTGATCCGCTTTGGCGTGTCAAAAAAGAACGAAGGGAAAAGGTGCTTGGAAAGAGTGTAGCTTGACAGCTTGGGGCATGGGGCCTTGGCAGCGTGGGATGTAGCTTGGGCGGCCTCGCGGTATTGGATTTTTTTTACAAGGGGGCTACAAAACCAGTCAGCCCTACAGTTTTCAGGGCGGCCAGAACGTGGGTGTCCAGGGGGGTTACCTAGCGCTCCGGTCCGGTAGAGAGGGCACTAATTAAGACATGATTTGCGGCAGGGATTGGCTTGTAACGGCTTTTGGGCACCCGGAAGACATGGTCCGCCGGCCAGGCACAGTAGGGGAGGCAGGCCCAAAAGAGGGTTTCTTAAGAAAGAGCTTGGAGCCCAGGCAATCTGCTGATGCTGCGCTGCCACCTGAATCCGATGGGAACACGGCTTTTGGCTGGTGACTCAGTAACAAACGAGGGGGGTTCTGAAAACTTGCAGCTTGTCCTCCTTTGGGGCTATTCGCTCATTAGCGGGGTAGCTGGAGCTTAGGTGTCAGCCACTGGACCAGCCACTGCTAACGTTAGTGGATGCCTTATCTGCAGCTGCACTTGTAGCCTCTTAGACGCACGTCAATACGAACGGGACCTTTGTTGCCTACTTGCGCTGAGACGATGCTCTTTTTACGAAACTTGGGTAGGAGAAGAACCGGGTTGCCGGATTGATTCTCCTGGAAATGTCTCTGACGATAAATCATTACTTGGTCTGAACTTCGCTTGACCCAGCTCTCAGAGTCATGGTCGCCTCCCGCTCTTTGTATGCCTGTCGCTTGGTCCTGAGTCTATGGAAAGAAGCAAACGGTCACTTAGGCAAGCATATATCATGGTAAACATACTTAAAGATGTGATGTAGTTTCAACATGGAAACTGTTGATCCCCAGATCATATTGACCTGCTGTATCAATCTATTGCAACCCGGCTTCAGTATGGCGTCCAACACGGACAAGCTCGAGATCTCCATCCACCCTCTCAAGTCCCAGGACGGGGTACTTGTCAAGGTCACTCCTCCAAAGGAGCCTGCGCATCTGGCGACGGCACATGTACCCTGCGACATCGTTCTCGTCCTCGATGTCTCCTCGAGCATGAACCACTTGGCTCCCATCATCACCCCGGGAAAGCCCGACGAGAACCAGGGCTGCACCGTCCTCGACATCGTGAAGCACGCCGCCTTGACCATCCTGCACACGCTGGACAAGAATGACCGACTGGGCCTCGTGATTTTCAGCTCCGAGGCCAGGGTCTTGCAGCAGCTGGTGCCGATGAATGAGGAGAACAAGAAACAGACCAACAAAACCATTCGGGGACTGCGGACAGAATTTGGAACAAACCTGTGGCATGGTCTTGAGAAAGGCCTGGAGTTGTTCAATCCAGATCGGGGCACTGGCAAGGTGCCCGCACTATTGCTGCTGACAGATGGCTTGCCAAATCAAGGGTAAGATGGTGTTACTTAGCCCACCAGATCCGAGCATATAGCTGACATACCTTTCAGAACGCCTGCCCAGGGCTACGCAGGAGCTCTCCAAGGACGAGAACCTCTGCCGGCCAACATCCATACATTTGGGTTCGGCTCTCACATCAAGTCGGGCCTCCTGAGTACTATGGCAGAAATCGGAGGAGGTCATTTTGGATTCATACCTCACTCCAACATGGTGGTAAGTAGCTCCAGGATCCTGTACAGCCCTGATAGCCCGTCTATCAGTTACTAACAATACCAAAGTGTACCGTGATGGTGAACGCTGTAGCTCATCTGCAATCGACGTTTGCCACCAACTGCCACCTCCACTTGGCAGTACGTCCATCCACGATTAGTCTCTCGACAGAGCAGGCAATGGACATCACCCAAGCGCAGCAGCCAGAGAGTCCAGACTTGATCGCCCCCCTCGGAAACATCCAATATGGGCAGACGCGAGACATATATATACACTTCAGCAGCAAAGCCGGTGACAAGAGCATGATAGGCGCGGCATTGACTTATTCAGATGGGAACGGCGCCGACCAAACGCTACCATGCGAAGCTCCCATAACCCACGCGTCCACTGTTTCGGACGACGAGATGGCCTTCCATCAAAACCGGTCGCGAATATGCCGGTTCATCTTGAAGCTGTTTGTTCGCGACGGACAAGGATTCATCACCGACTCCAATTCCCCGTTTAATCGCGTCAACTGGTTCACACGCCTGGTGGATGGCCTTACGGTCAAGCACTACAACGACAAGTGCAACCAGGCGCTCAACGAACAGGTCGAGGGCCTCGTCCGACAGGCCGCCTACGCGGACGCCGCCGAGTGGAAGCGCTGGGGGAAGCACTACCTGCTGGGCGTATGGGCTGCGCACGCCAAGCAGCTGCACACCACATTCCTGGACCCGGGCGTCAAGACGTACTGCGCCGAAAGCCCGCTCTTCATCAAGTGCCAAAACCGGCTCACCGAAGCCTTCGAGGAAGAGGTCGTGCCGCCCCAGCCGAGCCGCGCTGCGGATGCCGACACAGTGTACTCCAGCGGCACCTCGACGTTGAGGATGGAGTCGTACAACAGTCGTTCGCTGATGGACTCAGCTAATGCTTACTCTACCCCTGGAATATCCCGAACATCCCACGTGACTGAGAGTCATACCTTGGGCCGTCCGCCGGAGTGGAAGGGATAGGCTGGATGAAGATCACCCCATTGATATTGAAATACCCGCGATGACTTGGTATGGCTAGATGACAGATGGAAATGCAGTTCTGCCGAAGTTGAGGGGGGTGAGGGGCACGCACGAGCACTAAGTATTAGCGCCGCCTCTGAACCATGCAGACGACACGGGGTGGACACAGCCAGAATGTACCGGAGAATTTTCTCTCTCGACTTTTGATGGGCCATCACCCATATTCCGCCCTGAGCAGATGGATCGCGGCAATAGCATGCATATCTGGATACGACATTAGATAGCGCTCTAATAAACCAATATTAGTTCGATTTCTGGTTCGGTATCCCACGTTCCGAGTTGTGCAGGGAGACAATTTGAAGGTCGCAGTGGGTGGGCCTAGGTTAGCCACTGGCTTGCTAGACCTGCAAGCTGCCACTCTGCGAGTCTGCTTACCTCGTTGAAGAAAAACGGCCGGGCAGTCTAGAATCCGGTCTGTCACATCAGTGTAACCGTCTCTCTTTTAGCTTTGGAAAAGATTTGCCGAGGTAATCTGGCTGGTAGGCTGACTAGGAATGGCTGCCAGATGAAACTCTGTGTCTTGGGGGGAAGGGATTCCGAGTACTACGCGAATGCGACCTACCTAAGTATAGAAACTTGATTGAAAAAGATCTACATACAGGCTGGTGTGCTGCGTCCATCCTTGGTAGGCAGGACCTGCAGAAATGTTTATATGGCGGACAAGCATTTCGGGACGTCAACCGATTCGTGATGATGGCCCATTCCGACGGTTAAGTTGGACCTTGGACACACTGCTGGGGCGGGAGATCGACAGGCATGCAAGTGCTTGGCCGCTCGGCCGATACTTCTTTTGGCGCCGGACTTGCTTTTTCTTTTCTTGCTACTTATTTCTCTGCCAATGTCCAAAAATCAGTAAATTTGATGCGCAGGCAGGATGTAGCGAGCGAGCGAGCGTGCTTGTCTGCTTACCTGCCGAGAAACGAAGCTACGTCGCTCAAATCAGCCCTAATGAAATCGCCCGATTCCTAAATGGGGAGCCAAATCAACTGCTAGTCTGACGAATGTGGAACACGCGAAGGGGAGTGCGTCTTTTGCATCGTGATTGACAGCACGGCAAGCCAACCACCAGCTTGCAGCGTCCTGCGGTGGGCGCGGCGCAGTTTGCTGCCACATTCTTGTTCTGGCAGGATTCGGTTTCATCTAGAGCCCGTTTTGTCCGTTCCGCTAAGCTATTTGGGTGTGCATGTCCTGATCTGCAGGTAGACCAAAGCACACTCCCCACCATCGACCAGTGATTTCCCAAGACTCCCCATTTGCCGACGGCCATCTGGCCGCTTGGGCAATTTGTCAAGCGCACGTAAAAATTGAAAAAGGGTGAGCCGGCTCGGAGAGCGAAGAGGGGGGTTGATGGATCGCGATCGTTGGTCTCGAATTGCCAATACCTGCTTTCTGCTGGGCGTGTGCTAGGGTGCTGCCATTGGCGGCTCCTGTCTTTTTGCTGCACTAGTCCGCCGCACGAGGAGCAGTCTAGAACGCTCCGTAAGGCACCGGCGGGTGGTGGCGTGCGCAACGGTCGCGCGTCCTTCCCTCTCACTTTCGCTTTGCCTTTTACGACCAAGACGAGAGAAAATATTCCTTTTCAATCTATCCCACGATAGTCTCACGAATGAAAAAAGAATAGGCGAGAAAAGTTACGATCCGACGAAAGAAAGACGAAAGGAGCCAAATCCAAACCGGCCGTTTCGGCAAGCCAATGCGACTCCAAGTGTCATTTGCATCTTAACCAACCATAGTAGACTCCAGTCTCCTCCTCGTCATCCGCCCGCCCTATCATCTCGGACCGAGCTAAGCTCACCACCATCCACCACCACCAAACTTCCAGGAAATCGCACGGCAGCGGGTGGGCGTGCTTCCTGTGAGGGACCACCTGCCACCTCAATGCGCTTCTGACACGGATTCTTGCTGGGTCGTCATTCCCTCCTTTGGTTATTATACCTGAACAGACAGACAGTACAGTAGTAGGAATCCTTCGAGCCCTCGACTCCAAACCCTAACTTCCGGCCTTTGACGGCCTCTCTCTCAATGATATCTTTGGTATCGCGAGAAGATGAACCCCGGCGCCCAGTCGAAGCAGGCGAGCTCAGCACCCCGGTGTGCCCGGGAGCAGCTCGCCCCAACTTCAACTGGCTGGCCAACGCCCGCGCCGGCCAACAGTTGACGGAATTCCAGCAATTCGTGCTCAATGTCGACTGGGCCAACACCTCCGTGGGGCCGATGGAGCAGTGGCCGCAGGAGCTCCGGCAACTGCTGCGCATGGTCATTGTCGACTCGGCGCCCTGCATCATCTACTGGGGCGAGAAGTTCACCATCTTCTACAACGAGGCCTACATCCCGCTCATCGGCAACAACCACCCCACCGTCATGGGCAAGGACGCTGCCGACGTCTTCCCCGACTTCTGGAACTTCTTCGACAAGATCATCACCAACCAGCGCCTGACGGCGGAGCCGGCCTCGGGCGACGCCTCCATGCTGCTCATGGAGCGGCACGGCTTCCTCGAGGAGACCTACTTCGACTGGAAGCTCGTGCCCCTCATCGGCGAGAACGGCGAGGTCATGGCGTCGTACGGCACGCCCCACGACCTCACCATGCACGTCATCAACAAGCGACGCAGCGACTGCGTGCAGCAGCTCACGCACAAGATCTCCAGGATCACGACTTTGAAGGATCTCTGGGCGACCACGCTGGCGGGGCTGAGCCAGGATGAGAGGGACCTGCCTTTCGCACTGCTGTACTCGGTCGACCAGAAGCCCAGCATGCTCGCGCCTCCCTCTAAGCCGAGTCTTACCTGCCATTTGGAAGGCACAATAGGGGTCGACCAAGATCACGAGCTGGCGAAAGAATACCTCAACATCCACCACGACCTGGACGGCTTTGGCCCGGTCGTCGTCGAGGCCCTCGAGAAGGGCGAGATGGTAGTACTGAAGTCGGACCACCCCAGTCTTTCGAAGCAGCTCAAGGGTGTCGGTTGGAAGGGCTTTGGATTGCCGAGCGGCCAATTCGTCATCGTGCCGATCAAGCTCGAGAGCGAGATCGTGTCCTTCTTGATCGTCGGCCTCAACCCGTACCGTCGTTACAATGAGGCCTACACCGACTTCCTGCGCTACATCGGCGAGGCCATCGCGTCGCAGATCTCCAAGATTAGGCTCGCCAACGAGGTGAGTAGTAGAGCCGAGATGATCAAAAAGGCGAAAAAGGACTTTGAGAGGAGCGAATGGCGGTTCACCAAGTTCGCGGAGCGCTCGCTCGTGGGGCTCGCCATTGCTCAGCCTGATCGAGATGTAAGTTTTTATCTCTTGCTGCTCGCGTGCCAAGTCACGTGCTGACATATTGACATAGCTACTTTACGCAAACGACGCATGGTACAGATTTGCCGGCGTACCACCCGGCACGACAGAATACCCCAAATGGCTCGAGAACGTAGTGGCCGAGGATCAGCCTCTAGTAGAAGAGTGGTGGACCCGCGTCGTCGCCGAGAAGAAGGGAGGCCAGTTCCAGTTTCGCGTCAAGCAGCCCTTTCGGCAAGGCCATATGCACTCGGAATATATGACCATCATGAGCGCCGTCTACGCCGATTTGGACGAGTATGGCGAGGTCGGGTCTGTCATGGGGCTCACGATCGACATCAGCGAGCAGAAGTGGGTCGAACAGCAGTTGCTTATCCGCAGTAAGGAGCTCGAGGAGTCCGAAGGGAAGTGGCGCAACTACGCCGAGCATTGCCCCCTCGGCATTGTGCGAACCGACAAGGACGGGTATGTCGAGTACGGCAACGACGCCTGGCACAACTACTACGGATTTACCCGCGGGGAGGTTAGTGGTCCTCAGCCGTGGGTTCCGTACCTGGACGAGGCTTACGTCGAACCCTGGAAAGAGTGTTTCCAGAAACTGCAGACGGAGGCGCACCCCTTTTCGATGGAGCTCAAGCTGAAGGACAAGGTGTTCCGGATGGAGGACGGGGACGAGACCATCGAGAGCGCGGTCTGGGTCCTTTGCACGGGCTTCACCGAGTTCATGGAGGACGGGAGCGTGGACTACATCGACTTTTGGGTGACGGACATTAGCGCGCAGAAGATGGCCGAGAAGATCCTGACGGACAAGATGGACGAGGCGATCCGGCTCAAGACGCACCAGGAGCGCTTCATCGACATGATCAGCCACGAAATCCGTAACCCCCTCTCGGCGGTGCTTCATTGCGGCGAGGAAGTGGTGGAGGCGATGCAGAAGTGCGTCGACGATATCCAGACCGTCCCGGGCGCCATCGCTTCGGCGGCTGGCAACATCCTCGCTCTCGACTCTCTCCGGTCGCATTTGGACAGCGCCATCGATTCGGCCAACACGATTATGTACTGCGTCCAGCATCAAAAGCAGATTGTGGATGACGTGCTCACCTTGTCCAAGCTGGACGCCGACCTCTTGGTGGTCTCGCCTATACCGGTTCAGCCCACCACACTGGTTCAGACGTCGGTGAAGATCTTCGAGCCGGAACTTAAGATGACCGGCATCTCACTGACGATCACCGAAGATCCGTCTCTGAAGGCGCATGGGGTCGACTATATCCTGCTGGACCCGAACCGGTTCCTCCAGATTGTCATCAACCTCGTCACCAACGCCATCAAGTTCACCAAGAACACTGCGGTCCGGAATATCGATATTACCGTTTCCGCACTTGCCGCGCCGCCAACAGAGCAAGAAATGGGCGTCGCGTACGTGCCTCGCCGTTACGAGCAAGCGAAGCCGATCACGCCTACGCACGAGAACCACCCCGAATTCGACACATGGGACGAGGTCGTGTACCTCTGTTTCCGAGTCAAGGACACGGGCAAGGGCCTGACGGAAGAGGAAATGACCGGGCTCTACAAGCGATTCGCGCAGGCATCGCCCAAGACGCACATCGAGTACGGCGGCACGGGGCTTGGGCTATTCATCTCGCGGCAGATCACCGAGATGCTAGGCGGCCAGATCGGCATCCACAGCGACGCCGGCGATGGGTGCACTTTCGCGTTTTACGTCCGGACGCCCAAGGCGTCGGCGCCCCGGCGTGCTTCGGTCACGGTCGAGCCCATTATCCAGATGACGCGCACGCTGGGCCTCACGACGGCGGCCTCCCCGCTGGTGGTCGCGCCCGACCAGGACAGCGGCGCGCCGATCGATTTGAAACTCGTCACGCCCAGCAGGCCGCCACTGTCAACACCGCCCGCGACGACGAACCCGACGCCAACAACGACGACGATGACGACGACGAAGAAGAAGGACCGTATGGTGCTGGTCGTGGAGGACAACCTGATCAACCAGCGGGTACTGTGCAAGCTGCTGCGGAAGCGAGGTTTCGTGGTCGAGGCGGCGAACCACGGGCAGGAGGCGCTCGAGCTGCTGGGGCACCCGACGCCGACACCCTCACCCTCCCTGGAAAAGGAAGAGGACATCCTGGCCGCGAGCCGCGAGCTGCGCGACGTGTCGCTGTACACGCGGTTCGAGGTGATACTGTGCGACATCGAGATGCCCATCATGAACGGCATCGAGTTCACGCGGTCGGTCCGCGAGCTCGAGGGGCTCGGGGACTTTCCGGGGCACAAGCCGGTGATTGGGGTGACGGCCAACGTGAGGGGGGAGCAGATCACGGCGGCGATTGAGTCGGGGATGGTGAGTTACCCTACCTTTCAATGAATGATATGCAGGTGTATGCTGGAGACTGACAAGATGCAGGATGGCGTGACGACGAAGCCGTACCGGATCGACGAGCTGATTGCGCATATCGACCGGGTGTGCGAGGCGCAGCGGGCGAAGGATCGGCGGAAGAAGGGGTGATGCGGCGTCTGAGGGAATGGACTTTTCAATCAACAAGACCTATGCCGCCACATCCATTCGCTATGTATAACCCAAGTAAGGTTACGCACGCGAACCGACCAACAACCACCGCTTTTCAGGGCCTTGCCACGAAGCAAGTAAGCTCATTATGAGCGTGTACGATAAAGTGTCGGAAGAAGAAGGAGGCGACATGAAGGATTACAAACCGATGTGCATTTGATCACATGAAGCATCGACGAAGAAGCACCTCCGATCAACACAGAGATGCTTCATCGCGACTTTGGGGCTGCGGCGACAGCTTCAAGATGATTACCTGTGAGAAGGAGGATTCCAGCGAAAACTCCAGTTGGGCATACGTATGCATACATACCATGCGTGACAAGAAACCGGGAAACCCCGTTGAAACGAAGGGTGCGCCAATGCCGAGTCGCGGGGGGGTGACCGCGGCCGCGACGGGCGTCATGACGTTTCGCAAGAATACTGGCAGTTGGCGGCTTTGATGAAAAAGCTTCTACAACTTCACGACGACAAGGAGAAGCAGAGATATAGGCTCTAGCAAGTCAGGGAGATGCATTTGTATGTTATATAACATCAAAAGCTGTTTCCATACTGGTAGTTAGTTAAATCGCATTGCATATAGAGAAAGGGTACATACGTACAGACGACATCCCGCCGCGGACGAGGGGCAAAGTCCGGGTGGAGGAGGGTTTTTGGGAGGGCAAAACGGCGGCGAGCGACAGACCGGGAAACACTTCACATAAGCAATTGCATAGCATACTGGATAGCATTGATTCTAATTAGTTGGGTAATTGTAACCTACCATTCAAATACAGATATAAATATGTCGAAATGAGTAGCATGCCAGATCAAGCATTTGGAAAACATTGGTGGCCAAAATTGCGCTTGGTTGTCTCATGCTGAGGGGCTAAATCTAGGATGCAGCACCCAGGCGAGCAGTGGTCCCTGGTTTTGGCGACAGGTCCTCCCTCAACCAGCAAACCAAAAGCTGTCCGCAACACACCTTTCCTCAAAGCAAACACACAGTTCATCTTACACGCATATTTCATTTCTAATAGCAAGTGTTCACTAGAGCTTTGGATTTCCTATTTGCCAAGGTTTTTTACCAGCTTGTAGTCCTGTTCAGTTCTGGGAAAGAAAAGTGGTGATGCAATGGCGTACAATCCACGGGCGCTCCCGAGGAGCACTAAGAGGGGTCAAGTGTCAATCGAGCCGCATCGTGGCTAGGTTGCTTTTTCCCATTGTCGACATGGTCGCGCGCGTTCAACGCGATGCGCATTGCATTCCGTCATAGATGGATGATGACCTCAACATTACAGATTCTCTGGATTTTGGGTAATAGACAGGTACAAAGAGAAGAGAGTTAGCTGCGCGATTGAGATAAAAGCTGAGAAGTTCCCCTGTGCATAGCGACTTAGGCGTAGCTGATACAACCAACCACTGTAAACCAAATGCGACTGTCGTTCCTTAAAACAGCAGCATTACCAGCACAACTACCACCCAGTTTCAACGCGAAGTACTCGGCACAGGCACTCAGAATGGTTTCCAGCAAAGGTAAGCACACTATACATGCGTGTACTCCTCTTCTAAACTCCGTCCGCGTCTCTTATGCTGACAATTGCTCTCTTTCCTATCTAGGCAAGCCCACGGATCCGGAGCTGCGCGAAGAGCTCAAGGAGGAGATCAAACAGGAGCCCAATAAGTCGGGTGGTGGTGAGGGGCAGTGGGCCGCCTGGAAGGTGGGTGAAGTGAATCCAGTCTTCTCCGATTCGTCCGATTGTTCGTTGGTTTTGGCCGCCACGGTTCTCCCCAACGCGTCCTTTTGTTCCCTTCTATCCACCTTCTACCTCCACCCATCCATCATAATCTCCGATTAGAGCTGTTCTCGTCATCAAAACAAGCCACCATTAAGGTCAACAGCCCTTATAGCTCAGTGGTAGAGCGCGTCACTCGTAATGGAACTCTGACCCTACAAGGGAACGAGGGACAGATAAGACATGACGAGGTCCGTCGTTCAATCCGGCGTGAGGGCATCGGTTTCTCTTTTTGCATTTTTCTCAAGTACTCACTTTTTGCTTGTTCTTGCCACGAAGTGTGCACCGAGTCGCCGCGGTCCGGGGTTCGACTCGGCGCGGGGCCAATGCTTTTTTTACCCCCGTTTCGTTCCCCACCTAATAAGCAACCGACACCAACATCGTTCTCTACCACTCAATCGGCGTTCGCCTACCACCCCCCTTGATACGATATTCATCAAAGTTTGCCACCTGTTACTCATATTGACTGGTCGCAGGGCGCCAAACTGGCCAAGGAATACGAAAAGCAGGGCGGGGAGTATGAGAATGAGGCCGGGTCCAAAAACCAGCCCAAGAAGGGCGCACCGGAGGCCAAAAGCGACAAGCAGAAGGAGGATGAGACATAAGCAGTCGTCAATCTTCAGCATTCACGACGCACCAACCCAATCATGTATGCAGCTTAGATATAATTGCCTCCATAGCATCGTTCATGGATGTTTGGTTTTCCTCACATTTTGCCTTGATGAATCAATTGTTTGACACTAGCTGCAGCGCATATCGGTTGGCAAAGACGGTGCCAAGAAAGACAATGAGCAGGTAGGCAATCCAGCTCAACTGAGTCTTGCGTCCACTTGCTGTGACTATGGAGCAGCTGGACGCTTAACTACCGACGGCTTGAAGTACTTCTGGTACCTCTCGAAGTCGAAGACACCGTCCTCCAGCTCTGCGCTCTCCGGGTCCCCCGCCCAGCCAAAGGTCGAGCAATCTGTGAGCTCCTCTCCCTCTTCCGTAATGATCGTGCAGTCGATGGGCTTTTACTTCGTCGTCTCATAATACTGAAGATCATTCAAGTGCACATGGCTATCCACCATGCAGTAGGTGCCTGTGATCCGTATGTCGGTCTCCGCTTCGGGGTTGGCTTTTGCTTCTGGGGATCCTGCGCCTGAGCCCGGAACTCGTGGGACCAAAGTCGGATAGATCCCCCACATCTTCATCCGAAACCCCGTGATCCAACCTTTCCGCATCATCGGGGCTTCTGCGCTCTTCGTGACGGTCTGATACACCTCGGGATCCATGAGCGTGCCGTGAAAGAAGAAGTGACGAGGCTGGAAGTTGGCGGGTTCCACGAACGTTGGCGCCGTAGCTTGTTCGAACGCGGCGAATTTGGAAGCCATGATGGACTGCTGGATAGACTTGGCGTTGTTCGTTCCGGGCGGAGGCGGTGGTGGAGGTGGTACGCTTGTCAGGGGAGATGTAGGTAACGGCGGGGCAGGCGGGATCCCTTGGAGGGGTTGGCGAGCTTGTCGCTCCTCGTCTGTCTCGGTCACATCTACCATAATGATTGAACGTGAGAGAACACGATGTCATCCTATTAACGGGTTGATGCGGGAATATGGATAGTGAGTTGAGTCTGGTCGTGTTAGACATTTGGAAGTTTGGTGTTTCTTAAGGGATTGGTGTTGAGCAAACACCACCGTCGGGCCAACGTTAAAACCTTCCGCCAACAACAACAACCACCAACGCCAAATGCACGTGTGCCGAAGCCAGCAAACCTCTGCAAGGAAACAAACCGGACAAGTCTAACTACATGTATACATCTAAAATGGATAACCACGACGCTGACCTTATCGCCCGCATCTGCCCTGATGCCAACCAACTCCAGCAGCTGGATCAGCCCAGCGGAGAAGGTCATCAGGCTAGCGCACCATAGCGAAGGCTGTGTCAGTCCCCTTACTCCAGTCGCGAAACCCACGGTTACTCTACCTCTCGAGAAGCTATTACTCCAATTGAACAACTTACTTTTTCTGGCGTAACCGGGAGTAAACGGAAGTGTTAAAAGACTTCCCTGTAGGTAATTTGGAATAATCAAAGTGGAATAATTCAAGACACATAGATGCTGTCAATAGGCAAAGTACGGTTTATCCCAGCGGTCACTTGTCAGCCTTCAAGTTGCCTGATGGCAATCGGACAGATTCCCCGGCACTCGTTGCGATCCAATACGTTGTCGAGCTGTTCGAATGCCTCGCAAGCGCCGGAGTCCCGCTAATGCAGCTCAAGAGCGGGTGGCTTTTGAGACGATAACGGCTGGTGATTTTCATTCGTTAGCTTTGTCGTCCTTGCCACGTCACACTGCTCATGGGGTTTCAGCCATGCACTGGCAAGGCAGAATCTGTGTGACCGGCCAGAATGAGGCTCTCAAGTTAATTCAATCTTTGTTCCGTCGCCCGGAATTCTTCTTCGGCAGTCTCTCTGACCCCATCAATCTGATGAAGTCAGGTTCGAATTCCTAGTTCCATTGAAACCCACAGTCGCCGAATTACTCAAACGTAATATTCATGAAACCCTTCGATGGCTGATCCGCTATCTGTCGCCGGCCTGGCAGCCGGCGTAGTATCCTTGGGGATACAAGTCACCGGAGGCCTGTTGTCGTATCTCGATGCAATCCGCAGTCGCGAGGAGGATCTGGCGCTGGCGAAACAGTACGTTGGCAGCATACAAGCTGCGATCAACCACATCAACTCGTCACCTTCACGCACGCAGGCGAGTCAGACTGCCAGTGCCAGCATCAAAGCCTCCATGGATGCCTGCAAAGTCCAGCTGAAAGCACTTGAAGATCTCGTCAACAGGCTGTCATCCGCTCCAGGGAGTAATGCCACCCTGCGATCCAAGTTACGGGACAGTTCCAAGAAGCTCGCCTATGCGTTCCATCGTCCAGATATCAAGGAGCTCGAAGAAAAGTTGTCAAGGGCGGACAGCACACTCCAAGGGGCCATGCAAGCCCTCGGGTTGTTAGTAACAGGTCTTGTGGTGTAGATGGCCGTACCGCTGACAAAACTTTTAGAGATGTACAACACTCTATGAGCGAGACTTTAACAGCAGTCAGAGCAGACACAAGGCATGCCAAGGCATCCTTGCAAAGTGTTAACTCGGAGATGCTCATCGTTCAGTCGGAAACCAAATTGGCCAATACCTACCTGCGCGAGGTAACCACAACCACCTTGCCCGCGATCGCGGAAGATGTTGCGAAAAGGGGACCTTTAATTGTGGATAAAGTCAGTGGTTTGGAACTCCGCTTGGCTGAGCAAACCCAAATGATAAGCGACGGCTTCACGAAGAACACACAGACGAGTGCTGAACACTCTCTTGGGGTCATGCAAAAACTTGACCGACTAGAGGCTTTATTTCAACGAAGTCTCGATATGAACCTTGACGATGCACTTAGCCAGGGGGCAAATGTGATATCTGCACGCTTGATGTCGAAGCCCAGCGCTCTCCAAGAGATAGCAGACGTAACAGAATCCACGACGACTACGGCTCATCACAAGAAGCCGTTCCAAACCAGCGTATTGAGTACGAAAAGCCCCCGAGAAGACCTTCCAGTGGTTCCAGACGGGTGCAACTGTCGTCGACGACGAAGAGTCCGTCAACGAAAGCAGCGCAAATGGGGCCCTCTTCTAGCTTTCGACGAGATCGAGATCATTGAACTGCATCGACCCGATTGCGAGTTTTCACCATTCGCCATGGGATCACGGAGTCGAAAGCTCGGTCTGGCCTATACAGGGTTACGAACGGTCGCTTCGTGGGCTATTGCCCACACCTTTTCAACTTCTTTGGGAGCCGGGGGTCACAGCATATCGTCCCATTGCACATACTATCCAACCGTCGATAGGCGGACCTCACCGGCCTTCCGGACAATTGAATTGCTGTACCTTGCTCTGAATTCTGACTGGTCCACAGAAGACAAACAACACTTTGTCAATATATGTAAATCACGGATTTCAGAGTTTTTCAGAGACGGAAAATCAGGTCCATTCGATGTTGACTCTGACAATAACTCTTTAGTCCTCGCGCTCTCATCGAATGTAAGTTTCAATATTTGAACCTCAAATCGATCAGAAGTCGCTCATAATAGGCAAAAGTGTCTTCCTATAGGCATTAAAATGGATACGGGCATTGGTGCCACAATTACCGACATGCTCACAATGCTACTCGGGTATTACGGGGCACGACCTGTATCTTGTAACGTTAAAGGACAGTAAGCAACTCAACACCTGGTTTATTTGCAAATATATACTCACTATCCCCTAGGACACCATTCTCTGAGCTTTTCCAAGGTCTGGCCGATCTTCTCGATCCTTGTGAAGCAGTGGGAGACTTTGCTATAAAGGTCTCCACCATGGTCCTGTCAAAGATACCCGAGATACCTCTTCCCTCCGATCAAAGCTTGACTTCAGCAGAGTGGTCTGGCAGAGCTGACCCATTGATTTATGTTCTGGGTACATTGGGGTCAAGTGAAGATATAGCAGAAGGTTAGTTTTGCTTGCGGACTACGACTGAGAGGAAAGCTGACCGACCCTCAAGCCTTTGGGTGTGGCCCCCTCAGCCTTGCTATTCTTGCCCAGGATGTGTCACGAGTCGAGACTATTCTCGACACATCACCTTCTTCCATGGACGAAATCACTACTCTCGGGTTGACACCTCTACACCTTGCTCTGGACAAACCCGCCTGTATGCGCCTGTTACTGTCAAGAACATTAACCCCCGCGCAACTGAACATGTTGTCTCATAACGAGGGCAGTCTGCTTTCCTGTGCCATAACGATGTGCTCAAGACCATGTTGATACAACCCAGACAGCATATCATCACATATCAATAGCAGGACGTTTGAAACCATGATCATTCTACTTGAAGATGACCGAACCTCCCTTCATTACGATACCTTACATCATGCCCTGACCAATTGGGGCCATCCACCATGTACACATTGCATCAGAGAGTTGTGCAGAAATGTCAAGGCTCGTCGAGAGGCATTGAAGCATGTTGCGGTAAAACACTTGAGACAGAGTCAACAACTTGAACTAGGGCTGAATAGTCCAGATGTTCTAGACATCAACGCTCAAGCGGCCGCAAACCTGCTCTATTACAATAGAGTAACCACCTCTTTCAATACGTATGGTGTATCCTGCGATTCCTCTTGTAACTCGTCGGTTTATCACTATTTGACGAGCCCCGATATCGCCACCGTCTTCTACGAGATGGGGTTCCGAGATATCTCTGCCTGTGACAACAACGGGAGAACGCCACTCATCGCTGCTACCAGAGGGCATTATTGGGGTTATTTGACGTGGCTTTTGGGACACGGTGCTGACCTCTTCTCCGCATTGACGATAACCGCACCTTCTATCGACAGATTGGTCACTCAGGCCCGGGGTACGAAACCTGTCCACCACGTTGCCCAGTGTGCGAGGAGAGCCGCTATCTATCATGATACCCGAAATTGTTTCTCTATCATGATTGAGCATGTATCGGATGTAGATGTCGTTGATGGATGTTCATGTGGCTGTTCTTCGCACGGCTGCGACTCTGCTTCTGTTTTGTTCAGAGAACTTTGGCCCGGACAGAAGGAGGGTTTAAAGAAGATTTTGAGATGCTGTGGTACATTTAGAGATACAAAATGGATGGAATCGGTGACACGGACACTAACATTTGATGCATTAGGGCTAACTCATACCTGCTGTAAATACATCTATTTGGGGGACTCAGGATTCGCCACTCGGTATGAGATTGAAGAGGTGGATGATATCCGAGACTTCGAGTCAGATGATCTCGATCTTTTGGAATCACTTATTGATGACTTCCATGCTCGACTGGAAGAGATTTCAGTAGCGGGTTCCCTCCAAGTTGAAGATTACTTGGACTTCCTCGACAGTTATTGGTCCGATCGAATACAGGCCGAACTGGAGAAGAAGCACCAAAATCGTACCTGGGAGCAAGAAAAGCAGGATACTATTCAGTTAGGCGTTCAGTGGGAAGATGAGAGCGTGTCGGTATCCTTCATCGAGGACGAAGACAGGTTGGAACATCTCTCTCAATACATTGATGAGTTGGATATGATTGTGGCTGGGAAGCCGCCGATATTTTGTCCGGACTGCAGATGGAAACCATGTCGACGGCGTCCTTACTGCTCACCTTGAGTATCGCGGACTTGGTTACGCGGAATTGAGTTGATACAAGAAGCACATGTGTCTCTTATGCATCTCATTAGGTGAAAGGGGGCTAGCCAAGGTCATTATATGAAACGGAGGGCTTAATAGGTTGACTGAAAAGCGTTGAATTTCAGGTTTATAAAGTATCCTCCAGTTACCAAATTTCATAACGCTCTGATTGAATCAATACGCTAGAATAATTAAAATAATGCAATAGGGAGACCATGAAGGTTGCGATGATGGCCGCCACTGCGCATTCTCTTTTTTTTTCTTTCGATTCTTGCCAAGTAGCCAGGGCAGAAGTAAAAGACTCACAAAGAGCAGGTTACCTCACTACATGTAGTTAACTATCATACCTGGAATCGCAGGCAGTTAACACCGTAGAAAGAAGTACACCCTTCGATCTCGAGGTGTGTAATATACATTTATTCTTATTAAAATTATAGAATTAATAACCATACCATCATTACCTCCTGCTTGCTGGTCTCACTGGATAAAGCACTGTTTAGTCTCGATCATGCAAAGGTCGTATGCACAACTATCAAAGATCAGTCTTTGGAAGATGACATGATACTCATCTGACACGAGACGTGATAGGTCACCATACTAACAATAGTTAGACGAGCAGAAAACGTATTCTGGAGATTGCCGCAGTATTATTCCTGGCTGAAGTGACGAAAGTGGGATTGACTGGTATCTATCCAGACCATGTTTCCTTCACATCTAGAAAGCAGAGTACTAGACTGTCTGCCCAGCAAATAGCCATGCTCATCCAAATACACCGTTCAGACATGCTAGAATGAAGATGAGCCCCTTTCCAATGAGCGGGAGGAAGCCAAACAGGCTACAGATATTGTACATGATCATATGACCCTTTGCGATCAGCCAACCCAGATACGCACTCGCGTTCTGTTTGGCATTGGACAAGATCGAAACTCTCTAAGCTTGCTACACAGCCCTCTAACGTTGCTGTTTTCCTTGATCTTTACTAAGAACTTGTCCTTATGTCTGCATGCGACCCCGGACATCGCTTTCAGTCCATTGCTTCCAGCCTCTATCGAGAAGAGAGATATCGAATCATTGACCGACGGGACAAGAAGAGGCCGAAGTTACTCAGCCTCGCCCCCCATCTAGCCTTGGCGTACCCTGCGGCAGCGCCCTCCCGTGTTCCCTTATCTTGAGTGCACGTGAGTCATTCGCCCCTCTCAAAGAGGAAGGTAACCCGAAAGCCATGGCACACTTCTTCGACGCATACCGACCGCCGCTCAGAGCCCATCTGAGCGGTAGAAGAAGGGAAATCGAACGATGGGCAGATTGAACTGTCATTAGTGGTGGCGGTGGTGGCCTGTCCCTTGAGTTGCGCGAGTTGCGGATAAAGGAGGCGGGCGGGCGCGGGATCTCATGTAAAGGAGGCTGTGCTACCCGCCTACCCGACTCAACCGCAAGCCAGACAGGTAAGGTCCCTTCCCCAATCAAGGCACGCCCGCTGGTGGCGATTCTTAAATCAGGAGATATATGTACACACACATACCAGGTCAAAACAGCGAATAGAGTCATTTCCCCAGTCTATATATGCGAAATCAACCATTTACATATGCATGCACGTGCCTCTGCGACAGCCCGTGGGCATAACTACTCGTATTCTTGTTTCACAGGATTTCCACAGGGGTCCGAGAACACTGGAGCTCTGGAGACTGGAGTCAAGTCGGAATAAAGAAAAATGGGCAACTCGTGTCGACTCGGCAGTCAGTCACTTTGACCTGTCTGTCCTGTCCTGTCGCGCGCGGGGTGGGCAGGCCGCAGGCGGCACGACCAATCCGCACCAACCTGATAAATCCCCGAACGGCGAATGCTCCCCCTCTAACAACCTGCGACGACCGAAAACAGGTCCAAACAGCCCATTTTGGGGTGGGAGTACGGGCGGTGACACAAGCTTAACGAGTCAGTCAGTTCAAGTGTGTGTGAGAGATAAGCTCTCTGCCCTCTCTCCAAAAAGAAGGGACGCTCTCTAAAGGTTCGAACCGCTAACAGAGCGCGCGCCCGCGGGAGGTCTAATCAATTACCCGAAGGAGGGAGGGTGCGAAAAAAAGTCATCCCGAGTTTGTGTGTGAGTGGAAATGCTGCTACGCACTGATGTTTAGGGTCCAATTGGTAATTGGTTTCGTGTTGAACGCTAAGGGGGCTCGATTACATAACCACTCAGCAATTAACAATTTCGAGGCCGTCATCAAAATGGAAGATGAAAGGATGAAGAGATAAGGGAAGTGAGCGAGACGGTGAGACATCAAACATAAGAATAAAAGTTAAGATGAGATGACGGTAGGCGGTAGGGTAGCGTTGGTGTCGCGTTACCTTCACCGAAGCAGAGGTAGGCATTTCGCGTATCGTTGAAGATTGATGGGAGATTAGATTAACTATTGCTTGTGGAATGGCTTGTTGTGGTGGTATTATTATTAGCTCGTCGGCTTGTCTTCCTGGTACATGCCCATAGTCGCGAACTACTGTGGTGCTACCACCAGTCTGGCGGCAGCACAACTGGATGCACATGCAATTTCAAGATGGATTGTGGTTGGTAGGCTCCCGAGGCGCGCAGGTGTCGAGAGACGCGCTCCTGCACGTTTGATGTAGGCGGCCGGTCAACATGTCCAGAAATGGGAATGGGCATCAAGGTCGCGATTGGATTGATAAGACGGCACCGGCCGAGGTCATGCGGTCCATATATTGCTATGTCTGATTTCAGGGTGGGCTGCCCTGCCAGAGTGCGTGCATGCAACCAACGAAAAGGCGAAGGGGGGAAGAGGCAGAGAGGGGTGGGAATGATCCATCTTTCTCATCTTATTACCCCGCGCTTTGTTATCCAGCAGAGGCAAGCAGCAAGGACCAGGCAATGTGCATTGGGTAGGCAATTTCATTTCTGGTGAGATTGTAGGTGTTGTTATTGTTTTTATCCCAAGCAGTGTATAATTTGTTTACATTGCAAGAACTGCTCTTCAGGCAAATGACCCGGGTTAGGCTTGTCTTAAAGTTAGCAGGTTCTCCACGTGCCCCCGACCGGTGACCGAGCTCCGAGAACGAGAAGCAGCCCAGCACCAGGTGGTATCGCGTATGGAGAGGAGGGAGCATTGGCCAGGAGTATTCCAATGCCATGCCGATAATTCCACCAACGGAGAGCCGTGCTCAGCGAACCGCCATGGTCATGGATGGCATCGCCGGATCGAATCGAATGGCGAGAAACATACCTCTTCAAGAGATGGATTGTCCTGCCCGACCGAATGCTGAGGTGTGATTGAGTGGAGGTTGTCGTGCGCGCACATGGAACATGGAGAGCCCTTGGACGGGTTCATGACTTGACTGACCTTAATAAACTGGGCCCAACCTTGTTGCGTCCGAACCAGGCCAGACGGCCCAAATGGTTCTTGGCCTCAAAGCCTATCCCCAAAGGCAAAATCGAGATGAAATGAACGGAAACCAGCAGATCGGGTCGTGGCCGTTTGAGCCAACTTTCCTTGGAAAAAGTCAATTCAAAAAGCCGCCGCACCAGGCCATGATTTTGGCAATGGCTCAAACCGGATCGCCAGTTTGGTCGTGGCAATCAAGCCACGGTGCAGCTGAATCGCCGCGCCGGTCGTGAAGCTACGTGCAAGGCTGCAGATGCTAGGCAAAACAGCAATCAGCGAGCAGGCGCCTTAGCACCTAGTGCATCCCGGACGTTTGGAAGAACCGCTGCGAAGGAGTGTTTGGCTCTTTTCCACCTCACTGCCTAGCAGTCGAGCCAGGTTTTGTGTTAGGGTAGCGAAATGAGAGAAGCTTTCATCTCCGCAAATTGACAATTGACAGGGGGAGGGGCATGTGCACTTCTTGCTGGCTATTGAGCATTGCTGCCAGAGACCGTGAGCGCCGAACGCGGAGGAATGCACTCAATTGACTCCCAAATGCCAGGCGCCAAGGGTAAACGAACTGCTGCCGACATTAGCTGCATGCCTTTTCCCGCTGAAGAACCGGCAAGGCAATAGTCGGCTGCACGATGCTAACAAACAATAGCTTGTTGGTTGAGGTTGAGGTAGGTGTGATCATATGCAAGATGCCGGAGCGGGATGGCAATGGGACGCTGCAGATCGACTTACATCCGGATGGGATTCCTCCTCCCTTACGTCGGCCTCTCCATCATCTCCCTCGTATGGCCGCCTGGCCTGTTGTGGTTGCTCAAGTCATTTCCAGGCCGCTTGTTTTGCAGCAGCGCCCGGAGCTCCTGTGTGGTCACGGGATACAAGAAAAAATTAAACATAGATGTCGCACCTTGATTACCTAGCCCATCATCCATGCCGTTTGATGCTCATCAGTCGATGCGCGATGCGCGGGGAAGAGACCTGCATGAAAGAGAGAGACAAGATCCGTTTCTCCCGGCAATGGAAACGTGAACTTTCAGCCCGCTCGATGCTTTTTTGCTTCATCGCTGTGCCGTTGGGCAAAGAAGAAGAACCCCGGGTCAATGCTGACATAACAGAGTAAATATTCTAAACGAAGCGAGGCCGGCAGGGCCAGCGCCGATCACTATGTCGCTGGTAGTAGTAGTAATAAACCGAAAGGCACCGGCGACTCGTGTTCAGCTGCTGTGGAATCCTTGGCACTGGCCAATTGTTGAACAGCAGGAATGAATGGCCTGGTGCAAAATAACGAAGCGGGCTGAGATGACGATGACGGAACCTAACGGCCATAAGGGAAGACAGTGTACGAACCAATATGTCAAAATTGATGAGAAGGATTCCGCCCGCACTATCGGACGACAGATGGCTTGCCGCTGGTGTTTTGACTAAATGGACTAGACAGCATGGCTGCATTGTCGTTGTCGGATATGATCAGGCAGTACCCACATAAAAGACCCATTTCGGCCAAAGTGAAGGATAACATCCGGAAGAGAATTATGTTGACGTTGACTTGGAAAGAGGGTCGCCTCGCTCAAAAATGTTATGCTAGCGTTTGCGGTAGACACAGTGCAATGTCGGAGTTCTGTGTACGGTCGGGATGGAGAGACACGCCTAGCAAGGATTCTGACTGTACAATTGTGAGATCTGAGAGCTTATCCCTTGTCGCTGCAGCACCCTGCATGGCCCGTTTTCATCTACGTCCAGAAGTGAGACTTGGGCGTCGCAGTGATGCACTCCTTCATAGGGGGCATCGTGCGGGCGGATAGGTATGTCTCGAAGTTTTGCGAACAAACAAGTAATGGAAAACTAACCCATGTCCTCAGCTACCCAGGGGTTATGGCCAAGTGACAGTACTGCAGGAGTGTGAACTTGGTGCATGGCGTTTGGAAGCTGGAAAAATAATAATAGGGGGTGGCAGAAGAAACCCGGCATAGAACGTGGGGACCCGCCCGACTCAGGGGTAGGGGCTAGGCAGATGGCTGACGAGGATCCCGTCTTGGGTAAAGCGTCAGGAACATGAGCACTATTGGCTCGCGGAAGAGAGTGCCGACCCGCTGTGATGGACGATGCATGGTGGGACCTTGCAGCTCTGCCACATGCCTTTTTGTCAGCTGCTTCCATGTCCAATGTGATTCGACACGTATGTATTGTAGTATCCGGAACGTCTGGTCGATGAGCACTTACTCAACAACAGCATGTGAATTGCGCTCTAGAGTACTCCGTAGAGCTGTTGGTATTTACTGGCCGATTAGAATGTCCCAACGACAGCAGCGCCCATACATGTAGTCTTTTCTCTTCGGGCGCATAGGATGCGGAGGGATCCTCCAAACGCCACGGAAATTGATAACCTGCATATCTGAGACACAGGCAGCGAGCACAGGGGCAAATCTCGCAGGATTCGCTTGCAGTCTTCGGCCAACGAGGAGGTGGACTGAAACAACCAAGAGAAAGAAAGAAACCCGATTGACGTCGTTTGGCGATAGTAGTTGTCCGGCAAGTTGTGTATCCAGGTACGAGCAGGAATAGGTAGGTTTTCTTTCCTTTTCCTTTCGACGAGGGTAGGAGGGGTAGCACCCGTTTGTGCCCGCGCTCATCAAACAACCAACGTGGGGAGAAGAACGGTTGGTTGACTTTAACCTCAACTACCTACCTTGGGGCTTGAGCTGACTGGCTGGGTCGGTCTGGAGCGTTGTCTCGGCCGTGGCAAGCCCGCCCAAGCAATAGTGACTGTACCTATCCATGTTAGGAGCCGCATCGTCCTACGTACCAGCCAGCCATCGGTGGTATACAACCTCGTATTGCATTGCCATGAACCAAAGTGCTTCGTCAAAAGCTCAGGTATGAGAAGTGGTTTGCCGAACCCTCAGCTGTGGGAAGTGGCATCGCAGAACTGTACGACTTTGTTGCCGAGGTTATGCACTGGCAATGAAGAGAATCATTCGACGGTGAGGCTATGCCGAGCAATCTACCCGGCCAGGTATAATAGTTGTGCACATATCATAGTGCAAGCTGTTGAAGTCATGATCGTCGTATTCCAAGTGCCGGGGAGTCAGATGGGCCTATGAAGTTGGGGGGGATTGCTCCAGCGGACTCCGATTCCCACGCGAAGTGGTGGCGGAGAGTTGGTGGAGGAAACCACAGTAGATCCACCGAATCAATCCATGGCGGCGGGACGACTTTGTTTGCTCTTTTCCTGGGGCTTCCAACCAGGGAATCATAGATAGAGGCTCAGAGGATAGTAGGCATACTAAAGTGTGCTATTGGTATCACTGTATCGTATCTGTTCTAAAATAGAGGTTGAAAGGATCTGCATATGCAGGTGTCAGACAACACGGCTACTGGTGCGGAGGAGAATTGAGCAGAGAGAGAAAGGAGTGAGGGACCTTCAGCCTTGGGCGGTTTTAGTGGGAAGCAACGGCGAGACGGGCGCTAATAAGCAAAGCCACGAGCCAACCCACCAAATCCTCGAGGGCCAATCGTGCCCGTTCGAACACGCCCGAAGGAACGGTCGTTGGAAATGCATCAATCTAAAAAAGTACCTGCCCACGGAGCAGCTTACACAATCATTTCTGCACTTATTTAAAAATTGTTCAGGCAGGGTCGTCATGCTGAGATGAGATGGTTACCTAGAATGCCAGCTGAAGCTGATCTCTGTGCACTCCTGCGTGGTCGATGCGATGCATGCACCGTAGATCGATTTGAGGCAAGAAGAAATATTTCGCATATGGGCTCAAAACCAATCGCAATTACCTAACGGCCTCTCCGCCAATTACAGATGTCATGCAAGTCTTAGCTGAGGAAAGACATGCGAATAATAAGCAAAATTAAGAGTAAAAGGAAAGAAGATTGGAAGCAAAGGGAAGGAGGATGGGGTGTTTGTTATGTCTCTCCCCCTTCTTTCCCAACGCTCACCCCACGTCTCATCCCAAGACGGCACTTCAGCAAAGTCGCAGTTGACATCATGCAATTTGACGACGGCTTGCAGTCTGCGTACGACGATGGGGGGAACGTCTTATCGTGCCATGCCATTCATTGATTGCGGAAATGTTCGTCATCGGACAATGAGACCATAGCTTGCCATCGTATCACCGACGGCCGGTACGGTTGGTGGCCAAAACGATCATGCAGTCCAGTAGCAGTCGATGGGGTTATCGTTTAAATAGTGCATCTTGCAGTGGGATCGCCGCAGCACTGGGCAGAAGGGGACATAATACTGGACGGGCAGCAGGCTCACAGGCTCCAAGCTCACAGTTGGCCGTGACAGTGTCATCTACTGTGTGCTTGGGTCCCCCTCCACGCTCCCGGTCAAGATGCTACCATCACTTCGGGCACGCCCCCTTGCACCCCTGGAGGGAAAAAAAAGAATCTCTTTGGAGCTCAGTCGCCCAAGCATCCTTGCACCCAGTCGGCCCCAGTCCCTAGTCAATTTCCACCGCTCAGGTTATCCATTTTGGGTTGAATCTCGCTGTCACCTCCATTGATTGGAAGTCCACACTTGGAGGTCCAATCCAATTGCCCTCGATTGATTGATGGACTGGCGTGCGTCGACCGAGTCTAATGTCTACCATACTTTTTGCTCCCAATCTGCTCTCGCCTCTTTCCTCTTGTTGTCCCGCAGGCGATACCTATCACCTCCTTCCGTTCCCTATCTGCTCCATTTTCTTCTTGGAAGTCCTCACCATAGTCATTCATTCACTCATCCAACCCGGCCACTCTGGCACCACCTCACACCCGACCCTCTCTCCAATTCGACCCGCGGGGAAAAGGCATCTTTGGACAGCGACACAGCGATCAACCACAACAGAAACACGGGCCCTTTTTGGTAACAGAGCAATTTCCGACACATCATTAAACACCGTATCACGGCTACTTTTCTCTGGCATCCAACCCGAGGCAAATCACAACATTTGCTCATTTCCATTCCAGCAACCCGTAGTTTCGTTCGTCCTGGAGAAAACGCAGTCTCAGCTGCCGCCCGCCTAATCTGCAGGTACCATTGGCCTCTGCACCACGTTACACAAGGCAACTTTCGCTCCCAGGATACCACCAACGACGAAACCGACGACAATTGCAAAGGGACGAATAGATCGGGCCTCGATTCTTCGATTTGCGACGAGTACAGGATATATCAGATCTTGGTGTTTCAAGCGCATGTTCCAAGAGCCACCGTCAACTTTTCTTGTTCTACCTACGTTGGGACGAAAAACTTCCGCACATCAAGCTAGCAGCAATCACCCTGAGCTGTGTTGTGTGATCGTCAACCTCCCCCCGCCGCCCAACTTCATGCTTTATTTTTGTGACAAACAATTATAAGCTTAGCAGCTGAAACAGCTTCGTGACAGCCGACAGGCCAGCTTACAGGTAATTGACCCAATTGTTTTCTTTCCCGTCAATTGACAGGCAGATTTATACCCTGCAGCTCCCCTCATGAGGTTGCACCGACAAGTTGGAGTGTTCCTCCCGACCATGGATACTGGTTGCGAGGTGTCAGTCGGCTTCATTTGCCGATGCACCAGTCCGCTTTGCAAGTCTGACATTTGAAACCCGAGAGACTATACTAAGCGTGCAATTCTTTAATATAGGCGTTCCGTAATTCCGTTCCGCCAAGGCCATTGTGCCTGCATCCCGGGTTCGTTCGAAATACCGAACCACTGCTGCATCTACAGATAGTTTTTCAACCTTTTTCTCTTTGATGGAAAACACAACACGGCGTCTGTAGCTCCTTGAAACGGGCGGTCTTCCCCAAGTCGATCTTCGCCTCGGACATTGACAGCACGCAACTACACACACCCAGCCCTCGGCACGTTCAAAACAAATCGCCAAGATGAACAGATTCAGAACCAAGAAGAAGGCCAAGGAGGAGGCGTCCGCGCCGCGGCCTTCACAGGACTCGGAGTCGTCAGGGTTCAGGTTCAGAAAGGGAAAGAAGCCACAGGAGGAACCAAAGCCTGAAGAAATCGACCTTTCCATGGCACTACCGTCTTCAGATGACTTCCGTACCAGTTTACTAATGACTGGTCTTTCCGCTCGATTTTCCATGCTCCGGGAACAGGACGACCCCAACACCAAGATCGGTAAGGCCCTTGATGACAGTGTTCTATTCCCGAAGCGGCAATCGAGGATGCAGGACTTCGGGCCTGCTGGCGCTCTATCTGCTCTTGGTGGCCTATCGGATATAGCAGAGGTCGAATCGATTCGGGCACCTTTTGCTCGGAACGACCCATACGCTTCAGACAACGAATCAACCCATGGCAGCGTCATGACAAGGGCGAAGCCGACGGAGGGTAACAACCTATTTGGCGGAAGGCAGAAGGTTTACAAGATTTCTGCCGGAGGTGGTGGTATGAATGGAAGGGTACTTTACGATGACGACGTTGCGCTGTCGGCATTCCAGAAATGGAAGCGAGATGAGCAAAAGCGGAAGTCGTTGGAAGCCGCCACCGACGAGGGTGACGATGGCTCTCAGCGGCCTTCTATGGAGGAGCCGTACCCGCGCTCCGAATCACCATTCTCCAGCTCCTACAACCGGAAGCGGGAAACCAACTCAACCACGTCTTCCATACCTTCAATGGCGCGCAACTCCACAGCCGCCACTTCCATAACATCACAACAGCTTACTCCGTCTGTCAAGGACTGGCAAGGTGGTTCCACTGCGCCAACTTCTGCAAGCTCGACACCGGTTTTGGAGCGAACCTTCACGCGAGCACGCCGCCTCTACGAGACGGGCCTTAACAACGACCTCCAGGAGCAGCAATCTTCGGCTCTGAACAGGATGGATACACTAAGCCGACAGCGCAACTTGGGAGCACGAACTCCTGATCTTGCACAAGCCTCGCCATCACCAACAACTTCTGGGTTCTCCGATCGGTTATTTGGAGATCGCAGAATCCTGTCCAAGGCTAGTGCCCCACAGCTACGGTCGATGAGCCCAACTTCGAGATCTGCATCCGGGACACCCGATCTGGGAATTCGCGTACCCAGTAGCGGTGGTGACAGCCGGAACGGTAGTTTTGCCGCAACTTCGCCTCTCAGCCCCCCAATAAGCGAAAGCGAGGAAATTTCCGCGCTCCCCATCGGGCCCAACGATCGCGGCAAGGCCACTGCCCTGGGCGTTTTCCAGAAGCCAGCACAACCGTACGACGAGTCTCGGTTCGCGCAAAGACAACTTCAGCTTCAGCAAGGTCGTGATACACCCACCCAGCGTTTCCGAACCGAGTCCAATGCCTCCCGCATGTCGGCATCCACGCCACAGCCCCTCGATCTCAAGACAACCCCAACGCTTGTGGAAGAGCCAAGCGCTTCCACATTCTTTGACGATTCTGATATATCCCCAGGCATTGCTCCTCAGTTGCACATCGAGCGTCCTGCCGATAATGTGCATCCTGCCCTGCGAAACGGCGCGTTGCCTACGCCACTTTCCCTTGCTAGCAGGTCCGATGGTGAACCGTCTCCCACTGCGGAGCCTTCGTCTCTATCGCCGCAACCCCAGCTCACGCCAGCAGACTCTCCGACCCTTGGTCCTGGTGGCATAGCCGGACTTAGCGGTATGGTCCGCCAGCATCTCCGAGCAGACAGTGGAGCATCCTCCATTTACGGCATTACTTCCGCTACCGAGGACAACGACAGGCACTACGTCAACGATGTGAATGACTACCGGGATCTTGTGAACAACACCATGTCTTGGAACCCCCAGCATGACAGCACGGCCCCTGGATTAAATGCTATTGCAGACCAGACGGTATCCCCAAGCAACCCCGGTGCAAGCAGGGAGTCTCGGGGCGCGGATGACTTTGCGAGGGAGCTCGCTGACGGTGCCCGCCGTGTACGCGAAAAGCTCACATCCTATGTGGAATCCGATAGCGGATCGACCACGAATTTGGCCCTTCAAGATAACAGGGAACCATCAAATGTTCAAACGTCCAAATTCGGCTTGTTGAGAAACAAATCCAGCCTCGGCTCAATATCGCAGCCATCCAAGGCTGGCAAGATGTCAGGGATCGGTGCTCCTACATTGAGGGAAGATGTGGCGAGGGAGGCAGCCGATATGTCTGGAGGAAACGAGTCTGAAGGCAATGGCGAACAGCATGCCGGAATTCGCGCGTTCCGCCAGGCTCGCCGGGACCTTCAAAGACTGAAGGAAGCTGAGATACAACAGCGTCGCGTACCGCCACAGGGAGCACTTCCGGAGCCTCCTACCGGGCGTGCGACACCAACCAACCAGTGGAACCCTACACACCGGTCTCCCAGCAGAGACAGGAAGCCTCCTCTACCCCTGTCGCAACGAAGGCCAAGCGTGGACTCCATCAACGTATCTCGTTCCGGATCTAGAGGCACTTTGGCCATGGAGCATGACAGAAGCGGCTCTGATTCGAGCCGCGAGCGTCCTGGTAGCCGACCCACAAGCCGACCGACTCGCTCGAGAAATGGCTCATCGCCGCCAGGCCGCTTAGTAGTTCAGGAATCGAATGACGATCGCCAGCCAATGCGGTCGCCTGGTCTGCCTGGCACCAATATCCGACGCTCGCCACACATGCCCCCCCAAGGCTATGCTGGAAGCTCGCCCGCAAGGGCACAACAGCACGGTCTTCGAGTTCGGCCTGTTCAGGATTCGGAGCTGGGCAACCCCTCACCCATCTCGCCCATGCCCGGGTCTTTCATCCCTCAATCTGGTCTGCCCTCATCCCCGCGTGCCTTCAAGACTCCCAACCCTGGTCTGAACTCGGACGGTTCCGAAGTTCCCGGGCTCAACGACAACATGAAGCGCACAGTCAAGAAGCGCGAGATCTCGGAACCGACCTTTGTCATGTCCACTTCTCGCGTACCTACTGTATCACTACCCGCCGAGGCTTCTGCCAATCGAGACCGATGCAACAGCCGTTCTCGGTCCAACAGCAGGTCAGACAACTTCGCGCCACCTCTGCCGCCGATCAACCCCAGGCGCCGACAGGATGGCTCCAAGACGAGGACCATCTTTGGTTCTCTGGTAGGCCGCAAGAGCGACGAGGTCAATGCCAGCGCCCCGCAACTCTCGACTGGACCTGCTCCTGGGTCGGCTGACGACGACGTCGCGGACAAGCCCGTCACCCGTCAGCTCCGCAAGATGGCCTCGGAAGCCCAAGGCATGCAGCTTAACCGCCCTATGGGTGCGCCGAGCAACAACAACCAATACGCCAACATGGCCCCTCCGGCCTCGCGGATGGTGGTCACTCAGAATGCCAAGGACCGCGAACGAACTAGCGCTGTGCTGCCAGGTGGCATGATCTGATGCAGCCTTGGCCACTCTATTTCAAAAGTTATGACGAACGCCCCTCTCCTATTGGCATGAGGCAATGCACACTTCACCTGTTTATACTTAGTGTCTTTTTTCATTGGTTTTTCAATTGTGATTTCTTTGGTTATGCCCATGGAGGAGTTTCGACGCTTGTTCGGGCTGGTCTCGGAGTTCAAGTGTGGGCTGAAAATTTACGTATGAGAGGAACAGGAACGGGGCGAGCGACTTGACAAATGCACGACATCGGAATGTCGGGTCTTCACTATCTTGTCTCTTATCTTCTATGCAAATGTTTAGGGACATTCAGGATGAGAGATACCGCTGCATATTTGTGGGCGCAAGAAATTTGATTTAGGAAGCGGCTTGTCCAGCTGGGCAAGCAAAGACTGATTGAACGAGGGGGAACCTGGACCCTCACGGGTCTTTGGATGTACGAGAGGATGTATGTGTGTGGAAGGTGAAGATTTCACCTTGATGTAACAAAAGTTTTCAGAGCACATCAAACCAAGAAGCAGTGTTGATGACATATATACACTATGGCACCAAACATGACAAACACTTGCTCCGCTGTTTCCAATTGAGTGACTGTTCGACCCGAAACCCTATCAATCAAGAAGACTTTGCGATGTCGATGACCATGTGGATGCCATCTTCGGCGCCATTGTCGCCCTCCTCGCTAGAAGACGGCGTGGCCAAGCGGAACCCGACCTTCTCGTAGAAATGGACCACGCCGGCATTGTCGGGGGCGATGCCGATCCAGGCGCCCTTGCCGTAGTCCTCGCCGCTCGCCTGCACGCTGCGCAGGTAGGCGTCGATGAGGCGGCGACCCCAGCCGCGGCGCTGGTAGGCGGGCAAGAGGTCGATGTGCATGGTGGCCCGCCAGCCTTGGGCTGGGAGCCCGGACGGACCGCTGTCCAGCTGGAGCAGCTTGCGGGGGTCGTGGGCTAGCCTGATGAGCGCGGCTGGGTTGGGCTTCTTGGCGGCGAGGGGGGTGGTTCCCGACGGGGTTAGGGTGGTGTCGTCGGGGATCCAGAAGGGTTCGGGATCTTCTTCATCGGGGGAAGCAAGGGGAGGTGGTGGGGCGACGGCGGTGGATAGGATGGAGGTGGTGTAGGAGGGGTACCGGTCGGCGAAGGCGTAGACTTCGGGGGTGCCGATGCAATAGCCTACTACTTGCCCGCCCGGGGAGCTCGAGGGGTCCGAGGAATCACTTTCATCGTCGACTAGCATGTGGCACGTCCCGGGGGACAGGTGGGTGTACTGGTGCGTCCAGATGTAGGGGGCTAGTTTGGCAGTTATGGGGGTGGTGGAGAGGGATGGGGGGGAGGGTGGCGCGGCACTATTCTTGATGTTAGTTACCTTCTTCTTATTATCCTTCTCATCCTTCTTCTTTGCCCACTTCTCGGCCTCTACCATGTGTCTTAGTAGCAGAGGCGGGTAGAGACGGGTAGGCAGTGAGACAGGTCGGGTGAAGGGGCGGGGTGGGGCGGACTTACAATTTGAGCGCAGGCCTCAAAGTCTGACTCTTGGTAGGGCCTAATGAAAACCATCTTGGTGAATTCTTGCTTCTGCTTCGAACCCCAGTCGAAGGAGTGCTTTACTTTTTCGCGAGACTGAATTGGTCTCCTAGTATGGAATGATGAGGATCAGTTACAGGGGCAAGGCTGGAAGTCTGTCCCCTGGCCAGTCTGACATCACACCACCCCTCTATTGGGGGCTGATGTTCCGGGATGGGATTGACGAAGAAGTTATACCCCACCTACCACATTTAGAACACGGGCGCTAAACAACCGGCAGCCACTGGGAAATAAACAGGGGACGAAGAGTTCTGAATCAACGACAAAATGCATAATGATGAATTTGAACTCCTTGCGCTAGCAATTTGCACCAATAACCGAATCGAAATGAAATGTCTGGTATCTTTTTCCCATTCCCATTAACATGAACTCCTTTCTTTGAGGGGTATGCACTCTAGTTGCCCATAGAACTGCTGTCATTCTCTGTTTGAATGTGCTGCCACATTCCTGGTTCCTCGTGCACGAAGAAACTAAGGTCTAGCTCGGACCCTTCTTCATTGCGCACGTCTGCGGCTTTCTTCGCATATGCTGCAACAACTTTGTGGAAGAAAACAGCCATCTTCTCCTTGCCCTCCCCATCTTTCAGTTTGGGGAAATCTTCTTCCAAGATGACTTGGTACTCGGGCGTTCCTAGAAACTCCTCCAAGGCGCTGCCCATCTCTTCCTCTACCGTCCCTCGATACGGCGAGTCGGGACGGTCTCTGCCAGGGAACAGGACTTCCCATATATCATACCATTTGTCTGTATCCGATCTGCCACGGGTCCGGTCCTTGGTGATGGTTGTGATTCGGGCCTGTTGGTCCTTGTTCATGCCCGGATGGGAGACGTCCCGCCAATCGCACCGCCGAGCCCGGATATGCGTATTCGTGTCCGCCTCCGTCGGGAACTTGTCCCCACAGGTCGGGCAGTAGTGGTCAGGGTGCTTGTGGCATCTGAACATGTGCTGCTTGACGTTCTTCACCAAGCCGATGCTGGTGTAGGCCAAGCAATCGATGTACTTGTGGGGGTTCTCCTTGTAGTAAGGACACGCGAAGCCGGAAGCGGACAGCTTGGCGGGCACATCGCCCCTTGGGCTCGTTACGCTGCCAAGGTAGGATTCCGCCACGGTTGTTGGTTGAGTGCTGGACGATTGCCCAGGGCTCGGGGCCCAAAGCGGAGGGGGAAGGTTGGGGGTTGTGACTGCATGTTGACTTGGTTCCGAGAGGCCATTGGTCGAGTCTCCAACTCAATCGAGGGTAGGCGATGGGGGTACGGATGGATCGGGAAGGTATAACGGCAGGAATCTAGATTTGACTGCTTACTTTAGCTTTCATGTTCAGAGATCAATAGATACTAGGTAGGGTGTAGGCATTCGTAAGCACTAACCCGCTCAGCAGTGATGACTTGAAGTAGATGTCTTAGTCTTGACCTCGATGTTGGGTTGTATTAGATGGAGTATTTGTGTCGGTGTGGCGTAGGAGCCGAAGGGTGAAAGGCGGAGACAGTGTGTGAGATCAGGCCTCCTGGATGGTCTGAGTCCGGATCCCTATGGCGCTCTCTGCAGGTGCCGCGCCGCAGGCAGTATCGCGAGCGTAACCCTGGTATTAATGCGTAAACCGGAGGTTTGGAGATCAAGTCTTTCTCGATATTTGTCTCTTGGAAACCTAAGAAAGCAATCAAGGTGTGGAAGACAGCCAGTGTTCAATTTTGGTCGGGGTAGCTGCGAGGTAAGAGGGGGGCAACACGACTTTGGATCAGGCTCACTCCCAGGCTCAGCACAAATGTGTTCGAAGTCCTCACTCAATGCCCAGCCAATCAATTCTAGTGATGCAGTCAACCCCATAGAGCTGTTCTTACTGCTCTTGCAATAGCACAAATGTTCCTGGGAGAGTCGCGACGCATATTTTGGATAGTCGAGCTACATGTCTGATCGTGGTTCAACTAATATTCTTGGAATCATCCATATATAGGTATTCTCCCCTACCTCCAAATATGACACCACTCTTTTGCATGTCGCTGTTACTATGGGTTCACCACAGGGATCATTTTCCGTCGACCGAGACGGCAACAAGTATGAAAACATCTCTGTACTTTGCAAGGAAACTGGGACTTGCTGATATGAATCTCTCTAGTGGTAGTGGCGATAGAAAGGTGCTGAATGCCACTCGCCTCTCTGAATGGTTGGGTAAAACGGATGAACCCATGGCATACCAACTCACCGAGCGAGTCGCATTGCCAAGCCAGCGTCACTGCCCCAGTGGAAGAGTGACAAAGGCCAGAGAAGCCATAACGTCCTTTGACAAACAGTTTGGTAAGTCGTCCGTGTCTCCTTTCTTATACGCGGTCTTCTATACACATTCATTCTAAGCACCTTCCAAGCAGACTCAGGCAAGCCGAAACCTTCAAGCAGTCTTTGCTGGAAGGGGTAGCCAAAGCAGGGATTGGTTTGGGGGCTGATTACCCATTTTGCCCTGCACTGGAACCGTTGTTTGCCACACCATATGATTACTGCATAATCTCGGTATCTTAGAGGATCATTTTAATGATAGTTAAGAATGCAAGCCATTATGAGTGCTGCTCGCGTTTTGTCGCATAGCCTTTTCGGTGTGCTTGGTGCACTCGACAACGTCGATCCCTCATCACATCGAACGGCGGCTGGAATCATAGCAGTGTTAATTGCCCCTCTAACAAAATTTAAAGAGCTAAGCTCCTGAAAGAAACAAGGCTGGGTTAATACATATAGCGATGGTAATTACAGTCGTATATTTGTTCATTTCATATCCGGCTTGCAATTGGGTGCAGTCCGATGTGTACAATCAGGACATAAAGCCAGGGTTCCCTATTGTAATTAAGGAGCGGCCCCCAGTGATTGAGGCTTGCGTTCTGTCAGGTGCCGGTTGGCGAAAATAAGGACCAATCGGGCAGCTCCCTTCGGCACATTTGTGACGAGCGTATGGCTTAGACTTTCTTCCGTATTCGCCAACCATAGGTTAGGCGTAGTTGGAGTTCTCACCGTCTTCATACCAAAGATTATTTCCCCAAATTGATCGTGGCATTGTTGGCATCAAATTTAAACGATACATGCGGCGAAGCTGATTGCCACAGCCATGTGGCTCATTAACGTCTACACCATGCGACTGGAGCATTTCCCTGGGCACGAACTGCCCATCTACACAATTCTGTCCCATACCTGGGCCAAGGACGACGAAGAAGTGAAGTTTGGTGAATTAGGAGCGACAGAAAACCCAGCATGGCAACATAAGTCTGGAGGAGTCAAAATCAAGAACCTGTGCCAACTCACCAAAGAACTTGACATCGACTACACCTGGGTTGATACTTGCTGTATCGACAGCTCGTCAAACACCGAAGTTTCCGAAGCCATCAACATAATGTTTCGGTTATACCAAGACGCTGCTATCTGCTTCGTCTACCTGCAAGGCACCTCCATGCAGGAAGCGTCGAACATCACTGAGCTGTTTTCACAGAGCAAATGGTTTACTAGAGGGTGGACACTCCAGGAGCTCATTGCACCTTCGCAGGTGCGGTTCTACGACCAAAACTGGTCAATTATTGGAGATAAAAGCTCCGATTGGATGCTAGGTTGCCTCTCCAAGGTAACCCGAATCTATGAAAAGGTTCTTCGGGACGGCAGTCACTTGTATGATGTGTCCATTGGCACGAGGCTGTCATGGGCCGCAGGCAGACAAACATCCAGAGTTGAGGACACTGCATACTGCCTTTTGGGTATTTGCGGAGTCAACATGCCCATAAACTACGGCGAAGGTCAATCCGCTTTTCGTCGTCTGCAAAGAGAGATTCTCCGATCCTCAAACGACACATCCATCCTGGCTTGGATCTCGTTAGACTGCGAGGAAGCCAGAGACTTTTTAGCGGATTCCCCTGATGAATTCCTGCTTTTCTCTGAGGCAAATTCGTTTCTAGAAGCATGCAGCTGGACATGTCGATATACTCTGACGAAGGAAGGTTGGCGCATTGACGCTGCCCCTTCCGGGGAGGTGCCGGATTCAACCCTTGACTGGAACCCGATGGGCAAAGAACATTCCAAGGTGATAGTCAACACTTACGGGATTTTCATCCATGAAATCGGAGGCTCCATTGTACGGACCCGCTTACAGAAGCTGGTGGCCATCAATGGGACTTTGGTCAATCGTTCTCGAGTAATCCATCTGAAGATGTATGAACGGACACCGCATACATCCCAGATCTATCCCGTCAAACCCATCCTTGACTCTGAGCTGGAAGCATACCATATCTTTGATGGATTTACCTACGATGGTGCTTTGCAAGCCCAGAATGACACCTTAATGGATAACATCCGCCTCGCTGAGTTTGGCGATGGCCATATCACGACTCAAAATGTAGGAAGTTATCCGTTCAAGTCGGCCTTCTTCCAAGAGGTTCACGAACCCGGTACAGAAAATACGTCCTGTCCTGATACATCGCATTTCGACAGCGACAATAACATAATTGAAAGCTATGCTGGTAGTCACTCAATTTCTTCGGGGTCAGAAGGAGCCGATATCTCTCTTCCTGCACCAGATAATCTCTCTTGGATTCTGGATGACCTAGTCGATACTTCCATGCGTATATTTTTCCAGACCTTGGTTCAGGAAATAGGATGCCCCTGGAAGGTCCTGCATGTTGACGTAATGGCAACAAACTCGAATGATGTTGCAGAATTTACGGCGACACTCACCACTCAGTGCCGATTACCCGATGGGCGAATTGAGTGTGTTCGGGGTATCGATCTATACCAAAGGTACGCTTGGAAGAAAGGTCATCATGTGACTAGCTTCAGTTGCCACTTCTACAAGAAGGACCCAAAGCGGTATGAAGAGTGCAGATTGAAAGGCATCTCTGGCATATCCAGCCTTCGACGACACATTTTGAGAAACCACAGGCAACCGCCATACTGTCCTACATGCTTCAAGGCTTTCGGCCTTGTATCGGAAAGAGACCAGCATATAGTGATGCGTGGCTGTACACCGGAGGCATCTGGTCACTTAGAAGGAATCTCTGATCGTCAAGCCTCGCTCATTCGTGAAAATGACGAGTCGCGCAGCGAGGAAGCACTTTGGTATTCCCTTTGGAAGATCATCTTCCCTGAGTCCCAGAAGCCAAAATCAGCATATACGGACAGTAGTATCGACCAGCTTTGCCTGATATTCCAGAGTTTCTGGCGAGCCAAAGGCCACCTCGTCTCGGCTTTCCTGCTCAAAGAAAAAGGATACTTGGAGTGGGATTCTCTTGATGAGGAAAGGAACCTGGCCTTGGTTTACTCACTGGTACTCACTGACGTGACCAAGAAATACCTCACCTTTGGCACAGAGGTCTTTGTCGAATTGCAGATATCAACTCCAACAAATGTGTCGAGAGATACCGTGACCTCGGTTGAGCTAACCAAGGAAATCAAGTATGATTCTGCAGAGACTGAGACGGTATCCACCGCAGCCCGGAGATGTACCGGCGGCACTTGGATAGCTAACACGTCGTCCGTGGCCGTGGCTTATGGGAGCTCCACAGATTCTACCGAGGTAACCGACCATGACTGTCATGCTATGGAGGCGTCGTTTGCCCTGAACGAGGTAGACGACATGGAACTCACCGGAGCCTCAAGCTTTTCAACGGAAGATATCGAACCAAGATACGGTGAGGGGCATAGTCGTATCATTACGCCAGCATGGAGCCTACCCGAATATATTGAGAACTGGAGTATGATGCAGACAACTATAGGCAATGTTGGGTTGCTCCCTTGCGAGTTTGCCGAGACGTTTAGCTGTGAGAGACGATTTGAGCTTCCGAACTTGGATGCGTGGATCGACCACCATAGATACCAACATCTAGGGGGCATGCTGCCTGAGCAATGTTCGTGTTGGTACTGCGACGCGACTTTCTCCGGTTCGGATAGGGGCAGTAATTTCTCCGATCGGATGAAACACATCAGCGAACACTTCAGGACAGGCGGATATGGAAAGAACCATCTTCACGTTGACCATCAAATGACTGAACACCTGGAACTCCTGTGGCCAAACATTTATGTCCGAAAAGTAGAGGTGCCCAGGTCGGCGCCAAATTCAGAACCAAGCTCAACATCACGTATTCGAAGGAATCGTGGTATGAAGAGTAGCAGAAGGACGTTACGAGGATCCCGGCTCTCCAATGATCCATTCCATAGGCGTCTTCAGGAACCGAGAGCTACTCGCGGCTTACAGGAACCTAGGGACATGGATACGTTTGACTATGGGAAACGGCGGTCCGTTTCCCGTCGCTAGCATCGTGGCATGTAGCGTAGCGTTGATCAGAGGCATAATCAGATGGATTTCATTCGTTCAGGGCAAGTATATCTACCCCCAAGCAAAACACAGACCCACCCACGCTCTTTCAGAAAAGCCTTACGACATTCTTCGACGTTTCCTACTCTATTCTGCCCAATATTCTTTCCTATGAAGTTCACCATTCAGCAAGTCGATGGGCTTGCGTTGCTTTGGACTTGTATTCAACAAGCCGGCATCCCCAGAGGAAAGAAGAGGGAGGATATATTGAGCTGGACATAGGCCTTTGGCGGTTTTTGATTGAACAAGGTCATTCTAAACTCACCAAGCGAAATTATGATACGTAACTAGGGCTGTCGAAGCTATCGCTTACACCACCCACTTGAACTACCCAGATACCGCATACAATATGTCAAATAAAATCTCCACGTTGTGCATCCCGAATATAATTGGTGTTGCCTGACTTGGATCTGGGTACTGGCAATGGGTTAGTTGCGCGACAGCAGCCAACACAAAGTTCCATGTTGCGAGATCCAACCAAGTGACATGAGATGAGTCAAATACGAACAGCCAAGTGGTAACGTGAAAAGATAAAGTATTTGAGATAGATATAAGGCCTCTAACGAAAGCAGCGAGAGAGGTCATGCGACTCAAAGCATCTAGACTGACGTGGTATAACAACTTCCAATCACAGCAGCAAGCCTGTCTTCCGTAGGCTGTCCATCTCCTATATCCATTGTCGCTCGTGGACCTCCCACTTCCTCTTCTTATCCACAAACTCGCAGAGCGCCTGGTAAGGATCGCCCGCCTTGCAGTCCATGAAGGACCAGCCGCCCTCGCCCTGTCGCCCGACCCCCACAAGCCACACGGTCTCTTCGACGTCCTGGGCCGCCAGCCTCCTGTCGCAGTAGACGAAGTAGTTCGAACGCAACGTCCCGCAGAACCGTTCCTCGTGCACGAAGCGCCAGTGCTGCTCGAGGGCCGTCTCCAAGCCGTCCACCAGTGAGTCGTCATCAGCCGCGTCCGTCGTCGTCGTCGTCGAGCTCAAGGGGGATGCTGCACGGTCTTGTCCAGGAATCGCTGCGAGCCCGATTTGCGCTGCTGGAAGGACTTGTCCACGGCGGCGAGGTACTCCAATGGATATTTGATTCGGGGACCTGCGTAGGCGAGGAAGGTGTGCTGCGTGTGCTTCCACGGACGGTACCCCTCCTTGATCTCGTTGAAGAGGGTCATGGTCGTGGCGCTGGCAATTGGCAGGCGCTGGGTGTCCGTCGCGGCGGCCTCACCCAGAGCTGCAAGCTCGGCTATGCTCTTCTTGTCCGGGTTGTCGGCTCCTTCCGCCTTCTCCTCCCAGTCGGTCTTGACTAGCAGGACACCTTCCATGTGGTAGTCAGGCGTGTCGACGATGAGGAACATGCCGCGATGCAGTTGGGGGTTGTTGCGACAGCGGAGCGGCCATATGCGTTTAGCCTGCGCCACGGCCTCGGCCTGGGTACTACCCGCCGTTACGTGCCCCTGGGGCCTACAGCCCAGTTCCGGGATGGGGATGCGTGGACCCCAGCACGGGTGGAGCTCCCACATCACCGTCTCGAAATCGATCCCAGGGATCGCGAAGAAGCCGATATAGTAATCCAGATAGCGAGGAGTGGTCGAAGCCCCGTCCGAGTACTCTTCGTCGGTCTGGGACGAATCAAAGGGCTTGTTAATCGAATCATCTTCTGGCGTCTCCGTCGACGGGTCTTGGTTACCATCATCATCCCCGTCATCGCCTTGGTCATCGTCGCCTCCGTACTCCTCCTTGTAATCGGCCCAGTCAACATTCGAGATCTGCAGGTTAACGAGGACTAATCCCACGTCCTGGGCCGGGACGCGCAGCTGGTCGATTTGGTAAGCGCGGTCGCCGTCCTCTTCCTCGTCGCCGGTGCCGTCGTCCATGGTCACGATGACCAGGTCAGTCTCGCGCCAGTTCTTATCGACCACGGCGACGAAGTGGAAAGGGTCGAAGCGGCGCGTCGCGATGAGGCTGTCCAGGTGCTCGGTCAGGGCCGCGCGTAGAGGCTGGCCGGCGAAGTCGTGGCGCGGGGCACGGAGGACGGAGGTGGCACCCTCGGTCTGGCTGTTGCACGCTTCTTCGATTCGGGCGAGCTCCTCTTCGCTGTTGTCGCCAAGTTCGACGTGCACGAAGACGGCGAAAGGCAGTAGGGGATCGGGGAGGTCCTTGTAGGGATCGATGGTGGGCGAACTGCTCGCCGGCAAGGTCAGGTCTACCGACATGGTGAGGATGGAGGCTGAGGTTGGAAGCTGAGACTAGTTGTCAAGGAATCTGCGTGCGAGATGGTATGGATTGAAAGGAAAAGAGCTTGAATTAATCTAATTTTGGGGGTTTGGTTTGTTCGTACCAAACGCCTGCCCTCAAGGTCCTGTTTTCCAGACAGACGGGTTTCCCATGCACAGGGTCGGCTAATATAGTCCACGCTCTCACAAGGTCTGTACCGTGATGTCACTCCAATCATCCAGTGTACCCACCCCACGAAGTTGACAATGTTTTGGCCATACCTGACGTGGGCGGTGCGACCTAACTAGAGTCCTTCGCAAGAAGCCGATGCAGTTATGTTTCCTGATCCAGCGATAAGCCAAAGAAACGTGTTACATGATCCCGATCGATATGTTCTGGGCTGGATGATTGCTCCAGGGTCGTGCGTCAGCATGAGATACGATAACGTTGATACATACTAAGTAGCCAAAGTATTATCCAGCTATACAGTTCTTCACATATTTTTTAAATTTTGAGAGGGGAGCGTTCGTTGCGCTGCGATAAATGGGTTGAGGGGATCGCCGCTCACTCATGACTATCTCACAATATGTAGAAGCAGGAAATCCTGGGGCACATAAAGAAAGTTTATCAGCAGTGGACGTGGATTAATATTGACTTCTGGCGCGACGTACTCGTAACACGCGTACCATCGGACAAGGCCGAACATCCTGCCTTCTCTGATATCTTTTATACCATTGGGCAGGGATCCGTGCCCTGCGCAGTCACGAGTGTCGACGACGTACGCTACCCCTTGGTGCAGTGAACAACGGTCCATTGCCCCAGTGTAAAACCATTCGGGGCTTGAACTTCCTACTACGGGCGTCCGAGTGAGAACATGGACTGGGATTATTTGACGACGCGTCGTAAACGAACAGCACGACGATGATCACGTGGCCAAGTTTTTTCGGCCTTTGAGAAATGGCGGCCGTGTAGGGGTGGTGGGAGGTCGGGTACATTTCCAATCAAGGGATGACCAGTGGCTGAGGATTGCTCGCATATCGGGACAGCACACCTGGATCGTCCCGGACATGCTAGATGGGCCCTTATGGTCGGAATTGGCAAGTCGTGGAAGGGAGTGCCCGACAAGGCATACGTGCATTAGTATCAAGCAGGATGGGGACCGAATAGCAAGTCGAAGATGGTGTTGGTGAGGGCTGGTCGAGTCGCTTTCGGACAATTAACAAAGTCCAGTTGTCCTAACTCCGGTGTGACAGAGAACTCCAATGTATGTAGTATATAGCTAACTGGACACTCTAGTAGTGATTGATTACTAATCCAGAAGGAATCCAGGAGGTAGTGAATGAATCCTGAAAAGATATTGGATCTGTATATAATACTGGACGCTTTTAGATATAAAAAGCTCTTTGGACTACGACTAAACCTCTCATACTTAAACCGTATTATACATTTCCACTCGCAGACAGTTTAACATGACATACTACCACCGCGAAACCATGGCCTCCAAGTATACCGTAGAAACCGGCGCCGACTCCATCGTTGCCGAATTCGGCAGCGAGGTGAAGGGCAAGGTGTTTTTGATTACGGGCGTATCCCCCAACGGGCTGGACGCCTTCTTCGCCGAGGCGCTCGCCAAAGCGTCTCCCCGACTCCTGATTCTCGCCTCCCGCGACACCGCCAAGGCGCAAGCAGTAGCGGACAGCATCAAGACCCTCAATAGCGCGGTAGAGACGCGCCTGCTGCAGCTGGACCTGGGGTCCTTTGCTTCCGTGCGCAAGGCCGCGCATGAGGTCAATGCGTACGACGAGAACATCAACGTCCTCGTCAACAACGCCGGCATCATGGCCGTACCCTACGCCCAGACGGAAGACGGGTTCGAGAGCCAGCTGCAGACGAACCACCTCAGCCACTTCCTCTTCACCAACCTAATATGAACAAGATCCTGGGGAGTACCGGGCCGAACTCCTCCTCCCGGGTCGTCAACGTCAGCAGCCAGGGGTACCGGATCGGCGGGGCCCGCTACTTCGACTACAACTTCCACGACGGGGAATCCTACGACCCGTGGTTCGCCTACGGCGCCTCCAAGACCATGAACATCCTCCACGCCCGCGAGCTGGCCCGGCGACTGGGTGGCAGGGCCTGGTGGCCGTCAGCCTGAGCCCTGGGGTCATTTATACTAACTTGTCTACCCACGGGGCTAGGGATAAGTTCGGCGACCTCTGGGCTCTCTACCGGAAGCTCGGGGACCCGCTCGGGTGGGATATGCCGAAGCCCTTGGACCCTAATCGTGGGGTGGCCAACCATGCCTACGCCGCGCTGGCGCCGGATGATAAGGGTGAGTTAAGATAGAAAGCACCCTATCTTGCAGCCTTTCTTGCAGATGTTGAACTAATGTCTCATCCTTTCGGGTTTCTGTTAGACTTCAACGGCAGCTTCATTTTGTCACTGGAGAGATTGCCGGAGCCAGTCGAGGACATGTCGCCTGGGGCTGTGGGTGAGCTGGAAGGCAAGAAATGCTGGGAACTGAGCGAGAAGCTTGTTGGGCAGAAGTTTGATTTCAAGTAGTCATGGTGGGCCGCCTTGTACGGCCCTTCTGGCCGCAGAGAAACGCCGTCGCCAGCAAGCGATGGCGAGGCTCCCGCCGCCGGTTCGACAACCCTGGCGGTGGTGCCCCCGTCCTCCGGATATTCCTGGCTTCCCACCAACAAGATCCTCTTCGGCGTGAAGCCAGGCACTGGGCCCAGCCGCGCGAAATCGTCTATTTCCAAACACTGCTAGTCTCACGGACGCTCAATGCTGGCAACGCATTGGGGTTGGTTTCATTCCATACGAACACTGTTCCCTCCAGCCGGGGCGGTCGGTGCTTGGACCCTGGGGCGCTTCGAAATAAGCTACAGGGGACGGGGGTTGCAAATACTTTTGAAGACTTATCTTCAGAGCACCCCGACCTTGAAATCAGAGCCCCCAATGCCGAGCCTGCGTGCACGTAAGAATATGTCAGATATAAGTCTTATGAGACATTCAGTATGTGGAATACCTGAAATCCATCATAATGAAGCCCCTTTTCAGTCTCTAATGAACTGCTTTCCGCACTCTGATCTGGCATGAGCTACGATACTTGAACAAGGACAGACAGACCTGGTGTCTCGCTGCTTCACGTCCTCCTACAAGCCTCCAGCCGAACTTGGGCCTCCCTTAATATCCACAAACCGTCTTATCTTGCCTTCATCCGCATATAAGCAATAATATACAGGTGTGTGACCGCACCCTAGCGCAGTGCCCGTTGAACCTAAAATCTATCCATAGAAAAATGTGAGATAAGGTGAGATTAAAACGGGAAACAACTCTGATAATAATAAGATCAGACAGGAGACTAAAGAGATCTAGACCCTAGGTGAGATTCGCACCCACGTGGGAGGGCTGTTCTTTGCTGACCATCATTACCCCTCGAGCCCCTACGGCAGTTGCCGCAGCACCGGCGTGCTTGGTTGATGCTTATCACTACCAAGCCCCTTATTTTTAATGCACCACCATTTTTCCTAACCTAGCTATTTGCTAACAGCAAAATAACCAGTCGTGTTGCGATGTAAAGGGGCCAAGGAGAAACAGGGCCAGTGTTCGCGCAACATGTTCAGGTTTTGTATGCACCACCTCAGGAAACAAGTGTGACAGATGCAACCCCAAAGCCAAATCTCCACCCGTTCCTCTAAATCGAGTCACCGCATTAACTTACCACACCACATCTAATGGATGCAGGCGGCTCAACGACATCATGTTAGCTTTTGAGGTCCAAATCAAAATAGATAAAAGATACGAGGACAGTTTATGAATATGGTCATTGTGGTGCGATGATGGAATTAAGCATTGCATAATTCATGTTCTGATGCGACTCTAACGAGGCCCGGACAAAGACAGCAGCGGAAGGCAGTTGTGTGCTGTGTCCACCAAGTAAGTGTCTTGAGCGAATCAGAGAATTGGCAATTGAAAAACAGGGCTGAGTTCGCATTCGCATCCCCCCACTACCGAATCTACGGAACTGTACGTAGGGTTGAAGAATAATGGAGCCCGCGAAGTTCGGGAACAACTGAGAATACCGTAACTGGCACGCAAGCTTTTCGAGTCGCTGAAGACACAGGTGCCAGGGCCGGTTTTCGCCAAACGACTGCGGCCAATTGCGATTGTCGGGTTAAGGGAGCAATACGCACAAGCTTTCCGTTTTTCGCTTTAGTCGCCCGGGTAGTTAAGCTGTTGCCTACCGCTAGCTTCAAGCTTGTGCTTGTAAACGTAGTTCGGTGGTGGCTTGGCGCCTTGGCGATGGGGCAGTTGTGACGGGGTCCAGTTCTGGTCCAGCTTGGGTGACTGAGCGGGAGAGAAGCCCTCTGTGTCCAATGAGAGCACAACCAAATCTGACTTACCGTCCTGTTGGATCTAAGCGAAAAGGGCACTAGAGATGGGATCTGACGCCTAGCGTTCTGTTTTGCTGCAATTAGTAGGCACAGTAATGGGGGGCGGAGGGAATCCTTCTGGCGTCGCCTCTGGCAAAGGCTTGCGACACCCGGCCCACGTTTCGCACGCAAACAGAATCCATGCGGCGCTCGCTATACGGTATCCGCGGATTAGCTCAGAGATGGAGGCAGGACGACTCTCGTCTCCGTCGGAACTGGGACGATTGGGGGCGTTGATATAAGGATGGCCGTCGACGCCGGTTTCTGGGCAGGTCTTGGTTCATCAGCACACACACTCTAACAACAGCATCCGATCGATAGAGATCGCATCTAGACTGCCGTTTCACGATCTTGGACCATCGCACCAAAGCAGCCTCCGTCCAGCTGCCAATCACTCTGCGCTTCGAGCGACCAGCAAAGTAGCCTGGAACATCTGACCTGCTTCAGGTCAGCCCATCACCGCCGCCATGGTATCCGCCGCCGACTTCACGGCCGTGTGCAACAAGGCCATCCACTCCACCAAGGAGTGTACGCCGCAAACCTGCTGCCTCGCGCAGGGCCGTATGAACTACCTGCCGTCGCTTCCCGGCAACATCCTGTACGCGGTCCTGTTCGGCATCATCCTGCTACCGAACGCCTTCTTCACGGTGCGGGCGCGCACCTGGTCCTTCGGAGTCTGGATGTCGCTGGGCCTGATCGGCGAGATCGTCGGCTACATCGGCCGCATCATGCTGCACCAGAACATCTTCAGCTTCAACGGCTTCCTCGTCTACCTCATCCCCCTTACCATCGCGCCCGCCTTCGTCACCGCCAGCATGTACCTGTGCCTGGGCCGCATCATTTACATCGTCGACCCGGCCCTGCAGTACACCCGCCTGCGGCCTAATATGTACACCTACATCTTCGTCACCTTCGACTTCATCGCCCTTATCCTGCAGGGCGCCGGCGGCGGCATCACGGCCACCGCCGACGTCGACAAGGCCAAGAGCGACCGGGGCATCGACACCATGATGGCCGGTCTCGGGTTCCAGGTCTTCTCCCTCCTCGTCTTCTCGGCCCTGTGCCTCGACTTCGCCTGGCGGGTGCGTCAGGGCCGGCGCGCGTCCATTGCCTCCTCTGCCGATCCCATTGTCGTCGAGGACCGCTACCAGGCGCTGCGCGCGACGATCCAGTTCCGCGGTCTGATGTGGGCGCTCGCGGCGGCCACGGTCCTCATCATCATTCGGTCCGTCTACCGTCTGGCCGAGCTGCAGGGCGGCTTCCACGGCAAGCTGGCCAACGACGAGGTCGTCTTCATGATCATCGAGGGGCCCATGATCATCCTGGCCTGCGCCGTCCTTGTCGCCTTCCACCCCGGCCTCTCGCTCAAGGGCCACTGGGAGATGAAGGACTTCGAGAGCTTGTCGGCGCAGCACGGCAACGTCACCGAGAAGGATGTCCTGGGCGGCTATGGTTCCAGCAAAGATCCGTCGCATGTGATGATAGGCTCTGCGCAAGAGTAGGGTGGTCGTACCGACTGTAATCGCACATGATACGGCAATGTCCGTCGTCGTTGAGCAGCAGAGTCCATGCGAGAAATGATTTGATGGTGGTTTCCTTCTGGTTTTCGTGTTGTCGCACGAGTTGAAGACGTTGATAAGGGCTAGATGGTTTGCTGCGAGGCGTTCGGGTCGGGTACAAGACGGGATGAAACATGATCTCTTGGCCTATCTGTTTTGGAATCATGAATGAGGTATGTGTCGGGCATCGGGTCGCTTGACCTCCCCCGCGGATTGGTTTTTCAAGAAGGGGATGAGGCAGTGGTGTTGAGGAGGCACCTGACCAGGTTAGCATTGTGTATTGGTAATACCCGCATCTTCGCGATAATCAAGCATATCCTAAGGTTCCTTGGCGATTCACCATTAAGGTGGCGGGTCGCCGCCGTTTCGATTCGATTCCCATGCCCGTCGCTGGGCGTCGGTGATTTGCCGGGCGACTCAACCATAAGTGCCCTTGTTTGGTTTGCCGTTGCTCCAACTGAGCCTTGGCATCCGTAGGTGGCTCCGAGATTTGGTCGAACCAAGCGCTTCCCTGCCGAAGTTGAGTCAAAATTCAGAGTTTGGTTCTAGTTTCAGCTTGGCGAAACTGCCTTCTAGACCAGGCCGAAAGCACCCTCTTCAATGCGACACGCCCAATTTCGTAGGGGAACAGAGGAAGGAGTGTGCGGTTCACCGCATGACGATGAGTATCGTTGGCGCGAGTTCCATCCATCGACCCATCCATCCATCCCCCTCTTACGATATCGATGCGATTGATGGGCAGTGCATCTTACGTCGGGCAATGCCGTCTTCGACCACTCGCGACTCAAGGATAAATGAAGAAGAGTAAGAAGAATGTGTGATGGACAGCCAAGGATGGCCGAGCTCGCTCACAAGCCGTCGCTGGGCACCATGGGTATTATGTATTCGCATCGCCCAACCGCAATACGTCACGGCCACTCATAACGTTCCCAGTACCGGGCCAAGACTTGGAAGATAAGAACGTGGGGTAAGAATTTTAATTTGGCAAGCAGAAGGCTGCAGGAGAGCTGCAGCTCGCATTGCCTAGCCTAGCAGGCCTCGCAGGGAGCGGAGGAAAAGGAGGCAACCATCAGGAGCAGGGAAAAGAAAAAGAAAAAACTAGAAGAGGGTGTGAAGGAAGATGCCCGCCCAGGCAAAACAAGAAGACGAGACGACCGTAATGCATGCAAGCACCGTCGCAGCGCTAGACCCCGGATCTGCACTGCGACGCTGCCCCGAAAAACCCCAGGTTGACCACTCGTGCACCTATTCGTTGGTGTGGCACAGCACACTGACTGCAGCCCGCTAGGCCCGTAGCTGCCTGTAGCTGCTTGTTCATGCGGGGTAGCGGTGCTGCTATTCCTAGCGCCCAGCGCCAGCCCACACAGCACCAAGGCCAAAACGAGGCCAGTCATTCGCCCGGAGTGAGTCGCAAAAAGAAAGTGAAGGGAACCAAGACTTGGGGCCAAGACACACCCCTGCCCGACGGTTAATCCAATCTAGTCGTGGCAACCCTTTGTCTCCTCTTTTATTTATTTTTCTCTTGGCTCTCTCTGGCTATTTGGAGCCTTCTGATCGTCGAATGACGTGGGATGGGTATTTGTGATGCGCAAAGGGTCCCTCCGAGTTAGGGGGGCTTGTCTGCCTATCGAGCAGCCTTGGGAGAGTCCTTGACCGGGGGCAACCATGTAAGATGATCTTGCCCACACCGGAAAGGATGAGGAACACAGCGGCAGACCGGCGACTTGCGGGAGCCTGCTTGCTTGCCTTAGCAGCGAGAAGCGGGGCGAAAGGCAAAAAGGAACGGGAAGAGGGAAAACGTATGAGAGGGGATGAAGCACTTACACACAGGCTTTGGTGGTCTGAATTTGTCTATATAGATGGGCGAAGCATCCCCCTCCTTCAGCTCCGTGCTCACTCCTTCATTCTCTTGTAGCAACACACACAACGCACACATATAATACATTTCTCTCTCTCTTGACATCTCAGCCAGCCAGCGAAAGCGAGTTCATGACAGCGAAGCAATCGGATATCAGCCTTTCGTCGTCTTTTTGCTCAAGTTACCTAGACCAATACCGCCCCGCGCCCTCGCCGACCAAACACAGAAGACGGCACACCGTCCCTCTCCAAGCCAACACCACCACCACCTCATCCTTTTCCATCATGCCTCCCTACTCCAAGTACTGCTGCCAATGCGGAGGCATGCTCGTCATCAGCGACAAGTGTTCGGCTTGCGCGCACACCGAATGCACCAAGTGCTTGTAAGAGGAGACCAATAAGAAGAAGACGAAGCTCTCTTGTAGGAGTGAGTCAGCCCGCCCCCGTCTTGCCCCACCAGTTGCTTTGCCTGGATCCACCCCACTTACACTGCACCCAACTACAGGTTTCGATGTTTTCTTAAAAAGCATCTCATCATATAACGACACGGGGAACGAACGGAGTTTACTGAGCGATTACTGGGTTGATGCAAGGCTGTATTCATTTCTGCTTTCTGTCTTTCTGACGACTATCTATGATGCATTCATGAGCTATGGGTGGGGGGAAATATGGGGGTCACTGCGTTTCCGGCGTTTCGTCACCAGTGCAGTGTAATTGCGAGCGGCTCGCCTATTGTACAAATCAAACTGTCTGTTCTCAAATGTGCTCGTCTCTAGCAAGAGTGGTTCATCAAGCAAACATCTTCTCAATCTTCGCCTCCGTCTGTGTTCCAGTCGCTCGGAAGGATAGCCTTGCCCCTTCTGTCGCGAAGGTTGTAGCGTCCGGGGTTTGTGGGGAGGCCTGCCTGTGCTGGTCCTCGCTTCGTGCCTCGCGGCTGATAGGTGCCAGAGCGATCTTCCTCCTCGACCTTAAACTCGATCTCGATAGGAGAGTCTCGGCGGCGGGACGAGCTCGGGGACTGCGATGCGACACCGTTTTTTGCGTTGGCGCCTCGTTTGCCGAACAATCCTCCGGCCGCGGACGAGACTGCACCGACTGCACCCCTCAATCCGTTGCTCACAGCGGAGGCTGCATTGGCCACCGGGCTGCTCAGCCAGCTCAGAGTCGACATGTTCTTGGCAATACGCGGGCGCAGCTCCTGCTCGCGGAAACCGGCGGTCTTGGACCAGTCCACCATCTCGCGCATGGCCTTGAGGTTCTTGCCAAAGTGCTTCAGGCTGTAGAGCTTCTGCACCTGGTCGTCCACACCCTGTTCATCCAGCAGGGCATAGCTTTCGTCCGACTTGGACATCTCCCTCTCCAAGATCTTGATGCGCTGCTCGTAGTTCGCTCTGCTCTGCACCAAAGCATCAAGGCGCTCTTCATTTTTCTCCACATCCACGCCATTCGCATTGCAATGGGCAATCTGCCGCTTTTCGTCGTTGATTAGGAAGTCCAGGTATTCAATCATGGCGTCGTTGTAGGGGCTGATGCTCTTCTTCTTGAGATACAATCCGAATTTGATTGCTGCGTCCTGAAACTCCTTTAGTGTCGCCTCGAGATCCTTGACCCTCTTCTTCAGAGCTTTCGTGGCTTCTTTCTTGACGAGGACGGACGAGGCATTGGCAGCAATTTTGGCTTGCACGTCCGGATCGATATCTCGCACTACTCTTTCAGTTTGGGTGTAGCGGATATGCAGATGCTGCTGCCAATGGTGTTGGCATTTATAACAACAGCCGGTGGAACTGCGAATGGCCGCGCAAAGAACCAAGTTGGCGTGGCCCACAACATCCTCATCGACGTCGTTCAAAGTGCATGGGTCGTGGCAGAAGGACTTGTAGATAGGTCGCTTCACTCCTGCAACTTCTTTCAAGTCAACACATTCAGGGTGTTTGCAGACCGTACGAGGGTTCTCTAGTCGCTCAACATCAATTTCGATGCGCTCAAAATGTAGAGCCTCTTCCAGCGATTTTCCTTTGGACCTTGCAGAGCTCAATTCCTTGATCTTGTCTTGGTTCAGCCGGATGGTTCGCTCGATATTGTCGGTGATGTCGGCCATGGGCTGAGTCAGCTGTGAGATGACTTCGCGTGCACGATTGATACTCAATGTACTCTTGACCTGGTGCGGCTGCAAAGACTCGACGTGCTCGAGGAACGTTTTTGTGGTCCTGGTCGAACGGTCCCAACTCTTGCGGAAATCATCTAGATTGTCCATTGTGTAGCCAGCTTGCTTCTGTGCAGCGAGGCATCGGAAGCTCTCCGAATCAAAGCAGAACACCTTCTTGGTAGTCAATTGAAGACCCAACCCCTCGTGCTTCTTCAGAAGGGTTGTGAGCGGGCTCAAGGTGTCGCCGGGCGTATAGTTGGACTGGCGCGTGTTGGTGAAACCCCAGACAATGTTTCTCACAGCATCCCGGTGGAGGTGGGTCAAGAGTTCTTCGACGCAGAACCTGAAGACTACGTTGAGACGGGCGTTGTTGGGCTTCACAAGAATCATGATGCCATGTAAACTTGAGAAGCGATTCAAAGTGCTGAGCACCTTAGACATGTTGAGCTTGTCAAACTCTTCTCCTCTGGTATCACCAATTCCAGGTGTATCAATCAAGCGAACGATTCGATCGCCTATCTGCAGACGATATACTGTTGGCGACTGAGTTGCAGATTGTCCGGTTGAGCCATCCTGTTCTTCGGCGTCATTGCCTATCTTGACTTTGCACTGCACGAAGCCGCCATCAGGGTCTGTTTCGTTGGCATATTGAAGGGTGAAGGAGCTGGGTATTGCGTACTCCAGCTTCTCGTGATCCATCGCGGCGTCCAGGGTGTCAAACATCATGTAGTTGTAGAACGCGTTGATGAAGGTGCTCTTACCGACACCGGATTCGCCAAGTATGAGTATGTTCATCTCTTTATACGAGTGCAAGGCATTTAGCTTGGCCTCCAATTCCATAGGGTCGTATGCAACAAACTTGTCACCGTGTACGTCGGCATTGCATTGCCAACTGCAGCTGGATATTCTCGTACGGCCGCATTCGCAATAGAAGAATCGCTCGTGGTACTCCATTATGCATCGGCAATGATAGCAGGTCCAATCATGGGACAATGAGTTGTCGCATGAGGGGTGAGGACATGGAAGTCTAACAAGTCGTCGCTGTTGGGGCGCAGGCAGTGATTCGGGGGCGTCCGACTTGAAGTCTCGTCGGACAAAGCATTGATCCACCAAGTCCATAGACTCCATCATATTCACAATCTTGACTTCGCCTCGGCTGTAGTACGAGATGCGGGGCCTTGAAAAGGCTACCTCATTTGGTTGGCATTCAGCAACGGCAACATTATAGTCGCCAGGGTTGCGATGCAGAAGACGTTTAATAATGTCCTGGCTTTCTTTCCACGATGCGGCATCCCGTCTCATATCTTCAGTGAAGAAAAGGACGTAAATGCTGTTACTCGCAGATATAGCATACTGTACGCCCTCGTAGTCGTGGTATTTTCCTCCATAGGTAGCCAAGTTTTTGTGCAAGCCCACACGCTCAATGGCTTGCGCAATGATCCCCCAGGTGTTGTCAGGCGAGAAGTCGGAAACAAGGTTTTCCTCTCTCAGCTCCTCCAGTGATTCGATCGGGCAATGTCCTGCGCGAAACTTGTCAAGAGTGGAGGAGACTCGCAGCCGAAATTCGCCCTTGGCCTTGAGAGCCTGTTCAAGCTGGCGTGCCGCCTTGTCGGTTTGTCGAAGGCCGGGCTCTTTGAACATGAACTTAATGGAGTCGATCTCGTTCATGACGTTCTTGATTGGATTCTCCATGTTGGTCCACTTCTCCCAAATTGAGATTAATTCTTCCAGGACCCATTCTGGAGACTTGTGGACAGTGATTCGGGGCCCAATCTGCAGACCGTGTGTCATCCGCAGATATTCGAGGGGCATTAGATGATATTTGAGCGGGACACCACGACCATGGTCGGTTTTCTCCAGCAAGTTGGGGATTTGACGTATGAGGAGTTCAACTGTTGCTGGTTTAGCCTTCTTCAGGACTTTCATGCCTTCAAAGTCCGAGAACATAGAAAACATCAAACCGTCCAAACCTGGGATGCAAGGCTTCTGGGAAGCACTGCCGGGGCATACTTCACCAACCGATCCGTTGAGCTCTGATTCATGTCGGCTAAGTAGTGTCTTAATGTGGCTCAATCTCTTTGGCATGTCGTCCTGCGTGAGGTTTGCATCCGAAGAGGCACAGCGGGCTGCCAGAATGAACTTGACACCATAGGTGATACCCGTGACTATGTGGGTTGAACGATTGTTTTTTAGAGCATCCGTGGTGATGCGGTCACGCAGGTCCGGGTTCGCAAGATTCAGGTACACACTTTCAGTGAGAATCTCGTAATGGACAGCGCCCTCGGTAGCACTTTCCTTCTGCTGGGGTTGGTGCAGGTACAGAGCGGAACCCGAGGTTAGCACGGAGCCTGCAACCAAGCTTGCAGCAAGTTCGTTGTCAACTCCGAAAACCGACAGCCTGTCTTGTGCAGTGACAGTTGCCAAAATCTGTGCGCGTTGTGATCCGATTTTCTCTACGCTTATAGCAGCGGGCGTCGGGTCTCCCCGAATGATGTTGGCACCGATAAAGGTATCTTTGTGGGCATCGTAGAGTGTACCCAGATCAGCGTCCTGCCCAAGGGCAGGTCGCGTATGTCCGAGTTCCGAAGTCATTTTGACCTTCAACCTTGTGGATAAGAAGTGGGAGCTTGTTTCTGAACCAGGAGGTAACTGTGGTGAGATAAAACCCCAATTAGCTGAGTTTGAGGTTCGGTAGTTCAATGAAATATAAATAGAACAGGCGAGAACGCCATGGAAGAATCCCATGGGAATTGTCTTCAAATAATCAACTCGTTTTTGACTTACTGAGAAATATTGGTTGGATCGAATGCGGCTGATGATGGTGGTAAATAGCAACGAACCTGGCTTTGGACCTGTAGTGATCACGTATCGTCAGAATAAGTTTCAGTATTCTGAAGATGGTGACATAAGCTGCGTTGGTTACGAGCAAACAATGAATGCAGAGTCTGGGCTCTCTTGATTGCAAATAATGAGAGGTGTAGAAGGAATGAACTTACCAGCTGTCAGATGTATAGTAACTCGTACCTTCAAGAGAAGAAATGAGGACTAGAGACGAACTGTTGAATGATGTCGGAATATCAAGTTTCTGTGCGGGATGTGACAGAAAGATGAGGTTATAACATCAGGATATGTTGCTAAGAAGATGCAATAGATGAAATAATGACTGGGCGATAAATGAGGTGTGTAAAAGGTGACTGAGTGAAGTTGGTACCTTGGCAGCTACCCTGTGCAACTGATGTGTTGAGATTTGTTAGTTTGTTGAGGGTGTCGAGGCACAATGTAAAATTGTGAATAGAAGGTGAAGTTCTAATTCATCCCAGAGGACTAGAGCTGAGACAGACTGTTAGATGATTTAGTTTGGTATGAAGAAATACTTGGGTAGGGAAGGTAGATGTCTCAGCTGTCTCAGATGACCGGGGATGAGGCAGGAATTAAATCCATTTCTGAGTTGGTACTGGGATATGATTTCTGAAGGAGGGAGGATGAGTATGTAATAAGTTTGACAGACTCAAAAGATGGCGGGAAGTTGCGGTGATGCTCAGAGGAATAATAATCCGAAATGGGTTGATGGTGACCCAAGATTGCTTTCAGTGAGAGACAAGTCAAGGCCTGGGGAAGTGGTTGAGTATGATTGTGTGACTATCCAAGGTCCTTCGGGATATTGATTGGCTTTTGCAGAAGGAGAGGAAATGAAATTACTTACCTAGAAAATGTCACTCTGGATCACTAGTACTTTCCATTATTGGCGACTTTTGATGGACTGGGTAGATGTTGAAGAGATCACAACAGAGGATAAGGTAAGGCCATTTCTGAATTGGAGATATGAAGTTATCTACATCCGCGTTGGTTAGGGCCCCAATGCTTCCATTCAATATTTCACGAAAATGAACTTTTTATGTGTGGTATTGAATGACAGCTCGATAGTTTCAAGATTACTTTGGGAGAAGAAATGAAGATGCAAATTCCAAAGCTGCTCTATCTGAATGCAAAATTGTCTTGGAGGCCGTCACGTCTGCCGACGAACAGGCATGCTTTCACATATTTCGCCAAGGCATTATATCATGTGAAAGAACAATAAACCTGGAAGAAAGCAACCAATACATGTTCATTGGGATTTCTTCTCACAGCGCACTTCTTAGAGCACTACCTGTCTAGGACACCACACGTTCGTCGAGTCCCGCAGGGTGTCGTGCCGACCAAATCACAGGGCTCCCAATTAGCAACCAGCACCAGAAGAATATCCCACCCGTCGAGTTTGGGTGGTTTGGAGCAAAGCTAATGTTCAACCGCACTGGTACTGCTAATAAGATGGTCGACTACAGCCATCTTGTCTAAGTATTTCCTGTACTCGACGTAGCTAATTGTACCAGACTATGCGATACTCTTAGTATGTCGTTGCTCTCCAGGAACCCAAGGTCGCAACGCTTGGACCCAAACAGTTCATCCTTAGGAATAACCCCAAGATGCCTTCAACATCAAGCCCGTCGTCGTACGCACCTAAGGCGGGCATTCCCCTGATACTCAGCAGCTCCGGCTAGGGTAGCGGAGCGGGTGTGGGTGCCAAGCCTAATTCCCGTCGGAGGTTTTCGTACAATTGCCAATCGCCGTCTTACTATCAATGATATCAACCTTCGGGTCCGAAGTCAATGCACGCTACTGCGGTCGCTAAAGCAATTCGCGTCTGACTGTGCATTGCGGCTTCACTAGCTCAGTGTGTTTCGTCACTGCCTTTGACGTATTTCGGGCGCGCCACAAAACCTGGCTGGGTACGGGGGTCAGTCGCACCCGCGCGCATATTTATAAGTTTCCTTTTCCCAATTCATAATCAAGAATATAGAACACATCTTGGCAGACTGCTAGAATTATCGGATTCCCCGCAGCAGCTTCCAGCTTAAGTTGCTTTATTAATGCGGTTTACGAGTGTTGCAGCTGAACAGTCATGCATGTCAGCTCCAGGGCCTTTCCGCCAATCAAATGCATCACCGCCCAGAAAATTGGGGTCCGCCAGCCCTATGGCCGCTAACCCACCCGCTGAACCTCAAAGATTTAGTGGCAGAGTGAGTGCGTGCAACCACTATCCGTAACCCCGAAAGGCCGAGCACAGGAGAAGAAACGCGAACCCTTAAGGCACCAGCATGATTAATATAAAGCGTCTACCCGAATCATCAAAGTGACCGATATTAAATCTGATATTCAACCAAGTTGAGAACACAACAATCTGACCTGCCTCATCAAGTCTTACCTTACTGCCTACTACATGTGCACCGCTGCGAAGCGCTCCTTCTCCGAGCTGTCTAGCCTTCGTCAACCCCTCCTGTCCCGTTTCTCAGTCAGCAATTCAGGACAACGATCCCATTTCCCGAGATCGTCACCAGCAACCTCGATTGGCAACAGTTTCAAAAGATCCTTCTTATCCTCACCTCTGCTACACCACAGCATTGCCAGCATGCACGCCGCCCAAGTTCTAAACTGGTCCGAGGGCCCCCGCTACGTCTCCATCGACGCCCCTCCCGCCCCCACCGCCGACGAACTCCAGCTCCGCGTCCTCGCCGCCGGGGCCCACAACGTCGTCCGGTCCCGGGCGACGGGGAAACACTACTCCGCCAAGACCCTCCCCCACACCCTCGGCATGGACTGCGTCGCCCGCGACGAGGCCACGGGCCAGCTCTATTACGTCTCCTCCCTGGCCGACAACTTTGGCACCTTCGCCGAGTACATCAACGTCCCCAAGAAGGGAAGCACCCTCCTGGTCCCCCTGCCCGAGGGCGCCGACCCCGTCGCCGTCGCGGGCAGCGTCAACCCGGCCTTCAGCAGCTGGATGGCCATCACGGCCCGCACCAACGATCTCCCCCAGGACTGGACCTGCCTGATCCTCGGCGCCACGAGCGCGAGCGGCCGCCTCGCCGTGCAGGCCGCCAAAGCCTTAGGCGCCAAGAAGGTCGTGGGCGCGGCGCGCAGCGAGGCCACTCTCAAGACCGTCGAGGGGCTGGACGACTATATCGTCTTCGACGCGGCCGAGAAGGACCCGCAGCTGCTCAACGCTGCGGGCGCCGACGTGGTGCTCGATTACGTCTACGGCGATATCGCCGAGAAGTTCTTCGCCAACTTCCGGAACCCGGGGAAGCCTGTCCAATATGTCCAGATCGGGGTGCTGTCGGGCAAGGACGGCGTCGCGCTGCCGTCCGGGATCCTGCGCTCGACGGATTTGACGATTCGCGGGGCTGGTGGCGGCAGCTGGGGGATGGGGCAGTTGATGAAGGAGTTGCCTGTCCTGGTTCCCAAGCTTGTCGGGTGGCCGGCGCTGCCGACGACGAAGGTGGAGTTGAGGGATATTGAGAAGACTTGGGGGGACAATTCGTTGGAGGGGCGGGTGGTTTATGTTATCTGAACTTAGGGAGGTGGTTTGGGTTTGCGGGAGTCTCGGAGGAACTGGGTCCTTAGCATATATAGACGTATACAATGAATGCGATTGCAACTTTGAACCTTATGTGTGCGTATCTCACCTTAGACTTCCAGTATCGGCTTGTGCGAAGCAAATGCTAAACCGTTCTGCTTGATATCCGCCATGATCACCTCGCCTATTTTAGCATGACTTTGTTTGTCATCATGTCCTCAATCCGACAAGGGCTCTGTGTGTGAGTCGCCGCTGCATAAATCCAGCTGCTTTTGGACGTTGAAGGCATCTAAAGTGGTCCGTTTAGCCGAAATCGCTAGGGGTGTTGATCCACCAACCACTATATCTCTTTGATCCCATTGGTGTGTGCACTTGCTTGTATAGACTGATCCAGCACCTTGCATGATGTCATTTCTGGGCCATACTGCTTACTCTTTATCTGGCCAACCGCGCTGGGGAGTTTTTCCCTTTCCATATCTAGACTGGCATCCCCTAATCATAGCGGGTCTGAGACTCTGTTCTGAGCCGCACATCTTACCACTCGGTACCTAAACCAATAAAGGCAAGGATGATGAAGTACAGCTTACTAAGCCTGCCAGCGCTGATGCTGCTCCGGCCCGCGACTGCCATCCACGCCAACATGGTCGAGACGCACGACTCGTGGTCATGCGATGCCTCGCGCGGTATCGATATTAGCTTCACCCCAGCCCCCGAGCACCGGCAGCTCCTCGTCCGCTTCCCGACCATCTCCCTGAGCATGGTGCCGCCGGCCCACGGCAACCCGGGCGGCTACTCCAGCGTCGGCTGCTCCGCGACGGTCGGGTTTCTCGACTTTGCAAATCAGCGCCGGTTCGCCATCGCCAACGTCACCTGGCGCACCGATAACGGGGTTAACTTGACGGCGGGGCAGGAGTTGTACCGGCTGACCGCCAAGGTCGAGTATATGATTGAGCGGTGGATGGGGACGACGCCTATCAAGTATCCTATTGTGAAGGACTTGAGCTCGGCGGTCATGGTGAGTACGCCGCTTCGTGTCAGAATATGAGAAGTGAACTGACTCGATACTTGCCAACAGCTTGATATGGGCGTTGATCCGAAACTTGGCGATGGGGGATTCAGGGGAAGTTCGAGTACACTGCCGAGAATCCCACGAGAGTGGTGAGGACACCTAATTTGCTATTTGAACCAATGTCCAGTAATGTACTAATTCGCATCTCTGACAGTGGTCGGACTGCAAGAACGGGTACTCGGGCAACGTTACCAAGATTGCCTTTGAAATGTCGGGTCATACCACGGGAGGAGGCACCAGCCTGCGTAAGTCTCCTCCTTCCGGTCAGCTCCATGCCGCGGGGCGCCAAACCTCTTTTTCGCGTGGAACTCCTATCGCCCAAGATGCTAACTTCAAAATGGCATCGCGCAGCTGGCTGGTCCATGGATCTCGGTCTTGTCTGGGAGGACTGTCATCCAGCGGATGACCACGCCTGGGGCCAGACCATCATCAACGGTTGGGAGAGCTGCACGTACAGCAGGGCGAACCAGACTTCCAGCAACCTGCTACCGGATATCTTTCGCAAGGATAGGAAAAACTAGTTGTGGGGTGGGATGGACATTTGAACACGAAGTGCTCGTAAACGGTACCCAGGACGATCTTGCGTGTGCCAGAGTATTGCTGAAGATGCACTGTGAACATCTGCGTCGAGAACCCCTATGGGTAAGCTAGCTTACAAGGCCTGAGACGAAAAGAAATAGCCTAAATGTTAATCAGTGGGACTGCGGATGTTCCCGTCGCGGGGTGCGCTTGTAAGACGTCCATCAGTATGACGCTCCACAGACGGCATTGGACGATCTCCACGTTTCTCCAACAAAAGACCCAAGACCCCCTCTTCTTCGGTGGCGACAGTGAGAGCCTCAAGAATCATCCATCTGTTTCTTTGAATGAATCAATGTCTTCACGTTTCAAAAGAAACGATAATATACCTGGAACGAACCATTTCCATCACGATATCACCGGTTGAAGATGAGCACTCGCGGGATTGACACCGGCACCGGCCGACCGGAGGATTACATCTCCCGGGTCGAGACGAACCCCGACCTAAACGATGATACTGGCCCCAAGATGCCTGATCTTAGGAACGTGAGAAGTGAGCCACCGCCAGAGGTATGTGCATCCTCCCTTTGCGAGTTTCTCGTACCAGGACCAGTATCTCACGAATGGCTTTTTAGACCAAACCTCGCCGCGGCAGCTTCCTGGACACCGTAAAGGAAGCCCTCAAGCCCGGCGACATCCGCACCGGCAACGCCAGCCCAGGCGCCTGGGAAGGCCAGCAGATGGAGAGCACCACCACCACCACCTCCTCCTCCTCCTCGTCATCCGGCAAGCGACCCAGCATCAGCGAACAGGCCAAGAAGGGCTGGCACACCGTCCCCGGCACCAAGCACCAGCACCAGCACCAGCACCAGCACCAGCACCAGCACCAGCACCACAAAGAAGATGGCGTCAAACTCTTCGAAACCCCGCTCTCCGTGCCCGAGCACCACCACGCCCACGAACGACACCGCAGCCACGGGGTCATGGACCACCTGCTGGGCCGCCGCCGGTCCCACGACGACCCGAGCGGCATCATCGGGTCGCGCCGGGAGCGGGCGGAGCTCAGCACCACCAAGAGCACGGGCCCCGGCGTGCTCGGGGAGGACCAGAGCTACACGTTCGACGTCCCTCGCGGCAGCAAGGAGGACCCGAAGCGTAGCGCGGTCGATGCGGTGCCGCGGACGTCGGCGCTGGATATGGATGAGGCCATGGGGCATGAGTTTCCGGTATGCAATTCTTCCGTTCCTACTTCGGCTATAGTTGATGCACCGCCGGGTAGAATTACTTGCATATGTACTGATCCGGTTGGAACGAGCTAGACGAGAGGTCCCGTTGAAGGATCGGGCAACAGAGCCAGCGACCCGCGATCCAAGACTGCTATATCGTCTAGCCAATACTTGACAGACTCTGGTCTCTATGAGTAGGCCACCTGGTAGTGAGGTAAAGGGCAAGTTGTTTCACTGCTGGGGGTGTTGTTGAAGTGGTTCAATAATATACTTGGCCAGGACGAGTGTACGAGAAAGAGGGGGCAGGGTCCGATACGACCGCTGCTCTAACGAATTGCTCAATGTTGGGCTTGTTTTGGATGCATCAAATTGGAAAACTGACCTGTACTTATAATTTATAACAGGGTTTGAGTGATTGATAATGAAACTAATTGACAGATTCTGAAGATCAGTTGGCTTATGGTGTTTTGGTTGAGGGGTTGACATTTGAAGAGTTGAAGGATCATGGCAAGCGGCATCTGTCCCACTGCCAGCAAAACTCTATATCGGAATGCCCCGGATTTTCTTGCCAGCAAAGCAAACCCCCTGCTAGCCTGTCACTTCCAATCAAAGCAAAGTCCGTAGTAGAAAAGGCTGGATCTTTTCAACACACGTACCAATTGTAGTTCAACTATACGGAGTACACTGAAATAAACTCTGCCCCGGGTTATTAAACTTTGGTTAACACTGGAACCAACGGTTATTCCAGCGTCGAAAATCGGAAGCGTTGAAAACTATCCAAACGTTAATTCTGCTTCACCGTGTGTTGGACGTCCCTTAAGCGTTGACTCGGTGTGTAAATATTTTTTAGATATCGGTACTGTAGTTTAACGCTTGATTTTATCCAGGCTACTCTGCTACGGGTGTGAACTTGCGTTCTCCGGGCTCGATCTCCCGGCACCCGGCTGTACCTGTGATCAAATGTGGTGTGATTGAGATATCTTGGCGCAATCGGGGCGTTGCATTGCACCCCTCGGGGGGTTTGCCAGGGGACACCCCGGAACAGAGCCTGGCACCACCCAACACAGGCAGCCAAGTCACGCACGTGATAGCGCGTAACCCGAGCTGCGATTCAATTTATTTGTGCACTTTTGTTCACTCTCCCACCGCTAGATCGGGGTGGTCTTCAGTGACAGCAAAAAGCAAATTTCATCGCAGAAGGCGCCAGCGACGTCTGTCTCAGATTTGGGCTTTCCCGGATTTCAGACACTGCTGCATGTGTTTTGCATCATCTTGATTTTGCTTTTTTGTTGTCTCCCTCTCTCTCTCCGTCTTTTGGCCGCACAGCCTTGCACGCATGGTTTCGCCACATCCACATTGTGCAAACACCCAACCAATGCTCAACACACGATTACTTTTTAAACATCAGACGACCCCCAGTCTAAGGCAATTTGATCAGCGGACACTATTTTCATTACCATACTCAAATCGAATGAGACTGGACTGGACTGGACATGGACCGCCAGAAGGAAAACATGGTGCTGAAAGGCATGAGCAGTGTGCACAGCGTAAGTGCTTTTTTCTTTCTTTTTTTACTTTTTTCGATTTTTGCCAAGTAGCCCCAGCAGAAACACGGAAGTGCAAACGGCGGCGGCTACCACGAATCCCCCAGTTAACAACTACGCAGGGCCTGGGCATTCTTCTTGGAGTTGGTCGCATCTCTGCCAACACCCACGAGCAGATCTTGGCCTTGTTGAACGACGACGAGAAGGAGTCCAACGCGTCGGCAGGGACGACCGAGAATGACGTCGCCAGGCCCAAGAGCCTGGAACGCGCGGATTTGCGATCCAAACCCTATTATATGCCACGCCACCTCCGCCCGGACCCGGCCATCTCGCTTACCGACCTGCAGCAAGGAATGAGGTGAGCGACCAAACCAGATCAAACCAACTAATTTGGGGGTCTAAGATACTGAATGACCCAACCCAGTAACATGACCGTCCACGACCGGCCATCCTTCAAAAGCCTCAAGAAGTCCAGCGACACGTGGCCCAACCAGTCGGATGGCACCTCTCAGCCCACCAACGGCGACAACACCCGGCCCGACTCCAGACGGTCCAACATCGTGTGCCCCTGGTTCCTGACCCCGGGCTACCGGTGCCGCGAGCAGGAAAAGGGGCAGTGCGCCTGGGTCCACGAGGATGTCTCCGACGGAATCAAGGACCCGCTCATCTGCTCCTTTTGGGCCGAAGACCGCTGCGTCAAGTCGGATGACCAATGCCGGTTTGCGCACTACTGGTACGTTTATGAACACCTTTCCCTTCACATATAAAAGTTCAACGAAGAGCGCCTATTACTCAAGCTCTCCACCCGGGCCACTAGCTACTTGCTTGGGAAGAAGCAGAACAATTGCACATAAAGCTGCTGATATATTGAGCTATACTGATTTCTCACATTCTGGTATATCAGGGCACAACACAGGCAAATTGCACCGGTGCCGGGAACCAAGTTTAAGAAGGGTCCTAAGAAGGCTTCTTCTGTTGACGAGGCATGGTAATCAGCTCAGGGGAGAAAAGACAGGGGACATGGAAGGGAGCGCACCCAGCTCCTTGGAGTCGCCTTACAGAGTACCCGTCCAGGGCAGACCTACACGTGGCAGTAGGGTGATTAGCGAAGACTCCAGATCCACTACGATCATGGTCAGCTTACAATTAGTTTTTAGACGGACTAGGCGACTAAGCGAACGGCTATCTACTCCACAAGTCACCGCGTCTTCGAGTATTAATTGAGTCTAGTACCTACAACCAATGTACATGTCCTTTGAGCGCATGGAAGATATCTCGAGGTGCGTAGCTTTCGATACCATTACATCAATAGCAAAAACTTGAGAAACGGGTTACGATAGCATAATTTAATTCGGTAAGCGACTTTCGGTGTTTAATCCTTCATATTCCAATGTTTATTCCACGCTATCCCAGTGTCTCGTGAGGGATAGAATAACCGCATATTCGAGATATTGCTATTATTTCCTCTTAAGACATCCTGTGTACTCTAAAAAGAGTAAATACTGACACCGAGAGTCGATAGGTGCTCAGGCCGTACGCAGGTGGAGCTACACATTTACGACTAGGGTGACTAAGGCAATATTCCCGGTGATGCAACGCAGAGGAGTGGGTGGCGTCGTAGAGGGGCAGCTGATAAGGGGCTGTGTTGAGGTCCACGAGGGGAAATGGGGGGCTGGCGATAGGGGCTAACCGGTAGTTGGAGGGAAGGGCGGAGGGCCTCAAGTAAGGGAGGAGAAGTCATTATCAGGGGCTGATGTTGACGGGGGTACCTGGTGAGGTAAGGGAAAAGGGTTACCAGAGGAAGAAGGGTGTGCTGCCGTGAACGGGGAAAAGTTTACCTGCGGCGATAAGGGGAGTGGAATGCCGTTGACAGGAAGGAAGGGAGGAGTTGGTGATAGGTGTTGGCGTATATAGCTGCGCCCCTCGCTTTGGTTTGATTACAGAGTATAACGGAGGGGCGGAGCGCTGGAGTGGTTGCTCGCAATTGGCTAATATGGACGACTCTCCTGAAAGACGGTTCTGCTTGTAAAACCACATAACCGTGTTGTTTGGGCGCATGGACTGCCCCTCAAGGTCGTCTTCGCACCTTTGTTTGACATGGCTGCTGCATCTGAGTTCCTCAGCCTCTGCAGGCCCGGCAAGCAAACAAGATTTCTAAAACCGGGTTCGAGGTCGACTGTGCAAGATCCTACGGTGACCCAACGCAGAATCAAATGCATCTAGATTATGCAGTTGGTATAGATATATTGGGACTCGGGTCACACTGCAGAGATTCCATCATCTTTCGCCTGTTTCCACGTGGCTGTGTAATGCGAGACTACCCCGTTGGGAAGGACGGTGACGGCGCCAAAAGCGGTCGCATTGCTTGAAAATGTGTGTCCCGTCTGCATACTTATGTGGAGGCGGAGCTAGGCAGTTGGTGGGTAGGCGCGATAGTCGCGCGCGATCTGATTCGCCAACGTTATAAATTGGGGCGCGGGAAACCATATGCTTTGGGGTCGAAAGCCTTGCCGATCACCACCGTGATATTATCGACGGTGTGATGAGGTTGCCTTGATTGCGATGCCAATCATGTGATTAGTTGGAACAGGCGAGTTGGGGCCCCACCTTGTATAAATAGGACTTCGTTTGATTGGCTCGCTTCCTCGCAGAGTTGCGGCGCAGAGTTGGAGTACCGTTCGGCATTGCATTAGATTAACGGATAACATCCCGTTGGGGAGTCTTTTCGCAGAGTATGCAGGGGTATCGATCAATCACCCAACCAACCACCTGATCTCGATATATCAAGACCGGCACGCCCTCTTCTTCGTCACTTGCAACCAGAGTGTTCGCCACAAGCTTGGAACCCGCCTCGATTAGATACGATAATGGATGCCATCGACAGTGTCTATCTTGGCGTCTGGACCAATTGGTCGCGCGGATATGTCCTTGGCTCTACGTTGACCCTGAGTCGAGAGCAGGGCAACTATGTCATTGCCTTGATAGCGTTTTTCATTGCCTTTGTGGCCACCCGCTTCTGGCGCATCTTCTGTTTTATTTTCCATCGATCCTTTTCTAGCCCGACGTCTGCCCAAACCATGCACCGTCAACGCCAGATTATTCTGTGCAACTCGTCCAGTCCCGAGTCCGGCTTGGTATCGCTCACCCTTCTTCTTTGGTCATGGCGGCGGCTTGGCGTACGGCGCTTGTTTGGCCTGGTCCTTACTACGCTGTTCGTCGTCGTGTTCGTCTCGGGGTTCGTGGTGGCGGGCAGTTTCTCGTCCCGGATCTCCTCGGACGTGAGGAACGAGGTGCTGCTCCGAGCGAGCCACTGCGGCTTCCTGGTCCGGCCCTCGGACACGGACAACGGCCTGTACAACACCTACCGGTCCCAGCAGAGCAGCGCCGCCATCAACTACGCCGAACAGTGCTACTCCAGCGGCCGCATCTCCAGCATGGTCGAGTGCGAGCGGTTCCTCGTCCCCAAACTCCCGACCGCCGTCGCCGACTACGACGCGGGCTGTCCCTTCGAGGGCGACATCTGCCGGAGCAACAGCTCCAACATCTTGCTGGACTCGGGATACATCGACAGCCGCGAGCATCTCGGGGTCAACGCACCCGATGGCCAACGGTTCCAACGGCGAGACGTCATGCACTGTGCCCCCTGAAAACGGAAGGATACACAAACGTCGCCGTCGTATCCGATGGAGTCCATACCGCCGATAACCAGACCATCGTGAATTTCGACTATGGCGGCCGGGTCAAGGGAACCCAAGGCAACCTCACGAAAGAACCGTATACGTATGAAGCCGAGGACGTTGATACGCAATACAGGGTGAACAAGTATTCACGCACCATGAGGACCTTCCTGCTCATGTAAGTAAATTGTTTTTGCTATTTACGTCGGTTCCTACCCTACTCTACCAATTGCCCTCTGACCTTGTCCATTATTAGGTCCCAGATGGCCATCTCGGTCGATGGGGGAAGGTGTTAGAGGGGTCCTTCATACCCAGGAAAGAGCTCGTGCGAGCAGATGGGGACACGGAGCTCATTTTCCTCTCCGGCAATGGCGTCATGTTTGACCGAAAAATGGCCGACCCTTGGTACCAAGCCACCGTGCCTTCCTTGACCTATGCCAAAGACGCCGTCAAGGTCCGAATACAAAGCTACATCTTCGGGCAGGCGGCGTCCCCCATGGGCTGCGTCCGGCAGTGGCAATGGTGCAACCCCTCCCTGCCCAAGGACCGAGCCTGCGGGCCCCTGGGAAGCTACAACGACGCGTACCGCGCGGCGGCGCCCCTCTTCGGCCTCACGCGCGAGGAAGCCCAGGCGTCCTGGGACCTGCCTCGGGACTCCTCGTCGCCGACCGCGCGGAGCCCCTTGGGCAACGCGCTGGTCTGGGGGTTTTCCATCACGCAGTCCAACCCCGTGTGGATCTACGACTTCCTGCAGCTGGCCCGGTCCCGCTTCCTGGCGTCCGAGGACCGGCAGTACGGCAACATCGTCAGCGGCATCCCGGACGACCAGTGGAAGCAGGACGTCGTCAAGTGGTGGGAGACGATCCAAGCCTCGCGCCAGCTGTCGCATGTCAATACGGTGCGCGGGCCCAGCGAGCCCGAGTTCGAGCCCATGCGTTGGGAACCCACCAACGATAACGAGAAAGCCTCATGCGCAAGCCAGGTGAGTCTTTTTCTTTTTTTTCTACAAGGCCATGTATATTGATTGATGGATACTAATGCCGTGGGGAGAATAGAAAATCCTCAGTACCGCGCACACATCGTTCAGCATGTTCGGACTCTGCTTCACGCTGGCCACAGGCGGACTCATCATTCTCATCTCTTACATCCTGGACCCCATCTTCGAGTGCCTGCACACCCGGTACCGCCACAAGTCGTACCAGCACCTCGAGTGGCGGTCCAACGCCACCCTACAAATCCACCGCCTGGCCGAAGAGCAGATCGGCTTCAGCACCTGGGAGGACTGCACCGCGTTCATCCCGACCACGACCACGAGCGCGGCCGACGACAGCGCCATGTCCAGCCTCGACATCGCGGATCCGAACCATCCCAAGCTCCGGCGGCCGGCGAGCAAGACATCGGGTCTGCCGTTGGACGATCTGTACGAAGGGAACGAGGAACATAAAGGAAGCGACATGGGGAGCGTGGCGAGCCCCGTCTCGACTACCGATACGGTGGTAGATCCAAGATATTATGGAGTTTCGGGTCACTACGGCGGGTACGAACCTAGTCCAGTATCCGCTTCCCCTTATGATCAGGTCAGCCCGTTGGACGCCTATCCGACGGGGACGACGTTCGGGGCGCCGTTGGATATGACGTATATGGCACGGGGGCATTCGTGACATGACAGTCGTAGGAATTAGAAAACATATTTGAAGAAGCTATACAGTCGTGTTGGTTCAATTTAAAAAAGAAATTGATTTGAAGACTTTTGATGGATGCAGTCGATGCCCACGATTGAAACGCCCAAGATCGTTACACTCGTTGTGTGGCAGGAACTTTAGCAAACCTCGAAATATGCATTCGACCATGAAAACAAGATGACTGTAAACGTCGACCTGGTGCAGATGGTTTCACGAGGGAGCCCCAGCATCCCAAGACAGGGCGACGTGTTTTTTTGTAGCTGCATATCGGTAGACCCAAGCAGTTCCCACTCAGCTCCAGTCAAGCCGTGTCGCACAACAGCAGCGCTTTGCCCATTACATAACAGTCATTGGCATAATAATATCAGTCAATAACAGTCATTTACCCACTATTGACTCTGATAGCATTTTGCTGGCACTTTAAAAGGGAATTCGGCGTGTTGCTAGATTTACCCCTTTGCCGACCCACCTATCTTCCAGCATTGCAACGTAATTCCTCTCGACCGAAAAACTGCCCAACGCACACACTTTACACGATGTCAGACAGCACCGAGAACTACTCCAAGATGGCCGTCTACAGGGTGCCGCCACCTCCTCCCGCATCATCAGTTGGTTTTGCCTCCGGTTCTTCCACACCGTGGACCTTTCTAACGGGGTTCTTCCAGACCCAGGAGCAGGAGTGGCTGGACGGCATCCCAAAGGAGCCCGAGGGGTTCCAGGACCTGATTTGGGCCGAGAACGATGTGGCCGACCCGGCCGACGATGATATCATGGAGATCCTGGTCGACGACCACTGGGTCTATGTAGGCACCAGAGCCGACCTGAGGGAGAAGAAGCGGAAGCAGGATATACTGCTGGGGAAGTGTGAATAGATAGCATTGAAGCGGGTGAAGATACTAGATAACGGAAGGACAAAACAGTAGAATCCCTTGTCGAAAGGTGTGTTGCGCTTCGGAGGCATGCTCTCATAGAATATGTGGAACTTTCATACTTGTGACAAATGGGCTTTGACGGATATCATGAAGACATCTTAATGTTAGTTAGGGGTAAAGTCGGTAGGCGGGTTTCCAGCTTCACGCTCATGTTTTGGTTTCTTTCGTGATAGAAAGTGAGGCCTTTCCTTGTGGTAAGATAGCAACACGATCTCTTTACTTCTTGTAATAATTCTGCAAAAGTCTCATGTAACCGGCGTGAGAAAACATTACAACAATCACAGGTTCCTACAGAGACTTGACTACCTCGAGAAATAGAAAAGCAAAACCTCCTAATTAGGTATAAATACATCTTGATGCCCTGAGAACATGCAGGGTGAATGGGGTCACCAGCTTTGAACCCATTACAAGAGCTCTAGTGGCATTGTATTTATATGCAAGGGCCGCTTGCGTCTTGTAGAAGTTGCAAGAGATATGTTTGTTGGTGTAATGTGCTCTGTGTTGGGCGCTCTGTGTTTCCTTGGGTTTGGGCCGCGCTGTGAACAACCAAAGTAGTAAACTTCAAGCCCTCGATCCCTTCCTTTCCTTTCTTTTGTTAGTTTTGGTCCACAACGCCCGACAATGAGCTAGGGCCGCGCGAAAACCACGTGCCCGGCTTCTTCTTCGCGTCGTCCCAGCCGACCAAGATCGTGACCAGGGCGCCCAGGATCGAGGGCAGGCAAGCAACAATGATGGCGGCAATTTCGCCCTGCGATAGCGCTATTATGTGTGTGTGTAAGTGTGTGTGTGTATATCTGTGCCTATGTGTGTATATATCTGTCTCTGTGTGCGTGTCTGTCAGTCAGTCAGTCAATCAGTCAGTCAGCTTGCTTGCCTGTCTATCTATCTGTCTGTTAGTTTTGTTAGTGAGTCCACAGAACATAGCCACCGCATCTTTGCAATTGCACGGCCTAATGAGGGTCAGTGTCGACTCCGGCGATGTCATAGCTGTTCGGAGGGGTAGTTGCTACCTCGAGCGGCCACAAGTTCGGCGGGATGACCGCCGCTAGGTGGGGCCGACCGGCCAGCGCTGCGGTGCTTACGCCCCCGATTAGGCCGGTCCTTTCGGGGATTCCATGCGCTGTGCCCCGCCAAACTTCCGTTGTTCGTCTCGCTGGTTATCCCATCATCCCACTTGTCCGCCCAGTTGAATAATCACCTACCCACTCGTACCAACGATTATTCCATTGGAATAAACGATTATTCCACGATGACCCGACACACCATCCCCCTGAAACAGGCCATCGACGAGCTAGCGAGCCCCTTTCGGGGCCGCAAGCAGATCCTCCCCGTCGCCGCCGCCCGCCGCATCCGCCACGCCTGGCGCACGGACCAACTGTCCGCCCACGAGCTGGTCGCCCAGCTCCTGGAGGTAGCCGCCGCCCGCAAGGGCAAGGTGAAGAACAAGGAGCGCAACCGATTCATGGAGCCCGAGGGCGGCTACCGCTTCTGGCGCGCCGTACGCCGCGAGGTCCTCTGGGCCCGCGAACTGACCGCCGACGACCTGGTCCTCTTCGCCTCTCTCTGCGCCCTCCACTACATCCACGGCGACAACTTCACCGACGAGACGCTCGGAGACCGGCCCGTCAAGAACATGTTCAAGGCCGCCAAGAAGTGGTGCGATCTCCTGGACCAGAACGATCTGCGCGCCGTCCACGACCACGTGCGCCGCCCCAGCATTACGAGCACCACCAGTACCAGCAGCAGCAGCAGCAGCAGCTCGGATGATGAGGACACTTTCGTGTCCTCCGGAGAAGCCAATCGCCTCCGCCAGCAGACCAGCGAGCGCTGGAACGCCCTCCGCCGATTCTCGGGAGATACCATCGTGGAGCAGCAGAGCGACCAGCCCCAGCCTCGACGCGGCCGATTCCTGGAGCACTTCGATTAGGAGGGTGGAATAATGGCTTGGAATAATTGATGATGGGCCCAATCGGGCAACAGGATCTGGCATTTACGGAATGGAAGCATGGTGTAAGGCGTTGTTATTCCGGTCGGATAATCTGGAGTGGGTTCATTCAGCTAGTCCCGTTCAGTCTGTGGGCAGCTATTCAGTACGATCAGTTATGCCGTTGGGAACAAATGGCTATATCAAGAAATGAATAATTATCCCTATGGGATAATCAGTTGACACCAAGCAAACGAAGCTTTGCCTTAGACGCAAGTGGCGGGCGAGTTGTGATGCGATTTCTGTTGTGAGTTTTTGCAGTACTAGCGAATCCAATCGTGGCTCATCTCCGTCTGATCGTTCGGACGGATCAAGCTTGACCAAAAGCTTGTCGACACGCGGCGTCTGTGCTCAATTGATGACGGCGAAATAGGATCATTGCCAGGAACGACAAAACTCAGACCTGTTCGCGCGCGCGATCCTTATTGACTATGGTCGCATTGGCCATCTGATCCCGTCAGTGCAAGACATGTCGTAGATTTGACAGGAATGACACCAGGAACGTGGTCAAGGGGTTAAGCCTCCTAAAGAGTGAGAACCAACGGTTGCGACAGTTAATTGGGCACATCACGTGATCCACAGCGGTGCCCCTTCGCTAGGATCCTTCCCGGCTTGGCGCTGGAAGCTTGGGTCGTCATCCGATGCGAAACGTCCCACCATTTTGACCCCTCCTCCACTCTTTTGCCAACTCCTCCCATTAGATTAACAGAGGGACCCTCCTTCACATGCCGTTTCCGGGAATTGTCCACTGCGACCTGGCTGAGGCGATTGGCGTCTCAGGTCCTAGCTTGAACCAACCACAAGCTGAACGTGGCCATCTGAGATGCGCCCAAGTGCGCCCGCGTCACAATTCAAGAATGCTGGTTCTAGAACTTTGGGACTGTTGTATTGTACGCGTGGTCCTGCCCCAATTCCCTTGCAGTAGCCGGCCAGTCCAGCTTTCGTTATCGGACGGATCTCGCCAATGATTTTCCAAGATTTGCGATGCTTTATCCGTGCAGTAGCTCTGCAGTAGTTTATTTGCGCAACGCGCCTCAAGGTTCATCCCAGGCCCGAAATGGCCACCTGCTAAACAGGCCTGGTTCCTCTTCGGATCGCTGATGAAGGGAGGAGAAAGCGAGATGGCAGATGGGAGCTGCTCCGCATTTCCGCTGAAAGGAAGGGGAGGTTGCGATATATGCGACGCCGATTAATGTCTAGCATCATGTTGTAGTCCACGGACCACACTGCCAAGTAGTAGATCAGGGGATCAAGGGTGGTTCGTCTCAATTGTTTCTTCTTTTCATGTCGCCTCTCTTCGTTCAATCCAATCAATCTTTCCATTTCATATTCTTTTTTTCTTCTTCTGAAATCTATTTTTGACCTGCCGTACGTCTATTTGATATAGAGGAGTAGACGGTTCAAGTGACAAGCGAACGACAAGCCGTATCCATATACCCCACATCACATCTCACACTTCACGATGTCGTTGACGACAGCCCCCACGAAATGCCTCGATGAGAAGAAGGGCCAGGAGCAGACCAAGTCGGCATGGTTCCAATTCCTCAAGGTAAGCCCCCAGATCCCACGATCGGCCCCGGGTATACATCATATACCCTCGTGAGCGAGCGAACCCGCCAACTAACGACTCCACCTTTCTTGCCCGATTACAGTCCGTCATGACCTTCAAAGGCGACCTGACTTCCCTGACCGCGCCGCCCTTCCTGCTGGCCCCGACCAGCATCATCGAGTACTCGGCATACTGGGCCGAGCACCCGAAGCTCTTCGTCGCGCCGGCGCAGGAGCCGGACCCGGAGCTGCGCGCCCTCAAGGTGCTGCAGTGGTTCCTCAGCACGCTGCGCGAGCAGCACGCCCCCAAGGACGAGAACGGCAAGCGCAAGAAGCTCAAGCCGCTCAACCCGTTCCTGGGCGAGATCTTCCTGGGCCGCTGGGTCACCGACGACGCCTCGGTGGGCACGACCGAGCTCGTCAGCGAGCAGGTGTCCCACCACCCGCCCAAGACGGCGTACAAGATCTTCAACAAGGCGCACGGCATTAGCGTGAGTAGTGCAACCTACCCCAGTTGGCGACAAGTCCCAATTGATATCCAGTCCAATTGACTTACTGACGTAACTCCCACAGCTCGAAGGCCACGTCGCGCCCAAGGCCTACTTCTCCACCACCATCAACATCGAGCGCAAGGGCCACGGCGTGCTGCACATCGACCGCCACGACGAGGACCACCTGATCACCATGCCGAAAGTGCACGTCGAGGGCATCATGACGTTCCAGATCGCGCCCGAGCTGAGCGGCGTCTCGTACATCCACAGCAGCTCCGGCTACGTCTCGCGCGTCGAGTACGCGAGTAAAGGGTGGCTGCTCAAGGGCAAGAGCAACTCGTTCGTCGCGACCCTGGCCAAGACGTCGGCGCCGTCCAAGCCGCTGTACACCCTCGAGGGGACGTGGAACAAGTCGTACACCATCAAGAAGGGCGACGGAGGGAAGAGCAGCAAGGTGACGGCGACGGTGGATCTAGCGGGCCTGCGCCGCACCCCGCTCACGATCCCGCCCCTCGCCCAACAACACCCACTCGAGTCCCGCCGCGCCTGGCACGCCGTCGCGACCGCGATCGAGGCCAACGACATCCTGGCCGTGGGCCGGGAGAAGAGCGCGATCGAGAACGCGCAGCGGGCGCTGCGGCGCGAGGAGCAGGCCGACGGCCGCGTCTGGCCGCGGCGCTTCTTCCGCGAGGTGCTCATCAGCGAGGACCCGGTCCTGGCGCGGTTCGCCGACGAGTCGACGGCGCTCGAAGACGCCGACAACGAGGGGATGAGCTGGCGGTTCGACGAGGACAAGTACCGCCGCACGCTGCAGAACGCGGCCGAGGGGGTCAAGAGCCCGACGCATACGCGGTTCGATTCGGGGATTGGGATGATTGATGACGAGATCCTGGCCGCGGCATAGGGAAGGGAAGGGGGAAAGAATCGGGATGCTGCTGATGGTCAGCTTTGGGTAACGTGATACGGCCGATACCGGGTTTTTGTATGGGATGTCTAGACGACGTTTCTTGGTGGATACGGGGAAACCAAATTGGGACAGGGCAACTAGAGGTTGACACTTGTGATTATGGCATGGCGTTCAGGTTGTCTCCTCCCTTGTTGAGGACTGACTTTTTGGTCATTGGTTTTTACATCAGCGAGTTGACTCGACGATAAGAATTGAATTATATACCCAAGTTATATTTACAGATAAATGGTCATCTATGTGATGGAACAGGTCAATTTGAACTCCGAACCCTCAGATCTTCTTCATACTCTCTGCCCCGCCTTCCCAGGCGGCACACCCCCATGAGCCGGCGGCGTACTCGCCTCATCATCATCCACGACGAGCTCCGTCCCGGCCTCGCGCCGAATGCGCGCAATCTCCTCGGGCGGCGGCGCCACCCACTTGGCCGACTTGGTGGGCGGCACGTGCTCGACGTACATGGTGTCGATCTCCTCGAGGGTGCGGCCCTGGCCCTCGAGCACGAAGAAGTAGACGAGCAGCCCGCCGAGGATGTTGCACGCGGCGAACACGTAGCCGTACCGGAAGTCGATGGCCGAGGTGATGAAGGGCGTGAAGAAGGCGATCAGGAAGTTCCAGGTCCAGTTGCTGGCGGTGGCCAGGGCCATGGCGCGGGCGCGGTAGCGACTGGGGTAGATCTCGGCGATGAGGGTCCATACCATGGGGCCCCAGGTGGTTGCGTAGCCGAGGATGAAGAGGCAGGCGAAGACGATGAGGATGATGCCCGCCTGCGGCGTCGTCTCGGGGGCGTCGCGATTGAGCTGAAAGTGGCCCACGGACGCAAAAACCATAAAACAAATAAACATCCAGACGCTGCCCGTGATGAGTGACTTGCGGCGGCCGTAGTGCTCGACCAGGTACAGGCCGATGAAGGTGACGGAGAAGTTGATGCCGTTGAGGATCATCTGGGTGACGAAGGAGCTGATCTGCACGGACTGGAAGATGGTCGTCCCGTAGTAGAAGAAGTAGTTGGCGCCCGTCAGTTGCTGGAACATCTGCAGCCCCACGCCCAGCGCGATGCGGTACGCCATCCGCGGGCCCTTGAACATGTCGATGAACTCCTTCACGAAGCCCTTCTTGACCTTGGACTCGGCGCGGAGCTTGGTGCCGATCTCCTCCATTTGGAGGTGGACGGCGTAGTGGTTGGCGGGGGCGCCGTAGACGCGCATGAGGGTGCGGCGAGCCTCTTCGATCCGGCCGCGGCGGTAGTCGAACCGCGGCGTCTCGCTGAACAGCAGGATGCCGAGTCCGAGCATGATGGTCCAGAGCCAGCCCAGGCCGATGACTATGCGCCACGAGGCCGAGCTCTGCTTTTGGTGCGTGTAGGTGCCGTAGTTGAAGCAGGCGGCCAGGAAGATACCGAGCGTGATGAAGAGCTGGTAGGTGCAGACAAGGGCGCCGCGTATCCAGGGCGGCGCCGTCTCGGCCTGGTACATGGGCACCAACAAGGACAATGCGCCGACGCCGAACCCGGCCACCAGTCGGCCCACCATGATCTGCTCCCACGCCGTCGAGGCCGCGACTTGGATCACGAACCCGACCGAGACGATAATGGTCCACAGGCAGATGGACATGCGTCGCCCGATCTTGTCGGCGATAGGTGCCGCCATGAGGGCGCCCACAAGGGTACCGATCGATAGAAGACCGACAATAAGGCCGGACCGCGTGTTGCTGAAGCCCATCTCGCCGTTGGGCGGCTGCGGGGAGCCGAATCGCTCGACGAAGTTGGGCATCTCCAGGAATCCGCTGATCTGGCCGGTATCGTAGCTTCAATGGGTAGAACGAAGTTAGTATACCATCATCTCCATAGCTTTCAATTGCAACACTCAGGAAAAAGAAGCAAGCGTACCCGAAGATCAAACCACCCATCGAGACGAGGGCGCCCATGGCGATGGAGCGCCCCGTCAGTCGCTTCAGCGGCGAGTAGTCGAGGGTGTCGGCGGTGGACGGGCCGTCGATGTGGCTCGACGCCTTTTCCGGCTCGTTCTTGTCGACGTTGACATCGTCAAACGTGACGTGCGTGCTCATGCCCAGCATGATAGGCAAGCAGCACTCTATGCGGGTTTATGCGGCTAAGTGGTCCGGTTTAGGAATAGTGAACACATGGAGAGAGAGGTGCCGTGAATGAAGCCGTTAAGGGAGGAAACGAAAAGATCGTGAGGACTGACATCGTCCAGTACTTATTGAACTGGCCGAGAAGGAATGGACAGCCGCCCATGCAATCGCAGTTTCGTCATGCAATCGCAGTTTCGGACACTTCCCAGACCCAGGCCATGGAGCTGGGAACCGGTGCAGGCAGGCAGGGTTCTGACCACCATTGGTATTGGCCCTCTCCACCAAAACCTCATCTCATCCTCCCTGTGCACCGGAGATCTGCCAGGCTAGCCAGGCGGAGGATCGGCCGTCGCGGCATTTTTATGAAAGGGCAATGCAGGGGAACATGCTTACGAGATGCACATTGCAACCCAGGTCAGCAGGAACGCTCAAAGCTTATCCACCGACAAGCTTTGAGGCTTTGGGGGAGCGCGTCATCGGTTTTGCGGGTTAGGGAGACTAGGCAGCTAGGAGTCCGGAGAAGTCGGGGTCCCCACGATACTGTATGCTGGCCGTGGGTGGTGGTGGGTTCTAAACGAAACGTCATCCATCCGGATCCGCTACATCCTTCTCCAAATTCCCTCCCTACGTCATTTCGGCCAACTCCCGGTAGCAGCGCTCCATAGATAAGCATGCTGCTACCCCAGACTCCCGACTGTCTATTGCATTATACGGCGAATATACTGTCGCAGAGTTGCGGGTTTTCGTTTCTACTCTGGGGACATTCGGCCCTTCTCGAGATCTTCTTTCACACCGCTGCCAGTATGTAAGCACTCCTGACACGTGAGAGCAGTCCCGGACTACTGCAGTCTCGAGTCAATCCGCCGCCACGATCCACGGTACGACTGGCCTCGGCTATTGCGCTCGAGCATTTCGCGGCAGTTCGAAGAAGAGTGCTGAGAGTGGTGAAACATGTGCCCGAGTAAGGGATATTCTCATGGCCGTTTTCGATGCCATTTGGTGTGCTGCTGTTCAGTATATTCTTTGGGAGCGAAACTGTTCGTTGAGTGATTAATTGGGGAAACGGGGAAATTGGGGGAAGTTGGGGCATTCAAATCTGGGAACCCCGCGCAAACCTGAAAACCTGGAGTGGGTGGGGGCATTTCCCCAGCGCTACGACTGGCTACAATCATCAGTCCAATTGATCTCAAACCCCCAATACTATGCTGCATTGCAAGCCGTCCTTGAAAAGGAAAACTGGGATGGTTCTTTCAATGATGATCATAATTCTCTACCAAATACATAGTATTGCTAATGCCTTGATACTAGAGCGAGAGCGTTGATGGCCCAAGTCGCAAGTGCCCAACTGCACCGCCGTGGACTGGAAGCCCACCTAAATGGCATTCCCCAATTCCCAGCAGGTGGAGCCCGGGAGCCCCTTAAACGGATTTGCGCAACTGCAAGTGCCCAAGGCACGTTGAGCAGATACTCAACCACCTGCAGCTGCATAACCCAAGCGCCTACGATTCATACTCTTTCAAATCCACTGGGTTTGGTTAGTTTGATACTATATGCTTCTGCGTCGCCGTGGCCTGTATACAGCGTCTTGTACGCCGCGCGCTTTTGAAATATCCCATCCGTCATTCAAGCTCCGTGCCGAGTTCAGTTTCGACCAGCTGCGCTCTTTGGACCCATTCGCAAGTTCATCCAGCAACACGCATAGCATCACCAGAGCCCAACGTCAAGCAAGTATTCTTGGACCCCATTTACAACAAGATCAGGTCGGCGAGCATTTCCAATGGTTGGTCACTTGGCTAAGCCTAGCGTCGCCCAAGCCGACTTGGCGGCCGGCCATACGCACACGTCTTCGGCAAGGATCCCAGTCCGCCACCAGAGAGACCACAACAGAATGGGACCCAGCATAGCTATGGTATAAATAACATTAAGATTAAATGAGTGTATGTTATCTTGAGCGAACGTCTGCTGGAATAAAGAAAGAGCACAGCCGAACTGGCACCCACCACATTTAAGAAGTAATTATTCCATAGTCACACAAGCCCAAAGGCTTGGAAGTGTGCAGGCAGCATGTTGAGGGACAACTTCAACCCCAATCCCTCCATGTCGAAGAGCAGTACTGTCGAAGAGAACAAGCTCGAAATGCCGGTACCCAGATAGTCTCAAGAGGTGGTGTCAACGTCTCCGAGCCGGATGTCCATTAGGACCCAAAGGACAAGGCTTGCTCGGGTTCGTAACAGGGATGAACCTGTCCGGTTCAACAGTGCAATGGCCATCGCAGCCACTCTGATGATGTAGATCAGGTATTGCACCGGTAGGACATTTCCCACAAGCATGAGCTTCGTAGAAATGGAGGCACACCATGATTAGCTTTGAGGAAGGTAGCCTTCGATGTGGGCAGTCTCTATGCCCATTTAATCTACTGGGATTGAACTCAGGTCTGATCGCTCCTTTGTGTCCCGGTACATATATTTGCGAGCTTCACCATGGTCTGGCTGCATTAACTTGAAGCGGTCTTGCTTGTGTTTCACCCCCTGTGATTTCATTCTGGTCTCGACACTTACTCTTTGTTGCTAGGTCGGCGATTTGAACCTTCTCCTTCTTTGATATTGGTAATGGCTCCATTAATACTTTGATTGCATGACCAAGGTACGTAATGCTATGTTGGATGACGATTCAAACAGTACCTTTGGAGGAAATAAAACGCATAGCAAGTACAAACTCTGGAGGTCTGAAAGCCTTGCTAACTAACAGTTGGGCTGTCACCAGGATATAGTCACGAGGGTACTTTGATCAAAACGCCTGATGATCAGTTACTGTTACTCCATACCTATGATCGATCTTTCAATCTCGTCGAGAATCCCATTCTTTCAACTGTGACAGGCTTCTTCGGAACGTTGGCACAAGCTTCTGAGACGATGTAGCCGCTTTACAACTTCTCATTCCCGGCGCGAAACTGTGGTGATGGAGACGGGTGCGCGTTTCGTAACGCCGATCCCATCATCCGGCCCTATGGCGAGCATGGTCCTCTCCGCAAGGATAGGTAGCTGGATCCAGCTTCTTGCTGCCACGAACTGTACAGCACCGCCTTACGGGTCCCCTTGTAGTCCATAGCATTGAAGCGCAGGCTCTTAGTCAGAGATGGCATACTTGCACTCGTTGTCTAGCAAGCATCGATCTGTGCGTAACGTCAACTGAAGCGGAAGACATGGTCTTTGGGCCGGGATTGTCTTGACATCCCCCGATCTATTTGACATGGAAACAACAGGGATAGAGACAAACACGATAGACAAGATTTGAAGTCAGTTGAGATAGAAATGAGTGTATGCTAGATGTAGCGAATCTACGAAAAAGAAGAAAACAAAAATAAAAAGAGGAGCTGGATCCTAACCAGTCCGGCAAACCAACAAAATTCCAAATGAAATAAAGAAATGAACGACGCATCTGCCAGTCCAAGAATGATTTTCTAGCCCTGTGTTATGCCGTATCTAGAAGAATGAAGCCGCCACTACCCCAAAATGAAGCTGAACCAAAAGAAAGGAACGTTTCCCCACTCACCTACCAACACCCTGACGTCGTCGTAGTTGAGAATGGAATTTGCCCAGGACGCTTTCATTGGTGCAAGCAAGCCGATAACGGCCAGCTGTAAAATCTCCAGCCCCTTTCCCCATATTCCTTCGGGTCGCATAGCGCAACCTAAACATTCCAGTAACCGATAGACTTAAGATGGGTGTGCGTAAGGGTATGGACAGGGCTTTCCCAGATTTTTAGGGTATATATGTTCTGGAGCCACGGTACATTTCTTGTTGCAGCCAGCCACATGATCACCTGGGGGGTATGAATAAGGAACAACACATTTCCCGCAGTCATATACTTCGTAGTACTGAATGCACGGCATGATAGGCTTGGACACGTTAGACACGGCCATGGGTGGTCTTCTTATCGATGATGGGGATACGACTTACATATTGGACTGTTTAAACTGGAAGTGTTGTAAGATTCTGCAGTAGTAACCTGTATGTTGATGCGAGTGATGATATTGAACCGCAACATCTCATGCGATGCGGGCATACTTATATGGGACTGTGGGCTCCTTGCTTCTTTGTGCCTAGATACATCTAATTACTAACATCATGACGGGCCAACACAGGCTCGACCTCGACACGGTTTGTTTGCATGGCATCCCATGTGGGAACGAACATCCTTTGTCGTTGTTGTTGTTGATTCTTAGTTGTTTAGAGCGTTTCTGATATTGTAGAACCGTGACTTGGGACAATCATAGACCCGAAGTCTGCGCTGTTGGTCTCCGAGTCCCAAACTCTCTTTGATGCTGAGTTTGGATCGGTGGATGCTTGAGCACCCTAAGTTATGTTTGTAAGGTGATACATGTTCGTTGCTCGAGTAGATCTTGCGAAAACACGCAACTGGAAGCTCTGGGGCTTAAGGAATACACTCATCGTCGCGTGCGTAGGATGATGGGCCGGTTTATAGTGGACATTGGCAGGAACGTTTGATTATACTTGATATGAGTGTGAGGAAATGGAGAGAACCGCTCTTGGACCAGCCCGGCTTCTAATTTCTGACCAGCAACGAGAACGGTGTACCGCAGATTAGCTACCTCGCTATGGATTGCCATCAATGCGGCAGAAGGAGCCAGAGCGTAGCCACCTCGATGCAGACTTGCACAAAGAACTCCTGAGTTGAAACAGCAGAGTAGGTACATAACCTGACTCTCGAAGCAAGCAACAGCACAACTCCATCCAGCTGACGTACGCAAAGCCGAGCCCCATGTGCAAAATGATTGTGCGGATGAAACATGTTGGCCCGACTGAAGCCGCTCTCTGAAATGTTCTCGACCCTCTCAATGCGGCCTGTGAAGCTCGTGTCAACATTGATGCCTTTTTCCAACCAGTTTCCCCGAGAGTCTTGTTTGCCGTATGAGATAGCCACGACATAGTCGGGTCTTGATGTGCTGGAACATCTCCGGTACATATCAAACCCGGCTGATGGCTTGGACTGCGCAGGAATGATTCACACCGGAGGACGGAAACATGAAAGGATTGTTCGTAGCATTGGAATTCATGTTGGGTTTGGCAACATAAAGTTGGTCCCCCTTTTGGATGTTGGTTCACAGCCGAGGGTGTGCGTCGGCGTCTTCACCACTATCCCCCATCCATTTGGACAAAACTCTCGGAGCAAACAACCGTTCTGAGAAAGATGGATTCCAAGTGACCAACAGGTAGTTCCCTGGAATTAACCGAGACGCATTCGTGAGTGCGTGGTGATGTTTAGACTTTACCCGAATTCCTTGGGGTAGGGCTTGGCGTCGTCCCTGACGAAGGTGCAAAAAGGCGTCCCCAGGGAACACTTTGTCAAGCCTGGGACCGAATTTTCAAATTCTGGCGGTGGCCGTCAGTTTCTGCAGGTACATTGGATTTGAAATCCAATGACAACATTGGTGGCTTGCCTGCAGTTGCTGTTCAATTCAATCAGGGACCCCTTTTCCTTCATGTACTAAAGAGGCTCGGTAAGTGGGCCCGCATCCGTAGTGGTCGCCTCCATTAAGCGAGTGCAACCTCGCCCTCAACGTAGTATGTATCATAAAGAAGCTCCCAAGACTTCGCGTCTCCTGTTCCTAATGCTGCTAACCTTAGAAGCAATCGAACTGATGATTAAATGGCAGGTGATATTGAAGAAGCCTTTGGTCCATGTTACTCAAGCCAACGTGGAAATAATGAGTGGCTGGACCGTATGCCGAGGTAGCCAAGCTAAATTTGTAGACGGGTTGTTAGCGGCGGCTCGGTCCGGCTCGTGTCAGCACGACAACTAAGACAGGGGTTGTTTCTACTCCCCTGTCGAAGTCCTAGGTTGACAACAAGGGACTAAGCCAGATGCAAGGTCGCCGAGTAAAAGGGGGACTGGTCGGACACGGTGGGAGTTAAAATATATTATTAAAGATAAAGTATTTCTTTAAATACGTTCCCAGAACTACCCTTGTTGTAATTTGAAGAGGTCAGGTCGTTCATGAGATTGTTCCAGAGGCCCAACTGCGACATCTGGAAAAATATGCCAGTACCCATACGATCTGAAAAGCCACACTATGAGTAGTTTTGCCCCCTCCTTGGTTTCCCCATCCCAAACTCGCAGCATTCTTAGAGAGTGCCACCCCCCCCCTAAGATCGCTCCCCGTCCACGATGTTGAAGGTCCCGCCGGTTCCGTCGCCGCAGCCGAGCACGCCCTGGGTCGAGGTGGTGGTGCACGACTCGCCCTCGTTCAGGGGGGAGGGCCCCGTCGACGACGGGGGTGCCGGGCTCGAAGTTGCCCGTGTTGGCCTCCTCCAGCGAGATGGCGTTGTCCCCGAAGAAGCCGCCGTCGTCGTCCTCGGAGTTGTCGGAGGCCTCGGACTCGTCGGAGGCGTCGGCATTGTTGTTGGAGTCTGCTGCTGCGGCATTGCAGGCCTCGGAGTCGTCACCGCCGCGAACGCGGAGGCCGCTGCCTGCAGAAGTGGAGGGCGCGGCGATCGCGGCCGTTGCGAAGAGGAGGGCCAGTGCGGAGGTCATGGTGAACTTCATGTTGGGCGGTTGGTTGGGTGGTGGTAAAAAGGGGTTGTGTGGTGTGGGTTGGAGATTAAGTTGTGTTAATGAAGATGAATGTTTAGCTTGTTGAGCGAGTATTTGTGATTACGGACCGGCCGAGTGAGAAATAATAGTTAAGATGAAGTAGGTAGTGGAAGATGTAGATGTTTCTGGGAATGTTTGTTGTGTATGTTTATTTTCTAGAACAATTCTATGAGAGCTGAAAGGTTTATATATCAATGTTGATGTGCATCACTAGGACGGAATGACTCGTGTGCATGGATAGATTGCCACGTGGGAGTTGCAGCTTGGCTGTGGTAGCAACTTCCACTGCTGACTACCTGAAACAAGGGCATGTTTGATTGTCAGCCTTTCGGAGCTGTCTGATCAGGCAAACTCAATTGATATAAGCTTATATAGATGGAAACGCCGCCTCCAAGCATATCTACGTACCTAAAATGGCGCCACGAAGTGATCTGCCGTCTGCCAAGCTTCCACTGGCATTCAAAGGCTTCTAAAGTAGCAGCGCTAGGGCCATAAGAGCCAGCACTATCGAAACGTCCAAGCATGGACACGCTTGACGGACCACCCCTAGCTGATCGAGTGACCAAGGATAGTGCTCGTCGCAAACACAGATTTGATTGGTGCCTCGCCAAAAAGGCTTCTATAGCCGACTTGGGTCAGTGAAACCCGCTACACAAGTAAGCTTACTCTGACGTCTTATAATTTTACCACTTTTTATGCAATATAGAAACAACGCGAAGCAAATATCTATTGGTGTATTTTTTAGCGTACAGCTCCATGAGAATAAGCTTCCATGCCACTGTCACCAGATAACTATACAAAACGATCAGCTTCTTGGAGATGAATCAGAAACGTATCGACTTCTGGAGTTTGATCCTGCTTGAAAGTTAGGTCACTGACATATAAGAGATACTGATGATGGAGCAAAATCATGTCCAGGGCGTGATGCTCTGACACAACTCATCACAATCTTCGGCAAACTCGGGAGTGGCTTCCTCCATCGGCGTATTTCAATCGATAGTACCGTCCCGGGCCAACAGGCAAAGGCGGCTGCCATGACGCTTTTCGTCAGAATCGAGGTTGAAGACGGTGTCGGACTGCAGGGGCAGTCTGCTGTAAACATCGCGGAAGCCCGAGTTGAAACCGCACACTTCGACACCTACTTCGACGACTCCTATGGAACGAACATTCTGACTGTGCCGGTGACTTCTCTGGATCCGTGGCTCCAGCTCCCGAAGACGGGACAAGAAAGAGAGGGGAGAAGTCAAGAGTATATCAAAGGGATAAGAGGCCGTCATATACCGGATTGCTTACTAGCTACTCGAAGTCGAATGGTCACAGTCAAAAGAAAGACAAAATTACTAGTCAAGAACGTGGTCAATTATCTGTAAAGGATACTAATCATCGGCTAGCTCTTGCGTTACCTACTTGGGCCTACTGCATACCAAGATGCCCAAGGACGGGCTCTCAGGAGTCGCGGCGGCCCAAGCCTCTCAAATCATATTCACGGTGGAAAGTCAACCGGGGGCTGCCATCAAAATCTGTCACATCCAAACACTACTCACTACTTAGGACTTGGGGGAAACACTGGTTGTCGAACAGGCGGTGGGTCCTGTCGCTGACCGGCTTCCTCCTCTTTGTGGGGCACGTCGTTGAACAAGCGGTGATTCTCGTCGCAGACAGACTCGCCCTCATCTCGCAGGTAGGTCGTGTTCTCGATGGTCCACGGGCAGTGGCCAACGCACTTTTCCGTGCAGATCCTTGGCACAGCAAAGATGCAGTCGCAGCGCAGGTAGCGGGTCACGGTGATTTTGCACATGATGTCGGATTCGTAGGGTTAGGTTTATGGTATGGGTTTATTCAAGGGAGTATTGGGATACGGCATAGTGCCTAAATATACGTACTGCAAGCCAAAACAGCTGATGTGGTCCAAAACACAGAGCTGCACGAAATTAAACAACGGCCTGGTTCATAAACAAAGGTATTGTATCCATCTTGGCGGTTCCTTGTAATATAAGCGTTAATTAGGTAACAAAGAATCGGTACATACTTCCAATTAATATTCTAGTTTGTCCTTTGGCCTGATCAAGGCACATGTCATGGTAGACTGTTTCGAGAAGGCGGGAGGTCTTGTCTACCAGAGATGCATGTGGTCCAATAGGCATAGCGTGCATGCATTCAGCGCTTACTGTCCGGCCACTTCCAGAATTTCAGTTGAATACACTGCACTGGAATCGTCTTGATGTTTTCGTGACAAAATCAATTATCGAGCATTCCTGATTGACTGTGGTGCCCGGGATAAGATTGGACATGTGCCATCAGCGTCTTCAGGATTTGGCCCCTTTTTGATCTGGCATTGGCGGGTGCTGAAATTCAGGGGTAAAGTGGGGTCGGCTCATCCCGCCCCTCCTCTGTCTGTTGAGATTGGTCTTAAGTGTCCGAAAACGTTGCGGATACATGGAGAAGCAAGTAAGGCTGAGAATGAAATATAACAAGTACAAATGTCCCCCAAATTAGCAGGGGCCTGTTGCCAGGGACAATACTCAACTCGGAAACCCTAGGCTTTGGGTGTGTGACACAAATGTCATTTTCATTTTCGGTACTACACAATAAGGAGCTCCCAAGATGCATGGCCGGTTTGAATACACCTTCTTAATGCATGATGCGCAACGAACATAGTGGCGGGCCGGAGTAATAGCCTGTCGCGTCGAATTCCCATTGCATATGCCAATGGGATCCTCACCCTATAGTAATCTCGTGCTGACCGCCCCCTACATCTATCAGGAACCAGGCTTACTTGTCTCGCGGCATTTGAAAATGTTTCCCATTGGCTGTCATGTCACACCAAGTTGGCGGCCCTTTATGTCTGTCTCCCAGACCAGGCTGACTTATGAACCCGACTGCCCGCCGGACCTCGACACCCCGTTCTATTTGCTTTCTTTTTTCAACTATTCCCATCCTCATTCTCATTGAGCAGTTTAGACAAAGCAGCAGCAGCAGAAATGCAGAATCTGGGAACTCTGCCAGCCCCCTATGCCTTGAGCTCAGATTGCACTGCGCAGATGACGAACATCTACAATCCGGGTAACAGCAACTACTTCCTCCAAGGCCCGCCTCTCACATTCTCACGGTGCATGCCGCAAGCATATCTGCCATCATCGGACTACTACTACTCGCCCGCCTCCGACTGTCCTCTTGGGTACACTACGGCCTGTCACAGGTTCGTAACTGTAACTACATTGACCGATACCTATGCTACCTGCTGTCCTACGTACATAACACCCATCTCAAAGCCGTGTTTTCTCTGCGAGGCTAACGCCGCGTCATAGCCATCAGCAATTCAGCTGTCAAACCAAAGCGATCTGGGCGCATGAGCCGACCTTGGCATGCGTGACCCGACTGCCGGCGACACCCTGGACACTGTCCCCAATCACAGTAGAGACGTCAGGCGCGACCTACTTGACCTCCGTGTGCAGCACGCTGGGTGCCATCAACGCATACGGCGTGCAGCTACGACACGGCGCCGACGATGCTGTAAGTCACCCGCCCCATGGTTACAAATCATATTCGGTCGTTCTCGAGTCCAGATTAATGCTGATAGAACATATATTCTGACACAGAAACAATCTCTGCCGTACTATGCCACTCATGCCATGACCGCAACCTGGACAGCAGCAACCAAATTAGCGTCAACGTCGAGTTGTGCCACAACGCCAACGTATGCACATTCATACCCATACTCAACCGCCAAGCCTCCAGAAACGCCATCCCCGGTGGGCTTGAGCACAAGCGCAGTGGTGGGAATCGGGCTCAGCTGCACTCTTTCAGGCTTGGGAATCGCAGCGGCGGCCGCCCTGCTCTTGATGCGGAGACGGCGGACTCATAACAGCCAACCCGATGGGGCGGTACGGGAACGATCCTCCGTAGAGGACGTGTCCCCTATGAAGCCTGCCGCGGCGTTGACGGCCTCATTCTCCCAACATCAGTACAACGAGCAGATAGTCCACGAGATAGACACTACGCAACGCCGGATGCCGGAGTTGTCTGGGTAACCGGTTGGCGTCTTCAAGTGGTGCCGTCCAATTAGCGTTTCTGTAATGTTCTTGGATATGAGGGAACATAGAAGGGCAGCAGAGTGTGGAGGCAATGGGGGCCATCAATATAATAGGTTATCACCACTCTGCATTAGCAACAGTCAGCTGGACCTAGACGACGTTACCCCCTATACACCGCAGGGAAAGCCACCTCCAGCCACGCTGGCGGTGCCCGGATCTTCTCGGCTGAAAGCGTTCTTAGCACCAAATTGAGTCACGTGGATCTCTTCGAGATCTTGCATATTACTAGTACTAGAAACAATGCCCCTCTTTTAGACTGTTTTTTTATTTTTTAGTTTTCATTGTCCTATATTTACGTGCCAGCTTATTGGACGAGCTTAATACGAGCAGGAAAGCTTCATATCTATAACCCAAAGTTTAGCCAACCCCGACTCCACACTTCCAGACAAGCAGCAAAGCATCTCATGCGGTACAGCTCGAACGTCGAAATTATTAGCGATGCCTAACACATGTCCCTACTGCAGAGCCTGGCGTACGGACAACTGGCACATGTGCCTACCGTGCGACTTCCACATGTGCGATGGGTGTTACGAAGAGCGTTCCATCCGGAGTCCGGGTCACACAATGGGCCGGACGGTTCAAGCAGCTACAAACTCTACAGTGCCCACAACAGGCATCGTGAAACCCTCTACAGAACGTGTGTCCACAATTGTTAAAAAGGACTCTGTCGACCAGATCACTCGACCTTGTTGTCCTACCTACTTCAATTTCACAGCAGAGTTCTTCCAAGCATACCCAGATAAAGCCTTCCCGTCTCCTGGAGGGTGCCTATTCCTGTCTGACCATGAAGCCTCAGCGGCCAGGGGCTGTGAACTGTGTTCAATAGTCCAACGCGGTGTATCCACGCATTGTCCGGACGCAGTGGTGCATAACTACCAAACCGCGATCTACATTTACCCCGAAATGCTCGCAGTGTTCATAGAAAGGGGTTTGGAGAGCCTGGCTCCCTATCTCATACGATTTCTCGCCATGGAAGGTCAAAGTACGGAGTGGAGAACGCTTGAGACAGCAGAAATCTGTAGTAGCAACCTGCGTCACGCACGATGTTTTGAGAAGGTAAAGAAATGGTTAGGTGACTGTTACCCATGGCCACCCCAGATGCCGGCAAAGGGCGGAGGATTCACTTCCTCGGAGGCTTCTCGCCATTAAAAAGACGATTCAGGGGCCAGCACTTCACCAGCTGGGGAATACGTTGCCCTTAGCCATTGCTGGGGTGGGTTCCAAGAATTACAGTCTACGCCGGGAACCTTGCCGGGAATCTCCATGGAATCCAGTGTTATTAATAAACCAACCAACCAACCACCTTACAGGTGGTTAGTTGGTTATACTTAACGCCGAATCGGCGCTGGTTAATTAGTTATTTAATTAATTTTAAGAACGTTAGTTAGTTAATTAATAATTAGTTAATTGTTAGTTAATATATTTAGATTTCGTAATATTTTCTTAATATTTTAAATCTTTTATATATAGAATTATTCTATATTATTTAATTATAATTAATTAATAACTTTATTTCTAGCTTTATTTATTATAAAATCTATTATATCCTATCGATCTTAATTTATTATAATATAAAGGAATATTAAATTAATATCGTTAATAATTCTAATTTTATATTAAAACCTTAACGTTATTAATATATTTATAATCTTAATATTAAGCTTAAAATAAAAGGTATTTTATAACCGGCCGGCCGATAAGAATAATCTTTTATATTTAATTAATATTAATTAAATTATAATAAAATTAAAAGTTATTCGCGAAAATTTAAAGTATTATTAATATTAGTTATATTAATATTAAATTAAATTAAATATAATATCTATTTTAAACTTAACGCCGCGTATATATTATTAAGTATACTCGTTATTACGGTTATTATTATAAAATCGGCTTATTTAATCACGTTACTATTATAAGAAGGAGGTAAAGCTATTTATATATAGACTTAATTAAAGGGCGGTTAATATTACCGGTTTAAGATTCGGTTTATTTAAATTATTATATTTAATATTTTATATACTTTTAATTATATATTTTATATCGTATATTTAATTAACGTTCTTTTCTTAAAAGTATTTAAGAGATTTCTAATATTATAATAAATAAAATATATAAACGGCGTAATATATTAATATTATATAAAGGTTAATATAATAGTCGTTAATTTTCTTTTAAACGGCATTAATTTTAATACTATATTAAGTTAATTTAAGGTAATTAATTAAATTATCCTTATATTACTTTAATTTTTATAATATAAATTCGAAGTTTAATAAATATTTATATAAATTATTATAAAATCCTTTAAATTTATTTAATTATCGTTATATTTAATTATCGCCCTTTAATTTAATAAGGTAATCCTTAAAATTACTTAAAATCGATATAATTCTTATAAAAGCATTTTAATTAAAGTTAATTAATTAATTAATAAATTAAAGGAAGGTAAGTTAATATTAAGATATATAAGTTTAAAAGGTGTTAATAATATACGATATATATTAAATAATCTATTTTTTATTATATTTAATATATATTATTTCGATATATTAATATAATTAAAGCGCTCGTTTAATTATAAAATATAATTTTAATTAATATATTTAATTATTTTTAATAAGCTTAAGGGGCTTTTTAAAATTAACCTTTTAAATAAATCGAAATAAATCGTTAATATAATCGTTTTAATCGATTATAATAATAATAATATAAAACTTATTAATAAGCCCTTATTAATATTAATTCTTATATTAAGTATTAATAAGAATATTAATATTATTAAATTCGTAAATGCCTTTATTTAACGATTTAAAAGGATTAAATAAAACCTTAATTATTAAATTAAAAATATAATTAAAATAACGACCTTATCGGCGATATTTATTAAAGTTATAAATATTATTAATAAAGTTTATTATTATATTTATATTAATAATATTATTAAGAATAAAATATTTAATTTTATAGCCGATTTTACATTAATTAATTAAATCTATTATTATAACGTTAATTATACCTTTATTATAATTACTTTTTATTTTTAATATATTAAAAACGATTTTTTAAAGTTAATTAATAAAAATATTATAAAAGAAATATATTAATTTATATATATTATACCTATTCTTTAACCTTTATTTATTAAATATAAAATATATTTATTTAGAAACGCGTTATAATATATTAATAACGTGTTTATAATAATAATAGAATTAATTAATAATATATAATTAAATATTATTTTAAAAAGGATTATTTATTAAATTTTAATTTAAAAATTTAAATAAAAATAAAGGGTATAAAATTTAAATAAGTTAATAAAATAGAAAAGGAGAGATTTAATAACGATTTATTTAATAAAAAAGCGTTAAAAATATATTTTATTAAAGGAATTATAGATTTTATATATTATAATTATATTATTATTATTATTATTAAAATTAAAGTTATTTAAAAAGGTTATTATAATTTATTATTAAAAGGCTTTTATATTATTACTTTATTCTTTTCTCAATTTATATTTATCGTTTAATACTTTAATATAATAATATATATAAAGGTGACCTATTACATTTAATAAGCCGTTATAAATAAATTTAATAAATTATAATAGTCGTTTTATTACGTAAATTTAATAGATTTAAAATCTCTTATTATTTAATTTAAAATTAAAATTAAATTTCTAGTATTAAACCGATTATAACTTTAAGGTAAAAGGCTCTTAATTATCGTAATATATAATAAAGGTAAATAGTTATTTATCGATTTAAGTAGGAGGCTTAATTATATCGGTAAATCGGTAAGACGATATCGTAACGGCGTTATTAAATAATAAATTTAATAAAATAATATATTAATAAAGTTATTAAAGAATATATAAAATAAATATATTATTTATTATTTAAAATAATATTAAAAATAATATTATATATTAAAACTATTTTCTAATTTATTAATATTAAATTACGGAATTTAAGCCGGCCTCTTTAATCCTTATTAACTCTTTATAAAATATTAAAAAATATTATAAGATTTAATTATTAAAGGCTTTAAATTATATCGAAATTATTAGTAAAATCAATTAAAATTAATTAAAATTAACCGGTTGATAATTAATAAATCTTTTAGTTAATTTAGTTTATTTTTTAGCAGGTCATGGTTGGTTCGTCAACCAAAGGGTGTTGGTTGGTTGGTTGATGGTTGGTTGAAAGTGGTTGGTTTATTGACAACACTGATGGAATCGACTACAGAACGTTGCACCAGCCATTTAAAGACGCGGTGGACTTCGCGGTGGAGCTCGATATAACCAACGTTTGGATCGGCTCCTTATGCATTATACAAGACGACAAGGAAGACTGGGAACGGGAGTCTGCCAAGATGTGTGATGTGTACTCGGATGCTTATTTGGTGCTTGCAGCTGCATCGGCTGACAGAGACGATAAGGGTTTGTTAGATTATTAACCACAAAGCCTCTATCGTGGCATTGGCCTCTAGTTACACCCGGGGAGTGGGAAACTCGACATCCTTCTACAACAAGTCATTCCCCATTCGGATCCTTTAGACTACCCGGCGCCTGAGAGCCCAATCAGTCTCGGACCACTAGGCAAACTGACATGGACATTACAAGAAACTATTCTGGCCCGCAGGTGTATTCGTTACAATCAAAGCGAAGTTGCGTGGGAGTGTCACAGCACTATTGCCTGTGAGCGTAGCCAGAGTCCAGGATTCCCGTTTTCGGGAATACAGCGTAAACATGACGAAAAGGTCAAATGGAGATACAAGAATGGGACCGGGCTGGGGGATGGTCTCATTTCCAATTCTCATTCTCGACCCTTGGGTCAGTCAGACGATATAGCTGCCACATCCATGGAGTGGCGAGAGCTGATCGTAACGAATTACACCCGGAGGGGTTTGACGGTACCTAGCGACAGACTTCCCGCGCTATCCGGAATAGCTAGCATCATCGGCAAGTCGTCTAGGGACCAGTACCTTGCCGGTATTTGGCCGAGGGACATAATAGGTCACGGCTTGGCTTGGAAAGCCCTAAACAACTTCTTTTTACTCCAGGGACCTACCCCAGCCACTCCGGCCGGACCTTCGTTCTCCTGGGTCTCGGTGGATGCGCCGATCACCTACACGCTTCCCAGCCTTGAACGTCGGTACGGTGGCCCTAGATACGGATATGTTGCAGTCGACCTTCTCGACTGTGGTATTTCCCTGTCCGGCCATATCATATATGGATCCGTCCAGGGTGGTTGGCTAAAGCTCTCTGCACGATCGCACACTTTGCAACTTCAGTGGTGCACCGGGCACATGGAGAACAAGCACACCGGTAACCGATGCATTGAATGGCGGCTCGGCGGCCTGTTTCGAAGTCGCACGCTGTACCGAGATAACGCGATCGCCACCCTTCCCCTCCAAACTTACCCCACAGAGCATCGTGTCTGGAGTGCAGGAGATACGATGAGGTACTGGGATAGACGAGTCAGTGTGACGGGTTCCATCAGAGGACAATGACTTCCCTTCGACAGAGAGATGGCCACAATCAGAAACTGTTGGGCCCTTCCCAGGATGGACTCTCCCCGTGGGGGTATGGGGTATCATACCTTTTTTTGAGTTTATACATTTTGAGGTAACCTGCTCTTTGTCATCTTCCCCCTTCGGTGAGATTTTTTCTTGGTGGGACAAATGATATCTCCAGTCGGCTTAGGCTGTGCGTGTGGGGTACCTTTAGTTGAGGTACAAAGAATTAAGCTTTTGAGGGTGGGAGGTGGAAAGACCCTGTGAGGAGATGAGTCACATTGTCAGCTCCAAGCTACGGTATTTAAAACACGGTCGCTCGCTGTCGCATTTGTCTCTTTTTTTTAATTTTCATGCTCCCACACTCCTTGTCATCCATCCATATTCTCATAATCTCATCCATTTCCGCTTGACTAGATTCGCTCATCGGACCTCTCTTTTGCCCTGCCCACCAGCCGGCTACACTTCCCATTAATCGCCATGGACTTGTCCGCCAGTCCTCTTCTTCGTCTCCCGCGCGAGTTGAGAAATGCGATCTATCGAGCGTACGTTCTAGTCGACGGTGGCTACGTTCTCGATCCCCACGCCAAGAAACTCCGCAAAGCGAAAGCGACCATGCCAAGCCAGGCCGATGGAAGTAATGTTATCGACCTCTCGTTGATGTACACCTGCCGACAGGTCGCTAGCGAGATGAGAGGCGTCGCATTAGGAGCCAACCTGGTCACTTTTAAACCTGTATATTCGGAAGAACTGAGGCTGCGAGCGGGCCGTTATCTCGAACTTATGGATGCGTTGTACCATCACGCTGCTATCGCCTCTGCTTTCGCTTATAACGTCTGTAAGGATCGTGCGCGGGGCCCTATTCTGGCCAAGTATCCATGGTTCGGGCCTTACCTTGACCAAGCCGTGGCCCAACACAATCAACCCAGGGGCAACACTGCGCTCCTGGCGAGTGACACTGTCGACCTTTATTCAATGGTCAATTGGAAACATGGGTCACGCATACGAGTGCAATCTCTGGTGCGTCAGGCCATGCTCTTCACGCTCGAGGTTTGTTTCCAACAACCAACCGACCGGGATACAATATAACTGGAGTGGGAAGAAATGACTACAACGAGGCCTTACTACTCCGTATTCAAAAGGATGCCTGATTGGCCAGCTCTGGCTGCACATTACAGGCATTGGTCCATCCCTTCCCAGCGTGAAATTGATACGCTTCACGAACTGTTGCATATTCCATGGCAGTGCATCTACTGCGAGGGTGATATAGGAGACTGTCGCACACTCAGACCGGCGTCTAGCAGGTATACGGTCACAGCTGGCAAGTACCGCTTCTCGGCGGCGGCGGCTGCCATTGATTTCTTCGAATCCTTTCCCGGTATCCACCGCGCCACTCGCCGCGTGCTCATTCACGAAGATAGAGTAGCTGTACCGTGGTCGTCTTGCCACGGCCTCGGCTTGGTGCCATACTGCAAAGACAACCCTTTACTGCGCATCGAGAGAAGGGTTGATCTTTGGTGGAATCTTTTCCTTGAAAGTAAAGGCTTACGAACACAGCGGCGATTCTACGTGAACCAGTTCGACATGAATGGTCCCCTGAGGGCACTCACGCAGAAACAGTTGGTTCGGACGATTTCACAGTGGATCATGGAAGCAGCAGAGTTGAGAGAAATGCCGATTGGAAGTTTCCGGTTGACCCTGGATGGCGGAGCCCCAGGGCCAGATGGCGGAACCCCAGGGCCAGCGAGCGTCTGCTCGGACATATTCCAGCTTTGGGTCCAGCAGAGTGCCGCCGAGCAGATTGCGCTTGGCCTGACCATGGATCGCGGTCTTCCTATGGCTGAGCTGCCATCCAAATACCCATACTACACTGGAAATCGGGAGGATTTCGATATACCATCCGCTATGTATTTCGAGACGGGAGTCGCCAACTTCCCCGAAGAGCTAAGCAGAATCGTCGCAGGTACATCTATCGTTAAGTGTCTGAACTTTTCCCCAGGGAATTCGCTTAACGCGGAAGACGTGGTACAGGCGCGCTACGGCTGGGCGTTCGAGGAGTGGCAGCAGACATCGTGCTACGACTCTGAGCCGTTAACCTTCCAGCCCGTCTCCCCGTTGCCACCATCGCTAGTCGATATTCTTCTGCACGATGTCATCAACTATGAAGCAGCACGGCGACATGCTGTGGAGGAGGGATGGCTCGAATCTTAGCGAATGCCTGAACGGGCTTCTACGGGCATAACCCACGCAACAACAACCCACCGAAGCAAGCACGAGACATCATGTCCCAATCAACAGCACGGAGCGAGACCGACTCCCAGCTCGAGCGTCGACTCAAAGTCATCAACATCATCAACGGCCTGCCAATTCGACCGGATCAGGCGCTGGACCCCCTCCAGCACCGAAATGGAGCACCTGGATGACGTATGGCGTCAAGCCCGATCAAAAATCGCGGAAGAATACCACGGAGCTGAAAACGGCCCGATCGTAATCTCAGACTCGGAAAGCGAAGACGAGCAACCGGACCCTGAAGAGGCGACCAAGAAGCTCATCGAGAACTGGGCCACATTTGAAAAGGACGTGGGAAGACCAGAGCTACGCAAATTCCACTCTCGAATGAAAAACACCATCGACACGATCGATTGGAGGCCTGACCTCCTGGAAAAGGCCCACAAAAAGCAGATATGCTTCGCCTGCATCATGCGATCACAGGACTGGGACCAAAAATTCCTTCATGGAAGGGAACGGGACTACATGTTTATCGCAGAAGAAGTCGAATGGATGAAACTGCAGTTCGCGCTCTACCACAAAGAGGTCTGGCAGAGTCATAAAAGCCATCACGGTTCACCCTGGGAGTTTGTCATGCACTTCGTGGATGGTCGCGTATGGGACACCGAGCGATGGCAGCTATGGTGCCAGAAAAAGCATTATAAGTGCATGCTCCTAGGCGTCAATTCCTAAGAATCCTAACGTTTTATATCTTCAAAAGTATTCTACTCTTAATAAATAGCTATGTGCATAATCTTTGCGATGCACTTTGCACTTGCTGAAACACAGGGCTTTGCCACGATGATATGAACCGGCCCATCGACTCGTCGCCGTTTATCACCGGATATATTTGCCTTCCGCTTGCCGATGGTGCCACCATACATATGACAGGGTCGCGGGCTCTACTTACTCGGCTGCTGTTGCTTTCGGTTCGATGATGTTCGCAGGTCATGCGTGACAGATGACTGGGCTAGCTGACGGTGAGCTGAAGTAGAACCGCTCCGACTACCGGTGCCACTGGTGCTCCCCAGCCGATGGTCAGTTGGTGAACTGTACCGTCACGTGCTTGAGCGGGTCGTATCCTCTATCCTCGCCAATGTCTTTCGGTGTTTCTCCATTTCATGGACCCAGCTCATGGGCGTCTCCAGGCAATCTCGAGGTACCGACGTCATGACTTGTATTCCTTTTTGCTTCAATCAAGTAATATGCATTTCGAGATAACGGCCCCCAGGCTCTTGTTTGTATTCCGAGTCATCAGATAAAAAATCCCCAAGACATGCGCCAGAAGTGCAGATTTAGCAGATCTTCGACTAGTTATTGCGGTCGTTTCATTTGCTTAGGGTTTGACTTGCAAGAGAGCACTGACGGTAGCAAAGCAGGATGCTGGAGTCGGCTGTTTTCCCAAAGAGCCAATTCAACGAGCAACTGCGGTTGTATGCCAAGAAAGACGCACGGCAGGAACTTGGGCGGCTCAACTTTGGTGACTAGCCCATAATGCTGGAAGTAGGGTTCTTATATCGGTTATGTGTATTATAGCATAATAGCACTTTAGCAGTGTTTGCCACTATAATGGCTATTATGTAATAATAGCCTTATTTTGCTCGGTCTCTACTAATTTCCGATTAAAGTATTAACCTTTAATGTATAAGGAGTATTATATTAATATTAAATTAGTTAAAGTAATATAAATTTAATAAAGAACGACTTTTAATATAGATTTAACCTATTCTAAAAGATAAGCGTATATAAGCTCTTTTAATTTAAGAATATTAACTTTAATTAAATTAAAATATCGACATAAAGGAATATTATTATAAATACGCTTAAATACGCGTATATTTATTATAATAAAGGCTAGTTTATCGGCTTTTTTAAGGTTTAATCTATTATATAAAATATTATAAATTAAATATTTAAGAGAAAACGCTTTTTTAAAAGGAATACTATTAACGATTATATTTAATAGTTATAATATTATTAGCGTTAGTTTATTATTAAGTAATTTTAGCTTTTTTTAATATAGTTTTAATAATAAAATAAGTTTAAAAGCTTATTAATATATTATTCTATATAGAACACCGCTTTAATCGCGGAAATTATAAAATTTACTAATTGCCTTCTATATATTATCTTAATTAAAAATATATTATAAAAAGAAATATTCTATATTAAGTATCTATTAGGTTAAAATAAATAAATTAAATATAACTAGATCGAGTATATATATTAATTAATAAGTTTTAATAATCTACTTTTTAAACCGGTAAGAATATAGCTTATCTATTTAAGCTTAATTAATATCTTAATATAATATATTACCGTTATTTTATAATATTTTCTAGGTATTTTTAATAAATTTCTATCGATATATAATATAAAAGAGGTTAATACGGTTTAATTTAAAGGCCTTCTATTACTTAATAATAAGGTAAATAATATTAACGAACGCCTAAAATAAACGCTAAAAATCGGCCGAATCTCTTAAATATATAATAAAATCGATAAAAATTATTAAAATTATTAATTTCTTCTTTACTTCCTTAATAATATCGGCGCGTAGGAGGTAATATATAAATAAAATTCGATTTTTTAAAACTGAATCGATAGTGCATTATTAAGATTCCTATTATATTACGTACTTATAAATATATATAAATAAAATAAGGTCGATCCAGATTAATTAATATCGATTAATATCGAAAAACATTAATTTTAACACTTATACCGAAAGGAATATTACTAGCTTAATTATATATTCTAATATTAATTCTTTTAATCGCGTATATTATAACGATAATTTCTTAAAAAAGTTATTAATTTCGTTATTTTATATATAATTCTTTTAAATAATATAATAAAAAATAGATCCTTAATTAATAATTAAAGGAAGTATAAATCGTACCTAATATAAAAAGTATATTTTAAATCCGGATCCTTTTTAATTAATTAATAAACCGCTAATATCGTTTTATATATATTTAACGTAAATATATTAATTTTAATAAATTGATTATTAATTAAATCTTATAAGATATTTTTTAATAAAGGTAAATAATTTATAGCGTTTATTTATAAGGTATTAATATTAATCGTCTTTTAATAAAAGGTAAAGCTATTATTAATTTAAATTAATATATTAAATAATTAATACTTCTAAAAGTTATTTATAATATTAAAAATTACGTTAATATAAGTTAACGATAAAATCTAGGTTTTTACCTAATCTTATAAGGTTAAATATAGCTACGGTAAATATATATTAACGATTTTCTCCGGATATAACAATTTAAAATTAATAATCTATAAAGTTATAAAGTTATTAAGCTAACCTTTTAGGATAAAGAAAGTAAATCTATCCTTTAATACCGCGTATATTAATAATTATTACTTCCTTTTATTATAATAAAGGAGCCGATTATAACGATAAAAAAGAAAAAGAAGAAGGTAATAATAAAACGTAAAGAATTATATTAAAATAAACTTAATTATAATATATAAAGTTTATATTCTCTTAATCCTCTTTAAAATAATTTAATAATTAACGTTAATATAATATATATCGACGTAAATACTTATTTAATAAGCTCGATTTAATTAATATAATAATAAAGAATTTATAATAATTATAATATATATAAGGTTTATAAGGGCTTCGGAAATTAATAGATCGTTAAAGGAACTTATTTATAATAATATCGTGGCGGAAAGCTCGCCAAGCCTCTCTATTTCGAACAGGTATCGTTAAAGTCGAGAAGAATATCGATTTAAGTATAAAATCTAATATTTTAAAATAGCGTTAAAAATTATAAATATATAAGTCCTTTAAATCGATAACGTTACTAATATAGGGTTTAAATACATTATTTATATTATTATTAATATTTATATAATAGCGCTTTATTTCAGCATATTACGCTAGAGAGCATTATATATATAATGCGTATTATCGTGATCCCTAGCTAGAAGCCCATGGATTGACAAGCTGTCGTGTCATGGTGCCCCTGCATAATCGATAGGCACTTAAGGTAAGGTAAGGTCCTGCGCAAGCGTTCAAAGTTAGGCGTAATCATCCATGCTTTGATTGGTCGGAGTCTAGCGGAGCCTCTACTAGAGGCCAATCAGAGGCGAGGTAATTGGCATGACACAGAACGCCCCAACCAACAGTGATGTAAGTGGTACTTTCCATATCCAGTAATTGGCTGGCAAGGCATACATAAAAGCAGCCATTCCCCAGCGCAAAGATGGGATTCCAGAAGAGCTCAACAATCACAAGATCAATCTCACTTCACTTCCTCAGGCAAACACTCTCCTACATTCCGTTTCTTGGACCACCATTCTACATCTCGCCAGAATAACAACCACCACACCAGCAACACCAACCCCCAAACCCCAAACTCCAACAACACTTCACAATGGCCACCGAAGTCGCTCAAGCCTCCTCCAAGTGCTGCGGCAAATCCGCCGGCGGACAGTGTGTCTGTGGTAAGTCTTCCCCAATGCAGAACAATCAATTGACATTTGCTCCCATCTGCCTACCTGCCTGTCTGCCCACCGACCTACCTAGTCTGGGAGAAGAGAGGCTAACACAATGCCCCCCTACACAGCCAAGCAAGCCAAGTGCTCCTGTGGCAAGGAGCAGGCCCTCAACTGCACCTGCGACAAGGCCGCCACGGAAAACAAGGTCGACGGCGCCCGATGCTCCTGCCACGCTAGACCCGCTGGCCAGTGCAACTGCGACCGCTCCGCCACCGAGAACGCCCCCGTGGCCGGCTCCTCTTGCGCCTGCGGCGCCCGTCCCGCCGACGCCTGCACCTGCGAGAAGTCCGCCACTGCTGGCGCTGCCAACCCCAACGAGACCGACTTCACCACCAAGAAATAGACGTCTTGCGCGGGCCAACTGCCAAGCTTGCATTGAATGAGAGAGGGGGGGCGGTACTGCACATCCATGGAATGCACGCGCAGGGCTGCAGAAAAACACAAACAAACAGACACGAGAAATGGAAAAGGGAAAGAAAGCATTTGTCACGAGGCGTTAGGGACACGGATTGAAAATTGATACCAGTGGCTAGAGGGGGGCATTTGGTCGGCGTTGCTTTGGACCGGGCCCTATTGAGGTAGCCCGCAGACAACAGATTTAATAAATTGATGCGTCTTTTGACGACTACAACCAACCAATGTTCGTAGAATAATGTGCGACTGCAGCCTCATACCACAGGCGATGGAGTTCAACGTGACCGAATGCAGCGACAGATTGTGATGCAATCAGAAGGTAGCGGCAAACACAGTGGCCCGACGATTGCTGATAGCCAGCCAACCTCCAATTGTCAGTTGCGGCTGCTTATGTCTACAATTAGTGCCGAACAATCAATTCATTTTCCTTTTCGTTTCTAAATCACCAACTCGTAGTTGTATCAGTCACCAATCACCATCAGAAGCTGATAGGTGATGCGATTGAAGCGCGATAGGGGTGTCGCGTCACTCTCCGGCTGCACGTGGTAGAAGACGGCCAGTGTCGCGCCATGTTTTTCCCCATCGTATCGCATGGCGTGTTGGTGATGTAAGTACTTACTTAGGTTAGGGGTTCTGCCGTTGAACTTTTTGTCGTCTGCGGCAGCAAGATGTGGTGGGCGGTCAGAGCTTGTGTGGGGGCGACCGTTCTGCTTAGGAGAACAATTGGGGCGGCGCTGGCTCAGGAGGCCAGCTAATCGGAGCGCCGAGGGATTGTCTCCCTCTCCACCCGAGGCCTGAGCCATGCCTAAACTGACCTGGTTCACGTCGATAAACCCACTGGGGGCCCTGGTCTCCAGGCCAGAGCAGGCACTGCTGATTCGGAGCTACCACCTAGACGTTCCTCGTACCCAGCCTACCCTTGCACCGGCAGCACCTTTCAACGAAAAATATTAACTGAGGCGCGACTTTTACTGCAGCATTGCACACCAACCACACCCATCCCAACACCCATCTGTCCCATTGAAGAAAATATTCCAACCTCTTTTTCCTCGATTCCACCTGCCTCTGATCCCTTTATCTTCCAATTGTTTTTTCCTGAGGAACAACATTTGCGACCACCAAGACCAACTCGAGGTTAACAATCAAGCGACCATCGTACGAGGACTGCCTGACGTAAGACTCGAAGGTTTCTGAGCGCGACGCATCAACACCCTTTTGCGCCATCATCATCAGTCATCTACCACAACTTTCGCACCAACGCGCCCGGCGCGTCAACACCCCCATCCAAACACCATCCTTATCTCTAGAGTAGGTGGCTTCACCGCTGTCTAATTCCTCCCCCTTTTCTCCCACACCAGACACCACACAATGCCTCCCAGGAGAGCTGCCGCCGCAGCAAAGGCCGCCGCGCCTGCTGCCGCGCCGAAGCCTGCTGCTGCTGCAAAGGCCGCGACCAAAGCTGCCGCAACAAAGAAGACTGCTGTTCCCAAGCCCGCCGCGTCGAAACGCGCTGCTCCTCCACCCGCAGACGAGTCCGAAAGTGACGCGTCCGAAGTCGAAGATGAAAAGGTAGTCGAAGACGAAGACGAAGCCGAGGACGAGGACGATGAAGAAGGAGAAGAAGAGGAAGAAGCACCAGCCCCAGCTCCTACCAAGGCCAAGCGCGCCGCCCCTAAGAAAGCCCCTGCTCCCAAGAAAGCCCCTGCTGCCAAGAAGCCGACCAAAGCAGCGGCTGCCACGAATGGCGACAAGAAGCCCAGCGCCGCGAAAGCCAAGACTGCGGCGAAGCCTGCTGCTGCGAAGGCTGCCCCCAAGGCCAATGGTGTCAAGCGCAAGGTCGAGGAGTCTGCAGAGGAAGAAAGCAGCGAAGAAGAGCCCAAGGAGGAGCAAAGGCCCAAGAAGAAGGTCAAGCAGGACGCGGCCCCTAAGAAGGTCGCCGCCCCTAAGAAGGAGAAGCCTGTCACCCTACTCAAGCGCAACGCCGTCCTCAACCACGCCCCGACTGCCAAGTTGGACGTCTTCGTCTTTGGCGAAGGTTCCTCTGGCGAGCTGGGTCTGGGCGCCAAGAAGTTCGAGGGAAAGAAGCCCATCGACGTCAAGCGACCTCGCATCAACCATCAGCTCGATGCTGACAAGGTCGGCGTCGTGGCGCTCGCCTGTGGTGGTATGCACGCCGTCGCACTGACACACGACAACCGCATCCTCACCTGGGGCCAGAACGATGACCAGGCCCTTGGCCGTGACACCAACTGGGAGGGAGGCACTCGCGACATTGACGATGAGGAGTCGGACGACGATGATGACGATGACAGCGGCATGAACCCTCACGAGTGCACTCCTGGCGAGGTCAACCTGTCGGTACTTCACCCGGACGCCAAGATCACGGCCGTCGCTGCATGTGACTCCGCCTCGTTCATCTTGACCGACGATGGCTACGTTTACGCGTGGGGTACCTTCCGTGGCACTGACGGTATCATCGGCTTCACCGACAACATCCGCGTGCAGCCCACGCCGGCCCTGATCCCGGAGGTGAAGAACATTACCAAGCTGGCTGCTGGCGCGAACCACGTTCTGGCCATGGACAAGGACGGCAAGGTGTTCACCTGGGGTGCCGGTGGTCAGTTCCAGCTGGGACGCCGCACCATTGCGAGACGCGGACACCACGCCGAGGCCGGTCTCAAGCCGGAGCCCTGTGGCAAGTTCACCAAGAAGCACCACGCCGTCGATGTCTCCGCCGGGTCTTACCACAGTTTCTACATTGACAACAACGGTCAAGTATGGGGCTGGGGCCTCAACAACTTCTCCCAGACTGGTCTTGGCGACCGGGCCGGCGACTCGGACGCCATGATTGAGCGCCCTACCATGGTCAAGAGCCTCGAGGACAAGAACGTCAAGCAGGTCTCGGCTGGTGTGCACCACTCTATCGCCTGCACCAAGGACGGCAAGGTGCTCACCTGGGGCCGTATCGATGGCCACCAGACCGGTCTGCAGATGGGCTCCTTCACGGAGGACAACGCCATCTTTGACGACGAGGAGAACGGCAAGCCCAGAATTCTCAAAGAGCCCACCGTGCTTCCAGGTAAGTCTAGTCTATCTCAACGAAGCGTCTCTCGGAAGCCTACAGTACTAACCTCTGCTCCAGATCTTGACGCCACGTTTGTCTGCGCCGGTACCGACAACAACTTTGCGATAAGTAGTGCTGGCCAGGTTTACTCCTGGGGCTTCTCCACCAACTATCAGACTGGCCAAGGAACTCTGGACGACATTGAGGAACCCACCCCCATCGACAACACCGCCATCCGTGGAAGGAAGGTTAACTGGGCTGGTGCCGGTGGACAGTACTCGATCGTGACAGCGCCTCACGATGACAAGGCCGTGAACGGCAACTAGGTCATTCGCCACCAGGCGAAAAAGCCACAATGGTCGTCCACTCTACTACGGTTGTTGCTTCTGTACAAGTCCCGCCTGTCCAGCTATTGTCCTGTTCCGCCTTGGCCATTTTGTTAGCGGGGTAATGGTTGCTTCCTTGGTCGCATCCAGTCACAAAAGCAGGAAGAGGGGAGGGGTTCTAGACCGTTTGCATGATGGTGTCGTTACGGCAAAGGATGCTAGATGGGGCTGCTTTTCTTTTTACCACCCACCCCCTCCCGTACCAGTACCAGTACGTACGTATTATAGGAAGGATTTAGCGAACCAGAAGGGGGCTGGCCGGCCAAGAGATCAAGAAGAAGAAGAAGAAGAAAAGAAAGTCGACGATCTTGATTTTGATTGTTGCTGGAGCGAAACATACTTGGTTGTAATATTATCTGCATTTTCCCACTGCTTGCCAATGGCTATCGCATATTGTTGCTTCCTTGTCTAAGTAGGTAGGTACCTACCTAGTGATAGTGATTGAGTATTAATAGGTGGTCTTCACCCCTGGATTGGCTTATTGCCCCGTGCCACGTCATCATTTTGACGGCTTGGCAATAACCACCTGTTTGTCCCCAGCCATCTGACGGTTGGAGAGGGCAGAGAGCAAGGCCGTGCGTGACGCGACAACTTGACGGCTACGAATATATACATGTAGGGGGGCTGGCTGGCCGGCCTCTCTCGGGCTTTCCGCAAGTAGGTAGGTACGTAGATAGGCCGACGTTCTGGTCGTCCAATCGAAAGAGGAAAAAGAAAAGCCTTAAATGGCACGCGCAGCGTTGCAGCGCATGATCTGCCTGAAGTCGGGGCGGGATAATACTACGTATGCCGCGGCAGTTGGGGGGGATGGGATCCCCTGGGGACTCTCCCTATAAGGTGGCGCAAATCCGGATTTGGGGGATGGATGTCTACTTATGCACGGAGTACATAGACATGTGTGCTTATTCCGGGTGCTTCTAGTAAAATAAGCGAAGTCCGGCATATCTGGGGTACTTACATATGTCTATATGTATTGGAAAAAGAAAAACAATCAAATTAGGCCCGCAACATGAGAAGCCAGCAGCTGCAGCTCTTGCGGCGGCCGTGGTGGAGATGGCCGGTGGCGACGGCGGCGATGCCGATGGCGGCTACGATGATGGTATTATTGTCGATGCCAACGGCGGCCCACGCCCGCGTCCACCACCTCTTCGCCGCCAACCGGTCGCCGCCCCCGCGCCTCTACGCCCTCGCCTTCGACGACGACGGCGACGACGGCGCGGGCGCCATCGCGGTCACGGCCCAACTGGCCGCCGACACGACGCACGCCCGCCTCGCCCTCGACGCCGCCCGGGACAACGTCTATGGGGTGTCGTTGGACAAGGCCGCCGTCGCGAGCTACGAGGTCGTCGTCACCAACACCACCACCAACAATGTGGAGGAGGAGGTGGGCGAGGATGGTGTGGTAGATGGGATGGGCAGGACGAAGACGACGGAGACAACAAACGTGACCCTCGCGTTCCGCAAAAGCGTCGTCGCGGCCGGCGCCTGCGTGAACCGCACCGCGGCGTTCGTGCTGCCGCACCCGCGGTTCGCGAGGGTGTACACGGCGTCGTGGCGGGGGGCCGATGCGGGGGCGTGCGGCATGGCCCTGTCGACGACGACGACGGACACTAGCACCAACAACGACTCCTCCTCCTCCATACTTCCAGCAGCAGCAAATGATGGGAACGGAAAGGGAAAAGGAAAGGGGGGAGGGGTCCTCGAGGAGGTGGTGCAGTCCTGGCGGTACGACGAACGATACGTTTCCGGCCGGATCGCGGGCATGGCGCTGGATCCAATGGGTTTCACGATCTACTCGGCGGATCTGGACGGGGGAGGCGCTGTGGGCGCATTCGGTTTCGCCGGATGGGACGGGGCGGGTGGTGGGGTTGCGGGGGCGGTATGATTTGCTGTCGCCGCCGCCGCCGTCGCCCGAAGATCAAGACTCAGGGGGAGCACAGAGACAGGGCCAGCAGAGGAGGCCGCCTCAGGGACCGCGTCACCTGGTCGTCCACCCCAACGGCCGCGTCCTCTACGTCGTCATGGAGACGGCCAACGCCGTGGCGGCGTATCGCCTGGACGGGGCGACGGGGTTGCCGGTCGCGGAGATCTCGCGGCGGTCGCTGCTGCCGGAGGGGGTCGATCCGGCTCAGTACCGGGGCGCCGAGGTGGTGCTGTCGTTGCCGTCTTCTCCCGACGGCGACACCATGCCAAAGTATCTTTGGGCAGCGGCGGCCGGTGACAACTCGACGGAGGGAGGATTCATCTCCGTGTTCGGGCTGGACAGAGAAACCGGCAACATCGAAGAGCAGCCGTTGTTCCGGGCGGCCACGACGATGCGGACGAATGCCATTGCGCCGGCGCCTTGGTCGGAGGACTGGGCGGCTGTGGCGGATGCGGGGACGGGGTCTGTGGAGATCTGGCACATTGAGGAGACTACCACTCAGAACGACGATAATGTGACGGCGACGGCGACGATGAAGAGCGTGGCGCGTGTGAATTTGCCCGAGGCGGGGTGCTGCGGCAACGTCATTTGGTACGATTAAGATTTTGGTTTTTTAGTTATCTCGGGCCCGGGGGTATTTCATAATGATGTAGAAACGGGCTGTATTTGGGTCCGTCAGCGCCGACTAGGTACACTCACTATGCTCGAGTCCTGACGTAGGAACTTAAATATGTTTCTGTTCATTTCAAATTCTGTCGTTATCAATCTGTCATATACTACATGCGTCTCATTTCTACATATAAGGCCCACCACCGTCCCGTCCCATCCATTGCCTCATGTTCTTCCTTTCCTTCCCCCGTCGCAGAAAGTCCCTCGTCCCGCCTATCGCACATGCCACTCCCGCTTCACCCCGACCGACTGCCCCCGCGTCCGGACGGCGGGCGGCGGCGGCGGCACGAAGGCCTGGGTGCCCGAGAGTTCGCGGTCGCCGAAGAAGGCGCGCAGGTCGGCGACGAGCAGGTCGGGCGCGTCGAGGGCCGCGAAGTGCCCGCCCCGGTCGTGCCGCACGCACGACACCACGTTGCCCGTCCGCTTGGCCCACTCCAGCGGCGTGCGGTACCAGAGGTCCAGCGGGAACTGCGACAGCGCGATGGGCTGCGAGGCGTAGGGCATCGAGTGGACGCCTTTGGTGGAGATGACGCCGTCCTGGAACCACAGAAGTTAGCATGAAACTCGAAGGAACAAAAGAAACAGGGTTGCGTAATGGGAGAGAAAGAGAGAGTGAGACCTTACCTTGCGGCCGTTCTTGTACAGGCTGAACGCGGCGTAGGGGCCCGGGATCCAGTGCATCATGGTCCAAGTAATCAGCCGCTCCGGCGCGAACAGCGTCTCAGGATCCGCGCAGACGCCCGCACACGCATCATAAATCCACATGGCCAATCCCACGGGGCTGTCGGTGAGCCCCGCGGCGAGCTTGAGGGGCTTGGTCTGCTGGATCTGGCCGTAGGACCAGCCGACGTCCGTAAACCGCCCCAGGCGGGCCATGACGAAGTCCTCGTCCTCGGTGGTCTCGTGGCGGGCGCGGCGCTCCTGGTCCTCGGTGCTGGGGGGCACGACCCAGAAGTTGGAGTGGGCCGAGACGACGCGGTCGGGGAAGTCGAGGCACAGGAAGTGGCCGATGAAGTTGCCCGCGTCCCCGCCCTGCCACACGTACCGGTCGTAGCCCAGCCGCCGCATCAGCGCCGCGAACGACGCCGCCGCCTGCCGGTACCCCATCCCCGCCCGCCGCGGCGCCGGCGAGAAGCCGTACCCCGGGATCGAGGGGGCCACCACGTGGAACGCGGGCTGGTCGTCGCTGTCCGGGTTCGTCAGGGGCTCCAGGAGGTGCTCCACCTCGAGGAACGAGCCGGGCCAGCCGTGCAGGAACAGGAGCGGGATGGCGTCGGGCCGCGTCGACCGCTTGTGCACAAAGTGCAGCGGGATCGGGTCCTTGAAGTCGGTCTGGGGCGTCTTGACTAGGGTCGTGTACTGCGGCAGCCGGGCGTTGAGGTCCCGCTCCACGGCGCGCCAGTCGTACCCCGAAGCCCAGTACTGCGCCACGCGCTCGACGATGCGGCGCGGGGCTCCGTCGGTGGACTCGACGGGGAGCCCTTCGTCGTCGACCAGGTCGTCGACGTAGCGCGTCAGCGACGCCTTGAGCTTCGTGGTGGTCAGGAAGGGCTCGTGCACGTCAATCGTGAACTTGGACACGGCCTCGCTGAAGCTGGCCTTGAACTTGAGCTTCAGGTCCACGTGCGTCAGGACCAGGCCGCCCAGGCCCATGTCCTCCTGCTCGGCCTGCTGCTGCTGCTGCAGGGGAAGCGGGCGGGCTTGTGCCCTTCATTGGTGATGTCGGCGCCGACATCATGATGTGTGTATGATGTTTGTTGTGGCGGTGATGGGTTGTTTGTGCGGTGGAGGGAGGGGAGGGGTAGTGTAGTGTGAGAGTAGGTAAGCTTTGGCTTTAGGGGGCCCGAGATATGTGTGCGTGCTGCAGACTTGCGCGCTCAGTCGAGTTGGTTTGGTAATCGGGCGGCGCCCCACATTTCCTCAGACAGGATAAGTCGGGAAAAAATAGGGGGCGGCGGTGGACATCCAAGCACAATCGTATGTTAAACCGGGGCTATAGCCCACCGCAATTGTTGGACCTGCAGATGCCAACACAGCCGGGCTCCGCCTATACGCCGCAAACTACCAGGGCTAGTCCTCCCCCAAAGCAGAGGCCGCCTACCGTTCGCCGCGCGATCCATTTTCCCGCGTTTTCAGGACTGGCTGCAGAGAGCGCTTTGGGTTATCGGGGTTTTTTTTTTCATGTGATGATCAATTGGCAGTACGGATGCCCGACGGATGACTCTTCTACCACGTGCAGTGCACTATTGGTAAGCGACAGCAGGGCAAAAGCACGATATGTTGCCTAATTGGGAGAAAGTACGGGTGTCGTGTTGCAACTGCAATGGGCCGGGCCCAAAAGTCACCAGGCCAAACAGGAAAACCCGTATCAATAAAGAGAAAAGCAAGAATTGGAATAGCATTGACGTCGCAAACCAAATGGGACCAAATGGACATCTCGGTGAGGTCTAGAACGCCCGTTGTTGACCTTGCTGCTTGATCTCGCTTTTGCCGCATTTCTCGGTGTGGTTTCGTTTCGTGCAAGGGCCCCCCACGAGTGGGGTGGTTTTCTTTGGGCCAGGGGTCCACGTAGCCTTAGTGCATGATCACCGTTAGCGGCTAATCGCCACCAATCAATCGGGAGATGGGCGAAAAACGCTATCGGCTGTGTTGGTGCGGTATCCACAATATCGTCAGCTAGATGACGATTTGAGCAGTGGGTCTGAGCGTGGCGGTCAAGAGAGGAATTGGAAGACTTTGCATGACAGTGTTCGACAAACTCCCAATGCATTTTTTCTCCGGTCTTGGGGGATGTGCTCGGAGATGGGCTCTGGGATTGCAATAACTTCATGAAGCACGAAGTGTCGTTAAACCAGTCGCAATCGGCCTTTGGAATCTTGAGGTATAAGATATGACATGTAGTCAAAATAAAGATGCGGCACGGGGAAGTGGGCCCCGGACTCGGACCCCGGCCCCGACTGCGGCAGCTAGTGGAGGTAGACCCTTGTGCGAACATGTCGGCTGCACAACGTATTGTACGTAGCAACTGCAGCTTGGTAGCAGACATGATACTGGCATAGAACGCAGTAGCTACGGGATGGTCATGTGTCTGGAATGCGATGCGCTTAATTAGACTCAGACGGGATAATTGGTTTCTAATACGGATAACAACACCCCAAGCAACCCCCTGCACTGCGAACCTAGACAGCAGGTTCTTGACGTACCCTCCTGCTCAATGCATGTATATGTGCGTATACTTGTTCATCCTTGCAATATGATCTACTCCTTAGATTGCATCCACTTTATCCCGCATCGCCTTGCCCGCCCTATAGGTACTGCTCCAGGGAGAACCACCATACGAAGCGCTAACGGGACCCCAAGTGGTGGTACGATCGTATTAGTCAGGACGTTCCCTATGATTGGCCATTTGGTACTTGTGCATGACAGATGCTAGGTAGAGCTAGCCTGCCTGGAAGAGGGGAACCAAACCGACGGGACGAGCGGCACCAGTGGCTGACAGGCGTACATCAGTACCATGGAGAACCTGTTATGTTCTTGGGGTGAGGCGTCCCTGGTGTAGAGAAAACTTTGTTCCAATCGGCTGCGGTGTCTTTAGTAAGGATTTGTTTTACATTCGCCGTTGTGGAGATCCAGCCGCATCAATACCAAAAAGTCCATATTTGAACCTCTCTCGAGATCAAGTAATTGCAAAGAGTACTTAATGGATATTGCACTTTATCACTTCAGGAGGATTCCACAAGGGTGGTTTCCATCGAAATCACTATTCACCATTCAAGGGTTCTAAGAGTTCTTGTTATCCAATACTGAGCGAGGTGGTAGACTCTTAAGTGGGTCCCAGTCGTTATGTGTACAGTCGTTAGGTGTGTATAGGCAGGTATAAAATCTCTGAAGGCTGCAACGACACTCCTTCTAGAATGAGCCGGGAGTTTTCGGCGTTGGCGCAGAAGTTTCTACAACCCGGGCTTTGTCTCTGAGAGACTTGATTGAACGACCCGGAACATTCTTCCAACTTGAGACTGCTTCAGCGAGAGCCGTCCCAGAGTGCCATACATTTTTCAATCTAAAATATAAAAGGGGCTGCCTCAATAATGGCATTAGAGTTCATATTACCTATCTGCATAAGTTCATGTACGTTTCAGACATTGCCATCTCTAAGGTACAAATTTATCAACTGCCATCCACATCAGATAAAATGAGTTGCTTGAGATCACACCAATTAGGTCATGAGGCTTCTTCTAGTTCGGCATCGGGCCTAGCGCCAGTTGATCAATTGCACCCAGTGCGCTGCTCCTCATGGGGCTACTCGAGCCCCTACAGTATCGCGGTGTTTGAACACCTGCAGCAGTCTGGTATCATGACCGTCGAAAACTTTATTATCCCATTGAACTCCGTGCCGAATCTTCAGCGTGTTGCTTTGGGCATCCAAGATGATACCGTGGCAATCCACGTTCGTCTACTCAAAGGACGGTGTACCCGATGCCCCAGAATCTTTGGTAGTGAGCGGTCGAAGGCGTTATTCTGCATCCATCTCCTCTCTCGGACGGATCAATATGATGGGTACTATCATAACTGCACCTCTATAACGCCTTGGGAGTCCCGAGGCCTGGATTGCAACTTCCTGGTGTACCTCTTAGAAAAAGGGCTGCAGAAACTACTCAATGCCAGTCCGTACTGCTGGTGGAGGATGCCATACCACACTCAACACGCAAAGTTGGTTGAGCTGGTGACCTCTGTCTCAAAGTCTGGCACCAGCCGCTGTGTAAACCCACATTGTAACAAACACCTGCGTTGCCGAGTCTCACGCCCGGCACCGTGCTCTCCCAGGTGCCGGGTGCCGGCATCGAACTCGGTGCCTTTGGCCGTGAGACTGTCGCCCTTGCTTCGCGACCCATCGGTACTTGACCTCCTCTGCACGCTGGCCATGGCGGAACTGGACAAAAACCACCCCGGACGGCACGCCGTCCCTCACGATCGCCGGCTTCCGCTCGAACCCGCCTGCATGAGGGCGGCCCTCGACTCGCTACCGCCCATGGCGCCCGGGGTCACCGCGAGCCAGTTGGTAGGGTCTGGCGCCGGGAGCTCGGAACGCGAACGGGCGTTGGCCTGGGTCAGCGCCACGTTCGAGGGGATGTTGGTCCCGACACCCGCCTCCGCCGCCATCCCCCAGATGCCCGGCCACGAAAAGCCAGGCCACGGCAGCTTCCTTTTGCTGAACACCCACGTGCGACGGCAAGCTGGATTTGAGGCCCAGCTGCGGCGCTCCGGGCTCGAACGTGGCGGCGGCGGCGTTGCCGCTTTCCATGGCACGCCGCCGCATAATCTGTTCCGGATCCTATGTGACGGTCTCCGCGGTGACCCGGTCTACTATTCCAGCGAACCCTCCGTTTCGGCATGGTTCGTCTCCTACCGGGCCAGATACGCGCCTAATCACGCGGGGGTGCGGGCCAACAACCCCGAAATATGCCGCGGCTGGCGCAACAGCCGGTACAAGGACGTCGCCGTATTGCTGGGCGTCGAAGTGGCGGGACCTCCACCGGACCCGCAGTGGGGGGAAGGGACGGCGCCGGGGCACGCGGTTCTGGTGCGTCACCTCTTCCTCTTGCCGGAAGTATACGTTGAAGGGTCGGGGGCTCGAGGTCGCATCAGTACCTTTTTGCTGTGGTTGTTTTACACGAGTGTACGGGGAGGGCCGGTCGCGGACCAGATGAGTAGAGACTTTCGGGGGATCCATGATGGGAGCCTGGTCTCCGAGATTGAGGACGAGATCAGGGGCGGGCAGCAACGTGAGATAGAGTCAGGGGCATCAGAGTAGATAACAAGAGTTTTTCATCTTGACAAGAGTCTGAAAGAAACTCATTAGAAGTTTAGTGTAAGAGCCTGGGTCCATACAAAAAGAAAAGCCGAGGAGATCCGGTTTCAGACATGACTGTTAGTAGGTATTGGCAACCTGCAAAATATTACAACTGATAACTTGCTGATTCATTTGTTGGCGGTATAGGCTTCAAGAGCCATGCCTAAGAAGTAAGTGTTGTTGGCATGGTGAGGTGTTCTCCATTTGGTATCGTTGTTGGTGCTGCCGCCATTTGCTGTCAAGAGACAATTTGAAACGAGAGTGGCCCGACCACCAATGGCTGTTGCGATAATCACAATCGCCCCTGATAGTATCCAGATCACATCTCACAGATAACATATTAATATAAAATGCTCTATATATCGTCGTAATACGCTCTTGTCCTTTCCTACCCATCTACAAGTGCAAACACTTCAACTTGCCTAAAATATTCTAGAAAACACGGACAGCCCCTATTCAAATTCAATCATCATGGACTCCAGTTCGTCTCAAGAACACGATCGACCCGACTCCAACGATTCTCATCCAGAGCACCCTCAAAAGAAGCAACAGGAAGCAACGTCAACAGTAATGGCAGAGGACAATCAGTGTCAGAAGCCGCTCCACATATGTAGCCAAAGCTGTGAGTGGAAGTTGGATCTCACCAGTGGCGTCCCTGGTGTTACCAGAATTGGGTACAACACATATCAATTTCAAGTTCTACTCAATGAATTGCCCGAACTGAACCGTGTTGCACTCGGAATACCTAATGCAGCCTCGTTCATTTCGGTACGCACCTCCGTTGATTTCCATGACAGCACACTACATTTTGGATCCCAGTCCCAGTTCCCTCATGGCACTCTGGACGGGTCACCAAATGACCACTCCCTCGAATCCAGCAACAGCCCAGTCGTTAATTTCTTGACCCATCTTGTGGTCACGAAACTACATCGAGAAGTCACTGAGAATCAAATGTACCTCAGGAATGCGTCAGCCATGGATATCCGGAACCGCATTATACGTGTTGCTCGCGAGGCGAACCGAGTGGCCACTACGTGCTGCATCCAATGCGAAAAGCCTTTGCCTTTCGGAACGACAGTGGCACGACCAGTCGCATGCTCGTCCGCGTGTCAAACCTCATATGATTGCTGGCCCCTGGAGGTCAGGCTATCGCCCCTTTTGCTCGACCCGTCTGTAATCGACATCCTCTTCAACTGTGTTGTGGCACAGGCCACGGCTCTCTTGCACGAGACCCAGCTGAACCCTTCTGGGAAATCTACACCCCCTTTGGATGGCTTCGACGACAATGACAAAGTGGCTGAACTTATACGCATCCTAGACACGTTCCCTGCAATGACGCCTGGCATTACCCTTCAAGATATAGTCAACTTTGGAGATGAGGGCGAAGAACGCCGCAAGGTTTTGGATTGGCTATGCCGTACCTTTCAGGGGATGATAGTGCCGACGCCGATATCAGACCGAGTTGAATTCCGCATGCCGATAACTGGGGAGAAGTTTGTTCCGCAAAGCTTCCTTCTTTTGAACGCCAACCTGCAGCGGCAGACTGCCTTCAACAAGTCCCACGAGGACCAACAGATTATGGAGGAGCTTGTGCGCCTACCAGGGGATACACAGGAAAGCAAGACCAGCGCCGTGTTCCACGGCACGCCGGCCCAGAACGTTTTCAGCATCCTCTGCGATGGAATGAAGAAGAGTGTTAACGAGATAGGCGATGTCTGGTACGCCTGTGATCCGTTTTGTTCGACATACTACCTGTGGAAGGGTGTTCCAGAAAAGGGGAGCCAGCAGCTGGGCCGAAGCTGGAAAAATAGCATGTTCAAGAACCAGCAGCTTCTGTTCGGCTTGGAGATTGTCGGACAGACGGGCCTGGAAGCGTGGTATGCGGCGAGATGTGAACAGAAGAAAATCATGGTCCGCCATCTCTTTGTTATCCCGACTAAGTGGGAAGACTCCTTGCGAAATGTCCCGTGTGGCGATACAGATTGGGCTAGAGATTATATCAGGCCGCAAATGGAAAGGACATTTGCTCGGATTCAGGACGGGAGCTTGATAAGAGATGTCCACGGGGAGGCAACCACGTCGCAAGGAGCAAACCCCAACCAAAATGGCCAGCCTTGAGATGGACGTTTCAAAATCACGGTGCTCGAGCAATGTTGCGGATTGACATATCTTGGGTAATTCCCGAAGCGAGATTATGGAAGCTTCATTCCCGCAGAGTAGTATTTCGTATAGATAGCTCTTATAGTTGTGATGGTCTATATTGAAAGAAGTAGAAAATAATAACATCATGGTTACCAGAAATGCCTTGTATTAGGGGTATAGAGGTCCTTTCAGCAACAATCGCCATTGAACAGAAACCGAGAATGAAGATACGTCGGGATGTAAAATCAAAGAGATAAGAACACCATTGCAATGCCGTATAGTAATATAATAGGACCAAGGGTGTCTTGCTGAGGTCCATATTAATTTCGATTGAAATTTAGTCTCGACAATGGCCTTGCTCTGCTAGTCCTCGGAACGCTCGTTGCCATGTTGTTTGAAACATCTGCTGTGTTCACTGGAGAGGGCCCAGTTGGAGTTTGCACTGGCTCTATGTGAGCAACTTGATGATCGTAGTGGCGGCTAATAGCCCCGATCAGCATATGGGGCACATTATCGCCATGCTTGCGGGTGTCCACAATATCGCTGAATGGTAACGATTTGTCAGTGAAGAGTCAACAGAGATGGTCAGAGGTTGTGGTTCATTAGGGTTCAACGTACAAACTCTGCATGCCGTCTGCCTTCGGGAGATCGTCGTCGAGGTATTTTAGGCGCTTAGCGCCATCGGGATCGTGGCCGAAACGTATGAACTGGAGCGTGATGAACGCCCGGTTCCTGGAGCTCTGGATGAGGCGCTGCACAAGAGTCTTGATCGAATCTTCCACGCCACCTCCAGGCAAAGTCGATGGTTCCCATACACCATCTGTCATGACGTAGATGCTCGTTGGCTTCATGGTATCCCCCCACACGGGTGAGGATCTGGCCCATTCTTGCCTCCATATTGGTACCATTCGTTGCGTTGGACTTTTCAAAATGGCGTCGGATCTTGGCCACCATGTGGTTTGCCCCGCCTCTCAGAAGGCGATGCCTATCTCTGATGAACTTGTCGGGGTTGGAAGTAAAGACCATCTCCACCCGATCCGGGTCAACCTTGGAAGCCAGCGCTATTAGGGCGCGACATGTCTGGTAGAGATGGCTCTTGTGCTCCCGCATAGATGAGGAGTCATCTATCACGAAGAGCTGGTCTCGGTTCTTGAGCTGTTGTAGAACCTCATCCATACCTAGAAGCGTGTCCTTCTGTCTACCATCTAGCCAAGTGTTCACAGCCAGGATGGTATGCCGAGGAAGCTCCGGGCCCTTGCTGGAAACAACAGCAGGTTGTTGTTCGTGGTTATCAGGTGCCTCCTTGACATCTTGGCCCTTCGGAGATTGGCTCATAGCTGCATCGCTCTCCTCTTGATTGTCGGGCATTCCGCCTGGGGTATCATCCGTCTTTTCCATTATAGGATTAGCACTTCTAGGTTCGCGGGGTCGATTGTTCGGGGTGGTGAGCCAGTCAGACTGAGTCGTCTGAAGTCGTGTGGGCTTCGTAGGAAGCAGTTTGACAATTTCGTTCGCAAAGAACTGGTAGAGAGGCTTGGCATCTAGTCTGCTCTCCACTTGCACCAACATGTAGTCTTCCGTGAGCCTTTTGACTAGCGGTGTGATGTTGTCCAACTTCAAGAGCAGTCCTAGAGACTCCTCCAGGATTTCATCGACGCAGTTGAGGCGCATGACTCCAGTATGGAAACAGGCTTCGAAACCGCTTCCTCGAAAGCCAGGAAGGGCACTGGTTTCTTGTTTCCGACGCGCTTCGAATCTCTTGATGCCCTCGTTTCCTTGAGCAATCCACACGATGACTTCGCCGAATACGGCGCCGAGAGACCAAACATCACTCTTCAGTGGAACTGTGAATACTTCATCCTCGTTTCTCGCCTGTATCCTTGAAGCTTCGGGTGCACCTAGACTAAAGTTAGAGAAACACGTCTGGCATGAAGGTTTCACGTACAGTACGTTCTACCACCATCGTGATTCTGTCTCCCGTCGCTATTCGGAGACATTACTTGCAGATTGGTACTCGTGTCGAAGTCGGTTAGCTTCAGGTCAAAGTCATATGGTTGACCTGACGACTTCGGGAAAACCAGGATGTTCTCGGGTTTAATGTCGCGATGTGCACTGTTATATCATGAAATGTCAACATCAGCATCAGTATCCAGAGTCAACATACTTTTAAAAAGGCAGGAGGGCACGCTCACCAACTACTGGCACGTGGTCCAGGTGTCAAGTTGTGCAAATGGACCAATGCATTAAGAAGGTTGATCATGCTATCCCAGAGCTGGCGCAACTCGTGGCTGCTCTTCGGTCGCCTCGTCTTCTCGAGGAAGTGTCTGAGGCTGCCACCGGGTGCAAGCTCAAGGATAACCACGCACTTTTGGTTCTGCTTGAAAGAGCCCAAGCATTGAACGATGACATCTGAGGAGTTGGGAGGAAGTACTTCGAACAAACTGGCTTCGTTCTCAAAAGCAGCGCTGTCTTCATGATAGTGCTGGAACACCTTGAATGCAACCGTTTTCTGGAATTTGGGTCAACTCAATTGATCAAGCTAGTACATAAATGGAAATAACATACGTTTTCAAAGTCACAGCATGCTGGATCGATGCGAACTTTGGACACTATAGTCTTGTAGTAGTCGGCGGTTGGCGTCAGACAGTCCTCGAAGGTTATGGGAAGGATGCATTGGGAATGCAGAGGCCGCTTGAGCATTCTTTTGCCCCTTTCGAACAAGACGGGCCAGAACTTCCAGTGGTTATCGTAAAATGCGCGAATCATCTCTTGCGCTGCCATATCCTCCTTTGCGAGTGAGGGTATCAGATCGTGGGCGGGAGGGATGTGGTCATCTTCGATGCTCTGCTCGATAAACCATACGATGAATTGAGGAAATCCAATGTAAACAAGACATGACCAAATCCGAAGGTAGGCTTGGAAAATCCTAGATTGGTCTGCGGCAATGGGCACCGTGTGACTTGAGTCGAGAACATGTTGTAGGCGGTCATGATCTTCCCAGTACTCGATAAGGGTGTCGTGGCTCACATAAGGGGATTGCTTGCCGTCAATATCGATGCCTGTTTTCTGGTTGCTGCTAACATATTTGACAAAGGCTTCATTCCAGGCCCTGGAAAGTTTGGGCGCGGGAAGGAGCGAAGAGCCCGAACCCATCCTGACAAACAGAGATGCCAAGACGGACGAGAGGCGGATCCTTTGTCGCACGTTGCACGGAATCGGTGGGGTGTATCCGCCACCTTGGCCCTGGCCTGAGACACAGGATCTGATATTTGAGAGAATGCAGGTGTAATTACCGAGAACGAGGAAGAAACTGATATGGTTCGATGTGCAACAGCAGACGGGATGGTGCAGTGTTGCCGATCTTTATGAATCCTCACGGTTGCAACGGTTCATCGAACCATCCACGGCCAGTCCGCATCCATCTCAAACATAAATCATACTTGTGACGAACCTAAGCTGTTGAATAACATTGCTCTCCAGTAAAGTATGGCAGTGCAAAGTACTGTGCGTATTTCCAGATCGTCATACTCTACCAATCCAGAGCAAGCCCCAGACGGTATGCCTAATCAGATGTCATGAACATGAGGAATGGGGATCTCAATTGGCGAAGTGAGGTTAAGGCTACCAGTAAGGCGAAAAGCTCAAGTGCTGTTTGGGGGCAGTGCACCGCCCAGGAGCGCTGTATTTGCTGGTGCGCCTAAGCAGCTGGGCGTCCAAGTGGACTTACTGAGCTTCACCTAATGCAAGTAAGACTGCACGCAATACTGGCTGGGGCGGTGTATGTGGGCTGTGTGCGCTTTCTCTCTTTCAAATATTGCAAGAACATAAAAAACTTCATTGCCAAAGGAAGGTGAGACCATTCATTCCGCCACGGGCTTTTCTGGATCCCCGCCGCCCGCCAACATTCCAGACTCCACATCATTAGCATTCTTCAGCATGCGAAGTGATCGCCTTCTGCCACATTTATATACAACGACCCAGACCAAGAATGTGACGATCATCGCCGTCGCTGTGATCGCAATAAATAAATGGAAAACTCCTCCGTTGAGTTTCCAAGAAGACTCTCCTAACTCAACAGTTCCCAACTCGAATACGCCGCTTTGAAGGAGACTCTGTGTTGGTGGTGGGGTTAGATGATGATTTCTTACAAACCTTTGAAAACATGGCGCCACGAGATGCCTTACAGCAAAGAAGGTCCCTGGCAAAAATAGGAGAGTCACGATCGTGATGACGTGCATGGAGCCTGTGTCCTTTTCCGTCTTCCCTGCGATCTTCTCCATCCTCAAGGCAGAAGTGTGAGCGCTCTCCGCATAGATTCTGGTGACTTGCAGGCTGCGGTATTGGAGTATGCCATCGTACTGCGGGGCTATTAGCCCCCGGCTGGGCCCGTTGTCTGGGTGGGACTGGCGATTGAACTTACAAGGGTCTTTCCGTCTTTAGCGAGCTTCTCCAAGCTTTCCCACTGTTTTAGCTTGCGGGCCAGGCTGGACTCCAGACTTTCAATTCTCCGAATGAAATGCTCCACATCGGGTTTGCACTGCCTCCTAATGTCATCAGGCATGTCTCCCGATTCCATCAGCTTCCCGTAATGTGTCTTTACATCTCGTAGAACGGTCGCATTCATTTCAACAGCGAGAAGACCCTCTTGCACAGTTTCGGCAATTTGTTGAAGCTTCTGCATGTCGTCGAAAGTGAACAGGTCCAGTTTTAAGTAATTCTCCAATCGTGTGTGACCACTGGAGCAGCCGGCATCCTTGGAGTCCCCCAGATGCGGTTTACCGACACTGCGGAAGGCATTTTTGACGCAATTGGGGACGGTCGGCTTGCCTTGGGAACTGACACTCGTTTCTTTCCTGCTGAAGAGACTCGAGAGTTCTGTACCGACTCTGCTCAGAAGTGGTTCAGGGGTAACAGCGGGCAGCTTTTTGATGCTGTCGCTGCGGAGCACCTCTTGCTTGATGTCTTCTGGCAACGTCTCAAAATGCGGCTCCGTGTCTAATTTGACAGTCTTCGCAATGTTCATGATGCTTCGTAAAGCATTTTCCACATCATTCAAATGCCATCGGATATTCTCCTCGCATGATTCGAGAAGAAGAAGTTGGAGGCGCAATGTCGCCTTGAAGTTGGTCGGTGTACCATGCGACGAGTTCGGTCGCATTCCCGAATCCTTGTCCCCAAATGCGCTCTGGACATGCTTCTTAGTTTCTTCGTTCCCTTTGACGGTCATCCACAGTGCTCGTCCATTGATCACGTCAAATGAATGGTATACGACCAATTGGCGTACAGTCCATTGCGAACTGAGTGTGGGAGACTCTGCCTTCTCTACCACACGCAACAGATACGAAATTCGTATCTCACTACCTGAGCGACCAAGAGACGATATCCCGATCCTTCGATCAGCAGGCAGCGGAAAGGTATCTTCTGCTTGAAACCCCGTAAGACCAATATCCTTGGCCTCAGGGGTTCTGCCAAAGGTGAAGATGTAGTCCAGAGAAGATTCCGGGATCTGCAGGTAAGAGAATAGATAGGTGAACATGCTGATTGAACAGTCTAACGGATCTCTAGATGACGAAGACTCGAGCGATCTGCGTTATTGTCAGCCTCCACGCCCGATCTTAGCTGATGCAGAACACTTTGGCTTACATGTAGCGGAACCTCGCATCGTTCACACCTTGCTGCAAGTGTTCTGCCAGCTCTGACTGATTATTCACAGAGATCGACTCAATGTCTATGCTAGTCAGTCTATATGATACTCAGGTCTAGCTTGATTGAATTACCTTGTCTGCCATCCCGCAGCTCCAGGAACCCAACGTAGGGATCCGTTTTGTCATCAAACATCCCGGCTTTGGTCGCATCATCGTTAAGTCTTTCCTGCCACTCTTCGACCCGATGCTTTGGGCTGACTTTGCGAAGCAGGTTCTCTGGATAACATGTATACCGAGCGCAACTTTCGCGAAAAAGATCATTGCTATCCGTCTCCATTGCGATTGTAGTTCCTGTCCACTTCAAGATGGTCAATTGCCTTCCTCAATCTTACCTGGGAATTGTTAGATCTATTTATATTCGCTTTATTCAGCCCTATAGAGCCTCGTCGTAGTCGAAGATCCGTATTCGTTCGAAGTGTACTCGGTGTTTTTGGACCTGAGGGTGTGACTGGGATGGGTGGTCGGTATGCTGAACTGGAACCCTGAAGGGCGAAATCAGGCTCAATCAATAATACGCACAAGAATGGTTTCACCACAAGCCTGGGGCGGTGTGCAGGAAACAGGAATGTAATTTCAGATCCAATTCTTACCCCAAGGATTCGCTTCGAAATATCAAAGCCATCGTCGCATCAGGCGTATCGTCGCCATTCATTAATTCGTTAAACGCCAAACCAGCCTTTCGCCCGAGTTGTGTGCTCAAAAAATGCCTTGCCAACAAATTGCCTTGTACGTTCCAATGAGCGAAGTTACCGGTCAGTAAAGGGCGTATTGCAGGCACTGCCCCACTATGTTTAGCCCCCACAACGCATGCCAGAGACCTACATGAAGCTAGGTCCCTAAAAAAACAACATGCCCAGCTTCTTCGTGTAGCTCAATGCCCAGTTCTCTTGTGTTTCTTGCGCAAACCCAGGATTGCGTCCAACTCGCCCTGTATTGGTGCTCAGCAGGTTTCGCGTTTGAATGTACTTGCTACGTACCTGTGTGAGCTTTCGCTCTAAATAGAAGGAGTATAGGTTTCCAGAGGTCTGGGAAATATCAGTCAGACAATGGTTGTTGATCAACAAGTGAGGTCTTCCCCAATCAATTCGGATCAAGGCTGTGTAGCTCACTTCGACCTGGATGTCATTATCGTTGAACCTAGCCCGCAGCCAATTCTCCACAGTATCTGAGCGCAGCCTGTATGCAGGCACAGAATTCAGATAGTTTCTGGCCATCTCCAAGCTTATCACTGCTTAATTTTCTGATTGATGGGATATTGCTAAAGCGATGCAAAACAGACAACAACAAAGACAGCGCAAGTACTGATCCGATTTGTGATGATGGGGCATAGAAACCGGGCGAAAAACGATTCAGAATAAATACAGATCTCTTGCATACATATTTTGACACCGATTCGTCCCACATCACTTGCATGAACACCGACCTGTCGGTGGAGAGCCCCCAAATTCTCCTTCCAGGTAGGTGGGCATAGCCCAACTCCCCGAAAAGATGCGGCTCAAGTGCCCCTCTTACACCCCTCTTCTCCTTCCTGCCACCGAATTCGGCTAAGGGCACTCTGATCCCCGGGCCGCTGACGATGCAACCTGTACAGCCCTACAGACCGGTCAAACACTTGTTCAAATGTAGCTAAGGTTGCAATGCACCTCGAATGGCGGTGATTTCCATGCATTGTATCAGCATTCTGCCCAATTGCATTGCAATCTTCGCGGCAGGCTGTGAAGCCGTGTAACATTAGACGTGGAGTCGATAGGGCTGGGCTCTTGTTGACCAATTACCCGTCCCAATTGCAGCCGGTGGCGTTGAAAGCCCGCAGGCCAGACACCCGAAGTGTATGTGTCCATCGATATCTGGTCGCCCTGACAAGTGGTGTAGGACGGACCAATGCGAAACGTTCTAGATACTTATTGCATCAACATCACGCCAGCCCGGCATCCCAAATCCTCACCGGTTCCCTAATGGCACTTTTAACGACAGAACCATCAACCTTGGCATCGCCAGCCTGATAGGGCTGTTATCAATGCCTCACTAAATTCAAGGCATTGTTGCCCGGCAGATTAGACCGGGAGCACAATCCGAATGTGCCTATAGCCCTATGGGGCTACAAGATCGCCCGTGAGAGATGCCAGCAAGATGCCAACCATGGATTGCCACGATGAGGAGGTCTGAAAATAGATAGCAATGCCCTCTAGGATGGCGTAATTGATTCTCACATTACATGGACATACCCAGGAGCTAATGGCTTTCTTGACAAGTAGGTCTCTTGAGTACAACCCAAAACCACATTTGTGAGTTTCTATGGAAAAGTTGCCAATGGCCTTACGACAATCTGTCAGGATTCTAGTATCTAGTACCAATGAGCCATATGAAGCTCCTGAGCACGAAGACAAGGGCCCATATTCCGCCACTCTACCCAGTGATTCTCTCTCCAAGTTAGGAATTCCCAAAATGGCTCTGATTTCTAGCTGTCTCCCCCAAGACGTCGTTTACCAAGCTCCCGTCATGAATCCGTTGAAATGTATTCTCCATAATTGGCCTAATCGAGAATGGCTCGGACCATTCGCTGTGAGCGCTACGTAGGTAGATATCTGCAGCTGCGGCCGGAATGATGAAGAGATGGCGAATCATGAGTGCATCTTGGTGACTGGTCGCTTTGTGATTGTTGAAGTATGTGGCCTTGACGAGCTCCACACCGAACAGGATCTGCTGGTCTCTGAACATGCTGTTTCTCCAACCGTGGCTAATGAGCCGGCGATGCTCAGAAGTGTTTCTATACCACATGAACCTGGTGGAGTATAGGGGGTTGTCGGAAACCCAAACATCACCATCGGTAGTTCCATTTTGCCTCAATCCATCACAGAGGATCGTAAAGGCATTCTGCGGAGGCGTACCGTGAAAAGCGGCGATGCTTTTATCCTCCTGGCCGTACCGATGCATCGCCAACTGCTCTTCAAACTTAGCCTGTCGAGATGCGTTGCTGTTCAGGAGGAGATAAGTTCTCGGAATGTCTGCCGGGCTTTCTTCCAGAGGCATGTGGATCATGGCCTGGTCTTTTGGCGGTGCTCGGACTATCATGCCCTGAAACCGGGAACAGAGCCAGTCCAACACGTAGCGGCGTTCTGCGCCACCCTCTCCAGAGTCTATTATTTTCTGCAAAGTTATGCCAGGGACTAGCCGAGGGAATGAATTGACGATGCGGAGCATGGTCTCAGCATCGTACTCGCAGCCTTCCCAAGGTGGCGTGACATCACGATCGCCGAGCAAACCAGACGACTTCAGGCCGACAGCTGTGAGATGGGCTGCTAGGCAAGTGAGGAGAAGATCAAGCACCGAGGGGTCACGTATCAAGGGTGAAATTCTGACTTTCAGGGGCCATTTCTCGAACTCATCCTGGCAATTTTGAGAACAGGCAATCGGCCGTGCAGCAGTGAAGCCCAAATATGTTCCACACGACTGTGAGGAGATGATGCAGCGTGTCGTGACATGGTTACTTGCGTCTTGGGCCAACCAGATGATGAGGTCTCTGATTTTAACTGCCGATGTCTGTCTAAGATTTTCCTCCTGACCTTGAAGCACATTCTTCAAACCTTTTGCTAGCAAATGGGTGAGGAAGTCGGGGTTCGAAGTACAGGGACGTTGGAAATACCTTTCATCCGCGCGTAGATTCTTTTCCGTACTGAGGTTTGGCCTGCATATCCATAACTGCCCATCATCAGGGAGGAGATGAACGCAAAAATGGGCGACAGTCATGTCTCTGCTGTTACAGGTAAGCCGCAGGCGGACTAGGATGCAGTTGGCGGAGTCACGGATCCCCAGCGCGACGCGGTTCAAGTCCGGGACGTCGGCCAGGGGAATACCGAACATATACTCGTTGTCGCTGACAGCGCCAAGTCCAGGCATATGCGGACGTTGAAGATGCCATATCATTGCGTCATAGCGCCCGGGGGGGTTCGAAGGTGCGAGGAAGGAATTAGCACCGATTCTCTGACATTGGTCCGGAGGGAGCTCCATGTCGGAGTCCAAGCACTCGGATCGACTTTGTGTTCTGGATATTGCGTGATTCATTGTTGAGTAATATAAATGTTTTACTGAGCGGCAAAGGACGTGTCAGGCAAATGTAGACCTGTGCTTTCTTTTGGATTGCAATAGCATTGTCGGACTCTGGAGGACCACGTTAGATATTTTATATCAGGGAGAAGTGTCTTGATCATAATACAGGGCGGTATAGAAAATTCCATAACTGCCACGGGGTATCGACTATCCCAGACAGTCTTACAGTGACAAAGCTCAGGCAAAACATCGTACGCTTTGTGCAGAACCTGATGGATTCGATGGATGAATACCTCTTCAAACTACCAGAATCAGTGTTTTCCTATTCGAACTGTCGCAATGACCAGGGCAAGGCCCTTGTTTCTGCTAGAGTGCTCGGCTTGCAGTTGTATGGTGTAATAATATGGCTTAGGAGCTCGGTACTCACTTGCTGGCCAACCTGAGAATCTGTATTATGTCAGCAAAGGCAATATGATAATGTTCCACTGTTAAGAAACTATAGATGGTGGTAGAACCTATAATACTCGTTTCCGCAGAGCTTGATTCCTAAAGAAGACATGCTTGATTAGATATCCTGTCAAGTGTGCCCTCTAGTGGGGGTGCTGCCTAGACCGGACAGAACGCCGATTTCTGATAATTCTTAGATGGGCTTCCGTACGATAGTGAACCTTGTATAGTTTTATCTTGTATATTCTGTGTAGACCAGATAGGGGGATGCCGCCCCTTTTCGTATGTGGGCCTGGTGGTACGTGCACTGTCCTCACGTGACGGCCCTTTTCCAAGGTACTGGTAGCCCCTGAACCTGTTATACCAATGAGAATCGAATAAAAGTCGGATCGATAACACAGAAACCTCAGTCGCTAGCAGAACGTATTAATGTGATATATTTAGTGTGGGGGTTTTAAGTCATTTATCCTAGGTACGCTTTTATGCAGCGCTTTTAAAACCTCCTTTTAAGGGTGTTAATTAACTAACTAGAATTAATTAATTAATTAATTAATCAACTAACATCCTTTGATTAATTAATTAACTAAGGCTTTAGAAATGATTTAATTAATTAATTAAAAGGTGTTGGTATAGTTGGATTAATTAATTTTAATTAACGTTTTTCTCGATATTTATACGATTTTAAGCTTAAAATAAGGCCTTTTATTTATATATCTCACGATCTTTTTAATATTTTACCTAGAGCTAACAGGGGTCGGGGAGGCTAGATTAAGCGTTGCAGTTTAACGCTAATAAGTTAAAAGATCGTATTAATAGAATATATAACTTTCTAACGTGTTTTAAATAATAAATAATACGTTAAGCTTATACGATCTTTAACAACTCTATTAATTAATTATTTTATTAAATTTACCACCTACGCCGCCGTCGCGATGCCTAATTACCGATTTACCGATATTATCGAACCTCCCACTTAAAACGAATAATAATTACACGCGTTTATTAAACATTACGGCCTATAGTTACCTCTAGATATGTTTAAATGCCGAACTGCCTAGATTTAAAGGTTTAACCTCGATTTTATTAAAAATAAAAAAAGGTATTAAATTTATAAAATCTATATAATAAAATAACCATCGACTAACGTCTTTTTTATTTATTAAAACACTTTAAACCCAATAAACTATTTATATATAAGATATAATATTAAAGCGCCTCTTAGTAATATTACGAAGTTAAAGAACGAGTTCTTAAATTGTATTAAATCCTCTTAATGCCGGGACTTAATATCCTTCTTAACTAACCTAAACGTTAATAACGCCGATAATATAAAGATTATATATAAAATATATAATTCCTTTAATAAAACACATTTTTAACGCCTTATCGTTAAATAGATCGTCGACAAATCCTTACCTTTCCGTAATATTAATTTACCTGGATTTTATGTCGTTTATAACTACCTTAACCCTTAAATTCAAGTTTAATAAGCAATTATATTACGTAATACACTTTAAGCACGAGTTATTCAGGAGTTTAAATATTATTACTAAATTATTATTACTATACTATAAAACGCCCCTAATTAAATATACTTCGCGTTCAATAATTAAAGATTAAAAAACAGATATAATATATATAGATTAATTTATTTCTTTTATAATAAATTTATAAACTAACTATAAAAAATTATATTTAGTTTACCGGAAATTTTAGGTAATTATATAGGCGACTTTATCGGCGTTATAATAATAAAACTTATCGATTTATATAATATTAACAATAAAATAGAATATTTTATCCTTGATAACGTTAAAAATATAAATATAATAATAGATTTTATCGGTAATGCGTATAGATTTAATAGGCGCCGTTACCGAAGTTATTATTTCAGTTATATTTTAAACCTCGTTATTAAAGCTTTACTTAATCTTAAAGGATTAATAATAAATAATATTTATACCTTTAATAACTCCGATAATATTAATATCTTAACCAACGCTAAGTACAAGGAATGGCGTTAATAAAGGTTTATTAATAAGCTTTATATTTTTATAATTGCGATCGATTAAAACGACTGTTTTAACGATATGTTTTTAATTATGTAAAAGAACGATTATGCCGAATTTAAAGACCTTGCCAACTATCGAAAGAAGTTATTATAATTCGTTAAAGATAATTAAATATGTTGATTAAGAATTTATTATATAATTAAGCGAGGGATTAAATTACGCCAATATATTAAAATAACGTATATTCGATATTATTAATAATAGGCCGATAATAACCAATCGCCTATAATTAGTAAGATTCGATAATACGCTTTAAGTAATATACTTATTTTTTTTTAAGAATATAATAAATTAAGCTTTGCCGATTAGTTTATTTTTTTTCGAATCGCCGTGATATTAAAAGATTTTAAGGATTGCTTTATTTAATTAGAAGGTGATGGTTAAATATAGTATTAATTAAGTAGCTTTAAGGGCTTATACAGCTATATTTATTACTATTTATTAAATTTTAAATTTATTCTTTAAAAACTAAAGAAATATAAAAAAGAATTAAAATTATATCTTAATCCAAAAGAATATATTATTAAAATTAACGCCGCTTAATTAAAAATTAATAATTACTACATCCTCTTATATTATATACCGATATATTACGCTGTATACGTATTTTATTTAGGTTAATAATAGAGAACCTTCGAATATCTTTAATTAATAAACCTTAAATAGATATACAATACTAAAAATCAAATTTAAGGTATATAGAATTAAGAATATAAAAACTTAGATATTATAAACCTTTAACTTAATACGTTAATAATATACCAGCCGATCTTATATATAAATAACTTTATCTCCTTTTTATAATAATAACGTAAGCAAGCAATTAAACGGCGCCTTAATAACGACGATTATAATAACGAATATTTATATTAATATTAATAAAATATTAATTTAATAGATGCCGACGCCGATCTAATTTAATACTAGCATACCTATTGTAACCGATACCCTAGGCTCTCGCGAATAGCTCTTAATTTCCTTATAATCCAATCGATATTTGCTAAATACGAAAGATTATTCTCCTTTATTAATCGTTTATTTACTCCTATTCGGTTTAGCTTTAATATAAATTTTATAGATATATTAATAACACTGAGGTTTTAATATTAAGTTAAAATAATCTAGAATATTAATCCTATATTCCTATTAATAATAGAAAAGCTGGAATAAAAGGAGGTCGAGAATTTTACGATAGATGAGGCAGGATTAAGGGCGATTAAGTGGTTATTATCGAATGATCTAGAGTAAGATAATATATAAGTTATAAAATATTAAAAATTATTATAAGATCGTTAACTAGAATCAATTAATCATTTAATTAATCAATTAATACCCTTTAATTAATTAATTAACCAGCGCCGAGTGGTTGAAATTAGCCAATTAATCAACCACCGTTAGGTGGTTGAATTGATTGGTTGATTGACAGGCTTGCCTCCTCTACTAGTTTACTGATTGTATCCTTGTACCTTCTCCCTCTCCAGTGAGCCGAATCTTCTTTCCCTCGTTTTTTATTTTCTGACTTACACCAAGTGTCCCTGTCATACCCAAACATCCACAAAGAACAGTCAGGTACCGCCATTTGTTATCTGACCATTCTCGCTTGCAGTTCTACATGCTAGTTTAGAGGACTTCTTTCCACTCTATCCGCTGAGACCTCTGCCAACAAGCGCCCATCGTGGATGCGGCGAAAGGTATTCTCCATCCGCCACCGAATTTGCTCGTCTTGGATCCAGTACTCGTGGCCATACAGATCCCGATACGTCTCTTCGACACCGGGCGGCAGCACGAAAACGTGACGGACCATCACCGTGTCCTGGTGACTGTTCGTCTCGTGGTCCGGGCCATAGAAGATCCCCGGTTTCGCAACTTCGACTCCCAACAGCACGCTGTGGCCCTTGAACTGGCTGTTGCTCCAGCCTTCGGCGATGATGCGGCTCTGCTCTGGAGTCAAGGCTCGCCAGGTATAGAATATCGAGACGGCCGGCTCTCTGGAGTAGTACACGTTCCCGCCTGAGACCTTGTTCTGGTTGAGTCCATTACAGATGATGTTGAAGATATTATGGGGCGGGGTACCGTGGAAGGCGGCGATACCTCCCTGTTGTTCATGGTAGTCGTCTTTCAGCTGCTGTTCGAATTTGGACTGCACCTCCGGCTGGCCATTCATGAGAACAAAGCTGCTTTGCGTTGTCTCTCCAGGACTGCGCAGAGGCAAAGTGAACGCGACCGTGTCTGACGGGGTCGATGGAACGATCATCCCCTGGAACTTGGAGCAGAGCCATCGCAACACGACGCATTTTTGGTTGGAGGAGCCGTTCCCGTAGTGGATAAGCTGTTCGAAGGTGATGCCCGGTACCAGGGGTGGGAAGGAGTTGATAATGTCCAGCATGTTGTCCAAGGGGTACGGCAGATCGATTAGGGGAGGAAGGGCGCCAAAGTACCGGCGTGGGACGCTGGGTCCGATGGTGTGAGCTCGGAGCTGTGCCGTGAGACAGGTCAACAGAAGGTCCAGGACCGACGGATCGCGTAGCAGCGGAGCCATCCGGGTCTCAAGAGGCCAAGTGTCGTACCCCTTCTGACACTCCGCGGAGCAGGCAATCGGCCGAGCCACGGTGACCCCCAGAGGCCGCTTGCAATGAATACACAATGTCGTGACATCATTGCTGACCTGTAGCGCCGCCACTAAGATGGCTTTCCAGACACTATCCACCGTTGTGAGGTCAGGAACAACGTGTTGACGCTGTAGCTGGAGCAGTATCTGATTGCTCAACAAGTGCGTCAGAAAGTTGGCGTCCGGGCCCGATGTGTGCTCGACCCCTTGGCTATCCGGACGCTCCTGCATGCTGCAGTACACCTGCGACTCTCCCTGGCTTTTTACGATGCGAACAAGAAGTGCGCTGGCAGTTTTGCGGATCCCGAGCGCGACATGGTTCAGCCCACGCAAATCGCCGAAGGCGACTTGGAATGTATACAGACCATTTTGGGAGGCTTTCCCAGGGACTCCGTTTTGGACTGTGTTGAAAGTGCCACAGCGTCGCATTGTTGTTCTTGTTGTTGGAGCCTGCCAGGTGTCTGCCAGGAAAACTTGGTCTGGATCAAGAGGAAGACGAGGATATCAGAAGGGACACGTAGGCAGGTTCAACCTTCGATTTTATCAAGTGGCTACAAGAGGTCTACATCATTCTGGCAAACAGAGATCATAAGCCTTAAATAAGAATAGAGAAACCTCAATCATTTATCATGATAACTGCTAGAAGACAGAAGAAGCATCCCATACGTTTTTCTTTGACGGGTTTCCCGTTCTTTATCCCCGTGACTACAATTCTATGTCCCGTTTGCTTTTGCGCCATTCATACATTCTCTCAGCCATTGTCATCCACAAAGCCCATGTGCTCTGAGCTATACTTTGTTTCATGTCTTATCTGTCTCTTAACCATCTTCGTAGCCGCTTTACGTACATCCTTTTGGTCACCAAGATTATCACTATTCTTCCGAATCATTCCACCCTCTCTCCACCATTAAGCTTCCATTGTGTATCTTGTCATAGATCGCTCCCATGTGAGCCTCAATCAAAGCTCCTTCCACGAGCCAGTCCTTGTAGGGGTATCTCTCCCAATACCTTTCACCTACATTTCGCAATGGCTCCACCTTCTCGCCTGGTATGAGGAACAGGTAGCGGACCATGACCTCACCCGGAGGACTTTGGTCTTCCACCTCCTCGATCTTGGGCTGTGGCCCCGCAACCTCAACTCCAAACAGCAGCGCCACATCCTTGTATCTGCCGTTCTTCCAGCCTTGGAGAACCATGGGGTAATTGGAGTTCGTACTGTCAGTCGGATGAAGGCTCCTCCAAGCAATGTACCAAGCCGCATGCGCGGGCTCGTTGGAATAATAGACACCGTTTTGAGCCGTCAGTCCATCGCAAAGAATACTAAATAGGGCATGAGGCGGAGCGCCATGGAAGGCGGCCATGCCGCCCTCGGGGAACCCCTTGTCCCTCAGCTTCCCCTTGAATCTGGCGTACCAGTCGGTGCGGTTATTCAACAAAAGGAAGCTTCCATAACCTGGCATTTCAGCGATACGCGCCGGTCGCGGTGTTGGGACCAACATCCCCTCGAATGTACGACAGAGCCAGTCCAAGAATCCCAGACGCCCCAAACTTCCTGCATCGGACCCAATCAGATCACTCATGGTGATGCCTGGTTCCATTCGAGGGAACGTATCGATGACTGCCTTGAATCGAAGATTGAGATCCGGTTGCGCAACAACGATTGTGAAGAGGAGGTCAAGAACTGATGGATCTCTGAGCAGGGGTGAGATCCTCACCGAGAGTGGGAACGCCCCGAAACTAGCCCGACAGCCCGCATCGCGACACGAGAATGCCCTTGAGACTTTACAACCAAGATTGTGGCTAGGATTGATTATACAGCTGGTGGTAACACCAGCTATCAGAGCTGGAAATAGCAAATCGATGAATATGCAGCGAAATACATCTCCGAGTGTATGTGTCCAAAATTTTGGTCCATATTGGTTGATGTAGCTGGGCAAAGACGAAGCCACTTGATATGCTAATAGATTGCCGTCCAAATCGCGAGAAGGCCATAGATCACCTGTCTGGCAGTTGTGGCTCGTCACATCGGATCCCACAATACTGGAATGAATATGAGCACAGGTTGATGGGTCGTGGTGTTCACTGCAAAGTCCAGATTGACATTGGTGCGAGCAGGCCAAACATACGCGTACATGTATATGCGTGGCATTCTCTCTAATACCAAGTGCGACACGATTGGTATATCTAGGCATCGGAAATATAAATCCCCTTACACGATGAGGATTTGCTGGTTGTAGAGGGAGCCGTAATCGCAATTGGTACGCAGTTCCAATTGGCAAAGGTGGTAATGCTGTGATATGCTCGTATCTCTCGCATTCGCCTTCGTAGTTCATTGTGATTAGAGTGAATAACGGTGATAAAATTGTATTTAGCCTGTTATGGAAGTTCAATCTTGCCTTTGCGTTAACAGATTTAACAAAACTGTGTGGTACGTTGTGATATCCTATATGTATTAAGAACTAAAGGAAGTATGGCGGCTTCTTAAGTAACATTCAACGAAGTACTACTTTTATGTCAAAGGATGCGAATTGTCAGAAGGTCTATCCATCCAAGACTTCCAACAAAGCCAGCCAACGTGTTTCCTCAAACATGTACCGTACACGTATTTTAACAGCCACTGCACCCGCCAAGATTAATGATGTGTCTTCTCACGGTTGGCTTGGATTGGGACCATTAGTGGCCGTTTTGCTCGGCATCCAAAACTAGGAACACCCACGTCTCCTCCTCTGCATTGTATACACTAGACTGTGTCTAGTTTCACCTCACGTTGGTGAATTCGCCCGGCAGCTCTGTCGCAGCATGCCGCATGTTGTCCATCTCATGCCACGGCTGCACGCTGTACCGATGAATCGAGTCGGGGACAGTTGATGGAGACGCGGATTCCTCCACTGGAAAAGCTCCGACTTTGGGTTGTTCTTGCACCGGGGTCTGCTCCAGGGGCTGTCTCTGCTGCCAACGTCGCCTACGCCTACGGAGGCAGAGGACCGCCACAGCGCCGACTATTGAAAGAAACACCACTGTACATCCAACCCCGATCCCAGCCGCTGCACCTACGCTCAAGCCCGAAGAGAACGACCTGGATGTGGGTGTTGTGTTCGATGTCGGGGAAGGGATCGGTAATGCGGTTGAAGCAGGGGTACTCGGAGACACTGTGGAAGTCTTTGGCATGTCAGTGTTCTCGTTCTCTGAGCCCATATATGCTAAGGGGTGGACTTACTAAATCCGCGGCCCCATAGCGTATTTGTACACTATACGCATTGACGGCACCATACGTATTGTACCCGACTGTGACCGAAGTTGTGCCAGACCATTCTTCAATCATTGGGCTGAGAGTCCAATATGTGGCAGGTAACTCGCTTGCGCATCCCAGTGTCGATTGGTGCTTCCACTTGAATGTAGTTTGGCATGAGAAGTGTGTTGAGCTTTAAATGTTATTTAGTTTCGTGGCGAAGCGACGCAATCTGAATCCGGGGCGCTCTTACCCAACACTAGGACACCATGTGACGTAGGTATCGGTTAGAGTGGCCACGACCTGAGTTGATTGGCATGCTGAAGTATAGCCTGGGGGGCAGCTTGAGGCAGAGTAGAACCAGTCCGCCCAGGGGCCGTAATTGTCGGGCATGCATCGGGGGAGAGCCAGGGGCGGGCCTTGGAGCAGGTAATCTAGATCCACATAGTACGCATTCTGCATTTGGGTACTGCAATCCGCGTTATATGCGAAGGGAGTGGGCAACGTTCCAAGACTACTCGTCATCTCTTTTACGTGTGTTTGTGTCGGGGGGAACACGACTGGAAAGAACTGGGGGAGAAGGGGAAAAAGAGGAAAGCAGCCAGAGCGCAGAAGTGGACGACCGAGTTCATACGCAGGCTGGCCGCGGTGTCTGCTCGACAGAACAGAAGGTTAGGCTGTGGGAACACAAAGCTGCTCAGCTCGTGCGTTGTGCCGATACAACGTACAGGGATTATTTACACCTCCACTGCGGAACTTGAAAGTGGCTGCGGGGCTGACGGAACTCGACATCATATTAACTTTGAAAAGGATAATGCTAAACGTATATTTAATAATAAACAGACCATCATTACGTTACTTTATGATATTTACATGCGATAAGCTAAGAGACTACATAACAGACCACCTGGGTAACAGAACAGGCTTTAAAACAGGCTCTTTAAGACTTACCACGATTTAATCTAAATATATATAAATTAATTTTAATCACTCTTTTAATTATAATATATTAATCTAATCCTTTTTTCTTACTTTTTTATTTAATAATATAATTAACGAGTTAGCGATATAACGCGCGATTTAATTAATATTAAAGGGTAAATTAATAAGATAGGCCGTATCGAGTTAAAGTGTATATTATACGATTATTAAGGCTCGGATCGTAAGCTAAAAGACTTAAAAATAACGTAAAGGAGCGTCGGATTAAATTATAGGCCCTCGATTAAATTAAGCTAGGCGTTTTATCGTTATACTTTATTTTCTAAATATTCGCCTAACGATTACTTAAAGCTCGAGGCGACTACCGTATATTCGGAAAATATTAAATTAAAAGATATTTTATTCGCTATAAAAATTTATATATTAATATATTTAAAAGGATAAATTTTTAACGTTATAACAGCAGTTTTAAGGAGGTTATTCGTAAATTCTTTAAACACTTTAACTACCTTATTATAAAATTTATCCCTAAACATTATATATAGAACGCCGACGAGGTGGGTAGCCAGTTTAATTACGGAATTAATATAAAAATAATCGGTTTAATAAATATAAATAAAATCCTCGTTAAAAACTCCTTTAACTAAAAATAAATCTTATCCATCGAGTCTATTAATATCGATAATCGAGCCCTCCCTCCGCTTATTATATTTAAAGGGAAATCGGTTTAATAATAATAGTTTCCTCGAATAAACGATAATCTCTTATCCAGGATAGAAAAGTAATTATTTACGACCTCCCCTAAAGGTTAAATTAATAATAAGCTAGCCCTCGTATAGTTTAATAACATCTTCCTCCTTTAAATAACCTTTAATAACAAGGAGCAATAGCGATTCCTTATCCTCGACGGCTATAAATCCTATTATATCGAGGAGTTTTTAAATATATATTTATAAATTAAAGTATAATTAATATTCTTTCCCCCTTATATATCGTACCTTTTTTAACCTTTAAATCTCAGTATATTTAACGTGCTAAAAGGGAAGTTCCGCCGAGAAATTACCCTCTATTATATAAAGTTTAATAATATAAATATAAATAAGAGAAAGTTCCTTCGGTATTATAAAATAACAAGGCGCTTTATTTTTAAATTTAATATTATCTTTAATAGCTAGCAGGTAATAAGCATTTTCCTTCGCGATATTAATAAATCTTTAAATAACCGGAATAAAAAGATAAAAGAATACGTATTACGAATAATCGAAGAACCGGCGGAGGAGGTCCCAAAGGCCTAATTTATAATTATATCGATATAGACGCCTACTAGCTTTAAATAGCTAAAAGAATTAACCGAATTATTTAAAGGGGGGAATTAAAGTTTAACGAAACGACTTAATATATACTATTTCAAAAGGTTTAAAGAGGATTTAATATTTTAATTGGTTAAATCGGTTAATTAGAATATAAGAACACTTAATTAAATATTAACTTAAAATAAAAAAGAGGAAAAATAAAGAAACGAGTAACTATTAACCTTAATTAGAAGTTTATTATAATACGAGAGGTCCGAATAGTTAAAAAGGAGATAATAAAAATAAATAAGCTTGCTAAAACAGGAGGAGAAGGATTATTAACGTAGGAGCGTATTAAAATTAATTCTAACACCGAATCTAAGGCCTGGAGCTTAATTAAGGTAGAAATATAATAGAAAGTATATTTTTATCATTTTTTATTAATTTTTAATTAATTAATACAGTCGCGTAATATTTGTTGTTGTTATTGTTTTTCATCTGTTCTGTTACCCAGGTGGTCTGTTATATAGTCTCTTAGCTTATCTCCGAGACGCAATTCCCCTTTGAGAGGATGCTAATTCAAAACTTGTCATCTTACTCAGGCGAAGATGCTGTGCAACGCGCCAAGGAACAAGGACACCAAGATATGCCAATGAAAGCTTTATTCCATAAATACCAATTTAAGTGGTATTACCCGACAAACGTGGTCCGAAGAACCGAGAAATGGATATCCCCACATGATTTCTTTCTGTACTCAAGTCCGAATGAACCCAGCCCTAAATGTATCCCTCAAGATCCATCAAAACCCCTGAGGGCGTTCCCAGACACTCATCTCCGCGTGACTTTGAGTAGAGCTACCCAAAGGAGGACGCAACTAGGGACTCTCAGTTTCCACGTTTATATGCTCCCCTCAGTCGGTAAATCCCCATAGGGCAGTATCAGTTGCTAGGCAGGTTGGACCGTGCGTCGGCCAAAACCTCCTGGATCAAGCGGCCATCTTCAATCTTCTGGAAGGTCTCTACCATCTTTGGCATGATGCAGCCTCCATATACCCAGTTGTAAGCCATTAAGAACTGTTCGGGGACAGCACCCATTTCATGCACCTTTTCGGCCGGCAGAAAGAACAGGTAGCGGACCATGACCTCTTCCTGGGGGCTCTTTGCCTCCTGTTGCGCAAAGTCCCATCGTGCCCATCCCAGAACCTGAAGGCCGAGCAATATCGCAATGTTTTTGTATCGGCTGTTTCTCCACCCCCGGAGAACACTCAGGTTGTTCGCATCGGGCTCTTCGTCGACCGGGCGTCGGCTCCTGTACGGTATGTACCAAGTTGCTTTGGCCGGCTCGTTGGAGTAGTAGCACTCTGGCTTGAAGTTGATGCCATCCCATAGGCATTCAAACAACTGGTGCGGCGGAACGCCCTTGAAAGCGGCAATAGAAAACCCCCCTTTCTTCTCTTGCAACTCCTCAAACTCGGCCTGACGTTCTTGGTTTGTATTCAGCAGGAGAAAGCTTCTGTGGTCTGACATGCCGGTCACTTCAGAACACCTGGGGGTCGGGACCAACATTCCCTCAAACAGGTAACAAATCCATTCTAGAACAATGCGTCGATTGTTACGCAGCCGGCCTCTGCCTATCAGCTTCGTGGTTGTGACCCCCGCGTGCATTGCAGGAAAGCTATTGATGGTTGATTTCATATTTCCGACAGTCAGCGGGTAGTCGTCCGGATCCTCTCCTGGACGGGGGACTTTCATTTCCAGTTCTCCCAGGGCAATAGTGAAGAGCAGGTCCAGGACGGATGGGTCTCGCAACAACGGCGACATTCTTACAGTCAGTGGCCACTCAATGAATGAGTCCCAGCAGTCAGGATCGTAGCACGGCGTAGCCCTCGAAACCTGACAACCGAGATCTTCGTTACAAATGATACAGCGGCTAGTGCAGGACGTCGCGATCGAGACCACAATACTTCTTATCCGGTCGAAGAGGGTGCGCATTGGATGTTTTGGAGTCAGGACCAAATTTTTAAGACTGGTCTGCAGATCCAACATCAATCGATAGGCTAACAGATTGCAATCCAAATCCAGGTCCCGAGTCTCCCAGGGGATTTCGGTAGTACAGTCGTGGTCGGCAACGTTATGCTGTTCAGTGCCGCACTCGAAATGGACACAGAACGTCGGCGGGGACTGCCGATAATAAGAGTTGTACCCACATCGGTTGCAGTGACCTGTAAGTATACAAATGCGGATCTGCGTGACATTGTCTTTGATCCCAAGTGCAACACGGTTCAGGTTGGGTATGCTGTCCAGCAAAATGACGAGTCCCTCTACACTAAGACAAGCGTCCGAATCAGCTATAGTGTTGATGTATCCTTTAGAACCCGTCCTTGGCCTCATCGAGTATGAGTGGCGAGGCAGTGGTACTTGATACGCAGCCCCTGTCGATACCGAGGCCTGGCTGAACGGTATACGCCTAATAACGCGGCGTCCTAGGTAGTTCATGGCGAATGGTGGATAATGACTGATGAGTTCTTGAATTTTAGTAATGATGGTGGTAGTATTTTGCAAAAACAAGTCAGATGTGGACGATTGAAGGAGTACGGCTAGAACTCAAGAGGATCCTCGGCTTTTAATAATCATCTGATTGACACTGAAAGATAATCTCTGTAAGTATTGAGAGGTGCATGAGTTGTTGAAGGTATCGGAACGTCTTATACATCCGAGACTTCTCACAAAGCCAGTGGTCGTTTCTTCCTAGACATAATCCATCCACACATGTTACTGGCTCAAGTGATTGCCAACATGGCCGACATGTTCAGTTACGGTAGGGGTGAAATGGGACCTATTTTGAAAGGATCATGGAAATCTCATTGCTCCTCCAAACTCATGGTGTGGCTCCTTGCAATAAGGGGGTGAAGCCTCATAATGTCATCACTATGAGTGGCTGTTTCAACCAAAGTCAACGATAAGACGTCCCCGTCTTCCTCCCCATCAATTGAAACCCATAGAGACATTTCTATCCTGTTGACACGTGGACGGCTTTCTCTGGCAGCTCTTTAAAGCTGTGTTACACGCTATCAATCTGGAGAAAGTGCGGCTAGAACCATCATGTGTCCTACATATGCCTACCAAGTGGGAAGTTTAGGACCCTGATGCCTCACCCAGTGACTATCCATCCTCACAGTTGGTATAAAACATTGTCGTACATATTGCACGTCTTCAACTTGGGTGACCAAGTACTTTAGACCAGGATATTTGAGAGCAGTTGGATATCGACGCTGATTCAGGTAATACCTATCAACTAGAACTACGGGTTTTCGCAAAAAGAAATACCCACTGTAGTTTCTGGATAGTGGTGAGGCGAGTCACTGTACTACATTCTCTTGTTTTTCATAGTTTGATGATAATCCTTTTTTTCCCTCCCCCATAGTCTAGAATAAACCAATCCCTTGAACTGCCGGCCGCCTCGACAGGGAGCTCGCTCGGGGGCGGTCCGGCATCCATCTCCTGTTGGAGTTGCTCGCCGAGTAGCTCTGTCGGGTCCTGGCTTGCATCCATCTCGTGGTTCTGCTGATCGTTTGATAATTCTGTTGGGTCTTGACTGGCGTCTAACTCGTGTTGTCGCTGGTCGTTACCCTGGTAGCCTGATGTGGGTGCGGTCGGAGAAGTCGAGACCTCTACCGAATCCGGCCCGGGGTGGGATCGGTTATCGCGCCTCTTCCGCCTTCGGAAGAGAAGGAAAACCGCCACCACAATGGCCATAGACGGAATGGTACAGCCGATGACAATCCCCACTATTGCGCCCGTGCTCAAAACGGATGGCGCGGCCGTTGGCGTATGCGTGGAAGTTGTCTGCGTGGGGGGTTTTTGGTGGGGAAACGGTAAGGGTTTTTATGAGAATCTTTGATACGTCAAGTTCGTTTGAATAACTGCTAAGCGGTACCAAAGACGAAATAGCTTACAGTCTCAGCTGGCCCAGTCCGGATCTGTACTCCATATGCATTGATCGCGCCCGAGGAACCAGTGCTTTGAATCAGGGATAGCGAACCAGGGTTCACAGCAACTGAGGTCAACGTCCAATCTTCGGAAGGCAGTTTGAACTCGCATCCAAAGACTTCCTGGAACGTCCAGACGTAGTTGTGTTGGCAAGTGAACTCCCGCTGTCTTTGGAGTAGGTCAGTCACTCTCCTCGCCAGCGTTTGTTTCGTACGAGGTCGAAGGTTAAGCTTACGTCGGACAGCATGTTATATAAGCAGCGCCTGGGTTGTCGGTGGTTTGACATGCTGAAGTGTAGCCATCTGGGCATCCTGAGGCTGGGGAATAGTACCATATGCTCGAGGGGGTATACCCTTCAGGCATGCATCGTGGATATTCGTCGCCGAGAGGCGGACCTTGGACCCAGTACAAATCCTCCGCATAGAACACAGTGGACATGTCTTTGCTACACTTAGAATTGAAGAATGGTGTCGGCAAGGAACCAAGATTCCTCATGTTCTCCATGTTTGAGTATGATTCACGATTTAGTCGATCGATGTGGAGAATAGAAATGGGAAAAAATCAAACGAGATGAAGGATCGGGCTCGAGAATTATCAAGGCAGAAGGTGGTAATCTTCGTATGTGCGACAAGACATGACTTTGAACACAGCATAAATCTAACGCGATCCGGCAGAGGAGGGTAATCACTAATGCTGATTACCATATTACATCGCGCGACCCTGTCTTCATTTCGGAGAGGGTCTAGTTGGTAATACAGACTATTAGTGAGGAAGTCGAGAGGATGGAACCAGAAACATGTCTCGGCTTACATCATCGGAGGTATCACAATTCATTCATCCCTCGACGCATCCCGTAAGCATCGGTACCTGACAGTTCCCGCCCTTCCTACGCAGCACGAGAGCCTCTATACTGTGCATTAAAGCCTGTGCTATCTGAAACTAGCCTGTATTAGTTAACATAATACCTGCTGTCCGCTATATCTTTTGTTTCCACCAGAGGGTAAGGTCCAGGGGTTATCTGTGTTCTAAGTGTTTGATATCCACAGATCGGAAGAAGAGATTATCGATTCACTTTGCAGTAGTTGCAAACCCGCCGAAATGAAAATGAACTCTCTCCTCTCATCAATCTGGATCCATCGGGATCTGCTCCCATAGTCTTGTCGAAATGAAAACTCGGCTGCTCGAGGGGCTGGGCCGCTGGGAGAGGCGAGTACCCTCTGCAATGCGCGGTATTCATGAGCCCTGGGTCGTAAATCCATATTAACCCCCGGACTGCCGTGTTCATGTACGATGAACAACGGGCTAGCGTCAGGCGCAGCCTCGGTACCAACGGAGATATCCGTGGTCGATGCATCCCGGCTGATCACCTTGAGTACGACGCTGGCTTCGAGGCTCTTGACGAATGCATCGAGGCCGAGGGCCGATTTGGAAAGTTCCACCGGGCAATTGCAGCGTTTGGAAACCTCGTTGACTTGGTCGTCGGTGAAGCCCGAAGACTTGGCCGTCAGGATAGCTTCGGTGGGCGCTTCCAAGTTGGGAAGCTGGAATCGGTAGCTCCGCACTATGGCGTCAATCGCACCGTAAGGATGGCCGGGCCTGCCCTGGAATAGGGTCCATCCGTCAAGGGCGCTGGAGCCTCGGCTTCAACGGCACCGGCCCCGGAACTTGGCCCTCCTGCCGCGCCTTCGTCCGCTGGGTGTTGGTTCGAGCTTGGGCGATGCGCCGGGGGGTTGCCGTCTCGCCCCTGGCGGCGGACCGCATCTGCGTCGGGGTCGTTATTGGTATATCCAGCTCAGGGGCTGGCCACACTCAAAAGGGGGGATCGCGTGCGCGGAGCGCACGGACCACCCGGCCCTCGTACGAAAGGGACCTGGAGACCCCCTCCTTAGTTAGAGAGAGTATGCCGAATCAATATACCACATTTGCATCACACACACCGTACTGCAGTATCTAAAGCCCATTCAACAGTCGTGTCAATGTGGCTGACCGTGGCAGCCCGTTCGAACTGCCGGCTCTTTTCCTCCGCTCCCCCGCCTCAACCTCTGCGAGGCTCGGTTCAACGTCTACCACGGGCATTCCAAGACACGTCCCCGGTAGCCCACCCTAGAATTCGGCATATCAGATGCAGCCGGGTTGGAGATCTGAGATGACGTCTGAGGAATAGTGTCAGACCCAGCCAAAGGACACCGAGCCCAGACAGGATCTGCCCGACAAGCCTCATGACAGTCGCTGAATGTAGGCCGTTGGTTATAAATAATACTGCCTTTGCCCTCTGGATATGCTCACACAACAGCATCCTCTTCATCTCACATATATTCTTTGCAACATTGGACGTTTTCCCCAGTCTACCCATTCCAGATATTGTCCACTGCTCACGTCTGAGATGTGTGTTTTGTATTAATTCGATCCTTGTATTGTCACTCTGTTTTGGCACTTCCCATCACCATTTACCCTCACGTTTGTGTCCCCTGTGTTTCCCTCAGTCTCTATCCAGTCACTCGTCATCTTCACGTTACCCAGTCAATTGCAAGTGGTGCTGGTCCTTGACTTCCACCTCGCGATCTGTCTAACTTGCCGTTATATGTCAACCCTTTGCAATGGCCAAGCATAAAAAGGGTAATTCTCAACAAACGCACGAAATAATACAAAGCCCATTTCGCTGACATGAGTTACGCCGCACAGATGGCGATCAAGGCGGCTGGGGTTCTGGTCTCAGGATTTTGCAGTTCAACTTGAAGCAAAGCACAAAACGCCTCCGGAAGGTGTTGAAGGCCAATGCAATGACCCGCTCCGGCAGGAGGTGGGACATCATGGCCTTCCAAGACCCCCCTGCACACTTCGCTTCCGCGGTCACTGCCGATTACGATATGTAGTACCAGTCCGACCGCCCAATCGATGAAAATTGGCTTGCCTACAGGTCAGGCGCTTCATCCCGGGCACAGGCCCGGCAGAAGAGCCGAGGGAAAGGCCCCAAGGCTAAAGACGCACCTTTCAAGCTGTCCAAGGTCTGTTTCTTGGTGTCTAAATCAATCGCCGTTTCATCGTATCGTATCCAAGGTGTCCAAGCTTTGGCGTGCGGCGACAACATGCATCTTGTGGCTGTACTTGAGCTGCAAACCAACTCAGGGGTGCTTTCCATCATCAACTTCCACAATCCCAACAAACAACTCCACATCCCCGATCTGGGGTACGTACTCCCCGAAAATGGCTTCTATGTTCTACTCGGGGACAGCAACGTGCACCATTCACTTTGGGGGGGAGCCGGTGTGAAGGCTTGCTCAGGAGGCAACAGGCTGGCTGGGCTCGCTAGAACCTGGAACATGACGTGTTTGAACAAGCCCGGTACTATCACGTATGCTCGGGCAGAAGGGCCTGGTGGAGTTCAGTCTTCGATCGATGTCTGCTTTACTGGCCCTGCGATTCAGTATTGCGACACACATTGGTCGGAACAACTGATCGATGGGATCGATTCAGACCACTTTGCCTTCGCCACGCACTTGAGCGCCGTGATGTTTGAGTTGAACGAGGAAACCGTCTTGGACTACAGAAATGTGCAGAGGAGCAAGCTGCGGCAGATGAGCCGGAACGGCCTACTGGAACTGGGTACCCCGCCATTGCTCTCAACGGCTCGCATCGAGAGCTACGCGATGGAGCTTCTCTGTGTCTTACGCTCCGCCCAGGACGCAAGTGTCCCCCGCAAACGGCGGTTCAATCGAAGGGCGCAGCTTCAAGACAGCGCCAAAGCTAAGCGCCAACGCAAGGCTTTCCATGAGGCTCGTGCAGAGAGCAAGAAGCGTTGCCAGTCGAAGCGGCGGATGCGCCTCTGGTGGAAACGCCGGCGGTCGCGTGTCAGGAAGCTGCTCAAGACAAGGCGCATAGATGGTATCGTGTCATTCCGGGACCGGATCCGCCGCGAATCTGACGAAAACAGCCGGATTTTCCAATTGGCGCGCGCAGGTCGGGATTGGTGCCTTCCTCGACGTCTTGCCCACATCAAAACACTCCACGACAACAAAGGCACGCACGAGACGCCCTCCGCCAAGATACACGCTGTACTGCGCTACAACTTCCCGGGTGGGCATGCTAGGCGTTGGAAGGATTCTCGAAATGCGTCGACGCTGGAACTTCCCCCGCTGGAGGGTCGAAGCGAGTGACTCGCACCGCCAGAGCTTGAGGACGGCGAGGTAGCTGCACTCATCAAACGACTGAAGCCGAGGAAGGCTGCTGGAAAGGACGAAATCAGGGGCGAACTCTTCAAGATCATTGCCGACTTTGTTGTACCTTACTTGGAACACCTTTTCGCTGCTTGTCTCCGTTTCTCCTATCATCCAGAAGCCTTCAGGGTTGCAATCACCATCCTTCTCCCGAAACCTGGCCGGAGGAATGGAGACGTGCCCAAGGATCTGCGTCCCATTTCCCTGCTGTCCATTCTTGGCAAGATGTTGGAGAGGATTATTGCAACCCGGCTCCGCAAGCTCTGTGAGTCTCACGCCCTATTGCCAACAGAGCAGTTCGGCTTTGCGGGGCGCTGTACCACCAGTGCCCAACAGTATCTGTTGAACCACGTTTATCGAGGGTGGCTGCTGGAGCTCAAAGTGACCCTGTTGAGCCTTGACATGTCGGCCGCTTTCGACAAAGTGCTCCGCGACAAGCTACTGAAGATCTTGGCTGGCAAGGGCATTCCTGGGTGGATAATCCGATTCATCCACTCGTTCCTTTCCCGTCGCAATACCTACTTTAGGATACCAGGGTACACGTCCAAAGAGTTCTGGATCAACGTCGGCGTTCCACAGGGGAGCCCACTTTCGCCCATTCTGTTTTTGATATTTGCAGCTCCTCTCCTAGAAGAACTGAAGCTTGAAGGCGCGCTGTCCACAGCTGGGGAAATGGCCAATTTCGCGTTTCACGATGACGGGTACTTCCTAGTGTCGTCTAGAAACTTCAAGACCAACTGCCGTATCATCGAGCAGCTTCACGAACGGCTCCTCCGCTGGGCCGATGACAATGGCGCATCTTCCTCTCCTGCCAAGTATGGCGTCATGCACTTCACAGATCCGAACCCCCGCCGAATGCATGAGCCTTGCCGCCTGCTGCCCAAGATCCCTGGGCTTCCTCCTGACGCGCTGAAATTAAACCAACACATTCTGGGCATTGTTGTCGATCACCAACTCCGCTGGAACGACCAAATCAATGATATCGAGGACAAGGTGACGCGTCGCGTAGCGTACCTGAAGCGGATCTCGGGCAAGACCTGGGGCCCCACGCTGGGACACATGATCCAACTCTACAAGTCAATGGTCCGCCCACTGTTTTCCAATGGCTGTGCCGCCTGGTTTTCGTACGCGATCGATGGTTTCGATATCAAATGGCGCCTCGGGAAGGGCCAGATCAATCGCCTGGTAAAGATCGAGGGACCACTGCCTTCGGCAGATTTCGGGGGTATTCGGCGGGACTTGTTTCGATGTTGTTCGGAAGCAGCTCTCCATGGAGTCTGTTGATATCTTCCTCTACTTTCGGCACATGTCCTTCCGGATCCAGCGGCTTCGGTCGCCGGAGCAGAAGAAGCTCCGCGAGAATCGTATCCGTACGACTCGACTCGCTTCTGCGTCTGTGCTCGCGAATGCGATTGACAAACATCTGTACCAAGTTTTGGACGCCAGTAAGTGTTGACAATTGATCCAAAGCGAGAAGAGTACAAATGGTGCATACTGACCACATCCAACCTAGTTGCGATGGATTATAGAGCGGATGTTGAGGACGAGTTTGGTTGGGAGCCGGACCAAGAGGAATCCGATCTCGACTGGCGCTGGCCGAAACGGAAGAAACACTTTATGAAGACGTGGTTCGTGGAAGAAACCAAGCTTCGGATGGATGCTAGCTTCGACTTGTACAGACGCCAGAGATCCAACAACGGGAAGCACTACCCATCGTTCAAGAAACACCCAGTCATTCCGAGCCCGGTTGCTCTCGAGCAACCTTGGAGTGATCATTGCATCGATTACTGTAAAGGCATGAGTCGGGCAGAGAGCACCCTTTACTTGCAAATGGTGAGCGGGAAGATTGGACTGCGGGGTTATCTCTCCACGTGGAGAGATGTCGAGCGAACGGTGAGTCACAGGTTTCCTTCCTTCCTTCCTTCCTTCCTTCCTCTATTACATACTTGCTTAGCTGACGCTTGGCTTCCCCACCCTCAGCAGGTGGACTCGCCTGCCTGCTCGTGCCTGCAGGGTCCACATACGGTCGACCACCTCTTCATTCACTGCCCCTTGCTCGCCGCCGAACGAGAAGAGCTCAGGCATGAGCTCGGCCATCTGGACCTGGTACGCATGCTCACGGAAAATGCCCTTGCCTCGACCCGGTGGGCACTGCAGCATTTCGGCCTCGAGCAGTTCCAGTGGGAACGGGAGAATCAACTCGTAAGGATGGCCTTGCAATCCGGGTCAGAGCTCAAGAAGCCCTGATACGCATTTGACACATTTGTGTGCTCGTCCGGCTTTCCCGCGACGTTCTTGTGCATAGCTAATAGACTTACCATCATTGTCCCCCACTGACCACCGTCATCTCCCGTCTGCAAACGTTTTGCCCAATCCTTCCGTTCTTTCCACCCTCGTCCATCCTCGTCCATGCTGTGATCCGCGCCCCTCCTAGGCATGAGGTTAAAACTGCATCTGTTTTGAGAGTCAATATTTGTGTGTAATGTACGCGCACCCCAAGCTCTGACAGCACTTGGATCATGCCACTGACCGCTCCTCTCAGTTATTATCGATCGGCAAAGCTTGAGATTACCTGGTTGGCCTCATGTGAGCCCGCTTCCTCCCTCCCTCCAGGTTTGTCAGTCCGACTTTTGCCCCCATCCCCCATCCCCCACCCTCCTGCTCTTTTCCTTTGGCTAACATTCCAACGCTCCGACAGGTGCCAATGGTTGCGACGCCGGCTTGGTTCGTTGCCGCCTCGGTCGGTATTTTGCGCCGACCCGTTTTTGTTTTTCGCGCATGGCGTTCGTGGTCGTTAACGGGTCTACACAGGTCTATTCGTCGCTCTCTTCCCCGTCACGCCCTGCAAGCAGCGCCCGGAGCCAAGCATCGTCGTAAGCTTTGTTGTACCTTATTACCTTGGGACTTTATATACTAACCTTGGGTGTTTCTTTCTTTTCTTTTCCAGCTGGAGTCTTTTCTTTTTCAGCTGGAGGATGTCGTTGAAGAATGGGGTCTGAATATTCTTCTGCTCCTTGGAGTTGATGAAGCTTTCGAGCTTTTCGATCTGGTCGTTGAGGAAAGCTTCATTATCCTTGCTTGCTTTCTCTTTAAGAAGCATACAGCCGACCTTATAAGCTTTACAGAAAGCTGTTTCGGTTAAGGGCTCATCCTTCTTGATGGACTTTATGGACTTCCGGAGCCCTCGCGCCTTGGGATAGTCGTCCCAGAGCTTCTTGGTGTCGAAATGGGTGGTAAGTTTAACTATATCCGCGGCTGGCTGAAGTCATAATACTAACGCCGTGTCACAGTTTTGGTACCAGTCATTCGTCACCTCCTCGCATGCTGTGTAATACACAAGGCGTAAGCATTCTACATAGTCCGATTAATCCATATTGCGATTTCGGCTAACGTTTCCACTTAGGTTTGTTGGTCTGGGAGATTTTCGTCGACATGGTGGATGAATGTGGTAGGTGCGTTCCGATGCTGGCCAGCTGTGCACATGTCTGCAGTACGACAGATGGTTAACGATGCGTTGCCAGGCGAGTGGGATGTGTTGTCGCCTTGGGCAAGTCCTATGATGATCCAACCCCACTGCCTAGTGAGTACTAAAGACAGATCATTACTAACTCGAGTGGCTGTCTAGGTGGTGGATGGATGTGTGGTTGTGTGGTTGTGATGGATGGGGAGACGACTGGTGAGTACTACCTCCCTTGACAAGATATGTCCCCAATCTCATCAAGCTCATGCTTAGAAGTTCAAGCAGACGAGAGAGGAAGCGAGCGAAGCCCTTTATACTCAGGCCGGTGAGTCACCAGTAAGTCTAGTTCGCATGCTGGCCAGGATTGACTACAGCTAAACTAAAGCGGGCAGCGACCGGAGAAAGAGTCGGAGAGGGTTTTCGCAGTCTCCGGTATGTTAGTGAGCAGTTCCAAGCGACGCATGGTGTCAGCTTTGCCGGTGGTCGATTGGCCTGGCTAACATGTCTAGGGAGGCCATTATCAAGCTTTTGCCGATTGATGGGAGTCATACTTTGTAGGTATAGCATCCGCTATCTGTCTCTTCCAACGCGAATTTTGTTTTGGGCTAACGTATCGCGACGTTCACGATTCAAGTTGAGATGTTTTTGAGAGTTTCGATGGTATGGGGTATCATACCTTTTTTGAGTTTATACATTTTGAGGTAACCTGCTCTTTGTGAGTCTTTTGCTTTTTCCATCCGTCCGCCTCCCAACTAAACCATTCTCATTTTCATTTGGTTTTTTTCCACCGACATACATCGCTCAGCACTCACCATGGCCTCTTCTGCCAGTCCCTTTCTCCGCCTTCCACGGGAGCTAAGAGATGCAATCTACCGCGAGTATGTACTAGTCGATGGTGGCTACGTTTTCAACCCCTATACCGAGAAGCTTCGTAAAGCGACCGGCCAAGGCCGTGGCGACGCAAATAGGGCCATTAACCTCTCCTTAACATACACCTGCCGACAAGTCGCCATCGAAATGAAGGGCGTCGCCCTTGGCGCCAACTTAGTGACGTTTAAAACGCTCTACCGCCACAACTTAAGAATCCGCGTAGGCCGCTACTTCGGGCTGATCGACCAGCTCTACTGCCACACTGCCGCTGCTGCATCTATGGCTTATATCATCTGCTCACGTCAGGTGCGGGCCCTTATTGTGGCAAAGTGTCCATGGTTCGAACCGTACCTTGATTTCGCAGAGTCGTTCGACGGCATCCCCGTCGAAGAGAATATTGGCCCTCCCTTCCAGGCCACGATCTGGACTAGGCAACACTGTGGGTTAAGAAGGCAAGGATCCCAGATCCGGTCTCCCTCCCTGGTGCGCGAGGCCGCACTGTTTACCCTCAAGACTTGTCTCGAACGCGAGGGTCTTCGCGACACCTTGGAGGCAGAATGGCGAAGCTAGACGATGAGCTATCTTTCCAACAAGGTCAGGGAGAATATGCCTGACTTTCTCGCATTGACTGCACGCCACACTCATTGGAACTTTCCTTCCCAGTCTGATGTCGACACTCTTTTTGAACTCCTCCATGACAGGTACTCCTGCTTTTATGGCCACTTTCGTGCCGGCGACGATTGCCGCACACTCACACAAGAACCAGATGAATTCAGCCTATTCAAGGGCGAGTTCAAGGACGCCAAGTACCGCTTTTCCGCCGCCACAGCCGCCATTAGGTGTTTCGGGCTGTTCCCTGACACTCACCGTGACATGCGCAGCATATTGGTTCACGAAGACCGTGATTCCGTACCATGCTCTGCGTCGCACGGCCGCGGGCTCGTCCGGTTCTGCATGGAGAACCCGTTGCTTCGGATAGAGAGGAGGGTTGATCTGTGGCGGAATGTCTTCCTCGATAGCATGGGCCCCCACATAGAAGAAAGATTCGCCGACACAGATGACTGGCTCGACGACCAACATCCCACTTTGAGACGGAAGCCTACCACTCGGGCAATTGGCCGGTCGGTCATGGAAGCAGCAGAACTAGAAGGGATGCCGCCGGGGTGTTTCCGGTTGACACTGGATGGCGGTGCCCCGGGGCCGGCTAATGTGTGCGCGGACCTATTCCAGCATTGGGTTCAAGCAAGTGCTGCCGAGCAGACGGCGCTGCGATTGACTATGGAACGCGGCCTTCCCATGACAGGGGGACCTCGGGCCCATGTCAGATTTTCACGTAACTACGAGGACCTAAATATCCCGCCCGCAATGTATTTCGAGACCGGGTCCTCTGGATTCCCCGACGAGCTGAGTAAGATTGTCTCGGGCACTTCTGTCGTCCGATGTCTGAACTTTTCGCCCGGCGTCGCCCACGATGTCGAGGAGATAATACAAGCCCGCCATAGGTAGAAGTTGCAGGAGTGGCAGGACGGAGCGCAACTCATGACCAAGTTCCCCGACAGGTTCACCATCCCGACCTTCTTCAATCCCGTCTCTCCGCTACCCCAGTGGATCGAACTACTCATGGAAAATCTCCTCGATTACGATTCCGCCCGTCAATACGCCATCGACGAGGGGTACCTATGAGATGCTGCAGCTTGGATTTAGTCGCGGCAGATTAGTTAATAAATTGTCTTTTTGGTCTAATAATGCCCTATTTCCCATTAACAGTGACAAATTACGACCATGCTGCGTACGGCCTTACGCCCCTGCCACCCTTTTGAGCTAGTTTGGCAGGTGCGTAGAGTATGTTTGTTCCCTTTTTTATTAAATCATGGAATTCTTCTTTTCTTTCTTTTTTCTATATGTCTACAGGCCTCAAGCCACAAAAGGCACCGCCACTCCGCCGTCAAGGTTTCGAGGACCCGTTGGGTGCCCGCGCCCAACGAGAGAGAGAGAGAGAGCAAGAACAGAAAAATAACCTTTCGGACCAGGACGCCTTTAAGCGAGGGGGCAGGGCCCGGCCAGGCTAGTCGCCCACCCCAATACTAGGCGCGTCTTAGATTTCACCTCAAGTCTTCCCATCCTTGATTCTTTTTTCTTCTCATTTTGTTACGGTAGGGAGGGCTGCTTTTTCTTTTGCTAGCCTTTTGGACAACGCCCACGTTTCCACTTTCAGGCCGAGACTGCCGCCAGAGCGGCCCTTTTTATTCTTTCCTTTTTTAAATATTTCTTTTTATTAAATTATATATATATACGCTCTCTCTCTCTGTCTCTCTCTCGCTCCCTTTCACGATGGCGGCGCTCGCCAACCACCAGAGGCTGGCCCGCGTGAGCCGGATCTCGCAGCTCGGAACCCTCGCGATACTGCCGGGACCACCCGCCGCCGCCTCTCCTTCGTCTTCCTCTTCCTCTTCGTCCCCTCCCTCCGCCACTGCCGCTGCTACGACGCACGCCGCCACGGCCCCCGACGGGCCGGGCAACATCACCTTCCCCTGCTCCGCCTCCTCCCCCCGACGCAAACGCGCCGCCACCGTCGTCGCTGCTGCCGCCGCCCGTCCGCCGAGGAGCCCCCCGCCGAGCCCGAAGCCGATCAACACGATACCCGAGCACGACGACGACGACGACGGCGGCGACGACGGCACTGACGATGGCGGCGATGGCGATGGCGATGGCAGTTCCAGAGAAGGCGACAACAGAGACAACAACAGAGGCGAAGACGAAGACGAAGACGAACGAGAACAAGACGACGGCTTCTTCTGGAGCCCGCCGACGTCGCCGGCGGAGGAGCGGCAGGAGCCGCAGTACTACCACCCCCACCAGCACCACCGGGTGGTGGCGACGGACCTCCGGATCTCGCTGCTGGGGCCGGACCCGGCCCTGCGCGCGGCCGACTCGGACGAGTTCAAGCGCCAGGCCCGGGAGATCAAGAAGGACCTGCAGCGCCTGTCGCGCTACACCCGCAACGCCCGCACCAGCACCCGCGCCCGCACCCGCCGCCAGCACAGCAACCCGGCCACCCTGGCCGAGTACTCGCGGCTGCAGCAGCGCGTGGTGGCCTCGCCCCCGTCGGCGGGCTCGGCGGTTTTCTGCTCGCCGGGGTCGGGGTCGGGAGGGGGGGCAGCAGCAACGACATTAACAACGACAACAACGACAACCGACATGACCACCACCGCCCCTCCACATCCCCAGTCCCCCCCTCCCCCTTCCCCAGCACTCGAGCTCGAAGCCCTACAACAAGAACACGAGTTCCGGCGGCGGTTCTCGATCCAGGAGGGGCGGGACTTCCTGGCCGACTTCCTGCGGGTGCACTTCGCGGCGCACCGGGACCACGTGGCGATCCGGGCCGAGGGGCTGACCCTCGAGGAGATCAAGATGATCGGCAACGAGGAGGACGTGGCCGCCGGGGTCCGCCAGTGCCGCCGCCTCTTCAACGCGCCCGTGCTGAGCGACCGCGTGGGTTCGTTGTTGTATGAGGAGCTGCGCCAGGGGGACGAGCTGGATCATTCGCACGAGTGGCGAAGGTTCGTGACGGATAGCGATAGTGACGGCGAGGGGGGCGTTGGGGGTATGATGGAGGGGATGCGGGGTTCGATGGTTATTACGATGAATATGGAGACGATAATGTGCTGGGGGGCAGTAGTTGGGAGTACGCCGCGAGGAAGGACCATCACAAGAATAAGGAGAAGAAGAAGTGGGCGAAGAAGAACAGGAAGCAGCTGCCGCCCGAAGAGCTCCGCCGCCGCCGCGTCGACGAGTTCGAGCGGAGCAAGGCCGAGTTCCTCGAGATGCGGCAGATGGCGTCAGCCGCGGCAGCGGCTCAGAATAACGGCACCAGCAACGGCAACGGTACCGGCCTCTGCAAGTGCTCGTGCTCGCTGTTGGGTGGGCCCCGGGCCGGGCAGGCGACGTCCATGTTCGGCTGCGTGGTGTGTTCCCCCCGCCCCCGGGGGCCGGGCCTCGGTGCCCATCAACAACATGATGAACACGGTCGGTGCTGCCGCCGGAGGGCCGAACCGAAGAGACGGGGCAGCTGAAGCGGTGGAGGATCTCGACCCGTTCTCGAGCGATCTGCTGGCGGGGCGCAAGTCGGTGGATGGCATCTTGAGCGGGGTCAAGCGCCGGACCTTTCGCGGGGCCGAGATTATTGCGGCGTCGCTGGCGTCTGGGTACCAATGAGATTGAATGATGGGATACTTGCGTAGGTAAAGAATGTGTAGCTGGCTGTCGCCATGAACAAGGAGGAACAGTTTGGGAGGGGGCGTTCAAAAGATTGGGACCACTGGACGAACAACCAGGAGACAGACTGAGAGAAGAATGCAACGAGGCACCCGTGCAGTTGTTGGGATAATAGATTGTTGCCAGACGGCGGAACCGTGACTTATACAGTAATTACCTAGTTAATGATCTGGGAGCCTCTCATCATCTCCAACCGGCCTTCAAAGGCACATAGTTCTATTGAATAAAAGGTTTTGCGCTGACATTTGAATTTTTCGAGAAAACTCTTGCTACTTCCGTATAGGGGGTGTGTCTCTATGGGATGTTGGACGATGGACGTTGAATTTGGGTAGTTTCCACCTTTTTACCTAAGCGAGCATGGGGGGTGATGTACGACTAGGATACCCCTGCCAGTTGAAGGGGGGCTTTTAGTGCATGCATAATAACTCAGCTGTATATCTTTCTGCCCTGGTTTTGATGCTTACTCTCTCACATTCATCTTCACCTTAAGCGATATGACGAACAAATGACAAATACGTTCAAACTCGATTCAGCCTCATTCTTCAAGGCGATTCATGAACCCCCGTAGCGAGAAATGATTCAAGGGATGTCGTTGAGGACGGCCCCTCTTCCCCTGGAGCTAGCCCCAGTAGCGCCGGACGGAATCCCTGGCTCCGTTTTCCCGTTTGCCGGCTCCAGGTGGAGACCAGATCGAGGCTCACGATTCGCGGGAAAATCAATCATGGGGGGCTCGGACCTCCCAAACCCACCATCCCCCGTCCGGTGTTTCTGTTCCTTCCGTTGTGGGTCCGGTCTTCCCATAAAGTCGGTTCGATGGCCTGGTAGGGATGCATTGACCAAGAACGACCGACCGCCAAGATTTTGGGTGGGATGGTACTGGTAGTGGCGCCACCCGTCCGATCCCTACCGAGATGAGGTGGAAGTCCCTGGAGAAATTCCGCGATTCCCAGCATTTCGGTTCTGTCGCTGTCAACTCTCAGAAGTGGACAGCCCACCCACACCCCTGGTACATGCGCACACGCCGAAATGGTACGACAGAAGGCGCCCCGCATGCGTTGGTACCTTGCGCTGGAAAATTAATAGATCTACCCAAGTATATAAAGGCCGTAATATAACCCTCCCCCTTTTCCATGTCTTCTTCTTCTTCTACAGATGTTCCCAACGCGCATTGGGTGTCTCTTATGCAGCAGCACTCGCATTTTCTTCTTCTAAGGCTGCAGTTGTCAATCCGACTTGACAACACCCCACCACGATGAAGAACCTCTTCACCACCTCCCTCCCGCTACTGGCCCTCGGCGTCGCCGCCGCCACCGCCGAGGCCGCCGCGCAACAACCGCAATGGCAAAGCGTCCGCCTAGGCGGCGGCGGCGGCTTCGTCCCGGGCATCGTCTTCCACCCCAAAACCAAAGGCATCGCGTACGCCCGGACCGACATCGGCGGCCTGTACCGCTTGAACCCGGCCGACGACAGCTGGACGGCCCTCACCGATTCCATCACGGACCACGCGGGGTGGCACAACTGGGGCATCGACGCCGTGGCCCTGGACCCCCGGGACGATAGCAAAGTCTACGCGGCCTTCGGGCTCTACACCAACGACTGGGACCCGACGCGGGGCCAGATCGGCCGCTCGGCCGACCGCGGCAAGACCTGGTCCATGGCCGACCTGCCGTTCAAGGTCGGGGGCAACATGCCCGGGCGCGGCATGGGGAGCGGCTCGCCGTCGACCCGGCGAATTCCGACATCTTGTTCTTTGGGGCCCGGTCGGGGAACGGGCTCTGGAAGTCGACGGATGCAGGGGCCAGTTTCCGCAAGGTGGACGCGTTCACCGCCGTGGGGACGTATGTGCCCCAGCCCGGCGACACGACGGGGTTGAATGGCGATATACAGGGCCTCGCGTTCGTGACGTTTGATTCCACGTCCCCCAAGTGAATGGGGCGACGTCGCGCATCTTTGTCGGGACGGCCGATAACCGCACCGCCAGCCTGTACATGTCCGAAGACGCGGGCGCGACCTGGACGGCGCTGCCGGGGCAGCCGGGCAAATTCTTCCCGCACAAGGGCGTGTTCAGCGCCGCGGAGAAGGCGCTGTATATTTCGTACGCGGACGGCACGGGTCCCTACGACGGGACCGCGGGGGCGGTCTACCGGTACGATATCGCCAGCAAGAAGTTCACGGACATCACGCCCGGGATCGGGGGGATGCGATTACGTTCGGGTTCGGGGGCTGTCGATCGACGCCCAGAAGCCCGGGGTCGTCGTCGTGGCGAGCTTGAACTCGTGGTGGCCCGATGCGCATATTTTCCGGTCGACGGACTCCGGGGCGACGTGGAGTCGGTTGTGGGAGTGGGCGAATTATCCGGAGATGAAGATGCGGTATAAGCAGAATGTAGGTCCTCCCCATCCACCAATCTATTTATCTCTTTACTGTTACTAACCTATATGTCTGTATAGGTCGACAAAGCCCCCTGGATCGCCCCGGGCTTCCTCGACAACGACACCAAGCACCTGGGCTGGATGATCGAGTCCCTCGAGATCGACCCCCACGACCGCGACCACTGGCTCTACGGCACGGGCCTGACCCTGTTCGGGGGCCACGACCTGACCAAATGGGACCTGCAGTCCTGGGACGCCAAAGACCGCCTCACCATCTCGTCCCTCGCCGACGGCATCGAGGAGACGTCCGTGCAAGACGTGGCGTCCGTTTCGGGCGGGAGCGAGCTGTTGGCGGCCACGGGCGATGTCGGCGGCTTCACGTTTGCCGATGCCAGCACGCTGGGGCAGGCGCCCAAGGTGAACTGGATGGGCACCAGCTGGACGACGAATGTCGGCGTCGATTTCGCGGGGAGTTCGAAGAAGGAGGCGGTGCGGATCGGGAACTCGGCGGGGACGAAGCAGATCGCCGTCTCGGCCGACGGGGGCGCGACCTGGGCACCGCACGAGGGCGCCGACACCACCGCCAACGGCGGGACCGTCGCCATGTCCGCCGACGGCAAGGTGATCGTCTGGTCGGCCTCGTCGGGCGGCGTGATCCGCTCCGAGGGCAAAGACGCCTTTACCAAGGTCGCCAGCTTGCCCGTGGGCGCCATCGTGGCCTCGGATAAGCAGAACGCCACCGTCTTCTACGGCGCCTCCGGCTCCAAGTTCTACGTCAGCAAGGACGCCGGCGCCTCGTTCGGGGCCGCGACCGGCGACAGGCTGTTCGGCGGCGCCACGGCCGTCCGCGACATCGCGGCGCACCCCAACAAGGCGGGCGATGTCTGGGTCTCGACCGACGCGGGGGTGTTCCACTCGACCGACTACGGCGCCACGTTTGCGCAGACGGCTTCTTCGCTCAAGAACACGTTCCAGGTCGCCCTCGGCGTCGGCGGCAAGGACAAGAAGGAGGGTCTTTGGAATGTGTACGCTTTCGGGCACGGCGCGGCGGGGGCGCGGTTGTACGGCAGTGCCGATGGGGGTAAGAGCTGGGTCGATGTCCAGGGCGGCGAGCAGGGCTTCGGGACGGTGGATAGTGGGAAGTTGGCGGGGAGCGGGAATGTGCCTGGGTTGGTGTATGTTGGAACTAACGGGCGGGGTGTGTTCCGTTCGACGGTTTCGTTGTAAGGAGTGGCTTTGACAGCTCCAGGCTGCGCTCGAGTCTATCTTCGCGAACTTCAATAAATGCCTACTTCCTTCACTTCTCTTGTCCTCTCTTCTTCTTCTTGTCCTCTTTTCAACTTCCATTCGAGGAAGCCGCCTTGCGTGCGAGCCCCCGGACACCTGCTAGAGGTAGAGTGATGGGCGACTACCATCAAAGTCTCTGCTGATGCTGGATTCTCACTTCTATCTGTCTGTTTAGACTGCATTCTACACCTTTCTTCGCTGTACATACTTACACTTCACCCGTCATGCTTGAGCTATTGTCGCAGGGGCAACGAGGGTTAGCCCTTCTACCACGGCTAGCATGCTATGCTGGCCATTCCTTCTGTACATATGTTGGCACCACAGCTGCTATTTTCTCTTCTTATTATACATCTTCTTTCTAGCTGGTAACTTATGCATATTTCATCTTATTCATTGCCATCATCCGTGAAGTAGCTTTTGTGTGAAACGAATCCTTCATTTAGCTGTGTCACAGCGCTGCAACCAGTGCTTTAACCAACTAAGCCAGCCCGACCCCAAAAGGACGACGTTGTCAAGTCAGCGTACTTGACTGTCTATCAGAGCTTATCACCGCCCCTTACAAGCTGGTGGGATACTTCCAATTCTGGAGAGCTGTCCCGGGTAGCCAAGTAAATCTTTAGAACGAGGCGATCGTCTATTTGCGCCAGCTGAAGGACTGTATGTTAAATTGTACTCGAGCAGTGTCGCAAAATAACCGAGTAACCAGTCACGAACAGGTGGTTGGTTGAGAAACCATGCTCTTGGTTGACTGATAGAGATAGTGGTGTATTTGGTTGGGTTGATTTGCAACTCTGGTAATACAGATAGTCTCTCAATGATAAGTTGACGACGGCGGGGGAGGTCAGTAGACCATGCTTCAAGAGGTTCTCGACCAGGGTCTCGTTGGAGGACCACTGCTGCGCCAGGTCATGGTTCTGGTTTTGGTGATTCTGGTGATCGGGGATTGGGATATGTGACGCAGTTGCTGATGGGTCTGAAGTTATGAGGCGGTTCGGGAGTGGTGAGTTGGAGGACTGGATAAGCACAAGGTGCAACGATAGCCGGAGCGGTAGTTGTGGTTGTTAAGCAAGTACTAATTCACTGTCATAAATTGTAAATTTCTTGACTCGCATGCCAGCCTGGCGTCCTACTATCCACATCTTGGTTCTAGCAACTATTCTTGCCCAAAATGACTCGCCGTGATAAGAACGAGACGACTTGGATGCGCTTGGAGCCATATCCTTTTGGTTCGCGAATGGCGATGTATGGTTTTCTCTACTGCCCCAATCCACCAACTGTCATTATCACTCACAGAGGCAGGAAGGCTAGATGAGGCTCTTCATCTAGACCGTGAGCTGGAAGCGGATCGCGATGGAGTTTTTCGGGTTGGTCGTAGGGTGAGACAGTGGGAAAAGAGGCATGAGAAGACGAGAGATTGTCTTCTACGGCCTGTAAAAGATATGGCAAAAATGAACAATTAGTTCACACATGAGCCAGGATTTGACCTTGGAACAGCGTGTTTTCGTCAAGGAGCTTGAGCTTTGCCAACTTACTCAGGTGCGAACCCGCCATCCCTTCTAGTCAAATATCAATAAGCCTGCAGGTCCATAAAAGATATCATAAAGTGAATTATATTATGCTAGGCGACTGCGAGTATCTAAAAGCATCTTGGCGCAGGGGGAAGCGCGCCGGGCTCATAACCCGGAGGTCCTTGGATCGAAACCAAGAGATGCTATTTTCTTTTTCTTTTTTCTTTTCTTTTGCCTCTTTGGTACGCGCGTGCAACAATTTCAAACCTCACATGTTATCAATTACGCCACTCCGGATTGTGTACATCATGGGGTAGCTGGAGCTTTGAACCCAACTTACTGGTCGGAACCTGTTCAATCTCACACGCAAAGGATGCGGCTTTGTCAATATGAAGTGATGAAGGCGGACAGAAGGTCTCGCATGTCTTAGATCTATTGAACTTTCATGACACGATCTTTTATCAGGGTAGATTGCACCAGAAATGAGGTCAAAGATGACCTTTGGGGGATGACAAGGTAGCTTGGCAGTATGGTAATTGGTACTAGAAAACGCCCGACACAGCCAATGCGTAGGACGGGTCTGAGAAGTGCTATGTCTGGCGCATATCAATATTTGCTCGCGGAGTCGAGCTGACACATGGGTAGTACAGCAGAAGACTTCAACCGAATTTTTGCATCTACTCTTGGCCATCAACAAGTTGATATATCTCCCCGACTACCGCGCCGAAACTAAGGATCGGCCCGCTATTGACGTCGGCATAGACTACGGCGGTAGTCAGTTTCATCCGAGAGTGGAGCTCCCGGATCAGAGGTCTGTCCGACGATGATGTCGGTCGTCCACAGTCACGTGGTCGCAGATCCTCGAAGACCATTTTAGGGGTATCCCCGACTCAGGCGGCCTCACAGGTCCCGTTGGCCTAGAATTTGGCTGTTTTCAACAAAAAGAGAACCGTCATAAGTGCAGCACCTAAGTAGTATCACAGACCACAACGTTCTGGTTGAAGAGATTTGCATCACGTGGTAGGTCGCGGGGAACGGAGGCATAGGCAACAGAGGAGAATGCACCAGAGTCGCTCGCGGATTGTATTAGGTATTGAAATTTGGCCGCAAATAGCTATCAGGACTTTGGAATTGTATTAGGCAGACGTTCTCTTCCGTTCTCAGCCGGTGTAAGCATTGCGGTGGGTGATGTCCCAATCGTACCATTTTGACAACATGTGCACTATGGCGCTGTAGCGTCCACCCAGGCTCTGAGACTTGAATGATGCCATAATCTTGCTTGCGGCTTACGGTAAATGCGCGTACAGGGGGCAGCAATCATTGCATCCTTGTTCATGTTTGCGAATGCGCCGAGAAATGCTTACTTTAAAATCAGACGATGCGAAAAGCCACCTATCATCAAATCTGGCAATCGCCTTGCAGTTGGTTGGTCACAAGCCCTGTTAAGGTTTTTATTTTCCTTCCAATTGCGGTCGCGTAGCCCCCCAAGAACAGGGGGCCCAGCAGGGGGCTAGGGGTCTTTTTAGGGGACCACAGGCCACATGCCGCCAGCAATCTGGGCAAGATCCTACAATTGCCAATCAATCCCCACTCCGACCGATTGCGGTGCACTCCCCCAAAATGGCATCCCCAATTGCCAAGTATTACTGGATTGAGAAGGTGTCATTGCTTGGGCCAATGGGAAGTCGGGTAGTCCAATCGCATTACATTAAATCTACTCTATCATGTGGGAAAAGGTGACAGCGTCCGGTCATTTTTGTCTTGGCTAAAGAGGGTAATGGAGCAATCGGGTGTTACTCATGAGCGATGGTATCAGCGGCACTCGTTCGTTCCTCTCGTGTGATGGAAGGTAAGCACCTAGGGACATAAATACTGAGTGTTTTCTCCATTGCTGCTTTGCCGGGGAGGAAATGGGATTTACCATCATCACCATTCGTTTTACTTTGGGAAGTTCCATAAGTGGAGGAAAGAAAGCTGTGAGAAACTTCTTTTCCGTCCCGCTCGTTACTCCACTGTTTTTTCTCCCTCCGGCGGCGGCGGTGTATCCAGGCAAACACGCATCTCTCCTGAGCAACAAACTACCGAGATCCAACAAACAACAGCCAGTATTGCCTCGAGAAGTGAAAGTGCCAAGCATTAAACCGAAATCAAGATGCCTATCCTCAAAAACTTCGATCTGCCCGAGTCGCCTGACGCTCTGAGCATCTCCTACCCGAAACCGGTGTTCCTGCTCTTCATCGCGTCCAAGGACCCCGCCACGGGCCAGTCGTGGTGCCCCGATGTCCGAGCTTCGTGTAAGTCCCAGTGCGAAAGCGTCACCTAGATCGGCTTTGAAGCTGCATGTGTGCATTTGCATTGGGGGTTGAGGTTTGCAAGTCACTCATCTCGCCACGGTCTCTTGACTCAGAGCTATTTCTCGTGACGACTGAAGAAAGTCACTCCATGTGTTTCTCATGGACGTCAATCACGCAACGAGAGAGTTATAGCACTCCGCTTCGTAGCCGCGAGATTATATATACGGGCGTTTTACTGACCAATCGTTGAACTATATGTAGTGCCGCACATCGAGGCCGCCTTCTCTGCCGATGACGCGCCTACCGTGGCTCTCGTCGAGGTCGGACAGAGACCCGAGTACGTACCTACCTCACTTACACATCATACCCTCCTATCCCAATCTTCACACTCCCTACACCTATACCCGTACCCTTTGCCATGATTGAATTGAAAAAGCCGAGCCTGATCGCTGACATTTGCCACACAGATGGAGGGAGAAGACCAACGTGTTCCGCACCAAGTGGAACGTGAACAACGTCCCGACGCTGGCGCGCTTCGAGCAGGTCAAAGCCAATGTCGTCGAGAAGGGCCGCATGACCGAGGACGGCATCATGAACCCGGAGACACTGAAGGCGTTCATGGCTTGAGTGGAATGCTTTCAATTGGGGGAACGGTACTGAGGAACGTGAAGTTGAGGAACTGGGACTTGCATGATGCATGGATGGGGGATCCGGTCTGGCGTATCGCTGCTGCATTGAATGGGAGTAATCTCACTCTATCTATCTTCTGTCTCTTCTAGTGGTGTCTATGTTCGCATATCTTCTCTTTCGTGACTCATGACAGAAGCGCACATGGGTTTCAAACACACCCCGCTTCAACCGAACAAGCCCAACGGCAAAGTGTCCTTTGAAAGTCCCTCAAAGTCGCGCATTCTCAACAGGGCGTTCCAGACCACCGTCCCTCTCCAGTTCCGCCGCCGCCTCCGCATTGAGCCTCTCCCACATCCGCTTCCGCAACTCGTGTCCCTCCGCGAAGGCCGTGATCCAAGCCTGATCGAACGGCGGCAGCTGCCTCCCCAGCCCCGGCGCCCCCTCGCCGGCCAGCGCCCGCAGCGACTCGAAGTAGGCCTCGAACTCCGGGTGCACGAGCGTGAACCCGGGCCCGTCGCCGCGAGATGCGATGCGCTCCTTCTCCCATCGCTCCATCTCCTCGCCCGAGGGCAGGGGCCCGCTCAGGCGGTCCGCGAGTAGCCGCGCCGCTAGCACTGCTTGCCACTCGAAGATCTTGAACGTCAGGCCGGCCCCGACGGCGCCTACGAACAGCAGGGTCGGGTCGTGGCGCCATACGACGTGTTGCCAGAGGTCTGGGACGCGGTTGTTGCGCACCACCGGCACCGCGCTCGCCTCCGCCCCAGAGAAGGGACTGGATGGGGCGAAGAAGGGGAGGGTCCAGGTGAAGCCCGTGCCGAAGATGATGTTATCGACGTCTGGGATCACGGTGCCGTCAATCAACTCCACTTGGGCTTTCGCAGTGGGCGTCGCACATGTGACTCGCTTGATGGAAGGGCACTGATGTATGCGCGGGTGGTGGAACGCGCCGTCGCCAAAGTACCGGTTCATGGTGTGGCCGATGATGACGGCGTGCGTCGACGCTGCCACTTCGGCCAAGTCGAAAGCTATATCTGCTGCACTGCACATCGGATCGCGTGTCAAGTTAGCTACTTTGACCTTGCCAGAGGAGGCGTATGCCAGACCAGGCCAATTGCACGACTTACGAGACAGAAGCTCCGACCACCACCATATTCTGTCACCACACCCACATCATTAGCGTCTCCTTCCTCAAAGCAAGTGATGGACAGCAAACGAGACGGCCTACCTTATTCCGATACGAGTCGCGCCCACGGTAATGCTTGCTATGCAACACGCTCCCCGGCCGCTCCCTCTGCATCTCCTCAAGCCCCTCAACAGCCGGGATGTAAGGAACCGAGTAATGCCCGCTCGCCACGATGACGGCGTCGAACCATTCGACCCACCACTCATCCTGCCCTGCGCTACCCTCTTCTTCTTTTCGTAACGTGACTTTCCACTCGTGCCCGACTTTCTCGACCCGCTCCACCGTGGTCTTGTACGAAAACCCCACTACTGAATCGTTGTCGCTGCCGCCATCCTCATGTCGGCGGACCAATTCGTCGACGTACCGCCGCAGCACATCCCAATGCCGAAACGGCGTGTCGGCGCCGTGCAGCGCGACGGAGCGCGCGCTCCGCTCAGCCGCGATGGGCTCCCCGCTGAACTGCATGGCGACGTCCGAGACGTTGGTCTCTAGGTACGGGTAGATGTGCGGCTCGGTCCAGCGGTGCCGTTTTGGCCTCGCTGCCCGCACTGGCTGCTGCTCCTTCTCCGCGGCACCAGATAATGCCGGGATAGCGTCCAATGGCGCATCAGCGGTCCGGCTTGCCAGGCTCTCGAAATCTGAAAGGACTGGCGGTGGCGCATCGTCGCTGAGCCTTTGGGCTAGTCAGCAAAATGTACGGATACCAAGACAGTAGCCAAATGGATTGAGTTGTTACCAGCATCCCCCAGGTGCCTCGCGGCGCTCGAACACCCGGATGGTATCAAATGCCTTCTCCTTCGCCAGAGCATCAATGGTGATGGCGCCCGCGGGGCCAGCGCCAATCACAGCGACTCTCTTGATGGCGCCGACGGCTGGCATGTCGGGCAATTCGTGCTGCAATACCAAATCTAATAGACCAAAAACTCAAATCTACACCAAGTAAAACACTCACTTCACTCTCGGTCTATCTAAATAACCAAGACTCTATTCTCTAGTCTTTTGGTGTCCACAGGCGTGCATTGCGGGGGGGCGGGCGGACGAACGGCCCCTGGATGGAGATGAGAAAAGAAATGGCGCCATGAGCCGGGAAAATTAGTTGCTTCCAGCCCGCTTATTAGCGGCGGGTTTTGGCAGCACTACCAAGTCGCCTGCAGCTGTTAAACGTCTTGGCAATCCGATCGACGGCTAACAAAAGCTATCTGCAAACCGTCCATTGCCGTCTGCTGATTGAACTCGATGATTAAAAACAGAAAGATTTAGTCGTTTTTACTTCCTCGGATATGGGTAAAGAAGATGGACAATGTCGCTGTGAGAACCTTTCATCCTGTACACCTCAATCGCCCACGCTCCGTATACCCTGTATAGTATCAACCTGTACACGAATCTGCACCACATGGACCTGTACCCTGCTCTCGAAGCCGATTCCTGGGAATGTGCCAGGGCCAACAGATACACTTAGCTTGACCTCCAAACAGTCACCCAAGTCGTTCTTGGCCCAGAACTGAACGTAGGTTTCAGTTGCGTTGTCGATAAGCCAGCTCATCATCTGGTTAGCCGACATTGACTGCGGGTCTGGAACCAAGCCCTTTCTGACCCTGCACCAGGGTTCGGATGCGTCGTTGAGCCCGCAGAATATCAAGATCCGGTCATGCACAGGATAGTTGAAGGTGTGCGGCATTCGAAGCAAACCTACAAATCCAGGACGCTCGAGAGTGAAGAACAGGTTGTTGGCGCGATGGTAATAAGGGCTCGGGTGCGGGTCGACAAGATCTAGTAGGAAGTAGTTGTTGATATCATCCACTAGATTGAAAACAAAGGCACCTTTTCGTAATTCGTGGCCACTAGGAAGCCCTGGCCCTGCCGCAATGTAGAGGTGCTCAGAAGCGGGAGACTGAAGTCGTAAAGATTCTATGATACCACTGTCTAGATGGTCAATTAGGTCAACGAGCATCAACCACACGTGACGTCGGCCTTCCAGATATGCAGCAATTTCAGTAGCTTGCTGGGCCGTAGCTTCCCACGAGGACATACAACGGACGGATTTGAAACAGTTTACTTGCCTCGAAGTCCGATCACGGTCGGCGTAGGGGTATACAGATAGACCGGGTCGCGGAACCCTTGAGAACTTGTTGGGACCGCATAGGCACAGATCTATACCCAACTCGTTCGTTCTGCGTTCGCCTAGAAGGCTGTATCCTAAACCTATGAAGTATACACGATTCCCGTCGTCTGGGTTCGTGTATACCATCAATCTACTGAAAACCTTGATGCCACTGTTGGTTACAGAAAACTCGCCGTCAAAAAAAGAATCAAGGATTCGTCGCATTGGCCGGCTGTAGGTGAAAAGCTCAGGGCCAGTCGCTAGCAACCCCATGACAATATGGCCTTCCTCCATCCACATTTGGCGCAAGGATATTTGGTTTTGCGTGGGGATCCATGCAAAGATACTAAGATCATTGGTGGTCTTGATGATCTCATGTTGCAGTCGAACGAATGCCCTCTCTCCCTCGCCATAGAGCATCGGCATATTCACACCGAATATACCTAACAGGGAATACGCCCTGTCCTCGATTCTAGTCGTCACACGGGACGCAGCCCAAGACATTCGTATGCATATAGACACATTCGAGAGAGGCCATCTACCAGAGAGCACGTCGGGGTTAATCTGGGTGATATCGCAAATACCACCATCCCCATCCCTCTTGCGCCAGTCTCGGTCGAAGAACAACACCTTCTTGGGTGCGATCAATTCCTGTAGTGTCCATCCTCGGGTAACCCATCGAGACTTCTTCAAGCCGTGCGACAGTTCTTCATCTGGTAACATGTCGGAGATGTAGGCGTAACAGACGGCGGATCCCTCGTACCATTGAAACATCGAGTTCAAAGCCTCGCTGAGCTCAGCCGAGGAGCTCTTATCGATGCAGCAGGTGTCGATCCATATCCACTCGAAGGCATCCTCAGCTGCAGTTCGGCAAGCTTGCGCGACCTTGGTAAACCCAGCCTTAGCCCTGGCGTGCTCGGGATTAGCGATATCGGCAAAGAGAACTTCGTCATCCTCCCAAGTATGCGACACAATGGCATATGGTGGTGGATTGGCAATGAACTCCTTCAATGTCAGGTCCTTGGTATGAAGAAGGCGCATGATGAGGGACTTGAGCGAGGAAGAAGAGAACGAGCCCGGGGAGCAGTCATTGCAGGATTCTTGTACTGCTCAGTTCAGCCGGATTGAGCGGGTGGCTTGGGGGAACCAATCGCACACACCGTTGCTGACCAACTGAGCAGCGTCAATATCCAATTACAGGTTCCATCGCATCATTGTCACACTGAGCATGCTTGATTAGAAGAAAGGCTCAGAACATCAGTCCATTGCACGTAGAGCACTTTCAAGGCCAGGTGAAGTCCCAAAAGAAAAGGAAACCAGCGACGTGGCAGCAAACATTGCGAAGTTGATGCGGTGTACGATATCCGGAAGCTCGTTGTCGTTGTCAATGGGACTGGATGAATGATCTAGTCCAGTCCTTCTGACTCCTTGCTAGGACTTGGCGTTTTAGTGTGTCTCTTCAGTCAGTGCGCCTGCCAGCCAGCACTCTGATTTGACTGATGTGCTAAAGCGAGGGAAAGTCCCCACCTTGGACGCGCCCGGCATGTGCAGGCTATGACGACAACCCGTTTCCGGGGGGCTGTGCATCGCCTTGAATCTTGAAATGGCAATGCGTCGCAACCCAACAACTTGATCTCGTTTCTTCATTTCTAGATCTCACATAGTATTTCTTGTAGATCACTTTCCTCCCAACTACATCTCCAATTCCAACTATTCCCATCACTCGAAAGCCACTCACTACCAAAACATCATCCTCTCGCTGGTACGTCAACAACAGCACCGAACCCACTCTCCCTGCCACTTTCGAACTAACAATTTGGCGGTCAGCAGTAACCCAAACATCACCTACCACCAAACCATCAACACCATCGTCATCATGGCCTGCGGATCCTCCCACACGACGCTCGTCAACCGCAACGGCCCCGGCAGCGCCGCCTCGTCCACCATCGAGAGCATCATCAACAAGCCCGCCAACGGCTCCAGCAAGACCAAGTGCATCGAGTGCGACGGCTACGAGTGCTGCTGCATCCCCATCCCCTGCACCGTCATGTAAACAACAAACAGCATGGCGACAAGCAGGAAGAGCAACACAGAGGAGACGAGGCAGCTGGCTCTGATTGAGCCAACCAGGAAATAGGCGGAAACATATATATATACTCGGTTGACACGGCCGGGAAGGAAGGAAAGCATACGAATTGACGTCCAGAACAAGAACGCGTTCACGCAAGGAGAGACGATAGATACCAGACTGAGATAGCAAGTCAACAAAGAAACATTTGATATTATAACCGAGTAAAGTGTATTCATTCCCAATACCTAGCTATCCCATTCCCAGGGCCATGAAAGTAAACATATATGCCCCCTAAAACGCCATCGCAATGCAATCATCTCCACCCTCCATCATAGAACAAGCCTGGCAAAGCTGGCAGAGTATTCTCCCCATCCCGTCCGCTGTTATCTGTCTGTTCGGCAACGGGTCCTGGCGCATGAACATCATCATCGTCCCGCAGATTTTGCAGTAATACCGAGAGGCGGCGCAATCAGAAAGCAGATTCCCGTCACCAGCACCATTCTCATCGTCGTCCCCGTCCATCCTCTAATTGGCAGGGTCGACAAGCATCCCCCACATCTCCCCCTCGAGCTCCCCCATGCCTTCACCGACAGTAGTAGACGTCGTAGTCGCTCCAGTAGCTGTCGCCGCCACCTCTTCTTGGTCGATCTTCAGGCTACCCAACCCCTCCAGCATGCGCTCGACCTTCTCCTTGCTGTCGCGGATGGCCGTCGTCTCGGCGCGCAATCGGTCGAGCTGCGCCTGCATCGTGGCGATGAGGGACTCGCGGGCCTGGTGGGGGCGGTACTCGTTGATGAGGTGGTGGAAGTTGTAGAAGAGGTCGCGGATGTCCTTGACTTTGTCGGCGGCCTAGGTTTGGTTTTTCGTCATTAGCAGAGGCAAGAAGGAAGATTGCAATACTATAGATAGAAGAGATTATAGGTAGGTAAACTCACGTCCATGGCATTCTGACCCAAGACCCCCACGAGCTCCAAGAAGTTCAGCAGCAAACTCTTGGCAATGCGCTTCAGCACCGTCGCGCGGTCAAAGTGCTTATCATCACGCTCGCCGTTCGCCAGTAAACCGCCATTAGCCACGACAGGCCGGATCTCGCCGCCCTCCTCGAGCTTGGGGAGGGGCTGCACGAGGCGGTAGGGATCGCCAAAGATGCGCCAAGCGCCCTCGTCGGGTGGGAGCGGCGGTTGCAGGTGGCGCAGGTTGGGCGGGAGGCCCGTCAATCGCTGCGAGAGTAGGTCGTTCTCGTCTTTGCTGTCGGTCTTGGGCGTGCTGTTGGAGGGAGGATTGCTGGTTTCGGCGCGCTCGCGCTTCAGGTCCGCGAGGCGCGCGAGGTTGTCGGCGGTGAAGTCCTTGTAGAAGGGCGGCGGGCGCGGCCAGGTCGAGGTGATCTGGTCCATGTCCTGCATCTCCTGGTTCTCGTTCGGGTCGGCCATCGTGCTCGGTATTGCCTGTCGCAGGCAGTGGTGGGTATCGGTAAGTGTTCGGTTCGTGGAAAAAGATGAAGTTCTGTTTGGAAGGATCGCCGCCGGAAATGGATATGTGCGACGTCTCGATCACGGTAAAGAAACGCAGAATGAAGTAGGTCTATGGCAACGCATCGCTTCTTGAGTGGGAACGATTGCAATTGAGCCAAATCGGTGGACCTCAAGAACCGTAAGTTCGCATGCCACCAAGAATGACGGATACGAGGCTGAAAGGCTGATGGCAAGCAGCAAGGCGAGCTGCGAAACGAACCGTAAAAATGAAGGATGCACGGACTGCAGGTACAGTTTCGAGAGCTAGTGCCCGCCGTGGGGAAGCTTGGGGGCTTATCGACCTTATTTCGACTTCAACTGCCCATCCAATTTAGGCCATGATTAGCATCAGATGAAAAAGGGGGCAATGAAGCAAATCATACCCCCATGGGCCTCAAGCAAAAGCGCACTCGAAATATCTTCAAATCAAAAACGGGTCCGATGTTTTTGCTAAGAAGTGCATAGTGAGAGAAAGAAGCAGATTGGATATAGCAACTGAAGCTGCGAAGACCGCCTAACTTCAATCGATCGACATTTTACGACAAGCAATCCTGAGTTCAAACTGCTAATATGTCAAGTGCCATTGGATTGCGACATTGCTGCCCTAGAAACCGCGTGAAAGCAGTATCACGTATCAGCTCGGGTAGACCTTGTACATCGACTAACCGCCTGCTATCTACCTGCACTTCCTGATTCCTCGAGATAGAAAGTTGTGATGTCCCTCAACACCTTGCCCAAGTCAATCATACCGGCGAACTTGCCCCTAGAGATATAGCATGGGCAGCAATAGGAACGTAGAAAAGAACAAAACGAGGCAATCCACCATAATCAGCCAGTAACTCTCTTTTTGTCACCCTATGCAGTATCTCTTGCTCTCTAGCTTTCTCTCTCTTCTTCTGCCTCCTATTTGTACAAATGCCACCAGCCCCAGTAACCGTCTCATCACCAGACGGAACCGAGTCCCTGTGACGATGCATAACGCCAAACCGCAATCAATGCAAGAATAGAAAAACAAAAACCCAATGCAGGGGTATCTCTTCTCATCTCCTTTTCTTCTTTTCTACTAATCCCCCCTCGCCCCCGTTTCAAACCCGAAACCGGAACCCATCGTCAAAATCCTCCTCATCTTCCTCGTCCTCATCCTCATCTTCCTCACTCTCCTCCGCCAACCCCCATTCTCCTTCCCAGCAGCCGCCACCTTGGCCTTCATCGTCGCCGACTTGCCACCGTCGGCAGCCGCCGCCCGGAGGTTGGCCATACTCCCCTTGCGCAGCTCCTCGCGCTTCTCCTTGAGCTTCCGCACCCGCGCCTCGAGCTCCTCCATCTCGTCGAACTCGTCCTCGAGCGCCCGCGTCGCGTCCTCGCGCTCGTCGGCGATCTCGACCTCGAACCGCAGCTTGCGGCGCTCGTGCTCTTCCTCTTGCGACTTGGCCGCCAGCTGGTCTGCAGTCAAGGCCGGCGCCGAGATGACCGCATCACCGGCAGCACCGTTGGGATTGGGCAGGGTTGAAGGAGGCGGCGGCGTGGGCTCCGCGTCGTTGGCGATCTCGGCTTCGAACAGGGCCCACTCGGCCTCGTCGATCGACTTTTGCGTAGCAGCAGCGGAAGCAGCCGTAGTAGTCGTAGCAGAAGTAGTAGCAGCAGCTGATGTAGGACCCCTGCCACCATGAGACGTATTCGGCGTCGAGGTGGAGTGTTCAGACCCGGACCCGATCAGGGGCGAGCGGCCGCTGAGCTGCGGCGTGGCGGGCCGCGACGGTATCGCGATCTCGACACCCTTCTCCGGCGCGTTCGACGTCCTCCTCGTCAGCGAGGGCGGTGTATTGCTCGCCCTCTCCCCCGCCCCCGTCGACACCGCCCGCTGCGGCGTATCCATCCTGCTCTTCTTCTTCCTCGCGGCGTCCTCGCCGACAGCGCCGTCAGCTTCGTCCATGTCTATATCGTCCTCGTCGACGCCATGTTTTCTCTTGTGGTTGATCGTCGTGGTTGTTGTGGTGATGGTGTTGGGGCTTTCGGTGGTTTCTGTGGGTGCCGCGGCGGGTCTAGAAGTGGAAGAAGTGGACGACGTGGATTGTTGCTGAAGGGCGGTCAGCTTTTGTCGGTGGGCCGTGGACCGCAGGTGGCCGTCCCAGAGGGATTCTGATTTGATGGCGTCGTGGCAGAGCTTGCAGAGAAGTTTTCCGGCGTCGCTGTAGGCGGCATGGGGGTGCTCGATGCGGTTGGCGGCACGATGGGCACGCAGGAGAGCGCGGGCATCCGACATGACGGCGGCGCTCCTTATTTTGCTGGTCTCGCAATTGTATTGTGTGTAGCAGGGGTGGTTCGATTTTGTATGTATGCTTGGACCAGCACACACAGTCGACGGAGATTTGAGAACACAGTGGTAGGGATTTCGGTTATGGTTCGGCTCGATCGTGATTGATGTCGGAAATTTCGGTAGGAGATGAGGGATTGTCGTTCCTCTGGATTTTGTAGCTGAGGCCGGACGGTTTTCTTTTGAAGTGTTGATCGTTGTTGTTCCGTTGCTATGGAGGTGGTTCATTTCAATAAAGAAAAACGGGTATGGGCGGTATGGCGTCAATGGAGCTGATGTCAACTTTCGAACAGCTGAGCAGTGACGCTGAATCTCCAATTGGGAGCAGCTAGCACGCCTAGCTCTCCCCCAGTGGGGTCCCAACTGTAGCGCTGTGGGGTTCAGCCAATTAGCGGACAATAACAACCAAATGACAGCTGCCTACCGCCCCTCCATCTTATCTCTCCCAATGCTTCTAGATCTCGGCAGTCAAAGATGCAATCTCGTATTGAATCCCTTCTGCGCAACGTGTCAAGGTAAAGTAGCCACCAAAAATATTTCGAGTCATCCATGCAAACCTCGGTCTTCCTACGTATATGACATCGCTCCCAACTCAATTCTGGGAGGATTTGGTGTTAGATGAGACAAGCGTGCACATCATGCTGCTTCCAGCCATTGAGATCAAGATCCAATATCGTGTACCTGTGTACGTAGAACTATCATACATCGTTAATCCATGCGACTCGAGGCAACGCCCACGTGTGTACCAGCACAAACAAACCCTGCCAGTTCCAAATACCATGAAAAATCCTTCCCTTCCAGACACCGTAACAGGTTTGCCCTCGAAAATGCAACAACGCCCCTTCAAGTCGTCCGGCTCGTGAAAACCCCCTGTAAAATGTACACCAAAGCACGCTCCCTTTCCTTCCTCATCTCATACACCCCATTTTCGAAACCTGCCTGGAAGCCGAGAGTGTTGGAGTTCTCCGGCCATCACTCCCAGCCTCACATAGGAAGGAGTCTCATCCATGCTTCTTTGGCAATATACTACGCCGCACCCACCTCATTCTACCCCGCCGCCTTCCCCCAACCCTCTCCCAAAACCTCTTCAACCGCCACACCCGTCCCACACCCGCCTTCTCCTCCCACCGCCGGACCCCCTCAGCTCGCTCCCGTACCTCGCCCGTCCAGACGCCGCCGACCCAGCGACGGAGCCCATCCTTGAGCCGCTCGCGCTCCACAGCGCGCTTCTTCGCCACGAGCCCGGGCGCCACTATCACAGCGGCGCTTCCCTCACGGGACTGGGAGGCACCGGGTACACATTCCCCGGGGAGCACCCCGCGCTGCACCAGCGTCTCGGCCGAGGGCCGCAGAGGCAAGCGGCGCGACAGCCGGATCGCCACAAGGTTCCGCGCGAGTCGTCGCGAGATCTGCGTCGTGTGTGTCAGGAAGATGTGCTTGGCAATCAGGTCCCGCAGCGTTGGCCGTGAGGGCGAGAACAGGAGCGGTGGGAGTGACGCGCGGGCGCGGCGAAGACGAAGCATATGCAGCAGCGGGTGGAGAGAGAGAGCGCGTAAGTGGCAGTTAGTCTGTGATTTACGAGTCAGCATTTCATGTTCATCGCCCAAGATGCGTAGAGGTACGGATAAAACGTGCACGTCAACGAGTAGGCATGGAACAGTGGAGGGTGCAGCATAGGCAACAAATAGGGGCAATGCGAGTCCCTCATATTAATCCAATCCAGGGGAATCGTAACGAGCGCCGACATGAGTGAACATCATGTAGCGTATGGTAACACAGCAGTCAAGGGCATCCTCAAGGTCGCACAACTTTCGCGCGCGCAAGAGAGCGAGTAGATAAACTGGCAAGAAGATGTGGGAATCCTTTGAACCTCGGAGAACTCGAATAGGAGTTGAAGAGAGGGCATCGACCACGTCACTAGTCGCAGCCACCTAGGAAGGAGTAGAAAACAAGAGCCAACAACCTACCCTCGATGTAGCCAGCAAATCGCACACGTCAAGAAAGCTCAGGACATGCATCAGTACCTCATTGGGCAGACTATCCAGATCGAGCGTGCTGCTTTGACTTCTTTTCCGTCTGTCCGCCGCCGGACACTCCACCCACACTATACCCGATGATGGTGATATTTCCTTGGATAGGGTAGTCGTCGGCTTATCGGCTTTGGCATTACCCGCCACGCCTGATTTAGCAAGCGCATCGGCTGCGGGAGGCGCAACTAAGCGACATGCATTGACGTGAGTCGAGCAGGTCGTTGGCAATGCCACCGCGGCTTGGCCCGTTCCTGCCCGCATCCCCCTGGTAAAACCTCGGTCTGTCGCAGAGATCGCTGCAAGTGGCCTGCTATCATGGCCCAGATCGCCAACGGCCTGATCTGCCAATGGTGGTGGAGATTGTGCCGAGGAAGTATAGGAACTTGAAGGGTTTGCTTCTGAAGTATCTGAGATATCGCTTCTTAGCACAAGATGTAGAGAGGCATGTTGGGCAGCGCCATGGCTCTCTGACTGTGAGGTAGCATCATCACTTTCGGCAGAATAGCCCGGCGATGGCGACAAGGGTCTTGAATCCGTCATGGTGAACGATGTCGAACTGGGTTGGGTCTCTGGCGGAAGTAGAAGCCGGCACCAGGCGAAGCCAGTAGCGCGCCAATGATCCCTGGATTGGACGTCAACGAACTGTCAAAATCTTGATTGATACTGGATGTGGGAAGTCGTATTCTCTTCTGGGTTAGGTATGCAGCCGGTAGGCTGCTAGCCGATGTTGCGATGCGCCGTGACTGCGGCCGTGGCAGTAACCGTGACAGTGACGAGATCGCATGCGCTGCGCCGTGATGAAGCGCAAAAGGGCACTCTTCATCGGAGTTACGGAGTGATCGGGCGTAGGCTTCCTGCACCTAGGTGACAGCAAGCTGACTGATTGATGGCAATCCCGAGGTAGGCAAAATAGCCAGATCAGATGGGACGGGAGAACAGGCGCGAGCCGCGACAGCGAAATGGAGGGTTGTCACGCGCGTCGGGGGTGGCGGTTCCCTGCGCTAAACCTTGGACAGATGCGACAGCGTGTCGTTCAGGGTTCTTTCTCCGCCGGCGGAGGAGGTGTTCCAATGTCCGCGAGAGGTGGTTGACCTGAAATACCCTGGTCCGCAGCGCCAGCTGGCCGCTGTTACGACAGTATGCAGATGGCGGCAAAAGGACGTAATGACGGCCAAAGGGGAGGGGAAACGCGATGAGGTCGCGTGTGCCGAGGCCGCCAAGCCAGTCAATGGTTCACTCCTACAGCACACGCCGCAGATATGCAGACAGACAGCTCGCTGTATTGACGCCTGAACACCTGTCACCTGTCGGTGAAAGATCTAGGTGTGGATGGTGAGGCGGCGTGGGACTTCCTTTGTATGTCAGAAGGTTCGTAAGGTTTAGTCCGTGAGCCTAATATGAGTATATTTAGTGAGGCGAGAAGGATGGACTGGGTGCGAATATGAAGCTGCGGCGAGGTGTACCCATGTGCAGATGGCTGGAAATAGAAGGTCGAGGCGCAACCGCGGGGTGATGCCTCGAAGAAGCCAGAGAATGACGCATCAAGATGCCTGTTCTTAAGATGCGCGGTTAAGACGATGGAGTACGTCTTCGGGCGGGCTGTCAATCCAAATCCATCAATCAATTGTTCCAAATCAGTCAGTTACCGGTTCAGTGATGACGGCGGAGGTCGCACGTCGTCAGTCGCTTGAAGCGGATTAAGGGATGAATACATCAGCGAGAAAGAGACAAAAAGAAGGTCGGTGGACGCTGGATCCAAGTCACCTCTTCGACTCAAGTCCAGACGCTTAATGCGTCACAAGTTCAGCAGTTGATACGATCAGTTGGCAGGGGTCATGCGGGATGGTTCAAGGTCCAGATGCACCACTGGCCGAAGCTGCTTCCCTGCTAAATCTTCCATCTAATTAATCAAATGCCCGAAATAGCTGAAAGAGACACAGTGCCGACCTACTGTGTTTTGGGGTTTAGTGGGGTAGACTTGGTGTCTGTGTGCTATTTCTGGCGCAATTGAGGCTAAGACACAGTGGCTCGAAACGGGCGACGCACTCTGGGTTCGTAGTGACCTGGGCTAGCACGAACAAGGCTAATTGTAAAACATCAGGTCAGTTCACAGTCGGCCGACCGGCCGTAGCATGAAACAAACTCGAGGTCTTGGCCAATGTCCAATGTTCCAGCCTTTTTGGCTGAGCCTATCCTGCCACCTTTTTGAGTCAAACGGCTTTTGTGAAGCAATTGGGATACAATTTGAGGTTAGGTTGTTATGGAGGCAGTAGCTCCCAGAGCACAACGTATGTTAGCAGCAACACAATCAATCGGGAAGGCGCGGCTTGTCTGTCGCAATGTCTCGGTTTGGAGTGAGACAGATACCTGCTTTGCTCCTGTCTTTGCCTTCGGTGTCTGGTCTATTTTGCCGGTGGAGCGCGCGATTAGAGTGGGATTTAACCAGCCGCGCGCGCCCCCAAACCCGTTTCCCGTCCAATCTGTCGTGAGCGAGACAAGACAACAGGAGCTAAGACACTTTTTTCCTTGGCAAAACCGATACGTCAGGCAGATATATAGGTAGGTAGTACGTAAGCAGACTAGTTGTCGTCTCTCAAGGGTCACGAGATCTATCCAGCGTGCGGTCCGTCGTCAAGTGGGCGCAAGCAAGGTGCGGGTAGCAAAAGCGGGATGCCCGATGTCCCCGCCTGTCAATTTGTCCAAAGCGCGGGCATGCCTTCCAGAAGCGGGCGCCGCCCGATCCATCACGGGAAATGGGCTGTAGAATGCTACACCACATGCCAAAAACCCCATCGGCATCCTGGCAAAGGACCAGGGCGAGCAGGGAAAAAGAAAGTGAGCGCGGGGCCGCGGGCATGGCATGCAAGCAAGAAGCAGAACGGACATTTCGTTCCCGCCAGAACGACGGGAACGACGGGAAGAAGCACAAGTAGGCACACAGACCATATGGTCGCGAAAGGTTTTCCAATAAAGCGTCAAGGTTTTCCTGTCTGTGCTTCGTATGGATTGACGTCGCGATTTCGCGTGTTTTGCCTGTTCATCATCTGGTATTATCGGAGATCCGGCACGTAGGGGTCGCTTTCGAGGCGAAGTTGTTCGTTGATTGATTTGATTTGATGTGTTGTCCGTCGCCTTCATCCATTGGTCGGCCATTGGCGAGTTCCTTGACGGGCGGCGCTCTTGCCGCTAGGGCGGGCTAGAGGCGTTTTTCAACGTCCCCAGTCGCCTATACATCCTCACTCGATACTTATCAACTCCAGCAGCAGTCAACGCCGAATGGCGCAGTTCACTCATCAGCTGGGCGTATACCGGTCAAGGTGAAGTAGCAAGTAGGATGACAGCAGATGGGGTTTGGCTGCCGCCGCGGAAATCTTTTCAATTGCCCACCTTTTTTCCTCTTGGCCTACTTATGTAATCACACCCCCTAACTGCAACTATCAGCACGCTATGATGCATGTCTCATATGTGCGGGTTGTCTGGCTAAAAGGCGCTTGGGGATTTAACCAAGTCAGCCTCAGGAGGCATAATAACATAGATAGCTCAAATCTCGGCTGCCGAGGTGATCGTCACTTTTCTTCATCAACCGGTTTTATTTTTACCTGGTCTGGTATACCTTACGTGCAGTTACATCATGTTCCAATCCAAGTACTTTGGACCTGTGGTTGCCGGTGCAGGCAGATCATGTATGCGACGGGGTCGGCAAGGAAAATAGGAGAAATAGGGACCTCGTGGCAAAGCAGGCAAAGCAGGAATCCAGACTTCTTCCTGTCAGCCATTACTGGTGTCCCTCTTTTTGTTGTTTTTCTTCAGTGGCTCGCTTCTTGTTTTGCTGAACACACCAACAGAAGGGGGTTCGTGGGCCGTGGGAAGAGGTCGCATAAGGGCTGCATATTGCCAGGCCGGCCGCCTCTCCCACCCCCCTCTTGTTGCGCCCCCCTGCCACCCCGTTTTCTCTGCGATGCAAACCTGCAGCAGCATTCCTTTCCCGCGAGGAGTCGGCGCCCAATCGCATCGGGTTGGGGTGAATTGTCGTCTCGTCTCGATTGGGCGTCAATCCAGCAGCGTCGGAGTGCGGCTCCACGACTCCCTAAGTCGGGAAAGCTGTGGGTAATAGGTACATAATCGTCACTTCTTCGTCGAGATTTCGTTGGGGTGCATTGCCGAATCTACCGTCAGGCGTATTGTAGCTAGTCAGGTAGGGGGCGTGCGTCGTTGAAAGTTTCGAGAGAGAAGGAGAGGTAGAAGTAGAGAGGAAGAGTGAGCAAGTTTCATGCTTGACTTTTCTTTTCTTTTTTCCCTTCCTACATCCTGGGAGCATATCCAGACAGGGGGGTCCGGGCAAGGAGTCAGGGCCAGAAAAGAGGATACTGGTTTCCCACCCTCGGCTGGCAAGGCAGGCCTGTCGTAGCAATAAGAGGAGTAGAACAGCCGTCAGTCTGGCCGTTCCAATCAAGTGCCCTGGTCTCTCCGAAAAATGCAAAAAAGACGTCGTTGTTCTCCATGAACAGCTCATCCCTTACCAATCACCGGGATCAAGGCCATTGGGGGAATGGTGGGGGACCAAGGCACGAGAGCCGAAAGACCCAGCAAGTATCTGTTCCTTTCTCATTCCCTTGGTGTGGGTTTCCCTTCCCCCTCATCAAAGACTTTGTCCTCTGCCGTGAGCTTGCGAAATACGAAAGAGGGGGAGGGGTAATAGCCAGGGCGCTGTAGCGAGGGGATAAGGGTGCGTCTGCTTGGTTGATCGAGTGCCGGCCATCAAAGACTGATGGGGATTCAGCGAATGACGTCGACTATAAATAAAGTGTGTGGTGGCACAGCATCCAATTCAGAGCACGGGCTTGGCTATTTGCCTTTGGAATCTCGACAGGTCCCATCCCTCGCGGCAAGTGTTCCATGGCTTCCAAGTGGTCCATACCTTCGATCTGCCTCTTCATCGGTCAATATTCTGACAGAAGTGTGTGAGAGGGTGTGTGTGTGTCTGTGTGTGCGCGTTCTAGTGTGCCTCTGGTAGGGTATCGAGTCGAAATGTGTGTGCCGATGTCTGTGTCGCTTGTGCCAGGGTGGTTATGGGTGTGTGGGTGTGGGTGTGCGAGTGGATGGCTGCTCCACATGAAGGGGTCACTGTTTGTGGTCGACCGGCCGGCGGACCCTGGCACATATCGCAGTGGCCCCAAATTGTGGTGTACATTAGGCTTGTGGCCAGTGCTTCTCTCTGAAAAAAAAGGAGGCCCGTCAGAGGCTTAAAACCAGGGCGCGTCCGACTATTGAGGCCCTAGAGGCCCCAGCATGTTCGTGGAACTCTGCAGTCGAAACATGTTCGCAGCAGAAGAGGGAAAAGATGTGGGTGGGGTTCCTCCTGGCTCTCTCACACTTCTACAGTGCAGTGGTTCACACCATCTCATCCCTTCTCTCCGAGTAACGTGCCGTGTTCTAAACGCAATAAGCACCTTGATTGATAGCCCTGATAAAGAGGGGCCAGAAGAAGAAGCAGTGCTACGGTCTGATACACATGAGCTGCATTGGATTGGACAATTGCAAGGTGCGTCGGCCATCACTCAACGGGTCTTGGATGCGGGTGGATGATGGAGCGTCTGCAACAGAATTACGCAAAGTGCCCCCATCTATCGTGCAGTAAGTATCCCACTTGTTACCGAATACCCATGGGTAGTTGGCTAGCGGTATGCGGTGCATCTTGTCTAGTTGCTTGACGTCGGGTGGATATAATATCCGAAAGGCGTGGTACGTTGTTTCGACTAGAGGCCCAGGTGAAATTGAGGGCAATCGGATACATGTGTTTGGCTAGGCTCATAACGAAGCCAGGGTAGACGGGGTTCTCGAAGCTCAGATTTGGAAGGCCAAGGCTGGCCGATGGTCTGCCAGATTAGGCTGGCCAAAACAACAATCCATGGCCCTTTTAAGCGGCCAGGGTTGTTGTTGACTGGCCCCAGCCGGGCCAAGCCCATGAAAAGGCCGAGGGGGGAGGGGAGAAGTTCCTTTTTCGAGAAGAGAAAGACCGTTTGTAGAGGCGAGCTGTTTACTTGATCGAGAGTGTTTGACTAAAAGTCCCCGTGTATTATTACATCCGGGGCTATATTGGGCACCATTTGTTGTACGGAAGTGTGCGCCGAATGAGCAGCAATGCATGTGGTGTACAATTCTGTCACCGAAACACGAGCCTCACTCACTCACTACGAGGGCTTCCCTACCCAGCCCTGCATCTAGACCTTTGGCAAGGCACGCATACACATGTCGTGATCGCAGGACTAGGGCGTTGAGGGGTAGGATTCCTGGATTGCGGGCTCGTTGCTGGGTGGCTTCACAACATATGCAATGGAATCGTGTCATGGTATCACGTTTCACCGCGCTCCGGTGTGTTTCCACCGCAGCATCATGGATGTTCCGAGGAGTCAATAGGAGATTAACGGATGTTGCCTGTACGAGCGCAAGGCGACGAAAGTATTTGAGCCCAATGAAGCCCATCCAGCCAACACCGGGTGAGGATTCGCTGAGGGCGTGAATCAAACTATTGCATGTATATGAGCCAGGTCACACCGTGGCTGAGGAGCGGTGTAGACCGACCGGCTGACGACGGATAGGGCAGGCACTTTTGCATCTAGACATCTGGCAGAACTAGCGAGGAGCGAATTCGCGTCACCGAGAGGCGAGGCTGCGTTTGGGGGTTGTTGATCGGTCTCATCCAGTCCCGGAATAGGTAGGTATATGCTACGATGCAGTGCATCTTGTGAGTCAACAATGTGAGCCAGGTACCAGACTTACCAGGGATGAAACATATGTAATGGAGAAATACCGAGCGCCACCATCCCACGACCAATGCGGCCCAAAATACGCCTCGAACGACAGGGTGGAGTGGTCTGCGGAATGGGCCGTTCGGCCACGTTGGCTCTGGCTAACCGGATTCATTGAAGATCCCAGACCCCAGACCCCGTCAGTTTTCTTTCAACGCGAGATTGAGATGCAGATCGAACAAGCCCTCCGAGCAGGCATAAAGAGTGTTGCCCACGTGAGTGCATAGTACCGAACCCCCAGCCGTTCGTAAATCCCTTGCAACCAGATGAACCTTATCTGGGCTCCGACGGTGGCCGCGGAATGTAAGGCTGATTGTTGTTGTCCAAGCCAGGGGTAGTCGCCTTCGTCACCGCGCATGAGTAAACCCAGGTCGCTAATGCAAAAAGTCTCGAGAGTGCAAGGTGTGTATCGCATGTGTGTATGTGTTGTCATCTGGCATCGTACGGGCACACACTATGGATGTATCGATACTGCTTCTCTCGATAACGGGGTCGAAGACTGTTGCGGGTAATGGGCATCCTTTCGTTGTAGATGTGCTGTAACAGTGTTGGCTGCAAGTTGCTCCTGGAGTGCGTCAAGAACAATATCGTTTGTTCCGAAGGTGGCTTGCTGAAGTGGACAACACACCAGGTGACGGTTAGCATATCCTAGATCGATCGACCACAGGCTCCACGGAAGACATTCCTCACCAGGAACAGGTGGCAAAGCCTTACTGTGACACTGCGGGCGTCGAACCCTGTATTGTGGGATACCCACTTCAGGTATATCGAAACTCCCGGACCGGAGTATGTGATGTGTCTCATCGACGTGGTGGTTTGCGGCAATTGGTATCGATGAAGGCCTGTCCATGGCTTCTGGGGCGAGAGATGATGTTGAAAAGCCGGTATCCCAAGTATCCCGTGACCACTGTTCCATGCCCTGCTCTGGACAACACATTCCTGGCCGGGCTAGGTAAGGTCCGAACCGCGTCTAAGGTCGATAGCTTCCATGGCGTGCTTGTGCAACATGGTCGATAGGAGGAGGCCACAGGATCGGGCGGGATCACCCATGCATACCACAGGCAGGTACGAGTAAGCGCACGCCATGCCTTCATCCGAAGTGGACCGTGGCGGCAAATACGCATACGAAGGCCTGGAAGTGAGGGATTAGCAGAGTACAAAGAAGCGGGCACGAGGCAGGTTACTTGTACAAGAAAGGTATCCCTATACATACCTACCCAGCCATTGAAAATACCCGCACTTGGACAGCGATGGCAGGGTGGGGCATTTTCCCGGTCTTGGATCGAGACGTGGCACTCCATCAAAGGGCTTCTCTTTGGGACTGGGGAACAAATTGGGCAAAGTAAGTAACCCAATCAGATCCGGTCCAGTCCCCACATTCGAATCGTTGATATGTTGGGTAGGGTTGGACAGTGACAAACGTCTTTAGCCAACGCCTATTATCAGGAAAGCCTCACGAAAAGATGCCTCTCGAGAGAACCAACAGCAGCGTGGGGTGTTTGTGAAGCCGTCGCATTATAAGTATAAAGGGGTTTCCCGGTCCCATCGGTTGAGGATATATCGTCAGCATCTCGAACTTCGACATCTCAGAAACCCACAAAGGCAATCTCTTATCTTGTAAAGCAGAGAAGGATTCCCATATTCAATCAATCCTGTTAAAGACTGAACTCGTGGTTAGTATATTTCCGGGGCTGTCTCCACTTTAATTTTGTGCTGACCTGGGAACGCCACTATAGTCAAGACTATACACCTCACGCGACACAATGTGCTACTTCCAACAGACGAGATGGAGTTGTGGGTGGTGGCGCTGGGGACACTTTAAGCAGCAGTGCCCGAAGGAATATCGAACGGTTCGTTACTCTGGCGTCGTTTCCATCATCAGAGGTCGTCGTGTCGTGGACTGGGAGAAGTTGTGCTAATGTGGAGGTTCGGTAGGGCGAAACCTGCGGCATGAAGCTCGTGTACGAAACCACTTTCGAAGAAGACCGGTGCAAGATCTGTAAAGATATCGACAAGAAGCAGCGCAAGTACACCAAGCTCCAGAGCGACATATACCGATGGCAAAGGGAGGGAAATCGAAGCGCGACGATCGAGCGAGCCGAGAGGGATATTATGGACGTGGAGACTGCGATTCAGGGGCTAGAGCAACAGCACTACCAGAGAGTCCACGAGACACTCTGAGCTCTCTAGATGTCGGAAGAAGTGTATGTTCAGCTGGCTGGTCAGTCTTATGGGCAAAGAGTTAGAACAAAGATCAACGGAAGCAAGAGCGGAATTTTTTGGGGAAAACTGGGGTGTAGGAACTTACAGGCTTGGCCCATCACGAAGGCCTGTCTCAGTTGGAATAACGGTCTTTTCTACGAGTAGAACAACCCTCGTTTCGTGCCGTATTAATCGAAAAAGTTTCGGTTCATGTAAAGCAGTCTGGGTCCCTAGTTGTCGTTGATATTGTCGCTGTGGTGAGAATTTCTTATCTGCCAAGGGGGCCTCGGAACGTCGCAGTCCATCATTTTGAGCAGCTTTCAGCAGCTACATAGAAGACACAGCAGTTCTCCCCTTCGACCGAAGCAAAACTGTAACAAGAGGGGCGGGGAAATGAACGGGAGATCTCTGTAGTTTCCCAGACCCGTCCTCTACGGCGGAACTAGCCCATCGCAGCCAGTGTAGGTGAGAGAGGAGAATTCAAAGTTTGCTAGGGTTGCAATTTTCTGAGCCAATGCACAATAATTCAAGGAAAACGCCTATTCGTGGACAGGGAGCGGAGGGGTCGCCAGTCACTGATCACGTACCTAGTCGATCAAAGAAGCCCTGGCTAGCCTGGTACTGGAGCTCCTCACGAGAGCCAGTGGTGCGAGAGCTGCCGCTTAAGTGGACGAAAGTGGACGCTGATGGGTCGGGGACACCCGAGGCTCCACTTGACTGGTCGATTCCCGTCGCTGAGGCAGGGTTCTGCACCGCCCTTTGCTACTGTGCACGAAATTGCAGCGGTAAAGCAAAACGAGTTTCTCGGCCGCACACATGATGCAGACATGGACGCGGACAGTCGGAGTCGGACAATAATCCGCTGCGGTGTTTTTCAGAACAAGATGATATTGACAGAGAAAATTGTGCGCTAGAACTGCCTGCCTCTTTATACCACTCCACCATCCATTAGAGGGGAGTAAGCGGGCACGTGGCTACAAGTCAATGGATCTCATGGCCAGCGAGACCCAGAAGAATAAAATGATTGGCTGAATAACAGCCAGTTAGCGGTGAAAGTGCAGCAGAGATCCATCCAATTCGACCCCGTATGTCGCACAGCGGCCCCAACCGCAACCCCATCAACCAGTACTCCGGGCCGCAGCAGACAGCCACGATTGGCTATATCTGGGCAACTGACCGACCCGTTGGGTGATTCCTGAATCGCAGCATAGCGTACGCCTTACCGTCGGTACATGATTAAGCCATTTTGGGGCAATTCTTTGCGATAATGACGGCAGGGGAATCTGTGCATGACGACAGCACACGTGATGGTCATATCCTGCTTTTCTCATGCAGCAGCAGCAGCGTCCGAGAATGTCCCCACCAGAGGCTTGCCGATACCATCCTTGATACTTGGGGCGTGGCCTTGCAGTTCGGGTAGGTCGTCATCGCTGGTCCAATCCAACTGACCCTGGACTGTGCCGGCAGATGATAGGTCGTCGTCGGTGGACAGCTTGGCCAAGATGGTCTGGTAGCGGGACAATCGTAGATCTTGGCCAGATAGCATGGCGTGTGGCGCTTGCTGTGTTTCCTGGGGTGCGATCTCGAAAATGTCCACCAAGTTACTGGAACGAGACTGTTAGCTTCAACCCAAGATCCGCCATGTGTGCACCTCTACCATCGCATCTCGGGTTACGACGTACTTTGATGTTTTGGCTACCACTTTCTGGACGGCTTCGTTTTCGCGTTGCGATTCGAGAGGGTCGGCCTGGGCATTCATGTTCTGGTCGCTGAAGCTGCCATATTGGAAGTTGTTCGGGTCGTCGATAAGCAGGCGGGAAACATCATCCTAATTGTACAAGCATTATCATTAGCGAAATGGCGACATATATGGAAAGTGTTGCGACAGAATGAACCTCGTCAAATGTTTCCTGCCTGCGATTGCCGAGGCAAGATGCGCATGCGCCCATTGCGAAAGTGGCTGTTTCTAGATTGCGAAAGCTGGTAGGGAGGTAATCAAAAGGGGCCTAGAGAAAATAGATGGCTTGGACTGGGACGGGCGTCCCTGTTCCCGAAATCTAGCATGTACGAAGCATAAGTAAAGAGCGGATAATCTGCCTGCTTGTCTGGTCGCGAGGCTGAAATGTAGTTGGGCTGACTTGATCTTGATTGAGAGTGTTTCGTTGCCTTGCTGCGAGTCGAACGATAGTGTCACGGTAATTGAAGTCCGTGCGTCATGGCCTTGTTTGTTTGGCTGTTTGGATTTGCGCCGGAGCTATGTTTTTCCCTCGCCAGCTCCTTCCTTCAGGCGACCGTTCCTCCCCTAGCCAACTGAAGAAAGGCGGCCCACCCACTCTGATTGGCAAAGATAAGGCTGCAGTTGCCTTGCAAGCTGCGATGACCCATCTTCGGCTATGAAAAAGGAATTTGACATCGGATGAAAACTTGACCTGAGACAGGCATCAAGTGGATTTTCTTTATTTCTTATTTTTAGGCGTTTTCCGTTTCTGTTTCACTGCAGATACCATGCATCTCATCCACTCCTGACCCCAACCGCAACATGTTGTGGGAAGTGTGAGCGGGCTAATCCCACTGAGCCTCATGTCGCCGCGTGGGAAGGATTTGCTGCTGATAGCAGCAGGCACAATTGAGGGAGGAAACCCTCGAGACTGGTATTTTCCGAGTCTACCATACATAGAGGAGGTTACATTTGAACATAAAAGGCCTGGGCGCTGCTCCTGCAGATCAGCCACACGATCGATCAAATCGGAAATATATCCACCAAATGCATGCATCTGCACCACCAATTGAGATGCAACAAAAGGTGATGATTTAGATCAATCGAGATGGGAGGCATTGATTGGTCACCAGCGCAACGGTAAACTGCTGTCAGTCGGTTGGAACGTGCGAAGTCTCAGGATCCGCGTTTCCAAACTTGGCTACATGATCTCGACCAGGCTTCCCTGTCAGCTGGGTGCAACCCCACAGGCGACAGTTGTCATACCGCCAGACGGGATGGGCTCGATGGAGCACAATTGCTTGATCGAACACCAAACTGCATGCGGCTCTGCGGCGATGTACAGTACTTGCAGGCTACAACCAGATAAGTCAACCCGCCGAGCCACCATTTCTCAACATCCTAGATCCCTGTCGAGAACCCCAGACTACTACATCACCCCATCCTTCAACCCAGTCTTTCCCGATAGGGAAGCTGAGCATGCGACACATTGTGGGCGCTGTGGGTGAAGGTTGAAACTACATCATCTGAGACGAACTTAGCGTCCTGTCAATTAGGCTTAACTTGCCTTTGCCAAAAATAAACATCTTGGCTTGTTTCCTCTTCCACCAAAATAGCAACATGGCCAATTCTTGACCCAATCCAATTCGCTTTGGACGGCAACTCGGCACGACTGTTCATCGCGTTCGTGCCAATGTGCCTGCCAAGCCAGATCCTATTGGCTCGTTTAGTGTTGCGTCCATCGCGATGGGGACATTTTGTGTGATGGGGTTGGATGAAGAGGTAAGTTGTAAGACAAAAGGTCCTCCTACCAAAGAGACGAACCCCTTTCGCGAGGCTCCAGCAGCTTGTTGCCAGCTGCATATATAACATGCTGGGAAGCTGCTACTATCTATCATGAGTCAGTATCAGATCACGATCAACAAGCTCCCTTCACATTCTACCAAGCAACCGCCGCGACTTCAGCTACGACACTACAGTCACTCACTGATCTTTCGTTTCGAGCTGCATCATGGCACCCACTCACTCTCGTGTACCGGCAATTACCCTCACTTTACTTGCCCTTTCAAACGGCACTTTCGGCCAAAGAAAGTGACCAACGACTTCACCGACCCTGCGACCGGCATCGTCTTGCAGCGCTTTTTCGGAGCCAAGTCAGGCTACGGCTTTGGCATCGCACTCCCGACCAACCCGACCAACTCCTTCATCGGGCAGCTATCGTTCCCGCTTAACAATGGTGCTGGATGGGGAGGTTGGTCTTTGACCGGCGACATGAAGGGACCTCTCCTGATGGCCGCCTGGACTGACGGGACCAGCGTCGTCTCGTCCTTCCGCCAGGCCGCCAACGAGAAGGACAACCCGCCCGAGGTCGCCGGCAACTTCTCCGTGAAGCCCATCGCCAAGGGCACCTCGGTCAACAACACCTTCCTGACCTACACCTTCCTTTGCGAGGGCTGCCTCGGCGCCCAGCTCGGCCTCGACCCGAACGCCGGGACGGGCAAAGGCGTGGAGATGGGCTGGGCCCTGTCGGACAAGCCTGTGCAAAATCCGGGCAGCTCGGCCGGCGTCCTGGCTTTCCACAACATTGGCGAGGGGGGTTTCAAGGCGGACCTGGCCCTTGCCAAGCGACCCGAGTTCGACACCTGGGCGGCCCTGGCTGGCCCTCCAGTTGCTGGTGCTGCTGGGGCCAAGCCGTTCGACACCACGAAGGGCGGGTCCGGAGGCGACAGCGGGGACGAAGATAGCGGTGATGACGACAGTGGCGATGAGTCTGATGACGACGATTGATCTTGAGTTGGCTTCAAGACACTCCCATCTGGTGTTTTCCTTTGCACAAACTAGAAGAACTACTGTTCACGTGTACATAATCTTTTTTTACCTATATAACTCTGATATAATTATGCTGGACATAAACCATGCAGTTGACTCTCTTTGCAGCTCGTGAAGTAGATTCATGTGGGATATTGTGCGTGGGCTTATCACTGGCATCAAACTGCAATACCAACGAAAGCAACTGGTCTCCTAGGCAAGCCATTTGCCTGACTTCAAGTCCTGCTGATTTCCCGTTTGGTCGAACGGACTTCACCAAAAGTTCGGTACATCCACGATGTCCAGAAACTTTGGTCACAGCCCCTATCTCCACATAAGGACGAAACTTCATCAGGGCCATGTCTTATCAGACTTAACCAGAAGAGAGAGAGGAAGCACCCCCCTCGCGGAGACCTTACCCTTAAGACATTATATTACTGACCTTTTCATCAATCCGGAGTGGTGTAATGGTAACATTGCGACTTCACACTTAAGTGTAAAAACTTAAGCCCCGTTAAGGGGGCGCAGCTCCAGGTTCGAATCCTGGCTCCGGGAATAATGCACTTTCCTTTTCTTTTTCTTCCTCTTTTTGATCTATCATAGTCCCCTCTACTTTGTTCTGCCATTTTGCGAGTAATGGATAAAAGCCGAAGGACGCTCACTCACATCGTGTTGATCACCCTTTAGGTATCTTCGCTCCAAAGGTATCTGAGTATTTGAAGCAGTCAATCAGGTAGGCAAGTCCCGTAGAGATTGTTACCAACTAAAAGAAGAACACCCTAAAGAGTGGCAGTCATAACAGATATGGCCAATACAGCAAAAGGAGTAGAGGTACATAACACAATTTTTACTCGGTTCTCACGATTAAACTTATTTGTCTCCTGGAGAAATATGTAATACCATGATCTGCTCCTGATGAGTGAAGGATGTCCGCATGTCCCCTTCTTGCTGACTCAGCCCTGCCGCCATGTGACTTGCTCGTTTCCGTGTTGCACGAGTACCAGGATGATTGTTTGCAGCGCCTGACGGACTTTCTGATATTAATGAACGCTAATCAGCCTGTTCATTGGCTCGACCCCCTGAGTTGATGTTGACACTTATAAGAGATTGATATCCTGTCCTGTCTACAACATGTGTGGTTCGCATCGTTTTCGAACATGATCACAATTCAGATAAGCCCCGTGAAGGTTCACCCATGTTGGATCTCCTGAGTTATGGTTGGCCCATGATATGCACAAACCTTCGTACACCCATATCTCCAAAAGGTGCTCAAACCTTTGACCCTGCTTTGGTTCTAGAGCAGGCAAACCTCTCTCTCACATGGAGTTACCTTAATAATACCTAACAATACTAATAACTAATAACAATTGAAACAACTAGAGTGGTGTAATGGTAACACGGCGGGATACCACCTGAGTTAATATGACTCATGCCCCGTTAAGGGGAGCGCAGCTCCAGGTTCGAGTCCTGGCTCTGGTAGTCTTTCTTTTTTTAATCTTTTTTCTTTTTCCTTTTTCTTATTTCTTAATATTTATAGCAGCTATATAGATTGAATATATCCTCCCGCGATAAACAGCATCCATTATATTACTATTTTAATGAGATACCGTTGATCTTCTCTTATGACTTAGACCCTGGAAGTGTCCCTCCTTAAATACTACAGTCTCCCAACTGGGCAACCCAACTTTGAACAGATTCAACGACGCATTTCAAAACCTTTCGGTATGAAGCTGCCTGTGTTTAACATAATGGCGGCGGCAGCGTCTTTCGATATCGCGATGTTCTCGACATTAATTTATTTGAGCGTGCCTAGATCAAGCTGAGGACGCGACATAGGTTCAACCAACAACCAACCGGTTTCACCCGAACAATGCATCTCGTACGCACACCCGCTGGGCTAGCCCACATTGCGCAACACGTCGCATTCTCTAGTCTGCAAACTGTTACGAGACGGGGAAGCTACTGACCATGAGATTTTGTAAAGCGTAATTGATACGGTTGGCTGGTTGTCATTGGTCACGCTTGTCTGCCCGATACCAGGTCCATGGTTGGCTTGAGACCTTATTTCAACCGCATTGATGACGGCGTGGATGGAGCTAATGCTACAATGGCTGTGTCCCAATACTATGTCTTTACTAGAGGAGCGACATGGAGCGGGACAAATTCAATCACACACCATATCGCATAATTTATAGACGGGATCTCCCACTCTATTTCTACACGTCGAAAAGACACCAGCTTTTGGTGTGACAGATATAAGTCGCATCTATTGTTTGCTGGAATGGGTCAAGCAACCACGGAGCTGGAAAGCTCTGGCCGACTTGAAGCACAGCACGACAGCCCAAACGAGTTTTGCGAGATGGAGTTATGCTAAACTCCCCGCTTGTGCTCTACCGTAGACATGAGAGGAGACAATTAGGTAATCACATTCCATTCCAGAGCGTTTATAAGGGGGAAGAGTAAGGGGTTCGAGTCTGTCCGTGGTTTTATAAACTACCTTAAAGTTGCAATAGCACTTAATTTTCGTGTCATGGCGCCTCCTACTCACCCCTATATTAATCTACCCCTTTTGACCGATGATTGAACCCCTTTATCTAAGTAATTCCTTAATATGTGGTATAAACTAAGGTCGGGAGAGGAATGGTTCTCTGTATCGACGGGTAGCAGCTGCTATAATTAAGAGAATTCGGAGAGCGATGTCATCAACGAGGGAGAGAGGTATGGCATTGCAAGGGAGTGGCGGCCTTGACGAGGCGCAGATGGCAACGAGTGTCGATATAGTCGGCCATAGTTGGTAGCATATACAGAGTGCATTCAGAACGAATCACTGGCCTGGGTCGAGTCGCTTTGTACGAATGCATGATGCAAGTTCGGTACAACGGTAGGTAGCATAATACACTGTGTGTATTTCAAGACGGATGTAATAGGTAAAGGTTGACTAGACGACAACAGAGCGAGCGTGTCTATTCAAACCTATGGTGCCTCTACCTAAAGACATATCCATATGGATGTCTCCCATGGAATGTGTCATTAATTAGTCGCAAGGAGACAGTTGGTGGGCCGAGCGAACTAGGTTCAGCGCTGGCGATACGAGCGGTAGGCGTGGGAAATAACGCCTTTGATATCGATGCTCGTCCTGTTCACTTCGATTCGGAATAATTGAAGATGCCACCACCAAGTGACGGTTGCAGTAACTAGTCCATCGTCCACTGCGCAGGTGCAGTTGTATGCAGCTTCATTAGAAGGTTCCCTCTCTGTGTATTAGACCAAATACTTCACCATATAAAACCAACATGACTTCGTAGCTACATAGATACCACCCTTCTCGTGGGCCAAATTCCACCTAACTACATACGTAGCCAGAACATTTATGATCAAAAGTCACTGTGGGCCCATCACCGAGAATTTGCGTGAAACCTGACCAACCTGACTACGGTGCCTTCCAATCTTCCGATCCTCCAATCTGATATTGACCACGCTGGTACGCGGCAAACCATATCGTTGGGTATGCTTTTGGATGTCCTGCTTACCTAATTTACGTTTCCTGGAGCGGTTAGACAAGTGACAGCTGGATGGTCACTTGGGGAGACTGACTTCGAGTTTCTGACATGTTCTCTGGTACACCATCCCGCCCTAGCGTGCCTTTTACCCAAGGCCCTAGTCATAACCGCCCTGCTCCTTCCTCCAACATACTACATCTATATAAATGTTTTTGAACGCAGTTTCTTTCAACAAACACAGCTAATTGAGCCTCACTTGGTGTAGTGGTTATCATGCCGCCTGCCTGTGACCTACAGCCAGGATTGTAAGCCGGAGACCCGGGTTCGATCCCCCGAGTGAGGATACGAACGCTTCATGCGTTCTAATTTTTGCTATTGCAGCATATATATTTCATCACGATACCCAGGCCACCAGCATTCATGGCATTCGAACTTCTGTAACCCTTGTACAATCGCACATGTACTTCTGCCAACCAGAGCTTCAACCTTTCGTTTTGTTTGTTCGCTTGTTGAGTTTACCCAGCATGCGACATCAATCGGCATTTTTGCTCCGTTCTCGAGAATCCCCAAAGATAACGTATGTCAAAGTATCCGAATCCCGAGGCAAAGCACGCCAGATATTTTGCCCGAAGAAGGTGCCTGTAATATAGGATTGCCAGGTAGGTGTCCCATGCAACGTACTCTATGGGGCAGCATCGACAAATGCAGAAATTACAATGTCTGTCATTATGGCACCTTAAAGTTTCAACCTGAATATATCCTATTCGCTTCACTCTCGTCCCAGTCCGTTTCTAATAGATTAATTAATATAATCGGTGATTTACCTCTGGTCACGCACAGTTTATAATCAGGTGCTAGAACTTAAGTCCCATGATGGCATAGGTAAACACTCAATTGTACCTAGATTGCGGGGCCTCTCTTAGGTGCAATGTTGGTAAACAACAGGTGCGAGCTGTGAGTAGCAGCCCACTTTTGGTGGCCATAAAAAACCTCCAGCGTGCCGGAGCTGCGGCGCTAGACATTGTGACCAAACAAGGCTCATCAATCACTGCCTAGCAGCCTGCACGTATTAAGGAGAATATATCAATTGCTTTCCAGCGACCTCCAACATAATTAATATATACGTGCACCACAAGGCCGAGTTACTATCGAACTACTGCCACCGTAGATGATACTCCAGTTTCAATCAAACATCTACAATCCAAGGCGTCGCCGCATTCGTTGCAACCGCTAGAAGAGAAGCCACAACAGTACAGATTTTTTCTCCAATCACCCAGCCTGTATCTCATTGTCTTTCCCAAGTGTCCGTTCTGCAGGAAGCACCTGTAGCCTTCGCCCTATCATGAGGAAGTCCTTTACCGGAATAGCGGATATGTGCCTCGATAGGAGTGCAACTCTCGGCCATCGAGACCAAGACAGAGATTGGAGCAGTCCACAAGCGCGCTGTTTCTACAAGCTAAGTAGGTATCCAGATTCCAGTTAGAAGTTTGACATTCTGACATGGCGCAAATCAAGATGTAGTCAGTTCGATGCCCCAATTGAAGCTCAAACCCCTTTCCATCGCATTGTGTTCCAGCAACAGTCAACTCGACCCCAAGCCCTCCACCGAGCAGTAGCAAAGCGCATGTCGAAACAGAGCTGGACACAATTGGCCACGACACGGACAGAGACCTCGCAACGATGACTTGTCCGGCCCGCCTCCCATCCGCCCCATCGCCACTTGGAGTCGCACCAAAAGCCTTTCGGCGACAATCTCTGGTTCGATCAATAGCTAGATTGGCAGACCGAGCAACCTATGGCATATGCCTTTGCTTTATCTGAGAGAGAAATAACGGCGACTTCGAGCCTGTCCAACAACAGAGAATGCGTCCTCCGAGCCCCTGCCGGCCTATAGCTGTTGTTACTGCATCAAAGAGTCCAACGGTCCTTTTCGCCACCGAAGGATGCCTCGCCTCAGACGCCCCAGCCAATCCCCTGCTGAACCATATCATCTCGGCGTCTCAGGCATCAAAGCCATACAATTGATTGGGACGCTATAGCCATGGGCAGATCTCGCGACGCATCAATGATGCCCATGAGCATGGAGTTTGACGTGAAGGCTGTGACGGAGGTGAGGGCATCACCGAAAGTGGTATGTTGTGAAGATTGACTCTCCCAGGGAAGCATAAGCTCTGGATGCTAACATGTTTGTTCTACCAGAATCTAGGTACCGGAAACGTGCTCAACTAGATGCTTTTCTGCGACCACTACATACCTATCTACTTACTCAACATCGGATCCCACGCCGAGTGCCTTATACCAAACAAACTATCGATTGTCTCTCTCCTGCCAGGGGAGCAGTCCCACATATTATACCTGGTGGACTTGCTGTCCCCCTTTACCCGACGCAAACTCGAAAGGTGCGAGATACATGACCGCGAACGCCAGCCGGCGCCGCCTGTCCCCAATAAGAACCCCTTTGTTGCCGACTAGCCTGCCCCCTGTCCTTGCTACTCGCATAATGGCTCGTCGTCTTCGCCGACTGGACCACCGCGCTCTCGTCGCGGAGGCCCGCGATTCTTTTCCAACCGACAACGCTCCAAGATGAACAGCCAGGCAATGCTGCACGCAAAGCCCATGTTGCAGACGCGCATGATCATCAACATCAACTAGCCCTCCCTCCGGAGCGGTGGTCACGTCGCAGCCACCGTTCGGTCGGTCCTGTGGCCCAAGTAACTCGTCCCCGGGGATCTGCTGCTATTCCACGAGGGCCGCACCAAGGTTTTATGGATACTTTCTTTTGTCTGTGTGTCTCCCATTGCTTGTGCTATGCCATATCTTCCTCCGAAGGCCCGATGCGTATGTAAAAGGAAGATAAGCGACGAAGTTGCAAGCTTGGTTTCTTGCCTAGGGGCCGGGTGATTGAGGCACGAACCGAAGCACCAAGAGATGGGGCGAAGGAGAAGGGCTACGGTGGCGCCATCGTTTGCGCAGGTCTCTGCCGGGGGATTGAAAGTGAACAGGGCCGATGGGCTGGGGTATCGTGAAGTTGAAGGGGTAGGACCGGAAGATGGCGCTGATGCCGACCACGACGGAAAAGTTAAAGGACGAGTAGTGGGATGCTGCGTCGCCGTGGCGGAGTGATGTTTTTATGGACATAACTAGTATGGAACTAGTTGGCGATATCAGCCAATTTTTCCACTTTCCAACTTAAGAACATGTAGTACGATGTGAAGGCATATTATTAGATTATAGTCTCGAAAAAGAAAAAGAAAAAGAAAAACCCCCACCCCGAGAGCCGAACTCGGATCTTGCTCCCCCTGTAAACCCAGGCACCAGAGTTAGACTCCGGCGTGTGACGCAGCATGTGCTTCCAGTACACCAGGCAGGTTATGTGCTGATTATTGAAAAGATTGAAGGAATCTAGGTTCATGTACCCCTATTCTCCCTTGATAGACTCTAACTTAAGTTTTGTTTAACTCTGGGCAGTGGATATTGGCTGAAGTAACACCACCGATTTATGAAGCTTACGGAAATACGTATGGCAGCACGAAAGACTTGCTCCCATCGAGTTCCACACCGAGCAAAAGCGAAGCTCCAGGGCCAAGATTCGGGAGCCGCGAGATTGTCAAGTAGGCGAGGTATCGCTACCCCGGGGCTCGTTGCTCAAGCCGTCGAGGAGAGCCAAGACGAAGGAGGGGGTGCTGCGCCAGGATGATGGTGCGACATCTGCGCAGATACATTCAGTTAGGTTTGCAAATATGCCCATCCACCTCTGCACTGCATTGCCTTTGCAAACTGTGAGTGCCCTTCGGCCAGGTATTTACCTGAGCATCACAAGGACGGGCTTCCGAGTCTTGCCGACGCCATATGAGACGTGCGACCGGTTAACTTTCTGGGTGGTCACGACTATCTGCAGAATATAACGTTAAGGGCATCGTACAAGTCATGAGTTCCCACTAAGAATCCTGCGCCTACCAACTTAGAGCCAGGCTCTTATGCCACCAACCTCTTGACCCTACCATTCCCCAAGTTGACATCAACACCACCAACCCCCCGCATCTCCGCATCCTTGCTCATCCGGTTATACCACACAATATATCCCCAAGCCACGACCATCAACCCGGCCGCGACGCACGTCAATATCAACCCCGTCGTCATGCCCGCCGTGTAGCGCGGCGCCTCGCTGGAGCGGAAGATCCAGGCCGAGACGAAGTTGCCCGCGTTGCCGACGCCGATGACGAAGGCGGAGCCGAAGGCCTTTTGGAAGGGCGTCGCCGCGTTGAGGCAGGTCAGCGCCCAGAGCATCGCCATGGACGTGTACGTGCCCATGCAGGCGAGGTAGAGGGCGAGGAGCTGCACGTTGGGGGCGAATCGGGTTGTTTCGCGGAGGATTGCGTAGCCGATGATCTGAATAAAAGCAGCCACACGACAGTCAATTCAGCCATTCGACCCATTACTGCCCAGGAGAGAAAGACGGAGACGAATGGAGAGGGAAAATGAGATCAACGCACCGCCAAGAAATAACCGAAAAGCGCGAACCCGCAGCGGTGGTTCAGCCGGTCCGCCGCCCACCCGGCCATCAAGCACAGCACAGCCGCGACGACGAAGATGGGTGCGACCTGTCCCTGGACCCGTGGCACCGTCCAGTCGCTGCCGTGGAACGCCTTGATGAACGAGGGCGCGAAGACGGCGACCGAGGAAATCGTGGTCACCGTGAACACCATGATAGCCGACCAGAGATAACTCAGCGGGTTCGAGAGGAAGACGCGGACCTCGGCCGCGATCCCGATGGTGGGCTTGCGGGACTCGATGGTCGCGGCAATGACGGCCTTCTCCTGCTCGGAGAGGAAGGTCGCGTTCTCGGGTCGACCGATGTTGGACCCGACGCAGGCGAGGCCGATGGTGATGGTCAGAAGTCCCTCGATCAGGAAGATCCAGCGCCAGCCGTGCCAGCCGTTGGCGCTGTCGATCTGCGCGATGCCGAACGCCAGGATATTGGATACGACGTTGCTGACGATGTTGGAAACCACCAGCATCGAGAGGCGCCACTGCAGGTGGGTGGCCGGGTAGTAGAGCGATAGCACAAAGACGCAGCCGGGCATTACGGCCGAGTCGACGATCCCGACCAGGAACCTGGTCGCCAGTAGCGCGCCGTAGGACCTGTCGAAAGCTTGACCTAGGGTCACAACTCCTTTGGGTAGAGGACTTCAATTAGCATGTCCCAATTCGGAAACGCTAGTGGTGATCGAACTCAGGGAGAAGAAGAAGAAGAACTATAAGATCGCGGGTAGGGAAACCGACCGAGGCCGACCGTGACGAGACTGAGATAGCGCATGTACGGCAATCCAGCCCGTCTTTCCAGCCAACGCATGAGCAGATTGCTCGGGACCTCGAACAGGACGAGCATGACCACAGGGATGACGATGACCAGGAAGGTCTGCATGGACCCCATGCCCAGGTCTTCCGGCAACCCCTGGATCAGCGCCGCGCCAATGTTAGTGCGGCCCATGAGCGAGAGGAAGTTGAGGAAGAACATGGGTGTGAGTATTTTCAGGTCGAGCTTGTAGCATAGCTTCGGGTCGAAGGCCGCCGTCGCCGATTGGACGGCCCCACTAGCCAGGTCCAGGGGCGGGGAGCAGCCCTCCGCGGTAAGCTTCTCTGGATCGCTGGCCATTGTCGGCTGCTGTATCTTTCCGAACAATGTCATCCGAACTCGACATCAGATGAATGTTGAATGGAAGTCGTCAATATGGACGAGAATTCTGGAATAAGGGCCCCATGGAGATGAGCAGCTTGATCGTTTGCGGGGGTTTGCGCCTACCCCGATCGGATTTCTAATGGTGTGATGGTGGCCTGCACGATGACAAGCTCCAACAGGGACCAGAATACCGGGGGTGCATGCGAGAATCTTTCCGGTTGGCGTTCAGAGACGGGTCAGGGTGGAGGAGGTTGCAATGGTAGCAAACAAGTCCACTCAGAAGGGGGTGTAAGATGCATGTTTACGGCGCGGCATGTCACCTTAAGGACGGTAGTTGATTCAGACAAGCATTTCCATCCCTGCGTCCCGGCAGCGTCGAACCAGAGCCTTGGCCAATCTGCCTCGGCGCGACCATCGAGCAGCTCAAGACCACCGTTCGCCCCTTAATAGCGAACTGGGTGCCAGGTTTTGGCAAGCAGATACGCCACGGTATAGAGAGCAATGGTATTGTCCATTAGAGAGAGTTGATGGAGAAAATTGAAGATGTAAGGGGTTGAAAAGGTCTGCACTAAGGAAGATGACTAATGCCACGAACGATCCCGCATGTTTGCTACAGTGCATAAGGCTAAAGACTAGTGCCTGTACCAACTAGATATTCTATCAGATTTTGTCATCCCTCGCATCTGTAGTATCCCTACCGGAACCATTGATCGTCTAATTCACCGATAGAGGCTTGCGGTGCCATCCCGAATAAGGAACTGATCTTCCGGAGGGGTAAAACGACCCAATAGGATATTGAATACGCTCCCCTAGTCATGAATCTCAGTGCCAATCAATACGAGCATCAATGCTTCACCGATAGTAGGAAACGCGAGCGGTGGATATGTGGCGTCCGATCAATTGGCATCCGATCAGCCGCTCGCCCTAAATTATGAGGCGACAGGTGTGGGCAATTCGGCAGACTCAGCTCGTATGGCATCGGAACCAGACTGTCGGCACCTTTTTTCAATCCAAACTTTGGACCTCGGACAACTTGCCAAAGAAAGAGTCTTCCCCTTAAAGACAAAGACGAAGGAATAAGACGAGATCCATGGCTAATCAGCACACCAACTTTTGACACACACCCCTCATTCTTTGTCCTCCGCATAATCGACGACGATCACCGCCGACCATCATGGACGAAGAATACAGCTTCCCCACGACCCGCAGCTTCTTGGGGGACGTCATCTTGGTCGTCGGGGTGGTGATGCTGGCCCTGGACACTCTGTTCGTCTCGATGCGGATATGGGGTCGACGCCGGTACAGCAGGACACCACGCCAGTCGAGCGTGTCCTATGGCGAGCCCCGCTACTGGGTGGTGGTGTCGGACGCGGCCATCCTCTTTTCTTATGTATGTGAAAGTATTGTATATGGAGTTGCTGTACTTGCACTGTACTGTGCTCGGAGTGTTGCAAGCTCTCAAAACGTCTGACACATAGTGTTCCTAGCTGTGCGCCATCGGCTTGGTTGCTATCGGGATTTATGGTAAGCTTTCCCCTTATCTAGCTGTTTCCAGTCTCTGTTGCTCTCTCTTGTCGCTTGCTGGGAGGCGCAGACTAACCGGATCTACCAGCGGTGCGATGCGGCGAAGGGTTGCATTACTCGCAGCTCACCTTGCCTCAGCAAACGCAGAAGCTTAAGGTGCTCTACGTATATTCGATCCTGTCAGTGATCTGCCCTCAACTTCTCTACGCTGCCACGGTACTTACGCAAGTCTCTATTTACATCAATCACAGCTACAAATTCATTGTCCCGATCCCCAAGATCGCGACCGTCTTCCTGTTCCTGGCCATCGCGCCGCCGCATCTGCGCGCCTTCATCGCCTGCTGCAAGATGACGGCCGCCTACATGGTCACGTACTGCGTCGTCACCACCTTCGTCGCCATCTTCCAGTGCGGGCCCGACGTCTCGATCAACTGGCTGAGCCCGGGGAAGCCGGGCTACTGCATCAACCTGGCCACCTTCTGGACCGCTCAGTTCGCCGTCGACATCAGCGCGTGCCTGATCATGGTCGGCCTGCCTTGGTGGCTTTTCGCTTCGTAAGTAGCCGACAGATATCCATACTTTCTCACACCACCGAACATGGGAGGGCTAATGCTGTTGGTGATCACTAGCATTCAGTACAAGCGCAAGAACGTCATCGCCACGGTGCTTTCCACTCTGGCTATCGGGTATGTCTGTTATTCTGCCACAGGTTGGGGGAGATGGAATCGATTGTTTGTTTGTTGGTCTAACATGTGTGACATAGGGAAACCATCCTCGCGGCTACATCGCTATGGCTCTTGGCCAAGGTCTTGACCGAGGCCGTCAAGCCTAACCCAGACATTGCACGTGAGTTAACCCAAGAAAGCGGCGCTTTCTTCCGCGACCGTCGCTTTCTCCTCCCCGTGATCAAGCACGACTAGACACCTGGTTACTGACTTCCTGTCTATAGACTCCGAGTCTGTCGGACTCGTCGTCTCCCAGCTGCATGTCAACTTTGGCTGCATTTCGGCCTGTGTCCCGACCGTGCTGAAGTTGTTCGAAGAGGGTTGGGTCGCCCTGGGAGGGCGGATCAAGTGGATCGAACGCACCCTCAACACGAGCCAGCAGAAGTCCCAGAGCACCGGCCGAAGGTCCACGGCCATCCATCTAAGCGCGCTCAAGTCGGCCGAGCGCGGTGCCACTAGCGGTGGCGATAACAGTGGTGTTGGTGGTAACCGCAGCAAAACACCGGTTCTTGTGGGGCCGTATCTCAACCCCGAATGCGACGATGACGATGGGTCGATGGGGAGCCAGCAGCGCATCATTTCGAAATCGGGAGGAGGCAATATACAGGTGCAGACGGAGGTTTCTATCTCGGTGGAGACGGATAGGGGTGGGACTTATTCGGAAGATAATGGGAGCATAAATGAACATGGGCACGGGCACGGGCACGGACGGTTAACTTCATCTGCGTTCCGTGGGTAGCTCACGGGACAAGTGCTCATTGATGTCACTTCGTGACTTGATTCGCGTATTGGGTTTGCTGACCTGAGAGAGTATTGTATAAATGAAATTTGCATATAATAGACCCTTCCGTCTGACCTTGTAATATACATATCAACTTGTCCAAGATTGCACTGCCGAGGACCGCAATGCTGATTTGCTGTCCCGAAGAGCCTCAACATTGGCCTGTGTCGTCGTAGCCAAGCATTTTGAGATCATCGATATTTAAAGTAAGTAGGCTAATAATAGTGTTAGTTACTGGTGATAACCTAGAGAGAGTTCAGATTATCTCAACCAATTGAAGAACTCTTACCATACATATATTATATACTTGGTCTGGAGTTCAGGTGTGGCAATACTGGTGGCATGACACTATGTTACCGAGTCGGCCCAACGTTACCCCGTCTCATGCATCCCTGGATGAGTAAGTACCCGAGTCGGCGCAATACTAGAGACACCACCACATGGTACCCTAACAGCAAGGCGTTAGAAACCAACAGCAATAAATCATCAAAAGTGTACACCTCGCAGACTCTGTTTCTACCCTTGACAAGGGCAACTAAGTCCCCGAGGAAACCATTCGGTCCGCAGCATGTTCTCTTGTCTTTGGCAATTTCGGATCCAGGTCTGGGAATCTGCCAGAGACACTGGGCGTGTAAATTGCTCTGGAATGCAGCCCCCAACAGAAGCTACATCACTGGGGAAACATGAGCACTCCTCAATTGCAATAACACCAAAGACTCGCCTGTCCCTGCATCTAGAGTAAACAGTTGTTTCACCTAGCCGCAACCACAGCGTTTACCATAACCACCAGCGAATCCCCAATATGGCCATCAAGACCACCAAAACCGCCCTCGTGACCGGCTGCAGCGAAGGCGGCCTCGGCTTCGCCATCGCCAAGGAGTTCCAGGCCCGCGGCGTGCACGTCTTCGCCACGGCGCGGTCGCCCTCCAAAGTAGCCGCGCTCGCGGGGTTGCCGAATATCACCGTCTTGGCCCTGGACGTCACGTCGGAGGCGTCCATCCAGGAGGCGGTGCGGGTAGTCGCGGAACAGACTGGCGGCAAGCTCGATACCTGGTCAACAACGCGGGCAACCAGTACGTGATGCCGACCCTGGACTTGGATATCGAGGTCGCCAAGCAGATGTACGAGGTCAACGTCTGGGGCGTGGTGGCTGTCATCAAGGCGTTTGCGCCACTCGTGATCGAGGCTAAGGGGACCATTGCCAACCTTGCATCCATCTCTGGTCTAGTCCGGCCACCGTACATGGGTAAGTAAGCAATGGGGTTGACATCCAGCAAGCCATGTTGGTTTCCATACTCGAAGCTGACTCAGAAACAGGTGTCTACGCCGGATCCAAGTCCGCCTGCGAAGCCATCAGCGAATCGCTCCGGTACGAGCTTCAGCCCTTCGGAGTCAAAGTCCTGACCGTCATCGTCGGCGCCATCAAGACCAACATCTTCAACAACAGACCCGAGTACGAGTTGCCTCAAGGGTCGCTCTATGACCCTGCGCGGAAAGAGGTGACGGCTCGCATAGCCGGAAGAGACGTCGAGGGCCGCCTTGGGAAGCCCGAGGACTTCGCCAAGAGCCTCGTCGGAGATATGATGGGCGGCGTGAGCGGCACCATTGGGCGCGGCAATATGTCGAGCTTTGTGCGGTTTGCTACTGCTGTGTTCCCGCGGTTCATTCTTGTGAGTAACCTTGTTGGTGTCGGAAAAACTCCGTGGTGTAGCGTGATGGAAAATATGTTAACCCTTGGTCGTTTTACACTAGGACCGCCTAATCGCAAATGGCACTGGACTTGAGCATATCGGGAAGTAGCGGGGGGAACGCCTTGATGCCAGCCGGCATTCTAGATGTGATCGAGGGCCTTGAGAAATAGGAGCTGAAATACTCGCATATTGGACGTTGGCTACACCTAGGGGGCAGGGCTGTCATTGCATGCTTGCAAGATGTGGTATGCGCCAATTGATCTCATTCCTTTCTACGCATGCAGACCCATAGAGATTTTAATGGGGGTGTATGAACTACGACAATTAACAAGAGCCGAGCTGTTGCGGATGAGGTGCCGGATCCCTGGTGCTGCTGCGCGCCTATTGGCTGGCGGGCTTTTGACGTGATATTGCACCATACTGACGCTGCCGAGATAGCGGGGGTCGAGCACCCCGGTGGGTTCCAACAGCCCAAAACGATGGGCAGGGATAATTCTGGAGAGGGTGATCACGGAATCTGCTTGAAGAACGCGTTTTCCGTTCAATTGACTTTGATAATGGGCATCATCAATTGAAGTGATTGGCCAGCCCGCAGTCGCCCTATGGCATCATCACGGTCTTGGTCCACCCCTTCGGGCCCGGGGGGCGCTCTGGGTCAATAAATCCTGCATATCCATCAAGATAAGAGTGATGGAATTGGAATAGATCATTGGCCTCGGCTCTTTGGATGTGTGTCTCCCACGCCCCTGCGCGAATGAGAACATGCTTATCCTTGACGTCGTGCTGCATGAGCAGCCGGTTTTTGATGTGGTGCCCCAAGAAACGATAGCGACATATATAGAACAGAAGGCTGTACCTCACTTAAAAGCAACCTTACCGTTCTCTCTAGATGCTCGTCTCTCGTCAATTGGATTTCGACGCCGTGACCCTCTGCCGTACGACCGACCCCTACCAACGACGTATCCTACGCCGCCATGGCCGACGACCACAAGACCCCGCGGAGTGTGAACTCCAACAAAGGGACGGACTCCGCCAGCGACAAGACCCCCTCCTCCTTGCGTCAGGGAGATAACGATACCTTTGCTGGAGGAGGCGATATTCGATTCTACGAACCCATACCCGAGTATGAGGGCTACCACCGTTACGATCCGAAAGAGACATGGTCACCACAAGAAGAGAAGAGGCTACTTAGAAAGGTCCGTCACTCAATCTAATATTCATCTTATCATCACTGTGTTCTTCGCAAAATAGCTGGGCCTGGATGAAAACTTGTCGGGCTATCAACTCTCGATCCAATTGTCCCCTTTTGGCTACTGACAACACAATAGATCGACTACAGAATCTGTTCATGGGCTTGTCTCATGTTCTTCGCGCTCCAATTGGACCGAGGAAACATCCAGCAAGCTTTGTCGGATGGTATGCTGAACGACTTGGGGTTGTCCACAAACCAGTACAACACGGGCATGACCATATTCTACCTCTGCTTGTAAGTGAAACATATACTTCAATCTCTCACCTTCTCTTTTATATGCAACTTACTGACATCCTACAGTCTCTGCGCAGAGCTCCCATCCCAAATGATCTCCAAGAAACTCGGCCCCGATGTCTGGATCCCCATCCAAATGACCTCATGGAGCATCGTGGCGTGCTGCCAGAGCCGCCTCAGCGGCGCCTCCTCCTTCTACGCGACGCGCGCCCTCTTGGGCCTGATCGAGGGCGGCTTCATCCCGGACGTGATCCTGTACCTGAGCTACTTCTACAAGTCGCGCGAGCTGCCGCTCCGGCTCAGCTTCTTCTGGGCCGCCTACATCTCCACCAACATCGTCTCGGCCTTCCTTGCGTACGGCATCTTGCGGCTGCGCCACGTGACGGACTGGGAAGGGTGGAGGTGGTTGTTTGCGCTCGAGGGCGGGTTGACCGCGCTGATTGGGATTTTGTCTTGGTTTTATCTGCCGCCGTCGCCGACGGAGACGGCGAGTTGGTTTAGGGGGAAGGAGGGGTGGTTTACGGAGAGGGAGGAGAAGATTATGGTGAACCGTGTTCTGAGAGACGATCCAGGAAAGGTAAAATCCCTATTCCACTATCGAAAAGTGTTTGGGTATTCGTCTGCTAACGCGACAATTCAGGGCGGCATGCACAACCGCCAAGGCCTGGCCCTCCAACTCCTCTGGGAAGCCCTGACCGACTACGACCTCTGGCCCATCTACCTCTACGGCCTGGTCTGGAACATCCCCGCGACGCCCATCACGGCCTACCTGACCATCAACCTCAAGACGCTGGGGTTCGACACGTTCCAGACCAACCTGCTGACCGTCCCGGCCTACTTCCTGTTCCTGCTGCAGGTCGTCTTCTGGACCTGGGTCTCGGAGCGCATCAACAACCGCTTCTTCTGCGTGCTGGTGACGCAGATTTGGTTCCTGCCCATGGCCGTCGCGCTCGAGGTGTTGCCGGGGACGGCGAGTCCTTGGTCTTGGTATACGCTGAGTATATTGATGATTGGGTAAGCTCTGGACACATCATCGTTGCTGGATGAAAGACTGCTGACAGGTTACACAGTCATCCTTACACGCATGCTATCGTAAGTTGAGCATCGAATCCGTTTTCCGTGATGACGCTAACTCCATATCAGTTGGTTGCTCTCACGTCACGTAACGCCGGCACCGTGCGTACCCGCACGATCGGTAGCGCGATCTACAACATGTGCGTCCAGGCTGGAAACATCATCGGATCGAATGTAAGTCATACATACTTCACTTACCCCCAATGATCAAGACTAACCACCGAGTATGTAGATCTACCGGGACGCGGACCGTCCCCTATACCGAACGGGCAACAAGGTGCTCTTGGGTCTCATATCCTTTAACATCGTCTGGGCGGTGGGTATGAAGTTCTTCTACATCTGGAGGAACAAGACCAAGGAGAAGCTGTGGGGCGCCATGTCGCGTGAGGAAAAGGATCACTATTTGAACACCACGAAGGACGAGGGCAACAAGAGGCTTGACTTTAGGTTTGCTCACTGATGATGAGTTGGCAGTGTCAACACAACAATAAAGTATAGATATCAGAGCTCGAAGGCTTTTGTCGCATGGCGAACTAACGACCGATGCGAGCTGAGAATTTGAAATATCAAGCCCATAAGCAGCGCCCGTCCATCCACTTGATTGTTGATGTTGTCGCAGAAATATATGCCGATGCTATATCTCTTGGAGTCCGCCTGGTTTTATTCGAGCTCCTAAGTCTCCAGGCGCAGCCGACTTTTTGTCAGCAGCTGTAGTCGATCGGCCAAAAGCTTGCTACAGCGGCGACTAGACACTTTCCCACGCATTTTGAGTATTCTGAAGAGAATGAACCATCGCCATAATCTGCGGTTCAATATTTGGTCTTCGACCATAATCCGGGCTCCATGTTGAATTAGGATGCTGACAATACCGGCGTCAGCAGAATTGGCCGCCAAGGACAAGGCGGTTTCCCCAGCTAATGTTCTCCAATGCGTAGAGGCGCCGGATTTGAGAAGTGTCGGAACTGTTTTCAGTTTCCATTTCCTAGAGGATAGGAGGAAACGGCGAATATCTTCTGCAGTGTTATATAACTCATCCGGTGGTACCACCGCCTTTTCCCCTGATAGCTTCTATCAATGGCGTCGTTCCCGTACGACCCACGAAATTGATTTCGGCGCCGTGGCTGAGCAGAACCATTGCCATATCCCAAATTCCACACTGCATCGCCAGAGTCAGGATTGAATTCCCGTGCCTGTCGACAGTGTTCACATTGGCTCCCTGCCGAAGCAATATCAGGACCAGCTCAACGTTGCCGAACAGGACCGCCCCAATCAGCTCGAAGCGTCCTGAATAGCCAGAGTCAGAGAATCTGCCAAAGTTGCCGCGCTTGAGACAGAGTTCGAGCCCTCTATTGTAGCGGACAGCTACTCCCAAGGTATTCACTTGCCCCTCTGTATTGGACCAGTGTTCTTTTACGAAGCTAGACTGGTCCACAAAAATGTAAATGTCATAACCGCTAATAGGGAGAGACATATTTGTTATAGGTTGCAACAAGATATCCCGTCGATTTTCCACACCTGCAGTCGACATTCTCTTATCGTATTCGTCGAACAACAGGTTTAGCATTTTGTCGACATCTTCGTCCGGGTATATTATTGAAGGTTGTATCGTGTCGGCTAGTGCGGTGCGGCCGGGCTCCCAGCTGGAATAGATGTCGGCTCCACAATCCAACAGCTGCTCACAAATTTCGACACGATGGCTGCGTACCGCCATCGCCAGTGCTTGGCATTTGAAATGCGTTCTGTTGAATGTTTGGGGGGGGCGGAAATAAATCGAGCAACCATTGCGCCGGCACTTGACTTGAGTTGTCCATAACTTGCACCATGGCCCTTGATTGTCGTATAGAACGCCACGTTGGCTTTTTCAGGTGGGATAGGAGAAGCGAAGCGATTTCAACCTCCCCACGTTCAAGCCAGTTCTCCAAAGTGGAGTGGTGATCGAGTTCCTCGAAAGCTAAGACAAGAGGCGATTTAGCCCTGGTATTGTAATAATTATGTTCTTCAGCATCTCCCGGAATGGCGAGCTCCAAGTCTACAACCGCGCCTTGTTGTAGAAGCCACTCGACCTTGGGCACATTCTGCTCAGTAACCGCAATTGCAAGTGGCGTCAGTCCGTAGGCATCCTTGGATTCCAAATGGCTTCGCCGAAGCATAATGTCCCAAATGGATCGAGCCTGTAGCTGATGCTGGGCCCATGGTATTACCCCCAATAGGTGGCGATGTGCAATGGACTTGGTGGAGCTTCTGGGAAAAGTCCCGCACCATTCTGGATTCTCCACTCTGCCCAATGGCTCTGCAAAATGTTCTCCACTGTGAAGTATGGACGGGATAATTCACGACAGATGTCTGGGGCCGTGCAAGCCTTCATGTGTCGGGGCAGAAACTCGATAGCGTATGGTTTCAAAACGTCGCTTTGTGAAGTTCGTTCGAGTATCTTTAGACATGTCCTCATGATGATCCGATGTCCGTTCTCGACATGCGTTCGGGTGGCGACAGAGTCCGTTGGAATTATCAGATGCGGCTGAGCCAGAAATTCCTTTACTGAGCTGTGAACAAATCTGACAGTTCCGGTCTTGTCATTTACCACAAAGAGATGGTCGCAGTAAATAAGAAGGTCCTTGATGCGTTCCTGATGTTTGTGAGTGACGGAGCCCATGATAGCGCGGGCTAACTGTGGCAGAGTCAAGGGTACAAATGCCAATGCGGTCCAGGTAAGAAAAACTTGGATTTCCCGCCATTCTTCTTCATGTTCCTCGAAGATGTGGTGCAATATTCGGCGGTATTGCTCCTCGAGTCCTTTCGGAGTGCGTTGCAATGCCTTCATGACCTTACTGGAGGTGCGATACTCCGATAAATCCCTGACGACGAAGCTTATCCAGAGGAATGAGCCTTCTGATCGATTCCGGAGTTCATCAGAAATCGGTCGAATCCACCCGTCGAGGTCAGTCTTGTGGGATAAAGAGTCCCGAATTTTGCTGGCAATAAAAAGCTCGATGTCATGTTGTATGTGCACGTCACACTCCTGAAGTCGGAGGTTGGAGAAACCGCGGAGGCCGCTTTGGTCTCTGCTCACGACTGCAAGCTTAAAAGTATTCGTTGAATGCGCTGCTTTGATCACTGTGAAGAGGTCATGAAACCTTTGGGCGAGTTTGCGTGATGATTCCTTATCGCACTCGTCCAATCCATCAAGGATACAGAAAGTCGGCGCTGAGTCTTGTGACGTGACTAAGGCCTCGAAGACATTCCAAATAGCCTGCGGTCTCGAGAGTGTGTAACTAGCAGCCTTTTCAGAGCGAAAGTTCGGCCACACATGCTGATCGAATGATTCGTTTGAGGTCACTCGGAGTAATTGGACGAGTAGACCTCGAAGAACTGCGGTCTCGGTGTTTCGCTTCTCGTCATCGTGACGACAGAAGAAGTAGGTGACACGCTCGCTGTTCTCTTCTAGGCTTTCGGTGATGAAGATGGATAGCATCGTCTTGCCCATGCCAGGTCCACCGGAGATCCAGAGTTGTGCGCAGTCACCTTGGAGCCAGTTCCGATAGTCAGGGTGAGTCTGAATCCAGAGGCATGTTCCTTGGAGACGCCTTCCCTTTTCGTTTTGGAGTTCGGCTCGATCATCAAATGGATCCGTTAGTCGTAGGTCATCGAGGACCTTCGCCCGCCTCGTGGCAATATCGGAATGGTCTGGATTATGTCAGCGACTTTGGGCACATCTTGAATAGTAGAATATCGTCCTGCACCGAATGAACATCCATGGAACGTCCCCGCTAGGACCATGGAATGAGGACCTGCATTGATGCCATGAATATTCTGGTGATGGGGTGAAGCCATTTTGGTGGACGGCGTGTCGCGAGACGAGAAGTATGAATGCGACATTAAGAGGACTTCCGGGCGGGCAAAACGGGCAACCAAATCCCTAATACGTCGGGTCGGAGTGCTTGACGCCCCTGCAATACTGTTCCCGTCTTCCATCGCATATGGACCAATCACGATTGCGCTAAGAATACTTCCACGCAGTGCCATCCAGCACAGCCTTAATCTGCACTTCGTTGAAGGCCCCCGGTGGTCACGCATGAGGGCACTGATAGCTGTAACCAATGGAAGCTGCACTCAAGACTTCATGTTTCGGGGCTGAGCAAGCCACCATGCATCGGTTATTGACCGCCTGGCCAAATTTCAGGCAGGAGGATGGGTTCTGCCCAATAAGGGTTTTTTCAACGTGCCACTTCGTCATCAGTGTGTCGTCAAGGCATAAAAGGACTGATCCTCTACGCAGCCTGCTTTGCCTGTCGACCTTAGGCACACAAGTCGGTCGCGCCTGCCTGATTGCTGTTTCATGGCGCTGGTGTGTGTCGCATTGCAGGACACTGCGCCGCTTCTTGCTGCATGCTAGTACCCGCCCGTCCTAGAAGAGCAGTGCAATCGGAAGAACAGATTAAGGTAGGCTTTCACTTATCAAGTGCAGTTATATATGAAGGTATTCTGCTGCATTATACGTGACATGATCAAGCAACCCGCAAGTGTGTCACGCTCCTATGCCGGACCCAATATCAATCGGTGGCCTTATTTTGGCCGTTTTGCATTCCGTCGGAACAATTTCGTCACTCATTGGGGACATCAAGGACGTCCCATACCAGGTCAGGTTTCTCCGCTCCGACCTCGAAGCCCTCAAGCCCGCCTTGGACCAACTCAGCGAAATCATCGGTCGGCCGGGGCAGAACGAGAATCCCGTCGTACACAACCTTTCCCCCGCACTTCAGCAATGCCAAGAAGCATCACAGCTCTTCCAGGAATCCCTTACCCAGTGGACAAAACGCCTAGTGGATGGGAAGCTGGCCTGGATAGATCGAGTCAGCATCGCGACCCGTCATCAACGTCAGATCGACGGTTTCCAGAAACAGCTGGCCGCCTGTAAGCAGAGCCTCATGCTTAGCATCACGACCACGCACTTGTAAGTTAGCCCTCAGCCATATGTCCGAATAGGCTGACAGGGACTAGATCTCAGTCTCAACCCAAGACTCCAAATCCCCGTGACGACTATTTCTGGGACCAGGTGGAAGTGCTCGAAAGAAATGCAACTGAGACCGGAAACTACTTCAGCGCCGACATGAGTCTTATAGACGACCAAATCAGAGATCTTGTGCTATCCCAGCCCGCGGATAATGGCAGCACGTCTCAGGACCTTCCAGATAACGCCATCCGGCAGCTGCAGCTTTACAAGGCGGCGGCCGAGCACTTCTACAGGCTCTGTTCCGAGTCGATCCCCAAGACCGTGACGGAGGTAAAGCAGCAGCGTATCCGCAACGTCAAGACAAGCGAGGACAGTGTAGCCCACGTGGGCATCTTCAACGAGCGGGAAGGGGCAGAGAAGATCAACCAGGACATTTCTGACATTCTAACCGACAACAAGAGCTTTGTTATTGTAGGAACGGCTAACGGGATTGATTTCGACCAGATGCATATGAATATGCGTAGTTAGCTCGTGGTTGGTTGATATGGAGAAGTCGAGGGTGAAGGAGAAGAGATCATGTATTGAGCTCGTTGTGCTACTCCGTATCGCAGTGGCCTGGGGTTTGACCATAGTCGTGGGTTGAGATCGTGTTTCTGCGTGGATAGACGCTGGGAAGACCAAGCGGAACATGTGGAGGTTCGAACAGCACGACACATCATGGATTGGAAATAGTTTACATGCAGAGGCTATTTACCCAAGCACCCGCAATACGAACCATAGCCATGAACCAGTGTCTTTTGGGCTTATGGCCCTTGGCCAATTGCGTTGATGGGACCATTGCAATATGTCAGCTGTGGTGGCGATGTTAGCGCCACTACGTGAAAAGGCCCTATCATCGTAACGTAAACAATGCACTTGCGACCCAGCTGCTGTTGTGGAAAATCAAAACAATTGCACTTGAACTTATTTCCCCCAGCATTAGAGACCATTGTTTTGCAAAAGCAACTCATTCAGCCTCGATTTCACTCTGCCGTACTACTCTACACGGGCTTCCTGGCCCATCCTAATTACTCCGGAGTCAGAAGCTCGTTCGATGAGTGTCGACCAGCGTCATTGGCTGTCATCCCACCTAGACAGCCGCTGCAGCAGTCCGAGGCAGGATCTTTTCGTCTTAGCCACCAACTGGCGACCAGAGTATAGAGTGTCCAAGCGGCCTGGAGAAAGACGAGATCGGCCGTCAAGAGGGCCATCGTCAGATTGAAGGCCGACCGCCGGCGGGGCACCTGGCAGATGTACTGCGCCGAGATGACCGAGGGGTGGACGCCGAGCGGCCCCACGAACTGCTTCATCTGGTCATAGCTCTGCGTCGCGGGGCCGGGCTTCGCGTTGGGGACGACGTTTTCCTGGGCGGACGGGAGCTGGGCAGCAAACGTCTGCAGAGTCGTCGCGTCGGCCAGGAGGTTGGGCCGGGATGACGCTTGGCCCAGGTCGGTGAGGACTGTGGAATATACCGACTTGGCGAGGTTGTCAGCCGGGCTCCAGATGTTGGGATAGCTCGCTTTCTTGATGAGTTCTGCCAGCGGCTCTTCCTTGTCGTTTGCGGAACGAGGCCACTTGTACTCTCCCGGTTTGGTGGGTTCGATGAATCGCGTATTGAACCGGAAGAAATCAGGACTTGTGATCTCCACTTCCTCAGGCCGAGGGATGAAAGACAGTGAGCCTTTGCGAATATGGTAGTATTTGTCTCCGGCTTCTCGGGTCTCGTTTTGCAGCAGGTATATCATCTGGGCCCAGTACGTGGACATGAGCGACTCGCCCCACCAGAGGCTGGCCCGCGCCTTGCGGTCGCGGCTTAGAAATCCGGATCCGAGAAACGGCCAGTCCTGGGCGAAGGACACAGTGTCGGGCACATAGTCGTAGTCTTGGGTCAGGTTGAAGAAGACAGTCCCTCGAACAGTACTGATGCGACAGGTGGTGTAGGTGCGCACTTTGGCGCCCCATTCGGTAAAGGAAAGTTGGTTGGCAGCCCGATCTTGCGACTCGATGTCGATCTGGATGGTAGACACCGAGCAGTTCTGGAGTGGGTTCTGGTGGTATGTGAGCGACGGCGAGACGGTTGGGCCGTTGTCGCCCGCGCCTTCCTGCCATACCCCGGTCAAGGTGTACGTCAGCGCGGTTTGGTTGGTGAAGAACTGGGTGCCCACCGGCAACGTGATTGGTTGACAGACGGGCTGGATCTTGGACGTCAAGTAGGACGGAAAAGGCTGGAGCGGGTTTGCTGCCACGGTGGCATTAGGGTCCGGGGACGTCTCGACGACCAGGAGGTAGCCGACCGAGGCAAAGTTGAGCAATGTGAAGCCAACAGCTAACAGCAAACCGCCTACTACGGCTACAGGCGTAAACCATCGGTAAGGGAAGGGTCGACTTATGTTGTAGGTAAAGAACGACAGCTGCTGTTGATGCATCTTGACGTATCTTACGCAAGATAAGACCCGTAAAATGATGATGAAGAATAGTTCCAAAAACGCGACTCAGGTCTGTGTTGAGACAACTTGGAATTAGCCCGAAGAACTCGATTGCACGGAACAGTTGAGAAGATCCTGATTATATTGTATGTACATACTCAAGGAAGACATGCTATTTAACTAGTTTTGGTTCGTTAAATACTGCTTTGAGTTTGGCGAATTCATCCAGCCTCCAACGTTGCAATGCCGAGCCTCAACAAGGATGTGTTTTTTTCAATTTAGCTGATCGTGGTAACGAGACTTGGGTTGTTCTTCAGCTCTGCAGCCTCGTTGACGCAGTCCGACGACGAAAGGAACGCGGGCCGGCGCAGTAGCCAGAATCAGACGAAAACGCGGCTAGGCACACCATATCCAATACAGATGAATAAGGCTGTCGCCGTTTGAATGCTTGTCACGTCACGGAATAATTCCGTAGGTTTACGTTGCCGCACTGAGTCGCAGGCTATTCATTCGAAGTGGGTTCCATCTTGATTTCTCGGGTAAGGCTGAGACGCGTCCACTGTTCGGAGTGCCTCAAGAGGGTAACAACGCCGCTAGCTTTGCACAAGTATGCTTGATAATAGTGCAACGAATAAGTCAGGCAATATTAAAAATAAAACTAATAACGAAACAATTAAAGGTTACTTTCCTCCGTATTCTTCCATTATCTCCGCTCTTGTTTTTATGCATTAAATCCTTACTAGGCATGCTATACACGGACACTTTTGCTCAACGTAGCAGCTATTCCCGAATTGCTCCGCTTCACAGGCTTGAGTAAGGCTGGCGTAAACAGAAACTGAACCGCCCTTGCGACTTGGATCATACAATATCGATACTTCTGAAGTCAACGTCGCCGTTTAATCCTTCTCCGTACATGAAACCATCAATGTACGCCTCCCCGACTACGACATAGGCCTCCCTTTGTCCGATGGCAGCTTGGTGCTCGGCTAATTCCTGTTGTATCCTCTCCTTTTTAGCCATGCCGTCCGGTGTGCTATCGCCTTCCACGTCGGCAAGGTTCTTGCGCTTCATTGTCATGAGACGGGCAAGGTACTCGTCGATCGGCGTAAAGACGTAAGGTACTGCGGCACCCTTGACGAGCATGACCTGGGGGCATCGCCAAGTGGTAAGCTAGACTGAAGATGATGCAGAAAGCTCTGGGAGAAGGAGATATTCCGAGCTTGTTCGATTGCACTTACAACATCGCGCTCAGCGGCCCAGCAAGGAGCAAGCGTAAGCCACCCCTCCCTTGTGCCAAATATGCTCCGCCCCTTCATGGCTTTCCGGTACGCTTTTCGATAGCGATCCCGCAGACGCACTGCCTCCTCCCCCGGAACGTCGCACGCATCGGTGCCAGGCCACGGTGCTGTCGGCGTGGCTGCTTTCAGCTCCTCGTACTCCGAGCGAATCTCGGTTTCCGTCATCTTTTGTTCGCCGGTGACCTCGGTTTTCCCAACTATGTCGCGAATAAAGTTGTTCGTCTTAGACCATGACTGCGGCTTGCAGAAAGCGTCCACGACCTCGCCCACCAGGGAATCAATAAAGTGACAGAACCCTATCTCGCGCTGTCGTCGCGTCAAAGGGGCGCCGAAAGAGTCGTCGTTGTCGCCGTCACGGTCCCCGCCCCATGGTTCCGCAGTCAAGATATTCTATATACTCTCGAGTGTGCCTCGATTTTCGTTGTGCTTCCGAAGCATTTTCAGGCAAATCCCGGGAAGAGTTTCAAGATTCGGCTCGTCCATCCATGTTGACTGATCCTCGGCATGAACAAAAAAGGCTCGAGTCCCTCCGCCAGGTAACTCGCCGGAGAGGTTACAACATGTCGGTCAATTATACCCACTATCGCAGCTCCCAGCTGAAGGGTTGACCCGTCTACGGAGATCCGGGGCTTGCTGACAAGTGAGTTGCAGGCGGAGAACGGACAACCGTTAGCGCCCACGAAGCGATCGGTTAACCGTGACGTCACGAGCCAAGGTAAAGGGTACCAGCTCGGGAAAACGTCCTCCTGAACGGGATCGAATTCTCCGAGTAGCCATTTCTTGTCGCTGCGACCTACGTATGGTACGCGTAGGCGCGAGGCGAATGATAGAACTACCAACTGGTTCGGTCGCGATAATAGACAGGCCGCCCAATTTACAAGAACCGTGGGCATAGTAGCTTCAGAATCTACACGCAGAGCTGGCCATAGCGGAGTTTTCCTGACGTCCACGGTGGTGGCCGGCGTGGCTCTCGGTAAAAGTTCGGGTTCTTCTAGTTTAAGTGACTGGTCGATCACGAGAGATCCTGGTTTTATCATCGATAAGCCGCCGTAGAACATATCGCAAGCTTTCGACGCCATGCGGTCTGCCGATAACTGAGTCCACTCCTCAATAGAAAACTGATGCCCCCAAACTGCATCATTTTCGACATCTGAATCTTCTTAGCCAGGCTGCCGTAATAGTTGAGGAAGACCATCGGGTCAGGCATAGAAGTAGCTGAATCAGACGCAGCAGTAGATGAGCTCAAGAGGCGCTTAAGCTGCTGGATAGCAGCTACGAGGCGATTGGTGGGAATTTGGTGACCCCCATCAGGAATACTGACTCCTGGGCGGAGCAAAACTCCTGCACCACCCAGACCCGGCTGAACCAACGTCGGTGCAAGATGTACACAAGCGCCCAACTAGCGAACCGGGATGTTGTCATCTCATAGGCTCGCGAGGCTGCGCTATCTGCGGCATAGGCGACATTGTGATCGGAGATCTTACGCAATCCCCCATCCAGAAAGTTCGGACTCGTCCCAAGCCAGACAACCACCCGGGAGGCTTGTCTATAGATACGCTCCATCATGCCGACTTGGGAGTCTACTTCGCTTGGGTTCCGCTGGTTTATACATAGGGCGTCGATTCAAAACTCCTCGCCAGGACATGTCTGCCTGAGTTGGTGCAGGGCGTCATAGAGGTTCGCGGTGACATAGATTGTTTGACCGTCGCAGACAATCTTGCGTCTGCTGCCAGGTTCGGCCAACAGATCGTCGCCCGTCACGAGTGCCTGTGCTGCCAACAATGCTCGATTAAACGTGTTAGACAGACTGTGCAGACGAATGGCCACTATATCCCACTGATGGGCAGTCTCTGAGAAGACTTTGGAAGCTAGATGTGGGTCCTTTTCCCAGGTGTAAGACAAAGCCTGGTATCTCGGTCTCTGCGGCAGATCCACTGTCCGAAGCGAACAGTTGATGGCATGCCCAGGCTTGGCCGACTTGATACTGAGTAGACGAATGCATGAAGGATGCGGCAGAGGTTCGTAGACGAGTCCGTTGTGGGAATCTGTCTAGTTCATCGTTATCTCCTATTCCCCCCAAAGCGACTTCAAATAACAGGCAAACCTGAGATAGCTGGGCGGGGTGAACAACCTTGTCGCCCGCAATACTCTCGGCAGTGGTCCCGATGAGATTAGCCCAGATTTTAAGCGTCCCGGCCTGCTCAGTTTTGCTGCCAGGGCTTTCAGTCGTTTTCGACATTGCATTTGCAATATGTTTTCTGCAGAAATAGATGTCGTGTTGAAAGAGGGGATAGCGTGTTATCTACAAACAATGGGTGGATCTCACCGGTGATGTCATTGGACGCCAAAAGGGGGGTGGGGGCCAGAGACAGGGCACACGTCGATACCAACAATCGGATTGATAGAATACACCCCATCCGAGTTTTCACATATTTTGCTAACTGCTGACGGACTCGGGTGTAAACCGCGCGATGCCTGATTGGGAAGACGGCCAGAAAAAGCAAAGACGGGAGGTCGACGGCAATTTCTCGCGTACGTACTTCTATGTATCACTCCAGCCTGCAACATATCGTGAGTACTACCCGCATCATCGTCGCCACAGATTCAAGCTAGCATAGGCGCCGGCACCAACGGTTGCGAAGATGCCCACCCACATCAACCCGAGCATCCCAAATGCCTTTGCGGCTGTCGCGTCGGCCGCCGCCGCATCGTTGACCCGGGGAAAGGTCTCCTCCGGAACTGGCTTGTCCAAGAACTTGCACAGAGGCTCCCAGCCTTCCTTCAACGACATGACTAACAACTGCTCTTTGGGGACTACTGATTTGACCCAATCTTGGTAGGCAGGTAGGAACTCTGGCGCGTTGTTGGATACAATTAGCGAACTAATCCGTCAAGTCGCAAATCAACAGCATCTAGGAACTCACCTGGACCAAACGTGTGATGATCATACGACTCCCCCATCAAAAACCGAATCTGCCGCGCAAACTCGGAAACCATGACGGGCATCCAGCGTAACCCCGGATGAATACAGACCACGAGCGGTAGCCACCAAGCCTCGATATGGCCGAACACGCCCTTTAGGCTCGGATGCCACTTCTCCGGCTCGCGCGTCACCAACACAACTTTGACGCCCGGGTGCAGCTCCAGCAGCTCCTTGAGGAACCACAGACATGGTACGTCGGTGCAGCCCACGAACCCCCGGATGCCCTCGCGCACCAGCTTGAGGGTGCGTTCCCGGTCGCCGGTGCGGCGGGCCAGGCAGGCTTCACCCCATTTACCGCCAAAGTCTGGTTAAGGGTAGACCACGTCAGTTATTCAGTATTAAGACCCAAGTTTGCGTGACGTACCTTTTCCGTTGGATACCATATGTGATCCTCCGTGTGCGACCGGGCCGTCCAGTAGCCTCTCCAGTGCCAGCTGCATCGACGATGTTCCCGTCCGGGGGAAGCCGGCCCCAATGACCTGCAGGCTTTTGGAATAGTCGGGTTTCGAAGGCACACCACCCATTGTGTATGTATGTGTTTGCGTAAGGTCGACTCAATGGTAACTGGTCAAATTTGAGCTAATGTTAGGTGCACACTTGCGAAATTTACAAACAACAATTCACGTCAGGTGACCACTCAGGGGGGTTCGACGCTTTTAGGTTGGTGCTCTCTCCACCAAACCGGGCATCGGGTACTATTCTGGGCATAGCTGTATACTGTGCCGCATATTTGAAATGGGATTTGAACCAATTGGGGATGAGCATCAGTTAGGTGGTGGGTTGATTGCAACATCACATGCTTGGCAGAAGAAGACAACACGTCAAGATTCTTCGGGTGTTCACTTCAGATCGTCTGGATCAGTGGAACATCTGAGAGCCAATGCTAGCAATGCAACAAAACCGTTGAAGAGATCGACAGGAACTCCCCATCTATGCTTGGTATAGTGGGCCAGATTACCAAATCGCGATATGTGGGGATATGTACAACTTTTATACATCTGCCCGATGGAGTCGCCGTAATAAGCCTCATAAGATCCAACCTAGCGTCGTCCGATATTTGAAGCTGGCAGACGTAAGATGAACTCAAAGATCGAATCGGCCCGCGCTTCGTAGCAAGTGCGCAGCCGGCCCGACAGTAGCCAATAACAACGACAACTGATAACCTTTCACAAGGTGCATGGATAGCCAGCACTTGGCTCGACTAGCTTAGAGTACTAGATGCAATGCTCTACTATGGGTTGCTTCCTACTGGCTCGCAGTTGTAGGCCAAGCATTTGCTCTGCAGGTTTGATTAGTCAACATCCAAGGCCAGTCAGCCACCATCGCACCAGATCGGAGACCCCAGCCAGTAGATCTGCCACACGTTTAACAAGCCACATTTTTTGCGATGCGTCTCGACCACATCGCCAACAGATCAAGTGCCCCAGACAGCACAGCCGGATCACATCATATGACAAAGATACAGGCTAGGGACTCCAAAGTCTGGGCGGCTCTAGCCCATCGCGATCGCGTCTTGGTGTCCATCTATGGTAGTCGACAAGAGAATCAATCAGAGGACCGATGGGCTTCAAGCGAAGGTTTTGGTTGCTAGAACTATTCGTGTATTTATTCTGCGCAATTGGGGGCTCCAGAGCGTTTTCCAACTATAGAACTGTGAACTCAAGCCAAAAGAAATGTGACCCTTAGATTCCCGGAATATGTGTTTCTGCAATCTGCGACAGTACCGCCATCATCCAGCAACCCAGAAGAGTTATTCCAACCAACTTTCGATTCAACAACTACTAGCTACATGTATGCAACATGGTGAATAGTGCATGGTTGGTCATGTGTAACTTTCCCGGGACGCTCGTCAGTGACCCTAGTACTCCTTCTGGATGCCTAATAGTGGGATGAGTAGCGTACCTTTACTCTTCTGCCTCAACGTTACGTCGGCAAGTGGTGCAAGCCGTGTTCAAGGGTTCGAGTTCAGGGGCGGCAATGGGAATGGCCGCGGAAACGGCGACGAGGACGGCAAGAAAAATAGTGAGGCCAGTCATGTTTAGGATGTGATGAAATGCTGTGGAATGGGTTGTATGATATCTCGAGCAAGAGAATGGCGGCTTTTCTGGTTTGAGGTGTATTGTGTGTTGGAGTAAGTTGTCTGCTGGTCTTCATCCTCATCATTTCAAGCGGGATGAAGCGACCCTTTTATACCCATCGTTCGGTAAATGCCACCTTCTCCTGACGACCCTGTAACTTAACTGGTCGTCAGCCGTAACATCTCACTTGGTGACAAGACTGCTACGATGCTACCATCTGTAACCGAGATAGCAACCTTGCATTCGGGACCGAGAGAGTCAGATCCATATAGCTCCATCCAACGCAGCTTGGTCTTCATCAGCAAATAACACAGCCTGATGTCTCAGAATGGAACAGCCACTTATGCCAGGAGCTAGTTTCTACGTCAATTCCACGTATCAGCGAGCTAGAGCTGCATTAGACACGCGCCTACGCGCCTGGGCTTCTGCAAGTTGTGAGACAAAACAGTCAGAAAGATTACGGATGGGAGGTTTTGGTGCCCGATCATTTCGATGGGTGAGTTGGTCAAGCGATGGTGGTATCTGAAGCCCACCTACACAGAGCGAATGTGAAATTGGTGACCATCGTGAGAGTGTGATTAGGCGTGACTGGGTGTGACCTAGGTGTGACCTAGGTGTGACTCGTATAGCAACCGAAGAACCCCCTGTCTTCTCTCCTTGATGATTCTATACTAGCTCCGTTATTATGCTCACATTTCGCCGAAGATATTTGTGTTACATCGGGCTTGCATTGAGAATTTTCAACCAATCGGGCTATTGGGCGGCCAGAGCTGATTGGTGCATGTAAGACGTGACTGCAACCGCGGGTTCGGTGTTCAAGGTGAACCATGCATTAGGCACTTTGCATACCGAAATCGCGGTTCTGCAAGAAAGCTTTTGTTGCCTGGGTTGCAGTCGATTGTTACATCAAATTTCGGGCGTGTGACCAACGCCTCTTTGGGTTGCAACTCAATATGGGCCCAGCGCGTTGGGGCCAATCAGCGTAGGAACTGAAACTGACATAAGCGTGGCGTAGCAGTAGCCTTTCTTTATGTGATTATTTTGGCGCAACATTTGCACAGCGCTCATACAATCGCGATTGACAGTCTTCCCAGCATCTGATATCCTCCAATAACGGACCACAACTTCTGATAAATGTGGAGGAAGGCAAGTATGAAGACGTCACCGAACCAAGGTCTGAGGTTTGTTGCATATAGGTGCTGATATTGTCATTCTTTCATCCCTACAAAAATTTCAATATCACATAGGAGTAGTCTTGAGTCCAGGGCGAATTTCGTTTTGTACGCAGCGCTGGAGTGATTCTCGTCTAGCAAGGTCAGATTTGATCAATGAACCACGTAGAGTGGCTGAATTGGGACTATTTCATTTCACACGGAAGCGCTAACAGGCAGGAAAAGCTGGCCCGACGGAGAAGATAGACAAAGGGTCCTGTTTGGGAACAGGTGGCAAAAGGTCAGCTGTCGTAGTACAGTGGATTTTTCTTTGTTTGGCTTTGCTAATGATATCTGTTCTTTTCTGGCATCAAGTTGTATTGGTACCTCCTGCGCTTCAACTGCTTGAATTTTCTCTCTCCGCCTCCCATCTACGTTGCATACTCAAGTGCATCCGATCGTCATCCTCCCTCCGATCGACCTCGTGTCAGTTGCAGCATGTCCTGTCCTTGCTGCCGATTGAAGTACTCAATATGATCTTAAACTCAACAGGCCTATGTTGCTTCTGTTGAGTTTGATGGATCCAACGACGGTGATTGGCATGACTCAATTAACCCAACAAACCGTAGTTTACAGAACCAAATCTAAGACCTATTCGTCATACTTGTGAATGTTATACATATAGTTAATGATACTGGTCAGGGTCTGTTGGTCACGGTTGGCTCCGGTATGTAGATGTGGTGACTGCATGTGATTGCTCTTGGATTTCTTTTTATTTAGACATTGAGTTACTCTTTGTCTGGGACGTTTGGGGTTACCATGGTTGGCGATATGTGTGGCTATGGCTAGGCTGACGTAGCAACAAACAGCTGTGCTAATGCTGGATATGGTTAATCACTATAAAGTCGAAGCGCAACCCCCAGGCTTTTCTGGAGTCTCCCGGGAAGAAAACAGGTATTGAAACGCTCAGCAAGGCTGTATATGATGTACTAGTAAGAATATGGCTATCATTAGTAAGGCTATATAAGAGATTGTCGACAAGCGATTCTCCTTTTCGTATCATACAATACCACAGGTAGAAGACGACGAGGTTTTCTGTCCTCGTCAGTTGCACTGGAGACCGTTGCTAGGAGTCCGAATGGCTGTCCAGTCCCGAAAAGAGTGAAAGGCGAGTGTTTTGTATGCGTGGTTGGCGCCCCCGAGTGCACATACCTCTGTGGCAACCTCGCCAAGTGGGTGGGTCCCTCCGTTGACGATACAAAAAAGGGTTGTCATCACTGGGCAACAGCAGACCTCTCGCGCATTTTACACCATTCAATCTATTTCCGTCCCAAGAGGGTGAAACTGCTTTTTTTTCTACCGAGCCTTGAGCGCCAAAAGCTCAACCCTACCACCATCACCGAGCTTCTTCATCGATTCCTTCGCTATTCCTTTTCCTCCTTGTCGTGTTCGCTGATCCTACTCAGTCGTCATCACAATTGTCAGCTCTGGAATCAACGCTGGTCTCATTTGTTGTTTCATCGCCCTGTCTGCCACACGCACTGCGGTCGTCATTGGTCTCCGTTCCACCCAGCGCGTCGCAATTGCGCTGTCACCACTGTTGGCTAACACTGTCACTCCTTATTTTTCCACAACAACACCAGTGCTACGCGAAATCACTTGATATTGCCATTGCTACCATTGCTATCGTCACGAGACATTCGATAGCCCCGCTTCTGAATGTAAGTACTGCCTCTATCGATCCCGTATCACATCGAATCGTATATTTCTTGGCATGACCAACCCAGAGCTATCACAAGTTCCCATCATGTTCTTTCTTTCTCATTCTACCCCCACCTCGCAACGACCATAATCAATTTTGAAACTAATGCTGACGCGTACCAAGAAGCCCTCCTTGAACATGTTCCCTCTTTGCAATTTTCCGAAGGAGTTGGTATTGGAGATAGGGCACCACCTTGGCATAAACGATCTACGGAATCTTGCTCTGACATGTAAAGAGCTTAACGTCCTCCTTAACAGTGGCGACCTGTACGAGGAAGAGGCCGCAGAGGAACGGGACTTTGACGATGCGCGTCTCCGACTCAGAGACAATGACCCAACCGTTATAAGTTTCAGCTATGTCGAAATAGCCAGCTGGCCCGAGTCCAGAGCCACCAAGTACTCCAATAACCCCGAACAGAACAAGGAGTACTTCAACTTTCTGGACGGCTGCGTCAGCCGCTGGGGTGCCGGCATGCTTTACTGCGCCATCTCGACTTGCGACCTCACCTGGAACAGGACCCTGGTCAACCTTCTGCCCGCCATTCATCGTCGCGGAAGCCTTATTAACAGAGCCATCACGTCATGCTCCGACAACAGTATTATAGACCGGGTGTTCCGCGCCTATATGGTCCATTACTCCAAAGGCATCATCGGTCTCAAAGATCCGAAAGTGCGCAGACGGTTTATCGGCGGGACCCGAAACAACGACCCGGTTCCCCTCTTCTTGGCCTGCTCCAAGGGACGGGCTGACTTGCTCGATCTCCTGTACAAGGTATTGGCAGACGACGACTTCAACCTGGTCACAGACGATCAGAACCGTTGGTGGTACGACCACACAGCACCCATCCCGGGATGGATCCAGCTCAAAGTCCCACATCTCATGGACGCATGGGAGAGTGCGTTCTATGCCCGGGATCGCTACAACCGCAGAGATATCCAGGAAGAAGTCTGCGTCTGGCTAGTCGAAAATGAACTAGGCTTCGCCTCCCGCCCCGGTGGTCTCCCGATCAGCCACCTGGCCGAGGCAGCAGTGCACAAGAAGCTGCGTCTAGTTCAGGCTATGCTGCCCTACTACAAGTACCACCTGACGCAGAAGAAGTACGAGCGGGCCCTTACCCTAGCTTTCCATGCGGCATCTCGCGGCTGGACGAACCGGGAGCCCAAGTCTCCCTGGCGAACCGGAGGATGGGGCGGCATAACCTGGCCGGTAACGCCCGACGGCCACCGCGAAGTCGTCAACGCCATCTTCGATGCGACCTCGAGACTGCCCGCGGCCCAAGTTCAACAGAACCCTCGCCGACGCGACGACCGAGGCCATCTAGCTCGGGCCGTACGGTGCGCACCAGCCAACGCACTGAAGCTCCTGAAGATGCACTTGAGTCTGAATCTGGTTGACTACCGCGACATGCGCGCCGCGCTAGTAGAGGCCGTTCTCTTCGGCGGCAATGGCGATATGCACCGTCTGACGTTCTTCAAGTCAGTCTTCCCCGACCGCCTCGACCTTGCCTGTAACCCAGAGGAGCTGGAAGCCGGGCACGAGCGATACGAACTGGAGGTACAGGGCCTCAAGAAGAGGCTGGCCAGGGAGCTGCGACGTTGCTTCGACACCAATTGCTTCAACGTTGCTCTGTACCTCGCAGAGTGCCTGGGTCGCGAAAGCGTCGGCAAGTGGTTTGTTGAGGATCTAGAGCGCGCTCAGAGGGAGCAGTTGGCCACAGCTAGTCCGGCCTTTGCTGACATTCTGAGGCTTGCTATGTAGCTGGATAGATACAGCGCTTTCGGGAAAGAGGGCTAAATAATTTTGGTTTGGGTCATGAATACTTTCTTTTAGTGTACTCTGATAGGAAAGGATTCCAGTCACGATTCTTGGATAGTGGCTGCCAATATGTCAATATTCCTGTGCACTTCTTCTTGCTCTTGTCACAAGTTTGAATACGTGTAGTGTTACTCGTCTGAGCTAATCCCGGATATCTTTTTGAGCCTTGTTATACCGTTTGTGTTTCGGTGGGAAAACACTTCACATACAAGGATGCCCATGTATCGAATTGCTCAGTGGACAGACCCCCGTAAAACGTCTGGGATCGTCTTGAATAGCGCTGAGACTCGAAGCCATCATATCTAAGCGCCGGAGTCAAGCCTTTCTGGTTCTCGTAGCGAGGCCAATCGGAAGATTCGTGTTTATTCGGAGAAAGGGATGCTATTTTTGGGAGGGGGCCATTTCAGTCACGTTTCGACCATATCGGAGAAACCCTCCCCGACGAGCACATCGTATACTATCGGAGAATGTATAGATATTGATATTAATTTTGGGACTCACTTCATTTTTATCTTGCACTCCCACAAAAACCATTGGTTGTCAGGGAGTTGTGCAAGATACGGGCTGCAATTGCGTACTTACACCTGCTCAGTGGTTCGAACATCGCTAATGGTTATCTTATAGCACTCTCACGTCCCTATAGCACTGATGAGGGGACCGACTGGATAGTGATAAGACACCACCAAGAGCTTCGGGGCCATTCTATTCAATGTTTAGACTAGTCTGTCGGTACCTCAAACAAGTCGGCTTATTACTCTTCCCTGACCTGGTTGTCCACACAACTCAACCTTGTCAACGCAACCACCTTTTTGGCCAAACAGCTTTTTGGTCAAACACTTTTTTTTGTTGATCCTTCGCTTTGCGATTGGATTTCTTTGCCAAAATTTCTACTATTACACTTCACGGTTTCTTTTTCTGTGCTCGCCTCTCGCGCTGATCTCTTACGATCCTTCCTCTCCTGCGCTTGCTTTCCCGGGCTCAACCCCCGCGATCTCGTACGATCACGCTCATCGCTTGCGCTACCTGATCCGCGTTGCTTATTCATTTGGCGTAAGCTCTCGCACTAAGTGCATCATGGAGGAGCTTATCACAAGCTTCAGCCGATTGCACCTGGGACCCTTCCAGCTCAATGACGATGCTCGCAACGCCGATCATGGCATTGCTATCCCTTTCACCCCGCTCTCGCCGAGAGCCCTAACAGTAAGTGCGATTTGACTACTCCTGTATTCATTACCACCAACTCACGCGCCCTTCGAATACGTGAATGCATTCCATGTTTTTCTTGATATTTCTTTTTCACATACCATTTTTTCCTGTTCATTTCTTTCACACCTAATTCTTTTCTTTACCCCCCTGGTTCTTCTCTTGTACCATTTTAACCTTATTCTATGCGCGATGGACAACGAACTGTTAAGAACTCACTTACTGATTCACATGAACTTTATAGGAGCCAACAAGGGCAACTTGCCTTCAATCAATGCCTGTTGAGATTGTCCGGGACATTGCGAAGCATCTCCCCATGCGAGATACCAACAATCTCAAGTCGACTTGCAAGGATATCCGTGCATGCATTGTCGGACAGTTCTATCTCGAGAGGCAGGTTATATGGGAGTACGTGTTCGACTTCGTGCGAGAGTGGATCGTCACGCGCCAGGATGTGATCCGAGATTTCATCACCTTCACCCCGAAGGAGGTTGCAAGTTGGCCCGAGTCACGAGCCGATAAATATGCCAATAACGAGGCCGAAGGGGCCGAGGAGCTTTTCAAGTTCCTTGATCAGTGCGTCGAGGTTTGGGGAGCCGGAATCCTATACTTTACATACTCCGTCTTCGACACCTTCTGGGACAAGAGCTTGGTCCAACAACTCCCGCGCTACCACCGTGAGGGCAGCCTAATCAACAGGGCTATCAGTTCCTGTCGCGATCCCATCATCATGGAGCAAGTAATGAGCGCTTACTCCCTTTACTACAAGGACTCGCTAGACGGCTTGAAGGAAACCCCGGTGAGAAGAAGGTTTGCTGGCCACATTCTGAACAACGACGCCCCGCCCGTCTTTTGGGCCTGCTCGGAAAACCGAGTCGACGTACTCGAGCTGCTCAACAGAGAGGACGGACAAGATGGTCCATGGCACTGGACTCGGATGGATATCGGCCGTGTCACCGACGACGAGAACAACTCGGCCTATGAGGAAGACATAATGGAGGAATGGCACCTGACCCCGACCCTTCTCCTTGACGCCTGGGAGAGCGCGTTCCATCCGCGCGACGCGATGGGTCGCCTTAAGCCTGCCAGCCAATACGGCATCAACGAAGATGCATGCGTCTGGCTTATCGAGCACAATCTCGGCTTTCACTCGCGCCCCGGTGGAATCCCTATCCAGCATCTAGCTGAGGCCGCAGTTTTGAAAAAGGCCCGAGTAATCGAAGCCCTTCTGAAGCATTTCCGATCCACCCTTACGCCGAAAAAATTTCAACGCGCCTTGACTCTGGCTCTTCAGGCAACTACTCGACCCTGGATTGGATCCCGCCCGCCGCGACCGCGACCACAAGCGCGAAAGAGAACCCGTGTAACCTACCCTGACGGCCACGAAACCGTAATCGAGATACTGTTTCAGGCCTGCCTCTGGTGGGGGTCCTTCAAGCAGGACGGAAACCGGAAAGAGGATCGAGGCATCCTCACGTACGCTATCAAATATGCGCCTCGAAATGCCAACTACCTCCTCAAGAAGCAGATAGAGCTTGGAATCACGGACCGGCGTGACGTGCGCGCCGCCCTGCTGGAGGCGGTTGAGTACTGCGGTCGGGGATACACGCAGCGCCTTCAATTTATCGGTACGATCTTGCCTAACAACGTGGAACTGGCGTGTGATACCGATAAAATGAGCGAGGGCCCCGACAGCTGGCGCCAGGAGGTCGACGATCTGCGGCGAGCGACTGCGTCCAAGATACAAGAGACCTGCTTCCGAACCTCTAATTTCACGGTGGCGTTGCATTTTGCCAATTGGGTTGGTTCGGAGTTGTTCGAGGAGTGGTTGATGAAGGCGATGACAGCTCCCCAAGTGGCTGACGAGGCTGGTCAAGTGGCCAGATAAGAGAGTAATGATTCATAATAAGCTGTGGTATTTATACGCTTCTCCGAACGAGAATACGGATGCACTGAATGCGGGATGCTTGATGGAGGTTCACGTTGGTCTTGTTGCTTGGCTTAGGATTGCTCCTTGCCAGAGCCATCCCTCATACGGAGACATACAGGATACATGTAGGAGTTTATACAGCTAGTCTTGTATTTGACATGAGATGTCACAGTCCTTTGGATTTGAGGCCAGCCTTGAAATCGTTATGAGCCTTACCTTTTGGTGGTGTCTTGACGCGCACACTTTGTTTCTATAGGAGAATGCATCATTATACACACTGAGTTTCTGAACTTTAGCTTCACTAGTGTGAACCTTGACTGGATCTGTATACTGCTTCGGGGATATTTACTGGGTACCCGCCTTCTTCTAAATCCTTGCGAGTGCCAGCTTAGCCAACCATCGTCAACAATTGTGAGGTAGCACGCTTCATCCCCCTCTGTCGCAGAGAGGGAACCAAAAGATAAGATAAGACTCAACAAAAACGGAGCTTCAGAGCTCCTTACATTTACATGAGGTTGTCCACACCCAGGTAACCAAGCTACACACGTCTTTTGTTTTCAGGCCCGGGATAAAACCAACATCCATTTCGCGGACACAACTTCTTTTTCTTGGCTCATCTTTCCCTCCATCTACCACATTTTTTGACACCCTCTGTCAAAAAAGATTTATGCTCTTGCTCAGGTCGGAACGAATTCCAGTTCTCAACTAACCATTTCTTTACTGAACAATCTCCCCACTGACGAGGATCTTGCACAACCTTCTGCACAAGTTCTTCGTCCACCACATGACATCTTGATTTCATCCTGTTGCACCTCGTGTGGCTTTTCTTTTCTCCATCTTCAGCACACCCTTAGCTTTCCTCTTTGCACTACACCGCATTGGAATCTCGATTGCTTCCATCAAGTAGCCCGTCATGGGTCCATACGATTCTATCTTCGGCCCGCGGCCGGAGGCCAGGCAGAACGTCATTGTCGACCCGGATTTATCATTGTACTTGCTTGAGCGCATTATCGTTCCTCTCACTACCGAGCCTGACACCACCGGGCTTGTCACCACAGAGCCTGTCACTATCGGCTTGCCCCCAGCACAGTTGAACGTAAGTACCTCTTGATGTTGTCTCATTCCACATCAGCTCAAGATCTTGTAATGGTTCAACTCATGCGCATGAATTGGCATATGCCTATGCGTTATGTTTTTAGGCCCTTGTATTTACCTTTCCTCTTCCCTTAAGCGGACCCCATGAGACGTAGAGTGCCGTAAAGTTTCCACTAACGTGAGAACTTTGCAGGTTCAGGAAGATCCGGCTGGGTTGAACACTCTGCCCACCGAGATTCTAAGAAAGATCGGTGACAATCTTAACATGCGGGACCTGACCAGCCTGCTGAACTGCTGTACGCACACACAAGAACGCCTTCGTGGCGAGTACTACATCGAGCGACAGGTCCAAGACGAACAGTTGTTCGACCGAGAGCGAGTTTGGCACAGCTCTCACCTAACACAGCGCAACAACATCGTCAGATTCACATCCACCGAGGTGGCACGCTGGCCCGAGTCCCGTGCCGTAAAGTTAATTCGCTCAGAGAGTTTTTGCCATCTTGGATGAGGACGTCGCCAGATGGGGTGCTGGCGTGCTTTACTTCACCTTCTCCACATTGGACTTCCTGTGGGATAAGTCCCTAGTAGCCCGACTGCCCAAGTACCACCGAGTTGGCAGTCTTATCAACCGAGCGATTAGCACTTGTCACGACGAACAGATGATGAAGGACATCATCAAGGCGTACTTCCGCTTTTACACGGTGTATCTCATCGGATGGAAGGACACCGTGGTCCGAAGACGGTTCACCGGGGGCTACAGCCTGGCCAATGACCTGCCTCCCGTGCTCTGGGCCTGTTGCGAGAACCGGGTTGACGTCCTCGACCTCTTGACCAGAAAGCTGGAGGATACTGATATCGAATTCTGGCAGCCCATGGATGTTGACTTGGTCATTAATGGCTCTAATACCAACATACATGATGACGGACCCACCACTAAGTGGCATCGCAACCCGCCGCAGCTGCTCGACGCCTGGGAGTGCGCTTTCCACCCCTTGAACAGCCATGGCCGTCGCAAGCAACCCAGCAGTATAAACGAGGATGTGTGCCTTTGGTTGCTGAACCACAACCTCGGATTCTCCACTCGGTATGGTGGACTCCCGATTCAGCACCTAGCAGAGGCTGCGGTCCTCAAGAAAACGCGCCTCGTTGAGGCTCTCCTGGATTACTTTAAGGCAAACCTCACCGTAAAGAAGCACCAACGAGCAATCGCCTTGGCCCTACACGCCGCCTCTAGAGGCTGGGCTGGCCCTCATGAGCCCAAGACGCACCGATATCACCAGCGTTCTCTCAATGCTGCTGCCAAGATCCCCGACGGACACGAGGCTGTCATTGACATATTGTTGCAAGCAGGAGAGGAAAAGGCCCTCCTAAAACAAAACTCCGATCGGCAGGACGACGAGGGCCTTCTCGCTCGCGCCGTACGCACCGCACCCCGGAATGCCCTCTACCTGCTGAGAAAGCAGATCCACCTCGGAGTGACCGACAGCCGCGACCTCCGCGCCGCCCTCTTCGTGGCCCTGACGCTCGGCGGAAACGGAGACACCCATCGCCTTAACTTCTTCCGCACCGTGCTTCCACGCCACTTGGATCTCGTCTGCGATGCCAAACAGCTCGGTTGGGGCGGCTCTGGTTGGAGCTGGGAGGTCCTGAATTTGCAGAACGAGCTCATCGCCAAGATGGCCGATTGCTTCGCCACGCGTTGCTTCACCACGTCTCTGTACGCCGTGGGCTGGCTCGGCCGCGAGCGTGTCGGGGTGCGGATGGTCGAGAGGATGGAGGCGCTGGAGGCGGAACAGGTCGCCAGACGGCAGCGGCGGGCGACTGCTCAGCTTGCTGCGGCCAGTACGCCTGCTAAGACCCTCGCGTCCACTACATCGGCTACGAACACCACAGATGGCACTGCTGTCTCGGCTCCCAACGACACCACAGCTACTACAATGTGACGACTTGCTGCTGATCTCGGCATTCTAGAGACTGTTACGGAGAACGAACAGGGAATAAAGACTGAGATGTTTATATACGAGTAGGGTCTACTACGGACGGATACACACAAATCAATTGATGGCAAAACTCATTGATGGGGTCTGTTATACTTAATAATTCAGATACGAAGATTGTGCTAAGAAGTTGTCAACCTCTACTGGGAAGCACGTCGGATCAGCTTTCAGTATATATGAAAGAAAGGAATTGCTATAGAAAACTAAGAAACAGAAATCATATATGGTGACTATCCTCGCACCCTTAAACAGCTTCGTGGTTTTCCTCGTAAGATTGGATCGGTTCTCGAGGTAATATGATCCAATCTATATAGCCCTAGACCAGGCCTGTAAAGTTACGAACAACTACTACATAAATTCAATACCCACTCTAATACAGGTGTCAGCTCAGGCTCGGTCCCACCAACCTGCCTTTCTCTCATATTCTCTAGAGCGGCTAAATTCCTTATATCTGCCCTTCTTAACATCGCAGGTCGATATTCCCAACAGAAACATGACATTCTTGCCATATATATACCAGCGCTTTCCATAGACTTGTTCGAAGATATGCCAACATAAATAGTTGATCAGTGGCGTCCAGTTGTTGTTTATTCTTTCGAAAGTCTTCGATGATCATCCTATGACACGTCTTGAGTTCTTCCATGGTCGAGTAGAGTTTACACAACCGGCTCTTATATGTGCTCATGCTGTAAGTACAGAATCCACTGTCATCCAGTACAGCGAGGTGTTGGAACATATACTTGATCGTGTCCTGGTGGAGATCGAAATAAATAAACCGTATTGGTTGCGGCCAGTAATTCCTTCTACCCCTAGCGGGTATCTTATGCCAAGGAAAGCAGACAAGTCGAACGCCGACAGGCCCGAGACGAGGTAAGGGATAGGTACGTTCAGGTATCGTACACCACTCTAGCGGTGCATTAAAGAAACCCAAAACAGATACGTGCAATTGCAGACGCCGGTCGATCCGTTCAAACTGACCAGGATTGTCACTGGTAATTTCAATAAACCACTCTGACTTGCCGATGGCATCGTACCATTGTGACCTGGTCTCTTGGTCAATGGATAGTTGGCGACCCAGTCGTGAAGGGATCATACTGGTGCAATCGCGTAGAAAGTGGCTGCTTATTGTTCTTCTCCCACGACGCGTGTTAGGTGGAAGATCTCTGGAGTTGAATCCATCCTCGTAGTTTGAAATCAACCATACAAGCCGGGCTTCGGGGCTGAGACACACTGGGTCTTTTTCGGGGTCAGGTATGGCATCTCCGAAACACTGCATGACTCTTTTCATTTTATAGACACCTTCGTCACAAGTGTCGACCGCCCGGTATAGTAACAAACCGTAGAAGGCCGTGTTCCAGTTCTTAGGACGTTCAAGGAGATACTCCCAGTAACAGGCGTCCATGCATTGGGACCAGAAGGTCCATCCAGGGAGGAAGCTCTCCAGGTCTTTCCAGTAACACGCATCCTTGATCATCTCTCGAGGATCCAACTTGGTGATCGCCAACCGCAGATTGTCTGTGGCTTCTCGAGTAACCGTAGTATACGGTTTCCATAGCTTCGACATTATTTGTAATATCCATTGCAATCGATGCTCCGTTAAGCTTTTGTAAAACTTATAACAATCGTCCCAAGCCACCGAGGAAGGTGCGGAGAGGATGAGAGCCGTAAATCCGCCATACAATTTTGCTAGAACATGCGCGGGTGAGCTCTGCAAAAGGTGTAAGTCCTTGGCATTGTCCGGGTCATGTACAAAGTCGTATGCACAGCGATGCATCCAGGCGATCCTTCTTTGCTCATACTTTAGTATCTTTGGGTACTCGACAGTGCAAGTCTGCCGCTCACGGGGAAAAGTTGTTGGGTTTTTAACCCTGAGCCAAACATGCTCAGAAGACCACTTTGCTTCGTCCAAGACATCCCCTCTGTCTTTGGTGCCATAATCAGACCTTATGCCGGACGGACCATCCCTCTCACCAGCAAGTTCATGAATTTCCAAGAGACCCAAACTCTGGGCGCTAACTTGAGACTCCGTCTGTTTGCATGCTACTTCGAATAAAGTCATTGATTGTAGAGAGTCCGGGGCCCTGGATGCAGTCAAGGTTGCGACCGCTAAGATCTCGTGAAAGGCGTCCTTGGGAAGGTAGTCTTCTGCAATGATCAACGTCTGCAGGTAAAACGCAAGCGAGGTTCGGTGATACTTGTCGATTCTCCTCAGCATTGAGCTGAAGAGGTCATCCAAGTCCTGTGGCAAGACTTTGATGCGCTCCAGTAGGGTGTCATCGTCATCGCCAGCCTCGATACCTCGCATCACAGACTGTACCACCAACACAACCCACAGGAACACACCCTCCGCCATTTCAGCCAGTCTTACATGCAACTGTTTTTCACCAACATATGGATTGAAGTGGGTTCCGGACAGTTTCAGCCATGCATACTGCCTGAGGTCTGACAAATTCAAATCCTGCAAGCGTAGTGTCTTGCATGAGGAGAGTCTGTTACTCAATTGAATCTCCGGACGACTCGAGATGCAAAACTTCACATTCTCGTGGTCTTGAAGCTCAAAAAGGAGCTCGACAAGCTCAGCATAATCTCCAGCGAATTCATCTAGACCATCGACGAAAATGCAAAACTTGCTCTTTGTTGCAATGTTGACGACTTCATGAAAAGCCATCTTGAGCGACTTCTCAGTCCATGTATGCAACATTGAAGGTTTGATACCCAGGCGAGCCATGAGAGCTTCGATGTGATTTGTTTGTTTACCGCAGATCTGGTAGAGTAAACTCCGCAGTAGACCAACAACGCTTTTCTGCATCATTGTACCAGCACGCCAGAAGAAGTAAGATAAGATGTGCTTTTCTTCAACGCCGCACCAGATATCGAGTGCAGCTTTTGTGCGAGGATCCTCGACGATGTGTGCCATCAAGGTGCTTTTCCCGGATCCAGCTTTGCCGTTAATCCAATACACACCATTGCCATTTCGAAGCCAGGCTGGTAAGTCATTCCATGGCCTACCCGACGCTGATCGATAGTATTCCTTTTCCTTCAAAGGATTACCCTGCTGATCTAGGGTGCTTTGCTCCTGGTCTAAGATGTAGTGGTTGTCCGTGCTAGGATATGCTTTTGTGTGGTCAAATATCCATTCTAGGGTGCCAAGCGCAACCCCCTTAATATAACTTTGTCGTTCTAGAATCTCCGGGAAGAAGAGGGACCGCAGGAACTCCCTTGAGTTTTCGGCAGCCTTTGACTCTTCGTGGTAGCTCTGGATATGACCAGTGACTTCTTCATGTCGTCTTGATGCACTCCTCTCGGCCTGGATGAAATGTTTGTTTACGCTGGTCTCCGTCTGGTCCAGACGCGTTGTTATCTGAGTTGTAGATTCCTTAATAATATCGCCAGTGGTCAAATTGATACGTGTCAATCCTTCAAGAATTGTCCGTAGCTCTCTCTTTTGGTCGCCCGCTAGGCGCCTTCGCACGAAAATTAGTACTGTTGCTATCGACCAAAGAATAGAGTCACCCATTACTTACCAAGTGTCATGTTGTATTATATCATGGAGCGCTTCCTTTTTCGTCTGCAAAGACCTCTCGAGCTTCTCGATCCTGCGTTGGTTTTTGATGGCGCGGAAAAGATTCCTGGCCATACTTGAAGTTCTTCCCACACCGCGTACTTCCTCCAGCAAACGGAGAAGCTCGTCAGACTCCCGTTGGCACTTGTTGGCCCACTCTGTCACGCGACGTCGCACGAGGGGGGTTGGCTTGATTGAGCAGCGGCCGCGAGCTGGCCCCGCACATCGCGTAGCTCCCGTACCGATGCCTCCAAGCCCCTGTTGTTATCTGTCGCCGACTCGGCATTGTCGCGGATCTCGCGGCAGAGCGCAGTTGCTTTCACGACGACACCGAAGAATTGCACCGCTGCTGCGGCCACCCCAACAGCGGCCACGGACTCCATGGTGGGTTTGGTCAAAACAAGGATGGATGGGAGTCCTGGTGAGAAGCTTCCAGCATCGAGCAGAAGAGGGTAATTCAGGCTGCGGGGGGCTGTGCATGATCATATGCTACAAACCAATGATACCAGTCAGCCCAACAGTCAGCCCAACAGTCAGCCCGACAATTAGCCTTGCTAATATCATTGGTCATTGCAGTTAAACAAGTTATGCACTCTGTACTCCAGACCTTGTCGTGCATAGCCACGCAAATGAAAGGGTGGCATTAAGAGGAGAAGCAGTGATCCAAGCTTGAGTACGACGCTACAAACTCGCAGCAAGACAGTACATACGGACAAGCGGTGGGGTACTCGGCATAATACGAACATTGCTGACGGCCAGACTGCCACGTTCCAGACGAACATACGCTAGTTTGGTCTCTTAGGTTGAATGTAATCTCAAGTCTCCTATAATCAACTAGACGCTGCACATTACCCCCCCCCACGTTATCTCTTAGTTTTATGGGCAGATTACGAACATATGATGTTATCCAGTCCGCTGCTGGCGCTGCGCCTGGGAATTGAATTAGTCGCCACGTTGCATACAGACACTTATGTTGAATGGGCTTTCTGTACGATTGTACGTCGTGTAGTAATCCAATTAGTATATATTCAATTGCCTGCTCTGTCTATTTGAGAGGCGATCACCAGATCCCTTTCGAGGGATGATATGGTGGTCCGTGCGCTACGCGCACGTGATACCCCTTTTTGGGCAGTGCTGGTAGCCCCCTGAGCTGGATATACCAACACTTTACGAACAGACAGCACTCATAGCTGGGCGGCATCCTGTCTTCTAGACGTTCTAAATACTTATGAACATCCATCTGCGTCCATCTGGCCCGCTACGACAGGCGAAAAGGGGCCCAGTAGTTCCAATCCTCGTTCAGCCCGTCATGGGCCAGCCCATTTCTAGCGCTTATGTGTAGATGATCATGTTGGATAGATGATCCAACAAAGACATAGACGAATCTCCCAAGCAGGCAATATGGAATACTATCAAAACAATAGCGCCGGACTGAAATATCCTCGCTGGTTCGTTTCCACAAATCAACAAGCTCACTGGGGAATACCCTCTAACAGAGACATCTGCTAGCATCCTACTAGCAGTGATCTGTAGGTTCCGTAATAGAAAAGGGGAGAAGAAGTATATTATTGCACTTCTCACAGAGCAATACCTAGTTCGTTCCAGCGACATGGCTTCTTTCGCGACACCACCTCAATATCGTCATGTATGTAGAAGAGACAATCCTGGGAAAGGAATTATATCTCTGTCGATATCGCTGTGGTTCCGTCGCTATGGATCCGGAGTGTGCATCCGTGAGATTGTTAGAGAAGAGATACCCCTGAACAGGAGGGCGGGAAGAAAGGCAGTGGTAGCACTTCAACTACGGATACCGTCAAGCAGCAACCGTAGTTATAATAGCTGTTCACGATTCAACTATACAATATCATATTATGTTCTTATTAACAGCGCATTGCTCTGACACGACAGGCATACGATACGTCTTGGATGTTCATCCCTCGTTAGCAATTCAACCGCCCCGTAAATAATAGCACTCTCCATAGATATAGTACGATCTCATTAGGTTCCCGAGCGCCCATATCAACAGCGATCTCCAGTTTCCATGGCTGTCCACATAAGCACGAAACGCCACTACTTATTGCATAAGCACTCCGCCTTGCCTCGTTCCAGTACAGTGATCATTCCTTCGCCAAGGCGCGCCCGACCCAGGACCTCCCCAAGGTACATGGGAATGCCAGTAGCAGTATTATCGCTCAAAATCTTGCGGACCCAATCATCCATACTGGAATTGAAGGAGTCGATCAAGTTCCTGTACGCCTTGAAGCGGCCTTGCGGCGATTTGCTCTCGGCCGGGCTGTAAACCAGATGTACGTTGAGGGGGAACACCATCTTGAAAAACTCGAGGCATTGCGTGTCGCCCCTCCCGCTGTTACGCCTAAGGACAAGAATCAGGGCTTCTCTCACGTCCCGATGGTCGGTTATATTATGCGCCATCTGCAGTTTCAGCAGGTACACGGCGTTGCGTGGCGTCCTTGAGACCGCCGAGGCCAACATGCCTTCGCCATATCTCCGGTCAGGGTCCTGACGCAGAAGGGCGCTGGCACCGCTCAGCAGGCCGTGCTCGACGTTACTTTGCGGTTTCTCGCTTGCTGGGATGCGCGTGCTCGCTGCAATTAGAATATCTATGACCTCCTCGTTGCCGTCACATACGTCAAGCAGCCATTCGCGTCCCCCAAAGGGGCGTGAGGGCTCTATCCAGTCTCCTGCGACGGCGTGGAGAGCAACCGTCAGCGCGTGTTGGAACATCGGCGGGTCCATTTCGTGCTCGAAGTAGGGGATCAAGGCTCGCAAGACGCGCACCATTTTGCGGGCTGCCGCCTGGGCCAGAATCACAATCGCATCAGCGTTGGGCCGCCATGAGAACCCCACCTTGTTTCTCAGCAGCCAAATGCATACGTCTTCGCTAGCAGCGTAAAACATGCCATAACTTTCAGCGACATAACCCTCCCCAAAAAGCTTCATACTCCCAGCTGGGCGCTTCCCGTTCCGTTTCAGACGGTAGAAAGCGGCTTCCCACGCGCCGACCTGTGATATGGCGAGGTCTGGGAGAGTCGAGCGTTTTATGCGCCACATGTGGTCCATCGATTCCTTGTTCTGCCTGTTGGCAACGGTCATGTTCAAATCGACTATTTCCTCGGCTCTCCTCCCATGCTCATTATTCTTGGTGTGCAGTAGCTCTAGCACGTCGACCCGGTTCAGGCCGCAGGCCCACAGCACGGGGGGCAGACTGGGGTCGCCGTACATGCGATAATGGGCGAGGTCTGGTCTCCGGTGTGTGTCTTCTTTGCCCTGTAGGGCGATGGGGTACTTGAGTAGGTACGCATCGATGACCTGTTCCATGGCTTGGATGTCGGAGCACTTCTCGATTGCCCGGTAGATGAGGCTATTCCCGCGCATGAAGTAGGGCAGGCCGTCCGTCAATTTGCTCAATTGCCTGGTGTAGACGCTGCCACGCTCCTGGTTGAGCCAAAGGACTCCCTTGCCCCACCGGTTGACCCATGTGTTGAGGACTGCGTAGTCATCTTGGCTGAGCGGAGTGCTGACGGGTGGCGTTCTTTCAGGCCATGCCTCGATGTCCCGATCCGTGAATACGAGACCTTTGACCTGCCGAAGTTGCTCGGATCGCTTTCGAGCCTCGTCGAAGAGGCGCTCGTCCTCAACCTCCTTCTCAAACACAAATCCCCGCCCTAGGTTGCGGTATCTTCTGCTGGTCATGGAAAGGCTTCGCAAGGTTGAGATGCTCATGTAGTGTGCTGATAAGATAACGAGTTCGTTGGGTAAGGTTGCAAACCAATTCTTTGGTGCAGGGCGCGTCGAATGTCGGAAGAAACGACGTCTCAGACGTTTTCTCTGCCCTGGTCTGCCCGTCATCTTTGCTGGGAGTTTTGCTTCAGAATTTCGTATGCTCAATTCGCTTTCGTGGACTCAGAAGGATTGGTCGGGTTGGTTACGCAAGATATGGTTTCACGTCGTGGTAGTAAAGATTTCCAAGTCACCCTCTAGATGGCTAGTTACAACAAGTCTCTACACAAGGTACATCTGCCATATTTCTACTTTATGGCATGGTCAGCATTGTAGCAACTGAGGCCTGTGCCTCAGTGAGCACCTTAAGGCTGGAGGTGGCTGCCATTAAACTTGGCCTGAGATATCAGATCAAGCATTGCGCTCAACATTTGAAGAAGCTCCCTCCTAACCACCTAAGCGAGTGCGACTTGAGACACACTAAGCCTTCGGGAAAGAGCGGCAATTAAACCTCAAGGAATGTATCATTGTCCCTTGTTTCGTCTTGGTACACCTGAAAAGACAAAGCCTGGCCCACAAAGTGTATTGTAGGAAGACATGAAGGCATTTTTGTCCCGGGAGACAATGGAAAAGATGTCGCATTTTCTTTCAAAACAGAGACTATAAGAGCCGGTGGGTTTAGACACCCTAATCGCTTCCTTTGGTGTATCAATAATCTGACACAGGAAAACCAAGAAATCACAACTTGCCCGAAAAGCAAAACGAGCAACAACAGTACTCTACGCGATCTGCATCGACATCAGGAGAAGATTCCCATAGTACCATTACAGAGGAGTAAACCACGGTAGGTTCTAGTAACATGCCGGACTCAGACATGCCCAGTGGAGGAGAGGCTACCACTCCTAAGGGCGCTCCTAAGAATGTTCCTAAGGAGAGTGCCTCTGCCCCTATCTCTGCTCCCGCTCCTATCCCTAAGTCGCCCAAGAGGAAGCGATCTGAGGATGACACCAAAGGCGGCGAGAAGAAGAAGGCCAAGAAGCCTCCACAAGACCCGCCCAAGAGAAAGCGAGCTGCAGAAGAGGATGCCAAGGCAGGTAGGCCCTCGAAGCGTAGCAAGCCGGCCCCCGCAGAAAAGCCCAAAGGTAAGAAACAGAAGAAGCCAACTGCCAAGGCCGCCACAGGCGCCAACTCCACCCCCCTCAAGAGCCGAGGCGCCGCCAAGGCAAAAGATACTCGTCCTCCTCCTCCTACTCCTACCAAGAATAAAATGGTAAAGAAGACGGAGGAAGACAAAGAGGACACGGACAAGGAGGACGTCAAGATCGACCAGAAGAAAGTCAAGAACGCCCCCAAGCTCAGCACCTCGGCGGCCAACAGCAACTGGCGCAACCGGGACCCGGAGGAAAAGCTCGGGGACGTCAAGATCCCCGCGCGTAACCAGGCGCTGCGCCGCCTCGCCAAACTCAAGAAGACGCTCGAGCTCCGGTTCCGCGACCTGAACCAGATGTGCTTCAACCCCTACGAGAAAGCGTTTCTAGACAAGGAGAAGCGCGAGGACCGCCGCGACCCGGAGATCGTCGAACACCTCGACCTGATCGAGGGCCTCTTCGGGCGCCGCGACAACGAGCGCGAGGACCTGCGTCGCCGCATCATGGCGATCAAGGACCCAAAAACGTGGGAAGCGGCGGAGAAGGTCATGCGGCGCCGCAAGTCCAAGAAGCAGCAACAGGAAGAGGCGGAACCCGATGAGCTGGTTCAGGGGTTGGTCGAGGTCCTCCGCAGCATCCCCGCCCTCGAGGACCACGTCGCTAAGTGCGAGGCGCGCGTCAAGCGGGATGCGAAGCGCGTGCGGGCCGACATTGCCCTCGAGAAGAAGGGGCTGCGCAAGATTGAGACGCGGGTCTACGAGGTGCCTCTGGACCGGTTCGCGGCGACGCGTTTGGAGTCCGTTAACAAGAGCATCAAGAAGGAGGATCTTGAGAATGCCAAGGAAATGCTTGCGCGCGACGAGGCTCCAGATGAGGGCCCATCAGGGGAGGAGGAAGAGGAGAAGAGCGATGATAACACCGAGAAAGCTGGCCCTGGTGGAAAAGAGTATGAGGAGAACCCTGAATACATACAACTCTAGTATGTTATTTCGTAGCAATGTTTGTTTTCATACCGCCTGTTTCTATATAATGTTCTCGCTATAGTTTATTTCGAAAGTTCTCGAAAAACTACAATTTACGATACGATACATATGCACAGGTTGAGGTTAGGTTCAGATGCATTCTAGGTGACGTGAAATAACGCATACCTTACATATTTCCTATGTGTGTCAACGTTGCTCAACTAAGTGCCAGCACCACCTGGCCAGTATGCAAAGTAGGAAAAGCCCCTATTTTGTGACACCCCACATTCATCTTCTCCCGGAGATTTCCCCGTCAGATGTATAACAGTTTCCAATCGTCACAGTGGGCACTTTTGGTGCCAGCTGAGGCCTATCTGGCGAGGTGTGTCAGCTAGTTGGAAACGCTATACGGTTTGGAAGTTGCAACTGCGACAAGGATGTGTATTACGGTGCTCAATTATGTGTAGTCCACCAGCTACTTTACTTCAAGTAACGGTGTGGTAAATGATTGGGGAAAAGTGCAATCGACCTAACCTTCAAATGTTTCATGGGCACCACATGTACTTCCCGTTAAGCTCCTCTACACGCATCAGCCCCCGCCTTCCGATAGTGCCCCCCTTGTCGAGATAAGTCAATTTGCTTAACATCAAATCATATTTGAGCAGAGCGACTTCATGCTTGGAACGTGCACAATGCAGTCTCGCTGACTCGATGGCGGCTCCTGATGTCAGCAGCTCAGTAGCTACCCAGTCCACCTGCTTGTGCTGCATGCACCTAGGCTCCCCGAGGAGCCCATACAAGGAGAATGGCCTCAGAACCTGTTCTCTACCCAGGTTGGGGCACGATCTGCACCATATTACAGGGCTGAACTTGCATGGATAACGCTATCATGAGGCACTTACTTAGCCTAGGTACATATGCAGTGTGACCCTCCGACCCTCCGCCACATACATCTACATGTACCTAGGTACTTAATGGAATGGCCTCAGCCTGGGGGTCGGGGGTCACGGTATTCAAAAAAGCCGTTTCCCGACCCAGGTTGCTTCTCGACTTCTTTTCTCACGAACAACATTTACGAATATCACAAATCACTGGAACAGTTCAAGCTTGAGTCGCTTGTTTTATACCAATTTCTAAGAGCACAGCGCGGGTTCCAAAGCCCGCGCGACCCCAATTCAGGGTCAACAACATGATCATCAATTAGCAAACGGTCGCTCCAGGCCCTGGTGGGCTTTCGGCACTACTACTACTTGTGATTTTTGTTTTGCTACCTTCGACAGCACTCAAGAGCATAACTGCGAGCAACCACATCATCCTTGGGCGGACATCCCTGGTCCCTCAAGCCCAGTGCCCCTTGATCTGCACAACTCTACAATCAAGGACGCACCATATTCCAATTCCAATGTGTTGCAATTAAGCTATGAAGACGTTATTGCCCAAGATCAATATTTCGAAGAAGGCGATTTTGGTTTCACCACGTTGTCTGAACAATCCACTCCAATCCGTTCTGGTGATGTACTGCAATACTCATCATCACCGAACTCAAATGTCTCTCCAATCACTCCCACCACGACACCATCACATTCGGCGTCGCCAAATCATGCACATGCACTGCTTGGGTCGTCAGAACCTTCTCATTCCCCTGCATCACTTGGAACACAACAGGACTTCCGCTGCGATCAACACTTCCCTGGGTGCGAGAAGTCATTCAACAATGATAAGGATCTGCAAAGACATCTTAGATGCAAGGAGCATCGGCCTGATCTTTATACACATGATGCGCCGGTTCCAAAAGGGACCAATCAATGCGCTTGTGGCAAGAGGTGTCCCCGCGTCGACAATCACAAGCGGCATGTGAGAAAGTGTGGCAAGCCACCAACGTTCCCTTACCGGTGCGCCATGGGCCACAATTTCTTGGACGATAAGAAGGAGTACTTGAGACATTTCGATGACATATCGAACGGGTGCGGAAAGAAACTTGGACGTCCGCCAAATTCATGAATGACGTTCTGTTTCGCCGCTCGAGTGGAATACAGGTTCAGAGGCAAGTGTCGCCGCGCCATTCCATCCCTGCGATACTACAACTCCGACCCAGAAGGGTGCGCTGCAGTGTGGTACCAAGTTTGGGTATGGCTTCCGTTTCATTCGTTCCTCTGCCATTGCATCTCCGGTCCTGTTGGATGTGTTGAGGCGTGATTGGGAGGATGTCGATGAATCGGGTGAGACCATGCAATTGATTATAAGTATTGTGCTGTTGAGAATCACACTGAGGATCTGGTTGTGGTCCCAAGTCTTGATGATCTGGGATAGAGGGTGGATGGAATGGGTTTTCTTTTTGCTTTCCTTTGTTTACCCAACTTTAACTATCTTTTACAGAATCGGAAAATGGAAAGAACGCAGGTGTGTGGCGCTGTCACCGGTGTAATAACTGGTTGCATCTGCAGCCTGTTCCATCGTGGACGGGGTGGGGGGGAAGAAAAAGAAAAAAACAAGAAAATGCCAGAAGGTAGAAATACATCCTCTCATGCCAATGCCCCTGGGTTAGACCTAGTGTCAACTTGAGATGTTGCGGGCATGAGAGGATTGGTATTATATGGTTCCAACTTGATACAGTCTTTCAATATCGTTAGTTTTCTTAAAATCATATCTTTTATCGTCGCATATCGCAACGAGTAACATTGATAGTCCCAAGTAATTGAATCCTTCGTGCTGGTAGGTAAGTAAGTATGTAAATGTGAACCATGTGGGTGGCTGAGCTCCGAGGTCAATGCACCGGGCGGCGTTGTTCACTTTTTACGTGACCTGTGCATGTAGGTTAGCTGCAGAATCTCATGCAGTCCTAACGAATAAAATTTCCTCGAGTGTAATGGCCTCAAAATTCCAGGGAGCATGGCCATCCAGTGCCACTTCAATTACGACGGTGGTCTCCGCGCAAGGCTCTACACTTTTAATGCAACATCAAGCAGTTGAATAAGAAAGCTGATTCATAACACTTCAAAGATTATCTCAAGTTAATGCACTTTATTATGTACCTGCCAGGGTTGTATTATCGCCTAACATATCCTAGAGGCGGTAAAAGGTCTTTCGCACCCGATCTGACCAGGGGTACGCTGGCTGCAAACCCAAACGACATGGGAACCTCTTCACCATATGCTTGCCTAGAGCTTGGTAAACGAGGATCAAAATTATGGAAAATTGGTCCAGGCCGTAAGAAGTCGTGGAATGTGTGCCCTGCGCGCAATATACCTAGGCGCAGGTGGCTTGTGAGCGTGAAAGGCAAGAAAGCAGATTCCCAGGCCCTTGAAACCCCGGAAGACTCGGAATATCTCTATGAGCGGTAAGTTTGCTTCATGCCACTGGCTAAGGAGGCAAGAGTTGACGGGCCTCTAGCAGTATTCCCCAGCGAATTGGTCCAACTAAGTGCCACCAAACCCTTAAAGAACCACACACGCAACATACCAGTTCTTCCTTTCTAGTACGAGTCATTGCGTCAGATAACCCTCAACCCTTGGAGCTACGACAGAGGAAGATAAACCGTCTTATTGATGACTGCTATCGGGCTTTCGAGAATATACAGTTGGACCCGTATATCAGCCGGACGGTTGTCGCAGACAGGAGTCAGCTCTCCTGGGCAGAAAGAGCGCGCTTTTCTCAGGTTAGCCCCAATACCCACCTTTCCGCCCAGGGGAACACTTCTATTGTCGCGGAAAGCACCGCCAGGAGGAAATCCAGGAAACGGGCGATCTCTGGACTATGCATACCATACTTCGACAGCTTTGAGAGCTTCGTTGCCTATGTTCAGCTCACCGGGGAGAAATTCTTGAGGAAATGCCGGATACTCAGGGACATGGCCGTAGGTAGGGAACAGACTACAGAGCAAGAGTACCAGAAGCTATACAAGAAAGCGAAAAAGTGGAAGGCACAACTTTTCCCTCTGCTTGACGCTTGGGAGTTTTGCGGGACTCGTGCCCCTAACAACTTCCTCTCCAGGAATCAGAAAGGGGCTGGATCAGGCTCGGTACACTTCTGCTTCGAGTCTTGCTGCTTCTCTGCATTGTGGTCTGACCGTGGCCAGGAGAGGCATTCTGAAACTTGGCTTTTCCTCCGTAAAGGGGTGGTAGTATCTGGAGGGCAATTCCCGAGCACCAGAATGAGCTGGGCACAATACCTCAGTATCGACCCGGCCAGAACGACGCAACATTGCCAATTCAAAATCTCGGATGAATCCCTACCAAGGTGGCAGTCACTAGCAAGAGTTTCCACCTCCCTTTTTGTGGCAGGCGAGAACATGAAAAAGCAGGCTAGTATGCTAAGGGCGACAGAGCTTTGTTCTGAACACCGATCAAGAACAGGGACAACGGGGTGTGATGTCCCAGCATTGGCACCGGCGACTTTGCGTCAAATGCATAGCATCGACGGCATCGGCGGGAGACTTCAAAAGTCCAATCAGGATCAAGTCATTCAACAACTCCTGCGTACATGGACTAAGCAGAGTGGATAACACGAAAAATGAGCAAGAGGGTGAGCATCTCGAAGGCTGACGCTTTAAGTAAGTACTATCGAATAGTTTAAAGTCATGTTTTAACTTCCTTTATTATAAAGATTACGCGTTTAATGTTTCTCTTAGACTTTCTTTGTTTCTGTTAGGGCGAAGATAAATATAAGGAATAAAATGGACGATCTCTTATATTTATAGAAATATGTTTTCTACTTTAAATATTTTTCGATGTGGAAGCAGCTTTCCAGAAATGGGCAAGCAAGGCTCATTATCATACATCAAAGCAGCACAACTAAAATATATTAAAATGTTTATTACGCTAGCACCTATAAGGAATCAGATTCTTATTACGTGAGGGACAATCCTAGGACTGGGATCTGTTCACACGAGATTATCCGTAGAACGCGGATAATGACTCTGTCGGACATCTATACTACTCGGTATATGCCCCGACTGGACCGATCGATCATCTCTGTCCTGACCGCCATGAGCAGTGTGCCGCGATGCCATGATCATGGTGTCTGTGAGATCGTAATATTTCCGCCTATTCTTCCGGACGGCGGGCGAACCAATTGTACCGTGCAGAGGCCGATCGTGTGGGTCTCGGTTCGAGCTCTGCTTAGCTGAGTGACTTTTGGCTCGGAAGGTGAACCGTAAGGCCTGGAAGGCATGAGAATAAAGTATATGCAGCTTCAGATAGTTGGAAAAGGCGAGCATGGATCCCACGACGATGGCAATGCAGTATTCGGCGTGGCTGGATGTACGAGTCTTCATTAGTCATCCGAATCCGTATAGAAAGTATGGGGGCAAGGATTCTATGGGCACACATTGGCCGGACCGGTTAACCACATCACACCCCTGATACTCCCACGCAAATTTTGTACTTGCTTGACAGAGATGACAAACCCAGCGATGCTAGCCCCAATACCTCTGCCAGACTAGTCAGTATCATCTGGGCAACCATGAAACAGGGGTAGATGTGTAGCCGTGGTATTCACAAGAAGGCAGTGGACAACAAGAGGCGAAGTTGTGCTTTCTTTCTGGGGGCTAGCTGAAACCGCGCGATTATGGGCAGCGGAAGGATGAAGGCAAAGATGTCCATTGCCACCCCTGCCGCGTGTTGGATGGGGCCGACGAGATACTAGGCCTCCCTGGGGTCTGATGAACTACACATTTGTTCCCATCCCCGCGGGGCCAGGTGAATCATCGATATGACCATGATTGGAACACTTATCAGGAATGAGAAGGCCAGTCCGGCCCCAACCGGGATGCGGGCGGAGCGGCTGTGAACTTCGAACAGTTGACGGAAGATGGCGGCTCGTGGAAAGATTTGCGCTAACCCGGAAAAGAACCAGGTGCAGAGCTATACAACGGCGTTTCAAGTGCCATCTTTCGATTGTCGAGGCAGGAAACGCACAGCCTCGACATGAGCTTATCCACATGGTCAATTACACCAGCTAATACTAGTAAGAGATCATAAATATAAAGAGAGTCCGAGGTTTGTTTAGACTCAGGGGTTTTGACCTTTTCTTCGGATCTCCCTTTCTCGTCGCGAAGTGGCTTAGGCGAGTAGTCTCTGGTCAGCTGAGACTCGATGCAGCTTTCGATATGTAGCATTTGGTGTAGTAAACACCTGGCAAGTGAGCTGAGATGTTTTGCTCCTCGTACATTAAATATGCCCTATTCTGTATCAGACCATTAAATTTCTCAGGGAAACGGTTGCACGCCCCGTGATGCCATTGCAGATGACTCTGGTTCAATGATCGCTTCAGCCTTTCATTGGTATAACCTGACGTGAATTCAAGAAGGCCGCAAATGATGACCAGAAGCTTGGCGTACGCTATACGAAAGAGGCTATCTGTGTCCTTGCAATCCTGCCAGAGTCAATGGGGCCCGCCAAAAGCATGTCGAGGTGTATATAAACCCTTACTATCTGGTAGCTATCGAAGCATAGAATAAACCATCAGAATCAATCCAGTCTCGATACATCACAACAACATCCACAGCTCTCTGACTTATTCATTCAATTCAACCTTCTTCATCTTCACGCCATCACCAGACAGACACCATGAAGATCACTGCCATCGCCACCCTGAGCGCCCTCCTCGGCTCGCTGCCCTTGGCGGTCGCGGAGTGCTACGGCGGCACCAACATGAACCCGCCGAACCACGCCGGCACCCTCACAGCCCTGCTCACCGCGTGCCAGAATATGGAGCGCCACGGCGACATCCCCCTGGGCGGCAACGTGTGGTACCACAGCCGCATCGACGACGGGAGCGGCGGGACGCGCTGCCTCAACTTCGGCCTTGACAACACCGGCCGCGGCGTCCAGCGCATTGACTATAACACGGCCGCCGAGGGGCTCCTCCGCGAGTGGGTCGACTGCTCCTACGGCGGCAAGACCGAGTACAAGGATGGCTCTCTCAATGGGTGGCGCTTCATGTGAGTCTCCGTCCTAGAGCATGGCAGCACCAGCACCACCATCGTCACAATCTTGCCCATATGGTTTCGTTGGCGACGAGGCTATGGGTTTTGCTAATACACTCCTTTAGTTTTCATATGGACGAAGGCGAAGGCGGGTGCAAATAGGTTGGACCACAGTTAGTCTTGGCAGTCGCACTTTTGGCGCTGGATGTGTGTTAGGGAACGGTAGCAGGACTTCGTTATGTCAGATATGAATAAATTGTTCATACAACCAGGGAAAGCCCCTTGGCATGACATTGTATAATCTCGCGTCATTGACTTTTTCGTTTTCGTTCGCATGAGCCCTCGACACAGGAAACCAGATGTTTGGCTAAACAGTAGTCCAATATGACAGGGCCAGAGCGCGGTGGAAAATATGCAGAAAGGTTTTATTGGTAGGTAAGTACATATGTGTGTGTGACTTCCGGTTAGTTCGGCATCGAAGACATCTGGACAGCAGAACATAAAGATGTTGGGGGTATTAATACAAGCGGAGAACTTCCCCGAGTAGTCCATTTAAGCTTATCCTATTGAACCTTGGCACCCCGTTCATCCCATCTTCACACCCTTATCCTGAAACCCACTCTCCGTAGCGTCATGGTGCCAAGCAGTACCCGATCGGCTGCGCTCGCCACGACCGTCACCCCGCATAAGATGCCGCGCGCATTTGGCGATGGACCCTACCATTTTCTTATCTTCTCCGGTAATGTACCGTCCGAGGCGCCCTCGCTTCTCCCGGGCTGTACACACGGCTGACCACCACGGCGGACCCGTCGCGCTTCTTCACCGGCGTCCAGGACCGGATGTCCAGCCGGCTGCGCTCGCCGCGGCCGTCACCCCGCATAAGCTGCCGCGCGCATTCCTCGCCGCCGTCCAGCCGTTCACCAGTAGGATGCAGGCGGGGCGGCATACCCCATTCCTCGGTATGGTCCCCCAGCCAGAGGTGCTGGAACGTGGTGCACCCGCTGAACGTCATCCGGTCCCAGAGACGTTCCGCTAGCGCCCCCGCGTACTCGGTTATCGCGTATGGTTCCCGGTTGGGATGGTAGTCCCCGTGACTGTCCCACTCTGCCAACACGACATTCCGGATCTCGTGACAGGTCTGGAGGTCGAGGCTCTCCGCAACGGGGCGAGTGGGCTCTCCCCGTCGGAGACGATGCCGCTGCCAAAGTGAGTGAAGGATCTCTTGGCGTACAGCGGCGCGAAGTCCAGGCCGACGATAAAGGTGTCGTGGGTGGGGTTGAGGTGGATGGTTCCTTCTGACCGGGAGATGGGGACAACGTCGTCCAGGCACCTTTCGAACATCATCATCAAAATAGCTTGTCTCGCTATGCTGCAGAGTACGCTCGTCGTGGGTTTAGAATAAAATGGGGGGACGAACTTGGGCAAGTGTACCACCTTGAGGGCCACGGGGTAGAAGCGCTGGGCTTCTTTGCGGCTCGTTCAGTCGACCGAGAGGAAGGGGCTGATGAGGCTGGGCCGCGGGATGACGTGCGTGTCGTGGAGCAGCACCACCCGATCTTGGGACTCGGCCAGGAGTGCATATCTCCAGACCTCGATCTGCAGCTCCGGGGGCAGCTTGCTGAAATAAGGGAAATACATAATGCTCGGCAGTTGGAAGGATTATACAAACGAGTTCGTCGCGTCGATTTGCATGTGTATTGTTCAAATGAGAGCCGAGTGTAATGGCTTTGCTGCGATGGAAGTGAATTTACGAGTAGAAGGAAGGATTATGACCTTAGAAACTTATATACATATATATCCAAGAAGTGAATCTAACGGAGATAGCATGATTCTATGTTGCTCCTCTGTCGCGTCCACAATACCTCGAAACCTTCATAATGAAATATCCACTTATTCAAACGGTAAAGGATAAGAGAGCCGGTCCATAGCAAAGACAAAGTATATTTCTCCACCTACACTTATTTCCTCGTGTTTCCGGGCTTAAGAATACCTAATAACTTTCTTTCCTAGGAGGGGAACTTGTTGCTACATATTTCTGATGCATTGAACTCGGGCTTATCCCCCATCCCATGATACAGACTGAGGATTCTATACTACCCACTTCCTAAGCCCATGGTTTATAACTCCATGTTTTATAGTACCCGGTAATATTAGTCTGCATCGTGTACTCGCCATTTTAACCTTTCTCCGTTTGCGTTACTGGACCCTTAGAGAGAGGGGCGTTGGCCAGATCATCGTCCCCCGTCCAATATCTGTTCCACGATATAGACAATTAACACAAGACTGCAGATACCACATCGGCGAACATACTATTAACTTCTTGTAACCACCGACGAACTTATGGGCAGCCTGTACGAGGGCAGCCCGCTCCTCTCGGCCTCGTCCACGTCGTACACAAGACTCTCCAGTTCCCCCGAAGTTCCGTCTCGCTCGCCCACGGCCGTCCAGGAGCGGATATTCAGCAAACCGCGGCCGCCGCCGGAAGTCTCCTCCAGCTCGCGTGCAAGAGTCCAAGCGCAGCCGGTAGCGTTCTCCAGAACACGCCCCGAGCCGTCAGGGCGCGGGGCCACCCAGAGGTGCTGAAAAGTACGGCATCCGCTAAAGGTGTCCCGTTTCCAGAGGTGGTCGGCATCTTTTCTCGAGTACTTGACCCAGGGCAAATCCAATAAAGAAGACCATGGAGTCTGCGTCGTGCCATGCTGCGCCGAGCCGTATTGGCCCTGTTCGGCAACCACAAGATTCACGATCCGTCGGCAAGCCTCCCGATCGAGACTTTGGGTAATAGGACGAACCGGTAGCTTCCCGTTGGCGCCAATACCCCTGCCACCCATGGCATTTGGTTTACGGTTGGTATCGTTATAGGTAGTCGGCTCGGTACCATAAGGCCCGACGTACTGCGGCGAGAAGTCCAGGCCTTTGATGAAGGTATCGTGGGTCGGACTGAGGTACAATTTGCCGCGCGGCGCGTAATTGGGTAGGTTAAAAAAACAAACACTAAACACGGTACTTATGAGGCTTTGTTGAAAATTCACAGAGCCTTGTATCATCCACTGGGGGTATGGTGTAGCGATAATGGGTATGTCGACCACCTGGAGGGAAAGTGTGTAGAACAGCAGGGCCTCGTCTCGACTCAACTTATTCGTCGACAATAGAGGGCTAAGCAATTGCCGTCGGAGGACGACGTGATGATTATGCAAAAGCACCACGCGCTCTCGTGATTCGGCTAGCAGTACGTGCCGCCAGATGTCGATCTGGAGCTCCTTGGGTAGTTTGCAAAAGTAGTAAAACGTCATTTTCGCAAGTTGGTTCGGTTCGTCTAAATCGTTTTGTCTTCATGTGCTGACTTTAGTTAAAGACCGAAGAGATTGCGGGGCTTAGGAAGAAGGCAATGCCACTCTTCGATGGAAGTTCTGGAGATGCGATTTATCTCCCTTGATAGAATATCTAGACGGTTCCACCAACAGGGCGAAATGTGAAGCGCCTTTTATTTGGTACCTGGAAACCTTAAGACGAGCGAGGCCACGAACTGGCAAGCTGCAAGTCGAATGATGAGCCTTCTCTTCACCACATCCCTGGTCATCGACGGAGGAAGGCTACATTAAAGAGGGTAGGCGTGTCGAGCGGGAGATGTTTGGCGGCCTTAAGTACCAGCGTGTAGGATGTGCATTTTGTCAAGGTTCTAGTTGTTGCAATGGTGCTACAATGAGTTCATTTCCTACTTACCCGCGCACTATCCAGCTCAGGTAGGCCTGGACCCCCGTTTTCCGTTAAAGTGCCTACAACTACGTGAAACGAATGGGTGTGCCCCCTTTGAGAACTGACCATAGCCTGCGTATTGCCCATTTTCCAGGATAGGATTGAGCATTAACACGTCACTCAAATCTGGCAGCAAAACATATCACGGTGGGTCCTGTGTTGTAAGAAATACCAGAGATAGGGTATTCGATAAACATTCAATAGTGGCAGCTTCTACTCAAGCTATCTCCGATCTGCTTTTAGTCAGAGTCATCGTTTATAGTCGCCCGCGCCCGGTCCACCGCCGTGTCGCCAGTCATGCGAGCCTTGTCTCCGGCCGTCTGTATAACTGGGGGTCGATAGAATACAGTCTCGTCGTCCTCAGCATCGAGCTGCATGAGGAAGGTCTCCCACTTCTCGATCAACTAGAAACCGTATGTTAACATCTTCATCAAAGGGGGGTCTCGTGGCCATTAGCCTCCCGATGGGTTTCAGACTTACCTCCTTCTGAGCCTCCACCGCACTCTCCAAGAACGTCTCCACGGCGCTCTTGAAGTCCTCGACCTTCTCGCGCTCAAAGCGGTCAAGCTCGGCACGCATCAGACGTCCCATATCGTCGAACAAGAGCCGGGCTTGGTGCACCTTGCGCTCCGCATCGGCGACCTCGGCGCTGACTTGGTTGAGGCGGTCCTGCTGCGACTTTCCTTGCCGGAGCAACTTGTCCTGGGTGGCCTTGCGCTTCTGCAGCTCGGACTCGGCGCTGTGCCAGCTGTGGAAGGCCTTCTGGCGTTGGCCGAAAGCCTGCTTGACGCTTCCAATCAAGCGGATGTACTCATCAATGATAATGCCGAAGGTGAGGACGTCTTGTTGTGCTTGTCTGTCGTAAACATCGCGTATCGTGATCTGCAGCTCCGAGAGCGCGTCAAGTGGGCCGGACAAGGTGTGGCTCAGCTCCACTGTTGAGAGGGCATGTAGGGACGCAGAGAAATCGCCAGCTGCCTCGGCCATGGCCTTGCGTTGGCTAACCATGGTATCCATGGACTTCATCAATGCCTTGAGCTGGTTCTCGAGGGCGTCCAAGTAGACGCGACGGTCGTGGAACCACTATTCCTTGTTAGCAAATTGCTGAAGGTCGTCAAGTCCAAAGGGGTACCTACGTCATCCTGTTCGACAAACTTGTTACCGCTTCCTACACTGATACCGAGAGAACCAAAGACGCCCTTGCTCTCGCCCGGGATCGGGTCTCTACGCTCCTTGTGTTTGATGTCGACATTGAACGACTCGCTCTCGAGGAACAGCTTCAGATCCGGGTCGTTCTGTAGCGTAGGGTGGGCGGCGATCTTGTTGCACATCTTCTCGAGGGCGGCACGACGCGACTCGACAAAGTTCTGGTCGAAACGGTTCAGCGCCTGCTTCTCCGGGGGCGGGGGCACCACGACACCGGGGTTGTTGCCGTGCATTGTGTTATAAAGCCACAAGAAGTCCCGGTATCGTCGCTTCACTTCGAACTCGGGTTGCTTGTAGCCCTTGGATGTCGTTCTCGTCCGCACCGAGTAGACGATGTGGGAGCTCGTCAGGTCGCCAACCTTGTGCGGGTCGCCGACGCTGATGTGGAAGCTCGGCTTCGCCGCCGCCTGTTCGAGGCTGATGCTTGGCCGGTTTGTGGTTCGGATCGGACTGGGAAGGGCGGCATCCACTGGCGGAGGCGCGCGGGGGCCCGTGGGCAGGTCGGCATCCTCCTCGTCATCGATGTTGTGAGGGTCCTTGGGACCAGCCTTCCGCTGGCCCGCGGCGGGCATGGTGGTTCGGATGGTCATCTGCTCCTTCTGAGGGGGCACGGGAGGCTCATCGGCCTGAGCGTCTGCGCCAGGAGCAGCATTGTCGCCAAGGGGGCCCAATGGGCCGAGGGGATCGTCGGCTTGAAGGGAGGTCGGCTGGGCCTGTAAGCGTCGAACGGGCTTGCGCGGCCCGCGGGCCTGAGGGGCCTTTGCGTTTGGTTGAGAAGCTTGGGAAGCGTCGGTCTCTGATGTCTTCAGTACTGAGTCTGGATTCGATGTCGCTTCAATTAGCTCGAGGTCGGCGATAGGTCTGGATCAAGTTGGCCGAGGCTATCTTACCATCTTGCTCGAAGGGCGGTTTCGTGGATTGCGACGGCACATCTGAACGTATGTTAGCATGGCAATAGAAGGTCGCCTATTGCGATGGCTTGAAACATACCACCCCAAGGTGAATCGCCTGCTTCTCCCAGATCCATTGTGATGATTTGCTTGTTGTGTTTGGGCGTACAGGGGGTTTTGGTGAAGCTGATGTAGATGAAGGGCGATTATGGGCGACAGTGTCGTCAGAGGCAATTGAGCAAGCACCTGGCTCCCCCCAACCGCCCCAAGGCTGCAACCAAAAGTGGGAGGGAGCTCGGGCCACGCACCCACAGCTCAGCCTCTGTGGGGACTCAGGCCTGGCGGCACTCACTCAACCACCGGAAGCCAATCCCGTCTTTTCCATGTCTAAGACAGCCCGTCAACCTCCATTGAGACACTGCGGCTCTACATCAATTGATCAACACCACATCCTATATATGGGCAATAGTGGTCAGCAGTAGCCCCAATAGTGGCAAGTCAATTATGCCCCCATTGAGCTATCCGTCCGTTTGTCACAGCGGAATATGAACACAAGCAAGGAAAGGCTTTTAATCATTTCACTAGCAACACTCCAAGTGTGTCGGAAGCAGCACCGCTGCATATGTTCCTGCCGTGGATTCCGTCAATAGCCACTTCGTCATCAATTACTACATACTTCAGAAGGAATGCCAATGTTGCTCATTCCGTACTCTCAAGCCACAACATTGTTGTCGTCGTCATTCTCATTGCAATCACCTGCTCATGCTGCACAGATACTAACCGCAAACAGCTTCAGTACTTCCAAATCTCATCGTACGGGAACCTCTCTTTGAATCCCACAGATGAGCCAGCGTAGATCACCCAATACAGCTGGGCAAGCTCTCTGAACTGCTTGGCCAACGTCCGTTTACCGAGTCGGTTATAAGCAATGCATGCATACAAAGCGGCTTCCACGCTATGATCCACCCGTACAGCCGCTGTCGCATCCCATGTCAACTTCTCTTGGTCCTCATCGATCGACAGCTTGAGACCAGAGTCGCGGAGACAGAGGAGGGCCCACTTCAACAGAAGATCCGGACGACCTGTGAGTTGATCGTGGCACACTTTGGCACAGCAGAAGGCTATCGGAGATAGATCAGCCCGTGGGATGGGTTTCCTGTAGACAGCTCGGGGAAACGTTTTCTCCATGACTTTGCGGTGCTTTTCGAACTTCTCAAGGAAAGGGGGACTTGTGGAAATACCTGCCGGTTCTGGGCGTTAGTATTAGTCCTCTTTCAATACATAGGATGTATCAGAAGATAGTAAAAATATATTTTAGAGTAAACAGTACATCCAGCCCCTCTGAGACACTGAGTTAACCAGGGGTAGTGGTTGTAATAATAAGGAATAAGCACTGAAAGTCACTTACAATTTACAGAGTCCTTGGCTTCCTTGGGGGGCAGGATCGATGCAATTAAAAGACCTGAGTAATCCTCGAAGAAATCTTGAAACCGGTCTCGGCGTTCATCTAGCTTTTGATCTGGACATTGACTGTGGGCCTTACAAGCGGCACACTGACATCGAAAGGCGTAGTTCAGTTTCAATGTTTCCTGCAACTTCCTGGGGTCGGTGCCAGCCTGGTAGTTGTATATGATGGTGAGCTCTTCACCCTTCTTGATATCCTTGGCAGCCCGAATGATCATGAGATCTCCCATGAAAGAATGGATCGAGTTGGCATCGCAGGCGTGGTTGATCATGGAGGCGTGGGGCCATATCCCGCACTGCCGTATGAGGCCACCCTGGGGCATTTTGTCCATGAGACGTTGGAGAGAGTACGGCGACAGTTGGCCCAAGAAGCCGCATTGCATCTCGCTCGAGCACAGGTCCTCCGACACGAAGGAGTTGTATTGAACCACGGAATGGGCGGTGAGACTGTCGACCACTGGCTTGCCGTCGATGAGCCGCCCGCTCAATAGTTTCCTAGGCTCCGAATAGAGTCGAAAAACAGGCTCATCCGCGGAGTCGGCGCGAATCATCTTTTGCATCAGCATCATGGGCAGTCGCGCCATTGAGCCCATCGAGGTCTTCCCATGTATGTTGGGCCAGAACGCGTCAACAAAGGCGGCTGAGCCTCCCTCCTGGACGCTGGCCACGAAAGCCTTTTCACACATTACGAGCTCTCCCATAGCGATATCTCGAGTTGCAACCAGACCGCGACCACGAGGTGGGCCAAAATCAACGACTTTGGTGTTTCGGAGAAAGCTGGCCGTATCTGTAAGCGGTCTCGAGGGCTGCACGAGATTGAAGATTGTCTGAAAGTCGTATTCGCCCGTCTTCTCCTCTTTTATGCGCTTCATAGCCCGCCGCAGGCCACCATCCGCAGCCTCAGTGGATTGTGCCAATGGTAATTTGGAAGCAGTTGCGAATTGACGAGCGGCTTCCTCATAGCGACCAAGACCATACAAGGCCGACCCAGCGCGGCACTGTGCCTTGTATTGCAGCAAAGCTTGCCGTTCATCCAAGTCTTCTGTTGACGAATCAATAGATGCCATTGCATCAGCCAGAGCTTGTGGTAATCGACCAAGTGACAGGTTGGTCAAAGCCCGGTTACGCAGAACGTCGCGTCTGAGTACTTCTTCAGTCGGCGTGCATAATGAGGCCGCCATGTTGTATAGGCGGGTGGCTCTCATGAACTCCTTTTTGCCTACCGCTCGGTTTCCTGCTGCCTTGAGCTGGCTTGCGCCCGCTTGGTATTGGGCGAGTACCTCATCCTTCCATTGGGCGGGGTAAAGATCGTTTGAAATATCCAGTTCGATCAGGTCGGATGGGTGGTCGACCTGGATTCCATGCTGGAGGTCAGGGAAAGCGACGTAATAGGGCTCTTTGATGGCGAATACGATCCCCTTGGGGAGCGTCTCCTCTGCTTTCAGGGAGTGATCTCTGCACTGTAGAATGATGCAATCAACGCCTCCCTGGGTGTCTTCAACTGCCGCGCACAGGTGGCGATCGGAGTCTGGTCTTGTGAAAGTTCGGACCACTAACATATATCCTCTCTCTACTTTGTCGTGGACTAGCTGTCAAAAACTTTTAGGATAACAGTCTCCATTATAGGTACAACTGTGGGATAATCGGCAGTGGAATAGCTGGCAATACAACGAAGACATGGTGATGAGATGGAATAACCGGTGAAGGAATAACGCCTAACATACTTGATTCAAGAAGATTGGCCGCAGGCTTTCCAGAGCCGCCTCACAAGCTGGTGGACAAAGCTTCTCACTGATGAGATAGGGTCGAATGATGCCCATTGTAGTCTTGCCACTACTGTGGGCCACGGGGGCTTCCACCTCGTTGAATAAACCTCCTTGTGCGAATATCCGGTCCAGATCTGAACGGGACTTGTTATTTTGGCTGCCGGCTGGGAGGCTGCCGGCTGGGAGCCCACTCGTCAACTCGAGGAAATGAATCCTCAAACCGTGTTCCAGCTTCATGCGTCCCTCCAAGTTGGGGCACAACGTCGCCATCATGCTGTCTGTAAGCGACATGGTGACGTTGGTGTTGGACAGTGATCTGCGTAATGTTTGGTTGCGATACTGATAAGTCGCATCCGATAAAGGAGGCAACTCCTGGCGTTTGCTGGCTACTCAAAACCTAAAGGGGAAAGAAATAAAAGGTTGCAGTGCTTGGGATTGGGTCCTAGATAGTCAAGCAAATCTCAAGTAGTAAGGAATATGTTCGTATATATACAGAACTTGGAGATTTCACCCTGCTAAGTTTCGATTGTTGTGAACAACGGAAAGCCCAACTTGCAACAAGAGTCTGTTTGGTAATGTCTTAGACTGCACGTACGCGATCCTGATCAGTAGCCCAACCAATGCGTAAAGACCCAAAATACGCGTTTACACATCATGCCAACATTTTAAAAAATTGACGTGTCAATCCGATGTCTTTGTCTGATGGCTTTGGCTGCCGTAAGAGACACCGCCAACAGCTTACACTGGGGGCTGTTCGCACAACACACTCACACTTGGAGTACATGTACACTTTTTACTGGATTTGACATAGACCATCAGTCGGTTGAGGTCAGTCCATGCGTGCGACCTGGGCATCGTATAATTAAGCGGGTTTCACAATGATCCCGAGCGGTGTTGTAAGTGAAATGCTCGACATGATCAGATACCTTAAGTAGATTCGGGTAAGAAACAGCTTGATTGGGGACCAATAGCTGTAGCAAGGGGATATTAGTATGGACGCGTCCAATTATCATCTTCGATTCCGGGTATATCAAGAGCAAGGCGTCATAGCACGCCATCATACAGTCTGATAACTTTAATTAAACAAGCACCCATAAACTCAAGTAACACGATGGATATTATAAGCATTAAAGTATTCCAATCTCAAACCTTTTGCTTTAGCTACTAAAACATGACCGTGACTGAATAATAGTCATACGCTCAAGTAAGCACGTCGTCGTAAAATCATAATCCTTCTGCTTTAGCGGTGCTCAAAATTCGGCTTCCTCTTCTCCAGGAACGCACGCTGGCCCTCGTGGCAGTCGTACACGTCGAATGTGGAGTAGTACAGCGCCTTCTCGTGCACCATACCCTGCTCCAAAGTCGTCGACTCCGCTGTATTGTGATAATTTCGTTAGTTCACTTCTCATCATGTGGACGTTTTTGATAACAAGATGGCTTCGACTTACCAGTAAGAACAGCCTGCTTAGCTATTTGTGCCACCGGGCCGGACAAGGACGCGATTTTGGTGGCGAGCTTCAAGGACTCATCCAGGACTTGGTCCTTGGGGAACGTGCGAGTCACCATACCCAGGCGCTCGAACTCGACTCCAGAGGCAGGCTCGCCGGTGAGGATGAACTCCATTGCCTACAATTTGAAGCGCGTTGGTTAGTTGACTGGATCCGTCTACTCGAAGAGTATACGATGTTGTAGCATCTTTTCTCACCTTGTGCTTTCCCAGGGCCCGGGCAAGACGCTGGGTACCACCGGCACCGGGAATGGTACCGATCTTCATCTCTGGCAGACCAAACAGGGCGTCTTCAGCCGCATAGATCATGTCGCACTGCATAATCATGCGTTAGTCGACCAACCTAATAATAAATAGGGAGGGTGTGTTGCACTTACAGCCAGAGATATTTCGCAACCGCCTCCGAGCTAATAATAGACAAATACGAGTCAGTTCTGTCACTCCCCTGTCGACTCACTCGGCGAAGCTTTGCAGCGTAGCAATGGGATGTCTTACCGCAGCTCCCACCACGGCTGCAATGGTAGGCTTCGAGAAGCCCGCGAAAGCGTCTGTGAGATCCTTGAGGAAGGCCCTCCGGTGCGCCGCCGCCGTGGTAATGGCAACCAGCTCTTTGATATCCATGCCGGCTATCATTCATCCACCAATTAGCTGATAAACTTGACAATGTAGCATCATGAGGGCAAGTGACTATTACTCACCACAGAAGGGGCCTTCGGGCAAACCGGCGATAACGACGGCGCGCACCTCAGGCATGCGGTCCAGTTCTCGCAGCGCCACCACGATGGTGTCGATCATGGCCTGGCTGAAGGCATTGCGCTTGGCCGGTCGGTCGAGCTGGAGGACGGCGACACCCTGGTCGTTGGCCGAGACCTTGACATCGTCGGTGCTGATCTTGGTAATCGCTTGCATGGTGGCTGTATGGTGTTGTTCTTGATGCGGAGGTATGCAGGCGGTGGTGTTGATATTCCGAGCCTGGTATGCAGTTCGGTGTTGATATGCGATGTGTGTGGATCGGGGAACTGATTTGATGGATTCGAAGTTCAAGTCTAATTAAACACATTAATAGCAGAGGGAAACGGAGATCGACCCTTGTTTACCGCCATGTTTACCACTTGTTGACTTCCCCCCTTCATACCCACCATCATATCCACCAACCACGAACGCATTTGCAACACAAGTACGGAGTATGCAAGCCACTGTTTGGGAGCGCCGTTAATTGCTTTTTGGGCGCGAGGGCCATGTGATGTCAGCCATGTCGCATGAACCGGCCGAAAGCTCGGTTGAATATTCTACTCATGCCCTGTCTCGACTCTGCACACACCCCCTCAAAGCACCCCTTTCCCCCTCTTGAACGAATGTTCCTGACTCGCAAAAGTGTCAAAAGTGTGGCTGCAGCTCGCTGCATCGCTGCATGAAAACTTGGGCAAAAGGGAAAGTACCTCTTTGGAGGCACCATCCTTGTCGGGAAGGACCCTGCTCGCCCTGGTCGCGCCCCCCATTGGTAATCGTCACCTGAAGCTGATTCATCAATCGGTCGCTGTTCTGTTACCTGCGCTTTTTCACTACCGAGATTCGATGAACCAAGAAACAAAAACAAATACATGAGTCTGGATTTGTGCATGTTTTTCTTCTTAATGCCGTTTTCCAACAGTACCTGTTTGGGATGCGCGAGCCCCGCGAACTGTTCATGTTTGGGCGGCCGGTCCATGCGATGAACAGAACAAGAACGGCACGTTTTTCCCACCGCCTCGTGGGCAATGATTCAATTGCAAACGTGGTCGCAATCATACCACGTTACAGCCCGAAGTTGTGCATCCTCTTTCAGGGCGCGCAAAGATGAGATGCAGACCCGCGTGACACATGCAGTGAACTACAGACGACTAACGATTTCTGCAACGGCTTCCCTTTTCTCAATGTCTGTCTTCAGCCGAATTAAGCACCTGTCCGAGCAAAAGCAGCTTCGGTTTCCTGCTAGCTCATGCAGAGCTGCTGCAGGCTAGGCTGGAGAAGTGCTAGCAAACAGCACCAATTCGTTCTTAAAAATGAGCAAGTCGGCGTTGCAGTTGGGGTACCCTGGCCTGTAGCTAAATCCGGCGTGCAAGCCAGGCAAGATGAGCCTCGTCCTCAATGGCTCGATTAGGTTCATCGGCCGACCGAAGTTATGCTTGCGTATTTGGCGTATTTAAAGCCGTGCTTGGCACTTGGCGTCTCTCGCGCGCCCCGTCTTTAGCCTCCACGTCAAACGTTCGGGCCTCTCTCCGCCAATCAATTGCCCCCCATCCCAGGACCAGCTGCCCACCTCGACCACTGAACCAGAAATCACCACCGGCCGAGAAGGGCTGTGACATCCCCGTACCCCTGCGCCGAACCCTGGAAAAAGCTGCCCGCAACCTTGTCTGCTTGCGCCAGAATTCCCGCCTGGGCACACCAGCCGAGCCAGCCATACGCCAAAGTCAATCACATGCATTGCGTCTCCGTTTTTTCTTCCACCTTTAACCCTAGCTTCTTGTTTCTTGAAACGACGTTGCTCCTTTCTGAGCCGTCTGGCTCCACGCGAAAACCTCTTTCTGTTCTCTTTCAACCGTGGCCGAGTCCAGACTCAAGAACAGAACAGGTGTGCGACCTACATGCTTGTTGGCTCGGTCTAGGCAGCTCCTTGCGAATGGGCCTTTGTTTGTTTCAACCTGTCAAACTTTTGTTGCAGGACAAACAAACACGACGACGATCTTTCCCATATCACGATGCTCATGTTCTTGTCCCTCGGCATCGGCTATTGCCAAGTTGCCCAATGAGCCGGCAATGGGCCAGCATTGATTGATTGGGCAGGTTTTAGGAAAAATAATTACCGACTTGGCCTCTGCCCAGCTTGGGATGGCACAGACACTCCACGGAATCCAGCAACCGGGAACGATGATATTTGCACGTCAAAGGCAAGCCACCCCTTCAGTGTTTTAAGTACACAGGTATGAGTTGCTGGAAGGCCAGACTCTTCTCACAGCACGCCGAACGCATCGAGAAGCCTAGTTTGTCCACATCTAGGGCATGACGAGGTTGCTGTTTGATGTTGCGGCCGGGGATCGCGTCTTCAAGTGCCGAACACGCCACTGCTTTCAGCCTCCATGATACGACACGACGTCACGCTAAGACGCCGATGGGCAGGCTATGACAAACGCCTTGCCCTGCGGAAGTGCCTTCGAGGTGAAATACCACCTAGGCGAGGCGCTTGCAACCCGGAGCCGGGTGTCGCCAAAAAAGTTCCTACGTTCCAGTGGACGTCCAAAACCGATCCGGTTGGTGGGGCGCCAGTTGCCCAGCATACAATATGTAGCTTCAGATATAGGACCGGCGTCCCCACCCAGGACCTGGCCCACTCCTCTACCGCTAGACAGCCTACTTCTGGGGTGTTTCCATAACGAGCAACACGGCAGATCTATACGAGTTCTTGCAGCTGGCTGACGTCGGGACCGTTCCTTCGGCGTGGAGCCCGGCGGGTAAGGAGGCGGGGTCTTTGAAACTGGCACGATAATTTAGGACGACCCCTTCGTGGAGTAAGCACTACTCCTTTTAGATTCGTACGAGTCCCCATGTCCCGGGCTCCGAGGCTTGGGAATTTACTGGAGATTTTTCCCTTTGGCTGGCTGTTCCGGCGGATCTGCCAGATTTGCCCGGCGTTCGACTTGGCTGTCCAAGATGGCCCAATTACCGGCAATGCAACGGCGTTCAACTCCACGTGCAATCTCAGAACGCCGTATTCTATTCTTCTCTCGGAACTTTTGCCTAAAGAGGTAGTCGGGTTATAGGGTAAGACATGATAATACAAGACATGCATACCAGAATCCCTCTGGGGAGGGGGAGATGGGGTGGCCAAGATGAGCCTGCTGTCGGTTATCGACAGGTGCATCTCGATTAGAGGTGCCATGCCACGATAGTTGGTCGTTAGTCAACAAGTTATAAGCAAGGCAGCCAAGGCCGTCGCCCCGACATGAAACAGGGAGCCCCAGTAGCAACGAAGCGATGAGACGGGTGGGATTATTATTGGCATACAGTTACGGCAGGGAGATCTAGACGACCAAGCCCCCGAGCACTGGGAAAACTGACAGAATTGACAGGAGTCCGTCCGTGTGTCACAGGCACAGGCACAGACAGGGCAGGGCAGGGTGCTTGGGTGCAGGAAGGAAGAGGAAGAAGAAGAGTAGTCCCCACTCATGCAGGGACGGCGGGTTATCATCGCTTGTGTTGTCGCACCAAAAAACCAGCTACTCAACCGTCGTCGTTGCTCTCTGTGCCGCCCCCTGCCCTAACGGTTCAGGCCCCCCCTGGTCAACGGCCTCGGCTCCGCAGCCTCGTTTTTGGAGATGCTTGCATGCAAAAGCAAAAAGCCAAAAACCATAACAGGAATAAGGAACGAGGAAGTTTCTGTTCCAATCTCCGATCCTATGATGACATGCTTGATTTCGGCCGTAGAGGCCCTTCAAGAGGTGTGATCGTGCGGGCAACCAGCTTCCATTCCAACGACACGGCAAGATGTCGTAAAATTTCGCCGCCTGGGTGTCTCACAGGGAAGGATTGGGATTTGCGACATGGAATCTCCCGCACCATGACCCGGGAGTTTAAAATGGATCAGGGATCCTATTCAATTTCCTAGCTCACGGGGATCTCCTGGTCTCGTGGGTCTGCCGTTTCTTCCACTGCGCACTAGTCAGTACCAAGTAACAAGTCCAGCTGTTACAAACACAATTATCAGACGCAATACTACCTATAGCATCGATCTCGCTAAAGGTCACAAAAAGGGCTGCATTGCTCGCGGCTCTTCTTGCCTGTTTCCCCTTCCTCCCTTCTTCTTTAGGTGTGTTTGGTTGTTGAGAGAGCTTTATATCCTTCTTTTTTGCTTCTTGCTTCTTCTTCTCCCAGCCATTCTCGAACTACCACGTTCGAAGTAGTCGTCTTTTTCTTTTCAAGACTTCTTCGTCGTAGTAATCATAATAATGGCGTTCCATTCATTAGAGAAGCTGTCCCCGGGGGACCAGCACCTCTTCCACCAGTATGGACGCGGGCCGTCCATCCCCCTTCAGCACCGGACGGTGACGTCGGCGTTCGAGTCCATCGCGGGCACGTATCCTTACGCCAAGGCCGTCCGGGAGTGCTTCGGCCAGGAGAGGACGCTCACATACGCCGAGCTCGACTGGCGGTCGAATATGGTGGCCAACCACCTGATCACAAATTACCACCTGCAGCCGAAGCAGCGCGTTGTCTGCGTCTACTCCCGGTCACTAGAGATGACCATCTTTATTCTCGGCGTGCTCAAGGCCGGCTGCCAGTACGTGCCCATCGATGGCTCCGTTATGGTCGAGGAGAGCCTGCAGCACGTTATCCGCGACTCCGACGCCCCTATTATTCTTTGCCTGTCCAGCTTCGAGGAGAAGGTGGAGCGCAGCATGCCCCTCGACTCGGAAGCCACCATTGTCGCCATCGACGCGCTGGACCCCCTCTGGCGCCGCGGCGACACCCGCAACCCCGAGATCCCCGTCGGTCCCTATGATGGAGCTTACGCCATCTACACCTCCGGGACGACCGGCGCGCCCAAGGGTGTAGACGTAACCCACGAGGGTACCTGCAACACCCTCCTCAACGAGCCCGGCAAGCTCGGCATCACAGTCGGCACCAATGTGTCGTCCGTTCTCATGCTCGGTTTCGATATGTGTACGTGCAACCCTCCAAACTCTCACCTGAACTGTAGGACCCATTGCTGATAATATTCGTGGCTGTAGGCGCCTGGGAGATTCTGGGTACCCTGATGAACGGCGGCTGTCTCAACCTGCGGGGTTCGAGCGGCCGCGGCGGCGACAAGGACGTGTGGGCCTCGTGTCTCAGCAAGTCAGACGTAGTGATTGCCACGCCCAGCGCAGCGCAAAAGTACCTCCCCCGCCACGAGGAGTTCCCCAACATCAAGACGATCGCCGTCGGCGGCGAGCCGTGCCCCCTCACACTGGCCCAAGAATGGGCCCCCCACGTGCGGTTCCTCAACGTCTGTGGCCCCACCGAGATCTCGATCCTGAATACGGCGCACACGCACAAGCTCGGCGCCAAGCTGTCCATCGGCCGGCCCAACCCCAACACCAACGTCTACATCTTGGACGACAAGGAGTGCCCCGTCAAGATCGGTGAGCCCGGCCTCATGTGGGTGGGCGGCCTGGGTGTCACCAAGGGTTATCTCAACCTGCCTGAGCTGACGGCTCAGCGCTACCGGCCCGACAAGTTCACCCGCGATGGGCGCATGATGTTCAACACCGGTGATCTGTGCCGCTGGCTCGACAACGGCGAGATCGAGCCCCTCGGCCGCCAGGACGACCAGGTCAAGATTAACGGTGTCCGAATCGAGCTTGATGGTGTTTCGGCCTCGGTCGAGTCCTTCCGCAACGTCGCCAAGGCCTGCGCCCTCAAGATCGGCGAGAAGCTCTGGGCTTTCTACTCGTGCCACGGCCACGTGGACGAGGAGGAGCTCAAGCTGCACCTGACTAACCTGCTCGCCCATTACTCCCGACCCTCGCGACTGGTCCGCCTAGACGACATGCCCATGACGCCCGGTGGTAAGGTCGACAAGAAGGCCCTGCGCGCCATGGAGGAGACCCTCAAGCAACAAGACCAGGCCATGGCCAAACCCCCGACGCCCCCAGAGACGCCACCCACCACTGCGTATGTTCCTAACAATACCAACCAGTTCGAGGACAACGCCGCCCCCCGCTATGCCCAGGATGCTAATAACCAGATGATCAGCCTCAGCAACCTGGAGAAGGGCCTGGTCCCCGTCCGAACCGCGAGCAGCGCCAACAGCATCAAGAGCTACGACGACCTCGAGGTCGAGAAGGCCGCCATCGAGCTGCCCCAGAAGAACGGCTTCCACGGCGGCCGCTACGTGCGATACAAGCTCTTCAACGCCTACCGCAAGCTGTTCCTCTTCATCTTCATGATCAACCTCTTCGTTTTCATCGGTCTGGCCGCCGGCGCCAAGGCGGGTCTGCCCCTCGACGGCATCGCCAATGCGGTCGCCGCTAACCTGCTGATCGCCATCGTCATCCGCAACGAGTACGGCATCAACTTCGTCTTCTGGCTGGCGACGCGCGTGCCTAAGTCAGCGCCCCTCTGGATCCGCCGCCACATGGCCCGGTGCTACCATCTCGGTGGCCTGCACTCGGGCGCCGCCATCTGCGCGACGGGCTGGTGGGTCATCTTCGCGGTGCAGTCGACCATCTACTTTGTGCGCAAGGACGAGTTTAACCACGTCAACGTCCCGACCGTCGTCCTGACCTTCCTGATCTTGGCTATCTTGTTGGCCATGCTCGTCATGGCGTACCCGCGCGTCCGCATGACGATGCACGACCAGTTCGAGTGGATGCACCGCTTCGGCGGCTGGACGGCCCTGGCCCTGGTCTGGGCCCACATCGCCGTCACCAACGCCTCCGTCTCGCCCGAGAAGCCCCTCGTCAACAACCCGGCCATCTGGATGGTGGCCGTCATCTCCTACACCATCATCCTGCCCTGGGTCCAGCTCCGCAAGGTCAACGTCCGCCCCGAGCCCCTCAGCAAGCACGCGATCCGTCTGCACTTTGATTACTGCACCCCCAAGCCCGGCAAGGGTATCCGTCTCACCACCAAGCCCCTGCGCGAGTGGCACGGGTTCGCCACCATCCCCATCCCGGGCAAGGCCGGTTTCAGTGTCGTAGTGTCGCGCGCCGGTGACTGGACTGGCCAGATGATCGATAACCCCCGACCCATCTCTGGACCCGCACCACGCCCGCGTCGGGCGTGTTCCGCATGCTGCCCCTGTTCCGCAAAGTGGTGCTCGTCGCCACGGGATCCGGTATCGGCCCCTGTCTGCCCGTCATCCTGGCCCGCGAGGTGCCCGTCCGCGTCTTCTGGTCGACGCCCAACCCGGAGACCACCTACGGCCGCGAGATCATCGAGGGCGTCCTCGCGACCGACCCCGACGCGGTGATTTGGAATACCCGCAAGCAGGGCAGACCCGACATGGCCGTCGAGGCCTACCGGTTATACAAGGAGAGCGGCGCAGAGTGCGTCGCCATCATTTCCAATGCCAAGGTAACGTCGAAACTGGTGTACGACCTCGAGGCGCGTGGTGTTCCCGCGTTTGGGCCCATCTTCGACTCTTGAGCGATCAACAAGACAAAACATTCTTTTCCTTTACTCTTCTTTACCAAAATTCTTCCGAGTTATTACAGCTCGCAAAGTTAATACCTTAACTTTTATTTTTCATGTACATTAGTTATATTTTTCATTTCATGAGGTGGTCGGTCCTCATGAAATGTGTCCTGAAAAGATGGTCGGCGGTCGGTTTTTGGGGCGGCACTTCCTAGCGTGGCGCAGTGTGTGTTTGTATTTATTTTAGGCAGTGTTTGGGCTAGCTGGTGTCACGTGATTAAAAGCACCTCGACCGACGCAAGGCAGCATCAGCAAGATGATGTTTGTCAAACCAACGTTCCCTCATATAGCTCTCTCAAAAGAATTCCAAAATTCAAATCTAAATCAAATCGCTCCCTCTCAATTCTTCATTATGGACCAAGGTGACAGGAAAATCCCGCATCCCTTGGACTCGTCGCAAGATGAGGAAGACGAACATGCGCCTGATGCGCCTGATCTGCCGTCGTATCAGGAGGCCACCTCGGAGCTGCGACAGCCTCCACCGGCTTACCTGGCCCGAGATGCCACCAATACGCCCGGAGCCTACTACCCCACCACCACAATCCTAGATGAAAAGCGCCGCGCCTACCATGACGCCGCGCCCACCTCATCGTCGTCAAGTCAATCAGAACCGCTCAAATACATCGTAACCGTGGAGAGCGCCACCCTCCAGCGCGAAAAGAGGATCTCCATCGAGCCCGCCGTCCGGCACGACGATGATGATGGCAGTGAAGACGGCCAGTGGGGATACTACTGGACCGACACCCGGTGGGAGGTTTCTTATGACTCCAAGTACACCGCCCGGATGACACAATGCGCGGGCGGGGTCCGGTCTACCGGCCCCGAGCCGTCCTCCCACCCCGTGGCCGAGTTCAAGTACCCCGAGTTCATCTGGCCCGGCTGGTGTGGCGTCGACATTGTGTTTGGGAGCAGTCTGTGCAGGACGCCCGATAAGAGGTTCATGCACTGCACCGGGGTCATGACGACCAAGTACGCGGTCGATTTGCCGGTAAGTGACTTTCGGTGTTTATTCCTTCCTATTCCAGTGTTTATTCCACGCTATTCCAATGTCTCATGAGTGATAGAGTGACCACTTATTTTTAAGATACTTCCATTATTCCCTCTTAAGACATCTTATTTACTCCAAGAAGAGTTAATACTAACACCGAGAGTCGATAGGTGATGCGGCATCGGCGGTATGTGTGGCAGAAGACGCATCGGGGACTCGACAGCGGCAACGGTAATGGAAGCGGTCAAGGCGGCCAGGCAGTGGGGAATGAGAAGCAGCGGCTGCAGCAGTATTATTCCGCAATGGAAAGGGGTGAGGGTGGTAACCCGCCCGCAGCAGCGACGACAACTACTGCCAACCCGCAAAATCCGGCATCATCAGCATCACCCCATGGTTCCGCAGCAGGCGCCGCTCTAGATCTCACCTCGCTCTTCTCGAACAACTGGACCCCGTTCACGCCGCAGTACCTCGTCGACGCGCAGACGGAGAGCCACGTCCTGGCCCAATACACGCGGTCGGCGCCGTGGGCCAGCGAGCGGGGGATCCTGGAGGTCTTCCCCAGCAGTCGAAGGGCAGACGACGGACTGCAGCCGCAGATCGAGGAGTCGGCGTTCATCGAGGGGATCGTGATTTCCTGCGCGGCGATGGTGGGGATGCAGGATCGGCTCGGGCTGGTGTCGTCGCTGGTCGAGGCGGGGGCGGAGAGCTATGCGGCGGGGAAGGGGAAGGGGAGGGCTTGAGGTATAAGGGGTAGAGTTAGGTACAGCGTGTATTCTTAGTTATGGGAGTAGGGAGTTTATGTTAGATGAGTAGTATGATGATATCATTATGATCTGGGTCGTTATTGGATTGCATTTTGCAGTAACATGTGATGCATTGAACTTCTAGTTAGTTTCCCGTTCCTCAATCCACATCTTCTCAATAAGTGCCTGGATGTTCATGGACCTCACCCCATCTGTTTAACATGAAACATCACCACAATCGTGACCCAGCACGAGACAAGAATCACTCGGCTTGAGAACACCTTCCTTCCCCCCTTCTCCTTCCGCCATCGCCTCCAAGCAAACAGCAGCCCCCCCTCCTGGTCCCTCTCTCTCTCTCTCTTTCTCGCCTTTCTGGCCGGTTAGCGTTGGTAGCCGCCTGGTTCAAATCAGCGCCGAGGCCATGAAAACACCACCAGCAACATTGTACCATACTTCCTTATCGACCTGGAGCTTGCGGTAAACGAGAGTTCCTTGGGCTTCTCGGACTGGACACTGGCAGCATCATTCTTGGGAATCAGAGGGACCATGCCAAGAGTGAGATTGCACTTGTTGCAGCACTGGATGGGAAAGACTTCTCCGCGGAACTGTAAGTCTGGATTATGTTTCTCAGTTGGCTCCTGAAGTGAGCGAAGAAGAACCTGTTTCCGTAAACAGGGGGTATTCGCGACCTCTGCAACAACAGGATCGCGAGCTTCACACGATGAGGCACAAGACAGTTTCTTTTTTCTCGAACACGCCGACAGCGGAGCGAAGAGCGGACCTGCCATTCGTGCCGGGGGTAGTCGGACCAGTGAAGTATAAGCTGGCCGCGCTTCTCCTCAACTCTGTGGCCGCACTCTTCTGGTTCGCGGGCTCCGTCGCTCTTGCCGTGGCCGTCGGTGCCCCTCACTGCGGCGGATGCTCATTGTGTTAGTCGCTGCAGGCCGCCGTCGCTTTCGGCTTATCCCTCTGGGCCATCGTCAAATTTCTCGGTACTCCCCAAGCTGTGTTTCTCTTATCTGACAAGATACTGGATGAAGATCAGTGCGCCTGGTACCTCCTGAGACTTGGTTAGGAATCTATTCGATTTCACGATTATTATTACCATCAGTCGCCTATTCACGTTCTTGGTACTCGCGCAAGTGGGAGATTCTGTTGTTCTATTCGAATATGAGATATGCTCGCTACGTATCTATCATCTCAAAATGTATCCTCTCATAATGTATCCTCTCGCAATTTACATGTGGTTGCTGGGTCAGGGGCAAGGGGCAAGTAGGTTAGCGTATCCAGGGTCGAAGTTAAGGAGGCGGGTTGAAACTGACCGAGGTGATGCCAGAGTTTGTTACTTATTCCTCCCTGTTCTTGCCCTGGACCCAATCAAGGTAATCATTGACATGGCGCGCGTATTCCTCACTCGGCGGCGGTATGTGGAATTGGGGCTCGACCCCCTCTTGCTCGATAGCTTGACCACCCTGGCCGTCGTTTCCCTCGGCCGGGCGCCCCTCTTGGCCCGGGGTTTGCGGCTGAACGCCTGCGTTCGCGTTCGACTGTTGAGCGGGCTGCTGCGCGGCCTGACCAGGGTCCAGGCCGTCGCACAGATCCAGGTCGTCGTCCAGGTAGTCGTCCAGATCCAGGTCGTCGTCCACATCCATTTCGTCATCCCCATCCTCTACATCGCCAGAAGGGTAGATATCGCAGTTGTGGTACACCCAGCGCACAAGGACGTTGCCATAGTTGGGAACGCCGTTGGTGAACTTGACCGCGTCCGGGATCTGGTCGGCGAACGCGGCCAAGTCCTCGCGGAGGATGATACGGGTCTTAATATCCAAGCCGGATTTTCCGACCCGGTAGCTCTCTCCGTCCTCGGACTGACCCGACTCGAAGAAGGCGTGGAGGGCGTCTTTATTTTGGACCCGGCCGAAGGGGAAGCGGCCCTCGGGCTTGGACAGGGCTCCGTCTTGGCAGAGACCTTGGACGACCCATAACTTCTTATCGTTGGTCCACCACTTAGCTGGCATGTTGGATGGGAGGTAGGCGTGACTTGTCGGGTGTAATAGTGATACTGGAGCTTCTGAATTTGGGTCAGGGGGTTGCTGGGATGTCAAGGGAGAGGCTTTTGCTTTTCTTGCTTTGGTCTGCTAGATGAAGCCAGAGAGGAGCAAGAAGCCATGATATTTATCTGTGGTCTTCATCGTAAACAATGCAGTTGTTCTGTGCGACTTCCCAAGTGAGTACAATGAGAGTGTTCATATTCCTTGTTGACAACGTGGCTCACTATAGGATTGTTTTAACAAGGGTATCCCATAACAGTGCCCTTGTTCATCAGCTATGGTTGTTTGAATACCTTGCCGTCTAGTCCAAAGTCAGTTGTTAGAATCACCTAGGTATAGAACGGTAGTTCAGTATATTCGTGGTGTCTAACATGTGTATCAGCCGCTAGTGTTCGGATGATGTAAACCTCTCAGAATTCATCACTACCAGGCAGTGATATCTAACAGAATCGCAGTACTTTAACCATGCATCGGTAGGTGTTGCACAGAGTATATGTATGCCACTAGACGCACGCTGTAGTGGAGTTCCACTTTTGCGTGCGACAGTAGGCGTTCCCCCTCGTCCAAGTGAGGGAGGCAATGTATGTTGGTGATCAAACCTGAAGACGGATAATGATTGGAATAGACCAGCCTAGCAGTCTGATGCCTTCCTGGGAGGCTAGGAGTTGTCCACCTTTGTGGCAGCTCCCCTAACATTTAAACAACACAACAACTACTTTCAGAGGTAGGCACAATCACCACATGCTGGGCCAACCGGATGGTCAGCCCGCCGATTTAGACCAAAATGCGTAGTATAGAAACATAGAATAAAAGATTATAAGTATTGCCTAAAAGGCACTTCCCAGTAAGAACGATACCCCACTAACTAGATGCCTGCCTTGCCTGCTTCACCCCCCTTTCCATGTCCTTGTACCTCTGCAGAGGCTTACGACTCTTGACCGGATATCCGTTCTTAGTTGAAGTGTGTCACGTCGTAATCGCTCGCGCAGTAAAAGATGAGTTGGCCCTCTTTGCCTTTCCACTGGTCCATAGGGCAGTTCCACTTTCTCGGACGAGTGTCGAGGCGGGAATAGCAATGGCCATGCGGACGGTCGTCCAAATCGAAGATCCCCCAGTTCCTGGACTCGTAGAGGGTGAAGTGCACACGGCCGGTGTTGACCTCCATGCCACCGGGCTTCCGGGGGTTCTGTTCACCTCGGTCGAAAAGGCGGACACCCGTCTCCTTGCTGACGTCATCCGTCCAGAAAGGCCAGTGGTCTGCTTGGGCTATCTCGTGGCACTCGGGATCCTCTCGCTAGATTCAATTGTCAGTCTATCATGCCCAGACACTGGAAGTCGTGGAATCTCAATAGACACTTACGTGAAGAAATCTGTACCCGGCTACCTCGTCCGACATTCCCTCATAGAAAATCCAGAAGTCCGCAAGAACACTGGAGGCGCAAAGCGCCAACAAGAGGAAGATGTTTCGCAGCTGCATGATGGATTGTAGAGGAAATTAAGTTGTGCGGTGCGGTCTGGTGGAATTAAGGAAGTGTTTTCCGTTCTGGTGTGATTGGGCGAAGAAGCGATTGAGTGATGAAGTGATGAGTGCTTGGAGTTATTGTAAGTGAGCTACTAGAGGGGGGAAATGCTTCTCTTTTATATCGAGGTATCCAGATCATCGGAAAAAGGTTGGTAGGTAGAGTTCATGTATTCTCCGGCTTTTTTCTGCGAATGTGTGAGCTACCGGGACGAAGAACGCTTCTCGCAATCTCCGAAAGCTGCAAACCGGGGTTTTTCGATCCATAGTTATTTGGGTAGCCTGTTATGGCGCCAGGTCAGTACTGCAGCCAACTGCGCATTACCAGTAGCGACTAGAGAGAAGGAGATAGAGGGTTTTCGCATTCTCCGGTATGTTGGCGAGCAGTTTCAAGCGAGGAGGCCATTATTAAGCTTTTATCGATCCACGTGGGATAAGAGTTTCGAATATTAGATTCTGATATAATACCTTCTTTTTTAGGTTTATACTTTTTAAGATAACTTGCTCTCTATAATTCTTTTGTTTCTATTACGGAGGCTTGGTATGGATCGAAGAAAACAGAGGAGGAAAAAGAAGAACCCCTCCCCAACCGGGCAAAAGGACAACCTTGCCAAGCCAGCGTCTTGGTCAGCTACTAGAGCTTATCAAAACCCTTTACATTGGTATATAGCCCATGGCAAATTATACGCTTCTTTGGAGTCAGAAGTTGATTTTCACAGCTACTTACTCCAAATCCACTCAAACAGCATACCACCCTACTGTTAGCATTCCTCTGCTTGGCAACCACAGTCTGAGTTACGATATCGGAACCGCATTGCCCAAAGACATACTACACACAGGGCACTTAGGCAAGCCAGTGCTGCAACTGCTTAGCTGCAACTCAATGTATGCTTACTCACGTAGAACTGATTTACTCGTACCAAACAATCAAATCGATCGAGCCATCAATTATCAATGACACAGAAGTGCCGGCAGCCGGCTTGGTAACCAGCTAGGTAAAAGCTGATTTCATCCGTTTGCGGGAAGTGAAGCCAAGTAGACTGGTGTGCCTTTGTGAGTGGTGTTGTCACTGGTGGTTTTCGCTTTGTTGGTCTCCATGACGATAGGTTGCCCTTTGATACTTGGTTCCCCTTTCACAGGGGTTGCCACCAAAGACCCCTATATCTGGAGTCATGTGCAGGGGAAAATGCAGGGGCTTCGGAACTCTTTAGCCACCACCCAACGAGTGAAAAGCAACCCTGGGGATACTATTTCGAGATCCCTAGTTCCTACAGCTACTAATTATAGGAAAAGGGTGAAAGAAAACTCAGTCAAGCTATTTTCAGAACTACCCTCGTAATCCAAGTTACAACATGGCTCCCCTACTCTGTACCCTAGCTCTCTTCCTCGCGTCCGTCAGCACCAATGGGGTCCTAGCTCAAGCCCCCAAGCCCCCGGCCTCGTTCACCGGCTTCCCGACCGTCGGGGCCGTGGTCAAGGACTGGAAGTACATGGGCTGCTCGACCGAGATTCCCGGCCGCGCGCTGACGGGCCTGTCGTACTCGGACGACAGCATGACCATCGACAGCTGCCAGGCCTTCTGCACCAAGAACAACTTCCCCCTGGCCGGCGTCGAGTACGGCCGCGAGTGCTACTGCGGCAAGTACCTGGCCCCGCCCGCGGGCTACATCTACCAGAAGGACTGCAACATGCCCTGCAAGGGCAGCAAGGACCAGTACTGCGGCGGCAGCTCGCGCGTCTCCATCTTCAACAACACCAACTTCAAGGGGCCCCAGCCGCCCAAGACGGTCCCGGGCACCCAGTGGGCGTACGTGAGCTGCTTCATGGAGCCGCTGTACGGGCGCGCGTTGACGACGCTGGTCAAGGCCGACGACAAGATGACGGTGCCCATGTGCACGGCGGCGTGCAAGGGTGCCGGGTTCGCGTTTGCGGGGCTTGAGTACGGGCGCGAGTGCTGGTGTGGCGCCAGCAAGTCAAACGATCTTGAGGATGCCAGCGACCCGCAGTGCGCCATGCAGTGCGATATGCCCTGTGGGGGCGATGCCAACACTATCTGCGGCGGGCGCGGCGCCATCGGCATCTACAAGGACGGGTCTAAGAAGGCCAAGAAGGCACGTCACGAGGATCATGACGGTTCTGGTGGCAAGAGAGATCATAGCGAAGAGCACGACCACGATGACTATCACGACTACGGTCACGGTCCAGTCAATGTAGATATTGGAGCCCGTAAGGGCCGCTTCGTCAAGGTGGTCCGGCGCTCGCCAAATGGACAGACCCAGGTGGAGCGCGAGGAGCGGGTTTCTTTGTAAGCTGACGGGCGAATGGTGGTTGTGGGACAAAGAAGAGAAGGAAAGTAGTGGCGGTAGTATTGGGTGGCATATGGATGTCTATTGAAGGTTGTTTAGGAAGGGGCACAGATGTTGGTTTCGAGTCTCCTTTGTCATCAGTTAGTTTTCCCGCAACGTATGATTGATGCAGTCCCTTTCATTACGAATTAATACACGAAATACCACGCTATCATCTTGAGCATGATTATTGTGAAGGCTGACAAGTTCCACTATGCATTGCTGTCTACCACGTAAGTAGACTAATTTGCTTGCTGTTGCACGAAGCGAGGAGATTCAGCATCGTTGTTACACACCCTTAATTGCTCGTGAATGTTGTAACTGGTAACACCATCTCCTGTCGTTCTTGCGATGCCGATTCCCTAATGATGGAGATACAACTTGACTGCCCCCACTGTGTCGACGAGACCATGGCTTAAGTTAACTAGAGCGCAATATCTCTACTAAGAGGCGTTGGAGACACCTTCGGGATTACAGCAATGGCCACCCGTGGTGTCGATGACGCAGCGTTCGGAGCCGGTGCAAAACGAGGCTGGGCTCCAGCTGCCGCCGTAGCACTCCATAACTTCCATTCCGTCCGCGCTGGTAGTAGAGAGGAAAATAAGCATGGGTTTTCAACAGGAATCAAGGTAGGCTTGTAGATAGAACAAGCGCTAAGCGCCTAGGTAGATGGAAGGGGGCAAGGCATGACTTACGAGCATTTCCAAGTGCCTTCTACGCACTCGTCCGCAGTGGCGCGACCGAAGTTGCGTGCGTGGAAGCGACTGGGGATGGTAGTGGCGCGATTCAAGGTGCGTGCGTGGCGGCTACCGGGAGGGAGGCCGCAATAGCCACCCTGGGCGTCGATGATGCACTTATCGGGATCCTCTCAGTCGGCGTCGTCGACCCATTGGCCGTTAACACACTTCAGGACGCTCGCTCCGCCCTCCCTGTCAAGATGGGAAAGAGTAAGTACTTAGGTATGGGTTGCAGACGAGTAAAGAATGTAGATAGACCCTGCACCAAGGCTTGGCTGGGTGGGTGGATGGATGGGGGCCATCACTTACGCGCACTCATAAGCGCCGTCAAAGCACTGGATGTCGCCGCGGGCGAGCATGCGTGCGTTGGGGCTACCGGGGAGGCCGCAATAACCACCCTGGGCGTCGACGATGCACTTGTCGGGCTCCTTGCAGTCGGCGACATCGACCCATCGGCCGTTTTGGCACTGATTGACGCTTGCTCCGCCCTCACTATTAGGAGACGAGGAAAGAATAAGTGAGTATGAGTTTCCACAGGAGTGCAGGATGTAGTTAAACCATGCACCAAGGGCTTGGGTGTGTGGAAGGGGTCCAGGTCATCACTTACGCGCACTCATAAGCGCCGTCATCGCACTCCGAGTCGGCACGACGAGCGAAGGCTTTTGCGGTGGTGTTAACGTTGCCCTCGCATACGGCACCTTCTATCTCCTCGACGCATTTCTGCGGGTAGCAATCCTTGAATTCGGTACATCCCTCACCTCCATTTTCGGGGCATTCGTAGATGGCAGTGCCGCTATCAAGAGAGGAAGAGTCAGTAAACCTGTAAGAGTAAAGTACAGGCACTTTACCGTCCATCGAGACTTGGGTGGCTGAATGGGAACCTTGGCGAGGCATATGTACAGGGGATGGGACATGGCTTACTCGCAGACGAAAATGGTGCTATCCATGCTGCTGGCAGTCGCGACAGCCAACATGCTGCTGGCGCAGAGGGTGACAAGGGCGGAGAAACGCATGTTGGCGGTTTTGGAGGGTGTTTCTGGTAAGTTCTGGGAATGGTTGTGTTGGTTTGGGAAGAAGAGATTCTGTTTTGTGTCTGTTGGTGGAGTATTGGTGTTGTGTGAGATGGTGCAAGACTGGAAAGCTTGAGAAAATAGCAATCCTTTTATGTGCGTACTCAATATTGAATACAGGGATTGGCAGGAAGGCGTTTGGTCAAGCGGTTTGCAGATGAGTCTGGATTACCAGCGTACTGACCACCCTAGCCAAACGCAATAAGCGAGTGCGTATCATCGCCCTTGTCAACAATACAGCAGCTGGCGTTACTTTGCCATTTAGCACTTCCTGTATTAAATCTTTGAACACGTCGAATGGGCGCGGGAGAAATAGGGCGAAAGTCAAAGTCATGCAATCTTGATCGCGAATGTAACATCGGTATGTCTTACACACCTCACGTCGTACATGCCTGACAGCATATATGCAGTGTTACAAGATCCTATATTCAATATCATATGCCCTAGACTCTGCTGTCACCCAAGAGAGAAAATATCAGATCTAGCTACTAGGAAGGCGTGAATCATAGTAGTATGTTGGATCTTGGCGAGACAGGTGCTTTCCTACTGGTACTAATTGCTAGTTATGCGCTCTGTGCAAAGTATTTGACTGGTAACCAAGGTAATGGTGCCACATCTTGTGTATGCGATGCCTGCCTTGGGGAATCCAGGAACCACGCTCCAAATACCTTCCTGCCTAGTATTTCTTAACCGAGAGCGAGCAGATGGCAGCAGTGATGATTGGATGGTATAATAAATTTACAGACAGTTTAAGGGTACAAGCTAAATACCTGTGTGGGTGACTGGGGGTAGTTGTCGGTGTGTAAATCCCTCAGCTTGACATCAGAGGCTCCTTACCATGGACAGGGACTGCCACATTGATACGTATCGACAACTTAGTTTGAAGGCAGTATCTATCAAAAGCAGTTCCTCGTTGTTTGATGAATTGTCGGTTTTCATATCATGGTTTCCCAGTCAGGTTGCTCAGTCGGTTTGCTTAGCCAGGTGTCTTGACAAAAGCTCTTCTCCAGGTTACAAAACACCTTTTGTCCTCCGCTGAGACTAGACACTTCAACGGCTTTATTTTCTTCCTACAGCTCGTACTTGATCCTATACCGGAACTCAGCCTAACAACAGACCCAGAACGAAAAGAAACAAAATTCCGCTCCGATCCTGATCAAGAAGCGAAGCTTCAAGCATCTACTACCGTCATGGCTGACATGGATCGTCGGTCGTGGATGGATGGAGATAAAAGATGCCTTGCCGAGTGCCTTATCAAAACAGACTTGGAAGCTCCTACCCCCGAATTTCGGTTCGGCAAAGTCGCAGACATCAAGGCATTGCATCGAGATTGCATCAACAAGTCCGCGAGGTTCTGCTATCGCTCGCAAAAGAACCTGAAGTATGTTTTTTCTTAGAAATCCAACGATCCTAATTGCCTCAATATCCACCTACTATAGATGCAGATAATTATGGACTGCGACACGACTGACTGTTTCTCCCATTCTCGTAGGATCCAGCTATGCGCAATGCGCAGAGAATTTGACGAGTTTGTCCCGATAGTCCCCAAGGATATCAAGGAAGCGAACGACAGCCGCCTTCTGATCAAGTGGATCCTCGATAACTGTTACCCCTACCCCGACGAGAGAGAGCTGCCTCTAGATGATGGGATGTATGATAGGGGAGACAAGGAGTGGGACGTCAGATGGGAGGTCGCTGGCAGTCTTTGGCAACTCAGCCAATCCAGTAGCGATAGCGGGTACGATAAGGAACGGATCATCCAGCAGCTGCTCGTCGAGCTGCGGTGTCTGACACGCGAGGTGGAAGAAGACCTCGAGCGGTACCGTAAAGCTGGGGACGAGTCAGAACGCAACATGGAAGACAACCCGTATACGATCCATCCAGTGCGACCGACTCCGAACGATGATTCCGATGATTTCGATAACTTTGACGATCCTGGAAGACACTGGCGTCGGTGGCGACAACAAGAGAAAGCATGTCACTGTAACGACCCACGGTAACCGCGACGACAATATCTTGGATCGGGGTAGGCAAGATAACCCGACAGAGTGACCACACACATGGTGTTTGCGACTTGTTAGTCCGCCAGTCAAACGAACCCCCTTGACGAATTGTCCCCATTCAGCGATGTTCCGGGCACAGGCTTGAGTCTCAACAAAGGAGAACCGTAATGGGGATCGAGCATAATGTCCAAGAAGTTGGGACTAGGTCTGAACCCGATTTTGCTTATGTCTTTAAATCTTCAGACTTTGACCGCAAGGGGTGTTCTTAATGCATCAGCCGACAATTAACAGCTTTAGCTGCAGATAGAAGATTATAATCAGAATGGGTTATGTAGAGGATTTTGATTCTGTGTTGCCGTAAACCACCTACGAGTCATTGCCGATACTTCTACCAGCTGAGGGAAGGTCAATTTCAGGTGTCACCTTCGGGGAGCCTGTGGCGCCAAAATTGATACGTGATTGATCCGAAAAGGAGCTGAGTAGCCTTGTTGTCTCCTGAAAACTTCATTTGTTCCAAGCTTCAACCTATCCACAGTTATGGGCACTTAACATACTGGACAGAGCAGCATGCCTCAAGGAAAATCTTGGACCCCATTGACAGGCCAGTAGCTGCTTTATTACAGCCGGTAGCTTAATTTACTACCGTATGTGCAATAGAGAGCGGATTGCAGCTAGGCTCACCAGGCCTGGAGTTGCCCTTCTCCTCCATGAATCCATTGTGTATGTGTTGTCCTCGTCCTGCATGGAGCCAGGATGCATATACTCGAAGCTGAACTACGAGGTCATTTGGGTATCTTCTTCTCCTTCACTCTTGACGCCGCCCATGCCTTCCACCAATTGCGCGGTGAGCGACTCAAACTCTGCCCAGATCTCCTGTTCCATGTCGCGCTCGACCTTGTTGCTGCGACTGTTGAGCCAGCCGGCGTCAACTCCACCGACCCGACCATGTCCATCAGGCTGCAGGGACTTGCTCTTGGATTCGCCGCCGTCGCGGTTGCTGCCGAGGTTCACGATGCCTTCTTCCTCCATGCCCATGACCTGGCGTTTTATGCGGACGTCGACGGAGCGTAGGGTTCTAACAAACTGGTCCATGGACTCCTTGAACACGGTGACGTCTTTGCTGTCGTCGTCATCGCCGGCCGCCATGCGCGTGTCGGTCTCAGTCGTCGAGTCGTTCTTGCTGATGCTTTGTAGGGCCTGGGCGACAGTCGGCAACAAGCTTACTATGCTCTGTGGTTCAGAAATAACAGTTAGTAGGTGAACGGCTAAATCAAAAGTCAGAGAATAAGGCATACCTTGTCGATGTCGGACAATTGCAGCATGCGCTCGCCCTTGGTGAAAGGAACGAAGGGCTCTTCACCACCACTGGTCTCTTGCGAGGGGTTCATGTTTGCGATGGCGCGACTGCGACGCTTTGTTGGAGTCGGATGGAGGTGGTGAGGAGTGGGAGGAAGAAAGGCGCGTCGTGGACCTCCAATCCCGTCAGACTCAGGCTGGAGTTCTCAAGTAGGAGAGACCATGGGTAGAGTAGAAAGGTATGGCTAAGTAGTGTTACGAAGCCGGTGGTGGATGCGCACAATCAGAAGAAGTCCCCGTCGTCGCATGAGATGTCGAGTGCCCTGTACCCTGGAGCATTCAATGGAGGGATGAACGCATTTCTTCCCCACAGAGCACTGGTTGTGGCTGAAGGTGGGGGGAGCTTAGCGGCCCATGGTACTCGGATACTTAGAGGGTACCTTAATGGCTCCAAGCTGTCGCCGATTGTTTAGCGCGTCGCGTCAATGCAGGTTCATTTCAGCCTCATCAACCACCAAAGTGGCATCGCCGACCACCAGTGATCCCATCGCATTGAAATTCATCCATCATTCCCTGCCCTTGATTCATTTATCTAATCGAGGAACAGCCGCCATCTCCGCTGCCTCGCTGTTCTGGTAATCGGTCCTCCTCTGTCGATTTTTTTTCACTGCCGGAATGAAGGGTGGTTCATGAGTGGCTTGACATCAAGCTTTGTGCTGGGAAGGGCGAACCTTCATTGATAATTGGCATATCTATCATCCTATATATAGGATCGGCGACCACCTTCTTGTCAATATCTCATCTGCAACGGCGCTTACTCATCTCGCAACTTCATTGCTCCAAACACGGCGATGTCTGCCCCCAATAATGCACCTTCTGGTGCCGGTGGTGCTGGTGCTGGGGCGGGTCCCAACACCAATGCCAGCTTCACACCACAACCAGCCGCAACCACCACGCCAAGCGCAACTGCGAATGCGCCTGCTGCTTCAACGACTGCGGCCTCTGGAAACTCCAACTCAACGGCTCCTGCCAATAATAACAACTTGAACCAAATTGTAAGTGAAGGTCCCTCTTACCTGCTTGGCATGATCCGCCCATTCTACCCATGCACTCGCTACCATGCGCTCAAACAATGCCATGATGGCCTGCATCGCATGCTTCATGTTTGCTTCTCACCAAGACTCACCTGAATGGCATTGTTTTCCCCTCATCGCCCCCTCATATTTTGGTTGAACAAACGTCGCCATAGAGTTAGCTCCGTTTGAGTCTTGAAAATGGGTTCAAGAAAGGGTAGTAATCCATCCCGGATTGCTTCTTCTCAGTCTCGTTCAAGAATTTCCCCTCGTGAATTTGCCAGGATGCATACCATTATCCCACCTCACCCCCGTCCCTTGCTTGGCGGCAGGGGACGGAGCCGTGATGTCTATTACTCAGACCTCAATAAATTAACATTTGAACAGGTGACAGATTATCTCCTTAAAAGGGGATACACCCATACAGAGGCTGTGTTCCGCAAAGAGGTACAGAACGTTGATCCCAGCGGACGCCCGTTGAAGAACAACGACGAGATGGGCCCCAAGAAGTACATGCGTGCTTTCACCCACCTCGAGAAGTGGGTGGAGAACTCACTGGATCTCTACAAGGTATGCAATATACATGTATCGCTCTGATGTTTCTAGCTAATATCTGGTGTAGTTCGAGCTTGGCAAGATCCTGTGGCCTATCTTCGTCTACTCCTACCTCGAGCTGGTTGAGGGCAACGATCTTGCGGATGCCAAGGAGTTTATGGAGAAGTTGCATGCTCGCTTCGAGAATGTCCACCGCGATGAGGTCAAGACACTGCAGTTGGTCACACTCCCTGCCCACGTCAAAGAGAACTCGATGGCCAAGCTTTACCGGGATAACAAGTACAACATCCCGCTCAACAAGTATGTCGTTGGCACTCTGATGACCTTCCTCGAGAAGGATGAGGAGCAGGGCGGCGCCTGTCTTCGATTCCTCCTCAACAACTACTGCAAGATCGATGCCGTTTCCCGTGGTCCCATTGAGCCGTTCAGCTTCGAGGCCATCTACCGCCGCGCTCGGAACATGGAGATCGATGACGTTGATGCCCAGGAAGGCATCCCTGGGGCAGGTTCAAAGACGGGTGTCTCGAACCGCGACATCCTTAACAACAAGGCAGCACTGAAGCTTGGACCATTGCCTATGGATGTCGAGCTGCGAACTGATGTTTTGGCGGAGCTTGAGGAAGAAGATAAGATCAACCCCCCGCGGGATGGTACTGCCACACTTGTGGACGAGTTCAACCTCCTGCATCCCATCAAGAAGGAGTCGGCAGATTCTCCCCAACGTACCGATATTCCCTACCCGCCTTCACGAGCACGAGACGTCGTCATGGAAGTTCAGAAAGTCCGAGAGAATCGCGATCGCTTCCGCATTGAGGGTCGCACTGGCGGTGTCGGACCTAGTGTGTCCGTCTGCATGTACACCCTCCACAACACACTCGGAAAGTGAGTAACCCGCAATCTCTTCAACTCATCAATTGGTTCAGCTTGCTAACTAACACTTACAGTGTCTCGTCTATGGACTTCTCGAAAGACCAAGAGTTGGTTGCTGTTGGCACCACCGATTCGTACATCCGCGTTTGGTCAATGGACGGCAAGCCCTTGACGTCGACCCTACCTACCGAGAAGGACCTCAAGGTCAACAATCGCAAGCTCATCGGCCACTCTGGCCCGGTCTACAGCGTTGCCTTCTCGGATGCCATTGCCAACCTCGACCGCAACATCTACGAGGGCGACGGTCCCAAGCCCGAGACGAACTCCAAACTACTCATCTCTTGTTCCGCTGATGGCCAGATTCGCCTCTGGTCCCTCGAGGTCTGGTCCTGCCTCTGCATCTACCGCGGTCACGACGGCCCCGTCATGAGTCTTTCCTGGGGTCCGCACGGCCACTACTTTGCCAGTGGCGGTTGGGACAAGACGGTCCGCGTCTGGTCGCAAGATCACGCCTCGGCTCAACGCCTTCTTGTGGGTCACGACACTTCGATCTCTACGCTTACCTGGCACCCTAACGGCGCTTATGTGTTCTCGGCTTCCGATGAGTCTGACAAGTCTATTCGCATGTGGTCTGTCAGCGACGGCAAATGTGTGCGTGTCTTGACGGGTCATGCCGAGTACATTTCTTGTCTCGAGTGCTCCCCCAACGGCAAGATCCTGGCTTCTGCAGACATTGGTGGCAACATCTTCCTCTGGGATATCGAGAAGGCCGTTCGCATCAAGCGCTGCCGTGGTCATGGTCGCGGTGGTATCTGGTCGATGAGCTTCAGCGTCGAGAGCAACGTGCTTGTCTCTGGTGGACACGATAACACTGTCCGAGTCTGGGATGTCGAGATGCCGCCCGAGGGTGTCAAGGCCGCGGCCCAGACTGACGGTACTGATGGAGCATCCAATGCTGCCAATGGAGGTGGTGAGTCGAGCAACAAAGCTTCTAGCTCCAACGCTCAGGGGAGCGGCAGCGGTGCAGGTGCCTCTGGCAGCTCTGGTAAGAAGAAGGGCAAGGAGGTCACCATCACCCCGGACCAGATCAGCGCCTTCCCGACCAAGCGCACGCCGGTCAAGAAGGTGGTCTTTACCCGGATGAACCTGGTCATTGCTGGTGGTTGTTACGAGCCGGAGCTTAAGTAGCTCTCGAGGCCGGGCGGTACTACCAAATGGACGCGTTCTCTAGGTTATGAGGATCAACGGTGACAGTAGAAGAGCGAACAAGTGTGTAATATGATCGCTTTTCTTGCTTAATGCCGCGCACCTCGTTATTGTTGTTGTTGTTGCGGAATGGCGGCGCGCGGATATGGATAGATACCCTTGATCAATCCGACTTGCTTGCTGGCGCCATGGTTGTTGGAGTTTTTGGCGCAAAATGGATATGGGAGCATGCTGTTTTCTCTCATGCCCTTAACCTCCTTGTACAATAGGCAGATAGACAGACATGAAGATGAACTTGATTCTATGATGAAAACGTATTCGGGCTTCTTACTAATGTTGATGATGTGATCTCAATCGTGGCTTGTGTGACGTGTTCATCTTGCTCCTTGTACATGGCATCAGCTGGCTCATCAAACTATGCTACCAAGATTGTAGGATGGACCTGAAGGTGGCAGATGCCCTCCATGACATTTCCATCACGCCGAAATCTTCGTGGCATCTACGTGCAGTGGCCGTTGCAGAGTTGTTCAGGGGGGAGGCGGGAGCTTCGTGGTGAGAGGACAATAAAAGAAAAGAGTAAAGAAATAATTAAAAGAAAAGTTTGGTGTGAGTGTTAAGAGCCGGATTCGAACAGCCCACCCTCTGTGATAAGCCGCAATCCGAACTGGTATGTACCACCCCCTCTGTGTGGTAAGCCGCGATCCGTACTGGTATGTACCACCAGGTGAGCCTCTGTGTAAGCCGCAGCCCGTACTGGTATGACCACACCACCCCATTGTGTGATTAGCCGCAGTCGGTACTGGTATGTACGCCAGGTGTGTTCAGCGGTAACAAATCGTATGCCACCACACACGAGTGTGCAGGGCGCGACGATACGGAATCGACGACCTTACCACTCGACCACCCATTTTGTTAGGGAAAAGGCTGCTTGTTGGGATTTATTAACCCAAGCTCCCCCTCCTTCCCCTCCCCCTTTCATGGCACAGCTTATTGTACTGGGTTGCTGGGTGGGTTGGTAGGGCTTATTGCCTGGGTGGTTGGGGGATTGTTCGAAGCAGATCAAGCAAATCAAGTCCATGCTACTTGGATTTTCCCGTACTTGGGTACTCACACCTCATTAAGAATTCAAGTTGTTCTTGACCCAACCACGAAGCCAGCTGGGAGATTCGTGCAAGGTGCCTGTCGGGGACTGAGTGCTGACTTCCTCAGACATGGGGGCAACTTACGAAGCATCTGACATAAGTTGGAAGCAAGAAGATATGTGAAAAACTTTCGAACACAGAAATACTTGCGTCAGTCTATGGACATGCTACTTGGGTAGGTAGGGAGGCGTATCAGAGGGAATAACAAAGCAGCAGAGTGAGGTGGGCCAAGCAAGTAGTAGAAACACAGCAGACAGAATCGTCAATCTTCAAGCCATCTTGACCTTGCAAGGAGAAAAGATAGTAAATGGACCGAAACATTAGGCATATAAGAATGGCATGAGCGTGTGAACGGTAATCGAATACAAAGAGCAAAAATAAAAATAAAAATGATAGAAAAAAGGAAACCGCTCCGGACCTGGGACTCGAACCCAGGCTCTGTGACCCCTCCGAGGAGGCTTGAGTTTTCAACTCAAGTGTCAAGCTCACCGTGTTACCAGCTACACCATCCCGGACTGAGTTGTCTTCTGTTCTTGGTCGATAACTATTAGGGACCAATATCTACTTATAAAGCAGTGGTGGTAAGTTTTAGGTCCAGGAGAATGGATGGCAGGCGCAAAAGTATACTCGGTTGAGTTTCTCCCATTCTTGGTATCCGATTCCAGGCTCGAAGTGTGCTGATTATGGTGATAGACGAAAGGAAAAGGCAAAAATGGAGAGAATGGTAAAAAGGAAAAAGAAAAAGACTTCCGGACCTGGGACTCGAACCCAGGCTCTGTGGCCCCTCCGAGGAGGCATGGGAGATGACCCCCAAGCGTCAATACCACCGTGTTGCCCGCTACACCATCCCGGACTTCTGAATCTCTTTGCCAGTAGATGCAAGATTACACGTTAATCTGGCACTTAAGTCCGCGGAGGAGCTTGGGACGTTGAGATGGAGTAACCAGCGTAGTGGGAAAGGGTGAATGGTTGAGAGTTTACACTGTTCCTGGTTATTCCAGGGCCATCACTGGGCTATTATTTCCACACGCAGGCAGCATTGAATGAAGGGACGGGTAATGTGTCACTGCAGTTACCAACGCACTTTGTCTACCTTGGGGAAAGAGGTTGCTAAGTGATAAGCAGGTGTTGGTGGTAAATCTATCATAATACAAAATGCAGACTTCAAGATAGGGGACACCGACGGCCACGGCAAGAGCGACGAAGCCCCCAAACCAGACAGAATAGGCGGTTAAAGAGCGAGATACACGCGTAGGCCACGACGAGTAGCGGCCAGATGCTGTTAAAAATCACGAAAGTCTACCCGGTCGAGCGAGCCGCCGCCGTAGCTGGCCCAGACTGTATTCTAGTTTAATACATACAAAAAACGTATTTATGGTCGTTAAGATAGATACGGCGGAAGCCTTCGAAAAGGGGGTCCCCGACAAATAGGTAAACGACTAAGCAGAGGTAATATGGAAGGGAACCACATCAGAAGAATGAACAAAAAAAAGCAGGAAGTTTCCGGACCTGGGACTCGAACCTAGGGTCTGCGGCCCCTCCGAAGAGGCTTGAGTATCTCAAGAGAAAACCCAAGTGCCCAGCCGCCGTGTTACCAGCTACACCATCCCGGATTTGAGAAATCTTGCTGCTTGCTTGTTAGACATCGACAGTCTACCTAGGTTTATAGCAGTAAGGAAAGTGGATGGGGAGAAGCGGAGATAATAAAGTTCGAAAGAAACCAAAAAGACAGGAGGATAAAAAAAAAGAATGAGCAAATTTCTTTCCGGACCTGGGATTCGAACCCAGGGTCTGCGCGCCCTCCGAAGAGGCTTGGTGGGGAGAAACCACCAAGTGTTACCTGCGCCGTGTTTGCCAACTACACTATCACGGACTTCGTAGTCATCGGTGCCTCGGGATAAAAGTAGGAGGCTCTATTTAAACCTATAAGGACAGGCTTCTGGGAATTTACATGGTCGTGGTGAACATGTACTTACCTGGCAGCGTTTCAGCTTAATCATATGGTAGGTAGCCAGCCAAGTATCAAGATTGGCATGCGGACTAGAAAGCGAGGGAACCCTAAAAGGGGGCTGCGGCGCCGATATGAGAACCTAATACGCCCTCGGCCACAATTGGAAGTCATAGAGGATGATCAGAGCCGCTTGCAGGGAAGAACAACCATGGCATGGGATTCAGACTCTTGGAGAACGCTGGCCATCACAACCCCTGATGAGGTTGATCAGGAAGCATGGAAACGGTCTTAGGTGGATGCTGTCTTTCTTACTTGGCAAGCGCCTCCTTACCATTATTCATGATGCTGTCGAGGAGCTACACAACAAATTCGAGAGCATCAAGAATTTTCCTCACTCAAGTACTACTGGGGACATGAAGAGTCTGGCTAATACGAAACTTGTCATGGTCGAGGCTCTGTCTGCCGACTATATACACAGAGTAGGGCATCCAATTACTGCCAGCCATCTTCTGCCTCTAGATCCTTTCACTTCGCACATAACATGCTTCTCATATCCGAGACGGTAGCGATCCAAATCTTTCACATACAAGGTTTGAGCAAGTTGGACTTTTTGCGCAATGGAGACAGTCAGAATACAACAAGATAAGGTACACATGCAAAGCCACCATGGCCTTTCTTCTCCTTCGTCTATGATTGATAGAGTTCACACTTTGATAGGAAACATGACAGGGGAAGACATACTCCCCCCACCCATGATGCCGTTGCTTCTACTTCTCCTTCATTGCGCCTGATTCCTAACAGTCAATGGCTTCGTCACCCTCTCTTCTTCTGAAGCCAATTGATGTCTTCCCTTCACCACCATACCAAAAAACGTACATGGGTTTCGGTGTTGTCAAACATTAGGGTATTCAATATACGAAAGAATGAGTTTCCCCTAATTTAAGCCAATTTACAGGAGATCGCGACGAATGAACTCGCCGCGCAGGGCGCGACCTAAGCCAGCGGGGCTGCGCTCGACAACGACACCGGCAGCCTCCAGGGCCTTGATCTTGCTGTCGGCACCACCCTTACCACCGCTGACGATGGCACCGGCGTGACCCATGCGGCGTCCCGGGGGCGCGGAGATACCGGCAATGAAGCTGACAACGGGCTTGCCCTTGCCGTCGGCACCGCCAATGTTGTTGGCCTTGAGGAAATCGGCGGCATCCTCCTCGGCGGAGCCACCGATCTCACCGATCATGATGATACCATCAGTCTCCTCGTCCTTGAGGAAGACGTTGAGGCAGTCGATGAAGTTGGTGCCGGAGAAGGGGTCACCACCAATACCGACGACGAGGGACTGGCCCAGACCCTCCTGGGTGGTCTGGTTGACAGCCTCGTAGGTCAGGGTACCGGAGCGCGAGACGATACCGATGCGACCGCGCTTGTGGATGAAGCCGGGCATGATGCCGATCTTGCACTGGCCGGGGGCGATGATACCGGGGCAGTTGGGGCCCACGAGGCGGGTCTTGGACTGCGACTTGAGCATCTGCGTTATCCGGACCATGTCTGGTGTAGGAATGGCCTTCGTTAGCTGGTGTGGTCCGATTGACCCCAAGCTGGGAAGGGTCAAGTAGAGAATCACATACCGTGCTGGGGGATACCCTCAGTGATGCACACAACGAGGGGAATCTCGGCGGCAATGGCCTCCTCGATACCGGCAGCGGCCAGCGGGGGACTGGAAAAGTGAAACGGTCAGCTTCGTTTCTACCTCTTCGACTTGATCTTGTTTCCTCCTTTCTTCTTCTCCCTTTGAGTCCTGGGGCCAAGCTTACGGGACGAAGATGGCAGTGGCAGTTGCGCCAGTGTTCTTGACAGCATCGCTAACATTGCCGAAGACGGGGAGACCGAGATGCTCGGAGCCGGCCTTCTTGGGGTTTGTGCCTCCAACAACCTGGGTACCTATATGATTGCGCGAAATCGTATTAGACGTCTGTATATCTCTCTGTCTCTCGTGTATGTTGGGGCAGCAAGGTCGGGCGGGCGGAAGCTAATGTTTACCGTATTCGATAGCCTGCTGGGCGTGGAAACTATAAGGAAAAGACTTTCAGTTAGCTATTTGCACTTGGGAGAGGACGAGGGAGCAGAAGCTGCCAAGCTGTAGCCACAATGGCAGCGGAAGAGAGAGCAAAGCGAGCAAGCAACAGCACGTACGTTCCCTGCTTTCCGGTGAAACCCTGGTAGATGACCTTGGTGTCGCCGTTGATGCGCAGGTTGTCAATGGTCTTGGAGTAGGGCGAGGCGCCGGAGCTGTATGTGCGGCGGGCGGCCTGGCGCAGGAGAGCCGCACCGGGCGTGCGAAGCTGTCTCGAAATAGCCTGCATCTTTTCTGATTTCGGGGTGGATGAGGAGGGAAATGAGAGAGGAGTCTGGCGGTGTCTACCAGGACAAAGATCCAGATATCACTTTCTGTGGTAACAAAAGTGACTTTATTATGGTGGTGTGGAGGGGAGGCGTGGAAGATGTTGAGATGGAGGGATATCTCGTAGTAGCTGGGATTTGATAAGAGGTTGCGAGTAGCTTCAATTTCAATTTGGCTATATCACCTGCGGCTACTGCTGGGCTTGTGGCTGCTGCTGCTTTTTCCCCAGAGAGCCAGCGCAACGTCAAGCACCTAGAGCTGGCTGGCCTGCTGCAAACCAAGCCCGGGGTCCTGGGTGCGCTCAACCTGTGCCATGGTAAAACGGGCCCGTTTTTTCTCTCCTCTAGCCCGACAAGAAAAAAACTGCTGGCCAATCCCACCCAGATCATCCGCCTGCAAGCTTGCAGCTGACCCTTGTCATGGTCGGGTTCAATCGACTCTGGGTGAGTGCCCGAGTCCGCTAATCCCATTCGTCCGTTTTCTCCCGAGCAACAAATGCTGCTGTTGCTGGAGAGCTTGCTTCAACAAAGCATTCTCGGCAAGTGGACGCCACCTGTCAGGCGTTCGGTCCAGGTGTCACTTGGCCATTTTAGTCCTTTATGGCTTGCATACTAAGTACCTAGGCAGTAAACGTTGCTCAGTCACCTACGTTGTCGCTGTCAATGGATAAATTCTTAAAATATAAATACAAGTACTGTATATTGTGTAGAGTGTGCTGTAATTATCGCTTAACGTGCATCTAGATCTCGTTGCATGTTACTTACCTTGTACATATCCATTGGGCCGGGACTCCAACTCCATCAATCTGACCTACCTCGGTCTCAAGAAAGTTCTTAATAATAAAGAAAAGCATGTACTCGCACTATAGTCCGGAATCCTACCATCAAGGAAATTTCCAGGTCTGAAAGGACGAGCCTCGACCGAGCCAATATGTCCGGCTGGGTCTGTCCCCCGAATGTAAAATCGGAAGACTAACCCAAGCCAGACTAACTCGGCCGAGGGGCTTTGCTCTCGCGTTGCTCTTGTGATCTCAATGCTATGGAAACTGGCGGTCCTTTTCTAAGGGAACACACCAAGCAGGGAGACGTATCGTATCTGAACGCTGAAATGGCACTTCACGGCATAAACCTCGTTCACTCACTCACTCACTCACGCAGTCAGTCGTGGTCTTTGGTATCGTTTCGTCTCGGCTCGTGGGCTCGACGGGAAAGCCTTCCGCCCGATAGGCCTCCTCCCGCCGAGAGATATCGTACATTTCGGAGAAGGGTATATGTTCTAATATCATACATCATGTCATGTACATTGTAGACGGTGTTGTTACATTCCGAGAAGAAAAAAGAAAAGGAATCGACGTCTCATCCTCTTCTTACTCGGAAGCACCCACGCCGTTCATCTCGTTAATCTTCCAGGCCCCGTCGACCCAATCCTTCTTCTCGCCCAGGAACGCGATGCGCTCCTGCTGCTTGGCCAGCGCGTCCACGATATACTTTTGCGCAACCTCGCGGACCTGGTCCTTGGTGACATCGAGCATCTGCGTGCGGCGGTTCTGCTTCATCTTCTCGGTGATGCCGCTCACGAACCGGTCCATGCCCTCGGTGCTGACGGACCGCGGTGCGTCGACGCTCTTGAACACGCTGATCTTGGCCTCCTCGAGGTCCTGGTCCGCGAACTTCTTGTCAACCGCCCAGCGGCCCGCGCCCTGCATGATCGACAGCGTGTTCTGCGGGTTCGGGTCGCGGTACGAGTACATGCCGAAGACACCATCCAGGCCCTTCATGTACGCGCCGCCGCCGTACGCGCCGCCCTTCTCGCGGATCTCGTGGTGCAGGTGCTTGTGCGTCAGCAGCTGCGACAGGATCTGGAGCGGCGCGCCGTCGGCGTGCGTGTACGACACTGTCGGCAGCACCAAGCTACCGTAGTAGACCTGGTAGGGCAGAGGGTAGAATGCCTTGATGTCGCGGCCCACGGACGGAGCCGGGGACTTTCCAAAGTTGACAGCAGAAGAAGACGGGCGCGTCGACATGAACTTGGAAAGCGCGCTCGAGTTAGCGCTAACGCTTTCCGGACCGCAGGTCAAAGCGGTGCGGATACTGGACCCAGCCAAAGCAAATTGCTGGATCTGCTTGAGCTTTCCGATAACGTCCTCATAGTTGTCGGAGCTCGGCCGTCCGGCCAGGCTCGTAATCAGTTTCACTTGGGTCAGGCCAGAGACTTGCTCCGACAGCCAAGCTTCTCGGGTAAGACCAGACTCAGCAGCCCTCATGGCATACGAGTGACCGGAAGAAGCAATGTCGTTCACAACACCGTCAGAGGATGCCTCCAGCAGTTGCCTGATCTGCTTGGCAGCTTCTGGGCTGTCAAAGTTGGTCTCGAGAATCAACTTCTGTAGCAGGTTGAACATGTCGGGCACATTGCGATCCAACGCCATACCACGAAGAGAAATGCCCTCGGCGGCTTGATGGAAATCATGAGGAGATGCTGTGCTGGAATAACCAACGGAGATTCCTCCTGTCTTGAGCTTAATCAAGTCCTCGAGCTGCTCCATAGTCATATCTTTGGTGCCAAGTCTCATGATGGAGTCTGTGAACAGCGGCAACATAGCTCGGAGCTCATCGGGGAGGCCATCGAAAGTGTTGATGGCTCGGAAGTATGTCAGACCGTTCGTGGGGGCCTCGCGCCACTGAATGGTGGTGCCATGAGCAGTTTCGTCCCGCACTTCAACGCGCTCCCTCTCCCGGGGAATGTCCTTGACGTAGACGGTTGGCAGTATACTCAGGTCTTCAGTGTTGGATTTTCCTTGCTCGGCGAGCAACTCGAGCTCGCGTTTCTCCAGGTACTTGTGCACTTCGGTCTCGCCTCCAGCTGCGGCAGTTGCTTCCTTGATCTTGCTAGCTAATCGCTCTTCCTCTTCGACAACCAGGTCTTTGCTGTATGTCTCAGACGGAGCCATAGTGAAAGTCAGAGTTTTGTCGTTCATGAAGTACTTCTCCAACAAGCCTTCGAGGTAGTTACCCTTAGCCATATTGGCCTCGAAAGCCTCGATGATAGAGTTCCAAGCAAGCGAATCGAACGGATCAACCCCGGTAAACCACTTTGATTGAATGCGCTGCACGATGCCAAGCCCAAAGTTGGCGGTCTTATGCTTCAGGGCGAGCTCCAGCTGGTGCAGATATCCGTCAATCTTGGATCTCTCAAATCCATTCTGACGAACCTCGGCGTACACCTTCTGGACTTCGTCCTTCAGCTTGGCCACGTCGTCCTTTTGGACGCCCGTAAGTCCCACAGAGAAAATGCCGACCCGTCCGTGGCTGTCATAACCAGCATTGGGGCTGAAATCTGTGCCCAATCCAGACTCGATCAATCCCTTGTACAACGGCGAACCATAACCATCCATCAAGAGACTCGAAAGCATGGATAATGAGAAGGACTCCACGACATCGCCCGTTTCACCCGTCGTCCAAGAAATGGAGGTTTTGTACTGCTTGTCTTGATCGGCCAGCGGGTCGATGGGACCTAACACTGTGATATCCTTGGGACCGCTGCTAAGATCAATCGGTGTCTTGTTTTCGGTATCCGCTTTGATTTGCTCAAACGCAGATAGCCGGGCATCTACTTCCCTCAGATGGTCTGCAAGCGGCATGTCTCCGTAGGTCAATACCTTGGCGTTGCTGGGATGGTAGTGGTCGGCATGGAACCTCTTGAGCTGCTCGTATGTCAAGTCGGTGATCTTCTGCGGGTCGCCGCCAGAGTTGTTAATAGCCGGGAACATCTCGTCTTGGAAACGAATGTAGTACAGGTAGCCAGCATCGGACATTTGGCCCTTCATTTCGTTGTAGACGACGCCCTTGAAAACGAGCTTGCTGTCCTCGGGCTTTCCTTCGCCCTCCTTCTCGGCGGCGCGTGGGTTCTCTGGTCCAATGCGCCAGCCCTCTTGCGTGAAGTCGGTCTGCTTCAGCAAGGGGTGTAGAGTCGAGTCGAGGTAGACAGACATGAGGTTTTGGAAGTCTTGGGCGTTGGTGGTCGCAAAGGGATAATATGTGTGGTCCGATGCGGTCATGGCGTTCATGAAGTTGGAAAGCGTTCGCGGCAGCATCTTGAAGAAGGGATCTCGGATGGGATACTTCTCGCTGCCACACAGAGTCGTATGCTCGAGGATATGCGGGACGCCCGTATCATCCGGGGGTTCGTCTTGAAGCCGATGGAGAAGACATTGTTGGAGTCATCTCTGGCGATGTGTAAATAGTCGGCGCCCGTCTTGTCGTGCTGCAGATGCAGCGCTGTCAGCTCTAGCTCGGGGACATGTTTTGTCCGCACGAGAGTGAAGCCATGGAGCTTCTCGCCGGGTTTGGGATAATTAGAAAGCTCCGTCACAGCCTTCTTTGCCGCTCCCTTGGCAGCTTTGGCCGCATTGCGCAGCATTTTTCTTGTGTCTTTAAAGTCTATCGGCGATAGCAAGAATTACACGTCTAGAAGCGAAGGGGAGGGAAGAAGCCAAAATATTAGGTGACAAGTCTATGAAGCCTCAAAGAAAGCGGCGCAACCATGGATGGCCAGATGTATGTACAACAGAATGGACTGACAGTCAGTCGCCAGCTTAGCCGATGAAATTTAGCTGGAGCTTTCCACTGCTTTAGCCGCTTCTAGGAAAAGAAGTGGCATGGATGACGCAGGGTCGCATTTCTTTATTTTAAGCATAACACCGATATGCCGATATATGACATGCCTTCCTCTTAGGTGCCTATCAACCAATGACAAATCAACTTTGGGAACGTCAGACCCCGGCCAGGGCAAGCCCAGCAGTCGAGCAATACTTAAATGAGAATAGCATCCGAGGATTACGGTCAAGAAAATCCAGGGGCAAATTCTAGCTCATTTTTCGGCCCTCCGGATTGGCTGCCTCGAGGGGGCAATTGTTGACTTGAATTATCGAATTGTTATCTATGCATATCATATCGACTTCAGACAAATCGAGGTGCTCGTGCAGTACATATGCCCGCACAGGCCCTGGAGATTAATCAATGTCATCAGTGAAACCCCTCGATCCAATCAGCAAACAACCCCACGGCTTACTGGAAGGACACCAGATCGCTTGTCAAACCTTACATGACATGAAGGGAGGACATTTGGGTTGGTGAATACCATGCTCAATGGAATAGGTGTGTTACCTGCCTAACACTTACTGCAATGGGCGCAGTTGCTTGCTGCATTGCCAAAGGTCACGTATTGGAATTGGAAAATGGAAAAAAACCAATTCAATATTTCTGCTAGGCCTAATTTCTTCATGATCCACTGTCCCGGTTCACTGTTCTTCTTGTTACGTAGGGCATATGCATGATGTCTTCAAGTCATTTGCCTATTGCTTGGTTATCTGTTACTGAAGTGGATGTCATATCAGCGTATCAATTCAATTCACAATGGACCTAAATATTGATCCGAGCATATTTATTGTTTTTCCCCTCATATGATACACCAAATGCAGATAGATGCAATTTATGCAGTTCGGATTGTAGGTACGATATCGACTTGCTGTAACCGTTTTTCCAAGCGCTTGGTTATGTGGCGCTGTTAAGTAACACTTCAGGACAGTAGTAGGGGTTCCTAGGACCTGGGCTTACGGGTTAGCGGTTTTGATTCAATCTAGAAGGCGCCTGCCTCAGCTAAAGGGAGTGCTAAATGAGCGAAAAGTACCTGGAGCTGAGAGAAAAGAGCAGCCAAAGACAGGCCCCCCGAGACTCCGACTCAGGTTCTCTCAGAATCTCCACCACCACGTTTTTCTCTTGGCCCTTTTCCTGTGAGGTTGCACTACACCCAACAGAGATTTGACTACATACCTACATACATACATACTCTGATCGGATTGATGTTGCACTCTTTGCATAACTACCAGAACACCCCATCGATGACTTGACTTGGTCTCCCCACGCCTGCGCCCGCCGAATCCCTCGCTGCACTATGGCCTCGGCGAGTTCGGTGACGCCAGCACCGCTGGCTGCAACAGCGCCTCCCAACGGCACCTCGAATCCTGCTGCTGCTGCCCCGTCGGCCTACCCGAGCCCGGACGATGCTGCCAACGGCGTGCTGAACGGACACCATCACCACCATCACCATCATCACCACCACCACGCCGATCCCCGCCCTGCACCGACTCCCAATCCCGCCGCCGCCGGCAAGAAAGCAAACAAGGTCAAAAAGATGGATTCCTCCGAGACTTCTAAGCTGCTCGCGGCCAGAATTTCCCAACTCGAAGTCGATACCGCCGCCGAGAAAGAACAAGAAGCCGAGATAGGTAGGTGGTTTTTCGTCTTGTCCACGCAGATTTACCATTGGCCAACGCCGATCGTGCCCTGCCCTTCTCCATGCCCCGAGGAGTAATTGAATTCTTTCGTGAGCCACCTGTCACGCGACACATCGGCATTCTGTATTTGCCGTCCGAGAAACAGTAAACATATTGTTTTGTCATGAGGAGCAATGGGAAAACTTTGGAAATGGACATGGAAGACGAGACAGGGCTTGGGCCCGTCCAACAAGTGGACTTTAGCCGCCGCGGCTTTGATACGATCAGGATGCGCAGATGCGCAAGTTATTCGATACAAGCATCGTTGAGGCTAACTCATGTCGCAATATGCAGAGCGCGAAGTGCGTAAGCACACGCGGGACCTCAACAATTCTCTCAACAGCTCGTCCGCCAAGATGAACGATATAGAGAAGATCGACCATCTGACGAAACGATGGTCGGATCTCTTCGCCCAAATGAAGCGCCACGAGCGGGACAGTATAAAGAACAAGAAGCGCGCCGATCAACTGCAAAAGGACAAGGACTCGAGTCGAACCGAAGCCTCCAAGCTTACTGGGCTGAAGGAGAAGCTGGAGAAACTATGTCGAGAGCTACAGAAAGATAACAATAAGCTCAAGGGCGAACAACGCAGCCTGAAGGATGCTCACGACAAGTTGCGCAAAGACTCGGACAAGCGCATGGAGGAGGTGTTCAAGACGCTCGAGGGCTACCAAGAGGAAAAAGACAATCCGCGCAAACAAGTCATGAATACCAAGGTGGAAGATCTGTACGTTTCCTGTCCCCCAGAGGGGAGAGCCTGGCTGCTTACGGGGTATTTTACAGATTCAAGAATCGCTTCAAGTCGCTCATCGAGCAGTACGAGCTGCGCGAACTGCACTACCACTCGCTCATGCGCACGAAGGAAATCGAGGTGCAATGGAATATGGCGCGCTACGAACAACAGAAGAAGGCGGCCGAAAGCGAAAGCGCGCGGTGCCGCCAGCTCAACAGCCAGGTCCTTACCTTTTCCAAGACCGAGACGGAACTGCGTAACCAGCTCAACGTATACGTCGACAAGTTCAAACAGGCAAGTAGCGATCTTTCTTCCCTCCTGCTTAACCAAGCGCTGGGGTTGACCCTTAACTCTTCGGCTGTACCGCAGGTTGAGGATACGCTTAATAATAGCAACGACCTGTTCCTGACCTTCCGGAAGGAGATGGAGGACATGAGCAAAAAGACCAAGAAACTGGAGAAGGAAAACGACACTCTGAAGCGCAAGGTCGAAGCCCGGAACCAGAACATCGTCAAAATGGCCGACGAGCGCCAGAAGCATGTGAAGGAACTCGACGACATCCGCAAGAAGAACGAGAAACTCACATCCATCATCAACCAGATGCAGCAACAAGGTCGCGGTATACCGCAGGGTATGCAAGGGACCGTGGAGGACAGCTGCTACGCCGAAGGGGAGGAGGTACACGACGATGGAGGCGACGAGTTGGAAGATGAAGAGGGGGACGAGGAAAGCGAATACGAGTACGAAGAGGAGGAGGGTGATTTCGGCAGCGAGGAGGTCGAATTCGACGACGACACCGAGGAAGAGGTGCATCTGCAAAGTCTGCCTCCGGTGCAAGCGCCGACGGCCCCAACCTACGGACCGGAACCCCCGCCTGCCCACCCGGCGGCAGCGGCGGCGGCTGCTGCACCGGCGATTAACGGACACCGCTAGGAAGGTCTCCCTCTTCTTTCTGTGCTTCTACCGCTGCGCCTGCTCATGCCTCTCATTATGCTCCGTGGCTCCACGGCGGCGCATCGATCTGTCGCTGAAGTGGGGGTGATCTACGCGAATCGGGGTCTACGTTCATCCGCCTTTTCTCTGCTCAGCAGTAACGGCAATATCAATGGTTGAGAAGAAAGAAACCAGAGTTCTCGACTAGGAATCGCGACGCCGCAAGGTGAAGGAAGTGATATCGAGATGTATGATGTTGCGGAAAGCAATCGACCGAAGCAGACACCAAGCGAGATGAATATCATTACAGTGATATTTGTTTTCTTCTCCATTTGGATGTAAGAGTGGGCTTGCTATAAGACTAGAACGGCATATCGTATTTGCGCCAACCGATCATCCAGCCCATGAGCAAAGTTATTCGCACCACCACACACCAGCGAAAGACGGAAGGAGAGGAGATATGGGAAACTCTACATGGGCTTGCGATGGAATATCTTTGGTCAGCGGACAGAAAGAAAGGGGAAACTAGAAGACGGCAGGGTCGGGGAGAAACGAGAACCCCCCACCCTGTGCCAGTCCAGCGAAAACAAGCCAAATGTGTGCTGTGTGTGTATCGTTTCCCGCGCGCATGCTTTTATGTGTCATTTTAATTCCATTCGTCGACAGAGAGAGACAAGATAGTCAAAGAGAACCCCCAACGCCTAGCGATGATTTGTTATATCTTGACTTTCCAATTACCGATGCATGCTTTGGACGAATTGTGCTTGTGTTTTGGCAGCTGTCTTGGTGTGAATGTTGGGCGATTCTGTGCGCTTTTAAAAGGGGCTAGATCTGACGATGGGGGATGATTGGTCTACCTTTGGAATCTCTGCCATACTCCGTGAGCTCCCCCTATATCCCTTTCCCCAGCTGTACGGAAGGTTTGGGACAAGTTCTTCGAAACGCGACCAATTCAAACAGACATACCCGAGTCAACATTGGCAAGACCTGCGCATCGTGCACGTTATCGGAGCTCATAAGTCATTAATGTACGAATAAACTAATGCAATATGTACACACAAGTCAGGTTTGGTTAATTGATGGTATCTTGATCTTAATTCATTCTATGTACCTCATCCTTCCGTAGAAAATTCTCTATCTTGTTTCCGTTGTCCTTTTTTTCCCTTGTTTCTAATTGTCGATTGGTTTCATTTCAGCCAGTCCTTCCTGGCTAAACTGTTAGTTGGCCCGGACCGCGACCCCGTCGCCGTCGCCTGCGTCTTGCCCTTGATGCGCGCGGGGCCCAGCTCGCGGCGGATCTCGTCAAGCTGGTCGGTGCCGCTCTTCCAGCCGCCCTTGCGGACGTACTTCTTGTTGAAGGTGGAGTGCCCTCCCAGGAACTCGTCCAGGACCGAGTCGAAGTCGGACCGCACGGGGCCCGTGACCGAGGACATGTTGCTCATGCCCGTCATGCCCGTCACGCCCGAAATCATGGAGTTAGTGTCGTCGTCCATCGCGCTTCCCGCGTAGCCAAAGTCGTCGTCGTCCCTGTTGTACGTCTTCTGCTCCAGGTTGTCGAAGCGCGCGTCCAGGATGCCCATCTGCTCCGTGCGCACCAGCGACGAGGACGTCATCGAGTAGGCTGACGGGTTGGTCAGGGCGCCCTTGCGCTTCTTCTTGCGCCCGCCGTTCGTGGTCGTGCTGAGGATCGAGGACTGTAGGTCCGAGGCCGAGGGGGGCCCGCCGAGCTTGCGGCCGCCCGACTTCTTCTGCTCCTTCTTAAACTTGGTGAAGTCGGCCATCCAGTCGCCCACCTGGTCCTGCGCCTCGGCGGCCTCTTCCGCCGTCAGCACGGGCACCAGGTCGGGCACCTCGCCGTCGCCGCCGCTGCTGATCTTGTACTCGTCATCGGGCTTCGCGGTGCCGTCCGTCTCCCAGCCCGCGTCCTCTTCCTCGTCGTCGAACCACTCCTCCTCCTCAAACTCGTGGTCCTCCAGCTCCTTGCCGTCCTTGGTCAGAGAGGCGAAGATGTCCTCGTCCTCATCCACGTACTCCTCGTCCTCGAGGGCCTCAAGCACTTCTCGTAACCGTGGGTCCATGTCTGGTTGGAATCCGCCGATCACGTCGGGTATCTCCTGCATGTCCTGGTACGTCCGACGGGTCAGGTTCTTGGACGGCAGGATCTCCTCGTCGAAGAGCTCCTTCTTCTTCTGCGCGACGGCGCCGTCCTTATCGACCGAGAGCCCCTCGAGCATATCGGCCAGGCTCTCCCGCTGCTTCCCCTTGGTCTTGTCGTCGTCCTTGGCCTCGACGAAGACGGCGCCGCCGGCGCCGGAGCCGATGTCGCGCAAATGTTGCATGTAGTCATACTCGGTGTCGTCGAAGTAGACGCCGTGGGTGGCGGCCTCGCCCTCGTTGGCGCGGATGAAATCGGCGTCGGAGCCCAGCTCCGAGGCGAGGTCGCCGAGGGCTTTAGACTTGTTGCGGACGGCGTTGAGGTTCTCGGTCGGGTTCAGGACCATGGCCGGGGCCGCCTCGTCGTTGATGAGGGGGTCATTTTGCGGACGGTGCACCAGCGTGAAGTGCTGGGCCGTCTTCTTGTTTATCCACTTGCCGCGGGGCATCTTTGCGACCCTGAATATGTCGGGTTTCGGTCTCTTGGACGCTTGTGGCAATGGCAATCTTGATCCGTAGGTTGATTTGACAGAATATTCGAGGTAGCAGGGTAGCGAACAACCTCTTTGCAACCCAAGGTAAGTTTTCGCAAGGAGAATTGGAGAAAAGTGAAGCGAATTGGCTGTCGGTCAAGCCGTGTGTCGAAGAATCCATCCAAATGCACCATGGGCTTTCCCAAATAATTGCCGTCGCACCCTAGAAAAGTTTTGGTGGGGTTGCTTTGCTGGGGCCGCAGGGCTTATCGACCGCTGTTATCGGGCATGGCTTTTGGGTGAGTGACGCCAGTAATCTGGAGCCAAGCCAGAGAAAAAAAGAGAATTTCGCCCCGCGCCTGAGAGTTTAAGGCAAGTTGGGTCAAAGTTGCCCCTCCATTTCGGTTCGGTCATAGTGAATTAATTGGGCATTTGTCAATTATTCAGCGAGTCCGCCAGGTAGAACAGGAAACCAAAGGCACGAGATCAGCAAGTTGAAAATCCAACCCAAATCAACTTCTCTTCTCCAACTTTCTCTATCTATTCTGTCGTAAACTACTCGACATTAGATTTCGGTAGTTATCCATTCAATACAAGAAGATCTTTGATATCGACTCGTCGTTATCTCAAGTATTTGCACGTCCCAAACAAGATACCCCCCACACAACCGCCACCATGGTGTTGGCAAAGTCCAAGGGCTCGGTCGGCCTCGGCAACTCGCTGATGAACGACCGGTTCGGCAAGGGCAAAGGCAAGAAGGGAGAGGGTGTGACTCGAACCAACCATGCGACGGGCGAGGAGTACATCACAAACGACCGCAAGGAGGCCTCGTGGGTCAAGATGCGCTCCGTCACGCAGCAGTCGGCCATGGACGAGTTCCTGGCCACCGCCGAGCTGGCCGACACCGACTTCACCGCCGAGAAGATGAACAACCTCAAGATCATCCACACCGATCAGGTCAACCCCTGGCTGCTGTCCGCCGGCGAGGAGCGCGCCGTCAAGAGCAAGCAGAAGGCCCACAAGGAGCGCCTCACCGTCCCGCGCCGGCCGCACTGGGACAAGACCACCACCCCCGAAGAGCTCGACAAGGCCGAGCGCGAGAGCTTCCTCGAGTGGCGCCGCGGCCTGGCCGAGCTGCAAGAGAGCAACGACCTGCTGATGACCCCCTTCGAGCGCAACCTCGAGGTCTGGCGCCAGTTGTGGCGTGTCATTGAGCGTTCGCATCTCGTCGTGCAGATTGTCGATGCGCGAAACCCGTTGATGTTCCGATCGGCGGATTTGGAGAGCTACGTCAAGAAGGTCGACAGCAGGAAGGAGAACTTGTTGTTGGTCAACAAGGCGGATATGATGACGACCAAGCAGCGCCGGGTGTGGGCGCAATACTTCAAGGAGAAGAAGATCGCCTACCGTTTCTTCTCGGCGTCACTGGCCAAGGAGATGATCGAGGCAAGGGAGGCCGCAGAGTGGGACGGTCCGCTCAACCAGAAAGCCGCAGATGCGAAGGAGAAGTTTGTGGCTAAGCAACAGGAAGAGGAGTCTTCCGAAGACGACGGGTCCGAGGAGGATGACGAGTCCGAGAAGGATGGCGAGTCCGAGGATGACGAGTCGGATGACGAGAACGAAAGAAAGATGCGCCCTGGTGCGGCCTACGAAGAATCCGATGATGATGACATCCGGATTCTTACCGTGGAGGAGTTGGAAGCGGCCTTCCTGGATCATATCCCAGATGCTGACCCCGATAGTAAGTTTGACATAGTAAACCATCTGGAAGCATGCACTAACCCCTCACAGATCCGGGCGAGAAGCTGAAGATTGGTCTGGTCGGATACCCCAACGTCGGAAAGTCGTCCACTATCAACGCCCTCATTGGTGCCAAGAAGGTCTCCGTCTCTGCCACCCCTGGTAAGACGAAGCATTTCCAGACAATCCATCTCAGTGACAAGGTCATCCTGTGCGATTGCCCTGGTCTGGTCTTCCCCAACTTTGCCACCACCAAGGCGGACCTCGTGTGCAACGGTGTCCTGCCCATCGATCAACTCCGAGAGTATAACGGTCCTTGTGGCCTGGTGGCTCACCGGATACCCCAGCCTTTCCTTGAGGCCATCTACGGTATTCACATCAAGACGAGGCCTATTGAGGAAGGCGGCAGTGGTGTTCCCACAGCCAGCGAGATGCTGTCTTCATACGCCAAGGCACGTGGCTTCCAGACACAAGGTGTTGGTCAGCCCGACGAGTCCCGCGCGGCTCGTGCCATCCTTAAGGACTACGTCAAGGGCAAGCTGCTCTACGTCGAGCCCCCGCCTGAGTACCCCGACTCGGCCGAGTTCAACCGCGAGCTCTACGATTCGGAGCACTTGCCGGCCAAGCGCCGCGCCATCCTGCTGGCGGCGCTCGACGCCATGGACCATCCCGATGACGCAACCGTCGACACGGAGATCCTGGCACAGCCCACTGGCGCCAAGAGCAAGAGGCTTGACAAGACCTTTTTCGCCCGCGACACCAAGAACAAGGGCCACATGGCCATGCCTTTTAGCTACAAGTACACGGAGCAAGGAAAGGAGCAGTCCGAGGTCGCCGGGGGACGGCATCTGAGTGGGCGCAAGGCCCGCACCATGGTGGCGCTCGAGACGGGCATGGATCCCAAGGACGTGCGGTTAGGTAGCAGCAAGAAGCACTTTAAGGGTGGTGCTAAGAAGCGGACCAAGAAGCCGGCGGCGGATGACGATTAGGAAGAGAGAGAACGGAACAACAAAAAAAGGATACGAAAAGAACATAGGATCCCATAGGTCATTTAGGGAAATCGGAATCAGTCAATGAGACTCGGAGTTGCACTTATATTCATCCACATATGGAAATATGGAATTGATGACCAAATCCAAGTGATACGCCTTGATACTACCAGTGTCACTCACTGTCCTAGACTTGCCTCTCGTTGGTCGAGGCCTGCGCATCCCCGTCGTGAAAAGCCTACCCCCTATTTACTATGCCCGCTCCCGCACGCTTAGTGCTAGTTCTAAAGTTTTTATTATACGAAAGATAGAGATTATTAAGCTAAGATATATGGTTTAAATATCGTAGATACAATATTTTAAAAAAGGAAAGTCGTGCTGCGTCCCTCGAGCTAAGTTTAGAGATTTTGTCATGCGAAACACTGGAGACTATCAAGCTAAAATATATTTGTTGGTTTGGATGTCGTAGATACCATACTTAACGAAAGATAAATCATGCAGCGCGCCTTTGCTCCACTTGAGGATCTGGTTACGGAACAGCCTTGTCGTACTCGAGCTAACACTTGAACCTATACAACTACACGTTTCGTAGAAACCAGAGATATCTCGGTTCCGGGACAAATAGGTATATGAAATAGAAGGGTCACGTAAAAACTCTGAACAACACCCATTGGAGGTACCATGGAAACGACAGAAAGCCTATTAAGGTTTCGAGGGAGCCATTGGGGACATGAGTCCATATCCCGGATTTGAATTCGACATGAGTGCGGCAACGTTCTGGTATCTTTCTCCGATGGCCAGCATCTCACCTATAAAGGGACTCAAACATCCCACCTTTGGACTTTTCGGATAATTCCTAACCCTCGACATACATACATCATCCGTCATCCATCCAACTACTCTTGGCCAACGTATCACTCCCCTCATCTTCTCAGTACACACAAGATGCACCTGACGCGGTTGGTCGCGGCCCTCGCGGCCACGGCCACGGCCACGCTCGTCGTGCCAGGTCCACCGCAGCCACCAGTCGCCACCGCTGCCGCGCCGCAGCTCAACGCCACCACCACGCAGGCCAACCGGTCGTCGTCCGCGTCGCCGTCGTTGTTGTTGTCGAATACTACTACGGCGCCGTTGATGTGGTCGAATACTACCGATCTGGCGCTGTACGAAGCAGACCACAAACTGGGCGCGCGGATGGAAATTCCGGATTGGGCGGTATGGTTTTTGCCCCCGTGGGTCACCATAATACTGCTTATCACCCAGGGACAACACAGGTGGCCGGGGGCGCCCCGTCTGGGGAACGAGCCGCCGAAGCTGGCGACGTGGCAGACGAGGCCCAACCCGCAAGGGCGAGCAAGGCTGCAGAATTGGCAGGTGAGGCCCAACCTGGAAGGGCGACCGCCAAAGCTGCAGAATTGGCAGGTGAGGCCCAACCTGGGAGTGAAGCCGAAGCTGTATCCGGTGACGACTCAGACCAGCGTTGGAGGGCCAACTTCAGCCAGTCTGCCTTATGAGACTTATACTTATGACCCCTCTGCGACTGGTTCGGGCATTTGGGTGACGACTTCAACTTCAACCACTCTACCTTATGGGATTTATGACCCCTCTGCGACTGGTTCGGCCATTGAGGGGACGACTTCAACTTCAGCCACTCTGCCTTATGGGATTTATGACCCCTCTGCGACTGATTCGGCCACTGGGGCGACAACTCCCGCCCAGACTCCTTCTCCCGCCCTGGCTCCTCCTCCCGGTAGTTCTGCCAGTCATACTACTAGTGGCGGCGGTGATAAGCCATCACCCATCCCTCCCATCCCTGATAATCCTGGTGGTGGTGGCAACGGCAACAACAACGGCGGTGGTGATGGCGGCAGCGGCAGCGGCAGCACCAGCGTCGGTGGTGATAAATCCCCATCACCCACACCTGGTCCTCCTGATGGCAGCGGCGGTGGTGAAGGTGGAGGTGATAAGTCCCCATCACCTGCTCCTGGTCCTCCTGCTGGTAATGGTGGTGGTAGTGGTGGTAGTGGTGGTGATAAGTCCCCATCACCTGCTCCTGGTCCTCCTGCTGGTAATGGTGGTAGCGGTGATGGTGGTGGTGATAAGTCCCCATCACCCGCCCCTGGTCCTCCTGCTGGTAATGGTGGTGGCAGTGGTGGTAGTGGTGATGCACCTAGTCCTCCTAGTGAAAAGCCTACTCCAACAAAGGGCGGAAAGCACCGAGGACCAGAGTTCAACTTGCCCAAGGGTTTCGGCAAATCGCCCATCGACCTAGGCAACCTCGGGAACCTCTTCAAGCCAGCGGTCAACATGGCCAACAATCTGCCTAACCCATTGGATCTCATCCCAAAGCCTTTCTCGGGCTTGGATGGGGCACTCGACGTCCCGAGTGACGACAATGGTCTCCAGCAGTTTCTCAGGATTTTGCCCAGCTGGCCCCCTCTCACCGTCAGGCCGCCGGTCGGCCCAATACACGACCCCCCATAATGGACGATGGTCTCCAGCGGTTTCTCCGCTCGAATGCGCGACCCCAACCCCCCACGGTGCCCGACTTCATTCCCCGTGCCCCTGGCGAACCGCCCGGCCCCCTCAGAGACCCCCCGCTGGACGACAATGGTCTCCAGCAGTTTCTCAGGATTTTGCCCTCCTGGCCCCCTCTCACCGTCAGGCCGCCGGTCGGCCCAATACACGACCCGCCCATAATGGACGACGGTCTCCAGCGGTTTCTCCGCTCGAAGCAGACGCAGGAGAGGCTCCAGGCGAGGGAAAACTATCTCCAGCAGAGGCTGAACTCTCTCCTCGGACTGGAGAACGCGCCCGTTATGCCCCCCGGCCACCCGGGCTACCCCCCGCAACGGCCCCCGATCCCCATGAACAACCCAGCCAATCTTCCCCCACCTTTGAACCCCAACTCCCGACCATCCCCGAGGTACCGGGCACTCCCAGCGAGCCCTGGCCCGAGATGACCAAGGACGTGCTCCAGAAGGCCCAGTCGAATTCCTGGAAGTCACTGCCCTGGAAGCAAGCAGGGGCACAGCTCGCCTTATGGGGCGGGCTGGCGGGGATTCTTGCCACCATTATCGCAATTCCACTCGCCCTGAAAGATAAAGATAAAGATAAAGACAAAGAAAATGAGGAGAAACAGAAACAGAACCAGGGGCAGCAGCAGCAGCAGCAACAGCAGCAACAGCAGCAACAGCAGCATCAACAGCGTAGTCCTCGGAATGGTGGCGGTGGCGGTGAAGATGACGGCGACAGCCCACCCATCCGGCCTACCCCTATCAAGCCCACCCCAACATACCCACCCGAGTATGTGGAATGCACCATACCGGGCCCCAGCCTCAAGAGCCGCTTGCTCCCTGCCTGGGCCTGCATTAACGGCATCCTGCAGCCCCATTCCACCCTCCTCCCCAGCCTCAGCGGCAGCCACGGCTCGCCTTTGACTTTGGGAGAACGGGCGGCCATCCCTACACCCCGTGCTGAGCCTGGTGTATTCGTCATCAAACCCGGGACGCTAGGATATCAACTGTACAACGACGTCCTGCCCGCCCTCCAACAGTACATGGACGACCCTCAAGCCTGGGAGGATAGGAAGCAGCGCAGCGGCATCGACCCAGCCGCCTTCCAAAACATGACCAAGATCGCCTCCATGCACACCCGCCTCATCGGCATCGGCGCCGAGGCCAACGGGCCCAACGGCAAGTGGTTCTCCGAGGAGGCCGAATCCCTCAACATGATGCCCCAGCTCCTCTGGGGCCAGCCCCTGCTCCTGACCGTCGCGACGAGCGAGGGGCCCGTCGCCCAGGCCGCCGACAAGTTCCGCGACGAGGTCGGCCACGAGGTCTGGGACTCCATCGAGCGCATCGCCGACTACGTGAGCGAGCGGGCCGCCCTCGCCAGCCGGTACAGCGACCATCCGGATGTGCCCCCGCCATCGGGCTCCGACAATAACGACGACGCCAAGGAGCCGCCGCGCCAGCGGGCCCCCACGACCTACACCTACCTCGTAGGCCAGCACGTCGTCGACTCGCTGACGTACGCCGTCGGCTTCCCCGTCGACATCCCCGTCGACATCCCCGTCGACATCCCCAACAACGGAACCACCAACGGCACCAACTGGACCAACAACGGGACCAACTGGACCAACGGGACCAACGCCACCATCACCGTGAACCGGTACCTCGCGGGCGGCATCCCCGAGATGCTGGCGGAGACGGCGCGCGGGCTCGGCATCAACGAGACCGAGCTGGGCCAGCTCGACGACGACGGCAGCGGTCAGAACAGGACGAACAAGACGCTATGGGACTGGGTCCACCCCACCTACCTGGCGGCCTACGTCACCTCCCAGAACCACCTGAACGAGTACAAGCGCGACCGCGAGGTCACGGCCCAGATGAAGCGCATCCACGACCTCTTCTGGGCCGGCAGGTCCGGGCCCATGCTGCACTACGGCCTCGGCGCGGGCAAGAAGCTGCCGCCCATGCAGGGGAATCCTCCTGAGAAACCCACTAGCAATGGCAATGGCAATGGCAATGGTCCCGCTCACACTCCCGCTCCCGCTCCTACGACTACGACTACGACTACGACTACGACTGCGCCTACGACCACACCTACGGACCCAAAGTTTCACATGTGGACCAAGCCGTCGGATTCTGAGGAAGATTATAAAGAGAAGCATTATCAACTTCCGCCTAAAAAAGATGGAGCCACAACAGCCAAACTGCACGTACTGCCGAGCGAATCCCCAAGCCACTGAACACACAGTCCGCAGGCTCTAGAAGAAGACTCACGCCTACAACTGCACAGAATTGATGGGTAACAGGTGGCACGGATAGAGATATTTCCTAGGTATTGTTCCATAGACTAATTGATATACTATTTAACATTATCCACAAAACGGCACCAAGGGTTCCGGATAATTGCCAGGGCTTGTTCCCCATGTGATACCAGGGCCTACTACGCCTTCTTTTATGATCGCGACGGGTTGTGAAAAGCTTTGTTCGTGGATCGAAGTTTGTTCGCTATATACTACGCGCGATTACGATGATGATGAGGATGTGATGTGGTTTTACTGGAGTCCCAAGTTAGTGACTGTTCATCCTCGTAGGTTTGCACCAAAAGATAGTAGTAGAGGATGCCAAAGTTCAGAGAGTCTTGTATCCGCAGCGTATGCTAGGCAGTCGAACATTTGATAATTTAAAGAATTTGCTTCATCAGGAAAGGCTTGGTTGGGGGGTTGGAGACGGGTTTGTGCTGGGTAAAAAGGCGGTCGCTTACCATTATGGAAGAGCACCAGTAGCAATATCTGGTGGTGCTACTGGTGTCATTCGCATTGAAATCTCAATGCGCCATCGAAAGATGTGAAGAGTGCCAGAGAAAGCTGGCTTCAATGCAAGGAAAAGCAAAGGATTGAGGGTGGGAAAGATTCAAATGGTTCTCGAGCTTTAGCAAGAAATTATTTTAGAGCAAGAGCCGCCCCCACATGAGCTGTAGCCACAGATCGGTCGGCGATAAGATAAGCCCCAGGGCGTTTGTTGTACTTCACTGTGGCTGATAAGGGAAACAACGTCTCTCCTATCCAGATTTGAACATCAGGAACAATTACGGCAAAGGTTTGAGAATTGGGGTCCTTCAAGACACTTGGCTAGCCATCAGCCAATATGCAGTCTGACAGGCTCTTTTGAAGTATAATAGACACTCAGCATCAATCCCGCAGCCTCCGGGGCATACAACAGTCTTGATCGAACTAGGTAACGTCACACAAAAGTTGAACGCGATAGTGCAGTGCCAATTACAGGCCAGGGACATGCCTGGTCGGTTATTGGGGCTGCTATACTGTACAATCTCTCTGCTGTATCATGACTTCCCAGAGTCAATACATTTGCAAAGAGATGATGAGGGACCCAATACGGAGTTAGCAGCCGTAGCTGCTGCAAATCCAAAGCCCATAACAGACAGGTGCAACGGGGGATGTGTATGTACCAGTAAAGAGCCAATAAAATAACTTCAAGATGCTCAGACGAGGTTTCGGATGGTAATATTTATCCAGAATGGCAATGAAAATCAGGTCCAAGCTCTTCTCTTAGAAACACTACGAATTCATCTTTAGTGAATCTGTGTTGGCAAGTCCTGAAGAAATGCAACAAGGTAGCGGATGAATGTCCGGGCATTGCAAAAACGCCAGCCATCCCGAGATGTGTGTATTGCGAGTGGCACCATTAGAGCAGAACAGGACTTAGTTTCCGGCTTGCTTTCCTATCCAGTCTGGCGGCCGGCACCGTTGGAATAGACTTCACTGTAGATGTTTCGCAGACACAGTCCCTATGTCCAACAGTTATCGGAACGATCACTCAGAATGGCTGGTATTCACTACCAATAAGTCCCCGTGTGAGGTCTGAGGGCTGAAGTTAATACTTTGGCAATGCAAGAGGAATAGAATAAATGTGGTGGGAATGTGACTATATTTAACTTGCTACTTTTATTCACTCGTGATGTGACGACTAAGTTTCTCTTTAGAGACGACTATTATGTTGGACAGGTAACGATTCATTGCAACTATTCTCAAATGTTTATTATGCAGATATTTCTCTTGTATAGGGTCATTCAGATTGCGTCATGAAAAAAGAGAGCGATGCTGTATTCGAATCCAAGACCGCCAGCAGCAAAAATAAGCAGCTGCAGACATCTTGGCAATGGGCTGTTGCCCAAGGCCAACATGTCCATGTTCGAAAATTAAAGTCACTATCATATCTTATAACACCCTCCTAACTTTTTGCCGAAGTTCTTCCTTAAGTCGTTCCTTCTCTGGAACTCCATGAACAGGCAGGAGCCATCATTATGAGTCCAACACCCCTCTGCGACATTAATCCCGAGTGCTGCCAGAGCTTCTTCCCTTCTTCACCCTTGGCATATTATTCTCGCGATTTAGCTACTACGCTCTCTATCAATAGTTATTATTGGTCACGCTAAGAGTGAAAGCTGGCTCATTCACACATATTGGTGTGACAGACAAGGTCCTTACCCGACTCTTGACATCACTATACACATTCCTGTTTTAAAACAAGGGAATGATTCCTGAACCTAGAACCTAATAACTACTATTATATTATTAATGTATAAGCTGCTTAGTTGCGTTGGATAAACGGACCGCAGCCATTGACCCAGCCAGCGAATTTGCACTGGGTGACCATATGAGTACATTGGGATTAGATTTTGGCAGGGATTCCACCATCTCGTCTTAAGGGGCAAAAGGAAACCGGACTATCTATTACAAGCAATAACATAATGCGGAACCAGCTGGAACTTGAGACATGGTCTAAACTTAGGATCTGTCGTAAGAGTCAAAGGAAACAGGCGAGTTAGTAGGATGGATAAACGACTCTTGATTCATTAACTCTACCAGCTCAACCGGATACTCATGTAAGATGCCCAGCCCGCCATCACTGTAAATCATAGGGCACCATAATGTTAAGTAGGCCGCCGAATCGGAAACCCCGGCATAGCTGCTATTAGTAAATAGTAAAAGCCGGGGGACAAACTCGAGCTCCGAACCGGGACCGAACTCAGCACCGCGAGTGAGCATGGTTAGCAAAAATTGGGCTGGCGGGATGGATGAACGAATCAACTAATTGATGCATCCATCCATCCAGCCAGCCCGGGGGATCACATAGGATACCGAGTCTAGACCTTGTTAGGACTGATAGTAACTACCTCAACAAAGAGGGTAAACTTCGGTACTTTGAAATAGAGGCAGCTGGGCATTTAGAGACGACGCTGCTTCTTCTCAATACACAGCCAGTATTACTATGCCTCGAGCAGTGTTTCCAAGTGACTGTTGCCCTAAGCACATCCCTTCCCAGCACCTTTGTCATCAGAACTCACAATTTAAGAGCATAGTATGGGCAATTGTAATCACGGCCCAAATTCATCACCTGACAACTACCCAATGCTTTTCGATCTGATAAACCACTTGTCCGTTCAAATATGTATATATCCATTCAAGTCTCTGGAATATCTATCTATTCTACGCAACTCTCAAGGTTCTCCCCTCTGTGCCAATAAAACAAAAAGTATGTAGCATACCACAACTCACCTGGGAGCCTATATCACCCATGCTGAACATGGTGAATGCCACCGGATGCGGAAGAATCTGAGTCGAAACAAAGAACGTCAGAATTCCGTCTCGGGCGAAGCCGCTCTCAAGTGGTGTCCCAAAGATCCAGCATGAGGGGTTAGTCAAGATGACTCCTATATCTGGAGCCCCTTCCTGGCAAGTCTGTTGGTTTTTTAATAACGACCCAGTCCCTGAAATCCTCGACATAAATCCATATTCCCTTACTCATGACCCCCGAGATAGTAGTACTGCAGACGTGTAACAAACAGAAGGACGTTGAATGTTGCCCGTGGGCTTTGTCCATAAAGTAGCATCGCATAATATCCCAGCAGACACATACGAGGTCGCAGTAAGAGAGACTTCGGTTTGGCCACATGTGTAGGCGGATGATGATGTCCGTGATGAATAAGACTAATACGCTTTCCATATAGGTAGGATCAAGCAGTGTACACGTCTGGCCAGCCAGTTAGTAGCTCGGATATTGAGATACGGCAGTTTTCTTTTTTAGCCTCTGCGATAGTCTCGTATCACATTCAACTGCCAATGTATAAATAACAGCCTTGAGCACGCACTGATTCTGAGTCCATCGAGTATTCGGGTGGCGTTGTTCCGACCCCTTCCCCCAGGTTGGCTTACACTGAAAAAGGGGTCGGTCGGTGCACCACGTGACGTGGTGTATGCACACAGCCACCTTGACGATGGGCTATGCAATTTTGCTAGAGCCCGCAAAACCCACTGAGTTCCCGGAGTCGCAATCGAGGGTTGAGTCACACCGGGCAAAGTGCGAAGCCAAGTCAGGCGTTTTTCGCCATCGCCCTTATCAACTTGGCACTCTCATCGTTCTCTCTTCCTGCTTCCACGAAGTTGATGTGATGGCCCGAGCTTTCCAGCCCGGCAAGCCGTGGGGGCTGGATTTGGGTTTATCTAGAGTTGGATGGCGGCGCTTTTGACATCAGCTCGAGAAAACACTGATTGCGAAGCGAGGCCGGCCACTGCAGATAACAGCAAATCTATATCGATGTGCACTGTGATGTTAAAGTGAGATAGTCAAATTCGATGGCAGTTGTCGAGATCCAGCCGCTCTGGACGTGACCGGGAGCCGGGAGGTTATCCGTCTTGTGGGGTGGATTAGCGGGAAATCATCACCTCAGTGACTAATTCCCGATTCCCTGGCAAACAAGCGATGCCTGATCATCGTTTTTGAATATTTACAGAGGCAATTGTAGATGCGGCGTCCGAGTCTTACCCATCACGCCGGTCGCTCCAGGCCAGCTCGTCCAATACTCAAAAAGAGGGTTTGTTGACGGCGGCGCGTCGTTTCTGAGTTTCAGCATTTGGAACGCAGTTGCCGCATCTTTTGGCATATGCAAAACATCATTTCCGAGTATCTTGACTCGTTCGCCCTGAGGGCAGCTCGGACGCCCGGTTCGCCAAATTGATGGTGGAGGGTTCAGTAATTGCATGTCGCTAAGGTTAGGGTAGTGCCTGGTCGTGGTCGTTTATGCACTCCAGGTGTTCGTTGGTCGTTGGGCGTTGGGCATCGAAAAGAATCCCAGGAAACCCATTCGTAGAAGGAAGTGTAGTAGGACACGGCCCAAAACATGATTGAAACTACCAGCCGCCCTCCCGTTGCATCAAAGAAGCTGCAAGTGTCCAATTGATACGAATTGCAGGGTGAAATCTCAGGGCCTGCATTGCGAGAGTGCCTGTACTGGCTGTCCGCTATTCATCAAGCAGCTGAAATCCAAACTGGTGGTGTGCTAGTTTGGCCGGAGATAAGACCCGGTAGTCCGCGGGCTGTGACCCGTGTCACGAGCCTCACCTGTTGTTCTGAAGCAAGAGAGCGTGCCATTGCAATAAAAGCTGACCGCTATTCGGGAGGTAACTGATTCATGCTCTGGTTCTTGGGCCTTGCAGTTTGCCCAACATCGGATAAACCATTTGCAGTAGCCTCAACGGCGGGCACATCCGGGTATAGCAGCTTGGTAATTAGTAGTGTGGCAAGGAAGCGAGAGAGGCAGGTGGTAGGTAGGAGGCAGGTATGATATGCGCGTGGTTTTTGCTCGGATCTAAGACGCAGGATCCTGTCAGGCATCAGAGTGAGACACATTTTCAAGGTTGACCTGAGTTTAGTGCGTGCCAGCCAGCCAGCCATGAAATTCCCGAGAACGAGAATGTGAGAAAGACGGACACATTGGAGGGGTCGCAGTGAGCTGCCCCTGTTGTCCTGCATGTGCATGCCATACCGTACATAGGTATGTGAATATAGCAGAAAGCAGGTGCCGGGCGATGAATCACAACTTGCGGTCAGGTTTGCGACGACGGTGATTCGTCGCAGCATTCATCCAAATATTGGGGCTAGAACCCAGATCGAGAGATCAAAGATACCGAATAGGTGTACGTCGTCTGTGGTTGGGTGAAAGAAGAGCGACGGGTACTACTATGTCGTGTCCTTTTTCTTGACAGGCTTGGAGCACCAGGTATGTAGGAGGTATGCGCGCGAATACCCGATGCCAGTCTGGCCGGGAGTCTGGATGGAGTTCTGGATGGAGTGAGGGAAATGGCAGTCGTGGTGGGGCGTTGCCCAATTCAGTCGGATTTGAGGGTGGTGAGGCCTGCCTTTGCCTGCCTGCGCCTGCATCTTTTCCCGCTAGCATGGCCAGAGGTTGTCAGTGGGATCGGGCCACGACATTGCGCATCGGAAATCGCTCAGTGGCTGCACGTCTGCACGTCCAATACTTTCCCCTGACAGCAGGCCAAGGATTGTTGCATTCGGCCAGATCAAATCAGTCACGGATCCTCCGTCTCCTCTACTGGCCGACCAACGAATAGTCCAAGCATGATAAATAAGCAGGATCGAGTTGCAAGCACCAGTGTTTCCTTAGGTACGCGCTAGAGGCTGAGGTAGCCCACTGTAGAAGACCACAGTACTACCCGGCCCCTCTGTACCATCCATTCCTCTCCAGTCCCCGCCATCTGTGGAAGACGGGAGGGAGAAAAAAACTCATTGGTGCATGTTCAACCATACACAGGCAAGAGAAGAGGGCTAGGTAAAATCGCATCACAGCCGAGGGCTCTCTCAAGTCGATAACTTATTGCCTCGCCATTGACTCGACTCAATCGCCAAATCGCATCCCGTAGAATCCGTAGCAATGACAGTAACAGCTGCTTGTCACAGCCCGTGAGTGCATTAGTTTATTAGTTTTGTCGAACGGTACGTATCCATGCCATCAAAGCCTGAGATATGTTTCCAAGTTGGAGTCCCAACGTCATCACATGCCCCAGAAATTTTCGACTTCCCATCTTTTTTCGCCCCACTACCGAGAAAGCGGCAAGGTCGAGGGAGGTTTTTTGATATTTTTAATTTTCTGCCTCTGGGTTTCCCACTAATTTTGGCTGCAACCCGCGCTTCTAAACCCACCACCCGGAAAAAAGACCACTAAACCAAAAGCCAGCTAGGACAAGGGCGACGACGACACCAGCTTTCCCACTCACCACCACTTGATTTTGTGTTTGGATTTTTATTCTTAAATCCCTCTCCTTCCCTTTTCCCGCTCCCACTTACACACCTCCTCATCTTCCACCACCTCGGTATTCAACAACCCCTCTTCCAACCAGACAACCCAAGCGAGCACGTCGGCTGTCTCGTTTATGCAAGTCATCTTGACCAACACCCACCGCCGCTAGAAACGTCGAGACTTGGTCCCCCCTACCTTGCGGACTCTCCTCCGACTGCCTTTGGTCTTCACAAAGGCAACTCCGCGACTACGGCTTCCTCGGCCGTCAACTTCGTCTCAGATCAAGATTTCAGCCTGCGAAAGACCTTCCACATCATCAACTCCCGCCCACCTCCTCCGCCTGCTGAAGTTTCTTGAGCAAGCAAACCTGCCGCTTTCGTTCGACCCTCCGAACCCGAATCCCTTGTTCCACCCCAACCGCCAGCTGCCGCATAGGACGAGTTCTGCGGTTCTTCCTCTTGTAGAGGAAGAGTCGAGGAGGCCTCGTCAGATCGCTTCGGGATCAGAAAGCTACCGTTTTCGACCCCCTTAACATTCAGAGATACCCTGTGGTTCTCCCTTCTTCTATACAACACTATCTTGTGTCTGTGTCTTTATATCTCCCAGGAGATATATCCATATACCGAGACTAGGTCTACCAACCACCAGAGTTACCTCTGAAGTCCACATCCGAACTCAGAAACGACTCCTCACCCGCCCATTCGCTCCATCCTGAAATCAAGGGATATGGTTATGGCAACAGCTACCATTGAGCAATTTGCACCGGTTACGTTTAATCATTTAAACAATAACCATACATTGACTCACGTCAAGAAGGACTTCTTTCTTGACAATCAACAAAATGGCGCTGTTCTAGGCAAACACTTGATCGGCGATGCACTCCGCCGCCGCGTTGAGAGCATCGACCATGAATCATGCGAGCCTGGAGATGAGGACACCTTCTTTGTGGGCGATCTTGGCGAGGTCTATCGCCAGCACATGCGATGGAAGAAGAACCTTCCTCGCGTCAAGCCCTTCTACGCAGTCAAATGCAACCCCGACCCCCAGGTACTCCAGCTTCTTGCTGCCCTTGGAACTGGATTTGACTGCGCCTCGAAGTCCGAGATTGAGCAGGTCTTGAACATGGGCGTGGATGCCGAGCGCATCATCTACGCACAGCCCTGCAAGACCAACTCATACGTACGATACGTCGCCAACAAGGGCGTCAAGCAGATGACCTTCGACAATGCCGACGAATTGCGCAAGATTGCCAAGCTCTACCCCGAAGCTGAGCTCTTCCTGCGCATCCTGACCGATGACTCGTCCAGCCTGTGCCGCCTCAGCCTCAAATTCGGCGCTTCCCTGGACGACACCGACAACCTTCTGTCGCTTGCCAAGGATCTTGGTCTCAATGTCGTGGGAGTGAGCTTCCACGTTGGATCAGGTGCTTCCGACCCTCTGGTCTTCCTCAAGGCTGTTCAGGATGCCGACATTGTCTTCAAGCAGGCTTATGCCTACGGTTTCGATTTGAAGACACTGGATGTCGGTGGCGGCTTCAGTGGCGATAGCTTCGAAGCCATGGCTACTGTCCTTCGCGGAGCCCTCGACGAGTACTTTCCTCCGTCGATCAACATCATTGCAGAGCCCGGCCGCTACTACGTCTCCTCGGCGTTCACCCTTGCCTGCAACATCATTGCTCGCCGCACCATCCACGACTCCGCCACTGGCGAATCGAGCTACATGGCCTACGTCAACGATGGCTTGTACGGCAACTTCAGCAGCATCATGTTCGACCACCAGCAGCCGGTTGCCAAGATTCTGAGCGCAGGCCAGAAGATCATGTTTGACTCCCCAACAGCCGAGGGCCTCCCCGCCGGAATTGGCGGTGGTATCGAATACTCCATCTGGGGCCCCACCTGCGATGGCATCGACCGCATCACCGAGAGCATCCGGTTTGACCACGAGCTCGATGTCGGCGACTGGTTCTACTTTGAGGAGATGGGCGCATACACCAAGTGCTCCGCCACCAAGTTCAACGGCTTCTCGGATGCCCACGATGTCGTCTACGTTTGCAGCGAGCCCGGCGCTCGTGCCGTTCTTGGCTTGTAACCGTCGTGTACTTGCTTAATTGCTTGCAAGTGATGGTTCTTGTCTTCTTGGAGTGCTTTCGTATCATGTTTTAGAGTTGCGACGATCGTTGTCGTTGCCCCGTGGGGATTAGGCATTGTTCATCGGTCTCGCACCATATATAGAAATATTTTCTTCCATTTTATATACACTCAAAAATCAGGCAGCACAAAATAGATTTTAGTCTGGACATTTTTCACATCCCCGCTTTGTTGATCCTGTATGATGCTGACTTGATCTGTTCTCCCCCACAGTTACATGATATTACCAAGCTGTTCATGGATACCCATATCCATTCCACTATCAGCAAGACAATGGGCTAAGTAGTCTATCACCCTCACACCGAGAAACTATCTGAAAAAATCCAATGACTCAGAAAGGGATAACAGTGCATTTCCAACTACGAATTCTTGATAGTACATATTTCTCAATACCCCAGCCCTGGTTCTTTGTTTCTATCTGCAAAACCCTTCCCTCAGCCATCACTACACGATTTCCCCCAAAACGAACATTTACACACCGAACCAGACAGGATACTGCCCTCATCTCAATTTCCATTCTCATAATCCTTGTTTACCTCGATCATTTTCAAGCCCGTGGTGGCCGCCATGGAGCAGCGCCACAGCGTCAGGATGATCATGTACTGCAGCTTCTCGAAGACGGTGCCGGTGGGGAGGGTCTCGTAGGCAGGGGGCCCGCCGACGGCGAACTTCTGGGCGCTCTGGGGGTCGGCGGCGGGCTGGTGGGCAGTGGGGGAGTTGGGGTCGTGGGCGAGGGAGCCGATGACGGGGCCCTCGGGCATCGGGATGGCGTACGGGCCGAGGTCTTCTTTCATCTTCTCTCCTTCCGGGTGATGCGAATGGGCGGCGATTCGTTGCATGATTTGGAGGAGTTTTTGCTCGTGCTCGGGGCGCATGCGGGTCGATTTGTATTTGGGGAGCGGGTTGGGGACGATAAAGGCCGGAGGCGCTGCTGCTGCTGGCGGGGCGCGCTTGGTCTTGGGCTTCGGCGTCGTGGGGGCTGCCGGCTGTTGCTGCGGCGTCTCTGTCTCAGTCTCCGTATCCGTATCCGTATCCGTCGCGCCGCTCGTGACCTGGCCTCCATCCTCGAGATACTCGTTATACGACACAATATTGGCCTTGCGGGCCTTGATGCGCTCGCGGGCGTCCTTCTTGGCCTCGGGCGTCTTGAGCTGCTTCTCGAGGGCGTACTGGTCGGCCTCCATCCAGGCCTGCTCGTGCTCGATGATGTCCTCGAGGCGGCGGTCGTAGACGGCGTCGAAGTCGGCGGGGTCGACGTCGCCCGCCATGCACAGCAGACACAGGTGCAGGCAGCGCAGGTAGCGCGAGCGCCAGGCCGTCATGCGCCAGGCCTTGAGGCGCGCGGGGACGCCGCCCTTGAAGAGGTGGGGGCGGGTGGACTTGAGCACGTCTTCCTCCTGGCGCAGGGCCGCTTCGAGCTTCGCGATGGCGGCCTGGAGCAGGGCGTCCGTCTTGATGGAGCGGCGGGCGTAGGGGGACGAGGTGGGGTGGTCCTTCATGTGCCAGTGCTCCTTGTTGAGGTCCTGGACGTACTTCCAGACGTCCTCCCACTTGGCCGCGAAGGCCCGCCACTCGCGCTCGTAGGACTTCCGGGTCTCCTCCTTGAGGGGCTCGGGCGGGGTGACGAGGGCGACTTTGGGGCCGAGGGGGTTGTCGAAGCCCAGGTCGGCGCGGAGCATGATCATGTCGTTGATGGCGTCGTCGAGGTTGTAGACTTCGTTTTCTAAGATCTCTTCATCGATCTCTTCATCGATCTCTTCCTCGTCCTCGTCTTCCTCGTCCTCGTCCCCATAAACCTCGTCTTGGTCTTCGTCCTCGTCCTCGTCGCCGTAGAACTCGTCGGTGCCTTCATACTGCTGGAACTGCTGTTGAAACTGCTGTCGGTTGAGCTGCTCGAGCAGCGCGCCTTCGTCGTCGTGCGGTCCGCGACCGAGAGCTTCTCGGATCGTCTCCTCTGTCCAGCCCTTCATGGGGTTGAGCTTCGCGGGTTCGACCTGTGAAGGCGGTAGGTTCTGCGGTCGGGGCTGGAACGTCTGCTTCTGCATCATCTCCTTCTTGCGTCTCTTGCGGTCGGAGCCGCTGGCGCCGGCGGCGTCATTCCCGGGCGACGGCCGCTTGTTGTTCTTTAGTTCCTCGAGCTTGCTCGCGACGCTCTTCATCATCTTGGCGGCGGCTTCGGAATCGAGCTTGGCCAGGACCGTCTTGAGCACGGCCTCCCGCTTCTTCTCCGGCAGGGCGGCGATCCTGGCGACCTTGGCGGGCGGCGGCGGGGCCGGGGCGGGGACCATGGGCTTGTCGGTCCCCATGTGACTCTGGAAGGTGGTCTCGTCCTCGTCCCAGCCCAGGAAGCAGGCGAGGTCCCGCGCGCCGTCGGCCGTGGTTTGGCCCTCCCAGAACAGGGGGTCGTAGGGCGGGTAGACGGTGTAGGAGGGGACGTGGTTGGGGTCCTGCATGTAGGCCCAGTCCGCCTCGAGGTCCTTGGCCTTGAGCTGCAGCGCGTCCAGGGCCCACTGCAGGATCACCTGCGACTCGGCCACGAGGTGGCGGTTCTCGGCGTCCGTGTTGGGCACCGTGTTGCCGTCGCCGTCGATGCCGCCGTCCGTCTTGAGGGCCTTGAACTCGGTCCACAGATTCTCAAACTCGCAGTTGCCCTTCAGGTCGCCGTCTTCCCAGAGGTCCTGCGGTACCGGCAGGCAGTCATTGATGAACTTCTGCATCCAGCGGAAATGGGGCCGCAGTCGCTGGCTGTAGGCGGGGTACAGGGGCTCGGTGGGATCCTGGAGGAAGCGGAAGTCGGCGATGGCATTGGCTAGCCACCGGAGGCGCTCCTGGTCCGTCTCGTCCGTTGGGTCAAACGGCCCCCACTCCCGAGCGAAGCGTTCAAGCGGTATGCGCAGGAGGGTCCCGTTGAAGTCCCGCAGGACGTTGGTCTCGAGGTGGAGGAGCGTTTTCAACAAGTCTCGTTTGTCGCCGTTGTCGCGGAATTCGGCCGCCATGCTGCCGCCGCGCTGTTTGTCCACGGCGGCCGCGGCGACGGCCCTCTGGACGTCCTGCAACAAGTAGACGTACCGGTTGTAGAGGTACCGGCACAGGTAATCAAAGGTCTCGTGGCCCTCGAGCTCGGCCTGGACATCGGGCGCCTCGGCGAAGGTTTTGGCGACTTCATACCGGCCCTCCAGGTCCTTGACGGTCCATGTTGGGCCCCTCGGGCGATGTTCTGACTGCTCTGTCATGGCTTGAGATGAACTGTGGGGGCTGCTTCCTTTTTTACTTTTATTTTCTAAGTTTGAATTAATATCATGACAGAAATTGCCAAAACCTGGAACGTCAGATGCGGTAGTTCTAGATGAAATGAAGATGGTATTGGCGTTTTGGTGGTCTTGTTCGAATATTCTCTCCCATTACCCCCTAGTTTCAACAAAGAGGCTCAATTGCCCGTTTTCAGAACCCTTTGGATTGTTCCACACAACGGGATGCAGAACACGGCTTCTTTGTCCGCATCTGGCAAACCCCATACTGAGTCAATTGGACAACTGCACACAAAGGCTTGCCGCATTAGTACAGTTGCTTCTGGCTATAGGGCAATTGAATCATTGTTCACCTTCGGGTTTGTCCATCCCTGTTACGTCGCCATTGCATAGGAGCACACACTGGGTATATTGAATGATTACTTCATCTATATTGTGTCTACTGCCTAAAGCAAGCTAGTAGCAGCTTGGAGATGAGAGTTACTACATCGACCCTACGCATCGTCTACTTTCATCCATCGTACATCACCCATAGCTATCCTCCACGCAACCATCCCTAGTCTCTTTTCAAGCCGTCCGTGAAGACAGATACAACCGCTGGACATACTTGAGTTCTTCATCAACGTCCATATCTCTTTCTTCGAGCATTGTACTCTGGGGAATGCCTTTGATGTCTGGCGGAGTAGGCCGTGTCAACCGATTCCGTCGCCAGCTCTCATGAAGCTGGTGCCAGATCCGTTCGCTGCGCCACGCCTTCACCCATTCCCGAAAGTAGTCGTGTTGGATTCTGGCCACCAGGTTCTCGCCCACACGCTCGGGGCCCAACAAGTCCACAATGTGAAAGGCCACGTGTAAGCGGGATGACCAAAGGCAGTGGCGCATCTGCCGGATGAAGCTGTCCAGGAGCTCCTCCATTGCCGCTTCACGGCCCTCGGGCGTCGCGATTTGGGCCGGGTCGCAGGCCAGGTGCGCTTGGGCCGGATAGACGGCCTTGAAGAAGTCGAGGCGGTGCGGGTTCCCCCAGGTGCCGCACAGGATGGCCTGGTGCAGCGCGGCCCGCACGTCCTCGTGATTCAACGAGCCCTCGGCCTGCAGCCGCCGCCACAGCCACCAGACGTTCGAGGGCGAGTACGTGACGGCTTCGCTCAGCAGGCCCGGCCCGGGCAGCTTCGCGCCCGCCGCCAGGAGCGCTTCGAACACTTGGTCGTGCGGCCCCCGCCTGTCGAGAAGCGCGTAGGACTTGTTCCCGCCCCGAATCGCCTCGCGCAGGGCCGCGTTGAGGGCTTTGCGGTAGTCCTCGCGGTCGAGTTTTGGTTTGAGGTGGTCGAGCAGGAAGCGGACAAGCCGCACATGGTTCGTTCCCGCGGCGTCGACCAGGTCCCCTGCCCCCAAGCCGTCGGGCCGAGTGGGGAACCCCAGGCCGCGCTCCGCCAGCCAGAGACTTACGTCTTCGCGCTTGTGCGCGCATCGACCGGCTCGCACGAACTGGTCCCAAGCGCTCGCACGTAGAACCCCGTTGTATCGGTCGAAGGGCTCTTCCAACCAGCGCATTTCGGCCGTAATCGTCCCATCCCAATCATCTTCCGTGACCAGGCGGCCTTTGGCCAAGTTGATGTCCACCCCCTTTGCATGGAGCAGTTCCAAGGCGTCGACGCGGTTGAGTTCACACGCCAGCCAAACAGGAGGGTCACCAGGGTTAACGTAATTGAACTTCTTGACGTTAATGGCCCCCGTAATATCGCCCTCCACCAAGCTGTGCTTGGTGCCGTGGATGGCCGCCGGGTACTTGTCCAGGTAGGCGTCGAAAACCTTCTCGAGGAGCTGGAGATCCGTACAGCCACGTATAGCCCTATAGATCAAGGACTTATCAAACGTCTCGGGGAAGTATTTGGTCGCCCGTTCCCACGGCTTGTTTTTCTCGACAGTAAAGTAATTGGAAGAGCCAGGATCGGAATCCTCGGGCTCGGAGAACAAGGTCAGGTCCTTTTGTTGGCGATCGGCGAATAAGAGCATGCCCCTCCCCCACCGATCATGGCATTCGTCCAGGAACTCGAAAAACTCGACGACGCCGGCGTGGTCGTCGGCCTTGGGCCGGACCTTGGACAGGTTCCAGGCCCGGGCCGTGGTCCACGTCATCTTCTCCTTCCAGAACCCGAAGTCCAACTTGATGCGCTTTCCCTCCCCGTATTTAAACCCGAAATGGGCCAGTTTGAGCCGCGCTTCGTCGAACGCGCGTTCTTCCGCGGCGATTTGCCTGTATAGTTCCAGGCCGCCGAGCTTGCTGTGCAGCTTCGTGCAGGTGGCGGCGAGGGCGAATTGGTCTCGACTGGAGAGGATTTTCCTTTGAATCATGAGCAGGAGCTCATCTGGTAGATCGAGAAGCATGGACATGATGGCGACAATAACAAGCCAAAGGCAATTTTAGCGAAATGGTTAATTTGAGAGAGAGAGAACTAGAACTCTCCCGGGCGGCATGGCTCTCATATATGTAAGAGACTATCGTGAGCTGGTAACTTTTCTTTTCCGCCTTATTGGAATCGGTAGTGACAATGTGATTGTTCGAGTAGGGAGAGAGACAAAGCGGTTTCTTTGTCTTGCCGCTCATAATTACACGAAAGAGCCGAGAAACTAGAGAATGCCATTGACGTCTGGAAATCGATCCGGTTATTCGTTGCTAGAATACTCATCCTTTCACATCACTGATCACGCCTGTCAAAGAGACCTTGCCTATTTGGATGACAATAACCCGTACAGTGACTGAGTGACGAGAGAGCTGCCTCTGGCCGTTTTTTATCTGCTACCTCATTAAGACGGAAAGCTTTCATCAGGGTTGCTGTCTTCTACTACCAATCTACATAGTAAAGCCCAATCAATGGCAATGCATCCACAGCTCCGTAAAAACACGCGACAGAGATTTGATCATTTGATCATGAAATCGATTTTTACTGTGGCTCCTATGTCAAGACATCCGCGAACTAAGTGAAACAAAAACGTCCCCAAATCAGCCCTCCATCCCCGCCGCCAGATCCTCACAAATTGTTCAGCTTCGCCTGCAGCACCCGCCAAAACGTCATGATAATCATGAACTGCAACTTATCGTAGACCCCCTCCTTGGGGAGCTCCTTGTACCCCTGGGGCCCCACCCCAGCGAAGACGACGAACTTGGGCGACTTCACCTTCTGCTGCTTCTTCTTCTCCCCTTTCACCAGCTGCCTCTCCCCGTTCTCCTTGGTGACCCAGTGCCACTCGTACCGCGACTCCCCTTGGGCCGTGTTGCCCCGCATGCGCGCCGCGTACCGCGTGGGATCCAGCACCAGCTCCGGCTCATCCAGATAGGCCCCGTACTCGAGGTCCTTGACGTCCTTGTCCTTGTACTTGGCCTCCGGCACGTTGACGGGGGGGAGGCGGGCCCAAGGGTGCGGTATTCTCTTCTGCTACTACTGCCGCGGTTTCTTCTACTCCGTCTGTCGCCGCGACCTCTTCCTCGTCCACTGCCTCGACGACCTCTTCTTCGTCCTCGGCCTTGGCGCCCTGCTTCTTCGCAATGTCAATCTGCAGCTTCAAGAGCTGGTCCTGCCAATCTTTGATGTTGGCCTCGCGCGCCTCGAGATCCCTGCGAAGTTGGGGGCGGAGCTTGCTGGTGGACTTGGTCATCTTGAGCGAGTACTTGGTCGCGTCGTTCCAGACCTCCTCGTGCAAGATCCAATCCGCCAAACGATCAGCGCGGGCCTGCAACAAATCATCCTTGGGGTGAGCGGCCAAGAAGAGACGCATGTACAGGGACCGCAAGTAGCGCACGAGCAAGACGGTACACTTGATCATCTTGAGGTTGGAATAGTTAGGACGGGCCGCCAGGCGCGTCGCCACGATGACCTGACGCAGCGCCGCGATCTCCTCCTCGAGCCGCGGCAGGTCTTGGCCCACGGGGTCCGAGTGCCCCGGCGACGCGGCCTCGCGCGCCCAGTTCCACTCGAGGAGGCGAGGGAGGATGGTGGGACGGTACTTGCCCAGGAGGTCGGTGGACATGGCGACGACGGGGTGGACGTGGGCTTTGCTGCCCGTCGAGTAGCCCTGGATCACGGCCTCAAGATCCCCGATGTCGGCGTCGGCGTCGGCGATGGTGTAGCGGTAGTGGCTGTCGTTCTCCCTGCTGCTGCTGGCCCAACTGGCATAACTGGCCCAACTGTCCTTGCTGGCCTTGCTGGACACATTGCTGTTACTGTTCTGCATGACGGGGCACCTGCTTTCCTTTGCGGCCCCCGCCTTCTTGCCGACGAGGGCTTGGCGCTTGGCGACGTTTTCGATGTGGTTGGCGGCGATGGTGATGGTTTCTTCATCGGGAGCGGTGAAGACGCCAAAATCGCGCTTCTCGCCCGAGTAGTCGACGCTGCCATCCAGCGGGAACAGGCTGTCCGAGTCGTTCTTCGGCGGGCTGCCGAGGTACGCCTTCATGGCGATCGCCCCGGGCTGCTCCTTGGTACCCGAAAAGAAGACGGGGTCGGTGATGGGCTTGTCCACGCAGGTCGGGCGCGTCGCCTCGTTGACCAGCTTTTCGATGGGGATGTTGATGTCGTCCAGGCTGATGAGCAGGGCGCGGGCGGCGTTGAGGACCAGGTTGACGGAGCTGTGGACGAGCCCCCGGCCCTCTTGCTCGTTCTTGGGCTGGCCGTTGGCGACGAGCCGCTCGAAGTCGGCAAAGATCTTCTCGAACTCGGGGTTCCCGGCCAGCTCGCCCTTGGTCCAGGCCGCCTGGTTCAGCGGGAAGTTCTTCATGCGGAAGTAGGAAATGCCGTCAAAGTGGCGCAGGAGGTGGTCCTTGCCGCGGTACTTGATCCAGGGCGCCTTGCTGAGCTGGTCCATGTTCCGCAGCAGGACCGGCATCCAAGCCCGCTTCTCGGCCTGCGTGTTCAGCTTGCCGCTCCGCAGGGCCTGGTGCATGGACACCATGGAGTTGACCGCGAAGTCGAACAGCTTGTCCGGGTTTCGGTTCCAGAACTTGTCGCCATCCTCGTCGAGGCGATACTCGTGGATCTCCTGGAGATTGCGGCACCATTGGGGGTAGATCTCGGTCATGAGGTGGGCTGTGAGATTGAAATCTCGGTCGTCTACCGTCCTCCCCAGCGCATTGACTAAGGTCTTGTCGTAGTTTTTAATGCGATCCAGAAGCACGTCTCCCTGTTCTGGGACGTCGTCATAGTCAACGTCGGGCTTCGAGAACCGAGATGATGAAGAACAGTCAGATGCCATTATGTTGGAAGCGGGGAATTATGGTGTTTCAGTTACAAGATTGAAGGTGGTGAATGGGGCGTATGGTGTGGGTGTGGGTGTGGTGCGGTTCCCAGGCCATTGAATGCGAAAGGGAAGGAAGGTGACAAGACTTGAGGAAGCTGGGATGCGAGCACATAAAGAACAATGGGGGGTTTTCTTGCTGGGCACAGCTAGCCAGTTGTCACGAGTTGTCACGCTACCATGGTTGCAGTTCTTTGTTGCTGCCCTGACGGATGCGCAACAGTTTGTCTTTGTTGTAAACACCCAAACCATAGTCATCACCATTCCTTCTCCGCCATCTGATTGTCACGCACAGCAAATAGATTGAATTCAGAAAATGCTTGCGGACTACACGCTGCAGGTCATTGTTCCCAGCCGCCGCATGGGTACTTGGGCGACCTCCTTTGATAAGATGTCACCCCTAGCCCACGATGCCGCCAGCCGGCATGGCAATTGTGATTCCTCTTGAATCCCTACCTTACTTACAATTTACAATTCATTGTGAAATATAGTGCAGACTGAATTGAGCAGCTTCTGTCGACCACCCTTCGCAAATATCATAATATGTCAAGTTCCGAGAATCCCGGCGATGGGCAGCTGGTCCCTAAACCTGCGTACCCTAGTGATTTTGCCTCTATGCCAACGAGCCTTAAGAAGCAGAACCCAGAGGAACCCAGCCCAGAGGAACCTAGCCCGGAGAAATCGAGCCCAAAAGGAAAAGACCCCGAGCAACCAACCCCTCCATCAAGTTACGGAAAATTGACGATTCCGCTTTCCAAATGGTGCGAGTCGCAGTTCCTGGGACCGGACAGGGGGTACGGGGTGATCGCCATCCAAGACATCCCCCAAGGCACGATAGTCCTCGAGGACGAAGCCATCATCGGCATCGACGAAAAAAGCACGATCAGCCGGCCCGCGCAAGCCGCAATCAAGAAGCAGTACGAGGCCCTATCCGACGAGAAGCGCAAGGGCTTCGACAGCCTGCACTGCTTCATCTCGGACGCGGAGCGGGCCCAGGTCACGAAGCTGGCCTGGGACATCATGGACGACGCCCGGATCCGGAACAACTACCTGCGCGACTACGAGCGCGCGCGGACCTTCTCGACCAACTGCTTCGACGTCGCCTCGAGCTACACCCAGGCCGCGCTCTTCCTGCAGGCCTCGCGGTTCAACCACTCGTGCCTGCCCTCGTGCGACTACGACGTCCGCCTGCCCTACAACGGCGGCGGCGTGCAGAAGGCGCGGTGGATGGCCTACGCCCTCCGCGACATCCCGAAGGGCGAGGAGGTCACCATCGCGTACAACTACACCAGCGAGCTGCGCGAGAGCCGGCAGCGCCAGCTGCTCGACACCTGGGGGTTCACGTGCACGTGCGAGGTGTGCGACCTGAGCGAGGCTAACAAGGGTCGCGCGGACGAGCACGATGCGCACCTGCGCGACTTGGCTTCGGATGCCGAGTGGTGGGGGCGCAACATCTACGTCAAGCGGAAGTGGGATATCAGCGAGGTCGCGGCGCGGCTGGAGCGGCTGAACCAGCGTATCGAGCTTACCCGCGCGGTGCAGTATGACTCCTTACTTTGGAACACGTGAGTAGCCATAATCTACCTTTCCTAGGGGGGGAGATACATACAGAGTGAGATCAAAACAGCCAAGCTAATAAGTAATACAGGCTCACCCGCGCCGCCAAGTATGCCGCCGCCCTGTGGCTGCGGACCCGCGACGACGCGTACCTGGACCGGTGGAAGGCGTACTTGAACGAGGCGCGGTACGGCCCCTGCCACCGCGCCATCGACCCGGACAAGAACGCCACCTGGGACGCCGAGGTCGTCGAGGACCTCGAGAAGGGCGTGCCGGACCCGGACGATATCTACACCGATACCGAGGGCGGAAGCGATGACGACGACGGCGGAGAGGAAGAGAACGATACCGCCTACGATTATGAAGTTGCGTAGGCCTGGGGACCTTTTCTGAGGGTTGGTTATTATTTCTGGAGGGGGGGGCAAGTTGGTGGGACTGGGACATGGTCCGGTGGCGTGGGTGAATGCGAGGTGGTGGGTTAAGTTTAGACTAATTACATATTGAATATAACTTCGAATTAAGGCAAAGGTCGGGACAAGGTACAGGTGGTATGGGCGTAGCGTCCCATCGATGCGCTGTACATTCCGGAAGTTTGTCTCTGGTAGTACTAACATTGGGATCTTCTTTTTCTTTTTATCCTTTTTTTCGATTCAAAGCAGATGTCCCTGGCAGATTATACAGAATAAACCTCTGAGACTTTACTAATCTAGTTGATGTGACATCTACTAGCATATATATCTGCCCGCTGCGGGTGATTCACCAGTTCATTAAACTTGATAGCCTGGTTGGTGCCTTACGTCCTGCCCAGACCAGTGCAAGACCCTCGAAGCCTCGCGAAGACGAGAAGACCGGCCACCTCGAGCTCATCTTGCGCGGCCACTTTTTGTGATTGTGCAACTGATCAACACACTCGACATACTTGCTAAGGGGTAGATACATCCACTCGTTCTCCTCATCCTGCTTCCAGTATTTCGCTTCCCACCTCCCGACTGGCGTCCTCCTCAGCAGCTTCGCCACCGGCTGACCATGGCGGGGGTCCAGGCAGGTCTCGTCCACCATCAGGCAGTAGTTATGCGCCGCCGTCGCGAAATGCGCTCGCGTAGTTGCCTCGCAAAACACTTTGACAGGCATCTTTGCGGCGACTCTTCGACCTTCGAGGCGGCAAAGCTCCTGCATCACCTCCCGAAGACGGGCCGCATGGGCATGCTTTTGCTGCGCGATCTCGTCGGAAAAGAGGTGCCGCACTTGCCGCAAGCCGACGCCTTCGAGCGCCGGATGGTCAAAAAGCTGGAAAGCATGGGTTCCCTCCGGTCGGCCATCTGTATCGGGATTGACAACGGAATGGCTTCTTAAATATTGCAGGTAGGCCTCCCATGCTTGATTGTCTTTGTACGTCGTGCGGTAAATAGCCATGCCCCAGAAAGGTCCTGGGAGGTCTTCCATGCCTTCGGTGAAGACTTGCCGAGGGACTAAGATTGAAGGTATAGTCGGTGGGCCGTCCGTGGTGCGGTCGACGCTCATACCCATGTCCCTCGCCATCTTCTCACTTGCGCCTGCTGTTATTGTACGGGGACGCGGGTTGTACTGGCCCTTGATCCGGTGTTTGCGAAGAGGGGGCTCGGGGACACCATGTCCGGATTGCATGTTGCGCGAGAACTGGAGCGATATCGAGATAGGTCTCGCCGCGGGTCTTCGCATCCCCATCGCGACCTTCCAGCTGCTCTGCTGCATTTGGCGCAAACATGCTTCTGCCATCATGGATTCAGCTGCTCGGAAGATTGCAACGTTTCGGTGAGCTGATGAGCATGGGTGAAGGGACGGATATCAGGTCAGAGTACTGGGGTTTCGTGGGCACGTCCTCTTCAACAACAAAAATACATTCGTGAATGCTTCTTGATGAAGGAAGATTGAGGTTACCCAGAGGCAGGTTGGTGGCTGAACTTTGAGGGGAAGTCCGAATGAGGCTTGTGGCTTACGCAAGGGATAGGCGGCAATGGCATGATCCCAACAGTCCCCCGACAGTACGCCAAGGACGACGCTGTGCCTAATCTTGACAGCCCTACATCAGTTCACTTTTCTTATGTGATTTGAACCAAAGGACCGGGATTTGCATTGCTGTTTGCGGTACACACTGATCCAGAAGCCAGACCAATTGTGCACACAAGACCGCAACTGAAAAAGTACCATACTGCAAGAAGAGACTGGGGTGCCATTAGCAACTAGGCCAAGTACGGCTAATGCCATGCAGGCTGTTTTGTGATGCTCACCAGTCCAGCCAAACACCTACCGATGTGCTGTCTCGTGCCTCGCATACCACAGGAGCCGCTTCGCGATAACTCCCCGACGACGTAGGCGTGACTGACGCTCCAAGGGCTGTTCTGCTGTTTACATCTTCATCTATGGTCGGTGTAAGCAGTTTGAAAGAACGCCTGATCCGTTGCGGCCCGTTTCAGCCACACTTGATCTTCTTCACTTCAATAGTTCCCATGCTTTCCTTGATTGACCCGACCGTCTGGTTTGCTATCTGTCGTAGCCGCCGTCGCAAAATGCGGCGTGCTACTTTGGTATACACGCGCGCGTAGGCCCTTTATTGGACGAATCACATTTAGGATGTTCTCCCCAACACCCCTGACTGCGATTCAACACCCATGTCCTATCGTCTTGGCGTGCATCTACCCTCGTCTGCCCCATAAATGTTGGTTGTGTTAGTTGCAGGAGGTCTTCATCTGCTACAGTATATCACCTGAATATCCCGCCAGTATGGGCTACAGAATGTAACCTTCTCTGTTCCTGGAATATATCTTTGTCATTTTCAGCTTCCTCCCAACGGCACCCGGAGTGTCAGCCCTCCTTGGAAAGTAACGAGATACTCGCAGCCACCTCATTTACACACCGAAGAGCCAACACCCCTACCAACATGGCGACCGAAACGGCAAATAACCTCGGTCCCCTAACCACCGAGTTCCCCGTCCCCCAAACCTGCACCTCCACCTTCCTAGGCGACAACGGCCAAGCAGGACCGGGCAACATCTGGATCCAATTCGGCACCGTCGGCCCCTCCTACCAATCCGACTGCTTCCCCCCCAACTTCCACGCGCTGGACCCGTACTACTACTCCCCCGGTGTGTGTCCCCAAGGGTACACGGTCGCGTGCGCGGCGGGGCTCGGCGAGGACGCCGCGACCACGGTGGGGACGTGCTGTCCGACGGGGTACGGCTGCGTGCGCGGCCGACCGGGACACGAGAGCAACGCGTGCCGCACCGTCCTCGCGACGGACTCGTATTTCAGCTATAGTGTCGCGCGTACAACGAGCGCGGACGATTATCCCCGCGCTCAGAGCTCGACAACGCAGTTCTGGGCGGCGGGGGCGGGGGTGTTTGCAAGGGGACCCGTTATTCGTCGGTCGGGTGATGATCCGTCGTGGCCGGGGTTTCCGGTGCAGACTGATGGGACGAAGACGACGGCGGTGGCGGCATCTTCAACGGCTGCAGGGAGCAGGGGCGGTGCGGAAATTACGCCCACCCCGACGGGGATGCCGAGCTCCAGTGGGGGCGATGTGCGGTTCACTACGGTTACACAACCGGCCAGTCCAGGTGGAAACGGGGGAATCAGTGACGTTGCCAAGATTGCCATTGGCGTGGGAGTCGCCGTTGGGGTTGCGGTCCTGATTGCCGTCTTTGTCTTTGTCTTGTGGAGGCGGAAGCGGTCGATGAAGAGGAGGCAGGCGTCGGAAAAGGCACACCAAGAGGATTTGCAGCATAACAACTACTTTCCATCAAATGATCCTTATCAGGCGTGGCAGCAGCAACAACAACAACGGCATGAACAGAAGTACGTTTATCCACAGATTTACGAAAAGCCGGCAGAGTCTGGCCCCTGGATATTTCCTGAAGCACAGGGAAACCCTGTGTCGGAGCTTGCGACACATCCTGTCGAGCTTGATGCCACGAGGCGGTAGAGACGGTTTACATGACAAGCATCTTTGGAGCGTCCAAGATGGAGGGATCATAGCATAGGAGTTTAGGTGGAGCAAATTGATATAAATTTCAGAAACACATAGCACTAGAACATCATAGTGTAATGAAGATGATCCACATCAAGCAAAAGTCAAAGACAAGAAGTAGTTCCGTCTACCCGTACTCATTCCCATCTCACTCAGATGGTGGGATCTTGAAACCGCCCTTGACCTGATGAGTAAAGACCAGTCTGGGGTCGACCCTTTGTCTCAGCTCCTGTAGCTTCTTGACACTCTCCTCGCCGTAGCTCCGGATAACCTCCTGCCATGGCGCCGCATAGTTCAAATAGAGGAACGGATCATAGACCCCCAGCTCCTTGGCAATCTTCTCGACCTCGGCCACCAACCAGCGAGCCGCGTCGTATACCGTCTCGTCGTCGGCCGCATCCGGCCAGGCCGGCGAAAGCACGAAGGTGGCGAGCGTCTTCTGGGTGCGCGTGCCAAGGCCCAGTGCGTTGGTCTGCGCGCCGCCGCCACTGTGCGTCTGGTTGTCGTACAGGGCTGGAGGGATGGGTTCCATGCACATGCCCCAGTGTACGCCCTTCACGTTGGCCACCTTCTCGACCGAGGCGTCGAAGGCGTCGTAGGCGCCGCGCATCATGGCCTCGGTGGGGATAAAGGTCGTCGTGGCGCTCATGTACCTGCTCTTCCGCGGCGGGCGGTACATGACTGCGCGCTGCGCCAAGGCGGACATGGTGGCCACGCCGGGCGGGATCCCCATGTTGGGTTCGATTTGGGCGATGTCGTCCCACGCCGGGCGGTAAAAGGCCGGAATAACAACCTCCCCGTCCCCGTCCGCGTCCCCGCCAGGCGGCCGCGTATAGACCATCTGGCTCGTGCCGACGCTCATTTTGCGCTCGCCGAGGAAGTTCCAGCCGGTGAGGAAGTACGCGTTGACGTCATATTGCTCGGCGTCCATGAGCCTGGAAAACACGCGGGCCTGCTTGTCCTTCTCGGTGATAGGGTGAACGGCCAAAGTCGACCAGATCAACTCGACCTGCTCAAACGTCCGATAGGTCATGCTCGTGACGATGCCCAAGTTATTAGACCCCCCACGGAGGCCCCACCACAAATCGGCATTCTCCCCTTCCTCGCCGGCCACGACTTGGGACCCGTCGGCAAGGACGACCGCAAATTGCGTTACCTGGTTGCAGGCCCAGCCCTCGCGCGGACCAAAATAGGAAAGCCCGCCGCCGAGGGTCAGACCCCCCACGCCGACACCGGCGATCTGGCCACCGACGACGCTGAGGCCGAGCGGGTCGAGCTGGGCGTAGACGGCGTCCCACGTGGCGCCAGCTCCGACGGTAACACGGGACTTGTCCTCGCTCAGCGCTATGTCGTGGAGGCCTCGTAGGTCGATGGTGACACCGTTGGGCTCGCTGTTGGCGCCCGCGAACCATTCGTGACCGCCGCCGCGGATGGCGAAGGGCACGGGCTCGCCCCCATCGGCGGGCACAGAGGTCAGGGACTTGATCACAGCGGCGACCTCCTCGGCGGTCTGCGGGGCCACAAAGCAGGCTGGCTGCACCGCGGCGGTCTGCGGGGTGAAGTAGGAAGACGGCTGCGCCTTGTAGTCGGCGCTGTCGGGGAGGAAGACCTTGTCGGCCCCAAGCAGGGAGATCAAGGCCTGGCACTGGGGTTTGGGAGACGGGCGGGTTAGTAATTAAACCCGGTAGAGACGTACGTAGTTGCCGACTGAGTTGGTTGTCGCGAACCAATAATCATGTTGTACGCACTCACCTGCGCGTTGACTTTGTTGTCCGTCATCTTGCTTGGTCAAAAAAGTGAATAATATTGGTTTTGGGTTATCATAGTGAAGCAATTTAGTTGGGACACCCACGGAGGAGTCTCTATTTGTAGATATGACATGTTGCTGGCTCGTATCCAAAACGGTACAAAGCTTCCCTTACTTGCCAAGATAAATGCAACATAACCATACAGTTGGGAGTGAAATATCCAACCAACAGCATATGCAGTGGTTCCCTGGACTGATACCCTCCCTTGCTACTTACCCCGCTAACCGCCGTATCGGGTCGTGATGGCCGCAGTGTTTGTTTGGAGTCTTGGCGGCTCTTTGCTTGCATCAAGATGAGGGGCACACCTCGAGATTGCGGCGCAGTCATCCTGCGTATTACTATGCGCTCCCAGCGAAAGGATATCGCCAACAACGCGATCATCAAGTAAACATACGGGCATGTTTTAGACAGCTCTCTTGTATTTCGATAGACATACGACTTTGATGTGAAGGGAGGGGCAAGCAAGGGGAGGTTCGGTTCCATTCCCTCGGGAACGGAAACCTCGCCATGTTCATCACCAACCTAACGTACTTGTGTCGCACTGTTTAAGCAGCCCCTGGGCACCTTCTTTTCTTCCAATCGACACCATATTTCGCTGTAAAGCAGTTTCGGACATTTTCTTAATCTGAACAAGTGAATGAGTTCTGCAATGTCCACCTCAAGAGGGACAGTTATCTTGACAGGGTCAAACGGCGGCCTGGGCAGCGCCATCGTCAAGCAGCTCGCCGATTCCAAGTTCGCCTCTTTCCATGCGGTCTACACCGTTCGCGACGTCAATCGGGCACCAGAGCTAGTACCCGATGCTGCCCATGATGTCGTGTCCCTGGATCTAACAGATCTGGACAATGTTCGTCAAGTAGCAGAGAAGATCAATGTAGGTCGCGCAACAATCAAGACCACCAATCCAGCCGTCTGGCCCCCAGAACACAAATCATGCATGTACTCACTAATAAATCATTTCGATAGGCCCGTGTTTCAGCAGGCAAGATCCCACCGATCCGCGCCCTCATCCTCAACGCCGGCTTCCAGGACTTCGGCAAGCAGTCGTGGACAAAGCAAGGACTCGACACCACCTTTGCGGCCAATTATCTCGGCCACTGGCTTCTCACTCTATTCCTGCTCAAAAACATGGATGCAATAGCTGGCCGAATCGTCGTTCTAGGCAGCCAAGCTCACGAGTAAGATCTCGAGTCTTCTCTGATTACTTTCATATCCCCATTACCCTAACGGGTGTGTGGATGCACGCCACCAAGCGCGATCGTTAATTCACAAAACAGTCCCCACGACCCCCGCAACGCGAGCGGTCGCGCCTTCGTCGACCCCAAGTACCAAACCATCGTCACGGACGCCGACCGCTTCCACGCCATTGCCAAGGGGGCCTGGAGCCCCGCCACCGAAGACGCCGGGTTCCGCGGCGGGTACCGACGGTACGGCGCCGCGAAGCTGTTCCAGATCATGATGCAGCACGAGCTGCAGGCGCGTCTCGACGCGGACCCCGACCCAAACCTCCACAGCAAGGTCTGCGTCGTGGGAGTGGACCCGGGCCCCATGGCGACCGGGATGCAGCGCCTTGCTCCCTGGGTCATCCGCGTGCTCTTTTTCAAGGTGGTGTTTCCCATGATGGCATACCTGGCCCCGGGCCGCGCGTTTCTTAATCCGACGAGCCGCGCGGCGGGCGACGTTTTGGGGGCGGCGGGGGTGGGGTCAGGGGAGGCCTCGGCGGAGGAGGAGGGAGCCGCGTTGCCCAAGGATGGGTATTTCCAGAACGGGGTGCCGATGGAGACGAGCGAGGAGTCTCGGGATGGGGCGAAGCGGGCGTTGGTGTGGAGGGAGACGGTTAAGCTGACGGGGCTGAAGGAGGGCGAGACTGCTCTAGTCAATTGGAAGTAGATGGTAGAGATAGCGGTTAATTGTACGTGCTTTTCTTCCTAATATACAGTATGCATGTCCTGAACCTGACAGTAAGCAATCAAAGGTATAAAGTCCTCATACCACTAAGGACGAAGCCAGATATTAGTTTCCCGGCATGAGTCCCGGTGATGACTTTCAAGGCCACATTGCAACCTTGACTTGAGGGAAGCCCAGCTGTCAGGAACTCGTCCGGTTCCTTCGAGATGCCTCGAGGAAGACTGCTACTATTCGCCATATTTTTCAAATTTGGCTTTGAGTCTCTGACGACCATGCCTCCTCCGGGTGGGACTGAGTGAGCTGAGGAAGCCTATCCGCATCCGATGTGCTGGAAAACGTGGAAACCAACAAACTTGTGGGGACCAATTTCTGATTCACGGTCTAGATGGAATCCACATTGTTCTAGCGCCGGAAATGTAGGTAGATTGTATCTATCATCTCGGAGAAAGCAGCATCGTGAACATCAGGATTCAAAACCGAAGAACGACCTACGGGGACTGTTGGAGTGATTCGTCAGGTGCCCCGTGGTTCTTTCTCCTGACTAGTAGTTGGGGATTCTTATTTCCTCACATTCCGCTGCTAGGGTGCTGGAATGATATGCGAACTTACCTAGGGAATTGCGGACCGCGATTCACCACATAGGGGAATTTCAGCGTTCAGCCGCCTCCCGCCCTTCCGAACCAAATAGGGGTCGTGTTTCCAGGAATGCGTGATCAGTAGACAGCAGAATGGGCCTTCCTCTATCGATAGGAGCGGGCGTGCCCCCTTTTTCTTGCTAGTACTCTCTTGCTAGAGCGAAAACTCAGCTCTAGCAGCCTATACTAGTGGATATCCGCCGTGAGGCTAGCCTCTAGACTCGGCGATAGCTTTGCAGCTAGCAACATCGACGGGCGACGGGGAGCTCGCCTTACTCATCCCCTACGTTTTGAGTTTCTCTTATCTAGGTTTGTCTCCGCCACGGCCGCCCGCGATTATGGACTCCTGCTTTGAGCCTTCGACGTCTTGCTTTCCCCCTCGCTCGCGGCGTCTGTCTCTATTTTGACGACGATCGTCGTGTTGCTGTCCCACGTCGTCTGTGCTCTCCATCTTGCATTGGCTAACTGGACAGGATGGGAGCCATGCCTTTCAGCCCGCCGCGGCTAACGATCGTACGGATTGGTTTCTTGCTTATCGCCTTGGTCGCTGCGTATTCCCTCTTCTCCTTCCGGCGCCTGGCTTCGGATCAAGCTCAGCTCTCTCACATTCTCACGAATACCTTTGGTGAATCGTCAAAGTCGACAGGAAAGCCGACGAATGCGACAGTGGGTCGTCCCGTGTCACCAGCAGCAGTAGGAGCACCAGCTTTATCACCATCGGCATCGGCACCAGCATCAGTGTCACGGCTGCCGCCGCCGCCGCCGAAAGCGAGCCATGCTGCTGCCGCCCAGAAGCCCAACTGGGGTCCGAGGAACTCAACATTAGGAGTATGTTCCCTGCTATTTCTTGCTTCATCCTCCTTATTACATCCCAGCTATCTGCCTGACCAATAACAATTACTCACACTTATTACTGTGTAGTTTGATGCCGTCTTGGCCTTATCCAAGGGAGGTGAAACGTGGCGAGTCCAGGGTCTGCGAGCGGCCGGGGCCCTGACCGGCGTCAACGTCACCCTGCCGCCCCAACCCTCATGGTCCAAGGAGATGATCGAGGCCTTCGCCGCCATGGGCCCCAAGGACGGCCCGAAGCCCGGGTTCGGCAGCGCGGCCGCCTGGCTGGCGCACATCGACCTGCTCAAGCACGTGATCCAGAGCGACCTCGACTCGGCGCTCATCATGGAGGACGACGTCGACTGGGACGTCAACATCAAGGAGCAGCTGAGCCAGGCCGCCGTCGCGGTGCGCGAGCACACCAAGGCCCCCTTCGAGGCCCACAACCCCTACTCCAGCCTCTGGGACATCCTGTGGCTCGGCCACTGCGGCGACATCCCCCGCGACAACGAGACGTTCACGTTCTTCCGGGACCCCACCGTCGTAAGGCACGCGAGCTACGAGGGCTTTGCGGCGGGCTACGTCCACGACCACTTCCCCGAGGGCGAGCGCGCCGTCTACCGCTCCCAGGGCGCCATCTGCTCGTACGCGTACGCGGTCAACCGGCGCGGCGTCCGCAAGGTGCTCGAGTACGTCTCGCGCGGGCAGGAGCAGGCGTTCGACACCAAGCTGTTCCACGGCTGCCGCGAGGGGGCGCTCGAGTGCGTCGCCGTCAACCCGGAGCTGTTCCGCCACTTCCAGCCCGAACCCCAGTTCGGCCAAACCAGCGAGGTCGACAAGCAGAACTGGGGCGGCGAGGACAAGGTCGCTGAGAAGGAAGGGGGTGCTGACCATGAGCAGTTCGGCGTGGCTAAGGAGATCACCGGCACGACCAAGAATATCAAGGACAGTGCTAGGTGCAAGGCCTTGTGGGATAAGAAGTGCAGCGGGGGCGGCAAGATGGAATCAATCGCCGACATGATGAAGAACAAATGGGGTGGTATGTTTGGCCGCAAATGAGGCATATCTGGAGCCATGGCCTAATGTAAAGATATAAAGACATTTCAGGTTGCAATTGAAACGAACTACTATTCCAATAACTCCTGTCCTTCCTCGTAGAAGTTCCCGCAAATGTCCTGGCCGCTCCCTTGTGGGTATTTGTATGACCAAAGACCCACCTGATGTTTAATAGGGGGACTGGGTCTAAAGGCTCCGCGGGCCGTCGCTGTTCTTCGACTCGCACTGGTCTGTATACCCCAATAGCATGGCGTGCGGGCTTTCAGAATCCAAAACTTCAGCGTCTTGCGAAAGACGGCTGTTGCTGCTGAACAGTTGCTTGGTCCTCGTCGCCACAGACTGCCAGGTGTTGCGTCGGAAGAAGATCTGCAGGGCGGGTATGCAAGCGGCCATGACGCTGACACTGCATTCGACCATGCCCCAGTAGCAGTATAATGTCGTGTTCACTGCGGACGTGTTAGACGAAACGCTATCAGGCTGGCCCCCCAAAAGGTATATGTCGCCGCTTCCCAGAACTTACAGATAAAGTCAGTGTGGGGATCGGCTGACTCCTTGACGAAACCGACCGATATTATCAGCCGAACCAGAGACAAGGCAAGAGTCCTTATATATTAGTTAGATCTGTTTTGTTGAAGTGATCAGAACGGCAATGGATCGACACTTACACTGCCCCGACAAGAAACGAGCAGCTGGCCACGAGCTTATTCGTTGTGGACAACTTGAGACGCCAGACCTATAACGAATACAATACGGGATCAGCTGCCGCCTTCTATTCCATAGTAAGTCGGTACATCGGTAATCCCGTGGAGCCATGGGATAATCAACTCACAATAGGGATGGGAATGGCGATGGTGACCAGGTCTATCAAGAGCCCCGTGACACAGAACGCCATAAGCACGTTGAGGAAGAATCTACACATGGCCATCTCGGAGACGGGCTTCCAAATGGCGAAGAACATGGTGCCGCAGCAGAACAAGGTGGCGCCGACGACAGCGATGGCCCAGAGGACGATTAGAACGCCGAGGGCCCGCAGGGACCGGTCGAGGGTACGACTGATGGAGAATATGCGCCGGTAGAAGAAGACGAAGCTTAGCTTGGTACAGGCCATGGCTACCGGGAGGAGGATGCTGATAGTCCATTCGAGCTGGGGCGTAGGCCAAGAATTGGTCAATCGGCTTTGTCTTTTGCTACGCTGTCGTGGAGAGATGATGGGAACCAAAGTGAAGGATATCATCACACTCACCTTGATTGATGTGGACATCTGGTCCAATGCCCTCCCTGATGGGTTATCTCTGGACATCGGGTAGAGGCGGTGACCAAAGGCTTCGCGGTAGACACCGTAGACCAGACACATGCCAATTGCGACGGCCAATATCTAAAAGAACATATTAGTGGCTCAGCTCTCTGGAACCAAATCTAACATCAGTTGCACAACCAAGTCTGTCGATAGTAACATACCAAAGCAGGTAGAAGCAACCAATCGTCGGTTTTGAGAGGCTGCTTTCGGAGGCTCTGCGCCTTGAATCGACAGGCTACTGCTCCTGTAGCCAGTAAAGAGAGGCCGACACCTGCAGCGACGGCATGCCCGGCAGTTTGGTAGTAATGTTGCTCGTCCATTGCTGGAATCATGTGCAGTCGACTCCTAAAATAGCCAAGGTAGAGTTACTTTTGGGAAAAGAAGCTAAAGATGGCAGGTGAAAATCATGAAAACCATTCTTGACGCGTGATGGAAGTGTCGTGTTCCCCTCGCTGCACTGAATGTATCTACGGCATCGATGGTTAGTTGACAGAGACTATGACAGGAACAATGCGACCGAAATAGTACTCATGCGCAGGATCAGCTTAAGTCTACATACATATTACTGCAACAGTTGGTTTCCTTGGCTCATACGATCGACGCTGTCAGGGATGCTCCTGACTGCCACCTTCATCCAACAACCCCTTGGCAAAATGGATCCACCGCAACCAACCTACCAATGACAGGCGCTTGTTGCTGAGTTGGTTTGCCGATCTCCCTGTAACTGGACGCTCCCTTCTTGGCACTTTGGTTAAGAGAAAAGGCGCAAAAGACGAAAACTAGGTGCATGAAATTCAAAGCATAAGAACGAAGCGAGAGATTCATTGACTTCTCTACTGTAAGTGGCAGCCAAATTCTCATTCCAAGTGTTGATGAGGAACATAAAGACCACTGCTCCTCAGTTTGTAATATGTACACGATGCCCCCCAGTCTTTCATCCGGATGATGCCTTCGTATACTTGGCCGCCTGCAGCTCAGCACAGACCGCGACAGCTGCATTGCAGCCGCTCGTGATGGAGCTCGGGGTGACCTTGTAGGGAGTACTGCAGTCGCCAACAGCGTAGACCCCCGGGACGCTAGTCTGCCAGAAGGGGTAGTCGGCCTTGATGTCGCCGGCGGGCGTCATCTCGAGTCCCAGCTGCGCCGCGAATGGTCCCTGGGCGACGGTTTCCGGGTTGTGCACCAGGAACTTCTCGACCTTGATGTTCCCGTCTGCGAACTCAACGGTCACGGAGTCGTCTGCGTCGTTGCTTTTGAGCTGATAGATCTTGCGTGGCTCGACGCTGAACTTGGATGGGAGCAGACCGGCGGTGGCCGCTGTGACGTCGGCTGTAACGGCGTCGTCGCCGTCGGTGTACAGGGTGACCTTGTCTGTGAGCTGCGCTGCGTTCATGGCCATGTGGGCTGCCAATGCGCCTCCTACTGGTCCTACGGCCAGGATGCCCGAGGACGCCCCGCCGCGGTCTTCGTACCCGTGGCAAAAGAGACAGTGGAAGCTTGATTGAGACAACAAAAGTCAGCTTCATTGCATCTAAACAATACCGTACGTCGAGCCAAGAAAGGTTCATACTTACATGCGTCGCCCCCAGAGTTCCTTGTAGCCCGGCACCGGCGGGTAAATGTTTGACGACCCAACGGCGAGTATGACCTTGCGGAAGTTCTTGACACTGCCGTTGCTGTCGTGAACCTCGAAGTGGGAGTCCGACTTCTTGTCGATCTTGGCCACCCCGACGGACGCGAATTCGATGGTTGAGTAGTTTTCCTTGATGTTCTCCTTGGCGGCGGCGCGATACTTGGCGGGGTCCTGGTGGTCCCAGGTCAGGATCATGTGGAACTGTTTCGCGCCCTTGTTGCGGTACGTTTCGTCGTCGTAGACGACGGCCGTGTGGAGCTGGCGGGCGACCGTGTTGGCGGCAGTGAGGCCGGCGGGGCCTCCGCCTACGATGGCGACGTCGGTGAAATCCATCCTGAGTAGGGCGAACTAGGTTGAGCAAGAATGAGCAAAGAACTTCAAAATGAATGTTTGTTGAGAGGGATTTGCAATTTGGTGCTTTATTTGGGGTGGAAAATAAATATTCACGCTACGGACCGAGTTATGCAAGGGGGACTGCATCGACGTCACATTGTGTGTATGGTTTGGCCAACGACATATAGCTGACCAATCAGTACATGCCCAAAAGCTCTCTTGCAGTAATGAACTTTGTCATGCCATTTGCCAAGCCGACCCGATGCACCACCTCTTCCAGTTGGTCCGCGCAGTAACACCGCTCCAGAGCCCCCCACCCGGGTGCGGCACGGCACATTGCGCTGGTCCCCGCGTGTTGCGAGAGTACACAATCAGACAGCTAACTGATTAAACCGAGGAATCGTCCACCGGAGAAAACGAATTTAGAGCATTTCCACTTGTACCCATATCACTGGGCCGGGAGTGTCGATTTGACATACTAACCAAATAGGGGCCTACAACGGGTTAACGGTGAGCCATAGACCCCTGAGGATACGTTTGCTTTATCGGCCGGTTAATTTCTAGGATTGACATTTACTTGAACAAATTCATTCTATCCCTATCTCATGGCATTTGTGACGAGTAGAAAAGTCCAAATACAATCCACGCGATCCGAAAAGTAACAAGAAGTGCCACCCATTCTACAACTCCTTGTTTCCTCTGGCCAAGCTTTTCTGAGAGCCAATTCTCGTCTTCTCTTGCTCCGCTGAGAGCCAGCCTGCGGTAGATCTTCTCAGACTCGCCATACCGTCGCCAGCTCCAGTAGATATCGGCAAGACACTCCTTCGCATTGGATATCCGTTCTGGCTCCCTTGACCCTCGATGTATGGCAGCATGGTCCTCGTGGATCCTGACAAAACCTTGGATCGCATCCAGCAGAAGCTTCTCTGCCAGCTTGTAACGCATCAAATGTCCACATAAGATGCCGTGCTGCAACTGGATGTTGTAAGGGAGAATGCTATCTATCCTGTGATGCCGCGCAGCAGGGAATGCTTTCTGGTACAACGCGTCAGCGACCCTGAAGAAGATCATGTTATCTGACAGGCGATGGCAATTGGCGAGGTTATATGCGGCCCTGGCTATGCGGTGCTCCCCAGCATCGATGCTCACTTGTCCCTTGTAAACCTCAGTATACTTTAATTTTGCATCATCTAAGAAATGATGTCTTTGTTCTCTGCTGAACTTCTCTCGGAAACTGTTGTTGTACTGGAGTTTGGCATACCTTTCTAGGACGCTCAGTCTCATGTTAGCATTGATTTGCCCACCGTGCTCTCGAAGAAGTTTCTTGTAACCCTCAAGTGCCTTTTCGACTAGGCCAACTTTTTCATATTGGGACGAAAGATTGGAGAGTAAGTCAAGACGCCATTCGTAGCGATGGGAAGTGTCGTTGTTACTGTTCATCATGCACAAGCCATCATATGCCTTTTCAAACTTCTCCAGGGCCTCTTTATGCAACCCTAGGTGCTTGTAGAGATTTCCCTGCCCATCGTAGAACTGTGAGAGGAAAATATCACACGGTTCCCATTCTTGACTGTGCTTTGTCACCAGAGCCTCGATATGTCCGAGGACGTCTTGAGCCATCGTATATCTGGCGTGCGAACGCAGTAGGCTCGCGAGGTCAAGAAGCCCTTCTGCCTGAGACTGAGCTACCAATGGTGCAACATCTTGATACTCAGAAGTATTTCCTTCTGGTTCTGGTGTCAAAGTCCACAGCTCCTTGGCATGTGTCAGGAGTCGTTGACCCCAAAGCCAGTAGTTCGTATCACTGTCTCGATCACTGACGGCGTGGCCCAGAGTTGCAGCAACAGCCCATCTCTGATCATATGTCCTCAAGCGTTTTCGAAACCACGAGAAGGGTAGGTCGTGCATCGTATATGATTCTTGAATTGGATTCCAATCGACCAAGTGTAGCTGGATCAAGGTTTCCATGTACTCGGTGAACGCAATCATGCCAAATCCAGGAATGGCATGGGGGTCCCTCGTATCGCTGAAGCCAGACAAGGCTGACCATTCAAGTATCTTGAAAGAGAAGTCCCGTGGGTGAAGTAATGTCCAGAACCTGAGTATGTCGATTCCGACGGAATTGGTGCATAGTTCCTTATAGTACATGGTCCATAAACCATTCAGTACCTCGTCTACTCTTGTGTCCCAAGTGGTACGGAGAGGGCCAGCAGTAGTGGGCTTATATCCTTGAAGCCTGGACTTGTATTCGCTGGGTTGTGTTTGGTGTCGATGATAGAATGTGGCCAAGCACGCTAGGGCCATCGGGTGGCCGTTAAGACTCTCGATGAATGCCTCTGTGTCTACGTAGGACTCCAAATTAGTTCGTTCCTATTATAAAAGACAGAAGGCGCGGTGCTTGTCGAAGAACCATGATACTGACCGTTGTGCTCTTGCGGGCTGACATCCGTGACGACGCGTTGTTTCCTCATAACTTGCTTTTTAACTTCGTCCTTGAAATGTCGATGTTCTTCGAAGAGAGTCTTGGATTCGGCTAAGCTCAGTGGCTGTACCTCAATCTCATCGAAAGGGAGCCCAGAAATGTCAGGATTACCGTGAGTGGTTATCAACACATGGCCTTTTCGGATGCGTCCTAGCCATTCGTCAATGGCTGTCCACGACTCGCTCCGGTTGCGCAGTGAGTGTATGTCATCTACTATCACCAAATACATGTTCGATGTGTCATTTAGATGCCCCGCAAGGGATTCTGAGACTGACTGAAAATCGTAAGTTTCCATGGCCGTTCCAAGCCGCTGTAACTCCGTCGTAGCCGACGAGACAAATCGTGCCTCGCTTTCGCTGTTGATGGTTATGACATCGGTGTATCGGTTCCTGTTGCGTTTTGCGTATTCATGGGCAAGAAGGGTTTTTCCCATGCCACTGACTCCGATCAACATCACATGGGTAACATGATGTTGTATGGGCCTTTGGCCAAAATATCGCTGTATTAGCTCCAACTCACGTTGGCGCCCGGAGAAGCTCCATTCACCCCGTGGAGATGCGTTGTATTTGTCTTCGGTAGGCTCTAGAAACCCTACAACCCTTTCTAGATCACCACTATGCTTGGGCAGTTTCGCGATTGCTGAGTGGTCTCTATTTATGGGCAAGCAGTCTGCTTCGGATGAAAGATCATGAATAGCTGATTCTTTTGGGACGAGCATACGAGCTTCACCAGCACCACGGACCCATTTACCGTCCTCTCTCTAGAAAACTGATCAGTCTCGAAAATGATATAAGAAGTTCAAAGAGTGCGTTTACCTTGCTGACTCGAGTCCGCTGTTGCTCGTAGACAGATATGACCCTTATTTGTCGGCCGTCGCAAATTCGACTAAACTCGTTGTCGATTTTGGAAAGGACTTCGCTTTTTGGACCTAATTGCTGGATAAGGTGTTCGTTGGGCTGCTCGTTATCTTGAACCATGGCAAGAAGATGATCGATATGCATCCCTCGGGTGGGAACACCAAAAAGCATTATTTTCTCCACACTTCGAAGGATTGAACGGTACGTTTCTTCTTCTTTTGCCATGTGTGTCAATGCGTGCTTGAGAACTATACCTCCAAGGCTGTGTCCGATGAATACAAGCTTAGAGGAAGCAGGTCGAATGGAATCAGACGCTTTCAAAGATTGTGCCATTGAGCGGCCGAGGTCCTTGGGAAGCTGCTCAGACTGGCTGTCCACTACATGACTATCATATCCATATATAATGGTTCTGATTTCTTTATACCTTTGAGGTAGATAGTCCCTCAGCCACATGAATTGGGTGTCATTCGGGGGCATCCAAGACGCCAGAGCGCGACCACCCAGCCCCGTAACAGCGATGTAACTGGTTGTAGGTTTGTCAGTGGACATTATGGTTATTGCGGATTCCAGCACAGTGAGACACGCTTACTCGGTGAAATGAAGTTGATTGTCCTTTGGGTTGTAAAGAACCGTGTAGCCAAAGAAGTGCGAATCAATGGTAATATCCCAGTTTACTCCCATCGCATCTTTTGGTATCATCCACTCCTGTGGTCCGACCTCCGCAAACTTGGCATCCGGTGAGAAAATGTCATTCAGGTTCACGCAAGGTGGCCCCTGGAACGCGACAGTTGCGTTTTGAATCGACTCTTGCTGGCCTTGGTGCAATGCTTTAGCGAGCGAAAAGACTTGAACATTATGCTCGGGAATGAATTTCTCAAGCCTTCCCTGCAGCTCAATACTGTCGACATGGCCTGGAATGCCTCGAACCCTATAGGTGAGGTTTAGGCAGGTAGCCTAAGTTCTATTAACGATCACAGTTCAAGCGTTTCATATATGGGAAGTTACTTAGTTTTACCTTGGCATTGGTGCCCATCGCTAATAAGGGTGATATTTATCCGTCAACTATTCACTCCGCAAGTCTAGATAAGGAATTGTACAAGAAGAGTGTTGAAAATTGGCCGAAGATCTACCATTTCGGTAATGATAAAACTACGGATGGGTCGGGGAGATTGGAGCTGGGTAATTGAAACCGAGAGAACAGGGTTTGTGCAGTGCTTTCAGCTCCTAGGCAGAAGAAACTGCACATATTAGGCCTTTAGGCTGTACCAGTAATCGGCTGCGCCAATTTTAGTACGAAGGTTCTGTTCCTACAATGTACCGATGGTCCCAGCAAACTTGGCACGAATATGAGAGCCTGTCAATATGGTATGTGATTCGTTAGGTTGATATACCTGACGTAAGTGCTTGTGGGCCCCAGACGACGAAGACAATAGAACCCACTTTTTGGTCTTTCCTTTTTCGTGGGATGATACCTCGTACACAGCCCATTTGTCTTTCCGTCTGGGCCCTTGTTCGTTCTAGAGCTGCCGGGGCCTGGTGGGGTCGCAGAGTGCCAAGACAGACAGCAGAGTGGATGGAGCCTTATGTTACGAAGTAAAACAGTCTTCTTCAATTACGGAGCAGGTATTACTCTTTGAACATTTCAGCAAGCTGCGCCATGTATCTATGTGTAGAAAACAAAACCGAGTAAGGGTATGACGGTGGTTCATGTTTCAAATATGGATAGAATGCAGCCCTTAACCCAGACCGATACTGTAAGAGATGCGATATTGGTGCATTGCGATAGTTGGATAGCAAGTAACAGGTTCATTACGACGGATGACATTGAGACCTGACCCTTTTTGAATTTCGGACTTTCTCTATTTGGATCAACCTTAGGGTGGCAGGCAGCACGGTGTGGCAGGTCTTAGCCCCCCGGCTGCTGAGCTGATCTTTTCTTTTTCTTTCCTTCCTTTTTTTCGATTCTTGCCAAGTAGCCCCGGCAGAAGCAAAAGACTCACAAAGAGCAGATCTTTGTATGGGTCTTGTTTCTGCCAGGGTGGCATGGTATCAAGGCAAAGGCTTAAGATCAGCGCCAGAAGGTTGTTCTAAGATACAGCAGAACTACCACGGCTAAGCCCTCAAGAGTACAGATTTCACCAATGACAGGTATTCTCCATCTGGCGCTCCTGTCCCCTGTATTCGCAGCTGATGAAACACTGGCCTCCGTACAAAATTATCCCTTCAGATGTAACCAGGGCGTGGGACGTTTCAAACGTCACAACAATGGCACCGAACCATTCCTGATCCGTATTTTACTTGAGACTTTGAAGGACGGCGCTTTGGTAGTGAAGGGGATAAACTCGAGTTACTTGCAACTCTCTGGTAGCTACTCTTAACTGTAACAATGCTGTGGTTCGATAAGAGAACTGGTGTCCAACCCGGGCATGATAATCTTCTGCAATGTATCGAATGGTAGGACTGTGTTGCTTCCGACTAACGCCTTACTGTATGGTGTTAGATGCCACACCTTCCATGTACTCGCGAGTTCATGAACAAGGACACTTCGAAGCTTGCGTACTTCTTAGAATGATACCTCGTCGTCGCTTTTGGCTAAAGTGGCATGCTCTATGATGTATTCTCTACATTCATTGTCACAGTGGTCAGGCGGAATGCAGAATAAATGCTTGTGTTCCAGTGTTACGATACTATCTGTCCGGTATAGAAAACCGGAGTTGGCAAGAACATAGCTCAAGCAGCATTAGCTGTACATTGGTGGGGACCAGCCGGTCAGACACACCTTAACAGACTCATCAATCGTTGGCGAGTTCTGACTAGCCGCTCCCAAAGCTTTTCCACCGTTTCTCCCTTTCCTTAGCTTCCTGAGCTCGACGTTCTCTAGTAGAAGTGCCCGGCTCTGCCCTTGCAGAGGCGCCACTAGACTGGTAAGAAGATCCACCACTGTTGGAATTCGCAGCAGAAGAAGTTCTTCCGCTCAAGACGCTTGATACAGCGTTTGATATCGAAGACCAGCCGCTTTTGCTACCGGACGAAGACATGACTTCGATTGTCTAGATTCGCTGCTGTAGCGCTTTCACGGAGTGTCAGTGTGGTAATGAATTGGGCACAGACATTTGCACAAACCTACTGGCTTCAGGAAAGAGTAAGGTCTGTGACGACAGGGAAACGGCTTTCAATTGTAAGGGCAGAACGAAGATGTAATGTGATCTCAGAATGGTATCGAGGTTGAACATGAACATTGAAACTGAATTGGGAACGGCAAACTTGTCAATGGTATTAAATAGACCACAGAGCAGGAGTGTCTGGGAACCCAAGGCTCGGAGCAGAGAAAGGTCGGTGACAATAGAACATTCCAGGCTCCTCCATGCTGAGACTGCCTCAAGCTTCATAATCATGACAAACCCTTCAGACGTTATCCCATTGGATTAAGTTGACCTTGTCAACGCCTTTTCGTATTGCTTATCTGTCAGGTGGTGAGTTGCATGCTGGCGACAAAAAGAACAACTTATGATTGGCACCAAGTGTTATCGAAAACGCCCACTACGTAACAATGTGCACTTTTTTGCACTTTCTATGTGATGCTGGCGCAAGCTACTGGGGTTGGTTGGTTGATGTCCAGTGATTTGTTGTGCATGGGCTCCAACTCCGGCGCTTGGCGCGTGGTGCCTTCGCGCTTGCCCCGACCCCGGTCTCCAGACCGACGCCACACCAGCTTTTGTACTCCTTACCTCTTCATTCTGCCGTTGTCCACTCTGGTTGCTTTTGATCTTGATGATGTCACCACGCGTTTCAAAATCTTGTCATTACTGTTCCATACTCATCACCGGCTAGCCACAAAATCGGAACAGGCTCTGTCACCAGGCTCACCATATCCAGCTTCCATAGTTCTCACAATAGATTCATGTCACCGTTGTCTTCATAACAGGAGCCACTAGTACTTTTCTTTTACCTTTTCTCTACTGGGTATTATTTTCATATCATTAATTTCCATGCCTGGTACCCCTGCTACGATGGCCTCGGAAGTCTCGCCATCGAACACCCCCAGAGACAAAGATGAAGCCCAGCACAGGTTTCTTGAGTTGCAGATAACAAGTCAACTGGAGGATGACTTCATAGTTCCATCAGCTAGTACCATGAATCAGGTCATGGATTTCATACTCGACATGGACGCACATCATGCATCCAGAAACCGCTGCAGAAATGTTGCGTCTCGAATTGAGCCGCTTGTGAAGTTCATTGAACGCTATTCGAAAGCTATTGACTCTTTGGTTCAGTGTACCGATGGATCGGTACTCAGTCCTATTGCTTTGATCTGGGGAGGCCTGCGTGTTGTGTTAGAGGTTCGATGACAAATTAAACGCACACATCAGTATTTCTGCTAATCCAATTGAAGATATCATCATCAATGACCAAGTACTTTCCAAAGCTTGTCGATTTGCTCCAGAAACTTGGTTCCTCAGTCGCAGTCTATGGGAGGTATGATGACTTGTTCGGTCAAAATGCACATTTCAAGGCCGCGTTGAATGATGTCTACAGTCAGATTCTAAATATCCTGTTAAGAGCTTACAAGACTTTCAAAAAGAAAGGTAATACAGTCACCGGAATTCCATTTTTACAGGACAAGACACCTGACCTAAACTAGCACGCATGATTTTACTACGAAGTATATGGGCGACATTCGAATCAGATTTCAATGACAGATTGGAGCGACTCAGTCATCTCATGGGAACGCTTGAGCAAGAAACAACTTTCTCTCATAGAAACATCGTTCAGGGCGCCATAAGAGACTTCCAACTGCAGAACGAAGTGCGACATTGGGTTTGGACTCTAGATGAGATCCAAGAAGCCAGGAAACCTGTACTGAAATGGCTTTCACCAATTGACGCAGAGAGTCAACTCATTCGTCTCTCCTCGATAGCTACGAGCGGGACTGGAGCTTGGCTACTCGGTAGCTCGAGCTTTCGGGCCTGGGAGGCTGACATTTTAGAATCCAAAAGGTTATGGATTCGTGGTTCCGCCGGTGCTGGAAATACCGTTTTATCCAGCACAATCATTCGCCATCTGCAAGAACGACACACCCCCCGCGCAGCATTGTGGCGTTTCACTTCTGTGACAGACTACGAGACGACTTCGATGACGAGACTTCGATGTTCAAGTCCATCGTTGCACAGTTATGTATCCAGGCGGAAATTCTCCCCTCATGTCTACTTCAAGCATTCGAAACAGCTCAGCGCTTCGGACGGAATCAGATCACATCAGCTGACTTACCTGCATCTTTGCTTCAATATATTCTCACTGCCTCACAAACTACTTTCCTTGTCATCGATGGCCTGGACGAGCTGCGAGACGCCTCTCGGCTGTTTACTCTGGTCCACGATTGTTTATTACTCTCTTCAAACCTGCACATCATTGTCCTCAGCCGGGAAACCGACGAATTGAGGAAAGCAATGTCTAGCTGGCCCACAATCACACTGGGCATTTCCAATACCCAAGCAGACATCAGGAAGTTCGTTTCCAACGCAGCGAAGCGACTACCGGTTGATGACCTCCGATTCAAAGACACCGTGGTACAGCGAGTAATCGATCGCTCTGGGGGTATGTTCCTGTGGGCCAATCTGGCCATGAATGCTTTGTCGCATGCAACTTCTCCAGCACATCTCCTCAACCTCACAGAACAAATCCCCAATGGAGTCTCGGCGATTTACCTTCAACATCTGCGTGGCATTCTTACGAATGATGGATACACGCAACGGCTTGTGATCAAGGTATTGAGATGCGTCTGTTGCTCTAGGCGTCCACTCTGTTGGAGGGAGCTTCAGTTCGCTGTTTCGTACAATCATGCATCTGCCCAAGACGGTACATTGGCAAATGATAGCCCTTTTCGAAACCCACTCACTTCTTTGGTTAGCAACCTGGTGGTTTACGACCAAGAGAAAGATGAATTCAATTTCCCACATCTTTCTGTTCGAGAGTTTCTTCTCCGCCTCCCGGAACAATCTGAGGAATCTAGTTGTGTCCAAAAATTCTTCGTCAATGAAGAATCGGCTGCAGCAGACCTTGCAGCAGCCTGCCTCTACTGCCTGAATATGACGAATGAAGACGAGGTCGCCTTTACGCGATATGCTACACCCTTCTGGATTGATCACGTCCTGGACGCTCCATGGAGCAACGAGCTCCATAAAGAAGTTCAAAGCTTTTTGCTCCAGGATGACAGACGCCAGAAATGGCTTTCTGAAATCCTATTCCTCCATAGGCCAGGTTTCCCTCTACAGGATATTATTCAGCAGCGAGATCAGCTGATAGGTTGGTTGGCCAATGGTAGAGCCCCTTTTCTGTCACAGCCCCTGCCTACAGTTCTTGACTGGATAGAGGATATACTTTCAATCCTCCTTCGCAATTATGATGACATTGAGGCCGTTGGGACTCAAAGATCGATCAGCTATTTCGAAAGGTTGATGATCTTTCGTGATCTTTCACGACTCCTGACACAGTCCAAAAAGACTGGTATTGCCATCACTAAACTCGAGCAATACCGGGAAGAGAGATTCCTTGAAACCGACCCTTCAACTGTCTGGGTGCTTAATGTACTTGGGATTCTCTACGACCAACAAGGTGAGAGCGCCAAATCCATTTCGCTGCACAAGGCGGCTCTTGCAATACAAGAGTCTGTCTTTAGTCCCGATCACCTGGAGACAACATGGACCGTTAACGAACTGGGCCGAATGTACCGGCATGTTGGCGATGCCTCACTGGCAGCAGAACATCATTTGCGTGCACTTCGTGTGCTCCGGAAGTCTCTGGCGCCTGATCATCTCGAAATTGTGTGGACGGAAAACACACTTGCACGCGCCGAGCGAAAACTCGGCCGGCCAGCTACGGCACTGAAGCTTCACACCAAGGCCTACGAAACGCGTCGACACGTCTTGGGCCAGCTGCATCCACATACATTGTGGGTGCTGGGTGATATAGCGCAGTGCCACCGCGACCTAGGAGAGCTGGATGAGGCGATTCGGAGCCACCGTCTCGCAATAGCAGGCCGCACTAAGGCCCTGGGATCCAAGCACCCGGATACTCTATGGTCGGCGAACGACTTGGGGGTTGTCCTGGCAGAGAGTGGCCAGCTTGCCGAGGCCCTCGCACTTCAATCCAGCGTCTTGCCTCTGCAGTCAGAGGTTCTAGGCACAGCTCACGGACATACCGAGTGGACTCGGAAAGAGATAGACAGGCTGGCTGTAAACATGAACGTTGCAGGGGTCAACTGTGGCTAGTCCTCTGAGATGGTTGGTTGGTTGGCCAACGCCTCTCGCCGCTGGTGGGGATGCCGCTCGATGCAGACACTCTAGCGGTAGTGAAAAGGAACACATTCTCGAGACACAGTCACAATATTACAATATCCGTGAAACAACATATGATTGTGCACCTGTATCTTTCTTTCAGAGCATGTTTAGCAATACTCGACCCATATCACTTGAAAAGCTGTTGACAATGCTTGGCTACCTTCAATGGCCGTATGCTGGAGGAATATGTCCGAAAAAGGGGATGATCTGTTTGCTGATGAGAACACTATTAGTCTATCTGGATATCTTCCAACTTTTGCTATCTTGCTGTCTTGCTCTTGATACGATATTATCCAGTTTTGTATTCAATTGTCTGTAACACAAAGCCTCGAAGGGTTCAAAACAGTGTACTGCATGATGCTCGCAGCAGATTAGGATCATTACGTGTCGTTCGAAAAGACATTATGTTATCTTATCTCTATTACATGTCACAGTTCTAGTCGCTTTTTCCGTAGAGCTATAGTGGACAAATGCGCTAATCAATACCAGGACAACACCCTCTACGCAACAAGCATGCGGTCTATCGATAGTAACTTGTATCTCAATTCCTCTTTTCTTCGGACATCTGTCATCAATATGTGGAGGAAACAGCTCACCAGGTAGCCCTTAGTCTATATGGATGTGAGAATGTGCGAAAACGGAACATAGTGACTTACCACGGCCAACGATTGGAACGCAAACCTAGGATTCCGCATGATGCCAATTCTAGAAGCAACCACACTGTATCAAATCTGAAGGTCCTGCATTTTGTCAGAACTTTTGGGAATAACCGTGAGCTGATGAATACGGCCGCATCGACTCAGAAAGGGGTTGCAACGATTTGTATCGGTCATCCACCACCATCGATCAGCGATGTCGTGAAATATAGGCACAAAGTGAGGACGGGTTAAGGTCGTGGTCAGCCACGTTATAAACATGTGTTAATAAATAAAACAGTAAATCTTATAATGCGATAAACAGGCAGCTCGTAGATTTATCCTTTAATATTAAATTTAAACTTATAATATTTAATATATGTTTTAATTAATAAGATTATTAAGGTTAAATTAAATTATTAATTAATATATAGAAGAAATATTATAAACTTATTATATATTAAGATTACTTAAGCTTATTATACTCTATTAATAGCTATAATTTTTAATATATACCTAAAGATTTCTAATACTTTTAATTTATTAATTATAATAATAACCCCTTAATATTAAAACGTATTATTATATTTATCGATACGTTTTAACTATTATAAAGCTCCCTTATATTTATATTAATTAGCGTTAATATATTATATCGGCCGGCGTTATATATTATATTAACCGACTTAATATATAACTATCGACGGCGAAGGTAATAATATTTTTTAATATAAAAGCGCCGGTAATTAATAAATAAGGCTAAAATATCGAAAGTCTTTAAATATATATTTAAAATTAAATATAGCTTAAAGTCCGTACTTTATTATTTATTAACCTTATATAAATTATAGTTTTATTATAAATATTTATAAATTTTATTAAAACCTTATATAAATAATAAATAACTTATAAGTTATTTATAAAAAATATAAATAATTTATAAGAATTTATATAAAATATTTTTAATTTATAAATATATTATTTAAATTCGAGCTTTAAAAAATTACGTTTATATTTATATAAAATATAAATAAATATTTTAATAGGAAATAATATATTTATAAACCGATATAAAATAATTAATAAAATATTTAAAAATAATAAAAGAAAAAAAAAAAAAAAGTTTTAATAAAAATTAAAATTAAAGTATTAATTTATTAAATAACGACGATAATAATAATACCCGCGCGCGAGGTACGTAGGTTAAAAAAAACCGGAAAAAAAAGTATATAAATTAAATATTATTAATAAAAATACTTTTATATATTTTATTAACGTTATATAAAAGTATTATAATAAATTAAATAAGAGATTATTAAGCTTTTTAAAATTAATTTAAAAGAAAAAAAAGTTTAAATTTTAAAAAGCGCGCCGCTTTTTTATATATTAAAAGTTATTAATTAATTATAAGTTTAAATAATTAAAATTAATAAATATAATATTAAAGTATTAAATAAATCCTTAATTATTTATTAAGTTTAAATTATATTTATTTTATATTTAATTAAAATTAATTAAAAAAGGTTTTAAAGGTTTAAAAGGTATAATAAAAAACTTATTAATACTTTTTATAAATATAAAATATCGTTTTTAAAATATAAAATTATTTATAATATAATAACGAAAGTTATAAGTTTTTCTCGCGGTTATAAAACCGCGTAAAAAAAAAAGGTTATATTATAAAATTAAAAGGTTTTAATTTAAAGCTATAAATTTAATATATAATTAATATAAAAAGCTCGTATATAATATATAAATTATGAATAAAGTTTTCCTTTTTATTTTAATATTTATAATATTAAACTACTTTTCGGTAATATTTTTAAGGCTAGCTTATTATATATTAATAATATTATATATAATATTCCCGAAAATAATTAAATTTCTATTAATATTAATATATAATTTAACTTAAACGTACGTTATATTTTTTAAAATATAATTATATATTAAATTAACGGTATATATATTTTATATTATTTATTAATAAATATTTAATATATATTAAATAAAGTATTAAAGAATATTATTATTATAATATTAAAATAATTTAAAAAATTTAATTTTAATAAATAATAAAAGTTATTTATTATTAATAATAATTTAAATATTAATATTAAAGTTATAAAAATATTATTATATAAAATATAAAATAATTAACTTTAATATAATAATATATAATATTTACTTTATATATTATATATTTTATAATATATATATAACGATTTTTTTAAAATATATAACATTAACTTAACGGCTTATAATAAAGAAAAAGCTATATAATTATTTAATAATTATAAAGGTTTATTTAAATAAAATAATAATATTAATTTTAAAGACCCGTCGATTAATAAAATTATATATTTTATAAATTCTATTAAAATAATTATAAAATAATTATTATATTAATATATTTTAATTAATTACGGTTTTTAACTATATAAATTTAATAAAATTTAATTAACATTAAGTTATTATTTATTAAAAAACCCCTTTAATTAATTCGAGATATTTAAAAGAAATAGAATTTAACGTTATTCTTTTTTATTTATTATAAATTATTTTAACCCGCGATCGAGGAATTTATTATATAAAATTAAGATTTATAAAAAAAAGGATATATATTATTATTTAATTTATAATAATTTATTTAATATATTATTAATATATTAAAATCCTTTATTTAATTAGTTAATAATTTTAATATTTCTTAATATAATTATTTATTATATATAATAAATAGATATAAAATATTTTTAAAATATTTAATAAAATACTTTAAATATATTTAAAATTAATATAAAAATATAATATTTAATTAAAAAGAAAATAATATATAAATAATTATATTAATTATATAACTTTTTTAATTAACTTTATTATTAAATAATACCTATAGTTTAATTAACTTTAAAAAGATTAACTTTATTTTAAGCTTAATATTATTATTATTAATAAATTTATTTATTAACCGAATATATATAAAAGGTTTAAAATTAATAATAATATAATCCTTTAATAATTAATTAATTAATATTTAAAATAATTTTAAAATAATTTATAATTACTTTATATATAAAATCATTATCGTTATTATTAAAAGATTTCGATTTTTTAAAAAAGGTTAATAATTCTTATTTATAATATAAATCTTTATCTTTTTATAAAAGTTTTAAATATTAAACTTTTTTTTATAAAATTATTATTCCTTTTAAACGGCTTTTCGGACGGCTTTTTTAATAATAATATAATTATTATTATTTAATTTTATCGTTTAATTAATAGGTATAATTATATAAACTTAAAGGAGATATTAATAATTATTTTATTATTATTTTATTATATATAAATTTACGGTATTAATATTATAGCTTAAATTAAAGTTTATAATAAATATTTAAAAAAAAAAGTAAATTTAATATAATAAAGATTTATAAATAAAATTATTAACGTTAAAGTTTATTTTATAAAGTTATTTCATTTTATAGGTTTAATTAATAAAAAATATATCTTATTAATAAATTATGAAAATAAAAACTATATTATAATTAATTTAATATTATTTTAAATTATATTTATTTAAATTAATTAAATTATAAATAAGAAAATATAATAACGTATTAACCTAAAATAATTATAACGTATTATTATTTATCCTTTTAAGAATTAAATTATTATAATAAATATAAAGAGTTTAATTAAAGCTTATTATTTATATTATTAATAAAGCTATTTTTAAAATTAAATTTTTATATTTATAATCGGCCTCGATTATCGAGCCGTTAACGTATATATTAAATAAATAAATCTTATATATATATATTTTATAATTAAAATAATAACGAGTCTATTATTATATTATAATTTTATATAATAATAATATATTTAAATAAAGTTTAAAATATAATTATTAAATTATTTAAAAAATTTAATATTTTAATTTTATTTTTAATTAAATTCGAAAGTATTTTTAAAATATTATATAATTTATTAAATAATTAATTTTCGTTAATTATTAATAAATTAATATTAAAGGACGCGATATATATAGTTTAAAAAGTTTAAATTAATTTTATTTATTGTTTTTTAAATTATTTACGAATTATATTATTATTATTATTATCTATAATATTATTATTTAATTCGATTAATAATAATTATAAAAAGAATAAAATTATTAAATTATAATAAAAGGTAATTAATTTAATTTAATTATAATTATAATATTAAATTAAATATATTAAATTTTAAATTCGTTTAATTAAAATAAATAAATATTAAATATATAATATGTTTATAATAAGTTTAATTAAAGGTTATTAATTTATATAATAATTAAAATAATTTTAAAAAGTTTATAATAATTCGTTATTATTAATATTTATAAAATAATTAAGAAATAATCCTTTATAAAAAAAGTAATTAATATATATAATTATATTAAATATAATTCTTAATAATATTAATTTAAAGGATATTAATATTTTAAAGTTATAGGTATTATTTATTTAAACTTATATATAATAAGAATATTTTTAATAAATTCCTTTTTTATAAAATATTAAATATATAGGGATTATTTATTAAAATACGTTATTTTTAATATTATTTAAAGGTTTATTTTAAATATTTTATTATTTAATTATAGATTTCGTTATTCGTTTCTTTATATTATAAATATATATATTATTTTAAGAAATAATCTTTAAAATTAATAGATATAATAAATGTAAAAGGAAAATTAATTCTTTATAATCTTTTTATAATATATCGATATATTTTAAAGCTTTATTAATAATATTTTATATACTTTTATATAATTATTATAATTATATTAAAAAGCTTAATTATATAAAAGATAAAATTAATAATATAAATATAATTACTTAATAAATAACGTTTTTATAATACGATTTAATAATTAATTAAAATTATAATTTATTAAATTAAAAAATAAGAAAAGGATTAAAATAATTAAATAGAATTAAAAAAGATATAAGGTTTTAATATTAAGTTTAAAATAAAGTTAATCCTTTTAAAGTTAATTAAACCGTATATATTATTTAATAATAAAGTTAATTAAGTTAATTATATAATTATCCCTCTTTTAAAAAAAAGCATGTTTTAAACTATTTATTTTATAATTTAACGTTATTTATTTTTATCTTTAATTAATTAAATTTTATAAATTAAGTTTAAATCTATATTTAATTATTTATTTAAATTAATATATTAAAAGCGTTATAAATATCTAAATTTAAAGCTATAATAAAAGTAAAGATAACGTTTTTTAATTAATATATTAATTTAATAAATACCTTTCGTTTTATTATTAATTATTTATTTAATTATAATATAATTAAATTATTATAAATAATTAAACTTATTAATTTAAATTAAGTTCTTTAATTATAATTAATTTAAAGCTATTTTAAAGTTAAATTAAAAAGATATTCTTATTAATAAATTTAATATATCTTACGATTATTTTTAATTTAATTAAAGGTATATATAATAAATTAATTAAAATTATTAAAAATCGATTTATTAAAAGTTAGAAATAAAGTCGAAATAAATACTTTTTATAATATTAATTAATTAAAATTAAAGTAGCTCGTTATTAAATATTTTTAATTATTAATTAATTATTATTTTTTATTATTAATAAATCTTTTTTAAAAAAGAAGGCGGTATAAATAAATAGGTATATTTAAAATAAAGTTATAAATAAAAGGTATTTATTATAATAACTTTATTTTTTAAAGGTAAATTTTAAATATTTTTAATATTAATTTATTAAATTAATCGATTTTAATAAAAAAATCGATAGATTTATAATAAGCCGTTAAGTTAATTTAAAAGTTAATAAAAAATAAGTATATAATTTTAAAAAAGTTAATTTAAATCGATTAATTCCGGAGTTTTTAAGGTTAATTTATAATTATTTTATTAATATTCTTAATTTTAATAAAAAATTAATAGATTTATAAATTAAAAGTAAAATATTATTAAATTAATTATAAAAGGAATATATATATAATTTAATTAACGTTTTAAATTAATTAAATTTAAAATCTCAGTTTTTTAATATAAAAGTTATATTTTTTTAATATAATAATCGATTCGATTTAATTAATAAATTTAATATTAATTAATAAAATAAAATATAGCTATATTTTAATTATTAAATTATATTAATATTATTAAAATTCGATTTATAATTTAATTATAATAAAAAAGAGATAACTTTAATAATATAACGCTTTAAAAAGATAAGCTTTAATTTATTAATTAATTTTAATATATAAATAAATAAACATCGAGTCGGATTAAAGTTAAAATAAAGGCGATAAAATAAAGCTATAAGGCCGGCTATAATAAATTTAATTAAATCTCTAAAGGTATTGATATAAATAAAAAAAATCGTAAAATTAAATTCTTCGATTACGAAAGCATTATATAATTACGCGTTTTCTATTAAATATTAAATATAAAAATGTATTATTATATATTAAAATAAGTTAAACGAGATTCTTTTATTAATAAAATATTTACTTTATCTTTTTATTAAATTAATATATAATAATAAAGTATAAAATATAATAAGATCGACGTATATCGACTACGCCTTTAATAATAAATTCTTTATTTTTTAATCGACTTTTAAAGGAATTTAATAAAGTTACGCGGTAAATAACGCTTTTATAATATAATTTAATAATCGATTAAAATTATAATTTATTAAATAAAAAAATAAAAAAGAATTAAAGTAATTAAATTAAGTTAAAAAAGATATAAAATTTTAATAATAATAATAATAATAATAATAATAATAATAATAATAATAGCGATAATAACTTTAAATACGAGGTAAATATTAATTATTTTAATATTATTTTAATTATTAACCCTTTTAATTATAAAATTAAATTATTATTAATTTTAAGCCGCGTTATTTAATTAAATAAAAAACAGTCCTTTATATTATTATAGTCACGCGGTAAATAATGCTTTAATACGGTACGATTTAATAATCGATTAAAATTATAATCTATTAAATTAAAGAATAGAAAAGAAAAGAATAATTAAATCGAATTAAAAAAGAAATAAGGTTTTAATATAAAGCTTAAAGTAGAGTTTTAACTCTTTTAATTAATTAAATCGTATATATTTATTTATTAATAAGTTAATTATATAATTATCCCCCCTTTTAAAAAAAGCGCGCCTTAAGCTTTTTATTTTATAATTTAACGTTATTTATATTTTATTTTTAATTAATTAAGTTTTAAAAATCGGCCGGTAAATCTATTTAATTAAATAGGTCCTCCTTATTAAAATAATAATTATTTAAATATTTTATAAACTTAAAAAGAACGAAGGTATCGCGGAGTATACCTTAAAGGTTAGTAATTTATTTCGATATAAATTTATTTTCGATATTATTTAAATCTATTTTATTAAAAAGCTCGAATCCTTCTTTATTTTATTATTAAAATATCGGATTAAAGTTTAATTTAATAATTATTTTATAATAAAGCTTAATAAAATTATTATATTTCTCGGGGAATAAATTAAATTATATTTTATATTTATTAAACTAGTTTTAAATTTAAAGATTAAAAATATAATATAAAATATAAATACGAATTTTATTATTAATTAATAAATATTTAAATTCTCCTATTAAAGTTTCTTATTTATTTAAAAAAAAATTAAATTATATTTATTTTAATATAAATTTTAAAAATCTTTTTAAATATATCGAGTTTTTATAAAATTAATATAAATATATATTAAAGTCTTTATTATCGGCTTATAATCTTATTTATAAGTAATAATATAATAATTAAAGTATAATTAAATTATTTAACGAGGTTTATTTTTTATATAAAAATATTAATATTAAGTTTTAATTTCGTCGTTATTAATCGCGTCGTTATTTATAAATATATTATTATTTATTTTTTAAAGTTAATATTTAAAATTAATTTAATTATTATTAAATTTAATTAAATCCGGAAGATAAAATTTAAATTAAATAATTTACTTTTAATTTAATATTTAAATTTAAGTTTTAAGTTAACCGATATAATATAAGAGCGTTTAATAAGCTTTTTCGACTAGGTTTATAAATATTTTATTAAATTAATCGATTTAAATAAGAAAATCGATAAATTATTAAATTTAATTTAAAGAAAAAGTATATATATAGCTTAATTAAAGTTTTTAAATTAATTATGTTTAAAGATCTTAATTTATTATTATATTTTTAATATAACGGTTAATTTAAAGTAATATAATCGATAAAATATAATAAAATAAAATTAAATTATAAATTAATAAAAAATATATATTAATATTATTAGGTTTAAAATTTAATTATTCTTTATAACTTAATTATAATTAGAAAAAATAATTTTAATAATATTTTATTTTAAAAAGATAAATTTTAATTTATTAATTAATTTTAATATATAGGTAAATAATAATTAAATCGGATTAAAATTAAGATAATAATAATAAGGCGGCGTTATAAAGTTTATTATAATAAATTTAATTAAATTATTAAAGTATTAATATAAAAAAAAAAAAATTAAAATTAAATACTTTAATTAATAAGAGTATTATATAATTATACATTTTCCGTTAATTATTAAATATAAAAGTATATTATTATAATATAAAAAGGATCGAATAAGGTACCCTCGTTAATAGGTTTTAATAAAAATGTTTACTTTATTTTTTTATTAAATTAAAATATAATAATAAAGTATAAAATATAATAGCGACGATATTTATTAATTACGCTTTTAATAATAGATTCTTAACCTTTTAATCGATTATTAAAGGAATTTAATAAAATCACGTAATATATAACGCTTTAATATAATATAATTTAATAATCGATTAAAATTATAATTTATTAAGTTAAGGAGTAAAAGAGAAAAAAATAATTAAATTAAATTAAAAAAGAAATAAGGTTTTAATATAAGGTTTAAAATAAAGCCTTAATTCTTTTAATTAATTAAATCGTATATATCTATTTATTAATAAGTTAACTATATAATTATTATATAAAATAATAAAGATTAAAATATTAATAATGTTAACGATCTCGACCTTAATTTAAATAATAAGAATATCGACTTACCCCTTTATATTAACTTTTTATTTTATAATAATAATTCCGATCGGGATTCTTTTAATTCTTTCGATATTACTTTATATTATATAATATCTTTTTAAATAAAGAAAAATAAAAAAGGGATAATTATATCGAAGCGTTTAACCGTTATTAAATAACTTTAAATTTAATAAATAACCTTTAAAATACAAAAGACTCGCCGCTATAAACTTAAAAATATATTAAATTATTTTATAATTATTTTATATTATTAAATATATTAATATCAATTATAACCTTTATCTTAAAAAAGATTTAAACTTAATAAAAGAATATAAAATTAATTATTCCTATTATACCTTTCTCGCGGCTCGTTTAAGAGATTTTTAATTAAAAGATATATAAAGAAATAAAATAAGCCCGGTTTATAATTAAAGTTATATATAAATTTATAAAGTTTATATTTTATAATTATTTTAATAATATAATTTATAATATATAAAATAATTTTAAAATACTTTATTAATATTTATTAATTATAAACCTCTTAATTATATATATTAAATATATTATTATTTAAATAAAAAATATATAATTTATTTAATAATTATTTTTATTATTCCTTAACCTTTTTTATAATTAAATTCGGACGAAAAGTAAATTTAAAATATATTAAAAAACAATTAATAATATTAATGTTTATTTCTATTTTATTATTATTTATAAGAAATTATATAGACGGACTCGGGAATTAATTATAAATAAAAATAATAAACCGATCTTTATATATATTAAATTTAACGACCCCTCGGGAAAAAGATTATAAATTATATAATTAAATAATATAATCTTTATTAACTTTTAATTATATATTATAAATTATATTATATTTTATAATATTTATTTATAAAAAGGTAAATTATTTAAATTATAATAATAAATACTTTAATCTCTTAATTTTAATTATTTTATTTTATATATTATTTATTATATTTATTATATTTATAAATAAATATAAGTTTTTAATCACGTTTATAATTAACTTATAAATAAATCGCTATATTTATAAATTATTTATAAATAAATAAAATATATTTAATTATTCATAAATTATTTATAAATTATTAAGCTTTAATATAAAGACCTATTAAATTAAATAAATAATAGGAAGAGATTTAATATTAAGCTTAATTAAATAGGCGGTTATTAAAGGTAAAAGTAGCTTATATTTTTAAATATATTTTATTTATTAATTAATTAACTCTTTTTCTCTTTCTTTATTATTTTATATATATATAAATAAATTAATATTTATACCCCTTTAATTAATTTATTATAAATATTATTAAAAACCTATATTTATTTATAAATATAATAAATAATTTTAATATTTTCTATAAATATTTATAATAAAATTATAACGTAAGTTATAAACATTTAAACCTTACCTTAAAAAGTAACGTTTCTTATATATTTAAAATTTAAACCCGCTAGATTGCCTGCTTTATTTCTTTTCTGTCTGTACTGTCAATCTTACACTCTCCCCACCTGCATCCTCTACACTTTACCCACTAGACACTCTTAATAAGTTGATACAATGGACCCCAAAACTCTGCTCGCCAGGCCGATCCTCGCTAATGCGGGGAAGCTCACAGCGACGTGCCTCGGAGGGCAAGGAAACTGCACAGCCACGACTGCTGCCTGTTGGTTCGAGCTCCCGCACCGCCACCGGAAGAGCGCGATAGCCCTATCAAGACCAGCTGCGAGATGTTTTTCGAGTACCCGCGCATACTCCCGCGCAAACAAGCCTCCACCAACCGACCGCAAGGACAAGTGGGTGCTAGGACGTGGCATCGTCCAAGGTATTGGGGAGTCTCTGTCGCCCTACTGGGGCATGGCTATGTACCGCACAACGTTCAAGGACGAGGAGGCATGGATTAATCTAGTGAAAGTGATAATGTCCATGTCTGCTCGCTTGAATTATAGCAAACGCGGGGGCGAATCGATAAGACATCGCTTCCGGTTCTTTGAGGACCCGGCCCTCGAAGGCGCGAGCTTGCAAGACGTACGGAAGCGATTCGACCGCGAGATTGCAGCGCACCGAGAAGCCCATTCGGAAGCAGCCCATCGAGTGCTCTGGGAATCGCGCCCGGCGCACTGGAGAGAGCCGCCAGCGCATTTGGGAAAGGGTTCATCCCACATAACAGACCCAGCCACGGTGTTGCCGGGACACGTGGCTCCGACCCACCAACATGAGCCCAATGAACTGTTGGCACAGAGCCCATTGGCGGCCGCGTGGCATAATTACTTCCTTGTGGTGGACGAGGCTTGTCTCAAAAACCTGGAGTGGAGTCGCCAGGCCGTAGTGAAACTTGTGAGAAGAGCTCCAAGCGGACCGGAGGAAGGGGAGACCTGGAAGCAGGATGCGGAGGCGGAGTGGATGTATCTACCCGTGTGGAAGTACCATTCCTGCTGCGCGGTCTTGCAAAATTGCACGCATTGGCCCGAATTGCAGAGTGCGAGGCTGTCGGTTTCCTCAAGCCCGCGGGTGCCTAGTGAAAGTGGCAATGATCATGTAGACGTTTGGGTTTGGTGATGGAAGAGCCCGTTCTTCATACGGGCGACCCAGGGGCGATGTCTGGTTCAACTCTTCCTTGTCCGTCGTGCGTATAGTGAAAACACTTATGACGGGGCTTGCACTGTTATTCATTTGGCTACTACAAAACGTCCATAACGTATCACAGTCACCTCCCTCGGTTATGATCCGGAAAATACAGCAGTGCATTCTCCCATCTTTGACACGATCAGACACCCGTAGTACTCATCTCGAACTCGACCTCAGCCGCCACATCCCGACTGCTCCCGCCCAGCCGCGCCCTGTACGTTCCTGCCTCGACCTTCCACTTTTGCGCCACCGTGTCCCAGAGACTGACGTCCCGCCGCTGCAGCTCAAAGGTAACCGTCTGGGTCTCTCCTGGGTCGAGCAAGACCTTGCGGAACCCCCGCAGCTGCTGGACGGGGCTCCTGGCGGTTTCTGGAAACGCGAGGTATAGCTGAGCCACAGCCGCGCCCGCGACGGGGCCCGCGTTGGTGACGGTGGCGGTCAGGATGACGAGCTCGTCGAAGAGGTCCGCGGGGCCGCCGTCTACGGTGTCGCCGCTGGCGTAGGCGGCTAATGGCTCGTTGTCGCTTGGCTTCTTAGAGACCGCGAGTGGGCCGAAGGTGAAATTGGTGTATGCTGTTAACAAGAAGACGATTGTCAGTGGGGGCGTACTTTCTCTTCAAGAAATCTAGGGATACCTACAAAGTCCATACCCAAACTCATACCGTGGCTCGATGCCCGCCTGGTCGAAGTGGCGGTAGTCGGTGTACAGCCCCTCGACGTAGTCGCAGTCGCAGCATGGGCAGATCTCGCCGTTGTAGTCCTCGACTCGCTTGGCGATGGTGTAAACGAGCTTGCCGGACGGGTTGGCGTCGCCGAGGAGGACGTCTGTGATGGCGTGGCCGCTTTCTTGGCCGAGGGCGCCGGCGTTGAGGACGGCCTAGTATGTGCATGGATAGTCAGGATCTGACTCTCTTTCGTTCAAAAAGAGGGGTCAAGGACAGGGGATGGTAATGAAGTATTGTACTTACCGTCACGTTGGGATGCTCGATCCAGGCCTCGACAAGCCGAATACCAGCGTTGTTCATCACCACAATGGTATTGGCACAGTACCGCGCCACGTCGTTCACGAGCCGATCGCCCGTCTCGTCAGCCAGCGTGAGTCGGTCCACGCCCTCCTTGGCCAGGGCGTTGAGGAAAACCATGCAGTACTGCGAGTCGGACGCGTAGCCCAAGACAGAATCCGGCGGACCGCCGCCGATGTTGGGGCCGCCGGTGGGGAGAACGGTGTAGTTGTCGGACGCAATGTGGCGGACTTCGAAGCCGGTCCCCGTCGCGGCCCGTTCTGTCAGTGCAGTCAGGGGGTCGATGAGGTACGGCATGGGCGTGGCGCCGCTCCCACCGCCGGAGGCGAGGTGGCCGGCGTAGGTATCGCCTTGGTAGTCGAAGACGTTGGGGACCATGGCGGGGCCGGTGACTCCCTGGCCGGCATCGAGGCCGAAGACGCTGATCGAGGTGACATTCTTCAGGGGAAGCGCGTGGTCCGTGTTCTTGAGGAGCACAATGGACTGAGCCGCCGCAGCGCGGATTAGTGGCGCGCTCTCGGCCTCGCGCACATTGATATCAATGACCGTGGCGGGGTCTGGGTACTGGCCCTGCGGCAAGTTGTGGTTAAGTTGGGTCGCCACGATGCGGATGGCGTGCTGGCGCATGACCTCCTCGGAGACGGCGCCGCTTTCCATCAGGGCGGTGATGGCGGAGGCGTCGAGGCCGGAGTTCCAGTCCAGGCCGTGGGCTAGGGCGGCGGTCCGGTTGATGGGGGCTGTGGCGTCGGGGATGACGATACCTAGCAAGGGAAACAAGATTAGCCGCAGTAGTGAAAGGGACGAGGGGAAAGGTGGGAATGGGGTTGCGCTTGCCTTTGAAGCCGACCTCCTTCTTGAGCACTTGGTTCAAGGTGTAGTCGTTCTCGCAGCCGCCGGTGCCGTTTACGCGGTTCATAACACACATGACCGAGCCCAAGCCGTTGACGACGCCGTCGACCCAGGGCCATAGGTATAACTCGTGGAATGTACGGTCATCCAGGTTGCTGGAAGATCGGTCGGTGCCGTCGGTATCCTGACCCCCTAGAAATCGATTCAGCGTATTCATCATCTATCGAAATTTCTGCTCCAGTAAGGTATACTTACAGCCCACAGTAGTTCGGTTTGTCTCCTGCTCGTTGGCTGGTGCATGTGTATTCATTAACGCACGGAAAGTTGCCAAGGACTATGATGTACCATGAACCTACTGATGAAATGCTTGCCGCATGCAATCACACTCTGGTTTTGAATACCTCGAACAGCAGTGCCGAATCTATCTCACGTTGGTCAGCAAATCTTTCCGGAGCCCAGATGTTGAAGATCATCTTACAGTTTACCACCTAGATATGGATCCGAACCCTAAAAGTCCAAGTTAGCATACCCAAGCTACCAAATTCGGCATGAAAATATGGAAGCCCGAGTCGCCCGGTCCGGGTAAAGCAGAAGAATTCTTTCGTTCTCGACAATGGACTTACAAACGACTCAAAGTTCCGGCCACCTAGTGGGCTCCTACCCATAGGTCCGGTAACGGGGCCCAGCTGCATGCTATAGCCTTTACTCCGGAACTCGCGGGCCATGGCCCCGTACTGCCTCTCGACGAGCTCCGGATCCCAAGAAGCGGCGAGGGTCTGGGCGGCGACCCAGCCCGAGACGCCACGACCTCCATTGACGCCCATGGGGCCTGCATTCAAGAAGCGAAGCACATGTCATTAGCTACTTCTCTGAGAGGTTGGGAGGCTATATATTGAGTAAATACCATCTTTGGCCGTGAAGGGCACATGGCCCGGCGCCGTCCCACCGTAAACGGAGATGTTGGCGACTTGGTCACGCGTCCAGGTGCCGACTAATTCTTCGGCGGCTGCGTATGCCTTTGCCCAGTCATTGTAGGGTTGCTGGCAAGCAATCGGAGTGTATAGTGCGAGTAGCACGCTGGCAAAGAGGGCACGTCGAGATGTCATCATCTTGTTTGACTGACACACTGACATCAAAGGGGTTTGTGGTGGCGTTCAAAGGTAAATCATGATTTGGAGGTGGACGCAGATTGTGAGACATCTTGGATTACGGCAAGATATATAACATGTTTTTCAAAACTCCCTTTACAGCTGCCGATGAGAGATATAGAGTTACGTCACTAGCCAGAGATGGGGTTCTACATATACCGACAGCACCTAATCATGCGGCTGCGTAGCTTTCAAGTATGATGCTTAGCTGCGGAGAACCCTGTTCTTCACGAGTTGGTAACTCATTGGGGCTCGTCAGCATTCTTTTTCTGAACTTTACCCGGACGTTGCGTCGTATTTCCTATGTTTATTCCACCAAAGGCATGGTGAGGATGATGTTCGGCAAATGCTCGGTGTGGGTTTTTGCGTAACGTGACAGGAACCATCGTTTGGTCCAATGGGGCCAAGACTCCGAGCTTCCCTGGAACAAATCAGAGACTGGATGGGCAAACGCACATGCTTGGCCGCCACTTGCCGGCAGGGCAGGGTAGCCACGAGGAATGCAGGAGAGATCTACCCCACAGCGCAGAAAGATGGGGTAAAGTGGACCTCGGCTCTGCTTGTCACTTTGCTCATCTCGCAGGGGTATTGTTCTTGCCTTATTACATATCATGATCGATAAATCGAATCCAAAGATTATACTAAGAAACTCCCAATACCATTACATTCCTCCTACCGGTGGAGGTACAATGTGCATGTGCATGAGCAGCACTCGGAACAGCCAACCCAAGTCCCCAATCTGTCTCGCATTGCCTACTCACACTCCCGTAGAACTATCAACCGAGTGCCTGTGCGGCACCGCTCGAGATGCTAGTAGATCTTTCACAGTCGCAAACAAATTTGACCGAGACGCCATTCTGCAGTTCAGGGTCCAAAGCTCGGGTTCATGACGGTGATCCTTACACCCGCCATCCTGAAGTGTGCACCGTTCACATAGATCGAGGTCGTTGCACGGGTGGCAGTCTATATATATGTGTCAGTATGGCAAGACGTCTAAAGCCAGTAGTAGTAATGCTAAAACGATGTAAGAAAATGGGACCCACGAAGAAAAAGGTCGCCGTGCTTGAACAGCACGTTGCAATAGTCGCAGGCCCTCCAGCATGCGCAATTGACTCCATAGGAAAGGATGCTTTCTTCTTCGTTTTGTTCAGCGTGGGTTTTTTCGTGGTCCCAGTTCGGGAAAGACCACTGCTTCCGCTCCAATAGGTCGAGAATGGCCAGCCTCTTCTCTCCAGTGGCAACATCTCCTGGGGTGCGGCCGTAATCGTCTCTTGCGTACGCGTCTGCGCCGAGTTGCAGAAGAGATCGCACGGTGTCTAAGTGGCCTGTAGCAGCAACCCAATGTAATGCTGTCATCCCGTTTGCATCTGGGACGTCAATATCGGAGAATGGTCCCGAGTCGATGCACCAATGCTCCAGCAACTTGGTGTTATGGAGCATTGCAGCTACATGAACACTGCTCCAGCCAAGGACACCATCATGAGTGTTTGCATCCGCTACCGTAGAGTCGAAAAACACGCTTCCACTCATAATGATTTCTGCGGCCTTTTTCAAACCAGCTGGGCCACCGTTGTCGTGCGGTGCGAGCTCACAAATTGCTCGAGCTGCACTTATGTGGCGACGGAAGAGTGCCACGTGTAATGGCGACCAATCCCTCAAGTGAAATCTGTCACCCGCCAGTCCTGGCTCGCTACCATGACTTATGTGAGCTTGTTGAGCTGGGTTGGCATGCTGGCTGCTGAAGACATGCCTGATGACCTCGGGATGGTCGTACCATGCTGCCCAATGCAGCGGTGTAAAGGGGCAACTGTAGTCGCTGGCCTCTGGTTCATCGATTATCTCTGCCAGATTCTCATGTAGCTTCAGTGTGGCGTAGTGTAGTGGCAGGAGGTCATGCACCTGCGGAAGTGTGGTGGTGCTCCCACCCAGTTGAGGCCTTAAGGCGTCCTTGTATCCCTTCAGTGCAGCTAGCTGCACGGCTTTCCCATAGCAGCCTAGATCCGCATCTGGGATATGGCTGTGCTTGAATAGGAAATCCACTGTTTCCTTGATGCCCTGGGAGGCGGCGTTTCCGGCTAAAGCTTTATGCTCCCCTTTCATTGCGTCGGTGGTGGCCCCCGCTTCGAGCAATACACGACACATCGGCCTATCTTTTCGATGAATTGCAGCTTCGAGGGAAGTACCGTAGTATCCAGCATCAATGTTAGGATCCGCCCCTCTGTCAAGCAACAGTGCCACAATGTCCAAGTAGCCCCAGATAGCGGCGGCCTGTATTGCGGTACCGTACTGAAAGGCGCCACCACAAGAATCCGGGTTGGCACCATGGTCCAGAAGCATTTGGATTATATCCATATTACCCCAAAACGTGGCCGCTTGCAAGGCTGTTCCGTATTCGCCCCCTTCAGTATTGGGGTCTGCACCGTACTTCAAGAGGAGCTCGATGATGTCCTTGGCACTGCGGTAGGCCGCCGCTTGTAAGGAGTTGCTGTATTTGCCCCCACTGGCGTTGGGATCCGACCCATTCTCAAGTAAGAGTAGGACCATTTCCTTGTCCACCCGATAAGCAGCAGCTTGTAAAGCGCTTCCCACGGTGCCGGTTCCGTTGCCACCGTTAGGATCAGCTCCTGCCGCAAGTAACAACCTGCAGACTTGTAGGTGCCCGCGATGTGCAGAAGCTTGGATGGCACTTCCAAACTTGCCTCCGACTGCATTTGGCAATGCTCCTCTCTGGAGCAAGAGTTTGACCAAATCCAGATCTCCATTGTATGCGGCAGCCTGAAGTGAATTACCAAGCAGGCCTCCGCCAGCATTCGGGTCCGCCCCTTTCTCGAATAGCATATTGGCAACGTCGACATGACCCCCATATGCTGCTGCATGTAGAGCAATTGCAAGGTTGTTATTTACCTCTTCAGTCGCGGCTTCTGGCTTGAGAAGCACTTCGACCTCGGGGAAAAGACCAAGATACGCTGCGATGCCAATGGTGCCGCCTAGAACTTCAAGCTGGGGTACCTCGTACCAGATACCAATGTGAGACTTGGCGGCAAGTTTCCACCAGTCCGTTACACCAAAACCATCAGGGTTGTTGGATAGCAACTGGATAATCTGGCCCGAAAGATCACTGCTATGGCAAACGACTGAGTTTGCATGTTGGTACCAATACTCCGTAACGTAGGCTAACAAGGGCTCGGACGGTGTTTCAGCGAAGCCGACGCTAGGCATGTAAGAGCTCTCTTCGAGACTTAGGTTATCGAAGTGGTCGTTGAACTCATCCTCTTCCTCCTCCTCTTCTTCCTCCTCTACCATGTCGCCACTGCCCAGCAAATACGAAACGCAAAAGGAAGCCATCATGGCATTCCCTTTGGCAAGAGTAACGCTGAAGGCAGCAGCTGCGCCCGTCCGAATCCTGTCTGAGAGAAGGTACTCATGCACGGTGAAGTGTGCAAGCCTGACATCAGCTAGACTGTTTGCCCCTGACGCACTGACGAGACTGGAGCAAATGTCGAGAATGAGACTTGGTTTGAACAGCCTCTCACCCGAGTCAAATGAACAGTCATCGTCCCGTGCACCCTTGACAGCGACCGCTTCAGCGAGCTCCAGGAGCTTTAGGGGCCGCCGCGTGCAGGCGAGCCAGTGGAGCGCTACGATGGCATGATATCGGTATTCCTCCTCTATGTTCATGATGATTCGCTCATACGTATGATCCAGTGTCTTTGGGAGGGCTTCGAGTGTTCGATGTACCGCCGTTCTGTTCATGCATCGTCTCAGTGTTTCCAGCTGGCAGAACACCCAGCGAAACCTATATATGGACATCAGTGTGATATTGGGGCAGCAGGTGGTAGGCAAGTTCAAACTCACATCCCTCCGGCCTTCTGTACTAGCACAGTCTTTACTCGACGTTTGTCAGATGACGGCCATTTTCTCATTTTGATGTCAGTTGACAACATATGGTCCACATATATGGAGATGTCACCATCCACCTTGCCGCTAGGAATTGCGATGGTCTCGTCAGCGGCTCTCTTCATGACTTCATGAATATCGCTTAGCTTTCGACTTGTGACGAGCATCCGGATGTTTCGACCGGACGAGGATATTGTCCGGATAAGGGACAGCATTTGAGGTCTGTACGCCTCTTCACACTCATCCAGCGCATCCACGACGATGTAGATACAGCTCCAGTGATGTTCAATGGCTTGCAAAGCGTTCCAGAGCGTCTCCTCATTCGGGCGGCCCCATGCCTGGTCTGTGGCGCCATGTTCGGGAAACAATGCCTGCACAGGACCTGGCACAAGCTCCAGACTCCGACACAGCTGAGCGATGACACAAGACAAAAAGCTCGTTGAGTTGCGTTTAGATGGATCGCTGTAGTCGAAATAGAAGTACGCTAGGGCCGCCTGTCGTTGAAGTCCCTGGCTGATTCTATGCCGCATGTGTTCAACGACACTTGAACTAAATTGATGCACATATAACCTTTAGCTACTGCGTTCTTATAAGGTGGATTCAATGCGTTGCGCATGCTGTCTTAGACAACTTACCTCAAAATGGTTTTCCCGCAGCCAGCTAAACGTGGCAAACATTAGTTAGGGGCAAATGTAGTATTGCTTGGAAGGTCTACGCACGAATGCCATGCAACCACACGAGTGGGCACGATGTGTTGTCACGCCAGCCTAAGAACTCCTGGCTGTCGAAAAACCATTTGCCAGTTGATTCTTGGAATTTGGTTCGCGCAAACGTGTGGTTTCTGTCGTTGTCCACTGTCTCGAGGAGGCCGATGTTGTGTAATGCATTTGTACCTAAAGTGGACCAGTTAGATTGGATCGCGCAATTGGTGCAACACGCTACACACCTTTCTGCGTCGCGGCGATGCCTTTCACATCCCTCCAGATGTCCTTCACAATTGCGCTAGCCGTTACGAATTAGTAAACTCCAATCCTATAAAATCTCGGATTACAAGCTCACGTATTTCCCAAGCTTAATGCCAGATGCAGGTTGCTCTTCAGTCTGGCCAATGCCGAAATGCGCTTCTCGACCTCTTTCTCTCGAAAGGGCCACAACAAAGCACTCTTGACTTTTGAGCCGCCACTACTGATGCCCAACTTGTTGTGTATTTCAAGCAACGTAGCCTGGCAGTCTTTCAAAGTCGTGTCGATGCTCTTCATAAACTGCATCTCGGCTACGTTCCCCCGTCGGCTCTTTCTTCTTCAGCATGTTCCTCCACCTGCTCGAGTATATCGCGGAGTGATTTCAGTTCGCGTCGAAGATCGTCGGCCGACTTATTGGCGCCTTTCGCATCTCGAATGTATTCGGTCGTTACGCGGATGACTGTCGCTGTCACCTGTAGCACGGCGACGATGCTAGATGCCGCAGCTATAGCCTCCATTTCGATACAGGATTCGTCAAGCGATCGGGTCTGGAAAAGCAATGGCGTTCAGTAAGACTACTCGCATCGAGGAGCATGTCGAGGGCTTACTTGCGAAGTGGCCTTTGGATGAATTTTTGCATTTGACACTGCCTCAGCCAACACCTGCGACGGCGTCTCAGCCTGGCCCTTCAACCCGGCGCACTGGAACGCCACGCTCAGCCAATCGAATATGCCAATTAACCGCCATAACAAATAAAATATGGCGCGATAGGCAACCTGCTTTACCAGTGCTACATACCCCACTTCAGCTGTTCAAACGAAAGTGCAATTCGTAAAGTCTCGCAGCTCAACGTTGTTCACCTTGACATTCTTTCCCAGCTCGTAAGAGGCATGCTAGAAATAATGACGAAGAGTAGAGCAATTCACCAAGTTTCTCGACTAGGTAGTCTTTTCAATCCACGGGCGAATATAGCCTTATTCCCAAAGGTCAACATTCAAGCCGCAAGAACAATGTCAACGAAAGCTATGGGTACGCAAGGCCTCGACCAAAGTCTCCGGACCTGGCAAGCTTCGTTTGACTCCAGGTCTAACCCCGCCGGCAACGATTTCAGAAGTATGCGAGCATGCATCCATGTCAGAAACCCCAATACCAACGCGCTTTGCTGACAATCAACCTATCAGGTGACACGGTGACTCTTCCAAACGGCGATATGTTGTCGTCTATCCTTCTCCAGTCTACTTCCTTCGGCGATGATGTCTTCTCCGAAGACGGGCCAACCAACTACCTCGAGGAGTACATTGGAGAATTGACCGGAATGGGTAACGCCGTTTTTGTTCTTTCGGGAACCATGGGGAACCACACGGCGATACGATGCCACTTGAAGCAGCCACCGCACAGCATCGTCTGTGACCGTCGAAGCCACATCTTTGAGTACGAGTGCGGAATGGCTTCAATGTTCTCGCAGGCGCACTTGATCCCCGCGCTACCGCAGAAGGAGGCCTACCTGACTCTCGAGGACATCATCCCCAACATCGTACCCGACGACGGGGACACGCACGGGGCACCGACGAGGCTCATTACGCTGGAGAACACCTTCTGGGGCAGGGTCACGCCGCTGGCGGAAGTCCAGAGAATTTCCGAGTACGCCCGATCCCACGGCATAGCGCTCCACATGGACGGTGCCCGGCTCTGGAACGCTTGCTACACCAACTCCATGGCCTCTCTGGGTGCGGCTGAGGCGTCTGCCCAAGCCAGGGCCACGCTGAAAGAGTACTGCGGATACGTCGACTCCGTGTCCATGTGCTTCTCCAAGTCGCTGGGTTCCCCTACTGGCGCGGTATTGGCTGCCCACTCTCCGCAATTCATACAGCGGGCGAGACATATCAGAAAGGCTCTCGGGGGCGGCATCCGTCAGTCAGGTGTCTTGGCGGCACCGGCACTCGTTGCTGTGGACTCGATTTTCCTGTCTGGGGAGCCCCTGATGCATGCCGTGAAAATGGCACGAGAGCTGGAGCAAAGCTGGGTGGAGCTGGGAGGGCTGACCCAGTCTGGCCTCGGACAAGAGACAAACATGGTATGGCTAGATTTGAAAGCCGCGGGGGTCACCGACGACGAGTTTGTGAAGATTGCCGAAAGGGAGGGCGTCAAGGTCTTTGACGGGCGCATCGTTACCCATTACCGTAAGTATATCTCACTTGAGACGTGTTTGGACGGCTCCTCTTGTATGAGTCTGCTAACTGTGGCAAAGAAATCACAGAGAGCGCAGTCGAAGCACTTAAACGAACTTTCAAGAAGATTCTTGTGGGTAATTAGGGTATTGAGAACCATCTTGAAGACTACCGAGATGGGGCAGATTGGCATGACTCCGGCATTATATATAGACTATAAACAGAGGCTTGTGAACCTCATTCCCGCATTTGGTGACAATAAAACATGTGCTCCTATTCCAGATTAGCATATGGACATATTAAAAACATGGCGCCCCTGAAGGACGTGAAGAGCTACTGGTGTGTTAATGTATCTTCGCTGTCTTTTACGTTTTCAATGTTCTTTCGTGATTTTGTCAAGATATTATTCTCTCAGCCGTCAATGCAGATTCGGTGTTGAGTACAAGAGACCGCTCCAGAATGATATATAGTGTAACAATGGCATTATCAGCAACTAGGCCACCACGGATTTATCCCAGGCGACAATTCATTCAAATTCCAACCGACGCCAATCGTGGGCATAGAAGATATCGCCGCCAGTATGTCGGCCGAAGACCACTCGCTGTTGATGTCTGGCATGTCACCACCAACTACAGGAGGTACTAGGGCTTGGCCAAGAGGCGACCCATCTTCCTGTTCCGACGACGCCACTGCGCCGTTTCTGTTCGTACCCTGTCCCGAGGAGCCTGGTGCAGGTGCAGGTGCCGCTTTCGATTTCGGCACCGCCAGCAGAATCCGCGCCAACTCCTGAATCTCCCTCACATACCGCGCCGCCCGGGTCCACGTCTCCGCCAACGCCTTGAGACACCCAATAATCAACCGCAGCTGATTGCGGCCCACCGCGAGTTTCTCGTCGGAGAAGATGGTGCGGCACGCCGACAGCAACGGAATCGCCCCCGTCGTCACCATGCAGACGATGAATGGCGTGTGGCTGAACCGCTCAGCGGGCAAGGCCAGCAGCCGCACCTGCGCCTCTATGGCGCGCAGGCACCGCGTCGTATGCACGATGAGGGACTCCTGGGCGATGGGCTCGTCGGAGGGGTAGGTGGTGCAGCTGGACATGGTCTCGAGGGGGTGGAAGAGGAGTTTGGAGAAGGGGCGGTGGACGGTGAGGGTGGCGCTGGTTGGTTGGATATGCATATTAGTGGTGACCAACCTAAGTATGAATATCGCCTTGGTATTTGAACTTGAGAGCATTCGGGAAAATAAATAGCGGAAGACGTACGTGTGGACAAGCATGTGAGCCTGGAACATGAGCTCGTCTATCTCCCCGCTCTCTGACATGACCTCCCGCTTGGACTCGGGGAGGAGGTGAAGCCATCCGTCTATGACGGTGTCGATCTCTTGTATGACCAGTGCCGAACCGTGCGGCTTTGTCAACGGCGGGATGGATTTGAGTGCGGAGGTAATACTGCGGTAGGCCCCGACCAGGTGGGCAAAGGAGGAGTATCCAGGTCCGTCTGTCTCGAGTTCCCGGGCGCAGTAGTCGTCCCAAGTTCGCGGGGTCGGTATTGTCTGTTGTACTTAGGGTAAGGATACTGTAGTTTCAAGAACATCTGGGGCAGCCAAAAGAAGAATTCCAGCAAGAGGGTGTCGGAAAGGGGGCGGTGCACTTACCTCACTTTCATACTCCTCCTCCTCACACGGGAGATCTACCGTCGTCTCAATTTCACAGACGCGAAAAGAGAAGCTTCTGTCCGTCGCCGCCGTCGAGGCCTCGACGCTGAGCAGTTGCCACCAGGTTCTCCTGAAGCTCTCTTCCAGCACAGCGTCCCCCGCGCCATGCCCAGTAGCGAAGATGCGATGTTGCATCCCTAAATTCACTGCCATATTTATAGCGGCATTGAGCTGCTCGTACGCCCTGGGCTTCTCGTCGGACCAGTAGAGTGCCACAGAGTAGAGCAGGTGGCATTGCACCATAAAGGGAGAGGGCATTGGACTTTTGGGCAGGGCAGGTTGAGGTAGTATACCCTCTTTTGACCGAGAGCGTGACTGGAATAGCGAACCGATATACTTCATCACAGAAATTAGGGGGTATAGTTTCTCTAGTAACCCCGGGTCTTCGATCAAACGTTCTAGAGCCGGCTTGGGGACCACGCAGGGGTGGAATTTGTGAAAATGAAGATAGTATGAGTCGAAATTTGCGTCGGGGAATACACTTGTCCTGGCTGTTTCGTCATGATAGACAGATCCCAAAGAGTCGGTCGTGGACACACCGGACATCGTGTTGTAGCTGTCCTCGGATGGCCGGTGCTGGCTGGACGGAGTCTCCACAAACATCTTCAGCCAGTCGGGTTCCTCGCTCCGGTCTTGGCGCTGAGCAACAGCTGCAGACCCATCCCGCGACTGATCGGATCCGGCAATCGACGGCGACGATGTTGATGTGATCGACTCTTTGGCGGACTCTGCCTCGAGTCGCCGACGCCGTGCTTCCAATGCGGCCCGGTCGAGCCCACCTCGCCGCGACTTGGCGTACCGGCACGTTTTCCCATCGGCGATGCACCGGCGGCATTGGGGCTGTTCGGCGCTGCAGCGCACATGCCGCTCGCGACAGGGGATGCAGGCCAATACTACCCTCGGCTTATTGGCTTTCCGCGAAGTCGCCGTCTCTGGTATGGTGCTCATTGTGGCAAAACCTGTTATTGTCGTGCCAGAATTGGTTTTGGGATGGATTGACGAACTGGCGAACTGAATCGGGCTGGCCGGGAATTCGTGTTAGCCGCTAAACCCCTGAGTAACGCCCTTTTTAAGCGGGGAGCACTGAGATCTTAGGGCGCTGGCGGCGAGTGAGTCAGCACACGCCGCTCGGGTACTCGGGGAACCGTTTAGCGGGTAACCGCGTAATTCTGCGGCGGCTTGCAGGTCCATGCAACAAAAGCCCATGTCAGCACTAGGCAATCCTACTGCTCCAATCAAGTCCCACGATTCTCAACGGCTTTTGCGAGTAAACGAGTCCCCGGGTTCCACGCCGCACGGGAGATGCTACACGGCATTTTGGAAATGCTCTCGATGCCGTTGAGCAACCATCGCATGATGGCGCTGGATATTAAAAGAGGCCTTGGGACTGGATGGGAATGGTCAATTGATCGGATCGATAACACCTAAGTAACAGCTACAACGACTACCTAGAAACAACAAATCGCCAAACCACCAACATGACCAAGAGAATCATCGTGATCGGAGCTGGCTTCGCGGGCCTGCTGAGCGCTCTCGCCGCCCAGCGTCTCATTACCATGTCACTTCAGAACAGCAGCTCCAGCTCGGAGCCAGCCCAAGACATCGAAGTGGTCGTCATTGCGCCCGAGGCCAAGCTGGTGGTGCGCCCCCGACTCTACGAAGAGAACGTCGCCGCCATGAGCGCACCCCTGCAAGAGCTGTTCAAAGTTACCGGCATTCGCTTCGTGCAGGGAAGCGTGGAATCCATCGATGTCGAGACCCAGCAGGTAGCCAGCGTGGATGCGGCGGGACTGCGCTCCACACTATCCTACGACCGCCTCGTCCTTGCGGCCGGTAGTGACAATGTATTGCCTGCGAATGTCCCCGGGCTGAGCGAGCACACATTTGCCATTGACCATCTCAAGAGCGCTGTTCGATTGGAAGCGCACTTAAGGAACCTGCCTTCGGTCCCCGCGGCGACACCAGGGCGCAATACCGTGGTAGTCTGTGGCGGCGGGTACACCGGCCTCGAGCTAGCCGCCGAGCTGCCCGGCCGTCTGGCGAAGATCTCTGGCCTAAACGGAAGCAACACGCGGGTCATCGTCATCGAGCGTGCCGATGTGGTGGGACCCGATCTCCCGTCCAGCATGCGCCCCCTCGTTCTGGAAACCCTGGAGCGCCTCGGCGTCGAAGTCAAGCTGGGCACCGCCGTCAGCAGCATCGATGCGACCGGCATTACGACTGATACCGGCGAGCGCATCGAGACGATCACCCCGATATGGACGGCCGGCACCGTCGCCGCGCCCCTGACGCGACAAATCCCCGGGACCAAGGACCGCTTCGGCCGCCTGATGGTAGATGCCCACCTGCGCTGCCCCGAGGCCAGATCCGTCTACGCCGCCGGCGACACCGCCTGCGCGCGTACCGACGAAGGCGACCTCTCGGATATCGCAAGCGCCCAGTACACCAAGATGTCCTGCCAGCACGCCCAGCCCATGGGTCGGTACTCGGGCCACAACGCCGCCGCGGACCTGCTGGGACAGCCCGCACTGCGATACAGCCAGGTTATGCTGGGAACCGTTCTGGACTTGGGCCGCCACGACGCCCTCTTCGCGGCCGGGACCGGGGACGAGGCCGTGGTGGCGCTGGCGGGGGCGGCGGCGAAGCCGCTCAAGCGCTGGATCAACGAGACGTTGATCTACCCGCCCCTGGCTGACGATCCGGAGGGGGCGTTGGCGGCGGGGGATCCGGTGAACCGGACGGTGGTGCCGGCAGGGCTGGGGTGTTGAGCGGAGTTATTATTCTAAATAGGGCGAGAGGGCATGGTGGGTTGCTGTGTTGCTTGCCGGGTGACTGGTTTCGTGGTGGGTCAGCTTCCCATTCTATCGTTATTTCGGTTCATGTAATTATCCACAGCGGGGATACTCCATTTCCTTTCTACCCATTTATATAAATATCATAGTCTGTCGCCTGAAGATGGGATATTGTTACTATCATTCACTATCCATATTATTCCATTGCCTCCTTCGATATGCCTCCTCTCTCTTCGTATGCCTGGGCTCCCGAGAAGGAGCACGGGGCGTATGGCTACGACCAGCTACTGGAGATCATCGCCGCCAACGACGCCGAGGCACTAGACGAATACTTAGAGAAGTATAACCCACAGACCATAGAGGAGGGCACAGACGAAGATTGGCGTATTGTACGCGTCTTGGAGGAGCCAGGGTACTGGGGCGATAGGTTCTGGGAGGCCATCCGGTTCGGAAGCGTCGACGTCTACCACCAGCTCGTCGTGTACCAGAGGGACCAGGCCGCCGCCGGGTCAAACCTGCTGTCCCCTCCGGAGTCTCCGTTGCTGCAGGCTTGCCAGCATGACCACGTGGACATGGTACGATATCTGCTGCGCCACTCGGACGACGTCGCGGCCGATCTCGCGGCCGTCGGCAACTACGGCAGGACAGCGCTCCTCGCTGCATGCGACACCCGCTGCGAGGAGATTGTTGGCATGCTTCTGGACTACGGTGCCAACGTCCGGGATCACACAGACTGGCTCTATTATGACCATGGCGCGACGGGAAATGAACGGAAGGGTCACGAAACGGTTTTGAGTCTGGCCATTCCGTACGTGGGGCCGGCGCTCCTGCGGCGCCTCATCGACCTCGGCGCCCCTCTTCACGCACCGCTGTTGGGATTCAAAAGACGCTATGAGGGTGTCACGATCCTGCACATCGCGGCCACGTATGCCAACTCCACCGCCGTGGAGATACTATTAGACACGCCCGAGGGGCGGGAGATGGCCGGTATGCGCGACAAGCTGGGCCGCCTGCCCATCCACTGGGCGGCCAACTGCGGCCACCACGATCTCATGACCCTAAGCCAAGACCTAATCCGCCGCGCCGTGGAGACGATGAAGTTGTTGCTACCGCAGTCGCCCGTCAACGGCCTCGACTCCCTGGGCAACACGCCCCTACACCTCGCCGTCCGATGCTCTCATATGTGGAGCAAGGGATCGTCGACGGAACCAGCCGAGGGACAAGACCGGTCTGCTTTCCGCCACGCCATCTCTCACCTGCTTCTCAAGAACGGCGCCGACGCCGCGCTTCGCAACCAGAAGGGCGAGACGGCGTTGGGAATCCTCGTGGGGTTACAGTTTGATACGGCGCCGACAGAGCTGATCGCTAGACTTCTCGACCGTGGCGGTGCTGACGTGAATGAGGCCGCCGATGCGCTGGGGAACATGCCGCTGCACCACGCGGCGCGCAATCTCCCGCGGGGGCTCGGGGCGGTGCGGTTCCTGCTCGGGCGGGGCGCGGATCCGGGACTGGCGAATGCGGATGGCGATACGCCGGCGCACGCGGCGGCGCGGAGCCAGGGAGTCCCGGGCGAGAACCAGCACAAGGACGTGTCGCGGGAGATTGAACAAGTGCTGGGCCTGATGTTTGAAGTGGCTAGCAGCGGCAGCAGCGGCGAGGAACGCAACCACCTACGCGATCGGCTCAATGCTGCGGGCATGACACCGCAAGAGGTCTTGGGCGAGGAGCTGGCCGACTTGGCGAGGAGGATCGAGAAAAGGGGGATCGAGAGGGAGAAGTCAAGGCTAAATAGGTTGGCGAGAGGGGGGTACAGAGGGAGGGGGAGAGGGATGTGAGTTTTGATAGGGGAGAGCCTAGGCAAGCTGGATAACGATGTTGCACAGATGAGATGGATACTACAGCAAGAATCAAAAAGCTGAGCGAAGGTCTAAGAAATTGAAAGTGTCTTGATTGATGTGGTCTACCACATCTGACCAACGGGTCTGGGAAAACTGCAATGCTAAAAGCCCTTTCCCCTGGTCAGAGTGTATTTACACATGAACGAGCGGTACTAGCCAACCAGCCAGCCAGCCCCTCCTCCCCTAGTCTTGATGTCAACAGCCGACACCGTATACCATTGGACAAAGGAAAATCTTCGGCCGTCTCATCCCAAATGCCTCAAATCCCCACCCCTCCCTGAGTCATCTCCCTTCCTGTTTGTTTTCGCTCAAGTGCAGCCCGTCGGCCTGTTATCCAAGCAGAAGTTGACGCACTGGCCGCGCCGGGTAATGTACCGAATCCTCCCCTGCTCCGAGTTGGGCGCGACGCACAGGGCAATCGTTTCGGTCGTGGGGACCAGCAGGTCGCCGTACGTAAGGCCCGGCACGCGCCGGTTGGTGTGGGCGCAGCAGTAGGCCGTGGGGGCGCCCGAGTTCACCCTGGCGATGCAGACCGAGTTGCCGTTGCCCGGGATCGTGTTCCTCTGCATGATGGCCAGCTGGGCCTCCAGGTACAAGCACAGATTCAAGGGCGGCGAGTTGGTCGCCAGGCACTGGGTTTGCTGGAACTGGGTACAAACAGCACGCTTGTCCTTAATGGCCAGGGGAGCAGCAGGGGAGGAGGAGTCCGCATCCTCGGGCTCGGGGAGCGGCGCTGCTTGAGGATCGCCCCGGCGCTGCTGCTGAAGACTTGGAAGTGGATGGACGAGCCGTTCGCGTTGACTGGTTGCAATTCCTCGTCGACGATGGGGTTCGGGAAGGGCATTTGTCGAAGGTCCAGCCCCGCGTCGGGGGTAGGCGCGGGCGTGGCGAGCACCACCGACGACGGGATGCTGCCAAGGACGGCAACGCAAGCCAGGAATTTGTTGGTGAAGATCATGGTAATAGCGTTCGTGGTGATGGGATTGGGGGACTTGGAATGCTCGGGTTTATAATATGCTGTTGATATGATGGGAAGAAGCGGTAGTTGTTGAGTGTTGATTGATGGTGCCGAACGAACATTTTCACCACCTTGGCGAGGAATTCGGACCCTTTATATAGTGATATCTCAGTCTCATTGTCTCCACTCCAACATTTCACCTTCTCGCCACTTCTTGGAGAGGTTCTTCGCGAAGGAGGTTTGCACTGCATGAAGTCTAGAGCATCTAGACTTCCCCTGGTCCATCGACTAATACTGACTGCAAAGAGATGCGTTCTGTGATAATGTGAAGGTCTGCCATCCACCCACCTCCCTCCCTCCCTCGTTAGCGTCTCTGCTTCAGAGACCTTATTGCATTCGCCGTCGCCCACTGGACCACCACCGCCGACTCCGAAATCCCCGTCTCGGCAAGTTAAAAAGCTGGTCACCACACCCTCCAAACGCCGTGGCCGATGCGGCCGCTCCATCAGGTCGGGGGAGAGGAAGAGTGTAGTATAGACCGATGACCTATCCAATTTGTCTTGTTTCGCCGATCAAGACGCTAGATGAGGGCCAGCTGATAACTATACACGAGGCGCTAGGAGCTGAGTGTTTGAAACGACATTAGCGGCGACTCGTACTACAGAGTTGGTGATACACAGGAATCTAGACTAAGACGCTTAAAGCTTCCTCCCCGTCAGTCTCGAGTAGAGCAAATCGCCACATATCTAGAGTGGGATCTCTCTAGATCTTACCATCGGGCATCGAAATGACAACATTTAAGTGTGTGTATTAAGGTTTCTATAGCACCAGCTCTTACGGCGATCGATTGAGAGACTGGACGCCAGAAAACGATTACTCTTAAAGATAACTAGACTATATATGTAACTGCAAGCAATCGAACTCTTAAAACTCTCTTAGCGGAAGGAGGAGGGGAAAAACCCTTCCTCTATCCCCTTGACCGCTGAATACTGCAATAAGAGTGGGAACTCTTTTTTTTATGTGATATATCCAATTAAACAGCGTACATTTCTTACTCCAACACCTGGCACACGCCGTCCTTTAGCCCATGCCTCCAATCACATATAACAGAATGTGTCTCCACTCTTATTATAGTATTCAGCGGTCAAGGGGATACGGCTTGGAACCGTAGAGGGAGGGGGGAAACCTCCTCGAGAGGGAATCAACTTTTCGAGACAATCGGGAAAGGTAATAACTCTTAAATGACGTATAATGTCTAATACATCAATGTAAAACCCAGAAAATGACGTGTAAAGTTTAAACCGATAAGGCGTCGCCGACCGCCCTTCGACGTCCACTAGAACCAGCTTACTTGCGTCGGTACAGTTTAACCACTTGACCATGTGGCATCGAAATGACAACATGATTGGGTGGCCCCAGGTTTGTGCTCCCAGGACTAGAAGCCCCACCAGTTCATGAAAGAGTTGGCGATCTGTCTTACAAGTAGTTCAAAGTGGCTGAGATCACGAGACGGTGAAGATATCAAACACCCAATAGGGACGGTGAAGTTAATGGAAAGATGCCGCTTCTCAGTACTACCCGAACGAAGAAAAAGGAAAAGGAAGTCAAACCCAACACCCCGTAGCAAAATCTCAAACGCCCACTAACTCGTGCACCCGCTTGATCTCCTCATTCGCCAACTTGACTCGCTCCTGCACTCGCTCTCTGAACTCCGAGTCCCTCGTGCTATCCAAAGCCACATCCTCACTCCTGATCATGTCCAGCGTTTCCCGGAGACTCTCAAGGTGCGAATATACCGTGGTGCGTAGCTCCTCTTGAAGCTTATCTGCAATATCGTCGAACGTGGCTTTAAACTTGTCTATGAGTTCCTGGGGCAAAGTGTCTCTTCTCAAAACGGTTTTAAGCATTTTTTCTCGACGAAGATGACCGCCCTTGCCTTGTCATGTCCCTCTCAATCAGCTTACTGTTAGACTTGAAATTTTGATCCACGTACCGCATTCAGCGAGACAACACCTGTATACTGCTTCCATTGCTTGTCCGAAGAAGGAGGACCTGACGACGGAGAGCGCATCGATCCTCAGAATGCTACGCCACATCAGTAAATGCCGAATTGAGGCGTCATTGTAACTTACTTGATATCTCCGACTGCCCTTTCACATGCAGTCTCCATATCCCTTTTCAGAAGATGCTGTCGTGTGTTGATAACTCCCCTCAAGGCCAGAATAGCAGGATTGGAGCCGTCAAGTTTCTTATCTAAGACAAAACTCAGTAAATTGTAAACGCTTGGTGCCAGGAAAAGGTGCGGCAGGACAAGTTCGTAGGTTTACCCCCTTACCTATCGATCTTATTGCAAAGTCCATGTACGTTTGGGCGCGAGATATGACTCGTTCATAGGTTTTCTCGAGAGACGAACGGAGCTGTGAGTAGAGCGGATCCAAGTCCTCGATCATCTTCCCGATAGCCTTTTCGTTCCAGTCGTGGCTGCGTACCACGGTGCCGCAAGGCTCTCCAGAGGTTCGACTGTAAACTGCATGTCTACCTATAGTAACATGTTAGCAGCTTCAATTGGCGATTAGCGGGCTTCAAAGCAAACTCACGGTCTACCCACTATAATACCCGTGTTCATTTTAGTTACTATTATCAGTGAAAACAGCATTTGTGGATAAGAGACATACATCATCCCAATCCCAGGTGACGCCGATTAGATCTGCGCTCCAACAAGGAAACTTCATGGCTGTGAGATCTGGGTTAGTATATTTCAGTTTTAAGAGGAATTAAACTCACTACAGTAATTGTAAATACGACTCTTGAATAAGTCTTTTGTCGTTGAAGCAATAGTGTTGATCTCGCTCGTGCCTCTCAACAAGTCCTGCTTCAAGTGTTAGTAACCCTTTTGAAAGTCAGGCAGAACCGGCAAATTCTTAATTACCCGCTTTAATTGGAGTTCTGTCGTATCCAGAGCGTTCTTGACGTCCTGTTTCGTGTCTGGTGTTGGAACCTCAGACCCAGATTGCACCCATAGATCGACATCGTAAACGAGAGCTGGTATACGATGCTTGATGTAGTGGTCTGCCACCCTTCGCTGGCTTTCCGAGGCCATGCCCATGCAGTACTGTCTCACCGCGGGAATCCCGCTGAGCTTCAGCCAGTCTTGCACGTCCAGCTTGTCATCGTCTCGATTATCCCAGTAGTATGTGTTGCTGACACAAAAGATGGCCGGTTTCTGCATCGGTATCTTTTTCTCGTAAAGTTCTCTCAGCTTGCGTTTGGTGTCTTCGTTCTGGGTGTCGATTAGATGGCCACGTAGTCTGGTTCGCGTTAACTACTGGCTGTCAGGGGGTTTGGATAAATATAAAATCTGACTCACCTGACAACCTGGTCTTGGTGATTGGAACTTCGTTTAACAAATTAGTATTGCCATTGCCAGCACGGCATGACTGCGTCACTCACAGAGCGCTATTGAGCTTTCGACGAAGCCGTTTTCTCTCACCCTTCGCTCCTTCCCTCATTCCATCGTGGGACTCGTCGTACTCGATTAATGCCTTCGTGGCATCCAGTACAGCTTGCTGGGCATCCGTAACATCTTCTGAATATCTTCCAGTCAAAGCTATCTCTGTCTCCTTCCAGGTTTTGATAGCTTCATTCGCCCTGATGTGCGAAGTGTACCGATATAGACTCACGTCAGACTTTGTGCAAATTATGCCGACGTTGTCCAGCTTCGCCCATTTGGCGAGATCCATAACGTTCGCGACACCGTTGTCAGCCATGGCATTTCCCTCGATACACACCGCGAAGATGGCGTCGCATTCGATCAGTTTCCTCTCTGTGAAGTGACGACGCACGGTGTTGTGGTCACGAATACCTGCGATGGAAAGGTTCAACCTCGTCGTCGTTGATGATTCAGAAAGATACTCGCTCACTCACCTGGCAAATCAACCAAAACAAGTCCCTGACGCAGGATATGCGCGCTCAGATATATCCTGCTCATATTAGCCAGCTTCATGTAATCACCAGACCTCACTTACTTTATCTTCTTCATAAACGGCCACAAACCGTAGCCCTCACCTTGGAAATGGTCCGCGGTAAGCCTCGCCAGGGCTTTTGAGCAAGATCTCAAATCAGGGAAAGTTGTTCGTTCCACTTCGCCGAAGCACGGCAAAATGTCGCTTAGCCAACCGTAAAGCACGGCAAGGCCTTCCCCTTCCGTCATCTTTGTGAAAGGAGGTCCTTTCGAGAATTGCCCGCGGAACATAGCCTCCAATGTATGCTTTGCACCTTCAGCCATTTCCTTATGGTGGTCTCGCTCCTCCTTATCGATCGTGAGCTCGTTCAGATGAAAGTTCCGGTAGACTTGTAGCAATTGCACCAACTGCTTAGACATTTCTTCTTCCGTGTATTGGTGTGATTCGACGATGAAATAGGTTCGGTCGTGGTAATGGTACTCCGTGGCGACTCGAACGCAAGCCGCTCCAGCGTCGCTCTGACATCAATCTCGATTAGCCCAGATTCTAAAGTCAGTCGAGATCTTCGGGATTTCCCCTTACTCCATGCGCCAGATCATGATGGTCCAATAGTGAGTTCAACAGACTGCGTTTTCCTAGATATGGAAGTATAAGTTGGACGTCCGGCATCAGAACATACAAACATACCGACGCCCGAGTCGCCCACAAATGCAACAGTGCGAGTAGCTGGGCAGTGAAAGGCTGATAGCGTCTGTGCTTCATGATGCAGGCGCAACACTTTCGAGCTGAGACTAGAACCAAATTCGTCGCTCGCCAACGTGTCCTGTATGCTAGACATGAGCTTTTTAGCATCTCGAAAGGCAGACTGAAAGTTGGGCTCATTGAAACGATCTCCTGGTGTGATTTCTTCCCTGGCATAATGGGCTGGGACATCCAATAAAGCGGACTGCCTGTGGTCAACACCTTGGAATAGTAAAGGTGCATATGGCTCTCGTGAAGGCTCGGAGGTCTGTAGTCCAGGGGACACGTCGCTACTTTCATCGCTTAGGGTGTTCAAAGCATCGGTGACCTCCGGTATTCTCATCGGTGTGGCGAGAGGAGTGGAACCTCCCACGTCCTGGGGCCGTTGATCGATCTCGGTGAGTTCACCATCGCGCCCTGGGGTCGGTGTGGTGGGTGTGGTGGGTGACTCGTTCGGCGCTTCATCGCCGCCGTGGGAGGTACCGGGCGTCGTTGGAGGGGTGAAGAGTACGGAAGAGGCGCCAGTGCTCGCGACTTCAGAAGCTTCTGCATCTTGTGTTACGGGTTCGACCGAGGGAAGGACGTTGGCTGTGAAGTGGGAGCCCGTAGGGTCTTCATCGCCGTTGTCTGCTCCTGATCTGCTGTCGCCCCGGAAAGTTCGAATGCCACCCGAAGACTCTGGCGCCGCTCGGCGGGGTACGGTGAACGTGAAGTCGAAGTTGGAAGTCTACACTGGATTAGCTTTGATGGTGCGGCTTTCGGTGCTTCACGTACGTCAGTCGCCGCCATTGTGTGTGATGGTCGAGCGCATGAGTTCCCCCAGAGGGGCGATAGGAGGGTATGAGATTAAGGCGTATCTAGTGCAGTGCTGCGTGCGCCTTTGTTGATGCCAGAGAATATTCCCAGAACTTGCAAGCATTGCCAACTCGATCACCTGGGAGTGAAGTAACGATCGGTTAGCATAAAGATTGGGATGCCTCCCTCTCGTAAAGGGCGTGCATGCGAGCCCAGCCAACACGGTCTCGGCTAACCTGAGTTGGCCGATCACCTCTATTCTGACTGGCTGTTAATGTGACTGCATTGAGATGTGTACTTGACAGGGTCCTGGTCTAGGCCGGATGGTCGGTTTTACGGTCTGCAAGACCATCAAGCCCGGCTCTCTTTCACTCCTGTTTGATGACTACTTAGAGTCGTATCTATTCGTATCTGCAGGCCAGACACTCCGTGAAACATTCAAAGCATCAGTTGACCGTTTTGACCGATGCATGCGGCCATATGCATGTGACTGTAGTTCATCGGCGCCTACGAGCGCAGTTGAAGAAGTGCAATAATATCACTGTCCCCCTATTGGCTAGACAAGGACTCCAATGTGACTGAGTAGAACATGGTTCCCCTGATCCAATTGCTTCATGTATGCAGATATCGTTCGACATCAACATTGGATGGCCAGATTTGAATAGCATGGATGCAAAAGCTATAATTGAATGATAAGGAGTCGCTACTAATAAAAGCTATTCTGAGTTATGTTCGCCCAAATCCAACCAAAGATTCCTGGAAAGTTCGCTGAAAGCCCCCCAAAAAACAGGGGGCTTGGCTCAGCGCCAACCCCTCATCGCCAGCCCCCTAGTCACCCCCAACTTGCCCTAACCGAAAGCTTACGCAACCAATCCCTCTAAACCAAACGCCATGCCAACCACAACCCCCTATCCCTCCAAAACCGTAGGTTTCAGTTTCAGTATGTGATCATAACAGCCTTGTTCACATACTCCGCATTCCTCTGCAGCAGCAGATTCTGCGCAATCCATTTCCCAGTATCCTCCCTCGAGATGAAGTACCCAATCGCTTGAGACACTCGCCCCTCCTTGAAATCCTCAACCCCGACCCGGATGGGCTTCTCAGTCTCGCCATCCGACAGCAAGCTGGGCCGCACGATGGTGTAGCTCTCGCCGCTGTTCCTCAACGACTCCTCCATGGCCTCCTTGTCGATGTGCGGCACCTTCAGCATCCAGCCGTAGACGGGGTACAGCGCCAGCGGGTAATCGCGACCGTGCTTGGACAAGCCCGTGGTGCTGCACGCGACGATGTGCGGGCGGCCGGTCGCGCCCTTTTGAGCGCGCAGGCCCGCGATCGCTTCGATGACGCAGACCATGGCGGTCCGGCATACCGAGGGGTCGTCGATGCTCATTTTGTGCAGGATCGGCTTGGCGCCGACGGTGAAGACGATCTCGTCCACGAGAGAAGTTCCATCAGCTTTGAGCAGGCACTTGGCGACGTCGGCGGTGTTCTTGGCATTGCCCTCCACCACGCGAAGATTTGGCGTGGTCTCCGGCGCAAAGATGGAGGTCAGTTTGGCTGGGTAGCGGCAGAGGGCGATGCACTGGTGGCCCGCTTTGAGGGTGTATCGCAGCGCCGAGAGGCCGGTGCCACCGCTGGCGCCGAAGAAGGCGACTGTCTTAATCTCGCTGCTCATAATTGATAGAGTCGAGGATTATGTGTATTGGTACTGGTAATAGAGAAACTGCACGGTGAACCTTTTAGACAAGCGCGCACGATGTGTAAGTGCTTTTGGTCAGTTTGAAGTCGAGCGAAGTGGATTGATTTCAGCTCTGGAGTAATGATGAGGTGGCTGCTGCATTATTTCAATGATCATGGGCATGATGCGTTTCCCGTTATATATCTCTAGTTCTCCTACTGTCAACGTAAGCTTCGATTGAGCTATTCGCGTCCTATTTCTTTGGTGTAGGCGGTTGCCTTGAGTCTCGGCCGTTTCTCGCGTCCTCTTTCGGGGTGGATTCGCTTCGCTCGCCGCCACATGACCACCTCAGATGGGCTAGCTGGGGCAAGCCACAACATTTCCCCTACACCAGCCACCTGCCACCAGCCGATACCCGTCAGCGCGATATGCTGACTACCTACTTCCATGCCGAGATGGCAGCGACAGCATCTTCGCCATATCCTCGCTTGATACCATCATGCATTGAGGAGCTGTATACCCAGACTGTCATTGGGCATACCAGGTTCCAACCGAACGGAAAAGTGTGGGACAAGCCCCAGATCCTCCGGGGGGCCCCTTTCATTCAATTACAGTATGTCGCAAGTGCCACACCCCGCCGCTGATTCGCCGGGTCCCTGGCCCGAGAAAAGCGCGAGGGATGCACCACACGCGGCCACCAAGCCACGCAGCTGCGTCGTCTGCCGCTCCCGCAAAGTACGTTGCGATAAGCTTTCGCCGTGCTCCAATTGCCGCCGCGCCAACATCCCTTGCGTCCTCCCCTCGGCCGATCGCCCGCCGAGGTGGGCCCGCCGCCTGGACCGCGCCAATCTCGCGGCTTTGTCATCTTCCTCGAACGAGGCACATCAGCAGCAGCAGCAGCAGCAGCAGCAACAGTCTTTTTCGTCGTCGTCACATCAACAATATCATTCCACTCATGGTGGCGGTGCTGCCGCTGCGGCTGTCCAGGTGGCGGAGCGGCTGCAGAAGCTGGAGAGCTTGGTCAAGGACCTAAGCAGCCAGTTGGAGCAGGCACAGGCAGCGGTGCCTGCTAACTCGGGCTCTCCGTCGGCCAATTCTAAAGACTCACCTTCTTCCCATTCGGGCCCCATTGCCACAAGGCAGTCGGGGAAACTGGTCGGTCAGGATGCCAATCGCAGTCGTTACATTAGTAGCGACTTCTGGTCCAAGATCAATGACGAGGTCAATTCGCCCCTTATTCTTACCCCTTTCCTAGTAAAGCCGGGTTTGATTCTGACACTTTACTGCAGCTCACTGCGCTGAGAATGGACACCACCCAACCGCCAGACGGGGACTCGGAAAGCTCGGAAGAGGAAACGTCCCCTGAGAATAGCAGTCAACCAACCGGTGAACTTGAGAGGACACCAGCAGATCGTAATGCGTTCATCTTCGGTCATAACATAGGCGGCTCTCCTTACTCCTGTTCCGACCTTCACCCTCTACCGTCACAGGTCTCATATCTGCTTGATGTGTACTCGGAAAATGTTAACTTTATGGCACAAGCCGTCCATATGCCCTCGGTCGTCAAGTTGGCTCGCGAGATACGTTCTAAAGGCACCGCAAGTTTGACGCCATCTAACGAAGCTTTGCTGTTTGCTATATACTATGCAGCAGTTACATCCATGGAGGAAGATGACGTAAGTTGGCTTCCTGATACATCATGCTGGTTTCAAGGATTATGCTTTTTCCTGAAGCACTTGCTGATCTTCAAACTACATGTAGGTCAAAGCAAACTTTGGCGCCTCCAAGTCCGATCTCAACCACCGGTTCCGAGTGGGTTTCGAAAGTGCCGTGGCAAGAGCAGACTTCCTGAACGCCCCAAATGTTACTCTAGTCCAAGCGTTCATAGCCTTCCTTTGTCTCGCCCGTCGGCACGACAGCCCACGCTACATCTGGATGATGGTCGGCATCGTCATCCGGATGGCCCAGTCGATCGGCCTCCACCGCGATGGGTCCCATTTCCCGAGTTTGGGCCCCTACGAGGTCGAAGTGCGGCGCCGGGCCTGGTGGGCCCTTTACATGCTCGACATGCGGTCCTCGGAAGACCAGGGGACGGACCTCACGATCGGGAAAGACAGCTTCGATACCAAGAGGCCCATGAACATCAACGACACCGACATCGAGCCGGGCATGAAGGAGCCGCCCAAGGAACGCGCAGGCGTCACGGATACGTCGTATTGCCTCGTGTCCATCGAGTACTGCAGCACGACGGGGAAGCTTCTACTCCTCGAACTGAAAAATGGGGCGCCGGACTATGATCACCTCAGTCGCCTGCTGGACGACATGTACGAGAAGCTTCATCGCGAGTGCTTTCAACACGTCGCCCAGGTCGGCCAAGTCATAACTGAACTCGGCATTACTATCACGCGGCTTGTCATGGCGAAGCTGAAACTCCTCGTCTTCGTGCCGCTGCTGCTCTCCTCCCCGACCGACGATTTCTCCGACGACATCCGGACTTCGCTGTTCGTGGCAGCTATTGAGGTGGCTGAATACAATCACTCGATGAATGAGAATACATCATTTGTCCCCTATCGCTGGATCTTCCAAACCTATACCCACTGGCAATCTGTCGTATACCTGCTGTTGGAGATCTCGCGGCGTGCGTGGTCGCCCTTGGTGGAGCGGGCTTGGGTAGCTCTTCATAGCAAATGGCTGATCCCGGTCAACGCGTTCAAGATGGACAAGAACAAGGAGATCAGTATGCCCCTGAAGAAGCTCCTGGCAAAGGCTCGGAAGCATCGGGCGGCTGAGTTGGACCGACTTCGGGGCAACCCGTCGGCGGCCATGGCCCTTGAGGAGGACGACAAGAGGAGGTCGCATGTGCCCGCGAGCTCTGGGTCTTGTCCACCGGGTTTCGATGCGGTCGAAGCCTTCCGCCAGCTTTGGCGGCAGACTCTGGCCACGCCGCCGGATTCCGGAACCGAGCGACGGGCGGATTCCAACTACCCGACACAAGGGGGCGATGTTCATGCTGAAGCTATGGACATAGCACTTCCAGGGAACCCGTCTTCGAGCTTGGGCGGTGGCACGGGATGTACGGATCCCCGTCGGATCGCCACGATACTAGGCGGCTACCTTGACCCCAGCCAAGCTACTACTATGGCTTCTTCCCAGGCCATGCTCAGCCCCAATAATGTCGTGTTCGCGTTGCCAGGCGAGCAGCAGGTCTCTGGTTTTAATACCATGAACCCGGTTCCGGGCCACGATCCCCAGGCTTTTAGTCCGTCGTGGCTATGGGCGGATATGGACCCCTATACCGATGTGTTTGGCAATCTGGACGGGAGTCCCGGTGATACGGGGATGGATCTGGATCACGATATGAATTGGTCGGATTGGGTGCAGTCGGCGAAGCATATGGAGCGGAATGCTGGGCCGGGTACTTGATTAAGTGACGAAGCTGATACTGGATCCAGTGGAATCGGCATCTTGTATAAACGATTAACCGTTTCTGTTTACTATAATTTAGACCCTTGGTTGATTATGAAGGTTATGAGAGTCGGATGGACGCATCACGCCTCCCAATGGAATTACTTATACCGAGTTACGACAATATCTCCCTCTCACCTCATCCACTCACTGCCGTAGTTCAGTAGGCGTGTCTAGGTTTTAAACCGCCCTACGTCGGCGGCGTCGTCCCATCGGGGTTCCTGCTGCTGGGCAATCCAAGAGCGACGAGCGAGCATCGCTCACATGCCCATGCAAGCACCTCGCTGCTTCTTGAGGAACGTCTCGGCCACGACCCCCGCTGCTGATGGCGATGGCGATGGCGATGGTGACGTTGAGGAGGGAGCCGATGGTGCTGATGGGCCACACGGGTCGACATGGTATGGTCTCGTCGAACTGGTGTGAAGCGGCCGCACCAACAGACTTGCGAGCAGACTTACCAGGAAAATAGGACTACATAATACCGCAAAGGCAAAGGGTAAGATTGGTAGAGAGAAGAAATAGTGCACATAAAATATATACTCTTGTATTAGTGAGAGAATGCCTTTAACATATACCTGAAGTTCGTCTCAACTCATGTAGAAAACTTGAAAGCTGAAACATGTTTAGCGATATAGGCAATCATTTCTTTCCCTTCTTCTTCTTCCGCCGCATCATCTCACGAATAGCCTCCAGTTCCTCCTCATCGTCTAGATCGCTTTCGTCCGGCTTGACCGTAGTGCTCTCTTCAGTTTTTCTCTCCTTGCCGCCGCCGCCGCCGTCTTCCTCCTCTTCGTCGTCATCTTCATCGTCTTCGGAGCTGGACTCCTCATCCTCGCTGCTCGTCACTTCAGGCGCAATACTACTGCTGCCGCCCTTCCCCTTGCGGCGTGGGGCGGTGGGTGCCGGTCGGGTTCCGTGATGATTGCCTCCGCCTACTACGGCGGGCGGTGCCGCCGCCGCCGCCCCACGCTTCTCTTTCGTGGTCAGGAGGGCGGCGCCGGCGGCGCCGGCATTGTTGGTGGGGAACTGGTCGGCGCGCCATTGCTCCTCGTACGCCAGGTCCGACTCGTCCATCCCCAGCGTCGTCATCAGGTATCGGTCAAACTGCTTGGACCGGTCCGCCACCGTCGCTAGCTGCGACCGGCCCAGCTCGGGGAGCTTCTTGTCCTGGGGGTACTGTCCGTCGACCAGTTGTTTCTGGTACTCGCTTTCGGCTAGGGAGATGGCGGCTTGGAACGTGTTTCGAATTTGCCTGTATATGCAACCTTTATTTAGCAAGTGAAACTTTTGCGAAAAAAGGGGGGAGATCAGTGCTTACCGTCCATTCCAAGCACCCAGCCCCTCACGCTTCATCTCCCGGAAATTCTCTTTGGCAAAAGTGATGATTTCCTTCCGCTTGATCAGGAAGTGCGACGGGCCGCGCCGCTTCTGCTCCGCCTTGGTGCGGTCGATGAAGATCTCGTACAGACGGCGGGTGGACGCCTTGTCGAAGGGCTGGTAGAGCAGGCTCAGGTGGATGCGGGACTTGAAGGCCGGGTCGATGTTCCCCACGCGGTTGGTCGTCAGGAACAGGATGCCCGCGTAGTACTCGAGGCTGCGGAGGAAGACGCTGGTGACGGCGTTGCGGCGCAGGTCGTTCCGGGTCCGCTTCGCCAGGAAGACGTCGGCCTCGTCGAGCAGCAGCACGCAGCCCCACTTGTGCGCCAGCTCGAAGTGGTGCTGCAGGTTATCTTCCACCTCGGTCGCCGTCTCGCCGATGTCGCCGCACGTCACGGGGAACAGCGGCCGCTTCGTGTTGTCGGCCACGCACTCCGCGGTCGACGTCTTGCCCACGCCGGGTGCGCCGTGGAGCAGCAGGATCAGGCCGGAGCCTTTGCCTTTGACTAGGTCAATACTGCTCCCTACCGACCCAGATGCAGACGTGTCGACCAAGCTTCCGCGGGCATTTTCGTGCGTCTTGACGAGAGCCTGGATCGTAGTCTTGTTTTCCTCGGGTAACATGAGGTTTTCGAAGTCGTTTACGAACTCAACTTCTGATAGATCTGAGGTCCGAATAGTGACCCATCGTCGTGTCCTTAATACAAAGGCGTGCACCCAAGTAGGTAGCAGCATGAGATCTTCGTCGCTCATGTCTTTGGCATCACGTCCAGAAAAGAGCCGCCCATTCTCCTGCTTAAACGAGTCCAGTCGCATTTGGTCCATTTCCCAGTCTTTGAAGGCGACGTCTGAGCCACAGCACCCTTCTCGGTTGGCGTGGTGGAAACAGTACGGTTTGATGGATGTTTCGTGAGGATTGAAATGAGTTAAGTCCTCTCGGGTAATCTTGGCGTTTGGTTTCCAGTCTGGCTTCGAGTGGATGGCTAGGGACAAATCGACGATGACTTGTGCATCTAGGTCGTAGGAGGGCTCGTCTAGTGTCTTCCCCACGAAGTTCTTGTGCGCATATGGTCTCGTGGTGAGATCTATGTATCTCCTGCCCTGCTCCATGAAATCTCGTTGCTTAGCAGCAAATTCAGGATCAAGTTCCATTGGGTACACTGCCAGGGTCTTGATTGGGACGGAGCCGAGGTACGGCAAGATCGATACCGTTGTCAACTTCGGTACGTAGCTGGACCCATCAGACTCGACACTCAGGCAGTCGACACTGAAGCCATCCAAAATGCTTCTGTTTGGATTCTGTGGTGGATGTCGGCCGGCGATATATCGATCAGTAAGCAGTGGTCGACCTCCGGTGTATTGAAGGGCTCTGTAAGCATGGTCCGGGTCTGACTGTAGAAGTACATAGCCGCCCCTGTGGAATAAATGCCACAAGTCTGCGTAGGCAATCATATCCGCGGTGCAATCCTTAATGCGTTGTCTCAAGTCGAATGTTGGCTTCAAATCTTCATCCATAAATTGGATTAGAAGCTTGAGATCCTCTAGCAGATCTTTGTTGTCGAACTGCGACTTGTTTGGTAGCCGTTTCTTTTCTCCTTGGAATGACTTGTCCTGCTCTTGCAGCTGCACTGCTACTTCCACGTCGCCGATGCTTTGCCGGATTTCCTTCTCGAATGCCACGAGGAACTTGAAAGGTCTCAAGAAAACGATGCTAGACTCGTCGCTATGTTTTGCAGGAACATCAAGCTCGTCAGATATCTGAGTCGCCGTTATCTTCTGGAGATGCATCAATAACGGTCGCGATCGGATTCTGAGCTGCTCAGGAGACCATTGGATGCTCGCCTGGTCACTGTCGAGACTAGTCGACTTTCTGACAGGCTCACTTTCCTCCGGTTGTTGCAATTTCCCTATATGTTCTGTTATCAAGACCTCAAGCGCTGCTCGATCTTCTCGCGGCACATCAAACGATGCTTTGCCCAAGCGGAATTGGCTAGGGTTTGAACGTTGAAGCAAGTGCCGATAGACTGGATGGCTTCTTTCGTTCCTTCGCACCTCGGCATCGTCCGGAAGGTTGTACAGGTCTTGCTTCACCTTTTTCAATTCCGTTTCAAGCCCTTCAATTCTCAATTCGGCATAGGTGAAGTACAAAACGGCCTGCCTTGACCTGATTTCAAGGGTGCCGTCTTCTCTTTCTCGATCCAGGAATTGTTGGAGTTCAGGTGGGGTCAACTCAAGCTTGTCCTGAAGGGACTCAAGGTCTTCTCTCTCTTCTCTAATCATGGTGGCTTCATCCAGAACAGCAGCTGCCTTGTTGTCATCGGAGAGGGTCGCGATCTGCTCGCTTGCCATGATCACGGCGGTGCCCTTCTGTGGGTTGTCTGATATGGGCGATGAAGACTGCCGCACCGGTTCCGACGCCATGTTTCATGGAGAGCTGCTATGTGACAGAATTTCAAGTAGAATAGTGGGAAATTGGTGTTTGTAGCCGGGAAAGATGAAGGTGGCGGCGCAGAAAATGCCCTCAACTCTCCCGCATATTTGGAGAACACACTGCAGCCAACCCCTCCTCGTTGCGTTATCTTTTAGTTTGCTACACCGAAGAGGCTAGCCAATCGACTGTTAGATCACCAGTTGGTGGCTGTTTCATCGTTGGGGGCCAAAATGCAAGGTCAGCAGGCTGGTGTGAGGGGGCGCGCGCCAGCAAGGCAACCATAGGCACCCCCGGTTCAAAGCAGAACATCACCGAAAAAGACTCTGAAACATATACCCATGATTAGATTCCTTGCGGTATTGTCATCGGGCGTGACCTTGATGACCCTTCCGAACGCGGTTTCTGTACTGGTATATGAGCCAGCTGCGCAGTCGAGCCAACATCCCATTACAAGTTGGCGTAGCCTTGTTTCCAATCCCAGAATTACCTTATTCCACCGCAACACAGTGGCCTGTGCGTACAGCCTGCCGCTATGGAGGAAAACGCAAGGCAGAACTATCTGCATTCACGGTCACGCCACCCCCAGACGAGGCTGTGAGATTCATCGAGAACAAAATTGCGCCTTCCGACCAGACTCAATCAGTGTTTCACGAAAGAGTCAACAGTTTTGTACTGGTTGATGAGGCAGAACGACAGGATCAGATTAGGTTGAGCCACTATTCCCGAGAAAAGGAGCGAGTCCTAACTTATAGTAATTGCAGCGCAGATCTGTGGAAGGAAGCGGACGAGGACAAAGAACAGCTCTTCTCCATGATGGAAAGGGTACGCGAGAAACTCAAAAAGAGGGGTTTCGCCAGCAACACCCTTGCTGATTCGAACTTGCGACATTGCAAATGGGGAGAGGTGATGAGTGAGGTGCAAACGACAGCCACAAATTGGAGAACGTCGACCACCCACTCCACGAAAATGATGCATTATATCGACAAGGTGGGGCAGAATTCAAAGGCTTTTGAGAGCTGGTTAACCCTGCTGCCAGCTGGGGATTATGGCGCGAGGTACGAACCCCCTTTTCGCAGCCTGACCATATGTAGCTTACTCGGCGTAGCATAGCTGGTGTCTTCAAAGTTGCCATCGGTGTAAGTCTGGCTATATCTTCGAGGAGAATTCGTACAGGAACATCACCCCTATAGCTGACTTGTTGAGCCACAGGCAGCTGGACAATACAAGAACGTCGAGGAAACCATATTCAAAGCCCTCTCCGATATTCCGGAGATCATGGGAAGCGCCCGACGCTATTTGCAGACATATTACCAGAACCGAGACCATTCCTTGGAGCGGAAAACATTTGATCTCTTCCGAGCAATACTGCGAGCGCTGCTCCATATTATGAAGTTCTTCGCTGATAGCAAGTTCCGTAAGTAGTTTTCATTATCATGAATTCAGGTTCTGTCTCCTGTCGGACATGGAATCGAAGACAATTCAGAGCTGGAGTCTGGGACTTGATCCGACATACCCCCTTCGTCTTCTCCATCTCCGTCTAATGTGGTCCTCGGTTCAGGCAAAATCTGGCAGCCAGTATTGCACCAAGGCGGGTACAAGAGTGAGCTCACGGACAGCATCGACGAGATCAAAAAGCAAATGGAACGAGTCCGACAAGAAGCCAACCACTGCCTCGCGGAGCGGGTGTGTGACAATGGGCGCATCACCCTGGCGACCAATCAGAACTCGGAGGCGCAGCTGGTCAAACAGGAGACCGAACTGCAGATTCTACGGGATATCCACCAGTTGTTGAAGGTGAGCCCTTTACTGGGCTTGGTGCAGAATGGTACGTCTTTAGTGAAATGAAAATTTTCTTTAACCCCTTTGCTGATACCTTGATGTTTCTTATCTGGGTTGTTGGAAAAGGGGTTAGCCTAAGGAGTCAGCTTGGACAAATAAAACCGGATGCGGAGCATGGACTCTTATCACGTCTTATGACTGACTTATGCCTGGATCAGATGGATTGCTACACCCGAACTACACCCGCCTGGTGGAGATGGTCGCCGCATCTCGGTCCCCCTCCCCAGTGCCAGAACAGCCTCCAGAACCCACACCGGCACCAGATAACTCAAGTGCCCTGGGGTTCCAACTCCTGGAGGAAATACGATACGATCCAGAGGTCATCGCCAAGGACATTCAAGTTACCATCCAGCGCGGCATTGCCCTCGACGAGCAACCCAAAGCCGTTGCTGCCTCGCTGGTGGCGCACCCGCGGTTCGATGCCTATTTCGGCTCCGCGGGCGGCGCCGGCGGGGAACCGAGCTCGTCCGCGTTGCTCGTGAATGGGCACATGGACACGGTGACCAGTGACGGGGTATCCCCGCTCGGCCTGGTGGTAGCAGAGGTGGCGCGGACCGCGGCGGGCCGCCGCGGTGCCTACGTTGTCAGCTATTTCTGTGACCGGCAGCGACCGGGACTATTCGCCGCATCTTCTTCTGGAGCCGCCTCGACTACTCTCGTATCGAGTCCGGTCGGCGCTGTGGTGGCTAGCTTCATCGGACAGCTGCTGGCGCATATGGAGGAGCAGGAGGTGCGGCCCGACTTCGCGTTCCTCAAGGACGAGGACTGGCCCCGGCTTCGTCGCCTCAATATGCTGTGCGTCGTCTTCGTGAAGCTCGTCGGTCAGTTGCCGCCTGGGAGCGTACTGCTGTGCATGATCGATGGGGCGAGCCAGTACGAGACCGTGGCGCTCGGTGCGGACATGGAGGCGCTGGTTCGGCGATTGGTCCGGCTGGCGGATAGTCAGGGACACCTGGTCTACAAGCTGTTGGTGACATGCCGGACACGGGCGAAAGGCATAGCTCGGTATTTCGGGCAGGATGGCATTATCAACTTGGATGGGGATGCCGAGGAGGCGGATTCGTCGGGTCGGCGCATCGCGTCTTTGAGAAATATCGCCCAGTGATGCAAGACTCGGATGTTCATCATATCCCATTGCTGGCGAAAGCGCTACCCTCCGTATGGATACTTCCCTTGAATAATTGACAGTCCAGTTTATCCAATCAGGTATATAACGGGATACACATTATACCAATACAATATGATAACAGTAGCGTAGCAATCGAGAGCCTTTAACTCAACGGACCCTGACACTAGATGGACCGCGTCGACGGTCTTAAGTCCACCAGTAGATATCAGATCACAATCAGCCAAGTCTCGTAACTACGATCACGCACTCTGGCTTTCTTGGGTAATCTAACGGCCCTCGTGGAATAGTATGTCACGACGCTGAATAGGTGGACGAAGAGAGGTACGATTAGATGGTTCATCATTTTGATAAGGTGACATTGCCGCCCGCCCACAGCATCAAGCCCACCGAAGGGATGTGCTGAAAAGGGGAGGGCAGACACGTGTTTGCTAAGCACCTAAGTACGGATACCTAAGCTAATACCCAGACGAAGTCTAGAGCTCGCACTTGGCACCCTCTTCCTCAGCAGCACTGCACCCAGCCGCAGCTCCCTCCATGCCGTCCATGCCCTTCCCGTCGGCGGCCATCAGCTTCTTGGCCTCGCTGACCGCACGGTCGATCACATCCCGCCGGATCCATTCCTTGAGCTGCTTGGGCCCCGTGCGCCGCGCGTAGTGCCAGTGGGACTGCGTCCAGCCGCCCATGGAGAAGGTGTGCACGCGGGCGGCAAGAGCAGTAGCGCCGATGCCGTAGGGGGCGCAGGCCATCATCTCGGTGCCGGGGATGATCTGCGGGTCCAGGGGCCGGGCCGCGAAGGCGCAGACGACGTTGAGGGCCAGCCCGGTGCCCAGCGAGTACATGGTCGTCGTCAGGACGTCCTGCTCGTAGATGCTAGCCTGCGAGGGGGGCAGATTGGCGGACGGCTCGCCCCCATTGGCGATGTTGCGTTCACGCTGCTGCTGCTGCTCCTCGAAGTCCTGGACCATGCGGCGGAGGTTCCAGACCGCGGCGGAGCAGATGATGGTGAAGAGGATGGAGAGGACGCGCATCTTCGTGTTGGTGGTGGTGGTCCTGTGGGGGAAGGGAGGCTGAGTGAGTGGTCCCCTCGTTTATTGCCTTTGCGGTGATGGTCGAACGTCTGGTCTGTTCAGGCGACCTAGGGGGTTATGGGGGAGAAAAAAGTGAGGCGACCCCGGAAAAGCTTGTGATGAGAGCGGTCTGGCCTTGCGGGGTTGCTGATTATGGGATGAAAGATGGAAAGGAGCTTAATGTAACATCGCAATTCGGAATGGGATATTACAGAGTTTTTAGAACATGGGAAAAAGCTGCGAGTCGAAGCTATTCTCGCGCGCGGTTGAAGATTGACCCCCGAGTCAAAGGGTAGTTTCAGGGTCGCAGACCAGGGGCTGATTTGTGGATAGGGCTGGCCAGATACCGAGTTTCAAGGGTCATTTCAGATGAACGACCGACAGCTAGCTACCTTAATAAATTGGAAGCGAGCGCAACTCAACGCTGATAGACTAGTACGGTACTCAAGCTCGGTAATCAAACAATGTCAGGTCATTAACGTACACGAGAAATAAAATATAACATATGCTACTACAGAATACTCAAAGATTTTGGGTTACCCGAAGGTGCCCAATTGAGAGTTGAAGAGTTGGGGAGGGGAATTGAAGCCACAGTGGCTAGTAGCACAACCGCTGCCACCTATCACGAACATTCGCGCCTCTCCCCGAGCCCGGCCCGCTTTCTCGATCCATTGTCATCTACGCGAGATTAGGTGACTTATAAAGGCTTCTAGAAGTTTTTATGCTCCATCGAAGTAGCTACCGTTTCGTTGGGGGTTCTTCGCTTGCTGTCGATCAGGAGGAGGACACCTGTCCACTGACGACTTGACAACCAATACAAATGCAAAGTCCATTGCACTGGCAATGTTTGATGCCTAGAAGGAGGCATCCGTAAGTAAGACGTGTGCGACCGAGCGTTTGGTTAGGAAATTTGGCATAAGCTGATCCGCCAAAGACATTGCTCTCCTCAGCAGTAATGTAACGACAATAAATCTGACGATAGATACATCATTGTTTGTGTTATGCATCCTCCAACCATCGCAAAGGGACGGGGCTGGCTCCTTCAGGAGGGGACCAATGCAACCCACCAGAGAGCTCCATCGCCCCATTCAACAATAATTACGAGGGTGCCTGTTGATTGCCCCCAAAACGATGATGGTCATGATGACAGGGCCTCTCCTTTTGGCAATTGGTTATTTGGTGACTGACGTATGCATCTGCCGACGCAGCAATAGATTGGACCATCAGCAATAGTGACAAGGCCCAGAAGCAGATCATCAGATTCGGATTCGGGCGCGCGGCACTGTTAAGCGGTTCGCGGTACCAATACTCCAATACTCGAGGCCTCTAGCAGTTGACAGTGGGAGCAGTAAATGCCAGACAGCGGTGCACTAAGCTCGCTACTATTGCTACCCTGGTGCCTCCAGGTTCCAATCACGTGGGGCTGATGTCATGCTGCAGCTTGGCCCAAGAGCTGCGATGCTTCTAATTGGCCTCGCATCTAGGAAACTTGCGTACTCTAAGACCATCTAATCTGCAGGTCGTCGTCAATCGGAGCTACGTAACCAATGCAAAATTGATACATATGGCTTTTTTCATAAAAAAGAAGTGCGAGATACGAATATCGCAAGCGAATTCGGGAAGCCAACAAAACCCTCGAATCCGATGGATTGGACGAAATGAAATGAAAGGGAATGAGATGATGGATGGGGAACCTCGGCCTGTCTCTCCTATCTGTCCTGTCTGCCCTGTCACTGTCAATGGCCCCCAAACTCAAGCTCTGCTACCCTTCGAAACACCAATTGTTTTTCAATGAGGCCACACACACACACACACAGTGAAGAAGGCTACTTCTCAACGACCCCCCTTTCACTAGCATACAGGCATACATAATAATATCTCTCCCCCCCCATTCTAGCCTGCGGGTCAAGCCGCATATTCTCCCTCCACCTGCCGGGATAGACCATCGACAGCCCAGATCCAGCCATTTATTGACTCGGGCCTCCTGTCTGCTAACGACTCGAGGTTTGCCATCAGAAGCAAACATAGCGCGTACCCCAGGACCCCTTCCCGAACACCTGTCCAACCTTTGCAATTTGACTTTGGATAGACAGCCCGTCAAGCTGCAATCAATCCTCCGACCCAAAGCATATTACTACTGCTGAGGCTTTGCCTTTTGTTTCCTGCCAGTTTTAACTTCGCCCACCTGTTACCACTACTAAGATCTGGTGGGGAGAGAGGCTTTGGCACAGCAGCACGCATCGCATACCAACCCCAAAGCCATGGCCGCAACCGGCGCTGAGGCGTCCGCCGCCATGAACGGCGACCACGACCACATCCTCCGCCCCCGACCACGCAAACCCCAGAACCCGCAGGTGGCCGAGCTTACACGGCAACAAAGCAACGTGAGCATCACCTCGAGCAATGGCTTTCTCACCATGCCCGAGAACGGCACCGCGTCGGGCTTGACAAGGTACGCAAGATAAAAACCACCACCGCGAAAGCAGCTTGGGTTAGAGGAAGAGAGAGACAAAAGATGCTGACGAGTTCTCTTGGAACTGCCATAGTGGCCGATCGACACCCGTGCCCGAAGATGCTCCCCAGTCCACCAAAGCCCTCTCGTACGCGCGCAAGCAGGTTAGGGCCGAGCAGCGGCGCCGCCTCTTCCCGACTATCGACTACACGGCGCGCGTCTCGCACTTCGACCCGCAGTCCGACTACCGCGACTTCCACGGCTTCTTCAACCTATTCTGGATCGGCCTCGCCATCATGGCCATCACCTCGATGCTGCGCAACATCAAGGACACGGGCTCGCCCCTGCGCGTGCAGATCTGGACCCTGTTCACGGTCAAGCTGTGGCACTTGGCCATTGCCGATTTCCTGATGGTCGCCTCCACCGCCATCAGCTTGCCCCTAGCGACATTCACGAGGAAGAATCAGGGTGGCATGCGCTGGAGCCAGGGAGGTATGGCCGTGCAGAGCATCTACCAGGTCCTCTGGCTCTCCTTTTGGGTCTTTGTGCCGTTTGCGCTGCACTGGACTTGGACGGCGCAGGTGTTCTTCCTGCTGCACACCATGGTACTGCTCATGAAGATGCATTCGTACGCCTTCTACAACGGCCACCTGTCCGAGACGGAGAAGCGCCTGCAGGCCCTCGACGACCCCATGACGACCGAGTCCAAGGCCCCGGCCTACGTGTACCCGACGGTTGAGAACCCGATGGGCGAGTTCGCGCACAAGAGTAAGGTAGCCCCCAGCGATAATGGCGACAACAGCGACAACGGCAGCAACCACAGCGATGCTGAGATTGAGCGCCTCGCGCAACTGCGAGCCGACCTGGCCCGCGAGCTCACGAGCCCCATTGGCAACATCACGTACCCGCACAACCTGAACTGGCCCAACTACGCCGACTACCTGCTCTGCCCGACGCTGTGCTACGAGCTCGAGTACCCGCGCAACGACCGGATCAACTGGACGCCCCTGATCGCCAAGGTCGTCGCCACCTTCGGCTGCATCTTCCTGCTGACCATCATCTCCGAGGAGTTCATCCTGCCCGTGCTGCAGGAGTCGCACCGCGGCCTCAGCGACGTCGAGAACAACAAGACCATGCTGGACACGCTGCTGATCCTGGCCGAGACCATCTCGTGGCTGCTGTTCCCCTTCATGCTGACGTTCCTGCTGGTCTTCCTCGTCATCTTCGAGTACGTCCTGGGCGCCTTTGCCGAGATCACCCGCTTCGCCGACCGCCACTTCTACTCGGACTGGTGGAACAGCACCGACTGGATGGAGTTCTCGCGCGAGTGGAACGTGCCCGTCTACTCGTTCCTCCGGAGGCACGTCTACGCCACGTCGCGGCAGCACATCGGCCGCCCCATGGCCACCCTCCTCACGTTCCTGGTCTCGGCCCTCGGCCACGAGATCGTCATGGCCTGCATCACCAAGAAGGTCCGCGGGTACGGCTTCATCTGCCAGATGCTCCAGCTGCCCATCGTTATGCTCCAGCGCACCCGCTGGGTCCGTGGCAAGGAGACGCTCAACAATGTTTGCTTTTGGTGCAGTATGGTCATGGGACTTAGTCTGGTAAGTTGAGATCTGAACCTCCTTTCACTTATTACTTTTCATATCCTCAGGCAGTTTGCTAACATGTTGATAGATATGTTCCTTGTACGTCTTGGTTTAGAGACAGCAACTCAGGCTGCAGTCGATGAGGAAGAGGAGAATATCAAACTCTGAGTTTGGAATGGGCAAAATGGCTCGTGTACGCATTGTAGGATTAAGGGAAAGAACCAAGACTGGGAAATCTAGGAGAGAACTTAGGAATATAAGCTCGCATGGTTGGTCGGTTGGTGGATGTCACATGGATTGCATGATGCTCACATGGGTAGTGCGACGCGGCGTGCGGTCGTTGTGTTATAGTGTTGTGTTTTTACATATTATACCCCCTTCAGTTTTATTGAAACAGTCTCTATGTCACCATCCTATTGCTATTCCGTTAATTATCTGCTATTAACCCAGGTTGTCGTATTGTGGCATGCACTCGAGCACATGCCGAGCCATCTCGCTCGTACTCACTATTTATTGTATTACAAACAACCATCCTACGAAACATGCATTACACAATCGACACGGGAGCGTCCGTCACCAAGAAAAGCCGAAGGAGTATCTTCCATGCCACAAACCGAGTGTTGGCACGGGCCCATATCTCTCCTGGGAATACTCGATAAGCAAAGGCATAACCACCAATCAAGCCGTTCTGGTCTGCTGACTTACCTCCGGAATCATCATTGGGAACAGGCCATAGGGCTTCTGCCTCTTCGTCAATAGGGGTCAATGTGGCAGCCGCAACCTCGAGGACCTCGAGGATCTCGGAGGCGGACGTCGATGCCTGACCAGGCGAAATCAACCTCGTCATGACTGCGATGAAATTATCCCAGGCCTCTACCTGAAGGTACTTCTTCAGGTCAACGACTGTCATGTGTACAGACCGTTGGATCCAGGACTCCACTTCGTCAACAGGGTGCCCCGGCCCGTCAATACGAAAAGACCCGTCATTGGTACTATTCAGCCGAAATGCGGCGGCCGGATCAGCCTTTGGGCCAGGTACCAAGAATCCCCGAGTGGCGAGAAGCATGGAAAACGCGTTCTCTAGGTTTTCCAATCTTGAGGACATGGTATCTTGACCGCGAAAAGCCATGACCCGTGCCGAAGCAAAGTCGATATTCCTCTTCCCCACACTAACATAATAACGCGACGGCCTATTCAGCGGCGTGGGAAAAGGGGTGTGATTGACATCATTGCGACGGAAAAAGTTGCCAGGTACGCCTGGCATCTTCAGGGCCTGTACCTCCAGGGTTGGTCTACATTGTAAACTCGACGGTTGGATTGGCATATTTCTGTGGTTTTGACGATTGAACTCCAAGCGCAAGTCGGAATCTTTCCTCCAGTCAGGTACCCATGAAGGCCAATCAGTCGCCGGTCGATGGCGTGAAACTGCCAACTGGAACACCTTGCTCCATGAGAACAGTGAAGCGATATACCTTGCCACGTCGGCGTAGACTTCTTCCACTGAGCGGCTGTAGTCTGGTACTATGACTCGGCCCAGGGTGTGAGGAAGCAGGCCAAGTAAGGCGAAGACTTTGTCCCTGGGATCCTGGGAGTCACATAGCGAAGCCAAGTTCAATGTTTCAATGAGCTGACTGGGATCGCTGTAACTCGCCAGGCTACATTTGAAAACGGGAACGTCGTCAATGGGTGGACTATAACTTTCCATCCACGTTTTGAAGACATGCCATGATATGTAGGAGCCACCGCATATCAACCGTGCTCTGCGGGCGAGTGCGACCTCTTGAAGCACCCAAATGCGATGGAAATACCTCCGACCAACAAGATCTTGGATAACATGTTGCCCCGGCGACCAGGTTTGTGTGTCGACGCCTGGTTTCATGGCGGAGATGACCTTATCACTACCGTATGCATCCTCTCCAATGTAAATAAGCACAGTATACGCATGGGCATATATCTTGGGCATTAACTGAACCTGGTGGCCTCGCTCACTGATATTGGTCTGATCAATGCATATTGCATCCACCCACACAGTACGAGTGACATATTCACCTCGAAGACGCCGCAGAGCATTCTCGCAATTACGAGTTATCAGAAAGGGGCAGCCATCCAGTTGAATCGTTTCGCGGGGAGTCGCGTCGCCCGACTCATCGGCCCAGGTGTAGGACAGAGCCTCATATACAATGTCCGAGGAAAGGTTGACAACAAATAGGGTGCCACAGATTGGGTCTTCAAACTTGCCGGGCTCAAGCTTGAGGACCCGGGTTTCTGACTTCTGGTGAATCGGGGGGTGATGATGCAGCGGTGCTTGTCCTGACGTGTAGTTCGGAGACGAGCTTGGGGTTTGGGTAAGGACTGGAGAGGCGCTATCTTGAGGGTAGAGTTTCTCGACAGAGCCACAGGTTAGACAGAATCTGTTCTTGCCTGTTTGTGCAAGATCAAGTTGTGGGCAAGAGACATCGTGCCACTCCATGTTTTTATATGCGTTTTAGAGATGGCACAGAAGATTGGTAAGAGCAAGGAATTGAGGGAATCGCCAAACCCCAACGAAGCAAAACCGCAGCCATTGTCATATAGGCAGGCTGGTTACACATAATATGCTGACTGCATGTGAAGAATTGCAGTGCCCCATTTGCCTGGCACACCGGATTATTAATTAGTGAACCATTATGATCCCAGATGAGCCTTGTACCGCAACCGATCTACATATTATGCCACAAGGAAGAAACAAAACCCGTGCGCGGATGCGCCTACTTGCCAACAAATACTAACACGCCAGGTGCCTCAGACAGTTATATTCTAGGGGGCTGATATGCATGTCCTGCATTCCAGCTAATTTGAACCAAGAAGTCTGAGTAAGTAGTGTTATTATATACTCACCTTATAGCAATTTGTATATCCGGCCACCACAGGGTCATTGGACAAGTTGAGTAAATGTTCTCGTGTTAGCACGATTGATTGAGCACTAGGTAACCTACCTAATTAGTGGGGTGTGAGGACTTGTCCTCCAAGCAATGCTTGGAGGAGTATCTCACTACTGCCAAAATTATAGTATAAATTAGATATTCCATTGTGCATAAAACAAACCTGTATTTAGACATTATCACCTTTAGGGCATTCATTAATTCACAGTGTATTATGGAAACGGAATCAGAAAGATGTTTAGATGGGAAGAAACCCTTGCTGCGCAACGCAACGCAAATCGTCAATTCATAGCCCCGGAAAACACAGCCTAGCGACCTCGTATTCCAACGAACATCGCCAAGCTGCTGCCTTCCGTTGGCTGACACCTATGCACTTTGGTTGGTGATTGATATACGCGAAATTCCCGTCGAACTCCCTGTGAGGCGTCCCAGCCTTCCTTCCAATCTGCCTTGCCATTATGTGAGGCACACACAGCCACACACCAAGCCAAACAACAACCCCTTTTCGCAACTCGGCGAAAGAACGAATGTGGTATCAAGTCGAAACGAACACCTTCTGGTGTGTGTGTTGAATAAATGAATGTCGAGAATGATTCGATTCGATCGTCGTCAAGTTCCCTTCAAAAAACGAATGTCGCTCCTTTGTACAGCCCAAACCCAGTGGGCGCTGATCCCGGTCCCCAAACAAGAAAAACCTCCCATTTCCCATATGGGTAATGCAATCGGTGTATAGATATGTGTGTGTATAATGTGATGTGATATGATATGACGTAGCGTGCGTGAGTGTGTGTGTGCATGAGTTATGACATGAAGAAAGCATAAAACTGCCAGATGAAAAAAAAAAAAAAATGGTCATCCAAGAATACAAGTGAAAAGCCAGATAACGGCATGATCTCCGGTGAGACTCGTCAAAAGCTGGCCGGCGGGAAGTGGGATGGAAGCATCATATCGAGTTCGACGGAAAAAGGGCTTGTTGTGTGTATTTAGATCGAAATCCGCTCTCAGTCCATCCAACCGCCATAAACAAAATCGTTCGTTCCGCCAACCTTCGTCCAAGACATCAAATCGTTACTGCATCTCATGAATTTCAAATCGGTGTGATAGATTGTGTGAAAACCCTTGCCCGATGAATATTTCCCAAACTCCAAGTGGCCCTCTTAGCCAGGTTATATCTCCCAGAACAACGCACGCCAGTGAAAATGCAATAAAAAAAAGAAAAGAGCAAAAAATACATCAACTTTAAAGTTGTCATGATATTTTCAGGGGTGCTGCAGCAGACCCGAGAAGAGGTAGCACCGAGAAATGAGCAACCATCTCAGTATCCGTAGACTTGAGGAGGCTCCGTCATCCGGTATCCGGCTTCCGAAGTAGTAGAGTATGCCACATCGTCAGCGTCGTACTTCGGGGCATACTTGACCTTGGAGAAGTAAGCAGCAGGTTGCTCGTAAGACTCGTAGGAAGCCATCGGGCGCCCACTGTTGGCCTGGTGGCTGTAGTAGGGGTCTGCCTTGTAACCGCGTCTTGGTGACTCGGCGCGAGGGCGAACGGGGATAGTTTTGTTGCCCTCCACCGTGTAGCGGAACTTGGTTTTCGGAGCTTCAGGCGAGTGATGTCTTGTCGGGCGGCGCGAGTTGTAGCGCTCATCCTCGGAAAAGTCGTCGTAGTCCTCGTCGCTGTGGTACCGGCCGTGGTGATGTCTGGATCGGCTGCTATCCCGGTAATCCTCGTCGGCAGCTGCCGTGGGATACCATGTCTGGGCACGAGAAAGACCAGGGTGAGGCCCTGGCATCGGCCGCGAGTAGGAATCTGTCTGCGATCGGTTTATCCGAGGAGGAGATTCCGGGACCTCGGGCGGCGAGTTGCGTTGGGTAGGCATGCTGCTGTATTTCTTGAACCCGGGAATGACTCGTGGCTCCTCCTCGTGCTTACTCGACTTCCTATGCGACGAGGAGAGCTTGGATCGGGGTGCTTCCGACGAGCGGCGAGTAGCGGAGGACCGCTTTACCGGTTCGTCATCCCCAATGATAGGAGGCGGCGGCGGCGCCATAGCACCAGCTGCCGGAGGTGGTGTCGGCACGGGCGGCGCATAGCGTGTATCCATCGACGGATGATAGGTTTTTGACCTAGCAAGACCAGGTGCGGTGACCTTGTTCCGCGAAGACTGCAGATATTGTGCCGCAAACTCCAAATGGGCATCTTGCTTGACACGGTGGCGGTCTTCGGTGATGGCAGCAGGAACGGGGGCGGGCTCAACAACCTTGGCTCGAGTGTTGGCTTTGGACTTGGACTTCTCTTCCTTGTGTCGGGCTTCCATGATGATGGGAGACACAGGCTCAGGATCCTCATGATATGGCGATCGGTGACGGGTTCGCTTATCCTCGGTATCGCGCTTCCGATCCTTTTGCTGGACCTCTTCCTTCTTCTTGCGGCGATCCTTATCTTTCTCCTTCTCCCTGCGATCCCGCTCCTTCTCTTCCGCTTTCCGTCTGCTTGCATCTTTCTCGGCCTTTTCACGTTGGCGGTCCCATGCCTTGTCCGCCTCTTTTCTCGACCGCTTGTCCTCCTCGGTGCGTCGCGAAGTAGGAACCTCCCTCTCATAACTACTTGCCCCAGCCTTCCGCGAACTCCGGTGTTCCCGGCCGTCGTCGTAGCTGGTGCTGTAGATGTTCTCTTCATATGACCGCGACGGCGGGGTTCGTGCCGAAGCATAGGGTCCGGGGTGGCTTTTAGGCGTGGCGCCATAGGATGATGACGAACGTTCAAAGCGTGGCTCACCGGCCATCCTTACGTTGTAGTGATGTGTCTCGGCGTTGGCTTCGCGGCGGGGAGGCGAGCGGGCGGCCTGCTCGGCGCGGAGGCGGGCGTTCACCTTCTCCATCTCGTTGGCGCGGACCATGTCATCGTACTTTTGGCGCTCTTTGCTGTCTGAGAGCATCTCATACGCTCGTTGCACCTTCTGGAACTCTTCCTGCTTGATGGCCTTCTGTTCCGGGTCTGAGACCTTGTCGGGGTGGCACTTGAGCACGAGTTTCCGGTGCGCCTGCCGGATTTCGGGAATTTGAGCATCTTGAGAAACACCTAAGCGTGCGTAGGGATCATCTGGTAAACTGAACATGATGTCGGTTGGTGGTTGCGACTGCGGCTAGCTCCACCGGTTTGGGGGCGGCTTTGCTGACGAGGCTGAATTGTATTGCGTCCTTGACTCTGCGGCTGACTGGATTCGTGTGGATAATGCTTGGGTCTTCGGTAAGAAGACGCAAAAGCAACAGCTTGCTTGGTGGATTGTAGGTGGTGGTATTGGTTGTTGAGAGTGTCTATCGCATCGGAAGCGAAGGAATGCTAGCAATCCAAGTCTTGAAGCGTTTGACCAGCAGTGAAACAAGAAGAGGTGTCGGTAGCCGAGGAAATGATGTAAAAGCCGGGGAACGGGTCGGTAGTATGCAGTTCACGAGGCGGGCTCAAAAGGGGATAGGCCAGAATCAATTAAGAACTGGCTCCAGAGAAAACAAGATGGGATCGGGATCGGATTGTCCCAGTAGTGTGTGTGGTGGTGGTAGGAGGATTGGGTTTGGGTGGTAGATCGATTGATCAAAAATTGGGTGGTTGAGGGAATGAAGTAGGTTGTCTGGCGATGAGGTCACGGCGTGACTTGAGGAAGAAGGGGAGAAGAGAGTGAGGCCAGTTGACGGAGGGTGAGCCCGGTTCTTGAGGCTTGAGTGCCAAGCTGGGGAGTGGGAAGACAGCTTCTTCTGGGCTGCTAGAAAGAGTAGGTAGGATGTAGCGAAGTAGCGATGCAGCTGCGTGAGAGGGCAGAATATGGAGCCGAGAGGGTTGCTGAATGGTCGAAGTGGTCCTGCGAGTGGTCCACTGGCCGTGCCACTTCCTGTTCTAGTGTCCGACCTGGAAGTATTCTGTCAATCAATCAATCAGTGATGTCCAATCCGATGGAATAGAGCAGACCATCGCAGAAGGCTGACTGGCTAGGAGGGGGTCGGGTCTTGGGGGGGTACTTGGGGGGGGTGAGGTACTTACTGACGCAAGAAGTTCTGGGCCAAGGTTCAGGTAGTGGGAGGTACCTAAGTACTACTGCTGGGTCGCCGCTGGAGAGGTGCACTAACGCTAACTCACAGTGGCAGGACTCAGACTCTCTGAGAGGGCTGGAGAGGGATGCGCTACGCTTTTGCGATCGTCCCTTTTGGCAGCGGGCCAAAATGGCGCCAAGTCGACTGGTAAGCCTCTAAGCGGGCGACTGACGGGCGGAGGGTTTTAGACGGTGCTGGAGCTGAGCAGGGATCAACGTTGGCTTCTCGCCCTTTTCGCCCTGGCCGATGCTTTTCTTCAGCTTAAAGCGGTACAAGGTCGTAAAAATGCACTGCACAATTGGGCAATGAATGGTAGTACACAGTCCTCCGGCTTCCGTTCTCTTCTCTCACTAAGAATAGTAAAGAGGCGAGAATGGGACAGGCCTGAGAAACTAGATCCGGATACACTGCCTTGCACAGTGTTTAGTGTGCTTTTGCTTCTTTGCTTCGGAGCTGAGGATTTAGTTGCCTTTCCCGTCCGATGCGTGCTGTCGTGGTGGTATTTTGGGGGGTAAGGGACCCTTTCGATGCAGAGGGCGTCGGGTGAAGGAGGATCTGAACTCTGCGATCCGGTCCCGCTAGGCCGCCCGAAGGGGTGCAAATCAGATGGTGTTGCGTGTTGATTTAAGCCAGTTGGCGAACAAGTGACCTAGGAAGAAGCCGGCAAGAGCTATCGTTCTCTGTCGGTCCTAGTTTTCTTGGATGACGAGGAAGACGAAGATGTCTCTTCTTCTTTTGGACCTCAAGTCAGAGTGGGTTTGAACAAAACACCCTGTTCCCTTCGGATCCTAAGGGAAGGAAAGGAGTGTTCGGCGTTGGCGACGACTAGGGAGTCCGGGGTATGTACCAGCACCCAGTGCAGTGTCCCAGTGTTACGACCAATATGCACAACCTTGTGATCTTAGATAATCCTTACCCCTGGTCTCGGGTGTAGGAGTGGTGTGGTTGTGTAATCAGTCGGTGAGTGCACGCAACAAACGGCCAGCCGGGTCACGACGAACGTCCAATCCCTATCAAGATGAGTATGAAGGACGTGCAGGAAGATGTGCAATAGGGATTAACGAACAAAGTCCCAAACGAAGATGGATTTTTTTTCTCCTAATGCAATGCAGGAGGGATTCCTTCCCAGCGTGCCGGATGAAAATGGGCCTCCCCTTAAGAATTCCCGATGTAGCACCTTATCGATTTGTTTTGGCTTAGAAGGCGACTTTTCGAGATGGCGAAACTCGAATCAATATGAGTCGAGCTATAAAACCTCCCCAGATTGATTCGCGTTCCTGACAGGGCTGGGTTTGGTGGCAAGAATGGCAGTGCAACGCTTGGTATTGATTGCTTGTGTGTTTCAATGTGAGAAGACGAGAATGATGACTGATGATGATGCTTCTTCTTCGCCTTCCAGAACAAGAGTGCATGCGCGGCGACCAGGGCTATAAGCTATGTATCTCCCCTATTCGGCCAGCCTTGCTTTGATGCCAGGCTATATTACTCCCCCTCAATCCACCCCACGATACCCGACAGGAATGTTGTTTTCTCCTCCTTTGCACGATGCGGTCTGTTGTTGACCTGGTGAATAACAAGGCGGCCAAGTCGAGCCCGTCTCGATTCGGCAATGGTCTGGTGGGGATGTATCCGCAGGGTCAGAGAGGCTACTGCCGTTGAAACCTGGAAGTCGGTGGTTGCTGTGTGTGCTATTCCGTCGGTAAGGAGAAAAAAGTACTGTACTTTTTAGGTGCGCAATGGCGGTGAACATGGCCAATGGAACAACAAAATCGCTCGACTATATCCTCAATTCCTCCACCTTTGTTTTATCGCCGTCTCGCCAGCTTCATTGTTCTCCTATCCGGTCACGTACGACGAAGAAGGAGTCATCTATGGATATTGGCATGACTGTGCAATTACAAACTCGCGAAGGCCCAACCCAACCGTGGATCACCAGCCACGAGGTCGACCCCTATGATGTAGTTTTTCCCCAGTTTCCTTTGTCCACCGCATCTCAGATGATCTGCGGACGCGTCCAACGGTCTGGCTCGGCCTGGCGGGCGGCCTCATGGGCCATTGTCATTGGTGAGGACGGACCAACAGCTGGCACCACGCAGACACGGACATCACATCCAAAGGGCTGGGCGGGTCTTTCGCTCGGCCTACAAAAACAACAGAAAGATCGTCCCTCTTGGCTGATGATAGCTTGCGAGTGCAGGCTGCGTCAGTGCAAGCAACTACGTAGGCAGTGTGGCTCGTGGTAAGCAGTTTGCGAAGCGCGAAGCAGGACGACTCGCTTAGCTTATCGATTACATATTTAGAGGGGCCTTTTCCCTTAGAAGGGCCAAAGAGTCCCCCTAAACGTTGAATGATTTGACAGGCGGTAGGCCCTTAAATGCTCCACACCGTCCAATCGCAAGAGCCTACTCGGAAGCGGTATGCATCTGACTGGTTCGGACGGCCCCAGAGCATCGTGACAATTCCACGGGCTTCGAAACATGGGACGCTGGCTGCAGCCCGGCAGCTTTCCGACGTCGTGCCGATTGGGCTTATCATCGTCAACTCACAGTGTGAAGTTGGGGAAATCACCCCCAAAACCTGCCCGCGTGCGCGTGGGAAGAGTAGAAAAGGAAAACCGCGGGACAATTACATAAAGGCCCCAGCCCAACCATTCGCAGGATTGGCAGCCTCGTTTCTGTTGTCTTGCTATAAATCACCCGCCGACCCTCATAAAACCTCGCTGGCAGCTGGGCCTTCCGTCTGATGGTGGTGGTTCAATTTGGGGGACATCGACGCACACACAACCTGTTCGCCGTCGCCGAGAGGTCCAATATTGAGGACCGATTTCATCATCCCTCTGGCAAAAGACGATGTCCACGTGTTGTTGCGCATCAGGCCACGACGCACGCAAAGCTGCAAAACAATTGAATGCGGGCTGTTGGGCCACGACTCGATAAGAGGCCCCGGGTGCTAAACCATTTCGGCTCGCGTCTGCAGCCAGCGAAAGCAGGTGATTGACTGCTTCGTTCCTGTTCGCAGGCCACGATTGACGAGCTACGATGGAAGCTGCATTGTCTAGTGAAGCTAGCGAGCTCTACTAGCAGGAATAGAGGAAAAAGTTCAACCTCTTCACTCACGATAATGGGCTGCTTACGCGATCTCTACTTTCCTCGATTGATTTTTTTTCTTTGGGCCTAAGATGATGATGATGATGATGATGATGATGATGCTGCTGACTGAAGTTATTGACTTGATCTTGACCTACATACACCAGGACGGTTCATGTGCGTGATTCCTCATAGTGTGCAACCGGGTCTAGCCCAAGTCCACCCAGTCAGAGGACGACGTTAACCTTCAAATGTTCACCAGTCAAGTCCTAGCTGCATGGAACGATTGGAACTTGCTGGACCCTGGCTGCCGACGTAGTAAGACTGTGCGCGGTCACACACACACACACTTGAGGTTCGTGGCCGCCGCACTGAAGAGGTCAGACTCTCCTGGGCCGCAGAGCCAATTGCGGCGCCGAGGAAGCAGGTACATCGAACCTGCGTAGGGCGTAGGCGGTGCAAGAGGGTGTGCTACACAATCACACAAAGGCACCCGCCATCGCGATCAGGGCGCATTTCACTGTAATTCATGAAAATGGGGGACCTCATGCTATGCGATCGTACACGCTAGGCTAGAAGCCTGCCAGTTTGGTGGTGTGCATGTGGGATGTGATATCGTCTCGTCTGCGATTGCCTCTATCTGCGAGGGGTGGGCGCCAAGCGGAGTCACATCGTCCCTTTTCCATCCAGTAGAATTCCATCCGGCCAATACATAGGTGATAGGCTATGGCTATGAGATGTAGGTCCTACCGATAAGCCACGCCCAGGATAGAAACAAATCTTGGCCTATACCTAACTGGACAATTCGCGTGAATGGTTGAGTGGATATTCTCACCGCAGCTCGTCGCCAGTCATTCTCGAAATACTGTCACCTCTCACAACGCCGGTACCTTGAAGAGGCATCAATCTGCACATGAGCCGGGAGAGCAGCTTTGGTGCTTGGCCTGCTTTGGCCTCGAGCCTGAAAACCGACTGGCTGAATGGGCGACGGGCCCTTCTGACTCGCTACAGCAGAGGCCCACCTCTTGCCCTTTTCGGCGGTCAACGGTCACGACCAAGGATCATCCACGAAATAGGATAGCGGTAGCGCGTGCTTCTCCCGCTCTTCTCTCTACCGGAGCAAAAGGGCGGGATCCAAGAAAAAACCGGTTGTGACTTCCTATAACCAGCAAGCCCATGTACAACATCACGATCCCATATAATTTCTCATGCCGAGCCCCGAGAGCGTGGTGTGCCTTGTGGGTTTGCCGCCGGCCTTACCAGGCTGCCCAGGTGGCCAGGTGCCTTACATTGTGATCCCGATCCAAGTTTTCCAAATCTCACATATAGGCTCAACTAAGCGCAGAGAAAATGGGGGGCTCGCCGTTATTAATCACCGAACTTGAGTTGCAGTACTACCGCTACCTGCAGATACTGGCTGCAGATACTGGAGAAACAGATGTCACCGAGGTACTGTATTAGTTAGTATACTGTATTAGCAATTGCATGTAGTTAGTAACCTAGCTCTGCATCTGCGTTAGAAGATCAAACAACTGAGCCTTTTAGTGGCATCCATCCGACACCCCAATTATTTCGAACGGAAACACATGACCGGCTCGACCAAGACACAAAGAGTCACCTCGCCAAACTCATGACTTGAAACCTGCGTTCGGTTTCTTGTTCTGCAGGAATCCCAGCGAGATGCTACGACGTTAGATACCAGACTATGGCGGTAGGTACATGACGCTATAGGGGGAGCCAAGAGGATCCGATTAAAGGTCGCAGGCCGTCGTATCAGTCGCCTGTCCTCCCAGATTGCCCCGCCATAAATCGGACTTTTACCCCTCAGTCCCTGATTCCTTTGGATGGGAGCTGCATGCCGACCAGCTGCAGAAAACGGATTCATACAGTGAAGGTACAGTTTGGACTCGCGAAAGGGGCTCCTCTCCGAGTACAGTACGAATTGAAGTTGTGACAATATATCGAACTTTTCTCTTTTGACAAATACAGAAAGATGACTCCGAAGCAAGATGTATGATGCTGATACTTGCAGTCCCGTTGTACTAGCAATTAGCATGCGCGAAAAACATGCGCCTGCCCACCTCGAAACCCCGAAGCAACTGACGTTATGCGCACCGCATCGCATTAGGACTGCCGTTGGATGTATTGGGCGGTGAGCGAGAATAGTGTAAGCCAGGTAAGGAGAGAGCATGTGTCTGATGCACGGGTACGGGGTCTACCTTACAATTGCCAACGGCTGAAATGTGCTTTTTGTTCTATTCCCCGGGCCCTTGAAAGCGAAGAAGCAAAAACATAGTTGCAAACAATGACAATCAACACGATACGAGAGTCTGCATCGGACTCCATCCTCTAATTCCTCCCATTCGCTCACTTAGCAAATACCATCGATCCCCTCTCAGCTGCACTCGCTAATATGTAAACAACGCCCTTGGCATGGGCTATACGGGACAAGATAGAATATAGCTCGTCTAGGTATCCCGGCAATGCATCACATCTCATCCCTCCATCCCCCTCTTCTCCCCCATATTTGCACCATTCACACGGCATGGAAGACAATGAGGCTGCATCGCAGGCCCGCAAGTGACCTTTCCTTCCATGCAGGAAGGATAAAAAGTTCAGACTGTTGACGATTCAGCAGCAGCACTGCAACGCTGCAGTCGCAGTCGCAGTCCGTTTTACCCCGCCATTTGTCAGATGTCATTGGCCGACACTGGGCCCATTTCTCAGTCTCGAAGCGCCCGTAAGGATATTCTGCCACCACCGCAGAGAGATAGATCACGGCACTCCCCTTCCTGCATGTCTCACTCTTGCATGCCCATGCCTAGGCTACCTAAGTCAAATGTACCTTCAATGTGAAATCTCTCAGCCTTCCTTCTCAAGTGTACATGCGGAAAGACCCTGCGGCCGGTGTGGAGGGCCTCAAACTGAGACGATGCTGTCGCCATACAGCATATTCCAACGTCATTTTAGCTCTTCGCCCGAAAGAAAAAGGAAAGAATAGAGGGCAGAAACGCGCCCATCAAGAGATGGCATTTACGCCATACAGCACCGTAATCGGCCATGGCATTTATGCATGTCATTAACACCTGAACTCTATTACAATACCTCCCCCCGTCCCATACTCGAGGCATGGAAGTCCCGGCGTCCGTCCCGAATACTTGAACGGCAGGCTGTGCATGCTACGCTGTGCCTGGAGATCATGATTAATTGGTGCTAAGGCAACGCTTAACTCTGTCGATCAAGTTCATGAATAAAACCGGCATGCATTGGATTGGATGAGGGCTTGCTCCAAAGATAGTACCCGTCATGAGTAGAGACCAGGAACCTTATGATGCCTCTTGCCATGCGAGGTTTTGGAGACATCGCAAAACTTTAGGCATTGTTCATCTGTCAGTCATACCCAAAAGGCTATGGGATCGCCCTCATTCTGCATGTAAGTGCAAGTGCAAGTAAGTGCGAGATGCATTGGTGTCAAAAAAGCAACGAAAACTACCCCTAAGCTTTTGTCAACACCCTAGAAGCTACTACAAGGCTACGCAAGCTACCCGTACTAAAGAAGCCACCGCGCCTGAGAGTTGCCGCCCCAAGAGTCAGAATGTCTCACGAGAGCAAAAGCTTATCGGCTGATATGTGGGCATCAATGTCTCTCCATGCAAGACATCTGGGGCGATATAATCTTTAGAGCCTCTCTTTGTTCGGCCTCCAAGCCGACGGGTGAGTCAAGAAACGCGCTTGGAGCGTGTAGTCCCGAGTAAGCAGTTGGGAGCGAGTTGGGAACTTGGGGCGGCGTGGAGTGTGAGTGAGCAGTTTGGACGCAAGTTGAGGCGGCGTCGTGGAGCGAGTTGGGAGTTCGGTAATTTGTTCGATCGTTCGTTCTTTCGGGCTTCGGCGCAACAATCAGCACAAAGCTCGCAAACCTCGTTTCGACCTAACAACCTGCAAATCTCGCAAACCTCATTTCGACCCAACCAACAACAGGAATATTGGGGATCGCAAAGCTGCATGAACTCCAAGATGACAAACCCCTCTGAAAACAAGAAGTTTTATATCGCTCATCAGGCTGAACATCGAGAAAAGTGAAGCCATCGTGAGCTAAGCACTAAGGGAGAGGGGACCGAGATAGAAAAACATCAGACGGAGCCTCGGTGATGCCCAACCCATACATATCCGAGAACTCGCAAGGCTGAACGACGTCCCGACTCCCGCGGCTCGGCACTTTTGGGAGAGCACGTGCTGTTCATCATTTGCAAGGAAACCGACAATTGAACCGGGCTGAATTTCCCCGCGACCCAGCCCAGCCGGCAGCATTGCCTCTCTCAAAATAGGTCCGTCCGTCGTGTAGTCAGTGTAGTCATCAATATCCATAAATATATCTAAACAAGTGCTTATTCCCTAGCTGTCGATCCGGCGTTGTCCTACTTTACGCACGTCTATGTACTGAAGGCCCATGCCATGCCTTGCTACGGGTAGAACCAAGCAAGTGTATGGAGAGCCATGACAATTTTCCATGGGGATCATCCAAGTAAAGAAGAGGGCCCTAGCCACGACAGCCGCACCAGGCGCGGAAGAAAAAGGGAACGAACGACTGCAAGACCATCAAAACACACAACAACAAAACAAAACAGACCGGCATGATTCCGACAGACGGATTCTCGGGAAACGGGGCGAGGCGCGCTGCTGCTGATCAATTAACCAAGTTATGCGCGCGTGTCCGTGCCACGTTGTTGTGTGCCCATCTCTCCCCATCTCTGTCAATCAAAAGTCTTAGAAATCATGAAATTTGTAGGTACGTCTATCGTCTATCATCTGTAGGTCGCAAGTCGGTAAGTATGCAATGTAGTCCGTGTGCTTGTTTTTCTTGCTTAGGCGTGTAGGTATGTAGGTCGGTAGCCACATCTAGCTCGTGCTTTGCGCCTATGAGAGTATGCGGTCCCCCCTTTTTACCACACACCGTCTTTTTCAAACCGGTTCTTTCCCTTCGCGCAGGTCCCCATCGCCTGCATCCTCGTGATCCCAAATGGGCAAATCCAAGTCGACCACGATGGCCTTGTTGAGCAGGCGCGGACCGACGTGTGGGTAGCCTGACGCCTGGATCGCCGCGTTGACGATGCAGGTCTCCCTCCGTCCCAGGCGCCCCGCCAGCGCCGACTGGTCGCTCCGGGCAGAGTCCGGGTCCCCACCCAGGCCGCGGGTGCCGATGCCCGGGTTGGCCGCCCCGTCGGCGGTAGTATCCGGCACGTGCTTATCGGGCAGCAAGGCCTTCCCTCCGTCGTTGTCCAGCGGCTTCCCATCCCTCTTAGCCGTCAAGTCCACCAGACAGAGCTTATCCCCCTCGGGCGCCGGATCAACCCACGGCTCAACGGCCCCCAATTTCTCCTTGAACCTCACCCCCTTATCCTCAAGATCCCACCTCACCCTATCGACTCCCCGTGCCTCGTGAATGTGCCCGCAGACCGCAAGCCGCGGCCGCACGCGCCACATCGCTTTGCGCAGCTCCTCGCACCCCGCCGCCTCGCGCCCGACCGTCTCGTCGCGATGCCCGAAGGACGGGCCGTGCGTGATGAGCACATCCGTATCGAGCGGGATCTCGCTCCAGAGTTTCCGGGCGGCGACCCCGTCGTCCTCCTGGTGCCTCGTGTACTGAAAGGCCCAGCTCTCGAACTGCGGCTGCCACGGCGACCCAAATACGTTGAATTCAGTCCGCGGGCCGTCCGGGGACGTCAAGCGGATGGTGCGGGCCTCATGTTCTAGGTAGATCCATTGCTGATGCTGTCTTTGTTGTTTCTGCTCCTCGCGTACGTGCTGTGGCAGCGGCGGCTGTAGAACAAGGTTGCGGCACGCCTCCACATCTTGCAGCTGCCCGTGGTGAAAGTAGGCCCCGTGCTCCTGGTAAAGGCCGCGTCGATCGTCGTGTCGTGGTTGCCCACGATGACGATCTTGACCTCGTGCGGCTGACGCGCGATCCACTCGATCTGCTTTTGCAGCTCCTTGTAGGATCCCGTGTTGGTCAGGTCGCCGCTGTGGATCAGCACGTCGCCGGCCGGGACCTTGACGGTGCAGTTGTGCGTGTCCGAGATGCAAACGATGCGGGTCCGGCGCGTTGTTGTTTTTGTTGTTGACGTACCCTGCATTGCTTCTGGCACTGGTGTTGCTGGCAACTCTTGAGGTTGGGTGACAGGTTCAGCCATGGTGGTAGTGCTTATTGTCCTTGGCGATGGTGAAGTCTGGATCTCAGGTAGGTAGACCAGGACGCCGGCTTGTGAGATGTAATAATGTGATAAGCCAATTCTTGGTCAACAATATCCGAGGTACCAGAATGGCTCCCTAGAAAAGTAGATTCGTATCTCGAGCCAGAACCAAAGTCGAGTAACGGTGATGGGCCAGGTTGACCAGCTCTAGACACCAAGTCAAGGCTCCCGTCCTGGTGAAAGACTTGCCGATTACCTAACAATCCGTGGTAGCCTGCCGAATTGAGTCACCAGCTCTTGCCACCAATGATGGGGCGGGTCTCACAAGAAACGCAATAATACAAGTATTACACAGCATAAACCCGTTGAGGTTCAATAGCTCGATGCAAAAAGGTGAGGCAGGCAAGATGGATGATCACCCAAGTAATGTTGAGCCCGTGTTGATCAATGAACGGATGGCAGCCGATTTAAGCTCACCTCAGTGCCGATCAGTGGGCGCAAAGGTGGGCATCCATTGGACCCCGCATAAGCACCCTGACATCAGATCAGACAAGCCGGCAGCCGGCCAAGATGACATCAAGCCGCAAGGAGTGACACTTTCCCAATCCAGCTGTTACACAATACCATTGAAGACGAGATCGAAGAAGCCCCATATACATCGGTTCGAGTATATGGCCCAAAAATCATGCCTGACTTCAGTTTCGATGTCGATGCTGGAACGGAAGCGGCACAGTTTGATGAAATATCCCCAAAAGGGGGCAATCAGGACTACGTAACACCACCGCCGTAATTTCAAGCAAGATGGATCCCCTCGTATTGAAGGAGCAATCGATTTCACGGAATCACTTCGACCAGGATCACAGCAGCAATCACTTAGAAAACCCCGTTACAGGCGACTCTACGGAAGATAAAGAAATTTGAGGGTACTTGTCTTGATCAAATTCAATCACGCTGGGATATACTAGGTATGTTAACATGGAGCCAAATACACCCCGGAAACGCTGGCGCAAATAACCACCCTTGAAACACATATTCGCCAAGACAGACAGATATCTTCATAGCTTCGGGTTGTGGTAATTTGTTTCTTCATTCCGCTTTCTCGGAGGGATATGTACTGGTTCTGAAGATCGACCCGGGGGGTATCCATGGTCAGTGACCCGGGTCCAACAAACTTGTCATCTTCTTTCTTCCTCTTCTCTCTCCTCTCCTCTCTCGTCCTCTCACCTTTCTCGCCGCAACGTCACGGGCCATCTGCCTTCTCCTTAACTGACCCCCGTAACCCATTCTTTTGAGGGCCTCCTCCTGCCCGAATTCGAAAATGCATGATGCTAAAAAACAACAGCCAGTAGTAGTAGTGTAATGAATAGACAGCCACAAGGGATAATATATGATTATACACACAAGATGCTTCCATGTATGTTGCCGGTCAGAGCCTAGGCAAAGGAATGGACCACAGACATATCCACAGGGAAAGATGAAGATGGAAGAACTGCATGTACGCCAATAAACTCCGGAACGGATCTTAGCCATCCTGGTTAAACGCCGAGAATTTTGGTGGAAAAGGTTTCGCGTGGTGAGCGGGTAAAAGGGAATTTCGGTTTTGCTGAAAGCAGAGTGATTGCATCCAGGTTGTTCGCTCTACTTCGAGAGCGCCTGAATGTCGGTCGGGGAAGTGGTTGAGGGCTGTGTGATGGAGAATGATGGTTTGCGAAGGCGGGTGTTCTAGTAGTAAGCGATTAAAATGACGCGCAAGACGCGGGCGTGTGTGGTACGGCAATCTTGTGACGGAGACTGGGTGAGCGGAACACCATCGCTGGATCGAATGAAGAAAAAGAGGGTCGTAAAGTCGTCAAGGTCCCAAGAAACCCGTTTCCCCAAAGCAGCTGCGCAGAGTTTACAGCGGTATACCGTTGTGAGCCTACATGATAACACAGCACCCACATCCGGCCTCTTTCTTCTCCTCCTCCTTCTCTTGTACTGGAGGCTGCTCTGGCTGGGTCGGTATCCGCGTCATCTGGCTGGGATTGCTGGACATCCGGTTGAGCTGAGGAGCTGCGGGCGATCTGGGACTAGAGACGGGGGGATGTTGGGATGATTTGCTGTTTAACCTGGGCATAGTCGAGTACGAGCTGGTTCCGGGTCGGCTCGGGGTCGGGCTCTTAGCTTCCTGACGACCTTCACCTGCCCGAAGTGGCCATTCGTCTGTTCTCTCCTCGGGTTGTTGTTGTTGTTGTTCAGTGTCGGGCTGGGCCTTAAGCACCTCGGGCGGTCGCAAGTGCTCCTGCTCGTTAAGCGGCCTGAATTCCTTGTCGTACGTGTTGCCAAACTTGCCCTCCTTCTCCCATTTCTCTTGCTGTAAGCGCCGCGCCACGGTGGGCAGCAGTTGTTGGTCTGGCGGTAACCTTGGGTCGGGCTTGTAGGCCGACACCATCCATGGGGGTTCACCCTCAGGAGACTTAGAAACAGGCGAAAGCTCGCCGGACCTTGTGCCTGGCCTGGCTGTGGTGGAGCCGTTTTCCCGGCCAGGACCAGAACGAGTCTTGGGCCGCGTCGTACCTCGGCCATTTGCAGAGGCAGACCTTGCCGAGGCCGGCGTGGGCTTTTTGGTTGCGCTAGCGAGTTTCTTGGGTGAAGCTTCACTGGTTGAGCGCTGCTGCGCAGCAGGCATCTTGATCACTTCGTCAAGGACGGCACTATTACTCCTTGATCGGGGCTTTGGGTTGGTAAGCGAAAAGTCGTCGTTGGGGAGGGCCAGAGACCCGCTCCTCTTGCGGGGGACAGGGGCATCACGTTCGAGGTAATCTAAAGGAATGGGTGCTGGACTGACTTTGGCAACCGGTATACGGGATCCTTTCGGTCCTAGCGACTCACTGGTGATCCAGTACTCGTTCGGATCCTCTGCTATTTCATCTGGTAGACGGAAATCCCAACTGCCACCTTGATCATGGTCCGAAACCTTCTCCGCGGAACCAGTGGTCGGCGTCGAGTTTTTCCTAGACCTTGGCACAGGCTGGTGATCCGAGGCGTCTGTCGCCCGTCTTGAACCGTTGGCCTTATCCGTGCTCCGGTCCCTGCTGGCCTTGTCGGTGCTTCGATCCCTGCTGGGGCGGCTCCGCGAACGAGGCTTGGGCAAGATGATACCAGCGGCCTGCAGCTCTTCGCTCTCGATCTTGGCTAGCTTATCACGGTGGATCCATTTGTTTTCCTCGTCTTCCAGTGAAACCTGGGCGCCATCCGTGTGAGCCCGTTTGTTTTCAGGACGCGACTTTCGGCCGCCATTGGCTTCTGCTTGATGTTAGCAAAAGGTACACGTGATGTAGCGAGGTTCCGTTCTCAAGGCTGGTCTTGTTCCTCTGCAATGCCAACGCATATTCTAGTGGTGCCTACCTTTTGTTGCTGGGAACAGCTCGTTCGGGTCTTGTTTCGCTAATGCTTCTTTGGTCGCGGGAAACGGCTCGTTTGGGTCGCGCTTCGCGAAGGGGTCGCGGTACACGTTTTCGTCTTGTAGATAAAGAGGGTCTTTCGCAGAGCCATATGTCGAGTCGTGATCCGCGTCGTGGGAATACTCCTAAGATAGGGATAGGTTAGCTACAGCTTCTAGAATTGGTGCTTTAAGGTTCCATCGCTGCTGCAAGGGGCAATCCAATGTCTCAGTCTGGCATGACAGCGACGTGGGATGGCTCCATGCGGGCCAACCCGAGCAGCGTAGCGCAGCGCAGCGACGACAAACTCACGTCATGATGATCCGAATGTGACTTCCAGCCCGCGTGGTTCCCCTGGGAGGTATTTGAGTGGGCAAAGGCGGCTGCTCCCGGCGCGGCGGACATGGCTGCCATATCGATCCCGAGCACCGGGTGCAAAGGCGGCGACGACACCGATGCTGGGCGAGGATGCTCGTGGGAAGGCGACAAGGTGGACGTGCGATTGTTTTCAGCAACAAGAGAGATCAAGAATTATTCGGTGCCCCCAGAAGGCGTAGGGCGATGGAGGAATGCGGCAGTCCGGGGCCTTTTAGAAGCGCTAACCGGACCTAGCAGGAAGAGGTGTGATGTGTGACAAGACACACGCACAAGAGGCCGATGGGGAGATGAGTGGTTCGCGAGGCCTGAACCCGGACAACAGAGCCAGGACAAAACAGCGGATTCGGGGGGTTCGACGGGAAGCGGGGAGCCAGTTGAACGGCCAATGATGCTTCAGGGAGACGAAAGCCAAAAATTAGAGTGACGGAATGTCGAGAATGAATGGGCTAAGATCGAGTCGGTCTAAGAAAGCCGGGTGCCTTTAGCGTTGGTCGTAGTCGAGGTGACCGAACAACCTGCAGCAAAAAAGTGGCCGGCGGGTGGGAATAAAGCGACTATCGTGACCCGCGGTGTGGTACGACCCAGCGGCGAGAGATCTCTGGGTGAGGCGAGGTGTGACGAGTAACTACGGAACGTCGATGAGGTTGGGAGAAATCACGTTTCGTCTCTTGTGGAAATATGCCTCCGACTGAATCGCTGGGCGGCCCGGAGAAGTTAGTTCAGCCTGCGCTCATGTGACTTGGGGCGACGCAAGGTTGAGGCAGTTTGCGAGTGAACGTACAAAGAAAGAAAAAAATTAACTAGTTGAAAAGAGAGTGGTGGTTGTATCGCAATGGAGCCGAGACGGCCTGTCGTCATTTACGAACGAAAAGGGAGGAGAAGTAAGCCAGGAGGCGTAAGGAGCGTGTGTGAGTGTGTGCGTGAGTCTCAGTAAGGGTCGGGTTGGTGAATTGCGAAATGCAAACGGCTGGGCGCGCTTGTCTTTCCTTGCGACAAGAAACAAGAAGCAAGACTAGTCGACAAACACTCGATCGCTGGTTTGCTCTGACAGTCCACCAACTCGTTGCCTCTGGAGAGCGAACGAAACGATCGAGCAAGACCAAGGTGGGAGAAAATATGGCAAGAAGGCCCAAGACCGAGAGCGAAGACACACCACACGCAAGCATGAACACAGAACAGGAGCAGGAGGTTCGACCGTGTCGTTGGAATTGGTAGGAGATCAAGGACCCCATCCCAGGTCCGGTTGGGCCTAGTGCCGTGGGTGGTGGTCTTCTGGTGATGCCTCCCCGGTCTGGCTGCCGGTTCTTTTGCGCTTGCTTTTGCGGTAAAGTGACCTGGCAGTGCCAAAAGCAAGGGCGATTGGCCCAGAACCCCCGGCGGCCCCCTGCCACTTTACCCACTGTAGCCTCTCGTGCTAGGTAGAAGCCTGTCCGCTAAACCCCATCTCGATTTGCTGTAAATTGACTTTCATATTCCCTTAAATGCAACCCTGTCAACACCACCCCCAAGCAACTTGAAGCAAGCCATGCTGAGCCATCGTCGACTTTTTTTCTTCCTCCCCCCAAATTGCTTTAACCTCATAAAAGCACTGACGGTGGCTCTCAATGCTCAATGCGTAAAATTCTTTGTCCGCCCGAGACAGCGCACTGACAGGAGCAAAGATGACAGTTGTCAACGGCCACGATGCGAGACAAGACCCTTAGTGCTTGCTTAGACACTTCTTTATCCATGACTCGGCTGGCCGCGACGTGTTACGTGCATTATCGCAATATGTCTACCAATCAATATATCTGTACGCTCTGTGATGCCTGGCATTTCCAAGGCAGATGATACCCGGCCAAGCCGAGGCTTTCATTGCTTTTTAGCAAAGTGCTTGCATTGCTTTTGGTTGGCGTGTTGGCGTACCTGCTGTCAAATGTCAATAAGGGGCTCCATTCCCATTTGCCAATCTCTGTCGGGATCCGCACCGTGCTGATAAGATAGAGTGCGGTGGCAGCCGCCGCAGGTCACAGGTAGGAGGTGGCATTGGGCAGGGGTCAGCCCAGGCTGTGCCAGTGTCAGCCTGCGCCAGGTGGCCCCGAGGGTGTCAAATGCACGCGCATCTAACTTGATTGAGAACCGTTCTATATCTTACGCAGCAAAATCAGACGAGTTACATTCAAAACAAGGTATGAAATATGCAAAAACAATTCGATAACAGTATAGTTAGCTATGACAGCTTTTCCGGTATTCCTAGCTCTATAATAGAGAGGTGAGGAATCATCGCCGCTAGAGCAGTCTTTTGAAAGCATCTGAGAGTGTGCATTTCAATTTGACACTAGTGGTGGTTTTTCGGCAATCTACCGCTTCTGTACCGTTAAACCTGGTCTCGACCGTTGAGACACCACTTTTGGGGCGGGTCCCCTCCATTGGTTTTCCCGTGTTCCCTACAATGATTGGCAAACCCCCGACCTCCCGACTCCCGACTTGAGGACAACCACCATGATTATAATGGTTCAGTGTAGTATTATAACGACACCGCTCGAAGGCCGGCTTGCATTCTGATACCAGCTCAGCCATCGGTGCTTAGGTGCTTGGGCTTGCACGAGCCAAGCATGCGAATCCATCCGTTGATCTCGGTTCAATCGGATCGGGAACTTAACTCTGCTGGCCCCCAGTTGGATGACACCTGTGTTTCTTGTCCAGTATCAGTGCCCAAGCAGCCAAGCTTGTCTCCAACGTATAAACATTTTGCTGACCGGGCCGGTAGAGTGAGCCCTAGGGATAGTATATTGTGCTAGTAATATAAATTTCCTATTGACCTCTCTCAAGCATGAAGCTCTCCGTGCCGTCCCAACAAGCGGATCAGTGTCGTAGTAGACATCGTTACGTTGCATGGTGGTGTGCGGCACTCATAGATGCTTCGCTCTTTTCGATTTTTTCGCTCTTTTCGCCGCCTTTAGCCTCTGCTTCTCCGTGTTCTCTTTATGGTACAACAAAGCTCCGATGTTACATCTTTGCTTATTCGTGAGTTGCGGCAGGAATTCTGGCCACTCCGCCTTCCGGTTCCTGCGACCTCTTAACAAGTACGCGCACTGCATTCGCCACTTCGTGATGAGCAGTTGGACCCCGGCCAGGTGTATCTCGCACTTGATGCGCTCGGCCGTCAACGCCCACCCCACCACGCGCGCGAGATCGGGCCGGTGTTCGAGTACGGAACCGCTCGCAATCTCAAACATGGCCGGCCAGTTCTCGTCCCGGGCGGCCGAGACCGCGAAGAAGTCCTCGGGGAAGCTGCGTGTCAAGGCGTGGCGCTTGCTGAGCCTGGCGAGCCACAGGGCCCCGTTGTCTAGTCGCGGCGGCGTCGAGGTTGCTGCTGCTCCGCCTATAAACTGAACAACCTTCGGGTGCCGGACAGCTTGAGAAGAGTGACCGGGCAGAATGATTCGGGGAGCAACGAAAGGTACGACAACCTTGTCCATAAGGTCAGGGCGTCTTCGAGCCTCCTGTATCTCCCCCAGGAAGACCTTGAACGCTTCGCCGAAGGCGAGTGACTGCACCAACGCAAGATTCAACTTCAGCAGCTTAAGATTTTCATCCTCGACAACAGCAATAGCTCCTTCGACGTCCGGGGCCGTTATGTTGCTCTTATCCAGTGCTTTGAGACGCTCTACCATCCTCATATGGGTATGGGTATCCGAGAAGAACCAGGTGCTGCGGAGGGACTCAACAGCCGCTCTCCTGGAGTATTGAGACGAGCGATCGTCTCCCAATGCTGAGCATTTATCGGATATTTCCAGCGACCCCTCTAAATTCTTTAATGCAAAACGTTTGATGCCACGTTCGACAGTTGTCAGCTTGTCGTCATCTTTTGTTTCGCGAAATTTAGGTAAATCTGCCGCGGACAGGTTCCAACCCCAGAGTCTCTCTGGATAGGGTAATTTTCGAAAGAACTGTCCGTCATCCACGGTACTCTGTTCTTTCTGTTCTCCCTTCTCTGTCGTGGTGGTTTCCCATCTCACCGTCAGCTGCCCCAGTGACACACTAGCCCTCCTCCGGGCAAGAATGGCCAGCGAGGCAGCGCGGCCGATTCGACCCACGGGACATCGACTCCTGACAAACACCTGTTTTGGCAACATAACTCGAAATGTGAAAAGTGGTCAATTATTCATTGAATCATGGTGAAACGGCCGGCAAGCGATATTGGTGTCGTTGATTACATTAGGTATGTTGTGAATTACTAACAGGCTGGGTGTCTGTTGTACCGTAGCAAACCTTACATAAGTGGGTATCCACCATTACACGTGCATCTAACCGCGTGGCGGGGCTAGCTATTACTTGCTCGCTTTTTGCTCCCGTCACCTCCCTCCTATTTCTGCGTCCTCGCCGCCACAAAGTCCACCACATCGAAGAAGCTCTTCTTGTAGCGGCGCTCCATGGTCGTACGATTGACCGTCTGGATGCCAAAGTGCTGGTCGTAATCGCCAAACTCCCAATTGTCCGCGAAGCTCCAGGCGAAGGCCCCCGCCACGTGCACGCCGTCCTCCCAGATGGCCTTGAGCGTCTCGCTCAGGAACTGCACGTAGTAGTCGCTGCGCGGCTGGTCATACAGCTGGTCCGACAGGTTCTCGGCCTCGGCCTCGTGGAACACGGGGAACCCGAACTCGGTGATGGTCACGGGTTTCCGGAACGTGTTCCACAGGTAGCTCAGGTAGGTGCGCAGGTACGTGGGGGTCATGTACACGTACGACTCGGACCGGTACCCGATGTTCCAGCCCGTCGTCGTGTTGGTCTCCTGGTTCACGCAGAGCGGGAAGAGCGGGTCCGACGTGTTGGCGGCGCAGGCCGCGATGCCGTAGCTCGGCGGCGACACCACCGTTGCCGTGTAGGGATCGATGCCCAGGAAGTCGGCCGTGCCGTTGAGGAACTCGAGGTCCTCGGCGGTCAGCGGGACGTAGTCCGGGATGGTCATCTTGTAGGCTTCCGGGTAGTCCTTGCCCAAGAAGATGGGGTTCGCGAAGGTGGCGAGCTGGTACTCGTTGAAATGGTTTGCCGCCTTGACATCCTTGGGGTCCTTGGGGTCCCGCGGCACGCCGAAGTTGTCGCTGAACTTGAGGGAGACGCGCCCGGCCCCCTTGATCTCCTCGTGGTAGAAGCGGAACAGGCGGGCGTGGGTCTTGATGACGGCGTCGACGGCCTTGCCGTTGTCGCAGTACTGCAGCGGCTCGTTGAACGTGTACCAGACGGGCACGCGGTCGGCGAAGTGCGTCATGACCACCTTGCCGTAGTGCACAAAGGCGTCCTGGAACTTGGGGTGGCTGTAGCCGCCGTTGTTGCGCCCGACAAGCGCCACGCTCCGGTTGTATGGGTCGTCGTAGAACTGTAGCGGCGTGTCGAAGTGGATAAGGGTCACGTGCGGCACCATACCCTTCTCAATGGCAAAGTTGATCAGGTCATCGTAGTGGTCCAGTCCCTGCTTGTTGACAGGCGTGCCCTCGAGCGCGAACGGCAGGATGCGGGCCCAGGGGATCGAGAAGGAGTAGTGCTTGACGCCCATGGAAGCCAGGCGCTCAATGTCCTGCTTGTACAGGTAATAGTTCTCGTTTGTCACGTAGTTCTTGGGGTCCTCTGGGTTGTATGCCACGGTGATGATCTCCATCAGGGTGGGAGCGCGGCCCTCGTCGGCAATGGCGCCCTCGATTTGGCAAGCCGAACCGGCGACGCCAAACTCGAAGTCCTTGGGGAAGTAGTAGGAGTCCTGGGGCTGGAAGTAGCTGGGCGGCGGCAGCACAAGCTCGCTGGTGGGAACGGGTGTAGGAGAGACCGTGGTGGAGTACATGCCCCGATCGGTAAAGTTGGCCAGGTTGGCGCGCTCCCAGAGGGCAGACCAAGCAGCTTGCCCGTACGGGTCGGCGCCGTCTGTCGCAGTTGCGGTGGCATTGGGATACCAGTTTCCCCAGGTCGTCGTCGCCAGATCCGGGACAAGATGACTGAGAGACGCATAGGGAGGCGCGTAGGTAGTGGACGGGCCCGGGGTAACAGACGTGGCCGTACGTACAGTCTCGGTCTGGGTGAAGGAGAACTGGCTGAAAGAGTAGACCGGGCTTGCTGTAGCGTACGAGCCATTCGCAGAGCACTTCGTCGATCGCACTACAGGTCCATCTGCAGGAGCGTAGACCTGTTGGGCCAAGGCGGCCGTGGCACAGCTAGCGACAAGAATCGTGACACCCCTCATGATTCCGTATTAGATATTAAACCCGTGGTGAAGCCTCCTTCTCCGTCTAAACCCGTGGCTGTCTGAGGAAAGGCCATATTTATTTATTTATTGTCGCCGGGTAAGACGAGAGTGGATGTAGTAATTCACCGCCATCGGGTATCACGCGCAGACTGGACTGACGATTGCCGGTGGCTGCAAAGCGTCTGCAAATTCCTCACATCACAGGGAAGAGATCGGCCCGTGAGGGGAATGCGGGGAAACCATGAGATCTCCAAGAAGTAATCTCCGTGTTGCTCAGCATTCTACCTGGCTAGCCTGGTAGGCAAGTGCTGCAAGCGTCACCAAATGCCGGCTGATGTGGTTCTATACCTGCTCTTATCCTGGAGGTCTAGGAGGTTCAGGTGGTACCACTACTGCAATTGCCTACCCAACCCTGGTCACCGGCTCGGCTCGGTTCGGCACCGGAGTCGAAATTCTCCTTTTTACGTCACATATCCTGCTCCCGTATTAATGAGGCAATAGATGGGTAGATCATCAAACCTGCATTACCAAGATCCCCAACCTCATCTCCAATTCTTAATGGGTAATGTTGACTCTTTCCCCCCCTTGTGGTCGTCAGCAGGTGAATGGTGTCGTTGCAGGGCCTCTATCTCAGTAACGACAGATCAGCAAGCTGAAAAGTCGACCCCGCAAAAAAGACCAACGGCATCTTGATCGCGCCTGGGGCTGGCCAAACTCCAACTTGTAACCCCGCCTCTCCAGGAAAACCTCCCGTCTGCAGCAACGGTCACTGTAAGTAACAGTAACAGCTCGGCTCGTTAGTGGCGGTGGATATGGACGGCAAGACTTCCACCGTCCACTCTTGCCCGGACCTACGCCGCATAGATGCCGCCCTACGTTAATATCCGAGGCAATAAAGGGATTATCCCAGTTAACGGAAGGAGATCCAATAAAACAAGGCAATCTTAATAAACACCGCAATGGTATTCCAGCATTGATGGCGCCGAGCTGCTAATTAAGCCGAGGCCAGCGAAGTTGCAATTCAGTAGGCAACACAATTCCTCACATCCCCATATGATGATAGCCTGCTGTCTTGGACCGACGCGGTCAATTCAGGGTCAGGGCCCGTCGAGTCAACAGCTTTCGATTGCCATGCCGATTTCCATTTGATTGTACAGCTGCAACCAAAAAAGAAAGCACGCGATTACATTAGGAGCCTCGCCAACTCAGCCCGTTCTTACCAATTCGTGACGGTATCTCCGCTAAGTGAGATAGCACGCTGTTATAAGCAACCCAATAATATCCAGGGCCATCGCCGCTGTACTCGACATCAAGACATTGCATGCGACTGACTTGGTAGGGGTATTATTCCTCCGGGCACTTCTACTAGTATATTAGTAATGACTTACTGGAGCTGGACCTAAGGGAAATCACCACTATTGATGTACAGACTCGGTGCAATAACACCTGCCGTGAGATCCTGCCAACACCGTCGCTGGCCCCAAAAGAGAAGATAGCAGGCAATCCTTAATTAAAGTTTTTGCAGCTATTGTGAGTATAGCGGAAGTCAGGGAGTTGGCACATGAACAGCAAAACGGCGTACAATCGAAGAAGGTTCTATTTATATCAAAATGAGATTTGCCTAGCCGGCTTCTCATGGCATTGGTCCTATTACCTTGAATGATCTAAGAAGAAATATGTGCTTAAGAGACCTCCCATAGGGAACAAAGCCCTCATAGACTAGATTACCTATTAAATCCAAGAATCTATAACAAAATATCACCTTGCAGCGACGTTTGCGAGGCAAACCGGCCGGCCTGAAACATCTCCTTGACCCACGCGATGAGCTCGGCCACCGAGGCCTTCACCATCACGTTGTTGATCCGCCCGCCGGCCGCGCCCACCGAGTCCTCCCCGACCATCATCAAGAACAGTTGGACGGCGCGCTGCGTGGGGTCGTCGAGGTTGACATTCTGGACTTGGTATTCGGGCAGGTGGCGTTGGTACGGAACCTCGAGCCCGCGGAACCAGGCCACGGGCATGCGCAGGGAGGCTCCCTTGGCAAACGTTTCGGCGCACACCTCGGACATGGCGAAGCCCAGCTTGATCGTCCCGGCCGTCAGCACGAAGCCCTGCGGGTCGGGGCCGCCGGCCTGGCGGCACGGCCGGAAGGCGGCCCGCGCCGCGGCCTGGACGTGTTCTTGGTCCAAGATGTACTTGACGAGATTCTGCCGCTCCTGGCTGAACTCGGCCTCGAGCTGGGTCCGCAGCTGCTGGTCCCGGATGTCGCCGGTGTGGGGGTAGACGAGCTGGGCGATCTCGGTCACCTTCTGGCGCAGCCATCGTTGCACATTCCTCTCTCGCCACATCTCGTGGTTGGCCGTCTGCATGGGCGCCTGCGGCAGGTCCTGGCCTCCAGGGGCTGGGGGGTAGCAATTGCCCGCCGTGCATCGGGGGAAGGTCAAGAAGATCTCGGCCACCTTGCGCCGGAGCTGCCACTCGGCGCACCTCTGGCAAAACCGGGGGATGTTCGAGTCCTTTTCGTTGGGAGTCAGCCCCACCTTGGTCATGAATTCGCGATAGGGCCGGTACGTGGCCGGGTCCAACGGCCACCGCACGGGATCAAAGGCCCCGTCGGCGATGAGCATGGGACATCCGGCGCACTTGGTGTCCGCCTTGCAATAGTTACACTTCCTCGCGCTCATGTCGGGATGGGCCGCCTGTTCGATCCTGCACTCCACCCCCGTCACGTGCCCGCAGGGGAGGACCACTGTCCGTTCCAGGTTGTGCTTCTCGTAGAACGCCTCCTTGGTTTGCGCAGCCTGCCCCGGTGGGAGAAGACACTCCGCTTGGATCAGACCCCCTACCTTGGTGGAGATGTCAAGATCCCGCAAGCAAACCCCACACTGGACATCGATGGAATACGGCTGCTCTGGCTGGCTGGCCAGCCTCAGTTTCTGGATAATAGGACCAACATAGTTCGCCCCTATTACTTCTACTCCGGCCGGATCCGCCATGATGGATGATGTGTGGACGATACGTATTTGAAATGATCGGAAAGATGATGTCGCGTTCGGTTACAACGAAAACTTCGTAATATTATTCCGGGTCGTCACTTTGGCTATTTTGTTACATCTTGTATATATATACCCTATTCACCTGCGAGGTTCTGAACAACAAGCCTTTGATTGGCACACAAGTATCTTTCAACTAAAACCGCAACAATGCAGCTGTAATAAGAACAATGTTCTGACAACCTGCAAGTTACGTTCATGGTCATTGTGCCGTTTCCGCCGGGTAACAAAGCAATTGTATCCCTCTACCAAGAGCTGCCTATCTGATTGCGATCCCGAATCCTTCTCGGCACCTATAGCTACTGGTAAGGGCACTAACAAGGCTGCTGTTGTACACTAGAACACCTTTATACTCTAAAGAAAACAGGGCGGTGGCTACACGCTGGTTTCGACGAGAGCGGGCACTGTTTAGGAGACGTCAAGGAATACCGGCAGTCACCAGCGTGGTATTGACACACCTGGCTTTTACAAGAGAAGTAACTACTATGCCTGCAATGTTTTCTTTTCATATAGTAGATCCAAGAGCCTGTCAACAGCTGGTAATACATGGACTTCACTGCCACACCGAAGATAGGCGTGGACGTGAAGATTTGAAGTACTTCTTACCTTGCTGCCCAATGCCATAAGTCAACGCCGGCAGAGTTGGATCATGGTGCATTAACACTTAAAAACACATCATGACTTAAGCCGGCGCACTACATCAACAGCGGCCGATGTGGTGCGCTAGGGAGACTCACGATGCTTTTTGGTGTCGAGAGGCAAGTCTGAAGTACCAGGAATATTCGATTGCACACCTAAATGTGGCGTGAAGTGGCGTTGGACTCTGTGCCTAGCAGCTGTTGACAGGGTCTTACACCTACTGGGTATGTAAAATTATAATAAATTATTATTGTAGGCCTAGTACTTCTCTTTTACAAAGTGACACATATATCGTAAAATCTGTTGGTCGCTTTTACATAGAACAGGCATCATTTTATGTGACATAACTACTCTCTTATTCCATTTCTTTTCCACCTGTAACTCTATCATCAAACCTCTACCCTACTTATGCAGGAGTGCCTACACACATACCTTGCGCCAATCTAGCCCTCGTCTAACTCTCGTAACTATCCAGGACAGTCGATTCTTAGTCAAGCGGGCCACGAATCTAGTGTCCCTACTAGCAAGGGCACATGTCTACATGACCTCTATTCTTCTTCTTCCCCTCCTCGCAGACTGTCGAGATAACTGGGTAAAACCATGGGGTTGACGTGAGACAAGGCCTCTTCGAACGTGTCGACGCCCACAATCTCGGCGAGCATCTGCCTCGGAAAGCTGGGGTCCCTTGGGGCGGCGTCGGCCGGCGGGGCCCGGAACTGGTCGTCGATGCCCCGGAACCACGTGAGACCTGAGCGCATGTACTGGGAGGTCCCTTCCGCATAAGCCCGTGTCTCGGAGCGGTCGATACTCTCGAGCTCGGCCGGCGAGAGCGGTGCGGGTTCCTCCTCCTCTTGCTCGCACGGCAGGAAAAGCGCGCGACGCAGAGGACCGACGAGGTCCGGGTCGGCCATGAACCGAGTCACGAACGCGCGGCGCTGGGTGTTCACGATTGGGTCATCGAGGTGGCGGCGGTTGGGGTCCCGTATGTCGACGGAGGAGGGGTACAACGCCTCGGCCACACGACTCAGCTGCTGGTGGATCCAGGCGTCTACGTTGGCGTCGCGCCATGCTCGGTGGTTGGCCGGATACTGAACCGCGGCGCCCCCTCCTTCTCCTCCGTTGCGGTCCGCGTCGCAGGCGGGGCACTTGGGGAAAAGCGTGGCCAAGCGGTACCACTCGCGGATGCACTGCTTCTGCATGCAGTCCGCGCAGAATCGCTTCGTGCCCGGGGCGATCTCGGTCGCGGTCAGCGGCACGGAGTCCCAAAACTTCGGGAGCGGGGGCTGATACTGGGCCGTACTCAGCGGCCACGGAACCAAGTCTTTCAGTAAGACCGCTTCAAACCTCCGTTTGCAGCCGTCGCAACTCTTGTACCGGCACATTGGACAAACGCCAATCTGATCAGGTTCAAACCTAATGAGACATTCTAGGCCGAAAACATGACCACATCGAAGAAATGCAGTACGTTCCAGTTTGTACTTCTCATAGAACTCCCTTCTGGATCCGACAAGATTCGCAGAGGCGAGCTCGTCCCTGATCATATCACCCACGCACGCAGAGATGTCCAGAGTGGATTCCAGACAGACTGCACATGTGCAATTCAGTAAAGATCCATTGGGCTGCCCGGCATTGCCTATGTGGGCGACTACGTCCTGGATCCAGTTCGTGTCGATGTCTCGCGGGGTGGTGTAAGCGTTGTTTGACGAACTCATGATGGCGGTGTTATTGGGATTACTCGTAACTTGGTTGATTTTGAGGAACTTCTCGTAGCGTGAGTGCTTTTGAGGAACTGATACAAACTCTACCCTGGCTGCGTACTACTATATACATATATATACTCTTCATAATGCTACAGTGGTTTCGTAACAGACTCTGTGATGAACTAACTTACCGTCTGTTGCCTCGTAAACTAATGGTAAGTGACATTCATTGTTGCGACGAAGCTGAAATAGGTGGTTTGCTCTCCACAAAGACAAAGATAACACCTTAATTGTTGCTGTAATAGTATAACCGTTCAAGAACAAAGAAATAGATATCTCTGACACTAGTATCAATACCCTTGTGTCGTCCCCCTAGCCAAGTGATGAATCGCCGCGGTGGCCGCATGATGCTCGAATCTATACACCTTTAGACCAAGGTGAGTGTACCGTCGATCAGGGGACCGGTGGGAACAGCTCGACAAGTCCAATGTGCCATCAGTCAGTAGCTACGCGAGTCTGTGGTGACGAATACCATAGCATGAAATCGCCTTCTAATGCCCTGATTGTGATGAAGGCCTTAGGGAGAACCTGGAAATCAATAATTACCCTGTCGCTAGATGTTTTGACGACCGGCGGAACCGCAGTTTAGGTGGAAATGATGATTGAATATAACTATGAGGGTATATTTAGGTTAATGAAATTATAACATTAGACATGGGTATAAATCTTGAAGGTTTCCTCTCGCACCATCTCCCAACTTGAATTCTTGGCTTGCATGCGATAAATAGCTTCCCTTGAGACTCTTACAGCTTGAAGTAACAATATTGTGAGCCTCCTTTTCTTTATCTCACTCTGGCTCAGTAGGAGGGCCTTGCATAACAGAATCCTTCGCGACCGGTATCGACGGTGCTGACGTGATATCAATTCAAAGGTCAACCGTATTCGCAAACACACAGTTGAGTGGTTTGCCAAGAAACATTCTCACAGCCTCGTTTTCATTCCTCGCAGTCTCGAAGCAGGTTTGACGTAGACGAGGTGGGTGACACAGTGACCCGATCGGGAGTTTTGGTGTGGGTGGGCTCGAGGCCCCTGGCGGCCCTCCGTAACGATGCTTGGGCTTACGTACGCATGGTGTTGACTTGGCAATTGGACATAGAGCAGAAACCTACCTAAAGGACCATAAGGCAAGTCAATGCAACTCTGACATGGAGGTGGGGGGCGTAATACTACGAATCATCCCTCTGCTTACAGGTGATGATCCCTAGCTCCTGCTCAAGAGGGTGGTGGACTCGGGGTCTTCCCAATCACCGGCGCAGTCATCAGGCCTACGTAAAGACGCGGGACTAGCCACATGGCGTCCCGAATTCTATTTTCTATTCATTTAGTTTCTATGTTTTGGTTTGTGACACCAGTGTATGTGTCAATCTAGCTCGACCTGCGCGATTCGGGACCTGGACGGTCCTGACCCCCGAGCATGTCGTCAGCCGCAGTCGACCTTTGCACCGTCCCGCTCGGAACGCGACCGGACGGGACCTGGGACTTCGTCGACGTTGATTCGCAGCAGAAAATCGGCATCACAATATGCGTCCTGTTTACGACCCTGGCCCTACTCATCGCTCTGCCCAGACTCTACGTCAACCGCCGACAACTAAAGATTGCGGATCGTCAGTCTCACAACGCCCCCTCCATATTTTCCTCATTGTCTTCTCAGTCGTCTTCTTCCTGTTGGACAGTGCGCTTACTTTAAAAGTCAGATTTTACAACACTATCCCTTGTTTTCAGCATCGCAAACGCCGTACTGGTGTCGCTTCGTGAGTAACCCTTTGCCGTCGCCACTACCGGAGCTATGCCGCTAACCCAGCCGCAGACTCTCGGTACTACCGTCATGACTGGAATCTCCCGGCCTGCTGGTTCAACGCGCACTACGCCAAGGTACTGACCCACTTCGGAAACAGGACTCACCAGGAGACGAGCGTGGAAGTTTTGACGAGGCTAATCGAAGATTTGCCAAAACAGTTACAGTTCTGCATGACGTTCTTCGCCACGTTCTTCCAGACCTTCCCGCGCGCCGCCATCTTCCTGCTGTACCGGCAGCTGTTCCAGGTCCCGTCCAGCCGCATCCAAGTCGCCATCTGGACCGGCCTGGTCGTCACCTTCCTCACCAACATTCCCGACATACCCATCGCGGTGGTGGTCTATCAGAAGTTCGTGCCGGCCGACGGGCGGACGTCCGACTTTCGACTCTTGGGCCCGGTCCAGGGCGCGTTCGGGGTGGCGCTCGATATCTTGGCCTTTGTCATTCCCCTGCCCATCATTGCGCGGCTGAAACTCTCCCGGAGGAAGAAAAGGCTGTTGTTCCTTTTATTTTCCACGGGTGCTCTGTGAGTAACCAGCCAGCTTACCGGGTTCCTTGACAAGATGAATATGGAATCTAACGACTGGTTCGGTCAGAGGCATCGTGGCCAGTATCGTGGCCATGGTCTACAAGGTCAGGATGTGGACAGACACCCGCGAGATCATGTGGTATCAGGGCCCAGTTTACATCTGCGCGTAAGTTTTGCTGGGTCCATCCATACTCAATGGCCGATTGTGCTAGGGACGAACAACTGACGGTTATGCTGATATGCTTGCTTGCATTGGTAGTCACGCCGAAGCCTGCATCTCCATCGTCGTCGGGTCGATGCCCGCCTTCTCCAACTTCATGAACCAATACGTGCTCCAATCCAGCGCCGTCCGGGGTCTGCGGTCCAAGCTCCGAGCCGGCAGCCGAAGTACGACAGAACAGGGGTCTAGCGGGAGCAGACGGGCGCGCCCCCCGCGTGGTACGGTCGGGTCTTCATCCGAGCGCAAGAAAAGGCCTCCGTACTACGAGCTCTCGGATGTGGGAAATACCATGAACTCGATGTGCTCGGCGACCGGTGGGGACAAGAGAAACTCTAGAGCCGTGCGGCCGGGGCAGATTCTTCGGACTACGGATGTGAGACAAGAGGTGCAAACCGGTTCGCCAAGTTCAGCGGATAACCTGGTGTAGCCCAGTGTGGTTGACTTGTTTCTCCTGGATCGGATTAGTATCGGATAGAGAATATGGAACAATGATTAATAATTCAAAAGATGCAGTATATCCATCAGGGTCCAGCAGCATTATGCACTGGGGATCTTGTGCCCCCAGGCACTTGCTTAGTGAACATCCCAGCAGGGTCCACACGGTCCCGTACAGCCACCAGCCTCCGCACGTTCTCTTCGCCATATGATGCGATCGGGTTCTGGTCCGGCATAGCATAGTTTAGGAAGACAAAGGGGTCATAGGCACCAAGGGCCGTCGCCTCCTTCTCAATCTGAGTTCGTAAGAAGGGGAGTGGGTCAGTATCAACCGGCGATGCGAATACGGAAATTACGACGGTAGGCTATAATTACTCACATTATTCATCATGATCTTGGCCGTGGAGTTGACGAGTTCGTTGTCGGCCTCGTTACGCCATTCGACTTGCATCAGTATCACCAGCAGCGCGGCGCCGTCGCGGCCGGTCAGCCCCATCGCATTGGCGTCCGCGTGGCGAGCGTAGAAGGTCGGAGGGACCGGGTCGAACATGAGAAGCCACACGATCCCCGGAACGTCCTTGATGGCACTCACGGCATCATTCCAAACGGCGTATATAGCATGGAGCACGGCTTCGGTCGAGAGGATGGTGTGGGTACGCCAGAGGGAACGCGAGCCCTTGGGTGCCATGGCCACCGTCTCGATAGACAAGGTCGACATGCTTTTTAATCCGGTCGACTTCTGAATGGCCGGTAGATTCATTAGGTTCCGGTAGAAGGGCGGGTTCTCCTCGCCCTTGGTGTGGACGAGTGTGTCCACGAGGACCGACTTGCCCATGGCGCCGATGTGAGCAAAACACAGGATGAATGACGCATGTTCATCGTAGTCCTCGGCGGTACTGAGTCGAACGAACTCCTTGATATCGGCATCAAGGACCGAGGTGTCGCGCATTACCGATGCATGCCAGAGCAGGCCCTGCTCGAACGTTTGTAAGTCGATGCGTGTCACAATCCCAAAGTTGCCTCCTCCTCCACGAAGGGCCCAGAACAAATCCGCGTTCTCGTCGGCATTGGCGTCGACCACTTGACCGTCGCTCAAGACGACCTGGAAGTTGAGCACCGTGTCGCACGTCCAGCCGTGTTGCGGGGATAAGTGCGATATGCCCCCACCGAGAGTCAGCCCGCCGATACCTACACCGGCTACCCGGCCGCCTGCTACCGTGCGCCCCAGAGGATCGAGCTTCTGGTACACGGCGTCCCACGTGGCGCCGGTGCCGACGCGGACTACGGTGCCCTCTTGGGTCACCTCGATGTCGTTGAGCCCTGTCAGATCCAGCGTCACGCCCCCTGCAATGTTGGAGGCCCCGGCCCAGCCGGTGTGCCCTCCGGACCGAACGGCGAACGAGATGGACGGGCCTTTTTTGGCCAGCGTCTTGACGGCGTCTGCGACATCTTCAACCGTTCGGGGAAACACGATGTAGGCTGGGCGTATGGTGGCTTGCTGTACCGAGTAGTACGACGCCAGTGACTTCTGGTAGGCCGGGCTGTCCGGGTACGCTACCTTATCTTCCCCGAAGACGGATGTAAGGGCAATGGCGACGTCCTGAATAAGCCTTATGTCAGAGTGTGTTTTCATGATAATAGTCAAAAGGGGGCACCTACGTTACTGGGACGTGGTGGATGAGGCATCATGTGCGTATCTGAAGGTTTGTTGGAACAATGTTGGGTTTTCCAAAGGCGGAAGGGTAACACCGTTGGGTTGAGCAGCAAATCTAAGGATGCAAGTCCGGGGGTTCCAGGCCTTATACACATATTTCGTGTAGAGCGTATTAGCCCCTGTTCAACAGAGTTGCTTATCCCGAAAAGACAAGAAGAGGAACCGGTGTGTCTACCCATAGAAGTTCCTCCGAAGATTACGCTCTTGGGTTGATGTCGGAGGAAGTGGCTTTAGACTCGCAGCGTCTGCGTTGAACTTAACCTGATAGAGGTAAGTAGCCAAACCCAGAATGACCACGCTACTGCATCACAACGGCCACTGCAGGCGGGTTTCTCCGGCGGCACAGACAATCCCACGCCATGCCTCAAAACGGTAATTCCTTGTGCCGTTTTTAGTGAAGTATGATACGTCAGTCACGACTGCAGCCCCAAGCAGGTCAGGGAGCTCTACAGGATTTGAATCATGGTATGCCATGATATGCATCAAAAAGCATTGAATGTGACAAGCTGATATCTCATAGCGAATGATATTCCGAGGTAGCGAGCGACAAGTACAGGCAAGGCGAAACAGAAGGGAAACCATGAGTCATTTATATGCCTCCGAAACCGATCATCTTGTTGAAGTGGAACAAAAGAGAAAGAAGAAAAAACAGCCACGGTGGATCAACCGGACTTACGTTTACTGTCCGGCTCCTCCCGTCGACTGTAGCCCCTGAGATCCCGGCCACTGCCCTTGACTCAAAGGAGCCGCTCCGGGGTAACCGGTTCCAGACATCCCGCTCATTTGACCGGAGGGAGGTGGCCCGCCACCACCGTCGCCGCCGCTCTGCTGTTGCTGATGCTGTTGTTGTTGATATTGTTGCTGTGGGTACCCAATACCAACGTTTTGTTGGCCACCGGCCGAGTACATTTCTTGGATGTTGTGCCGGAACAAGGGCGACTCTGCTGCATTGGTCTGGTGCTGCTGTGGGTATTTTGCCTGCCGATTCTGAGAAGGAGGCGTCCGTGGAAGCACCTCAGATACAGCCCGAGACTGTTCGGCGGTGCTGTTGTTTGTGGGGCTCGGGACAGGGTTATTCCAGGTTTGCGAGGCGTTCGGAGTCATCATGGACTGTGCCTGTGGCTGATGAGCTTGAGGTTGCATCATCTGCATATGTTGTGGTTGCATTGCAAATTGTTGTTGCTGCGCCTGTGGCATCCCCATCGGTTGCTGGACGTACTGGGGATACATCTGGTTCTGATAGTAGCCCTGCGGCGGTGCGCCCGGGTTGACATACTGCATATTGCCTGATGCGTACATTGGCTGAAGCTGTGCCGGGGCCACGGATTGAGGTTGCATCATTGCGGGCTGCGTTACTGGCGTGACAGGCTGTTGGAGTGGCTCAGTCTTTACACGAGAAGCATCGCGGAATGCCTTCTTGTCCCTCATGGTGCCAGAACCTGTCGCTGAAATGTTCGTGTTGTCATTCACCAGGTCCCAGATGGCTCGCACCTTTCCCTCCTGCGCTCTCGTCCCCGAATTTGTGCCGTAGATATTGTTCATGTACTTGTCGAAATCGAGGTAGGCCTTTTGGACTGCCTCAAAATGCGATAATTTGAGGTGGACCACGGCGTCGGGTTTCAAAATCGCCGCATGGCTGCTTCCCTGGGCTTCGAACTCAGCCAAAGCCAGTGCAGTCTGGCAGGCGTTTCGGATCTGACGCCCGTTCCAGCGGGCGTCTGCATTCGCATTGTAGTGGGCCTCGGCGAAGGACTTGATGTCGTCGACCACGATGGTACGCCCTTTCTCCTCGAATCTCTCTTGGATCATCCGGATGTTGATGTCAAAGACCTTGATGGTTTTATCGCAGTTTAGCTCTGGGTAGTAGAGACTAACGTGAATACGTGAGGTAAAGGCCTCATCGAAGTCGCCGACTCTGTTGGTAGTCAAAAATAGTACCCCTGCATAGTACTCAAGAACTCGAAGAAACACTAAAAAGATGGAATATTAGAGCTATTCGCAAAGGCCATCGCCAGAGGCTATCGATAGCTTACCTGCTACAAGACCGTTTCGTTGAAAGTCTTCTTTGTTCCTCTGGGCTAGGAAAACATCGGCCTCGTCCAAGAGTAGGATGCAGTCCCATCGATTGGCCAAGGTAAAGTTGAGGTCCAATGCCTTTTCGACCTCCTTGGCAGTTGTGCCTAGGTCGCCTTCTCTAATGTTAATACTTCAACTGCAGTCAGGTTCATATTATCTGGTTGCAATCTGGTTGCAGCTTACCACATGTAATCTGGAACAGCGGCCTGTTGAAAAGCTCGGCAACTCCCTCTGAGTATCGTTAGTTAGGATCAGCGTGTACAGAAGCAACACCCCATTAAAATCTTACCGGCTGTACTAGTCTTGCCGACTCCCGGTGCGCCATGTAAGAGCAAGATTAATCCTTTGCCTGTACGTGCTGACTATTAGCGAGGGTGCCCCGAAAGAAAGCGATCGCAGTGAGTTGGTCACTGGGAAGGGATGTGGTGTGTTGTGTATCTGGAGGTTGTTCACCTTTGCCTTTAACAATATCCACCTGCGACGCCTGGCCTGCCTTGTGCACTTTGTCTCGAAAGTGCTGTGCGACCAGTGCTTGGATCATTGGCTTCTGTTTCTCTTCAAGGACAAGGTTGTCAAAAGCTGTCTTGTAGTCTCCAACTTCGAATGTACCGTCCCTGTTCGGGGGTCCTTGCATGGGTTGACGGTGGGCATGGAGTTCAGTAAGATAAGTGAGGTCAAGCTCAGCTGCATCTTTACATCAGCAAGTGATATATCATTCAACAGTGGGATTTGAAGTTGTGCACTTACCCCATTGACGATGACGAAGGACAAAACCAAAAACCCTGTACGACATGATGACCAACTCATCATCGGTAATTGAGTAACCTGAGCTGCTGTCGCTGTCCTTCAGTTCCGTAAGAAGCTGCGGGAGAACTGCAATTGATGGTCGAGTGCTCGGGCCTCCGGAGCTAGGAAGAAGACTGTTGACGTAGTTCGATCTTTGCTTGTCATCAATGTAGCAGTCATCGTATATTGCATCCAATTTGCAGCAATCTGCGCTGCAGAGGACATCGAACTCGTCGTCGTCGTCCTGTGACACATAGTTCCCAATGAGCATCTCCAGGCTTGGTTGCCACTCCTTCTCTTTTCCAACCTCAGCAGAGAATGCTGTCTCAAAGTCAATGACCACTTGACTTTCAATTTCGTCACGCACCCCCAGTGTTGGTCCCGTATAGTACATTGGTTGTACTCCCAGTACTGCGAGAAACTTGGCTCCTCGGTTGACAAGAAACTGCCGATAACGGTTCTCAGGATCCAACAGCTCTAGATTCTTCCAGTCGCTGTCGCTCACCTCTGTCTTCCTCAATGGATGCATCCGTATTGGGTAGACAGGCAAGGAGATGATTTCCATTTGACCATCAAATTGCTTAAAATCAATTGTCTTGGATACTGGGCCAATGTTGGATCCATCGAAGTCGATGTAGACACAAGTGATACGGAAAGGACCCTTCTTCTTCTTCTCCTCGGTATCTCGAGAGTTGTACCACCGCCAAGCGTCCCAAGGCTGGGCCTTTCGATGTCGGACGCTACTGACATGGATAACTCGATAGGCCTGTTTGCCATCTCGGCCAATTACCTCATCGCCAGGTCGAAACAGATACCAAAGATCAGAGAAGAAAACTTTCCTGCACTCATTTGTCTGAAGATATGCTGTTTTGACGGCAATCTCGGAGTCCATAAACTGGCGAAGGCTTCTCAAATGTCGCAATGCTTGTTCGGATAGCGTCGGATCGTTGGGATCGTCATCTTCGTAGGGTTCTTGGTTGACCTCTTTCCCGCCTGATTCATCTTTTGCTACCTGACTGGGATGAATCTGAGTTGACTGCTCTGACTCTGAAGCGTGAGCAGCATCATTTCTCTTCCCATCTGTCTGATCAGCCTGCTCTTCGGAATTCTCGACCTGAGCTCCGTCTTTGTGCTTTGTGCCGTCATCCAAAGGATGAGTGGAGTCCTGATCTTTCGAGAATTTGTCTTCCAGTTTCTCAATGAGTGACTTTATATCATAATAGCAGTGGAATAGACTCTTGAAAGGCCTGATGAACACGAAAGTGTTGAGTTCACCGAAGCTGTGGGGATTCGTTGACAACATGCTAGCGAGGATCGTCCTCAGTACACCAGAGTGTATTCTGACTCGTTCAGGGAGTGGTGCCTGGCCTACAGTCATAGCTCTCCCAAGGTCTGAGTGGCGTGGCTTCTGAAATCTTCGGATCCGAGGTGCAAATTTTGACGAGCCCATGTCATCATCGACAATGGGGTCTCCCACCAGCACATCTATCACATATGCCTTGTCCTCTTCAATGTTTGACAGACTCCTGAAAGCGAACCACTCAACATAGTTCAGCTTCAGGATAGGGCCTGTCTCCTGGTTTGGAACCTTTCCGTCTCTCTCTTTCCCAACTCCGTCGTTTGTGTCAGTGCTGGGCTTATAGGCCTTCTCCAATTCTGCTCGCTTTCTCGCATCCTCCTCTTCTTTTCGCTTTCGCAGTGTGAGTTCCTCGACCAAATAAAGGCGGTCTAGGTCCCATTCGAAGTTCTTCCGAAGGCGGTTCCGGGCAGCGCCGTAATCGATTGTAAGGTCGAATTCATCTTTCGCTTCTGCACTGCGGGACTGCGGGAATGCGCCCAGTTCGTTGGTAAGTTCAAACGGATTAGGACGATCGTATTTCGGGTTTGTCCAATATTCCCACTCCCAGTTCCATGGTCCGTATTTCGTAAAGCCTGGGCCGCTGCGTGCAGGTTCACGTCGGCCTATCGGATCGGCATCTAGCATAGGTTCGTTGTTGGATTCCCATTCCTTTCTATGCTTTAGCAAGAATGCCTCCATTCTCCTGTACCTCTCCATCAGAGGGCTCTTATCTACAGAACCCTCCGAAGGCTTGTCGATACTTTGCTCGGCAGTACTAGGTTTAGTACTGATGTGCTCCAAATCAGGTTGGCCCTGTCTCTCAGCATCTTTGCCACTCATCTGGGTATCAGAGCTTTCAGGTTGGTTGTTGTTGCTCCCATCATCAATACGTTCGGCGATCATCCGAAGCTGGTCCTTCGGAATAGAATCGGCAACGACGTCAGCGGTGGGGGTTCCAGCAATATGATCGTCATGTCCAGTTTGGAGCATGGTTGCATCAGTTCCTGGGGCTGCTGAAGCCATCGCGAGACTGATTATTGTCAACTGTAAATGGATACCTAGAGATTGGAAAAGAAACAAGAACGTAAGATGGCCATGACTAGGTCAATCTGTTGCGGAAGACAGATCGATTTGTCCACGAAGTACTCCGTATTGTGGGAGTAATGCAGCAGTTCCCAGGATATTCGCCAGCTTGCTGGTTTAGCGCCTTCCCGGCAGAAAGTGGTGTAGCGGTTGGACCAATCATCGTAACGTAAGCAGTGTGATCGGATAATCGGGTCATGAAAGTGCTACACACACCTTCGCGGAACGCCCAGCCAAGAAGATAGCCTGCTTCTCGTTTCTGCACCTATATTCTCCTGTAATGACCGGATCGTATTGTGTACGCAAACGTTCATAACGAGGTAGAAGAAAAATAGAACGAGCTATTTCCCAAAGTAATTCCAGTATTATCTTTGTCTCACTGCTTATCTTAAGGCATTTGATTTGGTTCATTTTGATTGATATTTGGGTGTACAGTGTAGCAAAAGGAGGGAAGGCTGGTGCATACCGTAGCGAGCGTGCATAAATGAGCTGTGTGGGCGGGCGTACCATAACCCCGGTTCAAATGCACTTCGTGCTGCAGTACGACGAGCCACGTCGCCTGACGAGAGACCGGCTTTTACATTAATCCCGCATGCAGGTGCAATTTGTTGATATTATTGGTAATCGGGCTACGAATTCGGCCTCTTTTCGGCAGCTCTGTTTTGGGGGCATGAAAGCCAGCAACCCAACTAGTTCCGCAACATCCACCAAAGGGGACACAAGTATCTCGCTACAGTTGAGATAACAGAATGCGGCTCTTACTGAATAATCCGTCATAAACATTGTCTTTCGTTACTTTTCGATCGCTCAAGGTCACCCAACCCTCAAACGCGCGTTTGCTTGAACCAATGACTTTCAACAGCCCAGAACGGCCGCCAGCAGTCTGGTATATCGATGACAGGGGTCCCACTGTGCATCAAATGTTCAGCCATGCACCAGTTCATTATGATGGGACATTGCAACAATATGTACCGAATGGTGGCACTCTAGCAACCGCGAATGCCGGTGCCAATCACCTACCGCTTAGCCAAAGACCGCCCCCGAGACCAGAGTGGACCACTCTCCGAGCCATGGAATTCTGGGACACCATGTTCTCGGATGCGATGGCCAAGTTCCAGTCAACAGTGGACGCACATAAAGGGCGTCCCGAAAGATATAACATTCATCAAGTAAATAACGTGTTTTCTTCTCCTTTTCTTCTCTTTTCTTCTATTTTCTTAAGAAAACTCATTTCATTTAATTCTTTCTTATTTCGTCTATTCGATTCATAGCCGCCCAATACGGCAGGACCTGAAGACTCACAGAAAGCAGGCCAGTGATTGGGAAGCTATATACGCGATTCTCGAACATGCGCGCAACGAGTACCAAAGCAAGGGTGGGCCGGTCGGCTGGTGGCGAAGGGTCAGACGGAAGGCAACCGATAATGTAGTGACCCCTTTACAAGGCATTACAGCTATCGCTTCAAAGATGGCTCCGGACGACCCCTTTTCAACCCCTGTGCTTGGTGCAGTTGGGATGTTGCTAGATGTGAGTGCAATTCTTTTTCAGAATCGGCATCTACATGCCGGGTAGCTACTGTCAGTCGCCTCGGTCGAATCATCGAGAACGGTAATGCTGAGAGTGTTATGCCACTGTTGGTTCCATTACCGACATTGGAATAAACGTTCATGAAAGCGTTGGTGACAGCAGCGCCAGGTCGGCCAGTGGTTGGACCGCATGCAATAATAGGGGCACCATTGAAGGCAGAACACTTTGCTAACGGAATCACAGGCGGCCAACCAAGCTGCTGCTGTTCGCAAACAAGTAGCCGACACCTTCGATGGGGAAGGTTTTGAGAATCTGATCCCCATATTCTCGGACGTGGAGCTCTTCCTGGGAAAAATGTTTCGTGAAGACACGAACATCTACAACGCCTCGCTCGAGCTCACTGTCACAACACTCAAGGCAGTCGACCGGACTGTAGGCTTCTACATTAGCAATGAACGTAAGGAGTTGCTGCCAAGCCCGCCCCCTTGTTCTAAATTGAGAATGTGAAGCTGACAACTATACTTCACGTAGTATTTCGAGGCGGCAAAGCCATTGTTATGAGAGGAGAGTACGAGAAACAGCTGGTAGAGAGTCTTAAAGACATCAATACGAAGAGTGAAAAGCTCTTACGAGAAGCTTCAAAGTCTCACATGCATGAGACTCACCTTTGTACGTTTCCAAATCCTTAATGACGAGGTACCGAGTTGCTAATGCTGGAGCGTAGACTCCGAACAAGGTCTGAGGTTGATGGGGACTATCCAAACCACAGTAGTCAATGGGTTTAACCACTTCGGTAATCTACTCACCGAACACACTAAGAGGATGGATAAGAAGATGGACATCATCATTGAACAGAACCGTTATCTCATGGTAGAGAACCAGCGGCTGCGCTCCATATCTCCAGCGTCGAACAGCGCATGGCACCCACCCGCCTTACCGGCCACAGCCTTAGTTCACACGCCACTTGCTCTTCCGGCCCCCGCGCCACCACGTATCAGCCAGGAAGATCTTCAGCTTCAGCTGGGTCTGTCCGAAACTGGCCTGGATGACATGCTCTTTATTTTCGGCAAGGAGAGCGACTTCCAGTCGCGTCAGCGCCTTCAAACTGAACAGATCATCCAGCATCAACTGTTTGCCGACTGGGTCGTATCTGCAACCTCGTCAAAGCTGCTTGTCCAATGGGAAGCACCACTACCCCGGATCATCGCCGACCTCTCGCCGTTGTCTCTCTTCTGCGCCAACATGGTACAAGTCCTGGGGTCCCACGATCGCTTTCTGTCCATTCAGTGGTTTTGCGGCCGGCATCTGCGAGGCAGCAGCAATGGCAACGTCATGCTAGTGAGCCTGATTGCTCAACTGCTGCGGGGGAATTACAGCGGCTTCGACATGGGGGCATTGTCGCAGACATTCGATCTCCCGGCCTTGCTGGACTCACGAGACACAGACGGTCTGATAGGGTTACTAAAATGGCTGGTCCGAGCTCTACCGCGGACGATAACGCTATTCTGTCTCATAGACGGCGTGATCTTGTACGAGCGGCCCGAGCATTGGGCCTCGGCCGAGCCAGTCTTGTTGTGCCTTTTACAGCTGGCTAACGGTTCGGCCGCGGAAGCGACTGTGAAGGTCCTGTTCACAAGTGCGCCGGGCCCACCCACCGTTCGGGCGGCGTTCGAAGAGGAAGGGCTCATCATCAACGTGGAGACTTTGCCCCACCTGGCAATGGCACCGAGTGATGCGCGGTTCGCAAGGGAGCTCGGGCAGGAGCTTGGTAGCTGAATTTCCTTGTCTCTTTGATCTGTGTCTGGTATAGAAGTCTGATATTACCCCCAACTGGAAAGATGTGAAAGCGTGGGTCAGTCGGAGTAGAGACATGATGAAGTGTAATCCTGAATACCAAGAAATGGGTCAGTACCGAAGGCTGGAACCGAAAACCCTTAACAATTTTACTACTAGGAAGGACTATGACAGATTCAGATGCTGGCATCGGCAATTCTGTATCGTAGTCCGATGCTGTTGGATTGCGGTTTGTTTCGAGTTTCTTTGTTTTTCCCACATCATGAAACCGCAGGAAGCCAACATATCTCACCCAAACCAACGATAAAGAGTTCCAAGCAAACTGGTATCAAGCATAAGTATCTAGCTGCAGCTATTAAAAGGGTGAAATTGAAAAGCATTTTCGCAACTGGAATGCTCAACACCGTTTTCTATTCTTTTTCCAAACACTACCACCAACATTAGAGAGTTGTGAGCGAATTCCGCTGCCTTTCGGTCGGTAATGACGACTTTACGAGACTTTGAGAACAGGGCGGCTCCAGGACTGGCTCTGGCAAGTCGAGAGCAATTGCAACAATCACTAGGAATGGCCAATGTCGATAGCGACGATGTGGAATTCATGATGAGAACGAAAGACAAGATCCCAGCTCGATACCGTCTCGAGTCCAGGCATATGCTTGATCAAAGACTGTTTGACAAATGGTTTTATTCTACCTCTTCGTCGAAACTGCTTGTCCAATGGGGATCACCACTACCTGAGCCTGCAGATGCCAGCTCGTCGCTATCCTTCCTATGTGCCAACTTGATGCGCGAAAAGCCAACCATGTCATCTTATGAACATTTGTTGACCATCAGGTGGTTCTGTGGACGTCATCTGGAGCCTACAGTGAACAACGGCAACGAGCTGGATGGTACACGTGCCATGCTGATGAGTCTCATCGTGCAGCTACTTCGGGGCTACGTCGGTCCCTTCCACATGGAGCATATGTCAAGCTATATCAACCTTCACGCAATTCTTACTTCGTCACCAGATACTAATGAGCTATTAAGGCTGTTCGTCTGGCTTGTAATGAATCTACCATCGAACAGGACGCTGGTCTGTATTGTGGACGGTGTGGACCTCTATGAGAAACGCGATCCCTCTGCCACGGCCAATATGGCATTGCTGGCACTACTGACTTTGACCACTGACTTACGCGTTACCGCGAAAGTCAAGGTCTTATTTACAAGTGCGCCTGGCCCCTTTATGCTTGGGAGTCTATTCGGCACCAACGAGACCGTCCTGCTCGACCCTGACATGTTGTCGAACCCAAAATAAGGATCAGAAAACTCGTGGCCCAACATATATTAGAGTACATCGTTTTGCCCCATCGTCTGCTTTATTGTATCGTTGTTTATACGCACCCTAGACGGGATGCGTTCGCGCGTATTTATCATCGTGGTGGGAAGTAATATATCATATTTTCTTTCGCTATCAATCTTGAAAAGTGTCATTCACGAAGCCCGCTACATGAGACTACTGCCTTCTGGCTCATCCGTAAAACGGCCTAAGCTTGAACTCCGGATCCTCTTCCGGCGTCCCCTCCACCGGCACATCCAAGAACCTCGGCTCAATATACCACGAAGGATCCCCCTGGAGCTCCTCGGAGCTGGACTCCTCCTTCTTGAGCTGCGTGACACTCCAGCCGTTACCTAACCACTTCATACTGTTCACCTCTGCCCCCTCCATGTGCTCAAAGTCGTAGTCCTCCCAGCGCGGCGCCCGCATAGCCTCAAGCGCATGCAACGTACTCCCCGGCCACAGCCCCGTAATCCGGTCCCCGCTACGGTACCACGAGTTGCAAGGGTCGGTGTAGACCGTGTTCTTGAAATACGCATCGCAGTACGCCGACCAGTCGGCGACCCGGTCGGGTTTGACACACATGGACGCGTAGTCCTCGCGCTGCAGCTTCCGTAAGCACTTGACGATGTAGTCGCCCTCGGACTCGAGGATGCGTGTCAGCGAACCGGACCCGATGGCCGAGTTGGGCCCCAGCATGAAGAAGAAGTTGGGGAACCCGTCGACGGCGACCGACAGGTACGCTTCCGGGTGCGGGTCGAACCGGTCGCTCAGCTTCTGGCCCCCGCGGCCCTGGATCAAGAACGGTGGGGCTGATGCGGCGTTGAAGCCTGTCGCGCACACCAGGCAGTCGATATCCACCTCCCGCTCTTCCTCGGTTTCTCCCGAGCCACTGCTCGACTTCACCTTCACCTTCACCCCCTTGGAGTTAATGGACAGGATACCGTCCGTGATGAAGTCCACGTTGGGTTCCACGAGCGCTTCGAGGTAGCCCGGTCCCGGGGTGGTGCGGCGGCAGCCGACGGCGAAGCTGGGGGTCAGGAAGTCAGCGATCTCGGGCTTGGCGGCGAGTCGCTCCCGCATGGCAGTCCGGAACAGCTCCAGGGCTCCGCGCTGCATGGCCGAGTCGCGGAAAGAAACTTCGTGGACTTGTGGGCGGGGCATTGCGTTAGCAACATGGACTCACAAGTTCAGGGGGGTCAGTGGGAAAAGAGCACTTACTCGTATTTCCGTCATCTTCTATGACCTTTCTGAAAGCATAGAACTTCTCCGGGTTGCTCGCAAATTCCTTTCTTTGCTCTTCCGAGACTGCGTTGGTTAGTGTTTTGAACCGCCTGGTAGGATACAAGGAGATACTTACAGCCTAGCGCTTTTGGGTCCAACCCCAACTTGACCATTGCCGCTGCTCAGTCATTAGCTCGAGACAATCTGACATGGTGTATGCCGCTCGACCTACCGTCTCCGAATGGGTTGGTGATCCAAGTCTTGCTCCTCACAAAACATGACAGGTGTGCGCCTTCTATCTTCTGTAGTTTGGGGACGATCTGGATGGCGCTCGAGCCGTTTCCAATTACCCCTATCCGCTTGTTCTTGAAATCATACCTGAACTACATGTCAATATTTAATCTGAGGGAGGCATCATGGAAACTACTCACTCTTCGTTCCATCGTGCCGAGTGCATCACTTCACCCTCAAACTCTTTGAAACCGGGGATTTTGGGCCAGGCCGGATCGCTCAGGTTCCCTTTGGCAGCTATGACCACGTCCGCATCCTCGTCTATCAGCTTGCCAGTGGCCAGCTCTCGGACCTTGAGATGCCTAGACAGGAGGAGAGGGAGGTCAGTTCGAGTGCATTTCGTTTTCGTGGAAAACTGGGACTTAAGACGTACCACTTCTTGGCTCCCTCATCCCATCGGCAGCTCTCCACCTCGTGCGAGAGCTTCACAAACCGCATGACTCCGTACTTGGTCGCCATGCGTTGGAGGTAGGCACAGATCTCGCGCTGCGGGGCGTACAGGCTGGACCAGTCCGGGTTGGGGTCGAATGAGTACTGGTAGCTATGCGACGGTACATCGCATGCACAGCCTGCAATTCCACGCAATGAGCATCAGTATCTGACCATTGTCTCGCGATCTGCGCATATTTCGAAAGGGGCAACCTAGCTGACGCCAGTGTGCCCGACGAAAGTAGGCCAAGGAGTTGGTGACCTACCAGGATACCGATTGACGAACCAGGTGCCTCCGACGCCCTCATTCTTATCGTAGATCTTGAGGTCAATGTTGCGCAGGCGCTGCGGTATGCGAATGCCCAGGTAGATGCCCGAGTAGCCGGCGCCGATGACGCGCACCTTCATGGGCCGTTGGTTCTCTATTGGCACGTCATTCAAGGTTATCGGCCGTGGCTTGACCCTGCCCTGTTCCTGCGTATTGGGCTGTGAGCCATTGCTCAAAGTGGAGATTATTGAGCCCATTGCGGCCTTCATGTTGAACCTGCCAAAAAGAAAAGAAAAACGAATACAAAGCTAACTTGGCACGCGGAAAGAGAGTTTACTGAGTTCACGTTGCTTGAGGAGCGCGACAGATATGGTCGCTTATCTGTCTGTTTTATCGCTACCATTCGGTTCTTCGCTGGCAGCATATGAATGCATGCCCCCGTCAGCCGGCAATATATTTGGTCCCTACATTCTTCCAGTGGCCCGCGAGGTCATGCTATTTCCCCGCTTCCCCACGATTATGGAGACGCGTCCCTGTATTACAGACCCGCAGCACTTGAATGGGGGTTAGTAGCGCCGGCATCAGGACTCAAATGTGGGTGTCATGGACGAACTGTTGGACAGTAACGCCAGCTTTGAGCGACTCGGGTAGTCTCCCAGGACGTATATTGATGGAATTTATGCGGGGGTGGTTACAGCATCCGGCAGCGTACCCACTTGGTCGCCCCCCATCCGGGTGTTGTTTTCGGCTGGGGGCCGCTCAATATCCCCGCCAATACCCCAGTTTTTCGACATGGCGCGCGATTTCTCATCCATCAGTCATCCCGTCAGGAGAGTCTCGTGACACTCGACGCATTATCAGGTTTATGTAAAACTGCCTTCTAGTCATAGTAGTTTAAGCCAACTCTTGCAATGCCAAGGATCGCAGTCGGAGATTGAATTTTCCGCTAGCCTATGCCTAAGGCCGTATCAGGCAGCCAGCAGCCCCCTGGTCAGGTGACCGGGCGCTTCACTTATGCTGACATCGAACTCAATTCGCGTTCGCATCTCATCTTTCCCCGTAGTCTCAACTCTGTTGGCAGCCAAGCTTCTTGGCTCAAACCATGGCTCAGCCCTACCAACATGCCCCCCTAGAGTCGCCAGACTCGATCCGTCTCCTGGATCTCCTGCCAGCCGTGAAGTGGGACGCCCCGGTGAAGTGCCGCATCCGGCAGGTAACCTTCGAGAGGGCGTGCGACAAGTATGAAGCCTTGTCATATGTCTGGGGTGCACTCGAAGGCGATCAACCCATAACCTGCGACTGTCGTGAGCTGCTCATCACGCCCAATTGCCATGATGCCATCCTTCACTTGCGACGTCGGTTTCGAGTTCGCACATTATGGATTGACTCCATTTGCATTGACCAAAGGAAAGCGCCAAATAGCACACAGGAACGAAACCATCAAGTCAAGCAGATGGGTGTGGTGTATCAGAATGCTTCCCGCGTGCTCGTCTGGCTTGGATTGAATACCTCAGGTCTTACGGTCAACCATCACAGGTGTCTGAGGTTTGCGTACTACGGAGACCGACCCCAATTGCCGTACGCAATGTATAGAGCCACTCGTATGTATATTTATAGTCACAAACTAATTCTTTTCTCGTTCCTGACCGATTCGCAGGCACGCCACTGGAAAAAAGATTGTCTTATTTCCGTCCGTTGCTAGCCAGCCCTTGGTTCGTTAGGATATGGACCGTTCAAGTGAGTAAAATTCGTTTCTCCCCCTATCCTCCTTCCGAGTAGACAACTCAGACGTCCTCGATTATTATTACTTTTATGATAACAGTCCTTTCTTTACTGAAACCTCCAAGGAGTTCGCTTTTGCTAAAAATTACACTTTAATATGGGGACAACTTCATATCAAATGGGAATATATACATTTCCTCGCCGAGGAGTGTAGACCATCTATTGCCACATTCCCCCAGGCGATTCCGTTTAGGAGCCTTGCTACTTTCTTTATCAATAAGCAACTACCATACAGGGAGCGTCTGGGTAATCGCAACCTTGGAATAGTCTCATCCCCAGCTGAACTTCGTTTTGTTCTCGCATTGAGGTTTCAACAGTCAACGTTGAACCATGATAAGGTCTACGGAGTATACGCTATACTCACAACCATGGGGATCAAAATGCCGGAGCCGGACTACAACAAACCCGCTGAAAGTGTAATGGATGAGTTCACCTGGGCTTATATCTCATCTCGAAAACATTTGGATCTGATTACTGCCGAAATATCACGAAGCAATTCACCAACCTGGATCCCGGAATATATCATACCGTCCTCGGAAATCCGGTTCCGCAACTTTGGTACTTCCAGTAGGGGCAGAACCCGAGAAGACTTGGAATATCGTTATCGCGCCAGCGGCTGTTCCAGAGCCTTTATCGCCCACGAGAAGCTTCCGGGGAAATTAGTCGTCAAAGGGAGATATGTTGACTTTGTCCAATCTAGAACTGTCTGCCAGGTCATACACACCACACACAAAAACCTCCTCGAGTTTGAAAGCTTTCGCGAGTTCATTGCAGTCTGTCAACAATGGTGTCAAACTTGCACTAAGCTACTGCAGAAGCCGGAGCAAACTGTATACAGAACGTCGGAGTCACTCTGGGAAGCGGTGCTGGGATCTATCAAGACTAATCATACCGACAGCACAAAGGTCGCCGACTGGTTTGACCTAATGCTATACCCGAACTGCAGCAAGTTATCGCCAGCCGAGGTTAAAAAGCATTCGCGGCCGATTGATGCGGCCGAGGCGGAATACCAGCCTGGTCCCGCGGACATTATCTTGGACTACCTGACTCATCTGAGGACTGAGGTTGACAACGATATCTGCAACACACATATGTTTGCTAATAAATTCGTGAAGTGGGCTTTCTTAATCACAGGTAACAGTTACCTTGGACGAGCCTACCACACCTGTCAAGAAGGCGACCAGCTTTGGCTGCTAGCGGGATCCGCAAATCCGGTGATATTGAGGCAATCGGGTAGCGAATACCAATACATAGCGCCCGCTTACTTCTACGGCATCATGGAGGGCGAACTATGGCCTGAGGATGAGACGGAGTTGGAAACCTTGACCCTGGTGTGATTTATACAGCTCACCCGCGAGAGGATGGATGCGCTTTCCCTTACTTCCCACAAGCAGTCTTTATTTATTACATTGTATGTTGTATTCGTTGTGGGACCAGATGTGTGCAGCCAATGCTGATCTCCCGCGCTTTGCGGTCTTCAACCAGGATAGATAGTGGCAGTTCAGATTTCCGGTATATTACCATCTGGAAAACAGTCCCAACCCATATATTGTGATATCACTGCACGGGCTGATTAACTCTTCGCCCATATCCCGCAACAGTCTTGGTTAAGTCTCAGCACAGTGATCCAAGTAGGTGCGTTGTAACACTTCCTCACTCAAGGGAACGGTCCATGTCGTAACATCTACCATGTGCGTAACGCGAGAGCGAAAGAAGATGTATATTTGGTTTCCCTACAACTATTACTAAACAGGTTCTCTATGAACAACGACACGGGTATATCTTCTAGACTCCGAGCAGCCACCCACGATGGCCTTCCTCCGGTATTAATACAGGCCACATCCTCGGATTCAAGTATATTTGCCTGTTTGACGATGGTATGACACGTACAGCCCCATATCATTCCATCTCATGGTATGCCCTGTCCGCCCTCCCGTTGCCCATCTCGTGCCGCTCCACCCCGCCGAGCTCCGAGGTGGCCCCCTGCGGCGATCCATACGGCGGCGAGGACGGCTGGTGCTTCGCGGCGGTATCGTGGTAGGTGCCGTTTTGCTGTGCTCCGCTACCGCCGTAGTAAGTCGAGTCTCCGTTCGGCGGCGGCTGATCCTGCTGCGCCATGTCGGGCGAGCTGTACGCGCCGCCGGCCGCCGCCGCCGCGTTGTTCCTCGCGCGCTTCTTCCGGTACCACACCAGCGCGAATATGCCCGCGATCAGACCCATGCCGCACATGGCGCCGACCACGATTCCCGCGATGGCTCCGCCGGACAGGGACGTCGACGCGCTGCTGTTGTCCACGTTCTCCGCCGAGGTGGGCGTCGGGCTTGTGTTGCCGGTCGGCGTCGAGGTGGCGGATGACGTGGGCGAGACGCAGGCGACGGTCGAGACGGTCGAGGCGAAGTGGTAGCCGGTCGGGAGGTTGCGGACGCCGGCCGAGGTGCAGCCGACGGCCTCCATGTTGCCCCGGTAGAAGCCGTTGTCGCCCGGCTGGCAGCACCAGCCGCCGTCCTTGAGGGTGCCTTTTCCACCCCAGAGAGTCCATGTTTGATCGGGGCACTGTTGAAGCAACGTGGTCAGTCGGTAGGTTCTATCCCATTTTCGAAAGATGTGCCGACTGCATCATGCAGGCGTATGTCATGAGCCATCATTGCTGCGTTTGCTTACCTTGGGGCTATCGGACGACTGAGATCTGCAGTCTTCGCCTTCCTTGCAGCACCAGCTGCCACCGTAGTCCCCCTCTCCCGCGCACGTCAGGCCGTTCGGACAGCAGCGGAGCTGGATGCCGTTGCCGCAGTTGATGGGCGCGTTGATGGGACACGTCTGCGCGTTCACCCGGAGTGACCATCCTCCCTCGTAAGTACATACGTTGGCGGACTGGGCCACGCCGGCCAGAAGGAGGAGTAAGGGTATCCTGAGCATGGTGAACGATATCGTAGGCAACGACAGGACGGAATTTTTCGAGCTGCTGCGCCCAGATTGAACGATAACGCTACGTTTAGCGCCTGAGTGAGCAGGGTCGGGCACCTGATGTTGATCGCACGCGCGTGGGCAGTGAGAACATGTATTACAAATATTAGAAGAGGAAGTATGTAACAGACTCTACCATTCAAGAGACGGAAATCAGGGTGAAAATAGAAAACGTGAATCCCATGATGACTGTAGGTCAGAAGAGTACCAGGGCATCCCCATCTAAAAGAAGAAAGAGGAGCACGTTGAGTGAGGCGATGCAACGGGGTCACTGCAGCATTACGGAAGTGGCACCACCATCCCGTGGGCAGATCACTGGCGGTACTCTCTGAGCCTATCAAAATAGATTTTGGGGAGCAGAATTCGAGGAACCCCGGCCCTCGGGGGAGGAGCGTCAACCAGAATTTGTCAGTCTTGGGTGTCGGTCAGTCGGCGACGAGCGACTGGTGTAACCAAAACGGGGCCCGGTAGGATTTGGCAGAAAGACGTCTAAGCCGCTTCCGGTACTTTTCCCACTGTTGGCCTAGTCAGGGTGGATATTAGAGGGTCGCCAAGCCCATGCTATATTCAGCCGCAGCCTTGGAGGGCTTAGTGGGGTGGGGTTTGCTGCTATTTGGCCAGGTACTAAAGGAAGCCGTCCCGAATCCTCCAATTTCATAAAATTACCTTCTGTTGGCTGAATCTTCCGAGCCGTCACTGTAGGGCTGATGAGGATGAATATGACGACCGAGTTCGCAAATTCTCGATATTCTTCTCCGTTCATGGCTCAAAGGGTTCATCTGCTTAATCAACCTGAAACCGCCTGCGCGGAGTGAAGGAATGGGGATTTGCGGTAACAGTAAATGCTGACATGCATTAGTGCTGCCATCGTCAAGTTTCTGTTCCGCCAATGAGCGCATCGGATGAAGGGCCTAAGGAGGACCCGCCCGTATTTATAGCTCTCAATACGGCTCGGCGGATGGCACCGCCACATGTGCCTAGTCAGCCAACAAATTTTGCCCATTGTGATCTTCGGCCTCTACATAAATAAATATCCTACAGCCAGTAGTGGCTGGGCTCTTTTACTTCCGGTCTACATATGAACCTGAATTATCGACAGTCGATGACTGGCAAGATCATGGGACGAGGGAGCCGACGTACTGGATAAGAACATCACTTTCTGCCTCCAATGAATCATTCTGCTCACTGTCCTCATGCCGTCTTGTGGTGATTAAGTTGTATGTATTAGAATGTGTATATGTTATATGTATTCCGAATGGAAGAGGTCCCCACACACATCAGTCTTTGTAAACCCGGACGTATAGTCATACAGGAAGAACATGCCTTCCAATTTTACAGAATTCGTACCAGACCGTTAAGAACGAGAGGGACCTATTTCAGACTATCCGAGTCCGCCGACACGCAAGGTCCCAACTCCCGCTGCGAGCTGCCCTGACTCGACCGGCGGCTAACGCCCACCTCCTCATCCTCGAGCTTGGAGTGAACCACCTCCGTAACGATGGTCTTCTGGATGCCATTGAGCCCCGCAAAGTCGTGCGCATTAGTATTAGCGCCCAAGGACTCGCCGCGGATGTGCGGCGCGCCGCCGCTGTTCTCGCCGGCGTTGTCGTAGCGGCTCTCGAGCTCGAAGTGGGAGTGGCACTCGGCGCCGTAGGCGCCCCGCAGCCCCGTCCGGACGCCGCCCATGAAGCTCTTGGACTTGTGCTTGCCGCTGCCGGTGCCCTTGGCGTAGTCCTTGCTGCTCTTGCCGTGGCCGCTGCTGTGGCCGTCGGTGCTGCGGACCACCTTGCGGATCAGGTCCGCCATGGTCATCTCGATGTAGAGCTTGCAGAGGTAGGCGAAGGACTGGAAGTTGAGGTAGACCGAGGTGTTCGGCAGCCACATGAGGCCGATGAAGATCACCTGCGAGTTGTTAGTCATGAATTACATTGTGATGAACTGATGTTGTCGCGGGCACTTACATCAAAGGGAGATGTTGATGACCACCAAGGCGAGGTTGCCAGAAAGCAGCTTGTCGTACTTGGTCAGACCGTTGGCGATCAGTCGGTTCTTGACCAGACGGATGAAGGTGATGTTGAGCCCCAAGTCGATGATGAGGAACATGATCTTCTCCAAGGGATCCCAGATTCGGTTGACTGTGGGGTTTTCAATTGTGTCAGCTGTGAAATCGAGCAGCGGTGAATTTAACCGATATTGTGACAAGGAGTTACCATACAGTTAATGAATGATTCCGAAATCTGTAGCCTTGCTGGGATCCAAACGATGAAAACGCTGACATTGATGGCCGTCATGATGGCGGCCACTCCCCATTTGAGTCTGGTTGACATCCAGTTAGCGTCGACAGCGCCAGGACGGGACCTTGTCTAGGAGGATTGCTTACTTGGTTGCATTCCATCTGACCATCAGCAGCAGTGATAGCCGGTTGATGATGATCTGAACGAGCAGTTGTGTCTGGAAAGAATGGTGAGAATCTGCAAGGCGTCGAACGTTCGTGTAGAGAGCATACCTGAGCCACCCAGACGATCAAGATTCCAAAGAATAGCCAAAAGCTAAACAACAACAAACTCGTTAGCATCGATTGCCTTTAACGTCTCAGCCAACCAGGGGCAATCGGTAAAGTATCATACCTCGGCTCAATCGTCCCCCACATATAAAACCAATTAATGATACCCAAAGCCACGCTGGCAAAGAAGTGGAGCCAGATCACTATCAAACGAAAAAGAGTCAGCGGCCAAGATATATACAGTCGACTTTCGGGTCGGGATAATTGCACGTACTGATAGCGTAGGCGGTGATGGTCCTGTGCCGCTTCCACATTCTGCTCGTCTGCTGCGACGCCTTGGCCGCGGCGAACACGGCGCTTCCTAGCGATAACCCCAAGAAAACGGATGCTGTGTTCATCGTCGACGGGACAACCTGTGATGACGGGGATGGGTCTCAGTATACTGGGCTCAACGATCGGGCTCGGGGTGCGTTCTCTCGCGAAATATCGTACCTCCTGCTCTCGGAACCATTCGGGCACGAGGAACCCCCGGCCGGTTTGGTTGTATTGGGCCATGACAACGGGGTACCGGTCCCTATAACTCCCTCGATATATCGATGTCGTATGTAGTAGGGGGAAGGATGTCGGTTATCCGTTCCGGTGGTGACTCGACGATGAGGGGGCTCTCTCGTTACGCCCTTGTATAACGACAGGTGGTATCCAATAACATACAACGGCAGAAAACTGAGTTTGAGACCGAAGGCGAAGGGGGGCTAAGAACAGAGGAATAAGGTTCTGATATAGTCGTAGTTTCGCAGTATGCTGAACTCTAAATGTGGGTATACTGTTTGCTGATTATGATTGCCCCTCAGTCCCGATCGTGCTGGGACCACTAGAACCACCATCAAGGGGGCCAGGTTCGGCCAATAGGGACATACTCAAAAGGAGGGGATCTGCACCGACTAAGCAGTCGATATCTGATAGTGGGCCAGCAGCAGCAGTACGCACCCCTGATTGACTTGACAAGTCTAGCAACTTCAAGGGCATACTTGTACGCAACGCTGTTGGCTGGTAGCTGACTCGCAGCTCTCAGGTTAGTTAGCCCGCGCTAGCAGACTAACCATCCCATCAATCACAGGGCTAGCCTATTACACTTGGGCAATTCGGGATCTCTTTTAGTAGCACTATATTTCCTTATTGATGTTTGTCTTTACCCTAGAGACGTAACATCTTGATTGTTGGATTATTTGGGTGGTCTTCGAGAGTGCCACCACACTGTTGCCAACGATCTGCGCACCAAGCTGGTTATTTACACAAGCCGTCTCTGCCAACTCGATCATCAACAGCAGCACAATCTTGGGACGGACCCTCCATCATGACGCCGGTAGGCCGGGTCAGGTACAATGAAGCTAATGCAATAGTGGTTCCTCCTCCTGTAGATCATGCTGGGCCTTTCAGTCCAGTCAAATGCCAAGATAAAATTTTCCTTCCTTACAAGGCGCAGATAGACTCTAAAGCTAGACCCGGCTGTCTGTCATCCAGTCATATTTGACTGGATCAAGATGATTATGCATGACTAGCCTTCATTCATATGGGGGATAGCCCCGTGAGAGATCGACAGGTCCGGGGATATCGGGGGCAACGCCAACGCTCCTCTCGGAATCAAGCCGAGCTAGATAATGGACAGCGATATTGCCCCTACCGCCTTGCCGGTAAGCCGGGACAGCTCATTACGACAGATCTCCATTCGTAAGTACACTTTAGAAACGGGGGGCGCATTCGAGTAAGTCGTTCTTTTTGCGGACCAGCGCTAAGCATGCAGTAATCGCGGAAAACTGGAGCCACATCGAAACCCTGCGTTATAGAAGCAGATAACCCATCTTACGCAATATGAGTATTTAGAAAGGAAACCCAGCGCGGGAGTTCATATCTGAGTAGAGATGACTCCGAAGTTACTTTCGTTCATGGCCTACTGTTACATGTTTGTTGAATATTTTGGCATGCCAATTGTTGTCTAATATTAGCTACAGAGCTTCATGACTGACCAATGATCGCTCCAGGGATGTCTTCGCCAGGGGCTAAGCAACAACGGCGTGAGATTAGAACCGCGCCGCGCAAACCTTATGTCCTCCATTTGCCCTCGACCAATGTGTTGAGTCGGTTGCATTTTCATTTGCGTTATGCACACGGCCCCTGTCAGCCACTCGATTTGCTGTCACTAGACAAATGAATTCCCATCATCCAAGCAATAACAACCAGTGCTTGGCGAGGCGTAATCGCCATCTGCATTATTATCATCGCTCACGATACCCCGTGCAATAGCGCGGGAGTGATGGCAGGTCGTTTTACGCGGCGTCTCCCCGCATGCGATGTTCGTGCATTGACGTCGAAGACACTCTCCACCAGATCGATCTACCAGCTTGATCATCATCAGCAAAAGGGACGCAGGTCAGTGGGACAAGATCGTATATCGTCGAGAATCTTGCGTGCCCCGCTCTTTTCCTAACGTTATGAACTCAATCACGGTGGAATATCTCCGTTGGCTGGGCCGACTAGTGTTTAGTGGGCTCCGCCATGAGCCGAACTGTAGAGTATTGTCAACGGACCAAGGGGTAGCAAGCTACTAGATAGAGCTCAAGGGCCGAACACTTGGGTCTGGATTTTACAGCCAATCAGACACCCATTGCGAGGTTCCCGTATTCTGCTGCTACACAAAGCGAGAAATGCTGCCCACTGCTCTGACGAGATCCGGTGGCCCGCTGCTTAACTTCCTTGCGCTAGACAGGGACCCCTTCAAGACCGGCGGCGTGTTCGTTCGCTGCCGGGAGTCCTGTAGCGTATCTTTCTTCACCTGACTTGGGATGAGTTTAGTGTCAAGTAGCAAAAGTGGCAGTGGATTGAAGCTGGGCGATCCCCATCTCCCGGCGCACAGGCTGCCTTCTTCTTCCGTGTCCGATATCAGGGCTATAATAAGGCATAGTATGCAAGTTAAGGGTTCCCTCCCCCAGAGCCACCCGGCCCAAGGGCCCGAGTTCAAGCTAAGGAGAGAAAACACTACGATCAAGTCCTAGAAGCGGAGTGGTAAGGAACATATTTGCCACTATCGATTCTCCTTCCTTCATCTGTTCTTGCTGGCACTTTGGTGCCTGGATTCAGTAGTAGGGCAATGTTCTCGACCCCTCGGTGTGATGACGCTAAACCCGGGAATAGATGACGATATTTTAGGGGGTGGGGCCCGATTGAGCTGCCTGTCAGATTGTTTACCGGCATGAAAATGGATGCATGCGCATTTGACAAGAGAGATGACTGAGGGTTGATATCGATACCACTAATCTAAATTCAAATAAGGAAATAAGGAAGGGGTCCCTTTTCGCCCGCCAAGATATCTCGGGACTTCAAGGAACCGATCTGTGCCAAAAGGTAGCCAGCATACATCGCCATCCTCTCCCAACTCACCCCTTGTCGTGGTTCTCATTAGCTAATCTAGATATCTCATTATCGTTTAGTACTCAGTAGGGCCGCTTCGCTGATCGCACATCAGGCAAAGAGTTTGACGACTATTGAAAACGTACATACTGAGAGTCAGCCCCCATGTATAGGGTTGGCTACCTAGCTAGATCCCAGAACCCTCGGTAGGGGCCATGGCGCTTGATAGCGACGCATGAAGCCCGGATCCCTGATAAGATGACTGTTCCGTTCAATGGAAGTCAGTCAGGATGATATGCCCACTACAGTCCGTCAACTCCCGTTAGCTCCCGCTAGTGGTGTTTCCCGACCCTGCTGCTACTAGTCGACCGCGCCTCTACTCGAGACGTTCTTATATTCCGGACGTACGGATTTTGACCGAAACATGTGACATTGCACACTGTGAAGCGTGTGGTTGGTACTTGACTACTAACATTCTTCTACTCACCTCGTATCTGCAACGTATGCGATGCTGCACTCGCAGATAAAGTTTGGCTGATCCATGTCTGGACATGCTCAGCAAATAGTTCCAGTCGACAGCAGACGGGACTTCACGGGGGCGACGGACAACGAGATAGGGCGAGCGGATACAGGATATGTTTCTCCTGTTTTCTTATCAGTCGAGATGGAAACCCACGGTCCGGCTATCCCAGGCCATGTCGCCCACCTGCTGTGACTACGTCTGACGAGTGGATAGGTGAACAGCTATCTCTTCGAAACATTGCCTCCGGCCCTCCAGCAGATTATCTTAACCTTGCATGGCATAGCTGCATCCTGCGAGAAGCCTTTTTTCATCTACCTGGAAACTTGGAGTATGACAAATTCCCGTCGAGTAGCTATGGGTGGCCTTGTAGGGGATGGGCCCGACCAGAGACCCTGGCATATGCTATGCACTGTCCTTTGGCGTTTCTATACTTGGCTCAGATTTAGCGCGTGCGTCTCTATGTACGCTGCAAAGCCATGATCCCACCAAAAGCCTCGATATGCGTCTCGTCATGCAAAGCCAGGGAAAGAAAGGGTGGTAAATAATCACCCTAACACCACCCGAGATCTTGAGCCGAGAGACCTGCTGTGAAACTTGGAGATGGGCTCAACCCAGTCGCCAATCGCGTCTCTGCTCCCATAAAGACTATTGTCCATAGAAGTAAGTCATGAAATTGGCGGATTATTCCGTTGTTTAGTTGAGGGAGGGGGAGGTTGAAGGATCCTCCCGTAAGCGAGAGTGGTTGTCGGGCCACACTCCTGAACCGGTGAGCCCGCCCGACGAACCGGGAGCCCCCAATCCACCCAGGGTCGGGACATGCAATGCGACTTAACCGGCATGATGGAGTGGATGCCCGCGGAAATCCCGCCACCACTGCACCCGTCCATTTGGGAAAGCTTGCCATGCCGTGCATACAAACTTGTGTGTGTGTTTGTATATGTGTGTGCGGTTCATTTATCTACCGTCGGTCGTACCCGATAGTCGAAAACCAATACCCGTCTGCCCCCATTTCATGTTCATGCGCGCATGGCCGCAATGGATATATTGATTGGCGCGTATATGCCAACTGGGATTCTAGCAAGGTTCGAGAGCCTGGATAGACGCGAGGGCGGCTGCAACATGCGAGACATCCCTGCAAGTTCAACTGTGCCTTGCTCACGGCTTCTCTTCGCTTCGCCTCTCACGTCAGAAGAAAACGGCCGATGGCAGCGAAGGATCGGTGCGTTTGATACGGGCTTCGACGTAGCTTAGTATTCGCCGTGATTGGCCATAAGATTCTGTATGGTTCATTGTGTTCTGTCAATATTCTAGCGTAAGCTGACTTCATCAGCGTCACCAAGACGTGCGACGAGGAAGACCCCCAAGGCCATTGCACAGGAACCTGCAACCAAGTACAGCCGTTGCGCCATTTTCATTCTCGTACTTCCATGCCTGATTCTTTTGCCTTTTCACGGGCGCGTCCTTGCAGGAGATTACGGGCCGATGCATGCGTCCTGCAAACCACACTGATTGACCTGCAGCATGCCTTGGCTAAATATACATCCCAGCAGTCTAGAGGGTCTGGCCTTCGCGAATCAGTCGATCTTACCCGGGAGCCACGAAAAGCGTTCGCCTTCGCAACATACAGTAAGCCGTGGGAGGCTGACTGTTGTCGAGATATAACAGGCCATGTTAAGCGTGGGAGGGTTACATTGGAACGCAGTCATCTCAGAGGTCAGGACCAGATCCCAAGGCCTAATGCACATATTATTGGATCGGGCGGGATGGCATGAACTGACCACGTGGGGGTGGTGTTGTGCTGTAGCGTATCCCGGGATGTTGGGCTCACGAGGGTAGTGAATAGGGCAGCTCTGAAAGGTCTTGCTTGTACGAGTTGTGGCGCGGTCGGCCGGGTCACGATGCCGTATCGTCGCCCACTCGTCGTTCACTTCCTGCACCTTCTGTTTCCGAGTAGCGGCATGGTGATCGAGGTGAAGCGGTCCGTGATGCCGCCCTTCCGATGCTTGCGATTTGAGTATGTCAGCGTCAGCAGAAGTCACAGATAATTATATAAAGGTGGATAATATCTGGTGGGATGCCTTTCTCAAATGTTGAATTATATTTCACCGCCCCAAATCTAAGCCCATGTGACTTCTACCATCAAATATCCAAAACTCGTTGCAGCATACTAGCAGCCATGCCTTCTCTTGCCACATACTTCTTCACCGCCTCCCTCCTCTCGTACCATGGCGCGTATGCTCTCCCATCACAGGAGCCAGCTTCTCTGAAAGTCCGTGCTCTTGAAGGCGATACAGTCTCCAACAGCTGGATCATCAGATATAAGGGCGATGCCGGAGCCAGTGCCATCAAGGCCAGCCAGGCCAAGACGGCAAGCTTCCTCAAGAAGCGGGACCTCCAGACCCAGGTTCGCGCTGAATGGACTGAACCCCGGCACTTCAATTTGTCGGGCTTCTTCGGGACACACATCCACGGTGACGAGGCGGCGGTCCACGACCTGGCGGCGGATCCCGCAATCGACTATATATCGCCTGACGGTAAGCAATAGACCCAGTTCATAGTTTTTGTTGAGAAAGAACGGGTTTAGCTAACATCCAACACAGGCGTCGCGCAGCTCGCGGTCAAGGTGACGCAGAAGAATGCCCAGCCCGGGCTCCACCGCATATCGCACGCCAAGCCTCCTTCCTCGCCCCCCTATCAGTTCGTCTATGACGGTTCCGGTGGGGCCGGCATCACTGCCTATGTAAGTGAAACCCGGGGGGGCAAGAAGCCCCATATGTCCTTGAGGCTGATTAGCTGATCTTCCCCCAGATCATTGACACGGGGATCTTCATCAACCACCCGGACTTCACGGGCCGTGCGCGGTACGGTCATAACTCGTACTATCCTGATGTATGTTGTAGTATCCCCATAATCATTTTCCTTGTCTAAGTTAATTATTCGCAGAACGACCCCGAGGATAATCTGGGCCATGGGTGAGTCCCCCCAACATCCCCAGCTACAGCAAGACACGCTCCCGGATGCACTACTGACAGACTATGTGTTCCACAGAAGCAACGTCGCCGGCATACTGGCTGGCGATACTTTCGGAGTCGCCAAGAAAGCATCGTTAGTAGCCGTGAAAGCCTGCGATTTCCGAGGCTGTCCTGTCTCCGCACTTCTAGACAGCATGCAGTGGACACATGATGTAAGCTCAACATCACAATTACCTGGTCTACATCTTCCAATTATTGACCTAATGTGCCGGACAGGATGCCGAGGCGAACGGTCGCATCTCTACTTCTGTCGTCAACCTGTCAGTCGGCTGGATTTACGACCAGTCGCTGAACGACATGGTGGAGGCTCTCGTAGCTTCCGGGATTTCCGTATTTGTAGCAGCAGGGAATGATAATGTGGGCATCCACCCCTCGAGGCAACACGTGTGCCTCGAGCCCCAAGTATGAAAGCGTGGCTGACACAAGACCCCTAAAACCCAGGATGACGTTGCGAACCACTCTCCCGCCTCGGCGCCCAACGCCATCACAGTGGGCGCCATTAGCGCGTTCAACGACTCCAAGGCGGACTTCTCCAACTACGGTGCAGGCGTCGACATCTTCGCGCCCGGAGTTGATATCCTCGGCCCCTCCTACAACCAGACAGGCGTCGATAACCCTTTCCCGACGGAGCAAAACAACGGAACCAGCCAAGGTAAGTGGCCCCACCTGCGCGTCTACAGTTTGAGCCCATTTTCGGGATTGGCCGAGAAATTACCGGGCTGACTTTGCCTTCTTCTGTCTTAGCCACGCCCCATGTTGCTGGCATTGCGGCATACCTCATGGCCGAGGAAGGGTTGAAGACCCCTGCAGCAGTGCGGGCTCGGCTCATCCAGCTAGCTTCCAGGACGGGAGCTTCGGTAAGTAACCATGCGCAGCCTCGAGAATCCATCATCGACGGCAACACTGACATGCCATGGCAGGTCAAGCAGAACGTTGGAAGCACAACGAGCTTGATAGCGAACAACGGATACTTGTGAGAGCGCAGTATATCAAGGGACTAATTTGCAGTCTCTGAAGTTTCATCGTGAGATTGGGTTTCTTCGGATTTGACGCCATATTGTTTGTGGAAAGACGACTAGCATGTGGTGAAAACCCGGCGCCCAAAGGATATCAGCGATGTCGTTCCGAGGTCAGGGGAACCCATTAGATATATCCGAGTGGTAGTATTATTTGGTCTTCGCCTTCTTTAATGACCTAAAGCCTATGGCTTGATGTATAAATAGCGGACTTCGTTTGAAAGCCCTCTCATATTCAGATCACATGGAGGCCACTATCAAGCTTTTGCCGATTGATGGGAGTCATACTCTTTGAGATGTTTTTGAGAGTTTCGATGGTATGGGGTATCATACCTTTTTTGAGTTTTACATTTTGCGGTAACCTGCTCTTTGTGAATCTTTTGCTTCTGCCGGGGCTACTTGGCAAGAATCGAAAAAAGAAAAAGAATTCAGATCACATGGACCAAAGGCACGCCTCGTGCACTTTTGAATATCTTGTCTATACTCGCCCATTTCCCGCCAAATATCTAAATCTCCTGAGATAGACGTGCATTGCCACTTCCCCTAGCAGCGGCGCAACTGAAGAACCGCATCTTGAGCAAAGGGACAATTGACAAGGCTAATTCGAACCTTAGTATGATGCTGCCGGGTTTCTATGACTAAGATCATAAGCAGCATACACCACGTCGAACGCCACCATCAGCACTACCAAATTCCCCACAACCCCTGCCGATCTGCTAGGTTTTGATCAACAGAAGATATATCGAAGCAAATACACTTACAGAGGAAACCCTCCCGGGTGGGATGGCAGTAAGATAGAAGATGTGACCTTGATGAAATGTAGTGGCCCCAACGACCTTGTGAGATTCCAGATCTAATTACACCACTGTTTCCAAGGTTGACTGATATGCTCTGGTGGCCGTACGCCACGTGGCTAGCCCTATTCACGCGCTTTTGCTATGGGGCTGTGGTGGTACCCAACATGCCGACGCCGCTGACACGCAAGCTTTGGACGTGATGAAAATCCCGCCGCCATGTCTCTTCTAGGTTGTCGATCATTGACACATCAATATCTGACATGTCTCTATAAGGCAACGCCAAACGTCACGCATGTGGTAGGACGTGGTACAGAGCACGAGCCACAGAAACTCAACACCGAGCCACACCACTCCATCGCCAGTTCAGCCGAGAAGCCTCTTCGACTACAAATCATGAAGATCTCTCTTTACAAGCTTCAGCCTTGGGTATGAGAGACTACGGCTGAGGCTGTCTGGGTGCGCAGAAAGGGACAAAAGGGCTATGAGCGATCGTCGGCCCGGCCCTTCCACAAACTCACGCCCAGGCAAGGATATCATAGTTTCGCTTCAGCCATCATGTTGATTCGCCTATCGAGATTCCATTCTACAAACGGGCTTCTTGAATATCGAGCAACAAGTAGATGTGTGATAATAGGGGTCGGTTTGCGATGAAGAGGTAAGTATATAAAGACGCTCAAGGCCTGCTGAATCTGGTGGGTGGATAGTTTTCTCCTTACCATTGCATTATCCTGAGTCTCAAGAAAAACCAGCTAAACACAGTAAGAAACAAACAAAACCAATAAACCGAATCACTCGCCACCATGCGCTTTTTCAACGCCGTCCTCCTCCTCGCCATGACCTCGGGCAGCCTCGTGTCCGCCGGGGATATCTGTCCGGGCACCTACTGCACAGTCGGGGAACGCTGTGAATACGACCCAAACGGGCCCCATTGCTGCGGCGCCAACAACAACCGGAATGTCGTAAGTGCTCACCCATCCAACCGTGCTCCCTGTTACCGGGGATGTAGCAATAGACCCATGTTTTAACCTCGCGATGCAGCTCCAATGCGAGAACGGGGTCTGGCAGATCCGCAATGTCTGCAGCTCCAACCAGTTCTGCACCTGCACTGGTCGACACGATCTCATCTGCCGCAACGTTAATAAGCGGGAGGCTTCCTTCTTTGGGTAGACGCAGTCAGCGGTTGAGGCAATTGTTCGCGATGGAAATTGGTTTGGAAGTCGGGGTGACTTCCCTCGTGCATGCACGTTGACGATGGTGGAGTGCCCCTGCCCCTACCCAACATAGGGTCATCCATGTTCCGAGGCGGCATATGAAGTGGAGTAATTCCAGATCGCCGTGGTGAAACGGCCCGTTCCTGAGATATCACAATACTACACATCTTCTCTACGATACACTTTGGTTGCAGTATTTCTGGTGCCTGGTTTCGGTGATAGCTGTAGAGGGCGGTAGTGGAAAGAAGTTCTTCCAGATGGACAGAACATCGTAGATTGACATCCCTGTCTGCAGGTATCGACCTTAAGCGACCATGGTTTACCCCAGGAATACCGGCCTCTTCGATGGTTCCCAACTATGGCTCCCGTCGTTCGTAAATCCAGTATATGTCCTTGACTTGAGTCAGGGTTCGGGCGTCGCCTCCGTCTTATTACTCACGCACGCATCAATGGCTTAGAGATCACTCATATTAGCTCCCAATGATCCCTATAAAGTCTGGGGCTCGTTTTTTGTCATAGTTGTCCGGTCCAACTCCGCAAGTTGCCCGGCTGTCTGGCCGATAGTTGTCAGTATCCACCAAGTCTTTTGGATATCAGTGTAAGTGCTGTATCATGACAGGAAAGGGGGATGTATGTTATCTCTAGTAGCCACCAATTACATTGTACCACAGACTGTGGGAGCGCTGAGTCTCGCTAAGGATTGTACAGAGATACAGAGAATCCAACGATTGGTCGTGTTTGACACATTGCCCGCGTAGCGTACCATACAAGGTTGTTTTGTTTAACGGGTTCGTAAACATGAATGCATGAGTGTTATAAAGTCTTGAAACATTTGTTGATAACAGCATCGTGGGTTCTCTGGCGGAACGAAAAGGGTCACATCAGCATCACAATATGTGTCGTAGCATTTCACGTCACATTAAACAAATTAGGATTCTAGACCTTCGTTTTGCTCAACGTTTTCCACTACTCCCGTAGATCAAACGACTCGGGGTTCAGCAAGAGACATACACATTACGCAGTTGCTTATCTATAGATAGCTTGAGAGGCTGTACATTTGGTGATGCCTACTCTCATCAAGAGCCTAGCTTCTGGAGGCTGTTATATGGCTCCTGGTACCCTGTGTTGGGCTCAGAACGTCATACAGAATGTAAAATGTCAGTATGAACAAATGCAAGAAAACACCTGCAGTTTAAATGTAACGTCCAGCGCTTGCCAATCAACGAAGGCGAGACCTTCCAGAAACATTCATTAGATTTTCGCTTTTGGTTACTGCATTGCAGATCTCCTGGAAAACGGTTGTTAACAAAGTGTCTCTCACCTGGAACCATTCTATTAAGCGGTTAAAACGGTGTGGCTGCAAAAGACTTTTCGGGGGCACCGAATACGGTAAGCAAGAGTACCATATCGTGAGCCAACCACATCGTGAACCACCTTTTTTTATCCGATTTTAATACCCCCTTTTTGAATAATATATAAATAAATTAATTAATTCTTATCCGATTAAATTTTTAATTAATTTATTCTTTTCCTCTTTTCTATATTAATTTACTGAATAAATTATATTTATAAAGAGGAGTTTATTAATATACGTTTAATTATTATAACTAGTATATTATAATAATAAACCGCGAAATATTATAACGTTTCGCGAGTTATATTATAACGCCGGATTACTAGAAAACCTATAATCCGAAAATCGAAAATCTCGCTTTAAACCTTAAATAATAATAAAGAGATAATAATTATATTATAGATTTTATTTTAAACCACTTTAAAGTATAAACCTAAATATTTAATATTTTAATAATTTATTTAAAAGATTTTATAAATTAATAGTAATTATAAAGTCCTTAATATTAATTAAATAACTCGATTTCTATATTAATATTCTATTTCTAAAACCCTTTTAATTATTAAAATAAACTTTCGATATATAAATATTATTTTAAAAGAAAATATTTATTATTTCTTTTAATATATAAATAAATTAAAAATCGTTAATATATCCTTAGAATTTTAATAAAATGTTAATAAAGTTAATATATAAATAAACGTTAATAATAACTATATAATAATCGAGCCGGCTTTAATAACTAAAGTATTTATTTAAGACTTTATTAATTTAATTTAAACTTTCGTTATAAAATTTATTTTAATTATAAGTTAATATCTCTAGCCTTTAATAATTATTAAAAGATTTTCAATTTAATAATAATAATTTCTAATTTAAAATAAAGATATTAGCTTTAATAATAAGAATAATTAATATAATTAGCTTTTTACTACCTCCTTTAATAAATAAATTAATAATTAGCTTATATTATTATAATTAAAATAAATTTATATATTTAATTTTAAGCCGGCTAACCTTAATTAATAAAGGCTCCTTATTTTTTAATAAATATAAGAGTTATAATACTTTAGAATTTATAATTAAATGCTTAAAGAATAAAATCTAAATATTATATTTATCGGTTTATATATTATATATCATTTAACCCTTTAATTAAAACCCCTTCTTAATATTAAATAAAAAAGTTTTAATTAAAAATTATTATTAAATATTATATTATAGTAAATTTAAATATAATTAAATTAAACTTTATTTAAACTTAAAACCGAGCTCGTTAATAAACTTTCTAACTTTATAATATTAAAAACATTTAAAAACATAATCGATATCTACCTTTAAAATATTAAAAAACCCCTTAAATATCGGTTTTAAAAAAAGAGTTTTTTAAATTTAGAATTATAATAATATAATACGCTAGTTTATATTTATTAACGCTATATTAATATAAATAAAACCCCGCTCCTATATTTATTTTAAACTTTATTTTAACTTTAATTAAATCTACTCTTTTTTCTTTTCTTTATTATAAATTATATTATTTTAAATATTACTTATAATTTTATTTTATTAAATTTTAATTATATAACTATTTATAATCGTTGATTATATCGTTTAATAAAATATTATTTTACCTTTAATTTTAAATAAATTAATATTAATTTCGCCCTAGTATAAAAATAATAATAAACTTTAAACCGCGTATTAAAAGCTTTAACGTATAACCTTAAAATTGAATTAAATTAACTGGATATATATATATTATAATACGCGATAAAACCGACCGCGTTATCGTGATATAAATTAAAAAATAAATTTAATTTAATATTAATATTTAAAAAAGTCGATTAATAAATATACCCTTTACGAAATTATTAATTTTAATTATCGCTCCCGCGGATAATTTAAAATTAACGATCTTAAGAATAATATAACCTTTAAAGCGAACGATAATAATTTAATTAACGTTAATAAAAATCGAATTTATAAAGATTTTAAATAATAATAAAATAAAGTTAAAGGACTCCGGTATATTATAAATATCGATAAATTAAATAATAATAATCTTTAATTCCGTTTTTATAGCTATTTTAATATATATATATATACGATAATAGTAAATCCACCTTTTCTTTTACCCTTTAAATTAATCCCGGCGCGATTAAATAACTTTAAAAGAATAACCTCGTTATATTTAAAGAATTTAAAAATATATATAAAAATTTAAAAAATTATTTTAAGAAATATAATTTATTATTATAATTATTAATATTTAAATTATATAAATTATTAATTTATATTAATATATAAAATTATTTAATTCTTAATATGACTTTATTATTATTTAAATTGAATACTTCGCCTTTTTACTAAAGGAATAAATATATTAAATTATTAAAAGCGATAATTTAATTAAAGATTAATATTAAATAACTAATTTTAATTTAAAGACTATTTCCTTAAAAGATCGTTTTAAAGAGATAAATCGAGAATTCGGCTAATAGTAAATTAAATCCGGTAAAAAATAATTATTATTAGAAATCTTATAATTAAAATTATTAATATTAATATAAACGCCGTCGTAACTTAAAAGGAATTATATAACGTTAATATCGTTATTACTTAATTTATATAATTTTATTATATCGATATCCTTTTAATTATTATTAATATTAACGATACTTATTATAAATAAATTTATAAAATCGAAATTAATAATTTTATAATAATAAAAATAAAGATAAGATTTATTTTATAGTTTAATTCTATTTAATTAAAAATATATAATTTAAAAATACCGATTATTTTATCGTTAAATTTTAAATATTTAACGTTATTTATAATTATATTAAAAAGCCTATTACTTTAGAATCTTTATTTTATTTCTATAATAATTATTTAAATTAAATAAAGATATTTAATAAATCTTAAATTATATATAAAACTATTATTTTAATTATACCTTTTATAAAAAAAATTAAAAAGGAAGATAATTAATTAAAAATAATTTTATTAATTAAATTTTAGAAATTCCTTTTAAATTTTATTCGATTAATTAACGAAATAAAAGTTTCTTTAAACTTTTTAAAAGGAGGCTTTCTATAATAAATTTATATTATAAATTATATTAATTATTTTTATTTAATATTATAATAAAAATATCGATTTTAATACTTATATTAAATATTATTAATAAACTATTTAAAATTATATTAATATTAATAAAATAAAGAAGTACGTTAGAAAAATAACCGTTATTATTAATATTAAAAATAATAAAAGTGATAAAGGTAATAGAAATTTAAATTTTAAAAAAAATAAAAACGGCGGATTATTTTTTAAATTTATTTTCGCTTTAATATCGATAAAGATATACTCGCCGCCTATTATTATTAAGGAGACCTAAAAATTAATTTAGGAAAGACAGTATTTTAATTATTATTAAATTAATTATTAAAAAATAAATACCCTTTAAATTTTTATAACGTTAATAAAAGGAAACCCGCGGATATAAACGAGATTTATCGCCGTTATAAAACCTTTATTAATTTTCCCTTTAATAATTAAAAGTTTAATTAAACCTTTATTAAACTTAAGAAATTAAAACATTAATCCCGGGGAATAAATATTCTTTCTTTAAATAAATATTAATTAACGTTAAGAGTAATTTAATAACGATATTATTTAACTTTTTATAACGATTATTAAAAAAGTCTTTATTAACCTTTAAATATATTATAAATAATAATATATTATTATTATTTATAATTATAACATTAATTAATATAAGAGCAGCTAGTTATTTATTTATTAATATAAAATTTATAAATAAGTTAATTAAATAATTAAAAACCCGGCGCGAGGTTAGATTTCAACCTTATAAAACTAAAGGTTTTAAAGGAAACCCCTTTTAATATATTAATATAATATTAATTATTAATATATATATCTATTATTAAAATACCGGGTTAATCCCTTTAATAATAATCGATATAAATTATAATATAATTATTAAACGAAAATAATTTAAAAAATATAATATAATTATCCGTCTAAGTACTTAATACTTTAATTATTTAAATAATTAGATTTTAATTATAGATATTAATATTTTTATAAACGATTTTAATAAATTCCTTTATTATTTTTCTTTTTAAAATAATATAAATACCTAGGATAAAGTATTTAATATTTAAATTAAAAAAGATAAATAAAAAAGGGACGGCCGTTTCTTTTAATTAAAATCCCGCTTTAAAAAAGGGGAAAAGATTAAATCGAATATCGATATAATTTTAATTTTAACCTTTAAAAACATTAAAATCCTTTTATAAATAATATATTAATTAAATATAGGATTAATTAAAATATAACGTAATTTTAATAATAAATTAAAAATCGAAAAACCGCTTTATACTTACTTTTTAAATTTAAAGTTATAAAAACTATATTATAATAAAGAGGATATATAAGAATAATATTATTTAATATATAATCATTTTAAATAATATAAATAATAAGTATTTAACTTTATAACTATCGATATTAATAAGTTTTACAAATATATAAAAAAAGCCGATTATTAAATTACCGTTATAACTTTATATATAATTAATTAATTTATTTAAAAGAAGTAAACCTTTTAAAATAATTCTTTATTAAAGGATAAGGATAAATTATATTATAAAATAAATTTTATTTTTTTAAAAATATATAAACAATATTATTATATCTTTAATAAAGCTTAATTTAATTAATTAATTATAAAATTAATTTAGAAAAAGGTATTAAACCGGACGACTTTAATTATAATCCGTTTTATAAAATATTTTTAAAAGAATTAACTATAATTTAAAAATACATTATTAATAATTTATAAAAAGGTTTTATTATATTTAATAATATACCTTAAGCCGCGCCGATATTAATAATTTTAAAGGGAGATAAAGGCCTCCGATTTTATATAAATTTTAAGAAATTAAACGTTATTATTAAAAAAAGTTAATATTCCTTCCCTTTAATAAAAGAAACCTTAAATAAGATTTCTTAAATAAAAATTTATATAAAAATCGATATTTATTAAATCTTTTATAAAATTTATTTAAAGGAAATAGATAAAGATTTTATAATATTTTAAATAAGGTATAAAATATATAAATATTAAATACTTTTATTTAATTTAATTAATAAAACGTTAATTTTTTAAAGGTTTATTAATAACTTATTAAAGGAATATTTAAATAATTTCTATTATATATATATTAATAATATCTTAATCTATTTTAAAGATTTATTAAAATATAAAATATATATTTATAAAGTCCTTTAAAAATTATAAAAAGCTGGAATTTAAATAGATTTTAAGAAATGTAAATTTAATATTATAAAAATAAAATATCTTAGTTTTATTATTTAAACTGATAGTATTACGATCGATCTTAAGAAAATTACCGTTATAAAAGATTAATTATAATTTATAAATATTAAAATAATTTAATTATTTTAAAGTTTTTTATAATTTTTACCGGAAATTTATAAACGATTATAATAATATAATAAAACCTTTAATTCTCTTTATTAAAGCCGATTAATTATAAAATTAAAGCTTTAAATAATAAAAAGCTTTTAACGACTTTAAAACTACTTTATTATAAATACTCGTCCTTATATATTTTAATTATAAAAAAGAAATAAAAATAAAAATCGATTTTTCTAATTTTATAATAGCTAATGTATTTTTATAAAAATAAAAAAATAATAATTAATACTTTATTAAATATTATTTTAAATCCTTTTAAAGCTTAAAGTTAAATTATTTAATTTATAATAAAGAAATATTAATTATAATAAAGGGATTTTAATATTAACGAACCGAATTTATTAAATTCTAATATCCCGAGCTATTTATAATTATTATTAATTATTATATATTTAAATATTTTAATATAAAATAATATTTTAATATTTAATAAATATATTAAACGGAGATCCTAATATAATATTATTTTATAATTATTTAGCGGCTTAGAAAAGATAATATAATTATTAATATATTATTTTAAAAAGCGAAGGAATTAAAATTTTAAAAATTTAAAAAGAAAGTAAAAAGTATTAAACGATTTTTAAATTTTTAGATTTTATATTAAATTCCGATTTTAAATTAAACGATTAATTAGAAATTATATTATTAAATAATAATATTCCTTTATCGAACCTTTTTAAAATTTCGTTAATTAATATATTTTTAAAAATAAATTAATAAACGGTGGATTTTTAAAGTTTCCGGGAAAAGGTTTAATTAAGATATAAAAACTTTAATTTAATAAATAAATTATTTATATATAAAAGAAAATTAATAATTTTAATAGTTAATAACTTTAAGATATAATTTATTAAAGATATCTATTATCAGGTTATTATTATATATTTAAAAATAAATAAAATTAAGAAATTAATTATTTAAAAATATTAATAACCGGGTTTAATAAATAATTATAATATTTTTATAATAAATTATATATATAGACTTTCGAAACTTTTATAAATAAAAACCCCGGGTAAATTTTAATCGCTCTCTATCCCGAATTAATTATAATAAGACATTATTATAAACTTTAAAATTATAATCTCTTTAAATAAAAAAACCGGTTATAATATAATTATAATTATAATTAATAAATTAATAAAGTAAAGTTAAATTACGTTATATAATAAAAACATTAATATAAAAAAAGTAATTCGAATATATTATTAAGGTTTATTTTAAATTTATAAATTACTTTAAATTATTATAAATAATAAAGTTATATAATCTTTTTATTTTATAAATAAAATATATAAAACTTTAAATATTAAATAGACGTTTACCTTACCTGCTTATTATAATATAATAGGATAAATAAAAATTATAAATAAATATATAAATTAACGATTATATCCTCTTTTATTTTATTATTAAAATAATTAAATAAATACCTTACTCGTTTTAAATTATATTTAAATAATAATCCTTTATAAGTCCTTAAAAAGAATAATACCTTTTAAAGTAAAATAAGGTTTTAAATTATAAATTTATTTTAATTAAAAAAGAAAGACCGAGGACTTTTAAGGTTTACCTTTAAACGAAAGAATAAATAGAAAATATATTTAATTAAATATTTAAATAATTAAAAGATATATTAAAATTATAAAATCGGTATTTATTATAATTTAGAATTATATAAAGGAATAAATAAATCGTTATTATAAAAAACCCGATTTTAATATTAATAATCGAATATTCGTTAAATAAATTATAAAGTTTAGAATTAATTAATTAAATAATAAATTAACGTTTTTATATACTCAATAATTATTTTAAATCCTCTTTTATAATAATTATATTTATAAAGTAAATATCTTTTATTCTTAACTAAATAATATTTATTATATTAATTAATTATTTAAAAACCCGGATAACCCTTTTTAAAATAAACCTTCGAATATTTAAGTATTAATATTATAAACCCCGATAATTGTAAATAATTAAAATATTAAATATTCCGAATTAAAGTATCGCGGATTTATTATAAAAAGCTTTAATATAAGGTCGACTGGATTAAATAAGAAAATAATAATATATAATACTTAATTTTCAATTTTAAAAATTCTATAAATAAATTAAAGAAATATTATCGTTAAAATTTAAATAAAGTTAAACCGCTTATTAAATTAATTAAATAGAAATATACTATTAAAGAAAACCGCTTTAATAATAATTATCCCGATAACGAGATATTTATATTAAAAGAAATTCGGCGTTTAATATAAAAGAGAATTAAATAAACGAAATATATAAATAAATTAATAAGAATCGAAAGGAAATAAATATATTAATTTATATAAATTATAATTAAAAAACCCTTTATAATAGAATATAAAGAAATTTAACTACGATATTATAAAAATTAAAACTTTATAATCGAGCGGTTAAATAAATACTTAAAACTATCCTTACTTTAATTAAAAAATACTTAATTTAAATCCTTATTAAAGCTTTAGGGCGCCGCTTTCTTTTATAAAAGGGGGGTAATAATATAATATATTAATCTATATTTATTAATACCACGCTAATATAAATTAAACCTTACTCCTATACCTATTTTAAGCTTTACTTTAATTCTAATTAGATTTACTGTTTTTTCTCTTCTTTATTATAAATTATATTATTTTAGGTATTACTTATAGCTTTACCTTATTAAATCTTAATTCCGTGACTATTATTACTTTTAATAAACTTTAAAAAATTATCTAATTAATAATTAATTAATAAACTTATTAAAGGCCTCGCTACCCTTTAAAGCTCTTATTAAATATAAAAAATAAAGATTATAATAATTAAAGGGGACTTTAAATTTAATAATATAATTATTAAATAATTATTTTAAAAAGTCCGGAAAGGCCTTAATAAATTAAATATTAAAGTAATAAGGTTAAAATAAGAGAATATTATATTAAAAGAGAACTTAAAAAAATTAAAACTTAAATTCCTAACTTTAATAAAATATTTATTATAATAATATAAATATAAAAGATAAAAGCTTAAATAACAGGCTTATTTAAGCTAGCTCGGTAGGTTTTAAAATAATAAGAAAAGGAGGAAGTAGAATATATTAATTCTAATAAAGAGAGTAATATAACGAATTATATTATAATTAATTAAAAAGTAAAATAATATAAATTACTTAATTCTTTAATTTTTTATAATTTTTTAAAATATTAATATATATTATTATTATTTTATTTTATAAGTAGCCCACGATTTAATTAGCTTACGATATAGTACTCTTGCTTACAGTAAGCAATGTATAGAATTCTTTCTCGAATGGCTACGTGGTATTGCCCATTATAACACCAAAGAAGCGCCTCTATTTCCCCCGAGCCGGTGGCATGTGGTAGGAGGAGGTTTCAGCTGCGGTGATGAGGGATTTGCCATAAGGGGAAGCTGCTGGCAAAGTGGCATTGCAGGCCAAGACATTTTAACACGCGGTTTTCCTAAGCGACATGTGTGCAGTGTCTCGTACGACAGTCACAGTCGCCATGTAGCGACCGAAGCCCAACCAACACGGCCGCGAAAATTCGTAGGCAAGGAATGTTTTGATTTACTATTGCTTTTCTTCGTGATGAATTCGTTTTGCTCCAGGTCTAGGGTTGAAAAAGCAATGATCATAGAATAAGAAAACGGTTCCGCATCCTTACAGACAAGCATTTGCCAAGGATAACCATGGCATTATCGTGGGGGCACTCTAATTGGGCAATGCTCCAGGGCCAATAAGATTGGCTGCCGAAAAAAAGGTCAAGGGTGGGCTGTCCGGGGAGTTTGGAGAACGAAAGAGGCCTACTTGTCGGCCAAAGTGGAACTACCAATTCTCTTTGAGCAGCCAATGTCGGGCGGGTCCTGGAAGGGCAGCCCAAGCAAAGATAAGGGGACGTAAATGAGTATGCTAATAAGACCTGGGCAAAATTCAGCCATCCGTCCAGTCAATCGAACGAGTGCAGCATTTCTTGATTTCCTGAGATGCTATCGTTCGTTATCAAGGGCTGAGCAGAGCCACCGTCTTCAAGTGGCAGCCATTGGCCCGGTTAGTACGGAATCGTGCGCCATTGTGTATCGCGTGGCAGAATCAATCATCAGGCGGGAGCTAGGTGTTACCAGCGCGCACTAGCGGCGCCATCACTCCCCGTCACGGGAAGAGAGAAGAAACGAATATGTACGAGTGGACGCAAGCCTCCGTTAGACGCGCTCTCGGGCGCTCGTCATGGGCTATTTTGGCGAAACGGCTGGACAATTCGCAGCCCAGAAGCGCCACTAGTCAAGTCAGCCCTCTTTCTAGTCAGCATGGTCTTATCTGTGAACTCTGTGTGGTCTGGACGGTGGTCCTCGAGAAGAAAGAAAAACGAGAATAGCTGGATCAGACGACTCCTCGGGCGCCGGAATCGGTAGCCGTTGCCAAGCTGATATTGATACGAATGCTGGCTAATAATTCAGCTTGTTTTCGGCAGTCCTCCCGACAGAGTTCAAGAGCCAGGCATCGGAGACCCGAACGATGCGAGGGTCCTGTTCCGATAGTTGTGTAGTTCGCTGTAAGCCACCCCATCCGTCAGTCAGCTCCGCGATGGGATCCGATCTTGCTGACTTCAAGCACGACTCAAGAAAGTTCAGTGATGAGCGCGGCTAAGGAAGCAACAGGGAGTCAGGAAGTAATTGGGTGGTGTTCGTGTAAGGGTATGCGACGAACGGAATGCTCCCTCCTGCCTTCCTGAGTTTCGTTTCCTTATCGCAACGGCAGGGTGCGATTCCCAGGGTTCTGGAACCATTTCACATGCCCCCCGCTCTCCCCGCTCTTATTGGCCCCATTGATTTTCTTATCTCTGGGCGTCGTTACATGGTGGGGATTCCAAGATCTTGGCACCACCACTGGCGCATTCGTAGCAGCCAGGCGGCTTGGGGCGTCGGGTCCTGCATGGGCCCTTTTCCAAGTGGACGATCGGAGCGTTTCTAATTGGGGAAACGGGGTAGCTAATGATGTGCAACTTGTTGACGACAGCTGGACCAAATGACAAGACCCGACCACTGTTGAGCGCGAGATGCAAGACTCGTATCACCCAAAAATGGATGATCTTTGAAAGCCTTTTCATGATGACAGTTGAGCAAAGCGGGGTTTACGTAGGATTGAGGACGACGAGTGCGTGAGATGGACTTTGGCGACTGCATGCCGTGCCGCAAGCCACATTGAGTGCTGACATCTTGGCGGAGATTCGAGGTGTGTTGAGAGTGTCACGAGTGGCCGAGAAGGACCAATCCAGCAGAAAGTGAACCGAATGCAATACGACATACTTGAAGTACTCTGGTCTCAGAAGACAGGGCTGGACTTTGCTAGCCACGTTAGAGTTTCTGCCCGAGTGCAGCACTGGTGTCAGAAGTCATGTTATGTTGGTTGGGTTGCCGGCATCTCTAACGAAACAGCGTATCTGTATCAGGTCAACTCCAACGAAGATTCCTTCGCTGCATTCGGAAATAACAGACAATGATTGCGGTATGATGTTTGCTTGGTTGCTTGGTTGCTTTGCTGTTTCTTGACCCGAGCTGAAGCTGCAAGGCTGACTGGAATCTGGGATACTTTCTTCATGACTGTCTGTGTGTAACGTTAAGTACTGCCAACCCATGAAAACCCTTGAAATCCAATGCCTCTAGGTCTTATTTCCCCGATGCCCTCGCAATTAGCCAGAGATGACATAGGCCTGCCTTCCCGTCCCTAGCATCGCAACAACATTAACTTCTGGCAATTTCATACGATTTGGTAACATTCGATTTTGACAGAACACGTTTATCCCTTGCCTGTGCCTAACTAATGGGTAAGGCACACGTTTTACCGAAGGCGAAGCAACGTGAGTTGCTGTTCATGTCCGACGACGTTGTCCGCTCGCGGAGCTGATTGGCTTCAATTGCAAGATGAACCGGCGATATCTGTAGGATTCCTGGTGGGTACAGCTACTAGCAGCTACCACTGCACCCCAGTCTAGCGTACACGACCCCTGCAGGCTCTTTCCAATGACCGCCTTACGAACGAAAAACACCCAGCAACTTACACTTTCAGCCAGATACCCCCCTCCCCCAAGCCGTCAGACACGTCGTGCAGCTGCGCGTTACTGCATGTACCCAAAGTGATTGATCAGTCTGGACCCCTTGAATTTATGCAGTATCCAATTCCGCCTGTTTAACGCTGCCTTTCTCGAATGTTTTGACCGTTTCGGCTACCAGGCCGTCGTCTTGGCTCGTCTCCATATCGAACCATTTTGCTGTTGTTCATCCTTTCTTTTTGCCTCCCATTCAGTCGCCCGCGTCTGGCCTGCCAAGTTGCTGACCCAGCATCCAAGCACCACTTGTTTATTGCCTGCTCTCGGCATAGCTCACCATTTCGGTCTGGCCTTATCTTTTCCTCGCCGAAGGAGGGGGATAGGTCCCCACATGGCTAAGGGCGCGGGCACCGGGCGCGGTCAGAACTCATGATTAGCGAAAATGGAGCTCTCCTCTGCCTGTCAGTATCAGTCATCCTTTGCATTGCATAGGACGAATTATGTGTTTCTACCACTAGAAACCAACCAGAAGCTCTGTAATCAATGCCCAAGGAAATTCCTTGATCCCTCCCTCGTCTTGGCCCATTTCCCTCTTCCCGCTTATCCCTCGCCCGTTTGATGACCCAGCTAGGGGTGGCCCTTGTTGCTTGCGTGGGTAGCGTAGCGTCCTCCTGCAGCCAGCCTCCCATCGATCCGGGTGAGTCTGAATGTAACACACACGCATACACGCACACAGCCAGCCCGGCCCGGCCGCTTACGGAAGTACCTGTACCCTGCATCGTCAGTGTCTCAACAAGCTGGAGATTATTTAGCCTGTGCCACTCCCCCGGGCAAACTCGATCTGTGCGATCTGATTTTCTTTTCCTTCCCACTTCCCGTGTGTGAACCCTCCGTCGGTTTTGTTTATAATAAACCCAAGTGCGGTTTCTCTTCTGTTGCTCTCGAATAAGGTGTGACGCGTGTGACCGGATTTTAAATTTTGGACACCGCAATACACGACCCCGACTCTTCTTCCCCTACCCGTTAGGGACGCTACACACCTTAAGTTGACTCACTCTGCGAGACTCGCCAGCATGTCGTCCAACGGCACCGTCGCATATGACGGCACCATCCCCGAGGGTGGTGACTCCTTAACTCAGGATCTGAACATTTACTACGGAGTAAGAAGGCCCCGCCTCGTCACCGACGATAGGATGGCTAGTGCTTGGTACTGATCACGGCTACTGCAGAGCGGTGATATCGCATGGATCTTGACCTCGTCAGCCCTCGTGCTGCTCATGATTCCTGGCGTCGGATTCTTCTACTCGGGTCTCGCCCGCCGCAAGTCGGCGCTCTCCCTCATCTTCCTGTCGATGTTGTCAATCGCGGTCGTCAGCTTTCAGTGGTTCTTCTGGGGGTACAGCTTGGCATTCTCCCACACCAGCACCAACCCCTTCATTGGCGATCTCTCCAACTTCGGCTTGAAGGAGGTTCTTGGTGCTCCTTCCGTCGGCGGCACCAAAGTGCCCGATGTCCTCTTCTGTTTATACCAGGGAATGTTCGCGGCTATTACGTAAGTGCAAGAGGAACAGAGAGACATGGGATGTGGTACAGCCTAGACGCTAACGCTTCATGTCTAATCAGACCCGCACTCGCCATTGGCGCTGCTGTTGACCGAGCTCGCATGCTGCCCATCATCGTCTTCATCTTCGTATGGGCCACGATCGTATACGACCCCATCGCATACTGGACCTGGAACCCTCAAGGTTGGTCGTTCAAAATGGGTGGTCTGGACTTCGCTGGCGGTACCCCCGTCCACATCTCTTCCGGTGCTGCTGCTCTGGCCTACTCCCTGATGCTCGGCAAGCGTACCGGCTACTCCAACTCCAATGGCCTGCCCTACCGACCCCACAACGTCACCCACGTCATTCTCGGTACCGTTTTCCTTTGGGTCGGCTGGTTCGGTTTCAACGGTGGTTCTGCCCTGGCCGGCAACATGCGCGCTGTTATGGCTTGCCTCGTCACTCACATCGCCGCTTCTGTCGCCGCCATCACCTGGTGCCTCCTTGACTACCGTCTTGAGAGAAAGTTCTCCGTCGTTGGCTTCTGCTCCGGGGCTATTGCGGGTCTTGTTGCCATCACTCCGGGTTCCGGTTTTGTCACCCCCTGGGCCGCTGTTATTTTCGGTGTTGTCGGTGGCGCCGCCTGCAACTTTGCCACTAAGATCAAGTTCCTGGTCGGTGTTGACGATGCCCTTGATATCTTCGCTGAGCACGGTGTCGGTGGTATTGTTGGCAACCTTCTAACTGGACTGTTTGCTGCGTAAGTTCTACCCCGCCATCCCGTTATTATGGCGCCTTTCTGACCATGACATATATAGCAACTACATTGCACACCTGGACGGCAGCACTGAGATCGCAGGTGGATGGATCAACCAGAACTACGTCCAGCTCGGATACCAGCTGGCCGACTCCGTCGCTGGTTTCTCCTACTCCTTTGTCCTCACCTGCGTCATCCTGTTCCTCATGAACCTGGTCCCCGGTCTCAGCCTGCGCGTCAGCCCCGCTGAGGAGGAGCTTGGTCTCGATGATGGCCAGCTCGGTGAGTTCGCGTACGACTACGTCGAGCTCCGTCGCCACACCACCGATATAATCCCCCATGAGATGGGCATCGGCCACAGCCCGGCTCCCAGCACCCCCAAGGGTGTCCATGAGAAGGGTCCTGTATCCGTCTAGGAAGACACTTCTGTAAGCGCTCGGTGTGCGGATGGGAGTATCATCATCGCTAAGATGGTGAATGGCATAGCATGTACGGGGACCGGGAACGCGGTTCTGGTTCGGAAAAGAAAAATGATCTTTATGATCGCACCAGTTTGTTCGGTTTGTGTGGTTGTGATGTAGACAGATCGAGATTATACCCCTTTGAGCGCTTCATAGCATATACATAATTAATGAAACCCCCTATACATGCGGGCATGTCTATTCTTCGTTTGCATTACATCGGATAATATCTCAAAAAGAATTAAAAAAGAATAGCACTCTTCAATTCAACATGCCTTTCGAAACTTATACGGGCCTTTGGTAATTACTCAAGCTGACTTCAATGCTCCCTGCTTGACTCACAATGAGATCGAACCCTTTGTTGTCAAGCCAAACAAGCCCAACTCAAACAGCGAAACCACATCTATAGACCTGCATCGCATGAAGCACAAACGCAACAATGATTCTTTATCACCGACGGAAGCCTTTCTAGCAAACAGAACAATTGGGTTGTTTGCCCATATAAATCAGCAATGACCCCGAAAACCATCATTGAGGAGGGCAAACATATGGGATGGAAAGTTGAGAGAGCCCAAGTTGTAGCAGCACAAAGCCAGGAAGAGAAAGTTGGGAGTCTGTGTTTTCATTCAATTCTCGACTTTATTCAATCCGGGTTCGTTTTCGCCCAACTTAACTTGCTGCTGCTCTGACTAGGAGGGTTCTCATGCTGCGGCGTTGGTTTGCATGATGGAGGACACTACGCACTGGACCACGGTCCCTCACTTCTCGCCGGAAGAGAACTTTGATATGCTGCGGCACATGCATACAGAAGGCGGATCTGAGGCCGAGTACCTACTTGATGCTTACGGCATGATGTCACAAAGTCATGGTGACGCGGGAGATGCTGATGACACGCCAGGGGTAAATCATGGTTCCTGTTTCGCTAACAGCACCAGCAGTATTCCCAGTGGAGAGTCGACGAAAACAACATCTTCTCCTTCTCCTTCTTCGGATAGCCCCAGAGACTCACTTTTCGATGGCGAAGAAGGCGATGAGGTAACCTGTACAGACCCGATCATACCTGTTGACTACTCTGAGGACCGCAAGAACCACTGGAGACGGGCCGGATACCACGACCACGAGATCTATCCCTGGGCTTCTGAACGGGGCAAGTACGAATACCTGGTCCCCAAAGCAAGACAACCCGCCGAGAACGCAGCGTGGCGCGAGGCGTACCAAGAGCTCAAGGGGCAGACCCCGCCGGACCCGATACCATACCACGTGCCGCGATTTTGGGCGCCGGCCCAGTGCCCCGAGAACCCGGCCTACGTTTGCAAAGTCTTCGCGGCCCGATCTGGCCAGCTGCTGCAGCCGGACCAAGAGGGACGGCTGTGGTACCCGGAGTGGCATCACAGGTGCCGCCCACATCGTGAGTCTTCGGAGCCGTCGGAGCCGCCGGAGTGGAGGCCGTACCAGTGGGCCAAGATCCCGTGCGAGTGCTGGCACTGCGTCGCGCACCCGGATCTGCCGTGGAGTGAGGTGCGTGCTTACCGCATGAACGAGATTTTCAAGAAGCACAGATACGACACGTACTGAACGAAGAACGAACGTGAGACAATAATATTGACTTAGTATATATGTTACATATAGGTAAAACACTCGAAAAAGGATGCACCAATCCGAGTCCAAAAGACCGAGTCACTCATAAATACTGCTTTGAGCTGTGAGTAAATATTCAATGTTGTTCATTCCATTCCGTGACTGTATTTCCCAACTTGGCTTAAGTCCTGACATTTGTGGACAGCAGCAGCAGCCCCTTGTCGAAAAGACGAAGATATGCGTCAGGCCCGAGAAGGGAAAAAATACATTCGTCAGACAGCTTACCCACGTTAGCGCTTACCGTCCCGGTTAATCTCAAGTATAAGATGTGGAGGGTTGGCACGAGAGGAAAACCCACCCTGTATACGAAGCGTGCAGGCAAAACAAGAGGGCGCGCCCTTCTTGTGGGTTGGGTTTGTAAGGATCGACTTCCCAGCAAAAAGCACCCAGTGTGACCGTCGAACGTTTGCTGCGACGGGTTGTGTTTGTGCAACAGTTGGACAAGTGTGACGATTTGGGTGTGACTGTGCTTTGCAATCAAATAACCCCGAAGAGGATCGGAGACAAACACAAATCGCGTATAGCACGTTACCGTCCCAGTATAACTAGCAGCAGACAAGAGAGTGAAGCAGAACAAGTCTACCACAGCAGCAAGTTACTTCTCCCATCAAGCAAAATGCCACCCTTGCCCCCACCCGTCGCCAACACGCATGGCGTCGAGCTACCGCCACGCTACCGGATCTGTCTGTTGACCGAGGAGTACACCGACTGGGTCAAGGCGCTCTACAGCGACGGCTTCCTGCTCCGAACCACGCCCTGGGTCGCGATGAGCCAGGCCTGCCCGCCCGGCACGTCTCCGCGGAACTTGGCGCGGCGTGCCTTCACGGAGCTCGACGCGTTTCATCGGTACCTCGTCACCAGCGGGCTCAGCTACGCCATCTTCGACACCGAGTACGCCTTCAAGGGGCTTACCGTGGTAGGGGATCAACTGTATTGGGGCGATGACGGGCGTTTGGCCGCGCATCCTCCTCCTCAACAGCAGGACGACGCGGAGGTGGACCGTATGATCGAGACTATGGACTTCCCCCTCGTTTGCTACGGGCTATCGTACGATGGCTTCGCGCCGCCGCCGGCCGAGATCCAGGAGGCGCTGAAGGCGTTCTATCCGCTGCGAGGACCGTTTTTTGCGTACATTGATCAAAACTTGGATAAGCGGCCTCGAGATCATCCGGATAGGCAGCCGCCGACGGGGCCCGGGCAGATCTTGGTATGTCACAAGTTCCCCCTCTCCTCAAAAATTACCAAGAAAATGTGAGAGTGAAGGAAGGATATTGCTGACACCTATCTATCGTTAATTCTATAAGATGCGCAACGGCTGCATCACCAAACGCGAGTACCAAGGCCGCGGCCTCATGACGGCGCTGAACCGGTTCATCGCGCTCGAGGCCCGGGCCCGCGGGTTCCGGGGGCTGTCGCTGGGGACTAACTCGTCGACTGTTATGCGCAACTACTTCTTCGACGCCGATGATGAGGGAGAGAAGAAGAAGAATCCGATGGCCGCCGCGGGGATGCGGGGTTTCCTCTTTGCTCACGTTGAGGACTTGTGCAAGTACCGGCTCGGGGATTTAGGTGTGGGGGATCTAAAGGGGGAGGAAGAGAAGGGGAAGGATGGAAAGGAGATCTACCCTTTCAGGGGCTATGACATCAACCGGGAGGTTTGGTTGATATGGTGTCATTTGAATCCATTGGCGTCATCATAATAGTGTCAATAGCGGTGCCCAATGCTGCAGATAACTATCTCCGATGCTAGCGAGATACAAGATATTGAGATCGTTTTGACCCAAATGGTACATCTCCTGTTCGTGGTGGGGAACTTGCAATATCTCACCTTTTCTGTATGAACTATGAGGACCGATTTAGGTCACCGGCTGCAGATTCTCCCCTGACAGCAAGGCAGTTCATTGGCATAGAACGGGAATTTCGTTGACCGAGTTCCAATAGTAAAGCACCCAGGTAAGTATTCGTGTACACTAACCGATCGGCCGTGTTATATTATCGGACATATGCCTGTGTGGGTAGTACAATACCGAACCCACATGGAGTGTGACACACAGACACTCTCCCCTTCCTGGATTTTCTTACAGTGCCACATAGATGCTGTGCTTACATCGCCCTGATTCCTGGACCTATTGTCGGTTCCGAGGGAACGGTTAGTGGAGGAAAAGATGCATGTAGTCATACCCATCCAGGACCGACGGGCATGACTATTATCGTGCCTCGCTTCAGCAAACACGGCTGGATGCTTCAAGCGTACTTGATTGAATGAACCCAACTTTGCTTTCCGAGCCTTGATAGATCGGCCACCCAAAACGGAAAGAGGAAAGGGGCCGCAGACATGCCTGGCTCCTTCCTTGTGTTCAGTCAGGTCGTGTTGGGTGGAGCCCCGTCCTAGTTGCGCCTTCCACGGATGATTCACCAAGATCGTTTTCTATGTCACCGTACCCGAGATACTTTGGTCACCGAAGATATTTGGGCCCATTGCAGAATCACAGCATTACACCACCATATATCGATACAAGCAGTCCAAAATGGTAGTTGCTAAACCCCAACGAGTCTTGGTATGGGGGCTGCCTGAGTCGCAGGAAGCATTTGAGTACTTTTCCAACATCGACTGGTGTCGTCACCTTCTCTCCACGCCAGGCCTCCACCTGTTCAAGTTGGACTACCAGAACCGCAAAGCCCATGGCTGGGATCCCGTCGTCAGCGGAATCCTCGCCCGCCGCGACGCGGGCGGCATCCAGCACTTCCTGAGCACCCTCGGCGCCCCGGGCACGTTCCCGCCCCTCGACACCCGCCTGAACGCGGCGTCTGCCTACGGGATCCGTCCGGCGCTCTCGGCGACGGCGGAGGCCCTGCGGAACAAGATGCGCGTGCTCATTACCGACCAAAGCAGATGCCTCACGGGGGTCCCCAAATCGCTGGAGCCGCCGAACATCGGCAACGAAGATCCGTTCCCGCAGCACGTCAATTTCTACGCTCTCGGCACCGACCTCGCCGGAATCCCCCACACCGTCCACGGGGGCGTCATTGCCCTGCTGATCGACAGCGCCTTCGCGCAGCTCGGCTTCATGCATGCGGACCCACACGTGCAGTTCTACTCGGCCTTCACGAACGTGCGCTTCCTGCGTCCGCTCATCATCCCACCGCCGACCCCACAGCAACAGAAGGAGCAGCAGGATTACAACGCGTATTGGTCGCACTTGGTGTCGGGGGCGGCGACAGTGGTCAACAGTACCGACAACAGCAGCAGTGGCAGTACCATAGTCGAGGATGGCTACCGTCATGTCCCTGGCGATATCTATGGCAAACCTCTTGGTAGAGGCATAGCCACAGTGATTGTGCGCGCACAGATTGATAGCCTTGCGACCAAGGAAGGGGAGTCTAAGCTGCACGTTCTAGCGCAGGTCGAGACGGAGGGTGGGATAGTCTGCGCTATTGGGGAAGGCTTGTTGTTGGAGAGGATCTGGAAGAGCAGCCTCTGAAGGCTGTTGTCGCTGCTGGGAGAGGAGGGTTATAGGGCCGTAGGCCTGCTGAGTACAGAGACTACACAAACTACGCAATGATTATCGATTCGGTCCTTGGGAAACGATAGCTACGACTGAAACTCATCACCCCACGCGTCACCCGTCTGTATTTTCCCTTGGGGGATTAGTGCTCCACGCTATCCTGACCCAAGCCTGCACTTTGTTCTCCTCGTGTTACAAAATTTGGAATCTGTTCGAGGACGTCAGTTGAATGGTCTGTAAGACATCATGCAGTACACCTTCAACTATATCCCCACCATCGTTAAACTTCACCCCCGTGGTAAAGAGCAGGACAAAGTAAATACCTGGCGAGGAGACGCAGAGGTTTTCATGGACGCGTTTATCTACTAATCAAAAGGTTTCCTTACTTGAGGTTGCCTTTATTGTCTCAAGGTCCACAATGATGAAAGGCCATCGACCGTTCCCTCGGTGATTCCAACTTCTTTGTTCTTCCTTCCTTTGCAACTTACAGAACAATGGGAGCCGTCACCGCATCCGTTCATTATAACATATATGGATCAAAAGAATTGTCTCCCTGTCACTTACGTGGTACTGTATTACCTTTCCTTGCCATTAGATTGCTTACACTGACTTTTATCTGCCGTTCTTCCCTCTTAGCGAAACCTCATTGTTTATTAGTTTATTTAGCAAACACGAAGCCAAGCCCTGACGAAATCGCCGTATACTTTCTTTTGGGGGGTCAGTCCCAAAATGAAAAGGAAAACGAGAGAGGAGTGTAGGAGTCGGCATGGAGGGAGCAATTGTGGCGATACATGTTGGAAGCAACTTGACCCTTACTCTACCGAAGGCCTCGAAGCCCGTTTCAAGAAGCGTTTCAAGGGTGGCAGCGACTACAAGTTCAAAGGCTTTGTTGGCCAGGGCGCGTACGGAGTCACCGCCCTCATCCACGACACAAAACAGTGCCCTCCGAAACCGCTTATCATCAAACGTGCCCTTGCAGCAGACGTGGTGGACGATCTCGAAACAGAGATCCAAGCTTTGAAGGTAAGGAAGAAATAAAGGAAGCAACAAACAAGATATCGTATACAACGTATATGGTCAATGTAATTAACACAATTCCATACTTTGTTCCATCTAGCTTTTTAGAGGGGCGGCGCACATCGTCCAGATGATCGACTACCGCGACTGCAAGGCCTGCGAGAAGGCGTCGGACGGCAAGCTCCCCGGACCGTATATCGTTCTGGATTACCTGGAGAACGGGACGTTTGAGGCCTTTATGGAGCGGGTCGGCGAGGCGAAAGTACGGGTCCCGAACCGGGTACTTTGGTTTATTATGCTCTGCTGTACGTCCTGCCTCTCTGCCTCTCGTGGCCACCCCCTGTAACCCTGCCACCCCACTGCGTAGGTATATATACTAAATCGTTTCTTGGCATAAACTACAGTCCTCAGGGCTCTTGCTGGTCTCGCATGGCCTGCAAGAGGAGAACAGGGTGCAGAGTCACAGCTCGAAGAAGGCTCGAGTGAAATCCCCACCGGCTATGCCCACAATGATTTACATACGGGTAACAGTAAGTGTTCCCCCAGAGAGACCGATTCTTTCGAGTAGAAGAGTCAAATTTTGATCGGTATACTGTTGCTAAAATCACTGTGTACTTTAGTTATGTTTGGGGGCCTGGATCCCGAGGTGGAGGAGCACTCTTTGGTTCCCCTCTGTAAGATTATCGACTTCGGGTCGGCCACATCCAGAGAGCTGTTTGCGGACCCGGATGCTACACCGAATATATTGCAAGGCCAGCCATCAAATATGGAAGGTCTGGCTAGGGTAAGTTGTCGTAACAAGTCTCTCTTTCCATTGCTGTGGTCTTTGGTTCCATTTTACTGACAGGTATTTCTCTCCCCGACCAACAGATCATGATGCGCCTGATCACCGGAGAGGCCAACCGCCTACCCGACCGCCCGGCCAAGATGCCCAGCGGCATCGAGACGGACGCGACGCTGCTTTTCGTGCCCGCCGCCAAGTTCCGCTACAAATGGCTCGACGAGAATCTGCGGGACCTCATCGGCCACATGATGGCCCGCGACCACCAGCATCGCCCGGCCCTGGACAGCACGCTCCAGGGCACGATAGAAAGAGCCACCAATCTCCGGTCGAAGGACTATCCCGAGGAGATCCGGGAGGAGGAGAGGACATCGGCGATTCAAGCTTTTGTGCAGCGCTTCTTTTTGAATGCGCAGGGCGGGGACTAGGCTCGCATACTGTATTATATCGGATAATTGTAAAAAATCATGTTCAATGTACAGTATCTAGTAATATACCGAAAATATACCCTTCTATGTTGTCTGCTCTTTTTTCCCGCTTCTCAGCATGTCTACCTGCACAAAGCCGTACCAAGCCAACAAGTCGACAAGTCGGTCCTTGGCCCCCAGCCCCTTTTGACCAGAACTTTGCGGTCTTGACCCGCCACTACTGCTATCGCTTTATGCTCCTCTTTTTCTGCCTTCTTTGCTGCTCGTTCCAACATCTTACGCGCCACCCAACGCTCTAGCACCACGAACATGACGACACCTGCGATGTAAAGTTGCGGGCCCAACGCGATGCCGCCGTCGTGCATGGCGACGACGGCGCTCAGGAAGATGGAGAAGGTGTAAACATCGCGGTAGCGGTTCCCCAGGGGCCCGACGCCGCCGAGACGGCATAGTGTCCAGACCAGCAGGCGTGGGTAGACGAAGGACACGTTGACCATGACGCTGGCGCGGTACAGCTGTTCTGGACTGACCCACGACTCGAAGACGGGTATCATCTCGAGGGGAAGCTGTGGGGAAAGGTCGGACGACAGGAAAAATGAGCCCACGGTGGGTAGGATCCGGAAGAGGGTCTGTGAGTGGTAGACGGGGCGCAGGATCGATTTGTGGCCGGCCCATACGCGGTCCCGGGCGAGGACCAGTGAGGTGTGGCACTGGATGAGCATCAAGACCAGGTCCAGGAGAGTAGCGGTTGGGAGCTTAGGTCCCTGTTTGGTGATGTCAGAGCCGATGAAGTCGTCTTGGCCACTATATATCGATGTGGACTCTGCACTAGTGTTGTAGACTTGTTGGAAGACTGATTCATTTTTGATGCTGTTGCTATAGGGTAGATAGTATTCGTTGTGGTATCGCCGACTGTAATACCGCATCACCTCTAAGACGCTTAAGAGGATGTGTAAGAGTAGCGTGGCATTTCCCGGCCTGTGGAGAGTCTTCCAGCAGCGCTTGATGGTTCCGTTGATTTGGTAGTGGAACACAAGGGTGCCAAGGGGCACCAGGGCAAGGACTTCGAGATGGATCATGGTGATTGCGTTGTCTGAGAGCCCTAGAAAACCATCGATGGCTTGCGTGTTGTATTCATCCGGCTCCAGTATGTGAAAAACAGAAGAATATGTCGAGTTACAAGTTTTTTCAGTTTCCTTTCATCTGCTTGTCTGTGGGTAGCTGCGCGGGAATCTGGTTACTCTCCTGACCCGCACAAGGAAGGGGTTTCAAGCGTCACTGAAGATATTGCGATAGCGAGCGATGGATGAGTGGGAGTGCGTGGCAGGAGCGAGTGGGCACGGGAGATGGTGGCGTTCTCAGCCCTGATATGGATATACTCGAGACCCCCAAGGACCGGCTTGCTCAAGAGGGAGGGGGAACGGGCGTACCGCACCGCTTTCTTAAGTATGCTGGCCCAACCCGTAGGATTACGACTAGCATGCTTCTATCTTTGCATGCCTGCATACGTGGATAGCACGTGAAAGACAATATCCGGGCATATATAGAAACAGTCTTACTGTTGGGGGCCGTGTAGGGCTGACGTTACATGGCAACTACTGCACGCACAGCTACTACGAGGGCAGCTTTGGCGTGAGCAAGTATGTTGTACCTTAGTTTTACCACAAGTAAGAATGTCCCGGGAGATGGACTGGTGAGCCCATCTTCTCCTAGGTGTGGTTCCGAAGTTACTACCGGGATCGGCTTCGAGCCAAAGAAAACCAGAATACGGATTAGCTCGTTATATCAACCGAGGGGCTATGCAGGTGCAAGAGCCAGTCAGGATCAAACAAGAAGCAAAGAAACAGGAATTCATGACTAGTCGTTGGGTTGGCTGTGTGTCATCCATAATGAGCCGTCTACTTTCTGGGTCCGCGATCTTATAGGTCCGCCTTTGGTCCCAGTTGGCCAATGGGCTTTGCTAGCCACTTGGAGTAAACAGTCTCAGCACACAACCAACCGAGATCTCCGGAAGCGGGAGGCCAAGGAAAGCAAAATGACGCCACCGGGATGTATAAGAGATGACTGATGGGCAGGCATCCTTGTCTTCTGCCAACTGTCCCAGGGAGAGCCGACGAGGGCAGTACCGGGTACAGTATGCAGGTACATACGTGGACTTGGCTGTCATGTAGTCCTTACTTATCTAATATCTTTGTTTGTCAAAAAGTCTACTTACCTAAGACAAGTACATGGTGAAGTGGCACCAGATGCCCCCCGTATAGAGTGATTGAATACGTGTATGTACATATGTAGTAAGCATGACTCTGCTGCTAGCTACAGATCTAGTACCCTCTTGATCCCGAAAATAGCTATCATTGCGGGCTCTTTACCCGCCAAGCCGCGCGCGCAGGGTGAGCTCCACCCGATAGGGCGGTTCGCACCCCTGGAACACCCTGCTCAGAGGTAGGTACTGGTTACCGACGGGATGTTTCTCCATATCGGCTCAGAGTTGCATACATGCTGAACCAAGGTCGTAATGCTGCAACTCCCTTCGAAAATCTACGTCGGGACCGGTCACCGACTATTTCGAGGAGGAACTTGATGATTGCTTGTTGGGGAATGTATGTAAGCAATAACTACATATCATGCTGTGTCACCTTCGTTAATCATTCGACAGCTAAAAAGGGACATGAGGAATCCGTCAGCCAGCATTAGCACGTGTCGCCTAGCGCTGAGGTGAGACGGTTGGAAAGATGTGGTAATTGGGGGCCGTCTTCACACTGAGTACGGATACCACAAAAGCAAGCCCATCACATGTTCTCGAAGAGAGAAGTTGCGAAGGCGGAGTAAGTGGCCAACACGGCGTTGTTGTTGTGTTGGCACAAGGAATGAATGGGTTGGAGCTCCCGACAGGTCGGGCCGCCTGATAGGGACGGATTAGTTGGTAGCCGTTTGTTATTGCAATACTACGCTCGAATGCACCGTCGCGCGGCTATAATGAGTGAATCCGGAGGGAGACCCCGTCACCCCGTGGCTTCGCGGATGAGGGGCAGTGCGGCCTTCATTAAGGCTCTCCAACTTCCCGTCAGTGACTTGTCATTGAGACATATGCACCAATCCGTATCTATTTCGGTCACGGCAACGTACAATCGATTTTCCTTGGTTCTTTCCGTGTCTGGCTGGAATCTGACAGGTCTCTATATCTCTGGTTGGGTTGCAATGGGATTACGTTGACTGCATATGCACGCGAGACACCACGAAATTGGACGGAACTGACTCGTGACCGGGAGAGATCGATGATCTGTATTCTTGAGCGGTATCTGACGCCCACTACCACATCAACTCAACCGTTTGTAAGCCAACCCTGGATCCGAGTGAACTGTCGGCCAAGAGCTTCGCTGGCTTAACTGCAAGACCCAACATAGTGGCGGAGTCTGTTGATCTGTTAAGGACCATGGCACATGGAAAACGGGCCGTGTACGCATAATTCTCCCGTATCCCTTGCATTCGAATCGCTCAACTTCTGATTGCCGCAAAATTGTCAGCCCGCAATCGAAGCCAGGTCATTTCTAGATAGACGGCTTCATTGGCTTTCCACCGGCGAGTGTCCATGTAAGGGTTTCTCGGGTGGCATGATCGCGGCTGTAAACCGTCGCTTAAGGCCTTGAGCGGCACATAACTTCCAATTAAAGATATTCGAAGCAGGCACACCGCACCTCCTGGGAGCGAGCGAGTGAAGATACCGAGTAGCAAGTTTTGAGTTTCCGTACCCTAGCATATCGTGGCTGAGCTCTTCAATGGATTAGTCGCATTCATTTCCCAGCTCTTTGGTCTCGACTCTTCATCTTCGATATGATGCGCCGTTCATCTGCCAAACAAGTCGCTTAGACTGACTTTGCGGCCAATAGCCTGCATTGCCGGCCCATAATCATCGGTTGCCTGGCCTGGCGCGGGGACAGCGGTCCCTTGAGCACTAATAATGCTCTCCATCTCGCGTATGCGATCCCACATCTCTTGGATGATGCGCGTATTCGTGCTGCGCGTGCTCTCCTCGTCGGCGTGGATCCAGAGTCCAACGACTCGCGGCATGCCCTCGTCCGTCTCGCCGTTGAGCTTGAAGATCAACAGCTCCTCGCTCGCCTCGATGGCCTCGACTTCGCTAAGGTCGAGGATCATGTTGTTGAGGCCGCGCCGGTTGAGGATGAAGACGCAGCCCTTGGCCTGAGCCCCTGGCTGGAAGCCCTGCGCGGAGGCCCGCGGGGTGGCGTCGACGTTCTGTGCGCATACGAACATGGTGCCCTCGATGCCGCTCTTGTCCCAGGTATTCAGTTGCGCGCTGAAGGTGTAGACGACGGCGTTGGCCGCCTGCGACTTGATTTGCGTTATGGAGGGTAGGTAGCGCTGCAGCACGCTCAGGTTTAGGTCGGTGTTGGTTCGTGTCGCCAGGATGGCGGTGGAAGGCGGCGGGTGGGACGCCATGTACGAGGCAGTGTCGGACTCGTAGTCCGAGGTGATCTGGTTGTTCAGGACTGCTTGAGCGGCCAGATGCTGCGAGCGCGTCCGTTGGTGCCCATGGCCTCCTGGTCGCTGCGAATGCGATTGCGAATTTGTGTTGGGCGTGGTGGAATGGTGCGAGTGGGTGTGCGAAAGAGACGGCTGCTGCGATTGCTGTTGGCCGCGGCTCTTGCGCGGCGTGGAGCGAGACATGATTGAGTATGTGGGCTGATTGGCAGAGAGTAAAGGTATGGCTATTCGCTAATCTATGCAACCGAAAAGTGTGTTGGGTGCGTTTGCTTTGGCGGTTGAAAGCAGAACTCGGCAGTAGATGGATGGGTTGGGATGTTGGTACCTGAGTTTGGCAATCAAGCTTCAGGCAGTTGGAGTAGCTCAATTGGGGCTTCTCCGGGTGCCGGCGGGGAGCCATGGTTGAGAGAGCAAGTGCCCGCGATGCCCGCAAATGATACCTTCCCACTTTCCTTTCCTGCCCAATAGAAAAGCTCACTGATAAGCCTTTCCCAGTGGTCTCCCTCTCTTATCGTACCAACATACAGCATGTAATGCAGCTTGCCATTTTGCTTCAGCGCCAACCAACCACCAACGCCCATGGCATTTCCCGCGAGTTCGTCCCAATTCAATCGCCCGGCATGTAACATGGCACTTGGCCCTCTAGATTAGCATGTGAGATTGTTTGCGCCTTGACAAATGACGAGATCAACTTGATCCGATCCAGCCTGCAGGTCCCTTATCAAGATCTGCCTCCCTTCCATCATTCATAGTCATTTTTATCTGCGGTTACCACTCGCTTCGTTCGTCCTCCTCGAGACCTTTGCATTTCTACCTGTCGATGAGTGAGTGAGTGGTGAAGAGCCCAGGCACGACCCCTCCAGACCGCTTGCACTTGACTCAGTAGTCGATCTGGCTTCAAGCAGGCGCAGCCGTCAGACAAGCCGTGCTGTGTTGGTGTGCCCCGCCTACGTCACTCGCTGATTTGATTTCATTCCCCTTTGAACCCACGCGCCCTCGTGATCGCAATTTGATTCAAGATGCTGGTCGTAGTTCCGTATCGCGCCACCAACAAATAATCACCGAGGCAGCATTTTTTTCCCTCCTACATTCGTTGCTGTATAGTTTCTTGTCTATTCGTATACCCCCCGCCTCTGTCGTGACGCGCAGCACGACTGTTTCGTTTTTTCCACTCTGCGCCACACCGCTTGCGTGACCTCACAGAATCCACCGCCGACATGACCGCCTCCGACGGCGCATCGACGAGCCAACAGTCCGAACCCGTCGATGTAGAGCAGGATCTTTCCAACGGGGCGACCCACTACTCCCTATCGCGAGCCCTCCTTGCGCGCAAGGACGAGTACGTACGACGCCACCGTATACGTGTCAAGGTTGGATCATGGAATGTCGCAGCATGCCCGGGCACCGACAAAGACCTCGCGGGCTGGTTCGTTGACGGGAAGGGTTTGGACAACACCATGACCAAGCTCGACGCGCACGACCAGGGAGCGAAAAGCATCGAGGAACAAGAGGCGTCGGAAGCCCAGGGCAGCACCGATTCTTCCCAGGAGGGCGAGGACGACTCGATCCGGCTTGTGGGTGGCGCCGAAGTAGGTCTTTATGTCCTCGGCCTCCAGGAGATTATAGCGCTCAACTCTATCTCTCAATATGCCGACTCATCCGCTATGAGCAAGTGGCAGGCTGCTCTGGAGGCTGCGATGCCGCCATACTACAAACTAGTCACTTCGCAACAACTATCAGGCTTGCTTCTACTTATGTATGCGTCGCCTGAAGTCGCAGACACGATTTCAAATGTCTCTACCGTTTCTGTGGGGACAGGGCTGCTTGGGTATATGGGCAACAAGGGAGGCGTTTCGTGTCGCATAATGTTGGGTGAGACCACCCGCATGGTCTTCACCAACTGTCATCTTGCTTCCGGTCACGATCAAGCGAACCTGGAAAGGCGTTGCTGGGACTATAATCGGATTATGACTCAGACGCAGTTCGCTCCCCTAAACCACGGGGGAGTTCTCGATGACGAAGGTGAAAAGCTTGGCGACGAGGACTTCGGTTTTTGGTTTGGCGACCTTAACTACCGTCTAGATGGGCTCCCAGGGGATGATATACGGCGACTCCTGATGCTCCACACACGGGGAGAATACGACCTGAGCAAGCAGAGCACCAAGTCGAAACTCGGTGGAGAGGACGGCGTCATCATCATGCAAACCGAAAACGATCGTCGGAATAGCACGGACACGCCATCAATGATGCGAGAGACCAGTTTCGATCAGCTTGACGATGATGATGGAACTACCGACCTTCCTGACCCCGATGACTTCTTGCCCGACCCGCATGATGACCCGGCATCAGTACAGGCAACTATTGACTCATTATTACCTCACGACCAGCTAAGTCGTACCATCAACAGCCGCAAAGCATTCCACGAAGGATGGAGAGAAGGTGCCATTACATTTCTTCCTAGTTATAAGTATGATGTGGGCACTGTAGGGCTTTTCGATTCTTCGGAGAAGCGCCGAGCGCCCAGTTGGTGCGATCGGATACTATACAGAACCCGAAAGGATCTCGAGAAACACCACCAGAAACTTTTAGACGAGGTGGAAGCAAAGAAGAAGGACGAAGATATGAAGGAACGCGGAATCGATCATGCGGCAGACGACGAATCTGTGCTCTTCGATTATGATCCGGATAAGGATGCTGCATCTGGATCCAGCAGTACCAATATTTACGACTATGACGAATACGATGAAGGCGATGATGTTCCTGAGAATGGCGAGACGGAAACTGTTGTCACGAAGGAGGGTTACAAAGATGGAATCAAGCTTGATGTGTACACCACGCATCAACGAGTTACGAGCAGTGACCACAAGCCCATAGTGGCTCTGTTTACACTCGACTATGACGCTGTGGTCCCCGACTTGAAGGCCAAAGTCCACGCCGAGGTCGCTAAGGAGCTCGACCGGGCTGAGAACGAGGGAAGACCTGGCGTGACGATTGTTGTTGAAAAGGGAGCGGCCGACGAGCAGGATCTGACGGATGGGAGTGGAGGGATACACTTTGGAGATATCAACTTCTTGGATTACAAGGAACGGTCTCTCACGGTAGCCAACACCGGCCGGGTACCTGCATCTTTTGCTTCGTTGCGAAACCTGACATTTCGGGTGGGGCCGAGGGTGAAAGACACGGCGCTGCCCCGCCCGACTGGCTCCATATCGACATACAGCCCTCCTCAATGGTCAAAATGGTGAACGGCGAGAAGACGGTCAATCTTGAGCCTGGGGAGACCGTGTCAGCGGTTATCGACCTTTCCGTTACCGAATTATCTCATCTTCACCAACTAAATGGAGGCATAGCATCACTCGAGGATGTTTTAGTACTCCGTGTGGAGAACGGCAAAGATCATTTCATCCCGATTCGCGCGAATTGGCTGCCTTCGAGTTTCGGTCGCAGCGTTGACGAGCTTATTCGTATCCCACCTAGGTCTGGTGGAATTCGTGGTTTCATCAAGAAGTTGCAAAATGAGGGTAGCGTGTCTGAGACTGCTCAGCAAGGTGGCAGCCGCATTCCCCCGAGTGCTGACGTGCACACCTCATCTCCGCACGAACTATATAAGCTAACAGAAGCGATTGAAACACTCACGGAGCGATGTGTTGCGGACGAGAGCATCTTGGAGGAAGAAAGCGCCAAGATCCCACGCGATACAGCCGGGTGGCCATTCACGGCAGACATCCCCTTGTTGACATCATCAGGAGAGTATGATGACCAAGTCGCGGAGGACCAACGCTCCCTATCCGCCTTAATCCAAGCTTTGGACACCGATACCCCGACTCAGATCCTCGATGCTCTACCCCCGGGCCTGCCCGCGTTGAAGCGCCTCGAACTTACAGCCCATGTATTCGTCCTATTCTTGCGTTCCTTGTCAGACGGCATCATCAATGGGCCGCTCTTCTCTCAGATCGAGGCGGCCCTTCCGTTCCTCTCGCCTGCCACGTCGGCCAAGCCTGGAAAGGACGTCGAGGACGACAAGACGGCCATCCTCGACATCCTGGCCACGGCGCCCTACAACAACATCTCCTTCGTCTTCATCACGGCGATGCTGGCGCGCGTGGCCTCGGAGGTCGTGCCCCTAACACCCGAAGAGGTCGCGGCGCTTGACGCCGACAACGTGCGTTCGAAGCGGGGCAGCAGCGTTCGGGCCCTGGGCGTGTTGCGGCGGACCACCAGTAGTGCGGGGCGGTCGCCGAGCGGCAGCATCGAGGGCGTCGATGCGCGCAATTTGCAGCGCCGGCTCGACTGGGAGAAGAAGGTGGGCGAGCTCCTGGCAACGGCCATTTGTCGGCACGGCGGCGGGGGAGGCAGGGGCCGCGGCGAATAACTTGTCGGAGAAGCAGCGCAAGGCTAGCGAGGAGAGGATGCGGGGGGCTCGTGCAGATTTTCATGAGGAGGCGGGATGGGGTGTAAATGAACGACGGGTGCGATATTACGTTACTACAATAGAGGAGGAGGCGGGCTTTGATAATACATAAGATTCCCCTGGGTTATTTGAAATTGTCAGCGGCTTTTGGTTGTTGCTTCTCATGTCAATGGGTTTTCGTGGTTATTCCAGTCAATGTCTGGTTCGCTGAGTATTTGGGTCACGGACTCGTTTGTCATGGCCGCTCAGATTATCTTCCATGTTGCTCTTATGATATAGGGGCACAACACGCAACACCAATTCAGATCGTCCGACATACACGAACTACGCATCATTCGATATATGAGCGACTGTGTTATTGTAACATCTATGAAAGAGCCCATCACAAGGCGTTGATCTGTACGTTTCTACCTTTTCCCCCTTTTGAGCGTCGGTGCCACCTATGTTGAATAGGGGCTAGGACGCTCAGTACCAACTATCCACGTACATGTGAGACCTAGTGGCTATTTTCATCTCCAGATAAGACCTCACTCACTCCCTCTCTCACATCTAAGCAGTGAATGCGGCCGCCTCCTTGTTGATGTTCCGACAGACTAGGTCATGGCTACCCGTGCAAGTGCAGAACTGGTCGTCGCGGCATACGTTGCGAATCTCCCATTTGCCGCCGTTACATTGAAGCTACATATTGGTTTATGGTTAAGAAGACGTGGGACGACAAGGAAGAACAAGCAGGAAGGTTCCACTTACGACGTCCTTGTTGTTTTTGGCGCCGCAGCAGTGCGGCCCGTCTATTTGGTACTCGCAGTGTTCGCCGACGGAACAGTAGGTGCCGGGGCACACGTCGCCGGCGGAGACGAGGCTGGTGGTGGCGAGGAGCAGGACGGTATTGAAGAAGCGCATGGTGGACGATAGATATGATATGGTTTGTTGTTCGATGTTCGTTTGGGCTACTGAAGTAGGGGGCAAGAGGATGGATGGTGAGGGATGAAGTGATTCACCACCCCGTTACAGCGACATAGAGGGTTCTTTTATACTTCACGATTCGCAAGCCATGTGAAGCCTCATCTGACTGTCGAGCGGTGAGCCTGTCTCTTGCTTATGGGCTCTCTCGCATGTTGTTGTACCCCCTAATGATGCTATCATCACCTGCCCCGTCTCTCTTCCTGACCGTAGACTGCAACCGTACACACACCCTTGTTCCTGACTTTCCCATCCGCAACGAGATCGTGATAGGAGAATGTATGGGGCGAGTGAGATGAAACAATCGTGTGCTCCCCAAGTGAGTCAACGGATAGACCGGACAGACGATCGCCATGCGACTTTGAATGCCTTTTTGTGCACTTTCTGACCGCCGCAGACGTATCCATCGTCACCCAAGGCTGAGCCTTGCAGCGAAAGATCGTCTTCGTGACTTCCAACTGGGGCTGCTTGTCTGAAACTGGCAATGGAGATCGACGAGGGTGTGGTTCGGAGCCGACGATCTACGGTGATCATTCTCCAGCTCACCGTTCCACGGCGCGCGGGGTTGGGCGTTTTGTTTTTCCAGACAGCCTTGCCAGACACGGATGATCGACAAGCTGAAAGGATTCGATGGCGGCGGCAGCATCTGCGAAGTCCTTCCTCGCCTCCAAAGGCTGGATGAGGAACGCCGATCACTACCTTCTTCCTGCGTCTTCTGCTCCTTTTAAGGCTGCTAGTTCGAAGCCGGAGTATGAACAGACTCTGAATAAGGCCTTGACCAAGGCCGATAGGGAATCACTAGAGGTAAGACTGCTTGTCCCAGGAGATGTCCAGGTCGCATGGTACTCAAACACATTCAAACGTGACTGCTGGGAACTTATAAAATTGTCGTCTCTGTCCCGCCGCGGCATTTTTAGTCGAGATCCCCTATGTCTGTTAGTTGAGAGCTATGTGAGATCTCCATGTAGATCGAATATGATTGCACAAGCTGAGCCAACATGTCAGCAGACCGGCCCCAGGGCTTTTGTATTCATTTATATGATGATCCAAAGCACCATGCATGCATAGATCGACATAAATCTTACTTAATTGGTACGCTCCAGCGAACGTAGCCGTAGGAGCGACGTGTCTTTGATGGAAGAACATTTGAGGAAAGCTGCGCCGAAAGTTCCATGAAGAGAAAGGGATCCTTGGACGTCAGTGACAGAAGTCACGGGGAGTCGCCCGACCCTCCGACGGCTTCTTCGGTTGGGCAGTATAGCCCAAATATGTGTTTGTCATTCTCGGCGAGATACCACCACAGGAACGATATAGCGATAGCTTTGGGTGATGCGATGCGACTTATCCGCCCATATTTTGCCTCTTGGCTCCTGATTGGGCTAGCTAGAGTCGGCTTTCGCTCGTCTTCCTTCCTCCTCCGTGTGCGGGAACGCTGCGGGTTTTACTTACGGATCATTGCGATACGATGAACCCTGAAGCCCCTCATCAATACATAACCCATCTCACTACCATTCCCGAACCAGATTAAGTAGGTCGTCATTCTCCAGGGGGCACTGCGATGTCGATAAGGCGTGCTTAAGTCCGGGCCAGAAAGTGCGAAAAGGGCGGAGGGGGGTCTAGCGGCCTGCATGCACGCTAGCTTGCCGACACAGATCTGGCAGGGGACCACGGACAACTGGCGGAGATAGGATGCGGCTGAGGTCCGGATGGATATACGCATCCCAAAAAGGGCGACCGGACTTTTATGTCACGATTTTGATCTAGGAATACTAGGAGTAGCTGCGATTCAACTCAGAGAGGAGGATACGACGCCTAGAATAGCTAGAGTGATGATGGCATAATTTGTTCTCATGGGCAAAGATGTATAAGATGGGCAATGCCCGCTGCCATTTTGCAAACTTCATATCAAACAGATCCATCACTTCTCTCAAGCCAGATCAAGAAGATATACTCAAAGCCAATCATCGTTGTTGATAGCACATCTATTAGCGCATCATCCTCTCATCTTTCTACCACATACGCATACTCACAAGAAGTTCATCATGCCCCAAATCACAGGCAAGGAAATTGGCCCCATCGGCTACGGCATGATGGGCCTGGCGATCAAGCCCGATCAAGCCTTTGAGGCGCTTGACGCGGCCCTGGAGCAGGGCTGCAACTTCTGGAACGGGGGCGAGTTCTAAGGCCCCCGGACGGCAACACCCTGGCGCTCCTAGAAAAGTACCTGGCCGCGCGCCCCGAGGGGACCGCGGACAAGATAGTGCTGTCGGTGAAGGGGTGTTTCTCGGTCGCCACCAGGACGGTCGACGGCAGCCCCGAGGCAATCCGCCGCAGTATCGACGGCTGCCTCGCCCAGCTTAAGGGCCGCAAGACCAAGATCGACATCTACCAGTGCGCTCGCCGCGACCCCAACGTCCCGCTTGAGGTCGCCCTCGGCGTCATCGAAAACGAGTACGTCAAGACGGGCAAGGTCGGCGACATCGGCCTGAGCGAGGTGCGCGCCGAGACCATTCACGCGGCCGTCAAGATTGCTACAATTGCCGCAGTTGAAGTAGAGCTGTCGCTGTAAGTTGAAGTCCTTAGTTCTTCCACATACCTCGAGAAAGATGATTCTACCAGATGAGCCCCCTTAACTCCTCCCACGACGCAATCTCTAGCCGACTGTCAACTAACGAAGCTGCAGCTGGTCAACAGAGATCCTGGACAACGGTGTGGCCGCCGCGTGCGCGCAGTACGGCATCCCCATCGTGGCATACTCGCCCGTCGGGCGTGGTCTGCTGTCAGGCCAATACCAGTCATGGGCAGACGTGGAGAAGGCCGCCGAGACGAACCCGATGGTGAAGATGTCACCGCGGTTCGCCAAGGAGAACTTCGATACCAACCTGGAACTGCTGTATCGCGTCAAGACCATCGCCAACGCGAAAGGGTGCACCCCGGCACAGCTGGCCATCAACTGGACTCGTGTCCTGTCCCAGTTCCCATCATCGTTGAAGAAGGCGCTGCCGGCAGGGGCTATCGTCGTGCCCATCCCCGGCTCGACCGCGCCCGAGCGTGTGGTCGAGAACTCGAAGTTAATTGATCTGTCAGAGGATGAGATGAAGCAGATTGACGAGGTCCTGGACAAGTTCGTGCGGGCTGGAGACAGGTACCCGAGCTCGGTCCCTACCAATACCTAATTGGGTAACAGAAGATGGGCCCGAGCGGGTATAGCACGAGAAAGAGAAACTATTTATGGGAATGGCGAAAGTGAAGGTATATAGCGCAAGCAAACCACAGTAGAATAATAACTCTGCTCTCAAAACGCATTGGGGGCATCAAATCGAGACATGAAAACGCCACAACGTCCCATGCCTTTCCAGGCCGCCGGCACTGCAGACGTGCCATCGCACAAGAAAAAGCACGAGTTTCTTATCGCAATATTCCCCGGTACCCTTGTCTGACCAGCGATAAACCGTGCTGCTGATAATAGAAGTGTGGTTGATTGATGTTTGTCAATTTCGCCCGCTGTCCACTGTGTCATTCTGCAGCAATGCTACATAATGCGCGTTCCCCTCCAAAAGCCTTGGGATAAATAGCCCACGAGTGGTGTTAATCAGCAGGATCATTAGCTCACCGTTCACCGACCCCCTGTTTTTCTGCCTTCTGGGACTAGAACCATTGCTTATTTCCCATCTTTGGTGAACAAGCACTTGGTTCCTGATAATTCCTCCCGGGATCCATGGTCAGCAGGACAGTCTACTGAGGAACAGGAACGGACCTTCGGCAGTAGCGCCGCGACGGTATGGCTGAAGACTAGAAGCTTTCTCTAAAAGGGCGACACGGTCGCCTAGCTCGCGTGGCACTACCACCACCACCTGCAGCTGTGGTGTGCCTCCCCCGCGGCCCCAGCTGTTCTTGCTCGTGTGATGCATAAACGTGGTAATTATGCGGTCGGACGTGGAAGTATGTTAGCCAGTGGGGTTGGGCCAAGTTCCACCCCCGCACTGCCTGGGTGCTTGGCAAGAGCAGGCTGGTCCAGGTCGGTTTTCAGGTCGTGTTGAGAATAACCGAGGGAAAAGAGGGCACCATCTTCAGAACTGGAAGCATGATGCGCTAAGGTGCTCGAAGATATACCCAAATGAAACAGTAGGTCTGGAAGAGAATGAAAAGTTCGATAGAACTTCATTTAAATCATACAAAAACAGAATACTTCACTTCGGCGAAGTGATTAACAGAAAAAGATCGAGGCTCAGCGGTTGGAGGGGTCGGCCAAACGCCAAAGATCACAAGCGTGTTTACAAGGGTCCTTCCAATTTGGCAGTTGCGGGCCCTGGTTAGGTAGGCGGCTTGCACCTTCCAGCTTGTCCCAGTCTCCCAGAGGGCTAGGCTGAAGAGAAAGTTCAGGAACATTGAGATGACGGATCAATCTTGCGACATGGGACGATTGATTAGACGAACACCAGAACACGAAAAGAATGATTACTACAGCCATCATACTTTCGCCATTGACAGCATCCAATAAATAACATCTCAGCCATGCGGCCATAACATCTCACAGCCCGCCGTCTATTCCGTCAATACCAAGATAGCAAGTCTAAGCCCGCTCACTACCTACTCTGAGTAAGGAATCCTGCAGGGCAAGGGACCATACCCTGTCGCTCTGGGGGTCCCACGACGATCGACCCTAATCAGCCGGTGCCATTCCATCCCTTGCAACCAGAGTTAGCAACTTTTACCCCAGAAATAAGTGCGCGCTCGCCCACTTTCTTTAGCTTCAATCCACATGGAATAATCGATTTGCTGGAGGTGCATGCAAAGAAGGGATGGCGAAGACGAGGAATGACGATACCGAGGGACTCCTTGGCCGAAAGCTCAACTCTCGGGCTGCTGACAGCATGACCCTGGACCGTTTTCTTTTCCTTTCCCACTGGGGCTTTGGCTTTTACGGTGCTTGGCGTAGGCTACGAAATTACACAGCTGAAAGGCCTAGCTCAAGCGCCAATGATAACAATGACCTGCACTATACATTGCATGGCGGCACTTTACCCGGAAGAAGCAGGTCAGCCTGCATGGGACCAGCAATCAGCAGTCATAATTGCTACAGTATGCGCTGTGTTGTGTTTGCCGATGCCGTGCCAGCGTGCAAGCCGCATGCATACATACATATTTGAGTCCTACGGCCCCTCCCCAGCCTGCCATCCCGGCTCATCGGCGACCTGACCTCTCATTTTCTTACTACATATGACGAAGATCTTTCCTTTTGCTTGCTTCAGCTGCTCGTCTCCAAAGAAGCTCGCACAACCTCTCTCTTCTTACTTTCTCTCTGTCTATGACCTCCACTTCTTCGCTGATAGTCAAAGGACGAGACAAACATTACATTAAATATCTCTACATCGCTTGACTTTCATACCGCCACAATATACCCGATTGATATTGAGGGTATATCAGGATAAATTCTTCCTGACCCGACAGACTGGACACCCTTCAAATTGCCTGTCGCTCGCCCACTTTTGCTGTCAAGTAAATCACCCCGCGAAACCCTGGACATTCTGCCAAAATGACGATCTCCACCACCACAGCACATCTTGTGCCTCTGTACACTACCAGCGAGAAGATCTTAATTGCCACATCGAGCTTCAGTCTCACCGTCTCCGTCGTCACTGAGCTGCTTCTCTTCTATATACTACACAAGGGCAGTGTTAAGGTGTGTATTATGGCCCATGTTTTCCTCCAATTGTGCATTGCGCTTGTTGTGTGTAGTCACTCTCATGCTGACAAAACTTTCCGCCGCACTTAGACCAAGCTACGACTGCGCTCGCTGCTTCTCACTGTTCTGTCGGCTAACTGCCTCCTCTCCTTCTCGGCTTTCGTTTTCGTCGCCCTCGTGAACCATCTGCCCATCGCCGACAGGACACCCGACCTCGCGGGCGTCCGGTGGAACCTGGCTCTGGAGCTGCCCTCCAACCTGCGTCTGGCTCTCGGCGCTCAGCGGAGCCAGTGGTCTATATCGCTTGTCGCGTCGCAGTGGCTCTGTCTGCTGGTATTTCTGCTGTCGGCCGTCCTCTTCACTTCGGCCTGGTTCGATCTCAAGACCGAGACGATCGATTACGAGGAGGCTACTTTTGGCAACGGCCACAAGGCGACGAACCGCCGTCGCGCATGCTGCTGCGCGGGCAATGGCGAGAAGACATTTGGAGAGAAGGGCGCGATCTACATATGATCTTCCACTATTACTATTTATGACCCAACAAGATACCCAATAACATACTACGAATACCGTAGGCAATAATCTATATTTTATCCTTATTTCCCCGTTGCCAACACCCCCATTCAGTGATTGTCCACCGCTCGAACATCGAAGAGAGTCTCTACCCAGCTCCCTTCCCTCCCTAAGTCAATTTCGCTTAGCCGGATCTGTTTGGTAAGGCGGTTGAACCCAGCCAGACCTTAGCTCCTCACTGGGCTCAGTGGGCTGGCCCTGCGAATCCTGTTGAACCAAGCCCCTCCACACTAAACGTACGTGTCTTGCCAGTTGGTTGAGACATTGTCGCATCCAACCAGGTGGGCGTTTGGACTAACGTCACAAGAACACAGCTGTCTCATTTTGAAAACAGTAAGGGGTTTTTTATATTGGAATTCCCCATCATCACCTAATCGCAAACGGTCGGGAAGTGACCAGTCGACCCGTGCAAGCAATGGAGCCGGACCCAACGACGTCAAAACGTCCGAAGATGAGAATAACAAGTCTGCGGGGTTGCTGTAGCTGTCTTTCCTCTGCGTCGGTAAACTTTAGTTGCTAAATGGAATTCCTATAACGCAAGCTAGTTCACCTGACTTCCGCCAGTCAACTTCACGAGACGGGATGATAGCTTGTTCTCCTTTTATTTAAAGACCCACTTCAGCTATTTTATATCGCAACACAGTGTTATTGTGATTTCCAATTATTTGAGATCAAGTGACTTTTCTCGTTCAACTCCCAATATGTATCCTTAACTTTATTGGGCAAGTTTTTACAAGTGAGCGAAAACGATTGGAATTGACTTAATGCAGCACAGGGGGAAGGGCGTTTGCCAGACTGGTCTGCGGGCGTTGGAACCGCATTCAATCGACATCAATACATCGAAGTATAAGCAATATTGTCTGTTTCTTACCATATGATGGACACTAAGGAGAGATCCGGGTTTTATGAGATACCTAAATATGTACCTCCCCGTGGTTCATACGTCGTCCCAAGTCAATCACACACCCAAGAACGTCCACAGATAATAGCTACCCTGGATCACCTCTAATCCTCCTCAGTTCGCAAATGCCGTGTTGTGAGGGGGATTTCGATGGTGAGTGCAAATATCAATTCAGGACTAGCAGGTTCATTGCGATCGTAAATTCAGTTATGGGAATACATGTAATGACACAGTCAAGTATCTGTATCGTAGCTTAAGATCCCCATTAGCTAAAAGATTACCATGATCGTCCTATATTAGTCTGCGATGCTCACCAGCCACTTAATTTTGCATCAGAATCTCGATACATATTGCCAGATGAATATGGTCTGCATTGGACTTGCTAAGCTATATAGATCTCGGTGTCGCCTCTACATAGTCGACACATGCTTGACCAGAACATCGAAGCTTTTCTTTTCCTTTTTTCTTTCTTTAATTCTTTTCTTTTTCATGTTTTCGCCCTTATCGCCTCGCCTATCCCCATCTAGTTTCCCATTTCTTAAACCATTTATACCTAATGAAACTCGTATTATGTTGAGGTCTATTACCAATCGGCTGCGGCTTGGATCCTAATGGAGATCTGTCGTTGTGGTAGGATGGTTGTGTGGTTGCGCCTTGATGCTGTTAAAGACATAAGTGTGACTTATGTTGCAGTCGGGCGCGCCTGGCTGGGGACCATCGTCTGGGTCGACCCATTCGGTGAGGTAGACTTCGACAGCATCGAGTGATCGTGGCTTATTATTTCCAACACCTTCAAGTATATTTCTTTCCATGATGTATGAGACGGAGGGGCAGTGGTGGCTGCATCCTAAGGTCAACTTCACATCCTCTCGGACTCGTCTGGCTATATTTCATTGGAGATAGAATATCCTTACCTCGGTTCTAGCTCGGGCTGATTACTGCCATGCTCACGGGACCTCCCCATCATAAGTTGGCTTGTAATGGATTCAAGGCGCACCCGGACACATTTGTGTTCTGGGGGGTTCTGGGATATGGATAGGCAATATGTCGCAAAACCACGTGTGCGTCATGAAGGAAGGTGCGGCGGAGGAAATTGTAAACGGACAAGCCCAATTCGTGGATCTATTCGCGTAGTCGAACTCGTCCCTCGCCTGGAGTTGTGCATTATTCAAGCATCCCATGCTCAATGCTCAATGTTTGATCATCAATAGTCCAATAGACCCCGAGGGTCTCTGTCATCCGCAGGATGCATCTCATTGCTGTGCTTTTTCCGTTCTGTTCTCAGCTGGGTCTTGTGGTGCGCGCGAGTTATAAAGATCTAAAATTTTGATTTGCAGGCTTCACTGTATATATGGCTCCACTGCAGGAGCCCAGATGGGCTTCGTGTTTCCCAAAGTCGTTCTCTTCGTATCCACATGGGCAGGTATAGGTCTTTCGTGCCTCCCTATTGGCCTTTTTCCGGCATGATCTCAAGTGAATGCGATGATGATCTTTCCGACGGCTCGATTTTCCACAAAAACAGCGATAAACACTTCTGCTGTCAGTTGCATGGACGCTTTCTTGGTGTCTGAACAAGTCTTTCCTCAATGAGAATGATTTGTCGCAGCCGATCCAATCACACGTATGTCTGCGTCGGTGATACCGCATGGTAAACCTTAGTGAAATGTATTATGGGACAGGACAACGTAGCTTACCTTCGTCCCTGCTCGTGACTAACCAGAACTGAGCAATCCGAAGGACGTAACAACCTGGATTGCCTTGGAATTGGTACCTTCTTTGGACGGGTGCTGTCCGGCTCGTACAATCGTTCCGATATCGCTGGACAAGGTGTTTGGAGAGGTGAATCTTGTTGTGCCACCTGGTCAGAATCCAGAGCCTGGCTTATAGGAGTAAACGGCGACGGTGCAGATAAGTCCGTGAAAGGCGTCAAGGTCGACTCAGGCGTTAGTCGTGTGCTGTTATCACTCAATGATTGTGGTGGGTGCAGCGAGAAGTCGATACCGGGATCCGACGATCCTGGAGCGATACCGAAAGCTTCAGGGGCTAGAGTTGACCAAGTCTCTTGTGTCGTGTCGCTCAGCACATTGGAAATATTAGGGGTAGAGAGGAAATCCTGAAATGGAGCGTAAAGACCTGAGTATGGACCGAATTCGGATGAACTGAAGAGGGTAGGAACGACCGGCTTAGTTGGAATTAATGAAGCAGAATAACTGTTTGTGTCAAGAAAAAGATTATTAAAACTGTTAAAAGAATGATTTAACCAAAAGTGATGTTGATTGAAAAAACCATGGATAGGTGAAAGTTGCGCGTAATTTGACCACAGGTTTGGAGGTGAATGTGCACATGAATTGGGCGAGGCGAAGTTCGCATCATCGAAGCTGACACCAAAGCGGGAAGACGGCAAATTGCCCAAATCCCAACTTGCCGTGTCCCGTAATGATGGTGATGAACTCCCAGCTTCAACTCCCTCTTCATTGATGAGAAGGCGGCTACCGTCATGATAGAGCCCCTCAGGGGAATAATTTCTTATGCGATGATCATTGTGCTGCGCAGAGATTGTAGATGCCCCAGGTCAGGGGCGGTTGTAAGAGCTCTCAAAAAGGAATATATAGGGCGTTAACCCTGCTTCTCAGTCAGTACTGGTCGTCCTTAGATGATGCACTCGATCCTCCAGGATACGACGCCTCCTAGGAATGGGAAATAGTGTTTGGGGTACTGACCTTCTGTTTCCCCGACCTAAACCTCCTCGGCGTCGGTATGCAGAGAGGGGAAGGAAGACTGCAAGAACTTTTCGATGGACAGTTGCAGGAATTTCCATCCAACTTATCTTTGCACCTCTCGCACGCCGGGTGGCCCTCAGAACATGCTGTACATGAACTGGAAGATACATAAGTCGCTAACGCACACCGAAAAGATGTACATAATGTGCCACCAATCAGACACGCTGAACAACACTGTCTGTATCACTGCCAGCTCATGCAAGACTCGTTGGGCCACCAATGACATTCACGCTAATACAGCCTAATTGATGGAATCAGGCTCGTGCAGGACTTGGGCCACCAGTCGCAGTCCTGAAGATTGAGCCTACTCGAGTTGGGCCACCAGTCGCAGCTCTAAACATTGCGTCGACTCGGATTGGGCCTCCAGTGATCAAAACCCGCGAACCTCCAAAGTCAGTAGCCCTTCATGTCGCATGTTCGGTTGTACTACGAATCTCTCATGGGCCACCTATCAGCGAACTTATAGAAATACAGGGCCATGAGCATGGTAAACAAGGGCCACCTATGAAGAAGCGCCATTGGAAACGTCGCCAGAATGCCTCGAGGGAGCTAGGTTGCAGTGATATTCCTGAATGATGGCAGAATGAATAATACGGCCTCTATATATAAACTGCAGCAGGAGGTGGTTTACTGTGTCTCTGGGTTTGCAGCGTATAGTCGGTCACCTCTATTAATCCAGTCAGAACACAATTTTCGAAACTCAGAACTACCAAACCCTCGGTAAGGTAGTGTTCACAGCCCTCGTGGAAGAAAAAAACAAATTACCGCTGACCTGGAAGCACCAACTTAGGTCGCAACCCGCCAGCCGCTCTAAGCATGCAAAGGCAAGTGCAGGAAAGCTCCGCCAGCCAGACCAGGGGAGGGAAGAAGGCCAAAGTGGAGTCGTACTCCATGCAGCGCTACTTGTCTGGCCCGCCCAACGATGAGCCATGGAATGCAGTTTCCAGATTGGGCAACTCAGACAAATCGGCCAAGAAGAAGAATGCTTCCAAAAGCAAGGGGTCCGGCAACAAAACCTAAACGATAGATCCAATCTCACCTGGGGGATGGGCGATGTTACGCAGAAGGGGCGGTGCTCGACATACGGCGCAGGTGGGGCTGAGGGCACTGTATTAGTACAAGGGGATACACCCTAGAAGTGGTGCTGATGGTGTCGCACATGGGGAAGCAGGCTATATCGAACAGCCTGGTTGGTTTTACAAGTGACTTATGAAAGCAGAATATCCTTCCGATCGACTATGTAGTCTTTCAATCCCACTCACTTACACATTTTAACTCATTGGTTGAAGCATGCAATTGACAAACGATGAATGAGACTCCTGACCGCACAAAAGGTGACCAGTATCAGATGGTCGCCGAACCTGATTCGACATGGGAAGATCTGAAGCTCGGGATGTTCGTCCGCCAAGACAAGTACGCCAAGGTCTACAGCGTTGTGACGTCGGACTGGACGGCAGAAGCACAGTGGGAGGCACACGTATTTGAGCTACAAGGCAAACAGCGAGCGAGATTCTTCGAACGAATGATCTGGCCAAAGATGAGAAAATCATCCAACTACGAAGCTGATTTCTTGCGAGACTCGACACATATCTTCGTCCGCCGCCTGGTAGAGGATATCGATCCGGTTGATGCGAAGCACACGAAAGCGAAGCGAAAGAAGGCCAGGCAAGCCGTCATGGCTGCGTCTTCTTCAGACTGCAGTGCAATTGAGGGTGATGTGAGGAACAACCCAGCCAAAGAGGAGGGTATAGACACTGTCGCGTTCGTGAAGCAGGCTTTTATTCGTTACTGTGTTCGAGTGGGCAAGCCGGTCCCGAAGTTCAAAGGGGGGCAATTGACTACGGACATGCCAAGCTGGATGGAGCGGAATGCACTCCGAGATGAAGGTGCGAAGGAGTTATGGGGAAGTCTAAAGCGGGATGCAAGAGTGCTTGTCAGTGAACGCAATTGTAACACGACGGGAAATGGGCCAGGTCCCGACGAAGGCAAATCACCGATGGCTGTCAGTGGTGCAAGAAACACATCAAGCCGAAGCTCTCGGCCTCTTCCACAAGATCGGGATGTGGAGATGATCCTAGACCTCGCCAAGATGATAGAGGCGGAGCCGATTTACTGTACCTCGGACGGGCAATCACAGCCTGGTCGTAGCTTCTTCCTCAAGCATCTGTACCCGCAGACGCACCTGCCGGAAGACTCGACAAGGGAAGAGCTTGCTGCTAAACAGCAAGATTGGACGGGCCGGCTGACGCGCTTGGTTGAGCGCATCCCATCGATTCTCAAAACGTTGACGAAACGACGAGACCAAATCTGGAAGGCGTCTATCCCTAGTGTCCTGCAGGTATTCGGGGATATAGAAGACGGCCAGATTCAAGACGGGGATGGCGAGATTGGAACCATATGGCTTGATGTCCTGGGCTGGATGATCGAAGAGGAATTTGGTGGTTTCGATTCCGCCGCGGTCCAGGCGCTAGCACAGGGACTTTCCGTTGCATACGCTCCAACGACAACCTCGTGGTTCTTCAGAATCCGAAGACATGTCAAGGTGTACAAGTGGGCAGAAAGCCAAACGAATGAAGGAGTCCTACAGAAAGAGCTCGGTACGCCAGAGGCAGTGCCCGTACGGATGCTGCTAGCGCACACGAGGCGCGAGCTAGTCATCGGCATGCGTCCCCTTCTGGAGAGAATGGCATGGATCTCAGAGCTGACTTTCAAGTACTGGAAGTGCCAAGCTGCCTACAACGAGTATAAAGCCATGCTCTCCAAGGATTCGGGGCTTCATCGTCCAAGCTGGGAGAACGCTTCTGCGTTGTTTTCCCTTACCAGCTACTACCCTGACCAACCCTATGGCGTGCTCACCGACCCATACCCGAGCCACTGCGATGATGAGACGGCGATGAGAGCCAATCAGGACTTGATGAGTGCGAAGCCTGTTATAAAGCTTCCGCCGCGGAGTAGTTATTGTGATGAGTAGAGGAAGTGGTAAATGGAATAGGGACATGCGTGTTTTGGGGTGTCCGAGTGGGGCCGCAGCCCCTGATGTGGTAAAATGGATTGCGAGCCATAAAAGTCAGTCAACCCTCAGGCTTTGAACGCTTTATCTATTGCGCTTTTCTGTTTGCGTGGTTGCGAAAAATAGTCCATGGTTTGGACCACCAATGACAAGTATTAGTGACGCTCAATTGACACTGTTGGGGTTTTGATGTGTATACGGAGAATGTATTGATTAATATATGACGATGTGTTGCGGGATGCAGGAAAGTGTGGAGACACATGGACTGTGGAAGTAGGGATAAGGAACATGAACTGCAGTGGAACTGCAGGCCAAACGGACTTAAATTTAGGGGGTGCCGCCGTTAGTTTCCAGTGCTTATTTCAACCCGGGGGTACGTTTTGAACGGTAGCTGCTTGATTGCCGGCTATCATGGCCCCCTTTTGGTTACCGCACTCTATAGTTGTGGCAATGATGCACATGCGAGTCTGGTACAGATACACGATTGTCAAAATAGTATTTACGGTTGCTAAGGGCGAAGACGGGATAAATGATATTTATCTTTATATTCGGGACACGCACGCCAGCAGCGATGCGACTCATTTGACCTACTTCTTGAATTTCGAGAACAGCCTTGCTCGTATTCCCCCACAGAAAGCCCGCTTCTTCTCACTTTTCTCCCCTTCTTGCCCTTGCGATGGGGTAGCCTTTTCAGAAGGGCCAGCCATCTCCTCGAGCATCTGACCCCGGTAGATCATGCCCTCCACCCCACGTGCATCCGGCCCCATCTTCGGAGCCCCCGCCTTCTTCAGACGCGCCTCATCCTCTCCCGTTGCTTCCCCTCCTTCGTCATCAGCCTTCATGAGTTCCTTCTCGATCTTGGCGACCAGCCGCTCGCCGTCCATGTCCTGCCCCGCGCCCAAGAAAGCGGAGACCTCGTCGTCGCCGCCGTTGAGCTCAGCGGCGTCAGTGAGGGCGACGATGACCTCATAGACGTCGTCGGCCAGCCGTCCAAAGTCGAAATCGATCTTGCGGCCTAGCTCGGTGGCTGCACGGTCCCAGAGGCACGACAGCATCGCCAACTGCCGCTCGTGCAGGAGCGGGTGCTGGATAAACAAAGCGATGAGAGCGGTCGCCATATAGGCACGCAGCGCGCGGGTGGCCTTTGTGTGGCGCGCCAGCTCGGCTTGGGTCATGTTGTTAGTGACCGACTTGCTGATGGTGCCATCGCCGGGGAAAATGTCCTCGTTCCCCCATGTGGGCAAGAGGTAGAACCGCTTCAGGGTCTCGGGCCAGCGGCAGGCGTAGCAGGACTGTTGGTCGACGAGGATAATGCCCTCATCTACCGTGGCGCCCTTCTTGACGTAGATGGACTCCAGATACGTGGCGCCTTTGGGGGAGACTTTCCACATCCGATAGTGGGCGCACGGGAAGTTGAGGAGGATTCGGGTGGTGCCTGTGGGGTCTTGTTTCTGGTGGCTTGCCATGTTGGTTGCTATTTTTGGTGTGGGTCAATACAAGTAAGGGGTTGTGTTTGTGATGCAACGCTGAGTAAGCCTTCTTAAACTATTAAAAGAAGGAGTTTTGGACTGGTTAGGAATATTCGGGTCACTTTATGCAAGACGGGTGACCAATTCCATTGTTCTCCTGACTTTCAAGGGTTGAGGGGTTGTCGCAAGGGATACAAAGATGTTTTATGTATATCTGCCCCTTTGTGTTCATTGTTACCCTGCGTGACAATATTTTTGAGAGGCACGGCTCGTAATCATTTGATGCTTATTAGACAGAAATTTACCAGCATCGGGCATCTTTTCTACGGTGTGGCCTATTTGGGCCCCGTAAGTGGCGGGATTCCTGTCAGCCTTATATATACGATATAGCTACGTCTATCACAATTTGGCTGTCACAAGGTATCAAATGCGGGTTTCATATCTCTCTCTTCAGATTCTATCATCTTCTACAACTATCTCACACTACTCCATTCAGGCCTTTTGTGGACTCTGGGTATAGGCAGCTGCCATCGTATCAACGAGTAAGATCTACTAATGATGTTCTACTCATCATCATCATCTTCTTCCTCTTGTCTTCTCCTCCTCCGAATTGGCATTTAATCGCGCCCCAAGATCTTATCAATGCGCTCGCGGCATATCACGCCCTCCAGGTACAAAGCAGAATCTTTGCAGAATGGCCTTTCACACTCGTGGAAAACCTCCCGCACAACTTGTCCCATCAGCTCTCCCAATGCTTTTTCGCGGCCCTCCGGTGTAGCAAGCTTGCTTGGATCGCACGCCAGATGCGCATTGGTGGGGTAGACCATACTGAGGAACTCCATATGCACTTTCGTGCCTTTGTGACCATTGTATTTGTCTTTGTACTTGTGGTCGCGGCACTCTATGACCCTACCCAGTGCGGCGCGAACGTCCCGGTGATCGGTTACGCCCTCGGCCATCTGGCGCTGCAGGAGCCAGATCGCGTCGGCAGGCATGTTGGCAGCGGCGGTGGTAAGCAGTCCCCAGTCCCATTCGCGGTCGGGGTCTTGGCGCAAGGTTGCGCCCGCGTCCAGCAGCACCTTGAAGACTTCAATGTGATTCTCGATGGGGGCGACCGCTGTGGCTTCCATTGCCCAAATCGGCCGACGTTGAGCGCAGAGGCCACGTGCAGAGTGGAATCCAGAGCTTTGCGGTACTTGTCGCCGTCGGGGCCGCCGAGCCTCGACTGGAACAGCTTGAGCATGGCGGCGACCAGTCGCACGTGGTTGTTCATGGCGGCCAGTCGCAGGTCCCTCAGACCGAGGCTAAGCCGGTCATCGGAGAAGCCAAGGTTGTGCGCCACCAACCACACACATACATCTTCAGGGAAGCCGGATTCCCCCTTTTCCCTGACCCACGACTGCACTCGTAGCCAAGTCCATAGATCGGGATGATGTATCAGGCCATCCTCGGAATCCAAAGCCCAGTTGTCGTCACTGCCGTCGCCGCGCAATCGGTGAACATAACGGGTCCAATCGTTATCATTTTGCAAAGCCAACTCGGTCTTGACCAGGTTGATGTTGACCCCTTTCTTGTACAAAAGATCCAAAGCATCGACGCGATTATGCCAAGCAGCTAGGTAGACTGGGTAATCTTGTGCGAAAGCCAAAGACTCGGGTAACCGGCTTTCAGACGAATCTTCTCTCGGCTCAGGCAGTCTGTCTAACTGGCCATCTTTCAAGCCTTTAATAGCGTCAGGGTGTATCTCCAAGTATATGTCAAACACCTGTTCGAGGATAGTCATATCATGACACCACCTGATGGCTCTGTAAATGAGAGTACGTCCATCTCTTCGTTGCGAGTCGGGGAGCGGAGCGAATCCCAGGTTATCGTCCCCCACCCAATGCCAAAGCGCGGGATTGATGAAGCAGAGCATCCGAGGGCCCCATCTGTCGACGCACTTCTCAATGAACCGGAGGAGCGCCTGGATCTCCGTCTCTTGGCCGCCGTCCTCGCCGTCCCCGCCGCAAGGCGCAACTAGGCCCTCGGCCCAATTAAACCGGACGGGAATCGCCGCGGCCCAGTCCTTCCCGTGCTCCAAGTGGACTCGCTCCAGCCGGAGCCGCGCTTCGTCAAAGTCGCGCTCTTCGGCGACATCCTGCTTGTAGAGTTCAACACCTCCAAACGCTCTATGTAATCTCTTGTTGACGGAGCCAAAGGCGAAGCGGTCCCTACGAGTGAGGAGGTAGTCTTGAACAATGAGCAGAAGCTCATCTGGTAAGCTGAGAAGACCCGCCATGATGACAGCGATGTGTTGGGTTTTTCACCCGGGTTTCTGTGTTTGTGTTTAGGGGGTTAAGTCGAATGGGTTGCGATATTGCGGGTTGAATTTGGGATACTAGAGCTAATCTATCTATCTGGACCAGCGACATATACTGTATATGTACTTGGGGCGAGGTGGTACCTCTTGGCCCAACAGCCACATTGTATAGGAACGAGAACAGAGTTGAGACACAACTGTTCCTTTGTCTCCCGTATAACACATCAAAAGTTGCCCAAACAACCACAACCCTATTGTGCTTCATTGCAGTTACCATTGTTGGATTTTATACCATGTCCGCAGGGGCCCTGGGTAAAATGGACAGGGGTAATCAACTACTTAACTGTTTCTCCCGTATCTGTCTATAGACTTTGGTTCGATCAACCTAAATTAATTTATTTCTTATGCGTCGTAATCCCGGCCCAGTCGTCCTCTCTTCTGTTGCTAGCCCTCGCCTATACGCAATGCCGTTATCCCACCGTATCAATATGAGATTGTAACTGTTTATGTGTTTACATCCAGAAACATGCTGAATTTCCATAGTCCAGCCCATATCTAACTTGTACACCAGTATCGTCGTACAGTTCTTCAGCGTTCGAAGAAAGCAGAACGAACTCGCCGTAATGATCTTCGCCGCTATCGAAGACGGCGCCCGGTATAAAGATTTTGCCTATACTCGCTCCTGACTAATGTAGCATGGTGGCCTTGACCCAGCATGGCAGTGACTTTTATACCCGTCATTTTCTGGATTACGCATTGCCCTCAGACGTATATTTGCCGTTTTGGCAGCGCATTGCAAAATCCCGCACTCCACAATGCTCCCAGAACTCTTCGCCAGGCGGGATCCCTCGTTCTTGGCTCGGAGTGGCTTCTTCCATTGGATTTATGGGACAATTGAGCCACCGCAAGGGTCTTTTGGATTCCACACCACCATAGGTAGATAGTCAAGACCAAAACGGGAACTAAATGCCACCCTCTGATGTTTCGGGGTCCAACCTATGCTGGGCGTCTCGCATGTGAACATTTGAACACGTAATTACCAATATCGGACCAAAGAAGCGTCATGTCCAGACGTTTGTATGGAAGTCCTCAGATGAAGCCCGTTTGGAATCGGGCAGCGTGTAACTCGAGGATCGCCATAAAGGCTCATAGAACGTCTCCCTCAGGCAGGCCAGAAAAAGGAAGTCGAATTGCTGGCTTACGCGGCATATCCCATTGGTGTTGTCAGACTTGTCATGCAAGATATATTGGCAAATTTTACGCAAGTTATCGGTATGGTAGCTCTGTGTTGAAGATGAATTAGACGGGGAAGATATTCTGGCTACATATGGGAGCTTACGGGCAGCTCTAGATAAAATTGAAATTCAACTGGTGAGTGTTACACTAGGGTGGAGGTGAAATGGGGCTGAGGACCTTTGGGATTTCGGTGGCGCTTCAATGGACGGCCCATGGGGAATCTACTCCCGCCCGTGCTCGCCCAGGTATTATATCTGTTCATCTACATACTTGTCATCAAATGCAAGGTTAATACAGGAAAGAGCTACAGGAGAGTCAAGCTCCCTATCAGATTTACCAGAGAGTGAGTTGTCCCCTATCTGTGCACAGAAAAATACGTATTTGCAGGGAAATTTTGGAATCGGTTGTAATATCTACCATATAGACCCATCACTTACCTTCCATCCAATCAATTCTTACTTACCTTGTTTCCCTACTGCTCCCAAGCCTGGCATGAGAATACACAAACCTTTACAGCATCTTACAGCATCTTGCTACACTGAAAAGTTAGCAAACCGCGCCAAGAACAAGACTGTTCCCTACAATCTACTTCTTAGGCGTCTCCGGAGGCGTAAACTCCCGCCGCCTCTTCCCCGCCACCGCGGGCAAGTTCGGCCGCCGCGGCTCATAGAACCGACAGAACAGCGTCTGCACGGGATCGACCAGGGCCGCGACGTCTTCGGGCCCCCATCGAGGCGAGTGGCAATCGCGAATCGGCCAGGGCTTGTCGAACCCCGGCGTGTCGTCCGCGGGGACAGAGAAGATGGTGTTGGGGTACCGGAACGCCAGGAACGACATGACGAGCTCCTCGCGCCCGACGTAGAAGCGGTTGGCGTCCATGTCCTCGACCGTCTGCATGAAGCGCGCGGCGTAGTTGAGCATGCCCAGGGCGGAGCCGACGACGCTGCCGCCCAGGAAGTGCAGGGCCTCCCACGACTTCTCGGGCCGCAGGAAGCACCGGTGGTTGATGTCGACGGGCGGCCCCGGTTGGCCGGGGTTCTGCGGGTCCTGGCCCTGGTAGAGCTCGTACTCGCCGACGACGACGCCCGTCTCACCCGCAAATTCAACAGAGCGAGCGACCTTGTCATCGTCGATGAAATTGGCCGCGATCTCGACGAAGCCCGGGAGGCTGCCGTCGTCGTTGACGACGATCCAACCCGAATCATAAAACATGAAGGGACCCTCGGCGCCAAAGGGCGCCCGCTGCACTCCATCAAAAATGGTGTAGGCCTTGGCGTTGTAGGCGGCGCTCAGCCGGCCTTCACTGTAGCGGGGGTTGGGACCCGAGTCCTCAAAGCGCCCGAAGAGATTTGGCTGTGTTATTTGGAAATTTTCGTACTGGTGTAAGTTGTTTGGAATGTCCCAGACCGAGTCCCAGGGCGTGACAACGTGCCAGTAGGGGTCGTTGGGCCGCAGGGCCTCGATAGTCGAGCGCATGGGCTCGTTGGTGTAGAAGATGACCATCTCGCCCGTGTCGGCCAGCAACTTGGCCCGGGCGAGGTAGTTCGGCAGGGGCCGGCTCGCGCTGCTCATGGCGTCGAACTCCCAGGTGAGGCTGGTGATGATGGTCGGGGCCCCTGGGCGGATCGGAGGGCCGACGGGCGGAACAAGTCGGTACTGGAGCGGCTCCGAGACCAGGTGGTCCTTGGATCCACCAACAGAACCCAGGAACATGTCCCGGTTCCACTCGGCGATCTGCCGGCTTCCCGGGACCCGCTGGGGTTGCATGTAGGACCTCGCATCTAACTTGGCCGGCTTCTCAAACGGGAGCAGGGGCTGGCCTATCGGCGTGATCGCCAGCTTATGGTTCATGAGCACTTGCTCACGCTCAGTGGGCGGCTTCGCCTCAGCGGCCGCGTCTCTCTTATAACTTGACATACTTGCCTGATGGTCGGTCAAAATACACTTACGTTTTCTTTTCGAATGGGTATATCTTTCAACAATAGCAAGCATGAGGAGCGCGGTCGATGGCGAATGGGTTATTCGAGGTCTGTAATCTGCATGGCGATCTTGACGATTATGTATCGACTGTCGACGCCTACCGACATACCGCTATCTACAATGGGATTGTTTCATGTCTCGGATATCCTATTGGCCGCCAGGTCCAGTACTTCACGCCATTTCGGAATTAGGTTAGGAAACAAACGGTATGTTTGAAGCCATAAAGAAAATATGCTCGAACCGACCAAAATGACAAAGGCCCCTTGTACTCTTGACCGGATGACAAATACGGTGTTCAACTGCGCGACGGCAACAATGCCTCCTTGTTCCCCTAAACTCATAGTGTAGCAGGGCTGGGAACCGATGGATTAGGTAATAAAGCACGACCCCAACCTTAAAATTAAGGGGTATAAAACATGATTTGCGATGGATTTCGATGTAAGATAGATTGATCAACAATACACACTCCTTTTCACACACTTATACGTGTTATTATTTGCCCCCACGATGAAATTAAGCAATTAGAAGGCCGCGTGCTGGATCACCAGATCCAGCGAGTGCTGACCACACCTATTACAGTACGGGTTGTGTGTTTTCAATAGAAGCACGGCTAACTCGAGTGTATCGACGACCTTGGTCCCTTGAACTCGTCGCAATTGGTTAGATCAGTGCGTATTGCATGCTGTTTCCGAAGCATCTATGTGTGGTTCAGGGGCAACACCCAGAGACATGCATAATCACTGGCAATATACAAAACCCCCGAAGCAATCCACTGGAATTCAAACCTGTATCTAATCAAATCCATCCACAGTACGAAATGACATAACGAGTACAGTTTATCTTGGTATATAAACACAATGGCAAGAAGACGTCACCGCCTTTCCCGCGTCTATACGCTGAACGTATAGCACCGCCCTCCCGCCGCTCCAAGTAATATATACATCCAGCCAATACAAAAAACGATTCATGGCGCATTTACTTAATCAAAGATATCCGCAATAAACCGCTCATTCCGCATCCTCCTCTTAAAATCCTCCACATCCTCCTCCGTGACCTCCTCGCCCCTCCCGCGCCGCCGATCCATAACAATCTGCGACGCCGCCTGCCCGACCCCCTTCGCCATGTTCCCGCTACCGCACACGTAGAACCGGGCGCCCTTATCCCACATCTCCAGGACGTCGGCGCGGTCCCGCAGGAGCCGGTCCTGTACGTACTTGCAGCCCTCGGACCGGGCCTCGTCGCGGCTGAACGCGTACCGCACGTCAACGGCGCCCAACTTCTGCCACTCGTCGAGCTCCTCGCCGTACAGACGATCGGCGCCCGCGGACCGGCACCCCACGAACAGCAGCGCGGGCGCGAGCTTGGCCTTCTCCACGCCGCCGCGCTCCCGAACCAGGACGGCGCGTTCCTGCACGAAGGCGCGGAAGGGCGCGATGCCGGACCCGGCGCAGATCATGACGATGGGCGTCACCTCCGGGTCGGCCGGCAGGCGGAAGTAGTGGTTGGTGGAGCGGACCGCGACCAGGGCCTTGTCGCCGTTCGTAAGGCTGCGGAGGTACGTGCCCGCGACTCCCACGAAGCGGCTCGTGGTGCTGGACCACGACGGCTCATCGATGACGCTGTAGGTCAGGGCGCAGGTGGTGGGGCTCGCCAGGGGCGACGAGGAGATGGAGTAGTACCGCGGCCGCAGCGGCGGGAGGAGGGCGAGGTATTCCGGGAACGGCATCGTGGACGTGGGGTGTTGTTCGAGCAGGTCCAGGATGGTCATGCGGGTGGCGGCGATCTTCTCCTTGAAGGCCGCCTCGTCGGCGGCCAGGGAAAGCAGCTCTGCTTTGGCCGCCGCGTCTTGGGTCGATGCCGCAATGAGCTCGAGGTCCTTGCGCGTGACGGGCTGGCCGATCTCGACGTAGCCGCGCAGGAGATCGAAGATCGACACGCCCTTTCCGGTGGGGAGCGTCGTCGATCCGCTCTTGTTGATGGTGATGATGCCGTCCCAAGGCAGTCCGAAACGTTTGACCACCCTGCGCACCGTATCTTCGGGGTTCAGGGGCAGAACCGCCAAGTCTAAATTTCAGTCTAGTTAGTCGGTGTCCAAGAGTAGCATCCTATCATCAGTACTTACAGTCACCGCTCGAGTAAGTCACACCCTCCGGCAACTCAAACTCAATCTGCCGCTTCTCCGACACCTCCTCATTGGTCAACTTCTTAGTGCTAGTAACAGTAGCCCACTGCACATTCTGCTGCAGATGCGCCGCGCGGTCCGCCTTGGAGACGTCCATCTCGATCGTCGGCTTCATGGGCGCATTGTCCGTCTTCTTCGCGTCGGACGAGATATGGGTCCACAGCTCGTTCGCCGTCCACGCGTCCCAGTCGGCGAAAATGTCGCCCATCTTAGCGTCGGTCGCGCCCTTGGCCGTCAGCCGCTCGCCGCCGGCTTTCGCCATCAGGTCGTCGAGCAGGGTCGGGATGCGCTGGTAAGTCGCCACCCAGTCGCTGTTGCCGCAGCCGAAGACGGCGTACTTGACGCCCTTGAGGGCGGCGGCGTCCAAGTGCTCGAGCCAGGCGACGAAGCGGGCGGCGTTGTCCGGGGGCAGGCCTTCGTACGAGGCCGAGATGATGACGACGGGGGAGTCGGTGGGCAACTTGTCGATGGCCGAGTCGAGGTCGTTGACGGAGGCGTTGATGCCGTGCTGGGATGCCTGCGAGGCCAGCTTCTGCGCGAGCGCCTGGCAGGTTCCGGTGTTGGAACCGTACAAGATGGTCATGCCCACTGGCTCATCGGAGTTCAGTGCCTTGGCGTCTGATTCCTGTCTAATATCGTCCGGCACGTCCACCGTCTGGAGTCGATGCTGGAGACCCGTGGCGGTGATGCCAGAGCGCAGAGACACCTTGATGTAGAAGTCCTTCGGCTTGATGGTCAGACTCTGGACAATCTTCATCTCGTAGTCCGGGTCGGCGAGCTCGACATTGAAGTTCTGGAGGATCATGGCGATGCAAAGCAGCGCCTCCTGCCACGCGAACGCGCGGCCGATACAGGAGCGGACGCCGGTGCCGAAGGGCTTCCACGCGTTCTTGGGCAGCTTCTCGAACTTGCCGTCCATCATGCGCTCCGGGATGAACTCGTTGGCGTCGTCGCCCCAGACCTTGGGGTCCGTGTGGATCTTCATGAGGTTGCAGATGATGCTCTGTCCACGGGGGATCAAGTACCTTCCGCCGCCGATGGTGACGAAGTCCTCGGTGTTTTCTGGCCGGACGGCCCGCTGGAATGCGGGCGCCGTGGGGTTGAGGCGCAGAGTCTCCCTCAGCACGGCGTTGATGTACTTCAGGTCTCGCAGGTGCTTGGCCTCAATCTTGTCCTTTCCGACCACCCGGTCAACTTCCTGCTGCGCGGCGAAGAACGTTTTGGGGTTCTTGAGCATGAGAAGGAAGGCGAAACTCAGCAAGCCAGAGGTAGTCTCGTGGCCTAAAGAAGGTCAGATGCGTTCATCACTGGATCATTTCCCACCATGACTGGAGAAGGTAGGGAATCAAACGACTTACCAGCAATCAGGAATGTCTGCATGTTCACAGCGATCAATCGATCACGCATCGTTTCGCCGGTTTTGGGGTCTTTTCCGTACAACATGGCGTTCATCAAATCCTTCTTCTCCGTCGGGTTCTGGCGTCGGTGGTCGACAACCTCTTGACATATCTGGAACTGCAGGTCAGAGTCCTGCTTCAGCTGTTCCCGGTATGAGGGCATCAGCGATTTCAGCATTCCGCCCAATTGGGCGCTGTTGCTCCGTTCCGTCAATAGATTGTTCATCGACTTGACGAACGGGTGCATGTCCTATTGCCCACCACAGTCAGTCTTTAGGTCATGTAGCCATACACACCGGCACAAGCGTAACCAGTTCGTAGGGCGGACGATGGCTTCTTACCTCCTGGTAGAAAGAGTTGAACCGGTAGTCCATCGCGCAGAGAGCAATGGTGTCGAGGGTGAGCCTCGAAAAGTCCTCGGGGGCGAGGATGCGATGGCCGGGTCCCTGCCGCGCCCACTTGAGCACCATCTGGCTGGCGATGTCGTGCATCTCGGGGAACATGTTCTCGATGGCCAGAGGGCCGAAGGCCGGCAGGAGGATGCGGTGCGCCTGCGCCCAGTCGTCCCGCCGCTCGTCAATCGCCCCGAAGAGGCCCTCGGCGCCCCGTACCTCGGGCGCGAAGGGGCCCTCGACCAAGGGGCCGGACACCAGCTTGTAGAAGCGGGTCTCGTCGCACAGCTCGTCGAACAGCTCAAAGTTGCCGACGACGACTTTGTCGGCGCCCATGATGTTGAACTTGACAATGGGGCCGTATACGTCGAGCAGACGGCCAATGGCAAAAAGGGCACCTCATCCTGCAAGTCGAGGATGTTGCCGACAAAGGGGAGCCCAGCGGGCTGAGGTATCGGTTCCGTCATCGTGAGTGTGTTCAGTCACGAAGGGTATCTAGTGAGATTTGTTGGTCCAAAGGGGTCTCGTTCGTGTGATATAAGTAAACCCCTAGACGCCAATGGTTGATAAGACTTTGAAGATAGTGATCAAAGACACAGACAGTCCGAGTTCAAGGGGGTTGGTGCAAGGCTAAGGGAATATATCCTCTAGTCATGATGTGGGCTGGCATGCAGAAGGACCCTTAATAATCTGAGATACACGTGCATGGATGGAGGATGTCAGATGCGGTTGAAACGACAAGTCGTCTCTCCGGCGGAGTCGTGAGGTGGAATCGCGGCGCTGCATAGACACCGACCGATTGAGCGGGGCCATCTTGGGAACGTGGCGGGCTGTCGACAACAGGATTACGTCTTCGGCCCAGCCGCCCTTCGCAAAGTCGCGGGATCGTATAATCCTTCTGGTAGGACTCCAACAGAATATACACTGCTCTTTGTGCGACGTTGAGTTGTGGCAATACCGGTAGTACCTAAGTAACAAGAATCAGAGGTGGCTTTTACACCGCCAAATGCGATAGCGATGGTAGAGCTGAAATGATGGCCCTTGTTTCTGACACTACCACACTAATCAATCTCGCGTTCGGGTTCGTTCCGGCCACGACAAGCACAGCCCACATCAGAATCCCTCGCAGGATCTCGAACACAGTCACTTGCCATCAACGTAACCCTGAGTGCTACAAAACTAAGAGCAAAAGTAGTTTACCTAAGAAGGTTCCTTTCGTCCTGAATACCTATATCTTTGGGTAATGTTGATGTCACATTGCATCTGTCGAGAGACAAGGAGCTGTGGCCTTGGCGTCCATGCTGAACTGAGTTGCATCCCCAGTTCGCTGCGGGTCGCGAATTTGGGACCGCGATGGACCGCGAAGAAATAGCATTGAAACCAGAGCGCAAGCAGCAGTCAATAGCAGGTTTAGCGGATGAAGCCGCCAGCATCTCGACCAATGAGTGCATACAATGCTGGTTTAAATAGATGTGGATAAGTAACTGGACTTTTCATGTGAGTATGTGCCTCGGTATTCGGTCTCGATCCTATTCTCTTTTTCCTTGACATTTGATCTGACATTGCAGCTTCGCATAGCCTGCAGTCGCTGTAAATGGGGTATAACGATGACGCACAGCTTCTGCCCTGCGTTGCTACGTTGCTCTCTAAGCCCCTTGAAAATTTTGACAGTGGTCAGCTCGGAATGCAGTGAGCTGAATGGTTTCAGCTGGGTTCGGCCTGAGCTGCCTGCAAGTCAAAGATTTGCTGACGAGCACTACCGATAGGCGGGCCGCTCTATTCCCCGCTGCACTCACCTGCCGCAGGCGCATTTCTATCACTCAATCGTACTGCTTCCAACCACAACTCAGCTGCGCTTGACGGCCTGTTGTTATGAATCAACCACTTCGGTCAACGGTTTTCTTATATTATGTATCGTTTGGTAGTAAAGCCAAATGCGCATCCGATACGCAAGGGCAAATGGCACAAGTATTGCAGCATGCTCATCTTTTGTTTATCCGCATTGTTGAATGCCATCCAGTCCACTCAACGCGGGTGTGTGGGGTGGCAGTCAGTAATGGCGCCCGTCCTCTTGGACTAGTAGTAGCACGGTCATTGAAATTACATACATGGAGGTCGGCAGGCGGCAATTCAACACCAAAAAGCTACCTAATATATTGATTGGGCCGTTACGCAAATTCATCTTTGGCACCTTCGATGGTTTTGTTTGTCGTTATCCTCAAGTGTGTTGAAAGCCTGATCAGCTGCCGGGCGTACAATTGCACCCGATCAGACCCCGCGCTCGCCATTAACGGCATTCCTATCTCGTCATGCTAGGATCCCATTTAGGCAATATAGATTACCCAAAAGAGGCAATTGGACTTTTTGGAGGTAGAAGTAGGAGATGGCGATCCCTTTTCGAAAAGGAAAAAAAAAGGAAAAAGAAACCTAAAATCCTGCAAATATACTCTCTTCATAAACTGTCAAATATCGATAGATAGATTACTTCAGATGTATCCCGTTGGTCAAGGTCCTCCGTATAAGTGATCACGGTAGACTAGGCATATTGCTGTAAGCATTTGGCAGGGAAGACGAACCTATAATCATGGAGCCCTACACCATTCACAAAGAAGCCAACCGCATCTTCCACGACGTCCTCCTGCCGGACACACGCCTCGGCCTTCCACCCGAAGTCCTCGCCGCCGCATCCCGCACCACCTTCGCAACGACGACGACCATCGCCCGCCCCTTTATTCCGGTCCCAACAAAAGTGACCGAGTGCAGCACCGCACTCTGGGCGCTCTTGGCGACGTACGCCAACACCCTCGTCACGCAACGGTTCAACCTCCCAGATGATCAGGACGTGGTGGTGGACAGCGACGCCTCCACGACCTTCACCTTCTCCTTCCTGTTAGTCAAATTGAACGGGAAACCACTCGTGGGCGACCCGGACTTACGCGCCCGCCTCCTTCGCGCCGACACCACGCAGCAGTCCCAGCCCTGGCGCCGGCTCTGCACCAATGTCTATCAGTGCGGGGACGGCCGCTGGTTCCACCTGCACGGCGGCCTGGACGCGAGCCCCAGCTTGCGCATGCTGGGTTTACCGACACATCAGCCGGACCTGACGGACGACATGGAGATTATCGCGCGGTACGCGGACACGATGCGCGAGCGGGTCGACGACGCGACGTGGCTCGATCTCGAATGCAACGAGCACTGGCGGCAGGCGGGAACGCTGTGCCTCACGGCGCAGGAGTACCGCGACAGTCCGCAGGGGCGCGCCGTGGGCGATGACCCGCTCTACCTGATCGAGGAGTCTGACTTGGACGTTCTGTCCACGCCGGTGCCGTGGCCGGCACCGCAAGCCTCCGGTCCGAACCCGGCAACGAACATGCGGCCGCTCGAGGGAATCAAACTTCTCGACCTGACGCGAGCGATCGCCGGCCCCACGATCGCGCGGCTCGCGGCCCTGTTCGGGGCGACCGTGATCCGGGTCTCGAGCGCGCCGCTGCCGGAGCTGACGACTCTGCTCTTTGAGAGCAACCTGGGCAAGCGCGACGTCAATTTAGACCTGAAGACCGATGAAGGGCGAAAGGCGCTGCTTCGCCTCCTCGAGGACGCCGACGTGGTTCTCGACGGGTACCGCCCGGGCGCCCTCGAGCGGCTGGGGTTCGGCCCCGAATTCGTCCGGGGACTTGCCCGTCGCCGTGGCAAGGGGATCGTCTACGCGCGCGAGAATTGCTACGGGTGGAAGGGACCGCTGGCACATCGGAGCGGGTGGCAAATGATCAGCGATGCCGTGACCGGGCTGGCGTGGGAGTTCAGCAAGTTCATGGGTATCGAGGGGGAGCCTATCGGTGAGCGACCCACGATGATGCATCCTCATTTCCCTCCACGGTAAACCAAGACAGAGAGTGTTCGTGGGCTAATTGCTGGAAAACAAACTGACGATAGTCCCGCCCCTACCCAACTCCGACTATCAAACCGGCATCGTCGGCTGCCTCGCCATCATGAATGCGCTAGACCGACGCGCGAGAAAGGGCGGTAATTACCTTGTCTCGGTATCGCTGAACCAGTACAACAGCTTCCTGATCTCGCTCGGGTTCCACGAGCCCGCGATCCGGGACGAGCTGCTGGCCATGTGGAACGAGTTCAAGCCGCGGCACTACGACGACATGCATCGCATGTTGGCCATAGTCAGTTCTGTTATCCTTCTTTCTCCCTGTCTCGTTTCAGCGATTAGATGTGGTGCATGATGGTGACTGAATGTGGTGCACGACGCTAACCTCCGCACCTAGTTCAACCGGGAGCTTCCCAAGAAGGCCCCGTCGCTGTTCGATCCGAAGCACATGATGTCCATGGAAGCCGAACTCGGCGTCGAGGGCGAGATGATGGACTTTCTTGGACCGCCCGTCGCTTTCGACGCCACTCGTCTTGGGTATGACGTGGGCAGTTGTGAGAAAGGAAGCTGTAAAGCCATATGGCCCACCCAAAAGGATGCAGAGGAACATAATAGGGCGACAGTGTGAAATATGGCTCATTTTGGGTATCGTCCGGTCAAGCTAGAGCTACAAACTATAATTACATAAGCAATACATCCCAAATGGTCCAACACCGTTTACAAGCCGGGCATCTATCAAGGAATTTGACAATGCCTCGCTCTCGGTGACTACTTCTAGCTGCACCAATGCGACGAAAGCACAGCTGGAAAACAATCATCATGGGAGACGACTACGGTACATCAGGTTTAATCATCACCTGGTCCGCTTCGTCGTCAAAGCCCGCCCAAGTATGATCCTCGCCACCGCCGCCTTCCTCGTCTTCGTCGCTGTCTGTCACATCAGAGACGTCGTCTTGGTCGCCCATGTTGATATCGCCGGTGGGTTGAAAGACGGAAGCGGCAGTCGTTCCATTGGTTAGACCTGATGTGTACTGTGGGTAAGACGACGAAGGGGTCGACTGCGGGTAAGATGACGGAGGTGCAGATTGCGGATAAGAGGTTGACGGTGTAGCCTGCGGACGGGCTGACGATGACATAGTATGATTAGTGTAATTAGGAGTGGCGGGCGGCGGCGGTCGGGCCATGTTCTGGTGCTGTGTATATTGTGGTGTTTGTGGCGGTGGTTGACGTTGCTGCTGCTGCTGTGGTAGTTGACGTTGCTGCTGCTGCTGTTGCGGTTGTTGAACGACCGGAGGTCTTGTCTTCCGTGTCCTCTCCGCATCAGCCGTCGCAAGAGCCGCCTGCCACTGAAGCAGCTCCGCCTTCATTCTCCGTCGCGACTGCGAATTCCAGGCCCTCGCCATGCGCACCTTGTCCGCAAACGACTTGACGGAACCGCTGTCCGACGAGGGCTTACCAAGATTGGGCAGCGGCAACGGCTGGTAGGCCGGGACGGATGCCTGAGTGCCGCCTGCGTAGGCGGGAGGCCGCTGCGAGGGCTGCGAGGGCCCGTACTGATATTGTATGCCGAAATGCGGCGCAATGGCGTGGCCCGGCGCCGGCTTGGGCTTGGGGGCGTGCGACTTGGGCTTTCTAACCTTGGGGGCGCCGTTCCGGAGACCGCCGGCTCGGCCAACTTGACTCCGGATCATCTCGTCATGTGAGATGGGTTCATTGGTACATCGCTATGTACAGTCGAAATTAGTCAGGGATTCTCACTTCGAAAGGGAAAACACATGGGGTAACTTACGCGATGTTGGTTCTGATAGCAGCAGTTGGCGCAAGCGTGCCGGATGGTGCTAACAGCCAGGATCTCAGGGGGCGCTACCACGCACATCGCATACGGACCGTTCTTGAGGCGGCAGTTTCGGCATGGGTTGGGGTTGATCTGCCCACAGATGAAGATCATCATGGAAGAGAAGTCGTTGGGGGTCCTCGGGACGAACCCGCCGTTTTGCCGGTTGGGGTTCCATTCGATCTGGCGAATGGTCTTTTGCTCCGAGAGCAAGACCGCCAGGGGATGCTGAGGCCGAGGCTGGTTCTTGAACTCTGCGGGGAGCGTCTGGATGGCCGTTGTCCATGCCGTGATATCGCTACCAATGGGCGCGGGCGGCGGAGCATCTGGTTCCTCGGTCTCGTCCTCTTCCTCATCCTCGTCTTCTTCTTCTTCCTGGTCCTCCTCTCCCGGGTTCTGGGCGGCAGAGCTGGGGGTCCGACTTTGCGACATGGACTGGGTCATTGATCCAGTCTGAGTCTGAGTCTGAGTCTCACCCTGGGGCTGGGCCGAGCCAGCGTGCATGCCAGGCGAGTCGTAAGGCGTCGACAGCACACGCTGGGACGACATGCGCTCGGCCGCCGCCGCATCAGCCAAGGCCCCAAAATCCTTGATGTTTTCGAACTTGAAGTCTTCCATGATATCCTATCCTGCACCTGATCCAGTGCCACGTGATGTGGGGTATGCAGGGGTCGCGGATTCGCGGTTGTAGCGCGCGCGAAAGCGAGATAGAGAGACGCGTCTCACTCAATCCAGTAAGCAATCAATGCAGTTCGCCCGAACGGGGTTGTCCCTATAATGAAATATCCTCCCCAAATCGTTACAATGTCATAACTTCATGGGTATTGTCATGAACAGTCCGTTGATTGGCACCGATCAATTCCAGATGCACCAGAGACAGAAACGACGAGGATGGAAAATAGGTAGTATCAGGTAGGTCATGCCGGAAGAATCGCTTCAAATGCGCTAAAAATGGGATTATTTACCGTCCCGACGCCCCGGTAAATCTTCGGCTCAGCGCCCTTTCATGGTCTACAGGCGCTAATATGGACTCTTGCCATACTTGAAGCACCAAACGTCGAAACACCTACATGATTGCATTTCTTATACTCGTGGTCACTATGAGGTGGCATTGCACAAATGAATACTTGAAAAGCCTTCAGTACATCCAGAATTCACTAACTTTACTTGGTCAACTTAAACTCACTTTCTCTTCATTATACGCAACACTGAAGCACTTTGAGAAATGCAGGCACTGGCCCGGCTAGCCATCAATCCAATCAATGGGACAAACAGTTCGACCAGCATATCGTTTTAGATAAAATAGGGTCTTGTGTAACGATTGCTACCGAATAGTCGGTCGCTGCAGTGCCTTCCCCTCCAGAACTATCCCGCTTTCAAGATCAATCGTCGCAAAAGGCATCATTCATGGGACTGGGGGCAACCATCCTACAGGAGCAGATTGCAGCATGCTGCGGCGCATCTGAGATGCGCCAAAATACCAAGCCAGAAAGGGGAATTATACTCCCATTTGAGATGCGATCATCGGCTCATATCTACCGGGGGAAAAGACCTACCTGGACAATTCGAATCTGCTAAATCTCTAGGTATAGATATGCTCCTCGGGTTTTATTTTTCCGCTCTGGGGTAACCCTTGACTTCCAGTGTGAACAGAGTGGTCGTGGTCCATGCTAAGCAATAAGTACCGACACCTCAAGCGGGTTCGAATGCTACCTCCCAACTGCCAGCTAGCGAGGAAAGGACTAACGACATTTGGTCCATTACATCGTGGCCATACCTCGCTTACGACCACTGCTTTAGCGATGTTGATCCCTCAATATTCAATATGCAATTAGTCAATCTTATTGCGAATGGGATACACGCCAATTAGATCATGGCTTGGAGGATTTTGGAGGTTATCGGTCATGGCAGTTCAAATCTGACTGGCAGCGGCAGGAGGCGCTGGGGCGTTCTGGGGCGCTACTGCACATCCCCTGCCATCCCCCTGACCCGTCCCACCTCCAAAGCATCAACATCTTCCTACGCCTGTCTGCCCACGGAAGGTGCTCCGGGTTGGTTTGTCGGCTTTTTGGCATTCCGAAGCGATATTGCCGGACTAGTTGCAACCTTTACTTTACAGGCGAAATTGTTGGTTGGTTGCAGCGATTGAGTGGTGAAATCGATATACGTCTAACCCTTCACTGGGACACTTAAAATGGAGTCTCCGCTAGATGTCCCACTTGCAATCGTCATGGCCTGTAACCTACCTGTATTCCAGGTATGCTGGCCACGGGGACTCGGAGAGTAAAGCCAACTGGCGCCGCCAACACATGGGCGGGTGAATGGATCAATCGCTCTAGCACCATGGGAAACTGCTAGTGAATACAGGATGTGAGAGGTATGTAAATGACATTTAAGGGTCCAGAGCCCATAACTCCTACAGCCTCCACCCCCTTCTTTTCCACTCAGCGTTGTTTTTGCGCTGTATTTCTCTTCATTTGCGGAACTTCGCGAAGGTGAGCAAAATGTCGGCACTTCTCCGCCCTGCGGTCCTTGGGCCAGTGCTTGCCATCATCAGCTATGTGCTCTACCAGATACTGCGTTCATTCCGAACCAAGCTGCCCGATCTGCCCATCGTCGGGGCCAAACCGGGCGAGTGGTTCCCGTTGCCACGCGCAAGATGGCGAAACGCCATCAATATCAAGGCGACACTCAAAGATACCTACCGCCAATACCGGCACCAAGCTTGCTTCTTTCCCGTTGCCGGCGACTATGACTATGTCTACCTCCCCCGGGAGGAGCTGCAGTGGCTCCTCGACCAGCCCGACTCCAGTGTCAGCATGCACGAGCGCAGTATGGACATCCTCCAGACCGAGCACACCGTCATGGAGCCGGAGCTTGTTAGGAACCCGGTTCACCATGACCTCGTCAAGGGCATCATGACCCGCGAGACGGGCAACCTGGTCCCGGACCTGTTCGATGAGATCCAACATAGCGTAGGCGAGTTCTTCGGTTCAGAGCCCGACGTTACCAAGGAAATCACTGTCTACGCCACCGTGCAACATCTTATCAGCCGGATAACGAACAGGGTCTTTGTTGGTCTCCCGCTGTGCCGCAACGAGGAGCTCTTGAAGACTGGCATTGCGTTTGCCATGGACATCCCCATCACGGCGAACATACTCAAGTTTGTGTGGCGGCCGCTTCGGCCGCTCGCCGCATTGGTACTCGCCTTGCCGAATCGCATTCACACCAACCGCTTCATCGGCATTCTCCGCCCAGAAGTTGAGCGCCGCGTCGCCAACTACGATGCCCGGAAAGCAGATCCGGATACGAAAGCGGCTGAAAAGGTGCCAAATGACTTTCTCCAATGGTCCATAAACCAAGCCAAAGCCTCTGGGGACCCTTACCTGTGCAGAACCTATTCGCTGGCGTCGCGTGTCCTTCTGTTGAACTTCGCCTCCATTCACACTTCCTCGTTCGCCATGACCCATGTACTATTTGACCTCGCCGCGAATGACCCCGCGTATATCGAAGAGCTCCGCCACGAGATCAAGACGGTCCTCGCCGAGAACAACGACGTCTGGGACAAGCGGATCCTCCAGAAGATGCTCAAGCTGGACAGCACCATGCGCGAATCCGGGCGCATGAACTCGATGGTCACGTTCGCGACCTCTCGCCTGGTCATCAATCCCAAAGGCATCACGACGCCCTCCGGCGTACACATTCCTCCGGGGGTCGTCGTAAGCGGCCCTTCTTACCCGGTTCTTCATGACGAGGAGATCTACCCGGACCCGCACACATTCAAGCCGTTCCGGTTCGCAGAGATACGGCAGCAGGCTGAGGGCAGCGGGGCCGAGGAAAAGGGGGGTTCGAGCACCACATACGTGCAGCGCGCGCGTCAGGCTTTTGCCACGACGAGCCCCGAGTACGTCGCCTTTGGGCACGGGCGGCACGCTTGCCCGGGCCGATTCTTCGCGGCCACTGAGCTGAAGCTCATGCTCGCTTACATCATTTTGAACTACGATATCGAGCAAATAGACGAGCGGCCGAGCAATACGTGGTTCTCGGCGAACCGGGTGCCTCCGATGAAGGAAACCTTGAAGGTGACGAGAAGGACGGAGATCTGAAGTAATATCTAGAACGCTGCGAAGCACTCAACCAATATCATGATTTTATCGAGCTTTTCATCCATATTTCACCGTCACATACTGCACCACATGTGCATAGTTCAGCTGATTAGTGGCATGATGATAGGAGTGTGCAGATATGTGTCCCCATATAGCCCTTTCATGGCATAAGCTGTTGACATCTCCGCAAATTGGAATTAAAAAGGATTAGCGACGAATCATGGGTCAAGACAGAAGAAAGGACGCTGATACGTCACGAACATATTTACGCCGTCTACCCTGAGATCGATACGCCGAGTTGGCATCGCAATCGTTTGAAAGAGAGAATCGACCAAAACGTAAGGTTGACACTAACAAAACGAAGGAAAAGAATGATGATGATGATCATGGCATCTTGATCTAACGGATACTATTGTTTTACTAAACCAATTAACGTGTACCCTGGACCACGAATTGCAATGGATTTTCTGCAATACGAACTTTTAGATTCAACAGGTCTATAAATCCATATTGAAACCTAAAGAAGCTCGTACCAATGGTATAAACGATGCTCCGGTGGTTCAATATCGACCGACCAATACTGATGAATATTACATCAACCCTAAACTGCTACTAGGAAATCGAACCTCGTGGCAAAATACGAATAGTTCACAAACCATTCTATATAGCTGATGATGAATGACCAATTGTATTTGTTGCGATATTAGACAGGGGTTATACAGGCAGCTGACAGGTGCCAAGGATCTTGAAGATGCGAGAAGCATGTCTCAGATGTTGCCCCTTTCTTTTCGAGACATGCCGCCTTTGTCAGGACAAGTCGAAACCTTCTGAATCAAAACAAAGAACCTTTATTCCTGTTTGCCTCTAAATACGGTTGGTCGGGTCCGTTTGCTGTTGTGGCGGCCGCCATGGCAGTTACTAGTCGAGAGAAACTTGCTCGCCCCATCAGCCGCCCCATACGCCCCGGCATCACATGTTGTGGCAAGGAAGCTACCGAGCCCCGAAGCCCCCAAAGCGTCGGTGATGCAGAAAGAGAGATCACACAGAACACACGTAATTAAACCATAATACGGAAACGGAGCGATCAGGACTATGGAAAACACCTTTTACGTCACCCGCCGCTTCCCCTGCGGCCACAGCGTCGTCTACGAGCACCCGGCCATCGTGCTCCGGAAGATGACGCGGGCCGGCCTGGTGCCCCGGGACCAGGAGTTCGCCCAAGTCACCGTCCACCTCAGCACGAGCGATGACTGTAGCACGTGCGGACCCGTCAAGACACCATCAACCAATATGAGGGATATCACCAAGAAGTCCGGTATTATAGCGACGACGCCAACGACAACAACAAAGTCACTTCTCAAACACACCTTCTGCTGCGAACACAACATGCGGCGCCCCATGCACGAGTCCGTCCTCGCCAAACTGCGCAAACACCAAGTCATCCCCCGGACTACGGCGGCTCTGGGGAGCCCATCGTGCTAGAAGTGGAGAGCTCGTACTGCGAAGCCTGCCAAGAAGCCAAGATGCGGGAAGTGCACGAATCTCTCGACCAGCTCAAGCACAACCTCAGTCCCAAAACCATCACCGCCACCAGTAACGGCGACAACAGTCAGGTCGGGAGAAAGGTGTGGAGCAGCAAGAGGGAAGACGAGCTCCGCGACGTGTTCCACCAGCTGGAGGAGGCGCAGCTGACGGCGGAGCTGGCGCCGCGGCACTTCCGGGGCGCGTTGCGGATCTTTGCCGATATTTGCGTGGCGGCTATCGCGCCGCCGGAGCTGCTGCGGGCGTGGGTGCAGACGCTCACGTCGAATGACTACATGGTTACGGATGTTCAGAGGGCTATCGAGGAGAGGCTGGCGAGAGAAGCTAGCTGACAGGTATGTAGGGAAGGAGTTAAGGGGGTAATGTAATCAGAACTACTGTATTAATACGAATTGTACACAATATCACACAAATCATAAGAGAATCAATGGCATCAAAGAAGACAGAGTTGGTTGTGTAGACCTCAAAATCGTAGTATTTCAGATTATTGTTTCATCATCCGATGACTCTTCCTCTAGATCGTAATCCAAAAGCAAATGCGCCGTTCTATATGCATAAAAATGTGTGGGTTTTTGTCGTTACATGATAGCGTAAATCCGTCTTCCTCCTCATCGTCCTCCGCTCGTTTTAACATCTACATGAAAAACACGGGTTCCATGAAGGTGAAGCATTTACTGCTGCTGGTAGAGGCAGCCGACGGGGTCGGACAGAGTCTGGACGCGGGCGGCGATCTGGGTGCAGTTCTGGTTGCCACCGGGCTGCGAGGAGCCGGCGAGCCAGATCTTGTAGGCGCCCTCGGCGTAGCCGGGGCAGGCCTGGAAGTCGCCGCCGTCGAACTTGAGGTGGCCGTCCTCGACGGAGAAGCCGGCGCGCTCGCCGTTGCGGACAATGGGCTCGACGCCGGTGGTGTAGCCCATGATGCCCTGGCCCATGCCGGAGCGGTCGACGAAGATCTGCTGGGGCGGGTTCTGGCCGTTGTTGAACAGGTACAGCTCGCCGGCCTCGTTGAGGTGGAAGGTGGCAAACTCCTCCTTGATGCCCTTGTCGCAGCTGGCTTCCTGGGCCGGGCCGTGGGCGTAGATGCCACGGCCGGAGGCGCTCCAGCCGGCGTACTGCAGGGCAGTGCCCGAGGCGATGGACACGACACCGAAGGTCTGGCCGATGGGGGTGGCGGCCGAGACGGCGGCGGCCGAAGAGGCGGCAATGGCGACGTTGGTGAACTGCATTTTGATGGTTGGGTGGGGGTTGGTTGGTTGGATTATTGGGTTTTGAGATTAGGTGATTATTAAAATAAGCTGATTGGTAAAGCGAATGTGATGATTGTTGAGGGTGGTGAGTAAAAGGAAAAGTCAACAATTGCCGGAGGAGTTCTGATGCTTATATACTTGGAGATGGCGGTGGTGTAGGTACGTAGTACACGATATGGAGTACCTATCCGAATCAGGGGGAAGGACCTTCTGGAAGGGGCGCATTGATGCAAAAAGCTCACCGGCAATTGAGCACAGCTGATCCCTGGGCTGGCTGCTGGGCTGGCAGGCAGGAACCTCGGAAAGGTTCTGTGTGGATGAAGTCATCGGCCTGCCATCTTGGCTTGGCTTTGCACAGCCCCGGCTCCACCAAGCCCGTATTCACTGGCAAAAAACGGGGCCGCCGAGACCATACAGCACAGCATGACGGGTGCACGGCTGCTTAGCGAGCTAAATGGGGAGTGCCGACGAGGGGGATTCCCTCGGCTTGGACGGGCAATCGGTCGAGACGGGGCACTTCAGGAGGGCGCTATGCCAGAATCGTCCACGGCGTCCGAAAGCCTACTGAGATTGGGAGTTTATGCGACGAGGCGCTGGTGAAAGCACCGATCAGCCGGCGAATCGTTCTGTCATCGCACGGTCCAAGGGGGTGTTAGTGGTCACTGCGTTGTCGCGCGCCGCCTCACCTTACCAGTTTTACCTGTTCGTCTAAAGAGAGATGCCCCATCCAAATCCGCCCTACTTGCAGGAATGGATGGGTTGGGTTGGGCAATACTTTCTCCAACTTCTATCAATAGCACCTGTAAATCAACTCATATCGTCTGACGGTAACGAAATGTAGGTGTGTGTATCTGGGAATTACCAAAGCAAGACCACGCATTCTTCCGTTGTTGTTTTCCCTGCTAGTTTTTTTTTAGATACTGCTGGGACACTCCATGGTTGACTAAAAGCATGTGCTGTGTTGGTGGTTGAAGTGACCTGTAACAAGGACGGATACTGGCTGGCCTTTCACGGGTCACCTGCCCAGTAGTAATAACCTGCTGTCACCAAACACCAAAACCCGCCGTTACCAAACCCGCCAAGCCCTCCGATTCGATCCCAAGCCCCCACCACAACGGCTAGCTAGCATGCCAAAATCTCGTATCGGCCGAGCCCTCCAAAGCACGATGCAGAACTCAATGGGGTCACTTGGGCGCCGTTTTTTCTTTTTCTGTCACACACACTAACCACGACCAGGTTACGATCGTCTGGTACGATTTCTCTTTCGGCCCTCGGGGGATACGGGGTGCTGTTGGGGGCTGAAAGCGGGCCGCCAGCGCATGCACTTGGGGAGTTCGTTGTTAGGCCTCTCGCTTGTGACCTTGCATGCCTTGGAAGGAAAGTCATGCAGCGGTGGTGGCTAATATCCCATCCTACATCTTCAGTCATGCAACGTCCCTTTCTCGTATCACCCCTATTCCGGCAGCAATCAATCAGACTTTTATCCCAACGCTTCTAGAGCGGTGTGTTGCCTTTTCCTGTCTCCTGATTTATTTTACAGCCATATATAAAAATTGTTTTCAATCGGCATGTTACTTCCCAAGTACAGAGGCAGCCTCAAAGGGCCGACCAGTGGTTGCAACTTCACTCGCACAATTTCGTACACCTTGATCCATTCTAGGAAACATGTGTGATATTTTCAATACCGTGCCACAGTCATTTCCAAACAAAAGTTAAATTGATTCTAACTTCGATATACATACATGCATGATATCATACAAAATCGACCTTCTTCTATCTAATCGTTCACTGCATCCAACCCTGCGTCCTGTGCAACAAGTTCGCCCGCAACCATTCCGCCGCGCCCTGGATATGACCTCCTGCGCAACTCTCCAGGTCCAGCGGGACGTCGTCGAAGTAGTTGGGCCACCTGATGACGCCTACGATGATTTGATTTAGTTAACAAGAACTCCCTCCGTTTCTAGCAGGAAGACAAGCGAGGAAGGGGACTTACTCGTAACGTCGTACACCTTGTCCGACTCATATGTTGCGACCCAAGCCCCCAGCAGGCTGTTCGCGTCATTGTGTTGCGCCAGCTGCGCCTTGGAGATCATGGCGGACTGCTCCAGGGGCGGCGACCGCTTGGCTATGGCGTTTTTGCCGCGCTCGAGATAGTGCCCCGCCAGGTCCAGCGAGTTGGGCGTGTGCCCGCCGCTGAGGCTGGGCGTCATGTCTTGCCCGCCGTATCCGCGCTGAAACTCGGCGAACCCGGCACGGAACATGTAATCGTGGAGCACGAAGCAGTCGGCCGGGACCCCTGACAGCTCGTCAAACTCGTCCACCACGCGGCCCACCCGCCGGATCGTGTGCTGCACGTTGTGGATGTTGAGCGACTCGATCCCGCCCGGGTGCACCTGGTAGAATTCGGCCGTCGCATCGCGGCCGGCCAGCCACACCAGGGTTTTGAAAGGAGCGGGGTGGTGCTCTTGGTATTCTGGTGGTGTGTAGTCACCGAGGTCAGTTATCTGCATCTGAAGAAGCGAAGGTAAAGAAAGGGAGGGATGGCTAAATACGGGTTATGTCATATATGATATTGTCAATTGCAATATAAACGCCAGTGTCTGGGTTATCGTGTAATCGAAGCTGGTTCCAGGTGAGTAATAAGGGGTTGTCAACCTCCTCCGTTAGATTCACGGGGAACTCTGGCCTGAGACCACCGACCCTATAGACAAGCAACTTGCGCCATATATTGTCGTCCTGGATGTCCTGATTGACAAGGTATCCCGGGATCTGGTCGTCTTGGGCCATGACCAGCCTTGCTTCCTCTGCGGTAGTGGTTGCATCGGACAAGAATCCCGTGATGTTGTAGATCCAGGACCCGTCCGTCTTGTAGACATCGCGCGAGAGAGTGCCGTCAAACTCGAGGAGCTCGCTTTCGATGTACCATGTCAGCAGTGTCCCCATACGCCGCCATGCCTGGCTCCTGATAGTCTTTCGGAACAGCTCGACATCGCCGCCGTCGAACTTCAACACCTTGCCACAATGCCATGTGTCGAGTACCCGGAGCTGAGTCTCCCAGTCACTGCCATACTGCCCGTTCTCCCCGACCGAGATGCCAGTGGGGTCCCAGACTTCTGGCACCGCGTTGGAACTGGGTATGATGATCCAATTCCGATTCGCTACGTCGTTCATGCTGAAGTGCATTTCGGGGTTCTTCGGCTGCGGTTCTTTGAACCCCATCTTGGGACTTGACTGGACTCCCTGCCTCGGGAAGTCGTTTTCGGGTGGAGGCCAGTTGTTGGGGGTTAGTTTCAGCCCCGCCGCGTCCAAGGAAGCGACCGACCTGTTGACGGAGAGGTAGGCGGCGTCTCGGCTGTAGGTGGGGATCTCAAAGTTGAAGTCGGCCCACTCATTTTCTGCCCCGGGCTTCTGACGCTGGCGCATGAGGTCCTGGTAGCAATTAACGAGCGCCATGATCCACGACCTCGGTGCTATCGTGGACATGCGGCCCAAGGGGAACAGCTGGTCTGCCGCGACCTGTAGGTATCCAGTCGGATGAGTTGGCATTATGCCATCAGCGTCGGGGAGCCCAGCGTCCTTCAGCTGCTTTGTATTCATGTGGAACACAGTCCTTGATGTGATTTGTTGCCAGTCCATCAATGCTTGGCTGTAATGTTCTCTTTTAGTCTGGTGATGCTCTGCCTGGAGTTCCATGGTGGGGAGTGATGCAGCCATGAGGAGGTACAGCAGCCAGTAAACCCTATAGGACTGGCGTTCCGTCATGTATGTCGGGTCCTGGCCTCTCTCAACGTAGTGCTGGGCAATGCTCGCGATGGTACACACAGTGTCGGCGCATTCTCGGAAGTCTCTTCGGGCGTGGAAGCTGCGGAAGATCTCTATGTTTATGCGCATCACAGACCAGCTCCAGAGACTCTTCTGCCACAGGGCATGCTCATCGCTGAACCAGGGCCGGAGCTGCGCCATGTGCTGTATCCTATAATGCAGCGCCTCGCGAACCTTCTGCAACGGCGCCCGCAGCTCATCCACGGCGGGTTTCTTCTCCGCCACCTGAGCGGCAAAGAAGGTCCACTTAGAAGCCTCTGGGTGCCTGTAGAGTGGGGCGAAGGAAGCGAAGGGCGGCTTAAGGGCGTGGCGGCCCTTCTTCCCTACCACATCGGTCCAGTACTGGTCCGTGAAGAGAAGCGCGGGGAAAAAAGCAGGAGTATGCCAGTTATACTCGATGTTGCCAGACTGATAGAGAATCGATTGATCGATGGCATCTCTCGGCGCCTTCTCGTAGACCCTTATGGCGCCGAGTCCCTCTTCTGAATCGAAAGTCACCGTAAGAGCCTTCCACCGGTAGGCGGCGCCTTTATACAAGTTCGGTGCCAGTTCAGTAAAGGTGGCACCAGGCCCTCCGAAGAGATGCTGTTCAAGGGATATGCCCATCTCTCCCAGTTGGCCGTCTCCATGGTACTGTTGTTTGATTGCGCGATTGATTAGCTAATCCACACGGCGTCGACAGATCTTTGATTCTATGCTTACCGGTTCCTGGCGGCTTGGGCTCGGGAGGTCCCACCTGTCAAAGCGACGCTGGTTGCAGATTGCATGCTGCAGCTCGCATCAGTAAGTAGTTGTCAAAATTTCCATGTATATTGTAGTTGAGCACAAACCATTGTTTCGTGTACAAACTGCAATGCATCCAAACGAGTCAGTCCCAAAACCTGATTGCTAGAAGGGAGGGCACTTTCTTACCGTAATTGCTGCATCGAATCTTTGGAGGTTGGCCTCGGCAGGGGTGAGGCCGCCTGGTGTAGGTTCACACAGGGGACGGAGTATTGAGGAGTGTGTATTCACGAGAGTGATAGCTTTATAACCCGCTTCGTTTACCCGGCTGTGGTCGTCCACAGTGATAGACACCCCCTCCAACCATAACCGCATTCTTCAAAGTCCGCTTCGTCGGTAAAGGAGCAATTGACAAATCGAGTGAGCTCTGTAAATCTTTGCCGCGCGATGGCCTCGTAAGCAGCACCGCGAGCGGGAAGTTGATGCAAGGGCCGTGCTTGTAGACAATACTCATCGGGCTCTTGTCTCTCCGATATTGGGATCGGGGTTCCATCCGTTTGGACCATTTCCCCAAACAACAGTGTATCCAGCCTATGTAGATAGACTGTTAGATAGAAGATAGAGGATTGCGGTTTTGGTGGAGCATTGCTTACCATTCATTCCTTTCTTTAATGAGTAGATCCAATACCCTCTGGGAAAACTCGATTATGATCCTTAATTCGTTCCAGATCCTAGGATCTTGAACTGTCCACTTGGAGATATGCGGCTTCGTCTCGTTGAACCGAGGCCTAACTTCCAAATCGAACCAGTTGTTCTTCTGCCAGATATCGAACCACTTGTTTTCGTCGATCGTGAAGAGTTGACTCTCAAACTTTTGGTAGTTTTCCGCATAATCGTAGCTGGCCGAATGCCCGCCGCGGTAAGGTAGGTGGGCCATGTACTCACTATAGCCCTCTGGGTCAGGATCGATGGTACTAATTTCGGTATGAAAAAAAGAAAGAAGAAAAAAAGGGATGTGGTCTCTCCAGCGGCTACACTTACTTCAACGCTCCAGCCTGCCACGATCTCAGACCAAATAATTTTTGTTTCTGAATATTCTCGCTGGTGAACAGGTTGTCTAGCGATTTCTCGTCCGGCATGTCCAGAGGTCGCGGACGGGGGAGATCATGGTAGTACATTGGATCGAGGCGTGGATGTATTGGAGCATATAAGGAATGGTGCTGGCCGTCACCAAAGTTAAACGAAATATCCTTGGGATCAAATCTTTCCTCCCATGGAGAAGAGGGCAACTGAGGTGGTACAATATTAGTACCCGTGGCGGTACTGGGGACAGAAGCCGAGGCACCGCTCGTTTGGTTCCCGCTGCTGGGCACAAAATTGGGAGGATAGGCAGCGTTTGTTTGATACCCGCCACCGGGTGCAAACTTGGGAGGATACCTGGCCGACATGATGTGATTTGCGACGGAGCGGTGGAAGGTTATTTCCCCTCTATTAGCCCAAGGAATATCGACTCGTCAGCTGTCCAATAGCTCTCTGTAGTAATATTGAACTCCAAAAGCTGCTTCCAAGAAAACATGAGTAGACGGTGGGTCGGGATCGTGCCAAAGACTCCTGGTTCGGAGATTCGAAGGAAGATGCAACACGTTCCCAAGTGACCGTCATGATGGCTCTTTGTGTGAGTGGTGGCTTCGGTCAATATGTTGTTGGAATGGGGCCGCCTTTGTTGCGACAAAGGCCCTGGACGGAAATGGGCGGGCAGAGCAGCCACCCAATACGCAACAAAGGAAGATGGAACTAGCAGAATTGACACGCAAACGGGATAGGGGACTATGACTGCCTACCTTACGTAGAATCGCTTCGTATTAGAAAGGTTTCCAGAAAATCAGTTTTGGGTGTTGTGGGAAGGGCAACGCTGAGTGGATTGCACCTGCCCCCAAATCAATCAAACCCTAGCTACCAGGCAGTCAAAAATGAAAAAGCGGCAAGTGCTGTATTTCTGTCTATCGTTACTTCCAAATAAAAAGTTGAAGTCTGCCAATCATTGCGTCCACGTCTTCCTAGTCGCAGGGTGACCGGCGCTTGCAATTCCACCTTCTTCCTGCACCGAGCCTACCCCCTCGATTGCCGTCTCGGTGTCCGACCCTTGGCTCAGCGGCTGCGCGTTCGCGCTTAGAGCCTGGCTTTCCCGTCTGATGTTCCAGCCGCCGTGCCAGCCCAGCCAGCCGGATTCCCGCGGCCCCCTGGCGAAGCAAATGAGGATGGCTGCGCCGATGAAGGCAACTGATCTCGCGTGTTAGTAGGTTCTGTATGTAGAGTTGGATCACTCGTAGCCAAGAGAACAACTCACTGTTGCATCCACCACTGTATACCCACCCTCCATGAGCATACAGGCGATTGCCCACGGCAGTTCCGGTCAGCCTGGAGGTTCTCCGGGTTAGTGTACCAATCAAGAAAGAGAGAGTTTGAAAAAGAATCACTTACTGTCCGGCGAAGCAGAACACCATGTAAGCAGTATTAACCCGGTTCCGCGCCTTCGGGTCGAGGTTGTACACATTAGACCGATTAGCCGTGTGCGCGAAATTGGCGCCCGTGTCCATCATGATGGCCTGAACGATGGGTCCTGCGATGGAGAAGCTACCGATAAAGGTCCCAACGATGACTCCCACAAACTCAAACGACAAACCCAGCACAACGGAGAAGAGCGGCACGAACCGGTCCGTGACGAGGCGTGACCACAGGGGCCCCAGTGCGATGACAGCAATACCGATGAAGGCGAACAAGCCGATCTCGAGTGATGAAAACGAATAAGGGGGCGAGGCCAGCAGGAAGGTCAGAGTAGTCCAGAAGGAGGTAAAGGCGGCGCTCAGGAGGAAGCCGCTGAGGCAGGCCTGGAGCAGCAGCGGTTCGGTGACCACCATCTTGACAATGTCGGAGAGCAGGCGGAAGTAGGGGAGCTTCGCATCCTTGGCCGGGTAGTCGGGCAGGAAGAAGAAGAGCAGGATGAGCACCGTGTACTGGGCCCCGAAGGCCAGCCAGTAGATGTTGCGCCAGTCGGTGTAGTTGGCGACGATGCCGGACAGGACGCGGGCGATGAGCAGGCCCATGGCTAGCCCCGAAACAACCACGGATAACGAAGCGGCCCGTTTCTCCGGGGGTGCCAGGTCTCCCACCAGGGGCAGCATTATCTGGGGCGTCACCGTGCTATCAAATGATATCAGTATAGATCTTATATATCGCAGCAGATACGACTTACCCAACACCACATATGAACGAAAGAGCTATGAACACGTTGAAGTTCTTAGTAAGGCATAAGCCGAGCCACTGCGAGAGTCAGAAACAGTACTCTCTTGTTCAGATAGAGCATGATACTTACCACGGTAGCCGTGAGGAATACCAGCAGTAGCACAAACGGCCTCCTCGGGACTTTGTCGCCCAAGGGGCAGACGAGCAGCAAGCCTACCGCATAGCCTCCCTGGCTCAAGGTAGCGACCAGAGAGGACCGTTCATAGCTCACATCGAACTCTTTGGCAATCAGGTTGAGGATGGGCTGTGGGTAGTAGAGGTTCGCTACGGTGAACGTTCCCGCCTGATCTCATATCGTCAGCCACTTGATGCACGTATTGTCGGATGAGGGGAGATTTGTGACTTACAAAACCAAGGAGGATGTTGGTTGCCAGCGTAAACTGTGGCGGGTTCTTGGGGTCGTAACGACATCTTTGGGGCATCCAACAGTCGATGAGCGTCCAGATGCTGGTCTTTTCGACGATAAGCTCGCTGTCGGCGCTTTGCGTTAGTGACGTGCGCGGGCTTTGGCTTGTGACAGCGTCCTTTGGCGGCTCCTCCTCCGTGGTCCCTAAAAGCCCCAGGTGGCCGCGATGCGCACTAGGCACCTCCGTACGGGGTTTCTTTTCTTCATCCATAATGCATTTGCCAGAACATGAATGATCGAAGATTTCTTTGAGTTATCGGTGAAGATTTGCCTCTTTGGGACCGATGCCGTTGCAACGTCACCACTCAGTCATTCCAATTTGGGAAACGCTCAATTGAGGCCCGATCCTGTCACGGATGTCCGGCCGACACAGTTTGATACACAAGATGAGACGAGACAGAAGGACAAACGCATTCGAAGTAAGGAAACAAAGGTAAAAATAATGTTTGCTTCGGTAGAAATGGCCGTTCTGATTGCGTTACTTTGCATTGGTTACGTATCTGATTTCACCGTCTTCTTCTTTTCTCTGACGTGACGAACTCGGGGTCCCTGATTGGCGCCCATGATTGGCACTCGCCCCCTGCCCCCGCTCTCGTCGGAGTCCGTACATCGGCAGAATCGGGGAAGGCGTGCTTGGCCAAGTGAGAAGGGTGAGTGAGATTGACCGCTGTCGTTTCGTGGAATTTTGTAATTGTCGTCTTTTGATGACACCGGTTGATTTAAAGTAAAAAGCTACGTCCCACGATGAGACAATCCCAGTAAAACATTATTCCTTGATGACTAACATGACCTAGCCTAAACTTTACTTTTACGACGACACTGATTTGCGGCTAGTGTTGCCCAGAAAGAAACATTAGACGCGAGGATTTCAGATGACAGGGTTCCTCGGCTCGGGTGGATTGGGTACCAGCCCGGGGTATTTACCCGCGTGCATCATCGTCAAATTTTCGGGTCACAAGTTATCCAACCAGTCAGGAGTGCTAGTTTATATCTTACATGCATGTGTTTGCTACCTCATATGCGCCCACCGCTCCTAACTCGGAGGCTACTCGGCAACGCTGCAACGATGGCCGCATAAGGCTTTCTAATCAATACGGTGCTTGATCTGATATTTCGCTGTGCATGTTGTACTATCGGCAGTCATACGTAAGCCATATAAAAATGGCTACTAGAAGCGAGACTGTCATTGCTAAGATGAAAAGAACTGGACGTATCAACTCCGGGAAGCTATCACCCAGACCATCCACCGTCGACCGGATGGAGCACCCGAGTGAGGAACTTGGCCTCATCGCTGAGAAAGAAGGCAATCGAAGCGGCGACTTCCTCTGGTTGCCCAAGCTTTGGGATCAGCATGGTCGATAACCCCTCTTGCCCTTTAGGGTAAAGGCCTTCTTCCTCGAGGTGCGTATGCATTGCGGTCTTAATAGGAGATCTGTAAGACGCGACAACCATTCGTCAGTGATATCAGATCCGGAATATTTGAGAGTCAAGGGGACAAGCAAGATGCAAGAGAAGGAGGGAAACCAACGGGCACACGGCATTGACTCGAATCTGCCGCGGCGCGCCGTCGCACGCCGCTGCCTTGGTCAGGCCGACAACACCATGTTTCGAAGCAATGTAAGATGAGAATTTCGCGGCGCCCTTGAGACCAGCAACGCTCGCCTGTCGTTGATAAGATTCATCATCTATTAGCATGCAATAGTAAACAATACTAAGAAGAATGACATGAGGATGTATGTTCAACTTACGACGTTGACGATGCTGCCTCCATCCACGATATGCTGCATCTCGTACTTCAGGCAGTTGAAGACGCCCGTAAGGTTCACGTTGATGATCTGGTTCCAGTCGTCCAGTTCCATCTCCGTGATGGGTACAATCTTCTTTGGGGGCACACCTGAGCAGTTGAGTGTCAGCTGGAGGTTTCTTCTTCTGTCATTGGGGGTTCGGAAGTGGGTGCAAATCATAGTACCGGCGTTGTTCACACATCCATCGATCCTCCCGAACTTCCCCATCGTAGTCTCGATCCAGGTCTTGACGGTTTCCGGGTCGCAGACGTCGGCGTACATCTTGAGGGTGTCCGACCCAGAAACGCCATCAGCCACGGTGCTGCCGTCTTTCTCAAACGACAGGTCACAAAGTGACAGAGTAGCGCCCCGAACAGCAAGGTACTCGGCAGTTGCCCACCCTATGCCCTGAGCTGCTCCGGTGATACAAATCACCTTTCCTTGGAATGGTTTTGGGTTCGCCATGGTGTGTGAATGTTGAAGCTGAGAGAGGAAAGATGAAATCGGGGAAAGGGGTTCGTTCACGAATTCATATCCGATTGTTTTGTGCGGGGTCGATTTTGGGTTTCCAGCTCGATGACTGATCTTTTTCGGATAAGATAGGGTGTGACTGTGCGACAAAGCCTTTGGGACGAGGTTCTCTATTACAGACGAGAATTCAAAGTTCTCCGGCTGGCGTTGTCACAACCCCAACTTCGGTGTGTTACTGACCTCATCTTGCAGCCAGTATTGCCGAGGTTGCTATACCTCCACAACCTATTCCATCACTTGGCTGTTCTCCATGGCGGATGATTCGCTCGCTTAAAAATATCTATACGAATTTGACAGATAATAACACCATCTCATGATCTCATTTTTGCAATGCTGGGGTAGACCAACCGATGATGTCGTCGCCCACCTCGACAGACCACACCACACTATAAGTTTCATGATAAGAGCGCATGGTCCCATCAACTAACAGGGGATGTGGTCTAGTGGTATGACGTTTCCTTAGCATGCGCTACTATCTCTTCCAGAGAATGTATCCATCATGGAAAAGGTTGTGAGTTCGATTCTTACCCTCTCCAGAGTTTTTGCCCTTTTTGTCAGCACATGCTCGTGAGAATCGCATCGATAATGCAGTAATTGATTGTGGCATACACCCATTGGCCGCACTCTGAGGCTTGTTGGGACCCTAATTCCTTCGCCGCATGTCCGTGGTTAAGACGGTTTACTAAGTTTATGCATTAAGATCAGCAGCCGCATAATGCATTCAAAATGATGTTGGCAGCATGGCAGCAAGAATATCCACGCACTCTACGATTTCTGCACGGCCGAACAATTCAGTAGCTTCGCTCAGTTACAAGCTGCATTTCAGCTTTAGAGGTGGATGGATAGGATTGCAGACATTTGCTCCAAAGAGGTGTTTCATCGTATAAACCGACAGGATATGTTGTTAGGCTACATGATCAAATTACGGAGTTAATCCCAACGGCTATATGCTTACCAGCAGTTGGAGTTACGGATAGTATGTGAATAGGGGACTGCCAGACGAGAGTTAAGTTGGCTGTGTGTTCCATGGATGTTCCAACGCGCAGCATTTCTATCGTAAGAGTATATAAAAGACAAGTAATTTCTCCTCGTTCTCTAGCCATCAGCCCAGTCTCTCAGATACGGATCGAGAACCTGACCGAGTGCTCAGAATCCAATCTCCGTCTTACACTGTTCAGCCACTTCTTATCCAAGGTGTTCTTTCCCAAGCCTGTCATGGCTGCGCCCGTTGGCGCCGCAGCAGCCATGGAGAGTTTGTACCTCGAGATGTGTAACCTAGGTGCCAATGTCTTCTACTACTACGTCGGCGATAACAAGGTAAACGTGAGCAACTGATGCCTCAGCTTCAAATCTTGCTTAGGTCTCTTCTCTTCTTGTGGTGTTTCTCCAGGAAGCAAGGCATACTCCCCGCCGCTCATACTGCCACGAAATTATTGTCTGACCTCGAGCCCGACCGGTATCACTAGGTACTGCATTTACTGAGCAGCGATGTGTCAGGAGAAATAGCCTCTCGCACATTGATGCCTTTTGATATAGCCGCTCTTTGGTTGTTTGCTCCCTTTCGCAGACAATATTCTAGCTAATGGCACATATCTAAGCTGGTAGGATGGTCCAGCTTATGTGCCTTCCAGGCGCACGATTGCATTTGTGCTTACTATCTAAGAAGCACCAATGCTTGGCGATTTCTACCCCATGTCTTGGTACCGTGTTCGCGGGGTGTTTCTCTTGTAAGATAAGCTAGCCAATGCGCCGAGCTACGCAATCGGCTTGGTCGTTACGATGTCAGCTTCGCTGTGTAGCGAAACCTCAAATTAGCAGAGATCTGGCATCCAGATGGATGCCTATGCTTAACAACAGAAGTCATCAATTCGGCTTTTCGGGCATATCGGGGCTTTCCTATCATAGCTGTAGAAAGATGTAGGTCGTAGTTGTGATCTTATCATCAGCTGTCGTCCCATTATCGACGAGGTCGTTGATAAGGGGGCCCGGAAAGAGTACCCCTGGAGTGTGGGTGGAGCTCCTCCAACTTGGCATTCACCCTCCCACGCTGGTCCCACCAATAATAGGTCTCATCAATCTGTGGCAATCATATCTGATATCGGAGAACTGCCGCTCAAGCCACTGTGCGGGATACCCGGAGGCAAACCCGGCATCTTACTTGGATGGCATATCAAGAAGTCTGAAACTACCACTGATGTAGGTTATCCGGAAGGACAAATACGGGCGAGATGTAGATAAGCATGAGCCGATTGCCGAACGGCCTTGTATGTGGTGCATAGGCCATCCCAAGACATTGCTTTGACGTGGCAACCTAGAACCCCCGCAAATCTCGAAATTTAGATGAGCGGCGTTGTATTTTGCCATATCGTCTGAATATGAGGGGTTGGTGCCATGCAGTGAGACATATGCTGCTACCCGTGGCGTTATCAAGTTTAACTCCTTGGGGCACTCTTGGCATGTACCAAGAAAGTTAGACATGTTCTTCTAATGGTGATATAAAGTATTGGCTTTCTCTTACCTTGTATTATGACCTCCTAAGCTGCGTGTATCTTTGCAATACTCGCAAAGGAGTATCCAGTTCGGCGCCACCATGTCGACAGTTTCCGGAATTCACCACGCTTCCAGCGGACCTCAAGTCCACCCTCGAGGATGCCAAACCCTCCGAATTGGATCCCGAGAAGCATACTGGAGCAAGTTCGAGCAGTGATAAGGCCAGTGTTGTCAATGGCGAGGTGCAGAATGGTTCGTGTAACATCTCCGAGATCAACCCCGCTTACTGCTTGTCTACCCATGCTGACAGCATCTTCCCAGCCCACGAGGAGTATTCCGAGGAGGAGTACAAGAAGCTCAAGCGGAAGATCGACAAGTATCTCCTGCCGTTGATGTGGATCTGCTATGGCATCCAGCAGACGGACAAGACGTCCATCGGCACCCAGGCCACATTTGGACTGCGGGACGTACGTTCATGTCCTGCCGATTTCAGTGTCGTGGACAAACAACAGCTGACTTGGTCACTTAGGATACTGGACTTGTCGGTCAGCAATGTAAGTTATTCAATCTCCCTAATACCTTCTTCTTTACGTCCAGAAGCTAACCTCCCAAACAGACTCATGGCTCACGACGGTTTTCTATATCACATACATGATATTTGAGTTCCCATCCAATATTCTGCTGCAGCGATATAAGATGGGACGGACACTTTCATGCTTTATGATCTGCTGGGGCGTCGTGGTATTGTGCATTGGTTTCGCCAAGAACTTCACCCACCTGGTCGTCCTGAGAGCCCTTCAAGGTGTATTTGAGGTGAGTACAACCCCTAAGCCCCAGACCATATGAAGATATGCTGACTTTTCGTCCCCTTAAAGTGCTGCATCTCCCCCGGTTTCATCCTGGTCATCGGCAGCTGGTACACGACCCGCGAGCACGCCTCCCGCTCCCTGGTCTTCCAGTCCGCCAACGCCGGCTTCGGCGTCATCGCCCACCTGATCCTGTACGGCATCGGCACTGTCCAGCACCAACACCCGGAGCGGCAGGTCTGGCGCTACATGAGCTACTTCCTGGGCACCCTCACCATCGCCGTCGGCTGCCTCTGTTTGTTGTTGCTGGGCACCCCGTCCGAGGTCCGCTGGCTTTCGCCCCGGGAGAAGCAGATCGCCAACGCGCGCATCCGCGCCAACAACACGGGCCACGACCAGACCGGCATAAAGCGCTGGAAGTGGAAGCAGGCGCGCGAGTGCCTGGCGGACCCGACGTTCTGGTTCGCGGGGCTCAATGCGTTTCTCTCGTCTGTGCCAAATGGTGGAATTACTACATTTGGTTCCATTATGAACACCAGCTTTGGCTTCAGTGAGTCTCGGGTCTGTCCCATGGCTGGGAGATATATGCTGACATGAAACAGCAAACCTCCAGGTCATCCTCCTGGACATCCCACGAAGTGTCTTTTCTGTCCTGTGGTTCGTCCTTATCGGCATTGTGACCAGCCGAAAGCAGAACCTCCGCATGTAGGTTTCGGTGCCCCTTGGACCTCTCAACTTGAGCCAAAAGGTTTGCTGACACTCGCAGGTACTTTATGATGTTTTCGGTTGTACCTCCCTTCGTGGGCTTCTTCGTCATGGCGATGCTTCCCAATGAGCTGCAATACAAGTGGACGAAATGGGGAGGGTAAGTTGCTGAGCCATGTCGATTTCTTGATACATGGCATCTGACATAACCTGTAGTTACTTCATGACCGTACCGTTCGTCATCGGCATGTTCTTGGCCTGGACCCTGATCCCGTCCAACATCGCCGGCCGCACGAAGCGGACTCTCACCTCGTCCTTCACCTTTGTCGGATACTGTGTTGGCAATATGGTTGGGTCCCAGATCTTCCTCGCCAAAGATGCGGTAAGTCAAACACAGGAATGCCATTATGCATATAAGTTGCAAGTACGAAAACCATGACTGACACGATACTTCTGTCGATAGCCCCGGTACGTGCCCGGCACCGTCGCCTGCGGCGTCTGCTTTGGCCTAGAGTTCTTGCTCATCCTGGTCTGGCGCGTCCTATTGGTCATGCGGAACAAGCGCCGGGCGAAGCGACTGCAGGAATTGGGCATCTCGGAGGAGGAGCGCGTCGAGCGCGGCAAGCAGCTTGGAGAACAGGACGCAACCGATTTTGAGAACGTTTATGTGAGTTTCGATGGGCAACTTTTATCTCCGAATCTCCGAAGGCCATGCTAACAATATTCCCAAGTTCCAATATACCATGTAGCTTGCGTCGCGTCGCCTGGCATTGAATTGAAGGAGGGGCAGCGTTCGCATTGGTTGCCGTGTGGGGCCGAGGTTCGATTGCTTTTTGGTGCGCGTCGGATCCAGTCGCATCACCCACGGTTGACACAGATATATATAATTAGACCACATCAAGTTACTTAGCGTGCGGCATGGCATGAACCAAGTCCGTACGTTGATAATGACCATATATCCCTGTTGAATGGTACTAGTACCATAGAGACCCAAAGATGCTGTCATGTATTGCAAGTCCGTCACAGAGAACCGGAGGCAGAGAGGGTCTGACACATTACGGACTCTAATCAGTGGGGGTTGAGTACCGGATCAGCCCCTCTCCTTAGCAGCTTGAGAGGCAAAACTTCGGCAGAAACACACTACAGAATGACCCCTCTCCACCCCGACAGGACCCTCGGACCGCGAGTCCGCGGGGCTTGCTGAACTGTCACACTGGGCTACGAATCAAAGCAAACCGGTTCCCGCGAATCTTTTCTCAGCGCAGATGCGTTCGTCGTTTAACAAGTAGATCCACACCTGGCCCAGCCGAGCGGACTGCATGAGCGCATGCTGGGTGTGCCAAGGTTATACATCGGCTCAGGGAGGCTGAATGTCGGCTAAATGATGGCGTGCTGCGTTCCATCCCATGTATGCGCCGACCCCGGGCCGGGAAAGCACTGGAGTGATGAGTGATGTAGGTTCGTCGCGACGTGGGACGATCCGCCGTATTAACCGGTCTTTTTCTGGATGATGGGGGCTCGGTCCAGTCCAGTCCATCATCGATAGTGACTGCTCGCTTCCGACCCCCTGGACGCATATGTTGCAGCATGCATTGAGCAAACATCCTACTGGTCACATCATTGGTGCCCGATCGACTTCCCGCTGGAGAATCGCTGGCAATTATATATATATGTACTCGCTAATCGAACCTGTGTTCATCTTATCTCCCTTCAATGTCTTCTGTCTGTCGTTGTCTCTAGCACTGTAGACACACATCGAAGCCAAAGCCCCTCTATCATCATGGCGGACATCAACGTGGAAGAGCTTCTGAAGAAGCTCACCTTGTCGGACAAGGTCGATCTGCTTTCCGGTAAGTCAATTGGCTTCTCCATGTTCCGATCTGATGCTAACAAGAAGCCGATTCATACAGGCATTGACATGTGGCACACGAAAGCCTTCCCTCAGCATGGCATCCCCTCCGTAAGGACCAGCGACGGTCCGAACGGCGTGCGGGGCACCAAGTTCTTCAATGGCGTGAAAGCTGCCTGTTTTCCCTGTGGTACAGGTCTAGGGGCTACCTTGTGAGTTGTCATAGTCATTTTCAGGAGTACATGGTGGTCCGGTTGGGTGTTGAAGCAGTGTCGGACTCTCTGTCGAGACCTCGCATTACTTCTGCCTCAGCTGAGCTGACCATCCGACAATCGATCGCACAGAGTGGAGACTAACCGAGGCTGAATGCAGCAACCTAGAACTTCTGGAAGAATGTGGGAAGCTGATGGGGCAAGAGGCCCGAGCCAAGGGTGCGCACGTCATCCTGGGCCCCACGATCAACATGCAGCGGTCCCCCCTGGGCGGACGGGGGTTCGAGTCGCTGGGCGAGGACCCGTTCCTGGCGGGGCTGGGCGCGGCGGCCCTCGTCAACGGGATCCAGTCCGAGGGCATCCTGGCCACCATCAAGCACTTTGTCTGCAACGACCACGAGCACAAGCGCAACGCGGTCCATGCCATCATCACGGAGCGGGCCCTGCGCGAGATCTACGCGCTGCCGTTCCAGCTGGCCGTCCGCGATGCCAAGCCGGCGGCGTTCATGACGGGGTATAATGGCGTCAATGGCACGTACTGCAGCGAGAGCGAGAAGCTGCTCGAGAAGATGCTGAGGCAGGAGTGGGGGTTTGACGGGTTGGTTATGTCGGATTGGTGGGGGACGTATTCGACGACCGAGAGTGCCCTGGCTGGTCTCGATCTGGAGATGGTAAGTCGTTGCCGAGTGACTGGGCCAGATTGAAGGGGGAAACGGCGAAAGCTAACAGAATACATAGCCTGGCCCATCGAGGTTCCGCGCCGAGATGCTCAAGTTCAACGCCTCGACGGGCAAGGTCGGAGAACACATCATCGACCAGCGTGCCAGGACGGTGTTGGAGTTCGTGAAGAGGAGTTATGCCACGGGCATCCCGGAGAACGCCCCAGAAGAGACCATCGATACCCCTGAGACTGCTGCTCTGTTACGGCGCGTAGGCAATGAGGGCATCGTCTTGCTGAAGAACGACAACAACGTTCTTCCGCTCAAGAAGAACAAGAAGGTGAGACCAGTCAATCATTACGCTAGTGACATTTTAATGACTTTTATAGACTGTCGTGATTGGTCCCAACGCCAAGATCGCCACATACCACGGCGGAGGCTCCGCCTCCCTCGCAGCCTACTACGCCGTCGCCCCCTTTGACGGCATCTCCGCGAAGCTCGACACCGCACCCGAGTACGCCATCGGCCAGTACTCGCACAAAATGCTGCCCGCGCTGGGTTACTCCGTCACCTCCAAGACGGGCGCCCAGGGCATGACGATGCGCATGTACAACGAGGCGCCCGACGTGGCGGGCCGCCAGCCCTTCTACGAGCTGGAAATCGTCAAGACCGATACCTTCCTCGTCGACTTCCACCACTCGGGCCTCAAGTCGGAGCTCTTCTACGCCACGCTCGAGGGCTCCCTGGTCGCCGAAGAGGACTGCGCCTTCGAGCTGGGCCTCGTCGTGTGCGGCACCGGCAAGCTCTACGTCAACGACGAGCTCGTCATCAACAACGCCGACAAGCAGACGCTGGGCGAGGCCTTCTTCGGGGCCGGCACCATTGAGGAGCGCGGCTCGTACCAAATGAAAAAGGGAAAGACGTACGACTTCCGCCTCGAGTTCGGGTCCACGCCCACATCCACCCTCCAGGGCGAAACCGTCTTGATCCGGGGCGGCGCCATCCGGCTCGGCGGCTGCAAGGTGATCGACCCCAAAGCCGAGATCGCCCGCGCCGCCGACATGGCCAAGGACGCCGACCAGGTCATCATCTGCGCCGGGCTCAACGCCGACTGGGAGACCGAGGGCCACGACCGCGCCGACATGAAGCTGCCGCCGGGCGTGGATGACCTCATCGCCGCCGTCGCCAAGGCCAACCCCAACACGGTCGTCGCCATGCAGTCCGGCACGCCCGTCGAGATGCCCTGGATCGGCGACGTCAGCTCCGTCATCCAGGCCTGGTACGGCGGCAACGAGACGGGCAACACCATTGCCGACGTTCTGTTCGGCGACGTCAACCCCTCGGGCAAGCTCAGCTTGAGCTTCCCCGTCCGCGTGCAGGATAACCCGGCTTATCTCAACTATCGCACCGAGGGCGGTCGCGTTCTCTACGGAGAAGACATGTAAGTCCTTGACCCCAAATGGGCTCGTCTTTGATACTAATGCGACTTTCAGCTACATGGGCTACCGCTACTACGAATCCGTCGAACGCCCCGTCCTCTTCCCCTTCGGCCACGGCCTGAGCTACACCACCTTCGCCTTCTCCGACCTCTCCGTCAGCGACAAAGACGGCAAGATGGCCGTCTCCGTCGCCGTCAAGAACACGGGTACCGTCAAGGGTGCCGAGGTCGCGCAGGTGTACGTGGCGCCCAGGCAAAAGGCCAAGGTGAACCGCCCCGTCAAGGAGATGAAGGGCTTCGCCAAGGTCGAGCTGGCGCCCGGCGAGAGCAAGACGGTGACCGTCGACATCGAGAACAAGTACGCCGCCGGCTACTGGGACGAGGAGCGCGATCAGTGGTGTGTGGAGCAGGGCGAGTACGACGTCATTGTCAGTGATAGCAGTGAGGTTGGGAACGACAAGCCGGTGACGGGGTCGTTTACAGTGAAGGAGACGTATTGGTGGTCTGGTGTGTGAAGAGGGAGTTGATTTCAATAAGTACCTAGTCAGTCAGGCTTCTTCAACATGATGAATACATAATACACCCTATAGTCTTGAAGTGAACAGGATGTCTCAAGAGGGAATAATAAACACCTAAAATCGGCTACACTCTACACCTTCAAGATACAAATGGTATCTCTACAGGGGTCCAGGATGCACAAGTCCCGGTCGACTGCACAGCCAACTCTTGATTGCCATCGCGTTTGCATCCTTCCTCTCCTCGAGATCAGCTCATCTCTTCCCTCGACATATTCATCTTCTTCGTCCACTCTCCGGTAGACGATACACATACGTAGTCCCGTCTAGAATTCCATGCGAAGAAGCTGTACCCAGACAAGATCGGTCACCTTAAGCTCCATGGCGACAAATCTATCAATACCTCGTCAGCGGAACACGCTGTACAATCGAGACTAGCCATGTTCCACAGCTCGTCCGCATCTAGGTTATCGAGCGCAGCAAACATTGCTTGTTCCATGTTCCCATCGGTCAAGTCCCTTTCCATCTGGGCCATTGACGGGTAAATTTCCGTCTCGGAAACCTGATCGCACAGCTTGATATGTGCGACCAATTGCTTCGTTACCTCTGTGTCAGTGAAATATTCCTTCAACGGGTGTGCCTGGAGTACCATTCACCATGATTCTTTGGGTGGTACATCTTTTCGTACTAATAAATTGTCATTAATCCGGCAATGACTATGCTCGGCGGTAACGTAGCCTCTTGCATTCGACCTGTTGGCTGGGATTGCGAACACGTTGTCCGGGAAACTTCAAACGATCGCGTCCATCCGAAGACGCCGATTCTAATCATGGCTCATACGAATGTACACGTCGTGGTCGATATCAATTAGCCCACTAGCCATGACGAAGTTAACTCGTCAGTCCGTTATTGACCCTCTGCCACGAAACCCGGACTATCGCCTTGCGATTCTATGATTTAGGGATTCCAATGTACAAGATGCCGCTCATGGAACATCCATACCCCGAACCCTATCTAGGACGCGATGGTGAGCGACATGAGCCGTGATACCTCGGCGAAATGGAATATGACGATGCCATGCGTTATGTTTACTGATTCAACTGTGAAAATATACCCGGGCTTACTCCCATTTCTCCCTTGGGCCTCGTTTGGCATTATGTTTTGCTTATAGCACTTCCTATACTTATAGTCATACCATACCCATCAGCTCGTTGCGACAAGACAGATGCTCGTGACCAACCTGAATATATATACCTTATTTGCCAAACTCAATTCGTACCCTACCGCACTAAGCATTTAGTAGACCACGCTTTATAATGCATTTTACTGGCTCCTCTTTTCATCGAACAGCACCTCGACTGCAAGTCTTTGGTAGTATAGTGGTCAGTATGCGAGCTTGTCATTGGATTTCCAATCACAATAACCGCTCGAGACCGGGGTTCAATTCCCCGCCAGAGAGTAACTGACGTGCTTCACGATCTTTTTTGATGTTTTGGTGTCCTGGGGAAGAACCCTACAGAGCATCTGGCGGCTCTGCATTATTTTTTTTTTTTTGTATATTGCAAATTGCAGCTCGCCGTTCTCTCTCCCCATATCAAAGCATCATTTTCATCATATCATATTCAGCTCTCGTACAGTTTGTTTGGGTTCAGGTTGTAGCAATTTGACTCTGTGTCGCTGGCTTTACACCCATATACGATACGTTTTGCCCAGCATGTGACCTAGTATAATCAAACTGCAAATGCCTATTCTTGAGCAACGATAGAGGCTTTATTTTTCGACGCAGAGGAAAGAGAAAAGCAAATTTCGTGATTCAAATAACTGAAGATGCCGTGTACCAGTTTTGGAGAGAGCCAACCGCGCAGTCTTCTGGTGGAGATAATGCCTCTTTTCTTTTTTTGAGACCGCCGGAGCTCAGTGGGGCTACCGCGGGGCAGAACCCCGCCATTCCTGCCCCCAAAAGCGACGCGTAAAGAGGTTACTCCTGTCGCGTCAAGCAATTGCATTCCTAGAAGCCTCGACCGGCGGTTACCATTTGTGATTTCTGAATATAGGGAACATACCGCCATAGCACTTACGAAGTTAACATTATACAATCCAATTGACTGCAACATCTGATCTCACCTGTTCTACGCCCAAGCCAGCGCAGACAATGGCGCCCCCAACCATCCTCGCCCACAAGTCCGCCTTCCTCTCGGCGCAAACCCTCCAGCTATCGCAGAACCTCGCGCCCTCGGGCGCCTGGCGCAACCACGTCCACGAGGACGCCGAGAACCAAGCGACCGTCACCGAGAAAGCCGTCGACGACGCGCTCTACCGCCTCAACCACGCCCTCCAACAGCACGCGCGCCGGGTGTACGCGCCGCAAGCCACGCGCCACATCGCCGAGCAGATCGACCAGCTCTTCCTCGACATCAACAAGGACGTCGATGACGACCCCGCGGACGGAGATGATGAGGAAGGGAACAATGTGCAAAAGGGGGATGAACTGAGGCAAGGCGCCGACTTCAGTGAGTGGCCGTTTTTGCCCCTCTGCTTCTAAGCCTAGGATATTCACTTACACCTCCCAGCATCCGACTCCGCCATCGCCGCCCTCCCGCCGACCTGGGACCAGATCGACGCCCACGAGACGCAATCGCGCCCGGCCGAGGCCGCCTACTACGACGAAGTTCAAACCCGGCTCACCGAGCTGTCGGCGCGGCGGGCCGAGACGCGGGCGCGCGTGGAGCGGCTGCGCGCCATGCAGAACCTGCTGCAGCCCTTCCGCGGCAGCGACGCTGGCGCCGATAATGACATCGACAATGGCGATGGGAATCCGAACAAGAAACTGCAGGAGAACCTGGTGACGCGCAACGGCGCGGTCGAGAAGGAGCTGGAGCGCATGCGCTTCCTGCTCGTGCGGGTCGCGGGCCGGGTCGGGCAGCTGCCCGCGCAAAACAGGGAGGAGGACGAGGACATGATAGGAGATCTGGACAAGGCAGAAAGGGGCAAGGTCCAGAGCTTGTTGGACTCATTCTGATGCGACTAGATATTTTCTCTAAATTCTCTTGCTGGGCAGGGCATGGCATGGCGTTGGAAATGGTTGGTTTTACCGGTACGAAATGATACCCCCTTTTGACAGTTTCTGCGAAACATTGGCTTCATTGATCGGCAAAGTTGTATTGAACTACCGTAGCAGAGTAGGCTGAATAAAATCAAGCGATGAACTGCAGTACCGGTATCTGGAAATATCTATACACCGAGTCAACGCTCGAGGGACGTGGAAAGCAGAATCAACGTTTAAATACTTTTTTAACGCCTTAATTTTTTAACACTGGAATAACTGTTTAATCCAGTGTCAACTAATTTTCAAAAGTAATTCGAGAAGCGTTTATTCCAGTGGACAGTTGAACTACAGTTGGCTTAATTATTTCGTATTCGGACTAGGTAGTGTGTTGTTCCATTCTGAAGTGATGCATAACCATACTGCCTAAAGCATATCCCTCATCATACTCCTTTGTGCTCCCTAGGTCCCCAGCAGTTTATCCACGCACCAGTCCCGGAACCGGTCAAGCAGCCTTGTCGTTAGCAGGGACAATGCTCTTCTTCCGCCGCTCGCTATCGCCAACAAGAGTAGCATCCTTCGAAGAGTCGTCGACGTCGAGCCCCTGCTCCATCTTGTCGTTGGGCGTCTCCGAGCCTTCCTCGCCGTTGTTGCTTTCGCCGTCCTCGCGGCCCTCCTCCGGGTCGGAGCCTTTGTTGTCGGCTTCGTCCTTCTCCGTCTTGCCGTCGTCGTCGTGGCCGTCGCCTTCTTTGGCTTCCTCGCCGTTGTTCTTTTTGTCGCCGTTGCCGCCATCCTGCTTGTAGGGGTTCGGTCGGACCACCCGGAGCTGGACGCCCTCCTTGTCTCGGTCTTCCTCGGAGACCTTGTAGTAAACGCGCAGTCCAATAGTCGCCACGGCGTTCCAAGGGTTCTTCTCGAAGTCGTCTTCAGGCTCGGGCTGCGGGATGGGCGGGGGTGCGACGGGAGGGGGCGTGGGCATGCTCGCTTTGCGTTCCATTATTATCTCGAGCTCACGATCCGAGATATCAGAAACAGAAGAGACGTCTGACTCGTCCGAGGACTCCTCCTCTGAAGATGATACTTCAGTGTCAGGTTGGCCCGCATCAGAAGTTTGGGTAGCCTTTGCACAATATGCATCGACGCACTCGGCAACGGCTGGCTGACTTTGCGGTTCTTTGCTCTCATCAGTAACGGCCGTAGAAACATTCAGACCTGTTTCCCCGGTAGCAGACTGCTCGGTTGCCTCTGACGTCTCGTGAGTCAGTGACGCCTCCGATGTGGGTGTCTTGTCCCCCTCAGTCCCAGATTCGGAGCCCTTTGACAATGGGCTTTTGGGATCCTCAGGCTCGACCTCGGCTTTAGGCGACACGATCTGAACCCATTTTTCCTTCGAGGAAGACTCGGCGGCCTGCTTTTCAGATTCACCAGCACTCTCAGAGGTAGCCTTTTGCTTGGCAGCAGCAGCTTTGGCCTCCTTCTTTACGCGTTTTTTCTCCTCGTGCCGCGCCTTCTTGGCCTCCTCCTTGGCCTTATTCTTGGCCTTCCGCTCCCGCCGCTTCATCAGCTCCTTGACGTCAAAGTACCGATCGCGCTCCCGCGCCTGCATGAGCTTCTTCTTCTGCTCGCGCTTCTCCGTCTCCTTCTTGCGCCGCTCAAACTCCTTATGGGCCTTTTTCTCTTCCTCGGTTTCGACTACTTGGCCTTTGCTGTGCGCTAGGTCGTACGACATGCCCACCGCAACCAGCTTGTCGCGGCGGTCGCGCGCGTAACAGCGGACCATCTCCTCTATCGGAAGGATCGACATGTTGCGCGTTGCGTTCACCTTCATGAGCACCATGTAGTCGCCTGCCTCCAGGTCGAGCTCGACGTTGACGCTGCGCTTCTGGCAGTAGGGGCTGATGCTGCGGACGACGTAGTCCTCTTGGCCGGCCTTGTGGACGCGGAAGTTCAGCTCGAACCGGTACTGACCTTCGAGGCCGCGATAGTAGCGGTCATCCAGCTGTGAGAGTACGATGACGACGGGGCCAGGCTTGGACAGAGTAAAAGCGAATTGTGTATCGTGATAGTCGAGCGTCCAGGGAACCGAAATAGTTGTCCAGATTGCCGTCACCTTCCAGTCGGCCCCGAACAGGCGAGTTCGGTCAAAGGCCTGATACTTACGAAGGAGGTCCTCGTACGAGATCCAGAAGGCGCCATCGTCGCCGAAGCGGTGGTTGAGCTTCAGCAGCCAATCGGCCGTCCACTCTTTAGACCCGTCGCTCCAAGCGCCCTTCCACTCGCCCTTGCCCCAAGGATTCTTGAGCAACACGAGCCGGTGGCCGTCTATCTCCACGGCCCGCATGACGGAATATGCATGGAGCTCGACAATGCCCTTGCGCTCGCCCCAGCCGATCCCCCACATGCCCGTCGAGCACCCAAACAGGAACTGGTCGTTGACTTTCATGAGCTCTTTGTTCCAGAAGTGCTCTCGGTCGAGGATGTCCGTAGTATAAATCTCCGAGGTGACGCCACCGGTGAGGTCCTCGATCCCCTCTCCGGTGAACCCGCCCTCGATGGCGGCGTAGTCGCCATGGGCCTTGGCGTAGGCCTTTTCGAGCAGCGGCAGCCACGTCTCGTCGGCGTGCTCGCACTGGGCAAAGTAGAGGGCGCCAGAGCCGCTCTGGTAGGCCTTTCGGTACTGCTCCTCCGAGTTGACGCGCTCGCGGTCCTCCCAGAGAATCCGCTCGAGGAAGCTCTCGTCAAAGTCGGGCTTGGTCAGGAACAGCTTGTCGTCGATAATCTCCGAGAACCACTCGCCATCGCGATGGAACACGAAGCCGTACACACCGACGACTTCATCACGTGCCACGCAGACCCGCTCAATGAGGCTCGACTTGTTGCTGAGGGTGCAGAGCGCGGCTAGGAGCCAGCAGTCGCCGTCCCGCCCCTGCCGCACGTCGTTGGCGGTGGGGCCGTCGATGTAGAACTTGGGATTCTCAAAGATGTCGATCACCCGCTTGACGCTCTTGGGCTTGAAGGAAGAGGTCGGCCGCTCGTCCCGCCAGTTCCAGAGCGACTCGAGCGTGTCGCGTTTTCCCCACTTCAGGTCGAACTCGAGATCGAAGTGCGGGTCCCGGTATCGCTGGTTCACGCGCCGGCACTCCTTGACGATCTTGGCGACCTTGGCCTTGCAGACGGCCGCTGCCTCGTCGTAAGATGCCTGAGTGGTGATGCCTGTGGCCGTCGAGCGGCAGCGCTTGGCAGCCCGGGCGGCATATTGGTTCTGCGGGATCACGGTGGTTGCTTTTCCCGGGGCTTTGGTGGTGAACTTGGCCCAGAACTCATCGATGGCCTGTTGCGGCGTCTGCTGCTTCTTCCTAGGAATGTTAGGTAGGACTACTGGCATTTCGGCCATGACGGTTCTAGTGCCGTCGCGGTCGTCTCGCAGGTATCCGGCTTCCGAGGGGGCGTATGTAGACATGATCGGTGGTTTAGGGATATGTGGTTGCGGAGGTATGATGATCTCACATCCAAAAGGGCCACAAGTCCAGATATAATTAGTAAAAAGCAGGGCAGTTACTCAGTTGGATGCCTCCGTATTGGGTCGAGACTGCCAATTACCACCAAATGATTACTCCACGGCTCCTACCAGAGCAGGCTGGATAAAAACAAGCGTTGAACTGCAGTACCGATATCTGGAAGTATTTCCAGACGCTGGAATAACTGTTGATTCCAGTGTCAACTAACGTTTGATTGGAGTGTAGTAACCGATTATTCCAATGTACAGTTGAACAACAGCTGGCTTGCGATGAAAAGATCCAGCCTTCAATGTTCTGCCCTACGGTCACTCCCCAAAGAACGGTTGAATGACATGTATGCAGGCAAGGAAAGAGAGAGAGGCATTTATCCATTAGTATTGCACACCGAGGGCATAGCTTCTCGGCGGCAAGTGTGAACCCCCTCCCCTCCCCATAGGCTCCAATGGCCCCAATGGCCCCAATGGCAAGAGCAGCAGAGCCGCCTCTCACCGGATTCATGGGCAAGTCGGGTCAGCCAGCAGCCATCACACATCGCAAGCTAAGTGGCCACCAAGCCGGATCTTGCAGCTGAAAGACGAGCCATTGGAGGAACACCCTTGTCGCCAGCCGGCAACTCTGCATGATAATGCGGTGAGACATAAGGCTGAAATTGGAGGTGGTGGTATGCCAAACAGTAATCACCCCTGTATAATTGGTTTTCGGCACTCCTTTTGTAATACTCCAAGGCGCAGATCTGGTCTTTTTTCTGTCGCATTGTTCGATTAATCTTACAACTTTGTATTGCTCTAGACAGCTCGATGGTAGTTGAGTCATCGAGATGGATGATGTGCTAACGCAAGGCATGTGCATTATCCTGGCAAGCGTGAGGGTCAGGTGATGGCCCCTCTGCTTTACCGAAGAGGATCGCAGTTGGCCATTCGTGAACAATTTGGGCGCCAAGATGACGATGATTTGACGAACATGGCTGGACCGGTCGGGGAGGATTACCTTTGGGTACTTAGGTGCATCGCTGCCTGTCTTGCATTTGCTGTGGTCATTGGCCATTGGCTGGGTGCTACAGACCATCATATGCTGTCAGACGGAAACATCTGCCCTCTGACTGCATGGAGAGGTGCGGCATGTCCGTCTTTAAGCGGCAGCAGCAAGGCAACTATACTTGACCCACGAATGCATTGTCTACTCGAAAAGGAAGCAAACCATGATCCAGCCTATAGTGACACAAATATAGATTGGCCCCAAACCTGCCAATAGATAAGTGTTCCGAATGGCAATTGTGTCATCCAAAAAGGGATGGCCGGCAGTTGGATCTTGAATGTCAGTATTAAATACTAGATACTAGCACAGCGTTACCACATCTTAAAACCCAACTACAGGACAGTTGGATTACTTGGATTACTTGGCAACGGGATAACCTCCCATATGCAGTAATGTCGTATGAGATAGCTGGGAATGGGATAGCCAGTCTTGCTTGATGGAGTACTTATCTGCTTACCAGTGGATCTCTTGGCTCTCGATCGTTTGGGGATCGGATATGGCAGAACGAAAAGGTTGGTAAGATGCCAATATATTCCGGTTTGTGTATGGAAATAGCCTTTCGGCTTTCAGGGTCGGAAAGGTTCCTGGCGCTTAGTGCGAAGCTATAAAGACGGATCGCGAACACCAACACGTTATCTCCCTTGCCGCAAGGAGAAGGTCCATCTTTTATGGAGATGGCAAGTCAAGCGTTCTTTCCCCAGCCGTCGGAAGGAAGTCCGGTCTGCCATGACCGAGGGTAATGTGTCCAAAATAGTGGTCGAATCCACAGGTTGGCGTGCTTTGGGGGGAATCGCGACGCCGATGTTCGCTCCATCCAAGTTCGTGGCTCGGGGTGTTGATAGCCCATGGTTCACTAACCAAAACCCCACCAGCCCACCATGGAACTTCACCACCCCGCATTGATGTAATGGTATAACCTATTTACCCTGACGGATCATCCCGTCAATGGGTGGCCATGACTTGTATAGAAAGTCGTCTGCCCTTTCGCGCAATGACATGATTCAGCACGTTTCACTCTATATACCCTCCTTTGAGACTACATCATAGACGATTTCCCAACTCCAATCCCATCGCGGCAGCCAGACAGATTTCTCTCCAACTTTGTCACTCCTCGACAGCTAGCAAACATGAAGCTCCTCTACCCCACCTCGCTGGTGCTCGACGCCAAGAGCCTCGAGGGCTTCTCCGTCACGCTGGTCCCGTACGACGTCAAGACGCCGATCCCCGACGAGCACGCCGACGCCGAGATCCTCGTGACCTGGACCAACACGGCAGACAACCTGCAGGACGCCGCGAAGCGCCTCACAAAACTGCGCTGGATCCAGTCGCTGGCCGCGGGCCCCAACGACGTCCTCTCGGCCGGCTTCGACACCTCCAAGGTGCTCGTGACGACGGGCTCGGGCCTGCACGACCACACGGTCGCCGAGCACGCCCTGGCCCTGCTGCTCAGCGCGGCGCGCCGCTTCTACGAGATGCGCGACTGGCAGCTCCAGTCCAAGTGGCCGCAGCACCTGGGCGGGCCCCAGCCGGACCGCCCCAGCGACCGGTTCACGACGCTGCGGGACGCCAACGTGCTCATCTGGGGCTACGGCAACATCGCCAAGACGCTCACCCCGCACCTCCGCGGGCTGGGGGCGACGGTGCGCGGCGTGGCCCGGACGGCGGGCGTGCGGGACGGCGTCGAGGTCTACGGCGACGACAAGCTGGCCGAGCTGCTGCCCCAGACCGATGCGCTCGTCATGATCTTGCCCGGGTCCGACAGCACGCGCCACGTGCTCAATGCGGAGCGCCTCAAGCAGCTACCCAAGCACGCCTGGGTCGTCAACGTCGGCCGCGGCACCTCGATCGACGAGGATGCGTTGGTGGAGGCGCTCAAGGCCGAGACCATTGGCGGGGCGGCGCTGGATGTGTTTGAGAAGGAGCCCCTGCCCGAGTCCTCGACTCTCTGGAAGGCGCCTAACTGCATCATCAGCCCACATGCGGCTGGCGGCAGGCCTCAGGGTGCGGAGGAGCTCATTGGGTCGAACCTGCGCCGGTTCCTGGCCGGGCAAGATTTGAGGAACATTGTGTAGAGCCATCACGAATACACTAAACACAAAAGAGAGCCAGCACGGATGATTGTATATTCTTGGTCTTTTCCCCTATCGTAGAGCGCTGATAGGGTGTCACTGAATACTATGACTTGTTACCTATATCTCATGATGAACCTAACAGTCTATCAAGTCGCTTTGACGTAGTTTCTCAACTAATCCTCACCGTCGTCGTTTTCCAGATGTTGGCTAGCCCAGGGACTCTTCCTACGTATAGTCGGGCCATACCTTACCAGTACGAACGGGATCGGGATCAAAACCACCGCCAACAAGCCCAGCAGACTGGCACCCCATTGATAGCCCAGTGATGTGAACAGTTTTCGCCCGAACAGGGGGAACGCGGCGCCGAAGAGGTTGCGTATCAGTCCAATGCCGGCGAGAGCGGATGCCGAATATACCTGTCCAAGTGTGTTAGTTCTGGGCTCATTGCAAGCTCCCCTGGCATCTACGATTTTCTGGCACTAACCCTGTAGGCGTCCTCGGTGTATTGAAATGTCATGAGGATCAACGTGTAGAAGGACCATCCCCAGAATGCCGACGCGATAACCGGAATGATGGCTGGCGTGGTTGCGTAGGTGGTCCAGGCGAAGAAGAACATCGAAAGGGGGAAGACTTTTGATTGTCAGCATCAGCATCAATCCCCATGCATAATTAATAAGACTAGGTTAGTCCACTACTTACTGACTGCCGCATACGTTGCCAAATGCAGCCGCGCCTCCGGGACCGCAGCGCCGCCGGACCGAAGCAGCTGTCGTTGGTAGTACCTCTCCTGCCAGATGTTGGTGAAGGGCCCGACCGAGATGCCAATGGCGATGCCGAGGAAGGCGCATCCGACCCCGATCTTGCCGAACCCGTGGCCCTCGGCGCCAAAGACCAGGTTGAAGACGATGTTGAACAAGAAGCTGAGGCCGTACAGGTACCCGTTGTACAGGGCGTTGAGGCTGACGATGGCCTCCGTGAACAGGAACCGGAAGGGCCGGGTCAGGGCGACGCGGAACAGCTCGTCGGCGCTCCGGCGCTTCAGGGCATTGGGCGTTGTGGTAGTGACGGCCGAACCCGCGCCGGCGCCGTCTTTCTTTTGCTTGGCTGCCAGATCGCGCGCCCTACGCCGAAGAATGGTGGTGTGTCTGGTCTCGTCTAGAACGAGCACCATGATCAACCAGAGTCCTCCGCAGGTCCCTAGCAGCGCCCAGAACACCTCCCGCCACCCGCGGTACTCGGCTACGAAGGACATGGCGAAGAACCCGGAGGGGCTACCGCAGGTCGCGGCCCAAAGATAGATAGACATAGCTGCGCCCGTCTCGTCGTGCTGCCACATATCCGCAATCGACCCGCCGAAGTTGGCGATGGTGACGGCGGCGAAGAAGCCACTAAAGAACCGCAGGACCATGAACCCGACCAGGCTCTGGCTCAGGGCCGAGCCCGCGAGCAGCACGAGGAATACGGCGTAGGAGCCCTTGTAGATGACGCTGCGGCCGAAGAACTCGCTCAGGGGCGCCAGCGACATGGGCCCGAAGGCGAGGCCCAGGATGTACAGGCTCAGGCCCAGGACGGCGACCGTCTCCGAGAGGCCGAAGTCGGCACGGAAGCTGTCGGCGGCGGGGGAGAAGCCCGACGCGCCCCAGGACACGGACAGGTCGATGGGCGTGATTACGGCCACCGTCAGCCATTTCTTCCAGGAGGGCCAGTTGCGCGGGTTGGCTGGGTCGCCGGGGGCGAAGCGGTCCAGCGATGGCGTCGAGGATGAACCAAGGAGCGGCGTGGCGGCCGAGGGGGCCTCTCGCGAAGCTGATTGCATCGTGCACCTAACTCTTGGGAATAATCCTTGGGTCTGGGACTACAGATATTACCTATTTAGGCACGATGGAAGGGAGGCAGGGCAGTTTGCTCTCAAGACCAATCCCAAACCTCAGCACATGATCAGGGTATGAGGGCTGCGGCTTACACGTGCACATGCACAGGCAGTATTGGGAGGGGTGGGCTTGGGATGACGTCGTTTTAGCTGCGAGTTAGCGGGGTCATGGTCAGAGAGTCGAAGGTCGTGCAACACATATCGTCCAAGTTCGTCGACAATGCGTGCGCGATCTTTTCGGTAAACAAATACACATAGGTAGCGACATGAGAGTTCAAATAAGCGAGTCAGCAGATATTGTACTGCAGGCAGATATGTAGACCGAACTCGAGTAAGAATGTGGCATGTTGCCAGCGACGCCATGGGCTTGGCAAGGCGATCCTAAATCCTACAACTGCATATTGGAAGATGATCAACTCGCTCGGAGTATCTTACCACCACCAGTGGGATCTTCGAATGCATAAAAAAACAGACATATGTGATTGTATTATCATACGTTCCACATATTCCTGTTCGGGGATCAGGAACCCCCATAATCCTGTTCGTGTCTCCGTCGTTCACTGCTTAGCCCCCATCAGGGATATGTCTCTAACAAAGTCGGTGGTCGGCAATCAACACTGCCATCAATCGTTATATCCAACACGGCATATCGGCCACTACATGCAAACCTGTCCTTGAAAAATGATGACCCCTGGATCCGAAATGTCAGCCCTACCTATCAACACTCACATTTGCCAATGCCTCCTTATGGGCCATATATAGTGCCGCCTGTCAGTGTCAAGTCAGCTTATTCCCAAGAGGGCATGGAAACCCCCACATCGGTGTCCGGCAATGAAACTACAACGAACCTCCGGACTTTTTGGGAGTGCGCCCCTTCGGTCCCGGACAATTGGGCCAAGTACCCTCGTTCTCGTATGACAGGCAGGCGCTGCCTCCTCCAAGGACAAAACAAATGTGCGCCATGGCGGCGGTACCCGTGGGGCCCCTTTGCTTACTGTAAGGAGCAAAGGGGCTGGCTGTCAGATAAATAAATGTCGGCTGGTGTCGCTTTCGCCTCGATTACTGCTCGGGTAGTATGATGTAAACTGGTCTGCCTTCACTTTTGGTTCGCGACATATAGAAATACATCAAACAGCATCAGATACAGATTTACATTGACGAATACCACTTAAGCTTCGTCGGGAGATACAGATTACGATGGCCATGTTCCAGAGAGTCCGCCCAGGCTACGTGCTCGGCGGGGTGGCCGCCGCGGGCGTTGGTTTGACTTTGCTGTCCCGGAACCTGACAGGCGAGGCATCGGCGTCAACGGGGGCTCCCCGGAAGATCTTTCCTGGCGGTCCAGCCCTCATCGCCCTGCCGCTCGAGAGTTCGGAGCTGGTAAACCATAACACCAAACGGTTGCGCTTCAAGCTTCCGGAACCCGACGCAGTCACTGGGTTGCCGCTGGAGGGTAAGTGGCACGCACCTACCTGATCTGGCATGATGTTGCCAACAACAGCAAGCTAGGTAGAACATGCAGCTGACACAATGAACAGCTTCATTAATCACATTCGCATTTCCCAAAGGAAGCTGGTTCCCGACCGGCAGACCATACACCCCGATCACCCCAGCAGGTAAGAACAGCAGCGTCATATCCATTCCAGGCAGACCTTGCTGATAGTATCCACCGCAGACGAGCCCGGCTTCTTCGAGCTTCTGGTCAAGCACTACCCCGGCGGCAAGATGAGCTCGCACCTGCACACCCTGCAGCCGGGCGACAGCCTGCGCTTCATAGCGCCGCTCAAGCACTATGCCTGGACGCCCAACCAACACCCGCACATCACGATGATCGCGGGCGGCGCCGGCATCACGCCCATGTTCCAGCTGATCCAGGGCATCCTGCGGAACCCGGAGGACTCCACGCAGATCTCGCTCGTCTTCGGCGTCAACACGGACGCTGACATTTTGTTGAAGGACGAGTTCGACCGGTTCGAGAAGCAGTACCCGGGCCGGTTCAAGGCGACTTACACGGTCAGCCGGCCGGACCCGACTTCTCTTCACCATAAGGGCTACGTCACGCAGGAGCTCTTGAAAGAGGTATTGCCCGCGACGGGTTCCTCCAAGGTCTTCGTTTGCGGGCCGCCGGGGTTTCAGGATGCGTTGGTGGGAGGGAAGAACAAGCCGCCGGGCATACTGGAGCAGCTCGGGTATGGCAAGGATAAGGTGTACAAGTTCGACTGATTGTATACCACCAAATACCTGATATGGTAGGCAATGTATCGGGCGCAACGTGTGTCAATGTAGGGATCATTTTGTAATATACCAATTAGAATAACATATCTCGTTACATTTCCTTATATAGCGTACAGTTCTCATATCATGTTAAAGCTCGTAGGTTGCTATCTCTCAAGCATCTCTCAAGCCCTCGTTGCCGCCCGCTCGTGGGTCGATACCCTCGGTATATGTACCGTGTTGCCGTCCCTCCTTGATAGCTGCTCTCTTTTCCGCCTGCTCAGCCTTTTTGCTGTCATTGGGGGAAATCTTCATGTCAGCAACAGTTGTCTCTTTTTCGCCAACATCAAAACAAAATTATGGGGGACGACTCATGCCTTTCGAGCTTTTGTCTCATTTCTTGCAGCAAGAAAGCTTACCGGTCCAAGTTAGCCAACAAATCCGGCTCCGCGCCCGTGGCGCCCGGCTTGTCCTCGACGGCGCTCGCGACACGCCCCTCGCCGGCACCGGCGACCATGACATCGCCCCCCTCGAGCTCGTTGTGGCGGCCGACATCCTCCTCCGTCCGGCCCCGGCTCTCTTCGCCCGCGGGGGTGCCCCGTACGCCGTAGCCTAAGCTGGAGGGCTGCGCCGACGAGATGTCGGACTGGCCGCCGGTAGGCAGGCGCTCGTCGAGACGCTGGCCGTGCGGGTGCGAGTGCTCCTTCGCGCTCTGCTCGGCGGGGTTGGTGGTCGCGGCGTTGCCGGGCGTCTTGTAGGCCGTCTCGAGGGACGGCTGGGAGGGGCCTTGGGGATCCATGGTGGTGAGTGTTATCTGACTGCGGGTGGTGGATGTGTTGCGGATGTAACGATGCAAACGGTGCAACTTGATGCGCTGCAAAATGATCCTCTGGCTGCGGAGGAAGAATTTCAATTTTGAGGTTTGAATATCTATACTCAGTAAGATAATTATGAGTTGGTTTTTGTTTGCAATATGACAGCTTGAACTGGTGAGGAGTTCTGCACTGGCAAACATCATTGATCGATCGCTGGTATTCCTGACGCAATCAACATCAATACGCAATACGTCATTGAGCGCCGCAGCCCTACCGCTAGTGGCCGCCGTCATGATTGATTGCTCAATTGACTTAAGTCACGTACAAACTCCCGCATCCCACAGAGTGGTTATCGCTTCCTATATGGCTCATTCCTACTGATTCAATTGGATCTTTGTTTATTGCACTTCCTTTACGCGGATGATTTCACGTCTACCATGTTGGCGTTTGGCTAGTTCGCGGGCACAGCCATTGCCGTCTTGTCGGACTAACAAAATAAAAAAGCATGGGATGACTGCGGCTGCTGCTTAGGTCCGACAATTGTCGTTCGCAACTATTTCCACTACCTTGTTGGTTCGCATCCACGATGGCATTGCCACGGAAATAGAAAACAGCTTCAGGTCTAGTTTGATAATACATCTTCTTGGAGATGCCGTTCTGATCTACTGAACAAGCTGCAACAGAAAGGGAACCGACGACATGGGTGGGCAAGGGATGTCATCCCGGTATAAGCATCTGTCGGCAGCTTGTCAAATTGAGCTTATTGTCGCGCTGGACGGCTGCATTTGCGCACAACCACGGATCCAAGGCCCGCTCAGCAGCGGGATACGGGTCGCTTTTTGATGGAGACCCGCCAAGCAGGCCCCCCCTCAAAGTTATCAAACGCATCCGCGCGTCTGGGCTAGACGATCTGAATGCCGAAGTGGGCAAGAAATATTCAGGAGCTTCAATTTCCAATCTCTGATTCTGCATTTGGAGGGGGCCCTGGGGGCCACTTCCGGCCCAAAGATTCTGCTCAATCGCACGGTGTCTGACGCAGAGACATGCAGCCAGTCCCATCCCTTGCATGCTGGCACGCGGAGTTCACTCGGCCGACGCCGACACTCTGAGTATCAGGAACCTGGGCACACTGGGCAACTCCGTGCTGCCCAGCTCTCAGCTCCTTATTCTGCTAACACGTTTTGTTTTGCCACACTGCGTGGCAGAACAAGTGACGGCGTGCGCAGCGTCATACTGCCAATATGGCTTACTGATAAGTTGGCTTCATGGGGGTGGTGAGCGGGTTTGAAACATGCCGTGTTTCTTCAACTTGGCCACCAACCAACCAACAAGAACCGGCCAGGACTTCCAAGCTCAGATCATTCGGGCATCGTGCTTGTCCGGCAATAGTATCTTCCCCCAGAGTGTGCTCATCTATGTTGTTTCAAGGAAAGTCCCAGGTTTGGTCGTCCGTCTTCCGTCGGTGCTGAAGGAAGTGCTTTTTTCTGTGTCCTTGCTTGCTTGTCAAAATAGAGCTTATTAGATTGCTTGTGTGGGTTTGCTGGAAATTCTCGGAGAATTATTCGTTCAATGTAATGTGTTCGTACCAGCCATCACATGCATGTGGGATGAGAGAGGCGAGCAGCGAGGGCCACATGCAGGTACCGGCCTGGCGGGTTCAGGGCAATCCGGTGCGCCGGTGACGCTTGGGCAATATCCTGTAACCAGTCGTTACTAACGACTTCAGGTTTGTGTAGCAGGCCAATCGCAGTGGTGGGAAAAGTGCAGAGAATTGAAAAGGTGTGGTTACACAGGCAAACGTGGCTGGCGTCGGTGCAGATAGTTTTGCTCAGGAGTTTCTTCTTGACAGCGGGTTGTTTTCACCCCAGCCCAAGATACGGTTCAAGACATCAGGGTATTGACTCGTGACTAAGACCAAGGAGGTGTGCTGGCCGGACATAACCTAAAAAACCAATGCTCATGTTGATGTTGATTCAATGAATCGGAAATCAGGACATTTTCCCAGTCGATCACGGCCGACCAACGTCTAATATCTTGAGAAAAGCCAAGTTTCTGGCAGTTCTGCTCAACGGATGTCCGAAGTCTCGTCATCTCAAATATCCATAGTTCACGGCGCCACCATCGTCTTATCGGCATGGAACCAACCAATCGTCGAAACCTATCGTTTTTCTTGATCACGCAAGCTCCCACTCTATTCGTAACCCGGTCGACTTAGCCCCCAAAACAACGAGTTAGGACAGACAAGTTCTGCTACAGTGGTGCTGCTACTGCACATCATTTGCCGAGTGGCATCGGGTTACCAAATGAGCTTCAATCCAAATGCACGAGACTAGCCTCTTGCTCATTAAAGGTTCAGAGGTTCCAGTCTTCTGGAAGCGCGGGATTGGCCAGGCTGGCTGTTGGAGGGCTTGGAGGGGTGGGAAAGGGGAAATGACGGACAGAATCTATCGCCCAATTGGTAACGAAGAAAATTGGTTTGATTTCAACCACCCCCCAAAACCCCCCAAAACCCCAGCCTGCATTCGTGGCCCATCAGGGTCCCCTTCTCCACGCCAATTCTTGTTTATTGGTTTTGGTGTGCCATGGATAGAGAAATCGACAGCGCCGATCAGTGGTGCGCGGTTTGGTATGAGTTGTCGCCGGCGAGTTTCAACTGCGCGATAGATAGATAGACCAGATATACATGGCGAGATATATACCGCGATTGGATGCGACTAGCGGCCGGGTCAGGCAGTGGCATCGTGTCGCATTCGGGGCCGGGAATGGGAATCAATCGTTTTTGTGTTGCCAAGGGGTTCCTGAAAGTCGCATTCTCGATGGGGTTCCAGGCTCGGTAGGTTGCGAACGCTCCGACACCTCTGATGCTTGTCTGTACACAATAGCGCGTTGAGACTGGCTAAGGGCCTAAGGCAAGACTGGAGTCACTACCAAACTAGACTGCGCGCTACGAGAGGGGAAAAGGATGAAATCTTGATGCCGTCCCATTTCCCCATTCCGGATGGCACGCATTCCCACCATCAGGCACCTGCGGACGTTGGGCAGTGGCGAGAGGGTATGTAGGGCTATATACCCGTATGACGTCTATCTACGCGGGACAACGAGGGGCGGAAGTTGATCACATAGACGCGCGCTGTATGTCACAAGAAGACTGTGTGAAAAAGCGTGAGAAAGCGTGACAGGACTACATACTTGTAGCACATTTGATAACAGCACTGGAAAAGGCACTGCAGGCGAATCGAGCCATCCGCGAGGAAAGGGGGGTTTCAAGAATGGGATTGCAACGTAAGAGGCTAGACACCCTGTCATCCATCTCGAACACGCAGGGATGGGGTCTGAAAAGATGCGATGGTCCTGCTGCTGCCATGTCCACCGTTGGACAATGTTGGCCCACCACGTCTGGGAGCAGCAGGGATGTAATGGGCGGAGAGGGCAGAAGAGGAGAGCGAGGCATGAAGAAAAGATGGCAAGCGGCCATAACTACATGCGTTCCGTACGGGTTAAATGGTTGAGTGCATAGAACATTCTATTAATATTGGAAAAATGTAATGTTCTACTGCCTGCCTGCCTTGTCGGTTTGTTTGCTTGCAATCTTTTCTTTTTGGGCAATACCCCTGGATTAGATCCTTCGAGGCGGGAGTGCCCATATTTGCTGCAAGTACATGGCATGGGGGAGGGCGGTAGGGGCATGGAGGGGTACTTTTTCAAGCGGTTTGACGGCCGCGGGTACAACGTCCACTACCACCTCAAAGAGGTGCCGGCATGTATTGAATTGGATTCAGCGATTGCTTGGCTGAGCTGAGCCTCTGCTGCTGGGCTGGCAATAGTGAGCCCCCTTCCAGCCGCCAACCACCGGCCAGACCGTGATCTGAACAGAAATCCGATTCCCATGTCGAAACAATCCAATAGTATTAGCATAGCCCGTAGGTCCCATTGCTCTCTCTTCAGTCTCTCTTGCCCACTGATTGTTCCAGTGACACGTATCTCGTCCATCATAACCACTTTTTTGTTATTTCTGCTGCGAAAGTGTCCTTTTTCCGTCCCAGAACGACTGGAAACAACTGAACAACTGAGCGACGGACCGTTATCCGGTTTAGGCCAGTCGAACCATCACATTCTGATTTGGCGACCCTTGCTGCTACACTTGTCTGCTACTTGCCTTCCAATGTTCCTTGCATGATCTCCTTTTCCTCTACTTCCCGACATGTAATAATAGTAAGCGTGTTATCATCGATTGAGTTTATATCACCAAGGGCAAGAAAAAACAGACCTTGCCTACGCATATACCCACAGACAGCAAGCAGCAGGAGACTAGCAGAGACAGAGAAACACACAGACACACAGGCCTACCCCAGCCACGACCAACCAACACACTGAACGCGCGCATCAATCAAATCAATCAGTACCTCCCTCGTCTGTACATTGCCCGGGCTGTACTTGCCGAAACGTGGAGATCGCGCGTTATTGAGCAACTCGGGGAGAAAGAGAGGTTATTAACGGGAAGCCGAGTCAAACGCATGAAAGTGGCAGAGGCATCAAAGTGGACATCTTGACCCAATCGTTTCCATTGACCCAGAAGTGGATTTGCCCTCGCGCTCCAAGCACCCAAGCTCTTCTTGCCTGCCTCCTGCGTGTGCCTGGTTTGGTTGTCCATGCTAGAGTCGGCCGGCCTTACCAGTCTGTCCCAGTCAGCAAAGCCCAGCCGAGCCCGTCCAGTACCTTACTACTTGCAGCATCGCTACACCCGCTACACTAGAGCAAACCAAGCACACCGCACGCACTGGCACGCGCACTGCTACTGGAGCGCAGCAAGTGCATTGAATTAATTGATTGGGGGTCCTCGTGGGTTCATGTTATGATCCGGACCTGGATACCCTTGATTTGAGATTGAGCAGCTGCTGGATGTTGCAGAAGCGCGAGAGAGCGAGCGACAAAGAAGAGCCTCTCCAATCCCCCTCCGGCGCTGGAAGATGCCACAACCACATGTCATGACCAATTTGACCGGTTCCACCAAGTCCCAATCTCAATCCCAATCTCAATTGTCCTACCAGAACCACCACCACCACCACCACCACGGCGGCTACCCTTTCACCAACCTCGATCCCAATTCTTCCTACTCGACGTCCACCAAACCACTCGACTCGGCTCCGACGTCTTCCAACTTCCCCTCCGTCCTGTCCTCCTTCAACACACGGACTCCCACGCCAACCAATGCCTACCCGTCCGCCGTCGCCCCTATCTATTCAGTAGCCGAGGACTACTCACGGCCTGACTCTGCTGCCACCGCTGACTCGCCCAATCCCTTTCAGACCACGCACCAGAAGCCGACCAATTTCTCAAATCCCAAGAGCTTTGCGTCGAGAACCAGCAGCCCGGCCTCTGCTTTCCACTACAACCGGGGACGGACCGACCAGTACAGTAGCACCTCTAGAGGCGCCACTACAGCGCCTAGTGCTGCCGATATTGGCGCTGGTCCAGGTCCAACGACCTCCCACAACCACGCTACTCCAAACCCCTCGACTTTCGCTGCACGAGCAACTTCTGGTAGTCGGGACTTGGGTCGGGGTTTTGATAGAGACCAAATCTTAATAGGGGACTCTAGCGACAATCGCCCGCCAGACGAAACCCAATCTCAGCGCTACCCACCACTACCTCCTCCTCACCTAGCCGTGACCGACAGCACCGAGGAGGGCATTACCGGCAATAACAACAACCCGGGTCAGGCACCATCGTCACTTTCCCTCGCGCCCTCAGGAGCGGCTCCCGTCCTCCTGCCCAGGACCTCTTCACTGCTGCCACCACCTCGCAACGTTGGCTATGCGGGCCTCTTGAAAAAAGAGCCAATTCCTTCCGAACCTGTCACGACGAAACCCCGAAGGTCGCATTCTCGAGCTAGCAGCATCGGAGTTATCACTGACAGTTTCCGAAATCTGAACCGTTGGTCCGCGTCCACTTCTTCGAGCCGAGCTTCGAACCGACCTGGCGCGACGATCGCTTCTGTCCCTGAACGAGCCGGACAAGATCAACGCGACCGGGAAAGAGGGGCAATCAAGGAAGAGCCCTCGCCACAACAGTCAACGACGACCAGTAGGCGTTCTACCTTCTCTCGGCGCATGAGCGTCGACTCCGTCGCCATCATAGCGAATGCGACCGATCCAATCACATCTCGCACGTTTGCAAACCAATCGCCCCGGAAGCTGAGCAAGTGGCGGCCATCTGACGGTGGCACCTTTTCGGCTTCATCTAGGTCCCGCGCCAATTCCAATGCGAGCTCGCGATTGAGGCCTCAGGAAAACTCGCCATCACTGACATCGGCCCCCGCGCCCAATCTCCCGCCCATCGTTACTTTACCTTCGCTCGAGTTCCCTGACGCCCCGTCTCCGGAGCCCGCCACTGCGAGACCTACGGACCCTCCAGCACTGGCGGTAAATCTGTTTAGTCGGATAGGTACCGACACCAGCTCACCCAGTCCACCATATTCTAGTCAAGGGAACAACTCCAGGGCAGGTCAACGAGACCATCTTGGGGATGAGCCAACTGATCCAAATAATACGAACCGAGGAAATTCCCCAACTCTACTGCCTGCGGCTCAGCTAATACCGAATAACACAATGCCTACCGAAAGCAGAGGCCACACGAGGAGTCGCTCCTCGAACACAAAGAGCAGCATGGACTCCACAGCGCCGAGGGACCGAGATCGCGGAAAGCAGCCCTCACAAAAGGCGATGCTGTCCAAGGCCCTTGCCAAAGCCAATACCGCAGTTCAGCTGGACAATGCCCAGGACTACCAATCCGCGCGGCAGTCGTACGGTGAAGCTTGCGACCTTCTCCAGCATGTTCTCGCAAGGACAACAGGCGAAGAGGATAAAAAGAAATTGGAAGCGATCCGCCGCACTTACACAAGCCGGATTGATGAACTTGATAACATGGTTCCCGCACAGGCATTTACATATAATAGCAAAGCGCTCCCGGCCCGGCCAGAAAGTTTGGAGTATAATGGCGTGGAGGTCCGGCCGTCATATGACGACGATTATGATGACTCCTTCTATGGGACTGCTACCACGACGCGCTACGGCGGCACACCGACGCCTGACAGTCGCAACCTGGCGACACCCGTACAGAAAGAGGTGCCAGCCCCGACTCTTCAATCCTCGTTTAACAAATCACCCGTTCGGCGTAACTTCGAAGGGAGCCTGAGTATTCCACGGGCCCAAGACAATTACATGCCAGCGCCGTTGTCTCCGCGGAGGCCCGTTTCACCAGCTCGGCCGGCGAGCCCACCTGAACCTATCGTGCGCCAGGATTTTTCCATGCCCGCCGATCGCTTGGCCCCTGCCATCGAGATGACAAAGGGTCACACCCGGAATCTAAGCCATGAGTCTACCTCTTGGCTGGACCCAATCGATGAGTCTGGTGGCTCGGCTGCTTCGTCCGTTCACTCCAGGACGTCTTCGCACGGGTACAGAAGAAAGCATATACGGGCTATCAGTGGCGATACGGAAGCTGAATTCGATGCCGCTCTGGACGCGGCTGTGGAGGCGGCCTACGATGAGGGCTACGAGGTAGCGGACTCGTCCGATGTGTACGACGACCACATTGACGAAGAGGACGAAGATGACCGTGTAGTAGCGAACGCGATGCGGAGAGTCGAGTGGGCCAAGGAGCAAGTGAGGCAGACCGAGCGGGAAGCGGCGATAGAAGCGGCGCGCGAAAGAGATATGCAAAGGCGATTGCAGGATGAAAGCCGGATATCAACCTACGACGAGGGCGGCTTTTACAACGGCGACAGTTCAGATGAGGAAGAAGAGCGCGTTTTGGAAGACATGACCAGGAACTTCGCCATGCAGAACTTCTCCTTCGACCAGCCCTCACGGCAGCAGTCAGGGACTGGTAGAGACAGGGAGTCGGATTCCAGTGGGGTTACACAGCGCACCTGGCACAGCTCGATGGGATCCAACCCGCCTCCAACCGCAAGCACCGTCCTGTCCACCGTCACCGAGATGCCACCAATGTCGGCCAAAGGATCTGCGCCTCCGCCTTCTTTGCCGCCGGGTCAGGCTCTTCCTCAGATTCCGTCGTCGAATGTACGGAGTCGGCGCTTGTCAGGACAGAACGCCAAACAGCTCAAGATTGAGACCGCCAAAGTCAACCCTCCGCCCCCGACAGGCCCGACGTCCGCCTTCCAGGCCAAGCCTGGCAACTATATTGCGCAGCAACGGGGCGCTATGTCAGCTACCTCTACGCGGCCAGGACCCTTCTCTAACCGGATACCCAGCTCCCCTGGTAGAAATGGTAACCCTCCTATGGCACCTCCCACGCCACCCTCACCTCGACACAACCGAGTATCATCGGAAGAATACGATGAGTTTGAAGAAATGCGAACGGATTCACCATCGTCGGCGCGGCCAGCTCTGCGGAAGAACCAGTCCTCATCCAGCCTCCGGTCCCAAAAGACCCGCCAGATGTCCGTGGCTACTGTCGATATCCCGGATACCCCCATGACCTCCCTAGGTTCGCGGCAGCCACCCATGCCTACTCTTCCGACGCCCATCGTCACCGCTTTCAGCCAGAAGATAACGGGTGGTTTCGGGGGCCTGTATCTGTTTGACTCGGATTTTCACTCGCCTTTGCCCCCCGGATCACCGACTTCTTCCGTCAACCAGCTTGGGCCGGAAGTACCATTGCCGCTTGAACCTTGTCCGTCCGATGCCATGCTCCGGCCATTTTGGCTCATGCGCGCTTTGTATCAGACACTTTGCCATCCGCGGGGAGGCTATATTACCAACAAGCTGTTCGTACCACGTGACGTGTGGAAAGTCAAGGGTGTAAAGCTTCGAGCGCTGGATGACAAGTCTTCGCAATGCGACCTGTTGACGGCGGCTTTAATGAACCTGGCCCGGGTGGACAGCAACGATGCGGACGCGGTACTCGAGGAGATGCAGAGCTTCGAAAACGTTCTCGAGCAAGTTCAGGTGGCCTTGACCAAGAAACTCGGCAACGAAGTGGGCCTACAAGGCATGACCCGAGAAAGTGGGGATGGCGACGCGATGCCCGCGGTGCCCCGAAGTGCCAGTGTCAGCGGCAAGGGGGCCTTCAGCTGGCGCAGGTTGCGGAGCAAGGGATCTGCGGCCAACATGTCCTCGGCGTACGGCAGCAAGGGCAACAGCGGTGGCGGTCACCCCAGCATCCCCGAAAAGGAAGTCATAGGCAACGGCTCGGGCACGCTGCCCAGTCTGCCCATGGTCGCCAACCCGAGCAGCCGTCCGGCCAAGCGCGACGTCCATAATGTCCAGTTTGATGGGCCCTATGCCCTCTATATGTTGAGTCTGGCGCGATTGTTTGACGCTGCACAAACAGTTGGTACGTATTTCTGGAAAACTTGTCCCCATTTTGACTTTCACATAGACTAACACGGCTTTGTTTCCCTTAGACCAAATCGCGCGCCAGGTCGATGATCCGGGCTTGAGACATGCGGACAAAACGCAGGTGGGCCTCGAACTCTGCACGAGGCACGCAGCCGAGTTCTTCGGATTTTACATTTGTCGATTCGTTCTCAGTGATCTCGGGTTGCTGCTGGACAAGTTTGTCAAGAGGGGGAGCGAGTGGGTCTTGGTTTAAGGCTTGATTTGTCTCTCGACGGACACCCGGACGAGGAGGGGAGGATTGAAATAACGCTCATGCGTGACGACACCAAACTCACAAAAGACCCAACAGTTGAGTCTGAGAACACACACATACGAAGGTGGGCTTACAGCGTGGTGGGGGTGGGAGAGAGAAGAACGACGGACGACATATCTGCGACCATGAGACCATTTAGAGATACCACATTGCTGTTCGTTACTGCCTTTTTGATACCATTCATACTTTACTTACTACTACTCATACCCTCGTTTGGGCATGTTTCAAAATTTCCATCGTCTTTCTCTTTCAGTAACTGGCGCGATGGGGGTGACCGGGGACGGGAGGGAGGTATATGTGCTATAAATCAAGTACGGATAAAAGTAGCAGGCGGGCGTATTTTGATGCTTGTCGAGCAGGATATCTGTATGTATAGCAGGCGCAGGGGGTGAGTGGGGGGCCACACCGAGCAGCAGTAACAGCAGGTGGAATATCTTGCGTGTTTGTCGTCCCGCCCAAAAAGCTGGAGGATGGGAAAACCCCTTCCCCAGGCGGCACATGTGCTTATCATCTTGTGGATGGATATGTGATGTATCATTGTTGCATACTTGTTCGCCTAATTCACACATAATGCACAGCACACACAAAGTTGAAGCTGAAATAAAAAAAAATCATTCCCAATTCCATTAACTTTACAGTCCTATAACTTGCTCCGTATCCAATCCAGTTGTTCGTCGTTTCCCGTATATGTACTGTTACTAGAATTATGTTTGTAAGTACATGTTCCCATTGCTTTGATTGACGTGTCGTCCCAACGTCCAATCACTACTCTCTGCCGCCCAACTCACAGATCCCCCATGAGACGCTCGTCGCCGATCCTCTCGGTGAAGAGGAGGGTGCGCTGCTGGATGAGCCACCGGCCGGGCTTGCTGACGCTGTCGTCGCGGACCAGCGTGTCGATGTAGGAGCCCCACGAGGTGAGGTGCTGGCCCTCCCACTGGCCCCGGCCGAAGTGGTAGCCGATGAAGTAGGTCGTGGCCTTGGCCGTCACGCCGTCGGGCTGGATCTCGATCATTTGGGTGGTCAGGGCGTGTTGCGTGGGGACATCCTTGAGTCTGTTTTTCATTCACTCATTCAGTGATTAACTCAACCAAAACTTGCTTCGAAGAGTCGGAGAGCAGCAATAGTAGAGAGGAGGGATTCAAGTATGATAATAACCTACCTTCCTGCGATCGTCTTGGCGATGAAGTCTATGCCCCGCATGTCGTGGTTGAAGGGGAAGTCGGCCGTGACGTCCGGGGTGAAGACGGCCGTCCGGAGGAGCTCCCAGTCCTTGGAGTCGAGGGCGATGCAGTACCGGGCTATGGTGTTCTTGATGGCATTGTAGTCAAGGGGGTTCATGGTAGAGACGGCCATTTTGACGGTTGTATAATATATTTTGTTCTTTTCTTCCTTGCAGTTGCCTTTTTGGGAGGTATTTATATGATTTGATGGGGCTCTAGTTGGCACGTAGTATCGAAGATGGAGTATCAAGAGATCAACAGGACCCAAAGTTTAAAGTATAGCGTGTTTTGAAGGAGAGGAAGATCGTGAGGACGGGGAAGTCTGGTTGGTCGGTTGCCACTGGAGCGGTGTGCCCAAGCTCGACGGGGAGCGCTTACACCTTAAATACAGGCAGAGTTTGAAGTATCACGGGACGGCAGACTGGAGTGCTGGAAGGATGTGACGACGGACGGGAAGTCCTCAGCGAACCTTGGCGGACATCCGGTTTACCGTTCACACCCTTTCGCTCGCGCGCGAAAGCGAAAAGGATGAGTGGCGTCGTTGGAAATATTGATCACATCATCCACTATCGTGAGTTCCAGCCGAGTGGTCTCGACAAGCCTCGATGAGTCTTCTCACATGTGGTGGGCATCCATCATCCCCTGTTCTAGACTTATCATTCAGGGTATTCAGGGTATTCAGGGTCCCTTCGAAGCTGAGGTGCGCCCTGAACTCGGTGCCGACCAGGTCGGCTGCCAATGGCAAACCCGGTCTGCGCGAGACCCGAGTCGCTGATGGCGTTTTTTCTCCCATGCCGTCGGGATGGAATGCACGCCATGCATGCTGTGTCCTGGTCGCACTGCACTCGGGTTCCCAGACCTCTTTAGCGAAGGGACGGCAGACCAATGGGCGATTACGGGTTGGTGATTGATTTATTGACCGGGGCAGATTGGGTATGCGTGATCTCCTCTCGTAATTCCGTTCCGCCTGACCGGCCCCAAAATCTTAGAAGACGGCAATGTTGCTTTTCTCCTGCCGATCTGGGCGTGGCATTGTCCCGACTATATATAGTATCCAATTGAATCAGGTGAGACTCCAGATAAGGTTAAATGTTCCCGGCGAGGGACCAAACCCGCCCACTTGGTAACGATGAATCATCATCCCGCTAATTGCCAATTCCAGCACAAAGTACGTCTCAAGCTTACATCACGGCACATCACGGCCTTTAGCACACAAGCAGTGATATGGTTTCCTTCATACCATCAGATTGCACATTCCGTTCGACGCGGTATCACTCTTTCTTTTAGTGTATCTAGGCAACAGCAATTCCGCTTAGCGAATTTTGCATCACCCGACGACCCGTTCCGTTCCAATTGATCCGTTTTGCACGCCCGCCACGTGGGTTGCCGTCACACCCGACGGCTTCAACCAGGTGTAACCGGCGTCGCGTGGTCGTGACTATACCGTCGCCTTCTCTCGCCTAGCCTACCTAGCCGAAGGGTTAAGCACCGGCCGAATTTGTGCTGTGCCGTGACGTGTTGTGCCGTTGTGCTATGCCGGGTTGGAAACGAGCACAACGCATTGCTTGCACAACTTTTGGATATCTCACTATCGGCTCAAACCAGGGCACACCCGTCATATGTGAGAGGGAAGCTGGTCGTCGGTCTATTCTTGCCCGAGTTACTAGTTGCTGCTTTACTCACTTACAGGTTTCGGCCTCGCCTCCTAATTATTGTCCCGAGCCTCAGCTCTGCCCGAAGCGGCTGACCCAAGCGAGCTGGGATGACTGGGACGCCATCGGCGCAACTATATCCCAAACCATTTCAAGAGGACCATTCCATCATCATTTAGCCTTTATTATTGCATAATTCTGTCATATATGTGCATATTGTATATATCAATCATCACGCCGTTGCTTACCACCGGCGGCACACCATCCAACGCCCGTCAGCGCTCGCTTAGTTTTCTGGCCACCCCGGTGATAGATACTGGTTCCGGCTCCGGGTGTCTCCCCATACATCCGATATTCGTAGGTGCTCTAGACCTGTGCCTCCCCTAAACCTCAAACTAGCTAACGTGCGGTTACCTACCGAAGCCGTCGCCTTGTGCCTCGCAACACATACTCGCTTCCCACGTTCCCCTGAGACAAGGCATCTCACACAAAGCCTTGTTCCGATATCCAGGGCAACAACAAAGAGAGGCGCCATATATATATAGTTCGTGAGAAATCCTTCCTGTATTGGTATCGGTAGCGCTATCTTCCAGTCGACGAAGCAATTAGGATATATAGACCGATATCATAAGATCATGTCAAATACTGAGAAAGGGACCCCCCTAAGGGCTACTCTTCGAAAAGGGCCACAGGACGAGGATGAAGATTATGAACACAATGTCCAGATGATGTTGGACCAGAACTTTGACGATTGGCCCAACGAGGCCGGTGTAAGTTACCCCCTACATGTATGCACAATCAGATAGCTAACCTCTACCTGCGCAGTTCGAGGGACTGACAGAGGTCCGAGGTCCCATAGACCTCCAAGTTCAGGGCTCGATCCCATCCTGGGCAGCCGGGACCTTGTACAGGACCGGTCCCGGTGGGTTCGAAGTCGAGACGGCGCAAAACAGTACTTTCCGTGTCAGTCACTGGTTCGATGGGTTTGGCCAATCTCACAGGTTCACCATCATTCCGGGCGAGAACGGCAGCACAGCAAGGGTCGAGTATGCGTCCCGATGCCAAACCGAAGAGCTGGTGGAAGAGATCCGACAGAACGGGAAGCCCAACGGTTTCACCTTCGCCCAAAGGCAAGATCCCTGCGTAGGCTTGTTCGGGAAGATGATGACGGTGTGGAAAATGCCGTTCCCCAAGAACGGGCCGCGTCTGGATAACATAGCCGTCACAGTACAGCCGAACGTGCCTGGGTTGGGATCCCAAGCGGCCAACAGCAGCACGCAGCAGACGTCGCGGGGCCACAGAGCAACGGCCACTAACCTATGGCTCACGACCGACAGCTGCAATCTGAAGGAGATGGACCTCCAGACCCTGGAGCCCATCGGCTTCGCGGCGCAGGAGAAGGTGCACCCCTTACTCAAGGGCCCCCTCAGCTGCGCCCACGCCCAGCGCGACCCGACGACGGGCGACCTGTACAACTACAACCTCGACTTCGGCCCCGTGGCCACGTACCGGGTGTTCCGCATCAACGCGGCGACGGGCACGACCGACATCATCGCCACCATCCGCCAGTCCGACGCCAAGCCCGCCTACATGCACTCCTTCTTCATGTCCGACTCCTTCGTCATCCTCTGCATCCCCTCCACCCACCTCGCCGTCATGGGCCTGCACATCCCCTGGCAGCGCAACATCGTCGACGCCATCGAGCCCTTCGACGAGTCCAAGAAGTGCAAGTGGTTCGTCATTGATCGCAGGGGGGACCGCGGCGTCGTGGGTATCTACGAGACGCCCGCGGGTTTCCATTTTCACAGCGTCAATTCGTTCGAGGAGGTCGAGGAGGAGACGGGCGATACGTTGGTCTATTGCGATGTGATTGAGTACCCCTCACTCGACATCATCCGCAGCTTCGAGCTCGACGTGCTGCTGCGGCGGGACGGCGGGGCCGAGGCCTTCTGGGGCGACGAGAAGCGCAACCGGAATACACAGTCCCGATTCGCGAGGCACAAGTTCCGAATTCCATCTCAAATGGATGGAGGAGTGGGGAGCAACAGCTCAGCAACGGACGGGAAGGGTGAAAAGGTCTTGGTGATCAAAGCGCCCAGGGTAGGCGAGCTGCCGACCATCAACCCCGCCTACGCCACGAGGAGGTACCGCTACTTCTACAGCCTGCCGAACCGGGGCTACAGCACGCTGCTCGACGGCCTGGGCAAGACGGACCTCGAGACGCGCGAGACGCTGTACTGGGACAACCCGCGGGGCCACACGCCGGGCGAGGCCATCTTCGTGCCGCGGCCGGATGCCGTGGCGGAAGACGACGGCGTGCTGCTGAGCATCGTGCTGGACGGCTACGGCAAGAACAGCTATTTGCTCTGCCTGGACGCCAGGACCATGAAAGAACTGGGGCGCGCCGAGTGTGGGTGGGCTATCGCGCATGGGTTTCATGGGATACATACGCAGGTATGAATGTTATTATGCATAGTGGAGTGAATTACATATTTGGGATCAGTACTTTGTTCAAAGTACGTACATGTCAAAGATAGCATCGCGTTATTGCCAAGTACCGAATAGCGAAAGCGCCATAGTTCAGCTGAGATGAGATGTATTGAGAAGATGCAGGCTTATCTACTGTACATAGAAACGAGTGTATAAGAGAGATATTCTTATGGCATTTACTTGCTCCTCTTCTCCTGTTCGAGGAAATAATTGCCAGAAGGGTGCGAACCTTTCCGGAACCGAGGGGTGGCCCATCGTATTCACCCGTATTGATAATGGCACCGCGACCCTTTCACCGTCCAATCAGAAGAGAGGTCGGGGTGCTTGTCAAGCTTTCAAGGCGGCGGCGGCGGCATATGAGTGAGATCTTGGCGAGGCTTGATAATGTGGACCTTTGCGGTCACAAACAAGTCTTGGAGGGTCATGCATGTGAGAGCAATCTGAGTAAGATGCAGAAGAGCGCTCTGCGTGGATGTGGGAGTAGCAAAATGGTCGTCTGTAGTGAGCTGTGTATCTGACGGCATGAGGTGAGAGAGGCTTGCGTTTGGTCCCCAAAGCTGCGCCTCGACGATCAGGGTCATTCTGTTCAGTCCCAGTCTGTCAGAAGCCTCTCTGTTGGATATCCTACAAGCCAGCCTTAGGTCTGTTGCATCCGGTAGCATGCCCGGTGGTTTCTGAGTGCTGTGTTCCGGAGTCAAAAGCACGTCGCATGGTAAGGTCTCGAGCACGTTGAACAAAGTTATCGTGTAATTGACCAAAGGTTCGAAGAAAACAAAACTTTATTGCAGTATGTACATAGGATGGTCTAGCTATATACACTATGCAACCACATATTATTTGATCATCGCCGTCGTAACATGTCCGTAAGCAAAACCGCAGATAAGATCTCAGGGCTCGGCCGGCCTGGTATCAGGCACATCCGAGTTCATCGTGAGATCCGCCTCCTCGAGGGGAATGAGCAGTTTAGACCGCGTTATCACCAGATGCCCGATCCAGGCTCCAATGACCACAAGGAAGCCCAGGATGCCCCGGAAGATGGACTCGGCATGACTCTCGTCCTCGTTGGGCACCGGCGGGATGACCGCGGTGACAATCTGGCTGACGAGGGCGAAGGCGAAAATGACAATGGCCACCACGCTGCCCCAGGTGCCGACGGGAGATCGCCACGTCAGCTCGCTGAGCTCCTTGCCTTGCTTCTTCATGGCGCCGCGCATGCGAAGATGCGCCAGGCAGATGCTCAGCCAGGTGAAGTAGTTGCTGGCCGAGGCGAGCGCCAGGAGCCACTCGAAGATCTCGCCGCCGCTGGGCGCCGCATTGATGAAAGCGAGCAGCGACACGGCGAAGACGACCATCAGCGAGTAGAGCGGGATGCCCTTCTTCTTGGTGGTCCGCGACAGGAAGCGGGGGCCCATGCCCTGGGCGCAGATGGCACGGAGGGCGCGGGACGAGGCAAAGATGCTGGCGTTGGCCATGCTGAAGACGGAGATGAGGATGACGGCGTTGACGAACGAGGCCAGGCCTGGTATGCGCGCCTGGTGGATGGCCAGCACGAACGGCGACGTCTTGCCGAGGTGCGAGAACTCCTTGAAGGTATCGGGGCCGATGACCAGACCGGCCATGAACAGAGACAGGACGTACAGGATGAGGATGCGCCCGCCCACAATCTTGGAGGCCAACGGCATCACCCTGACGGGGTTCTTGCATTCGGCGACAGTCAAGCCCAGCATTTCGGTACCACCATACGCCAGGCCGGCATTGACAAACACCCAGAGGAAACCCTGGATGCCGTTCTGGAAGGCGCCTTCTCTCCAGTACCTAAAGCCGGTACCTTGTCGGGGGTCAGACGCCACACCACCGGCGCAGATGACAATGGCGGTGATGATAAACAGCAAAATGACACCGACCTTGGCCAGGCCAAAGGCATGCTCGGCCTCGGCATACCATTTGGCACCAGCGGCGGCGATGCCAAACAGCGCAGCGATAACCACGGGCACGAACCAGCCGGTGTTGGGGGAGTACCAGTATTTCGTGATGAGAATCATGACGGTGATTTCAAAGGGCACGATAAGCAAGAAGTTAATGACGTAGTTCCAGCCCATCGAGAACCCCCACGACGGCGAGATAAAACGGATGGAGTAATCGTAGAAGGAACCCGAAACCGGGAAGCTGGCCGAGAGCTCGCCCAGGGCGCACATAGTCAACCAGACGGCAAAGCCGGCAATGGCAAAGGCCAAGACCAAAGACGCCGGCCCACCGCGTTCCAGGCCGACCGAACTAGCTATGAGAAGTCCAGCACCGATGGAGCCTCCCAGAGCCATGGGCACAAATTGACGTGTCGTGATGACTTTCTTTAACGAGGTATGGGTTTGGGCGGTGTGGCCTGAGTCTGATCCCGCTGCTGAGGATGCCGTTACTGATTGAGTGACTGGTTCCGGTCCCTTCTCGTGGCTAAATGACGAAGCCGTTGGTGAGCATGGTAGGCCGGCAGGCGGCGATGCCGCCCCCTTCTCGTGTTGGGATGCCATGTTGGCGGCTTAATGTGGTCTGAAAGGATACGGTAGGATGGAATCTGCACCAGTAAAGCTATCTGCGAGCAGGTGTCTTGAGCGGAAGTAAATGTTATTCTTGAAAGAAAGGGAAGGCTCTCAAGTCTCGAGTGAAAGGGATTGGGGTGGTGTTTTTATTTCGACCTGGCCAAATTAGAGTTGAACCTCGTAGACAAAATTCCATATATCGGAGATATAGCAACTGATATATTCGTTGTCTTCTATTGGGCGGCTTTGCATCTTAGTTATCATGGTTTGAAGACCGGTTCTTCCAAGTCACAGCCTGGTCGAATCTTGAGGCGTCTCGACCACGGGGTTGCCGAAGTATATTTGTCAAGAGCGCCAATCAGGACACTCGCCCTGGCCCAATACGTTGCGTTGGTTTTCATTCAGTCCAATGGATATGCGCGATAAGCAATACGTTGGATTTCCGATTTCGCTGCAAACGTGCTCTGGGAGATAGGGCTTTGGAGTGTTTTCTTGTAGAGCGAAAAGTCTTCGGAAACAAGACCTTCATGTGGCTCCAACATGCCAGGCACTGACATCACCGCCGTGATAGGACTGAGCTGACACTACCGCCCCCTCAAGCTCGGAGAGCCTCCTGGTCGTCAAGGTATCGCAGTTCTTGGTCCGTAACTACAACAGGCCACACATGGTTTGAGAGGATAGCTGGTCCCTTGGGGCCGGCATCCAACCATTGTGCGCCTCACCATGCGACAAGACTGAGCTATGTTGTGCCGTCCCGTCCGGCCAGCGGCTAGATAACATCGTTTATCATAGTTCCGGAAGGCCACTTACCTCTCTGACCGGAACTATAGTAGTGAGTATACCACAGAGCTTCTTTAAGCCAACGACACAAATCGGATTCTAGTGACACCCAGGCAGGTTCGACTAATCTGGCAGTCCTTACACGAACATGTAAGTTCGTATGTACTCGTTGGTAAGTAGGTATCTTGGTTCCTAGCAAATTGTTGCTATGTTCCTTCCACTGAAAGAAGACATGTGCAATTAGACTAGTTGATAGTTGTCCTAGGCACCTTTCATAGCAGCAGTAATGCAGTAGCTTGCTTGATGTGACCAAGGGCGAGCGACTGGCAGCTGATAGCTCAAGGTGCGCTGGATATGGAACATCTGAAGCTAATTCGAGTTAAACTTGTTCCTTTGACCAGGGGGATTGAAGGGAAACAAGAATCAATGGATGTTCGGCATGTTGAGTGGAATCTCGCTGGATAAGGTGCGGTATGTCCTGCAGGTACGGATCGTGCGTGACTGGACGCACCGAGCCGGAGTTGAGTCCTAGGGCTGTGTGGTGGCCCAGTGTGGCAACAGGATGTGGCACCAGGATGTGGCCAAGATGTGGCCGCCCTCGGTTACCTAAAGGCTATGTGATAGCTACCTCTGATAAGATAAGCACCAAGCTTCAAGCTTCGCAGTGTAAGTTGCCAACCCTCCACGAAGTGTCGATCACTTCGCTTCATACTTAGAAGTCAGGCCTCCAGAAAATCAAGGCCGGCAAGCTGCCCAGCAATTCGTCATAAGTCGAGTCGTATTGGGTATGATTAGCGATTCTGGGTAGGTGAAGATAGTTTCCAAGATAAGATAAAAGTTCAGGTGTAAATAAATATTGGTAGCATTCATGAACACATCGGATCGACCCTCCATGATGTGACCTATTTTTTCATTTTATCGTAAATCGTGTCCGGCCGGACTTGTCTCTATAGCAACTTTGTCTACTCCCAAGTGGCTGCTGAATCGTGAGCGCATCCATCTGCCCAGCCATCCGTAGATCCCGTTCTCATTATAGCAGAGCCGGTCGTAACCAGTCTTCCGGCTCCTGCCTGAAACTAGTAATACATACAAAAAGAAGACAGGGAACAAAAGTATCCCCATCAGGAATCGTCTAGTACCCACTCTGCTCCTGGCGGTGATCGTCGCCGCCATCCTTAGCGGCCTGACCGGCATCCTTAATAGCCTGCTCATCGCCGCGCAGCTTGGCAAAGTACTCCTTGATGTCGTCGGCGCCGATGGCCTTGCCGCTCTTGGCGAACTCCTCGAAGAAGGGCGTGAGCTTGTCCTTGAGCTGCTTGTAGGCCATGACGCCCTCGATGGCGCGCACGCGGTCGACGTTGCGCAGCGCCGACTCGCCGCGCTCGTACAGACTCCCGCTGCCGTGCGTCGAGGCGCCGTCGTTGGAGCCCTCGCCCTCGGACAGGGGCGGCTCGTAGACTTCCTCCTCGTCGAGCAGCTGCGGATGCGGCTCCAGCAGGGGGAAGCACTTGGGGCAGCGACAGAAGGTCTCGCGGAAACCTTCGGTCATGAAGAGGGAGAACTGGCCTGTTGGGGCGGGCGGCAGGTTATCGTGCTTGCAGGTCGTCGTCGACTCGGAGGAGGGGGCTGGCTCTTTCTTGTCTTCTTCTTGTTCGGTCTTGACTGCAGCAGGAGAGGCGCGCACTGCCAGGGCAGGCTCGGCGGACTGGCCATCTTCGACCTCTTCGGTTTTGGCACGCTTGGGCTCAGATGCTTGCTCCTCGTCGTCAAGCTTTCGCTTATTGGAAGGCATTGATGACGAGTTCTTGTTCTCTTCTCCGCCCTTCTTGAAGTATATAGGGGGCAAGAACCCCTCCGCGCCGGCGCACCGCTTGATCCAGGGATTTGCTTCGACACACTTGTAGCATAGGAAGTGGTTGAAGTCGTCCTCGCCTGGGAAGCCTTCGGGCAAGGGGGCGTCATTGTCATCATCTTCATCTTCCGCCGCGTTCACGCCGTTGCTGTCAGGTGCTGGCCCGTCTTCTGCAATGGTAGGCAGAGCATCATGAGATACAGCCGCATCTGCAGGCTTCTTCTCGGCTGTCTTCATCATCTTCTCGTACCACCTAGGTCCGAGGCCGACAAGACAGCCGGGGTGGTACCAGTCCTCGCCGCAGCCGCCGGTCTCGTGGGTGCCGAGCCCCAGGCACTGGAACATGGTGCCCTTCTGCTCCTGGGGTACGTAGTCGATGGAGCAGGAGCAGAACCGGTTGCGGAAGTTCTGGTTGTACTTGTTGTTGGGGTCGGCCGCCTCGGAGTGGACGCCGCCCTTGGTGTTGGTCGCGGGGTTCAGGCGCAGGGTACATGGCTGGTCGGCGGCGAAGCGCGTGGTGCCGCAGTCGCAGGTGAAGTTGCGCTTCTGGAAGATCTCGACGAGCTCGTGCTCGCCGTGGCACTGGACGGAGCACGCGTAGCAGACGCCGGCGGGCGTGTGGGCAGCAGAGTCGTCGGGGTTAGCGGGCGGCGGGTGGCAGGTCAGGCAGGCGAAGACGCTCTGTCGCAGAGTGCCCAGTTCCTTGGTGCAGTTCTCGATGCTCTGTTGATTGGGAGGTTCAGGTTAGATCACTGTGGCATTGAAGACACAAGGTAGGAGAGCAGGGCGAGTGGGTATGACGTACATATGGGAGTGCTTCGCGCGCATCGGCCTCAAGCTGCATCTGGTCTCTGAGGAACTCGGCAGCCGTCTGTGAATTCTCGGAGTCGCGTCGCTTCCGTCCTGCGTCATTGGCCTCGCCTGAGATGGTGATGATGGCCTCGTTGGAGCCCTCAGGCGCGACTGTCGGATTGTCGGCCATGGTGTGTTCGGCTGTGATGTCAACCGGCGCAATTGCTTGGTAACCAGCTATAGGGATGAATTGAGTTCGCGGGCAACGACGCAAGCGATGAAGAGTTGAGCTGTGCAATCAAATAATAAGACAGACGCATACACAGCTGGCAATGGGGTCAGGTCGCAGCGGAACAGAATAGCGGAATGACTGACCGCGGAATGGGGATGGCTGGCAGGGGGGTAGCTGTGAAGTGATGGTGGTTCAGTCTGACTTGTGCATTGCATTAATTGACAGAGACGCGACCTCCCCCAGCCAGCTGTGGCAGGTACTTGCTACGACGCGACGTGGAGTGGATGGTTCTGTCCTCGACGTACCGGCTCCACACCCTCGAAGTACCTTATCTTTAAGTGGCACTAAGCCTGATTCAGCGTCTCGCGTCGACAGTGGGCCACTTTACGCGGTGTGCGGTGTCTGGCAGCCAAAAGACGCGTTTCACGTCCCCTCCACCCCATTTTTCGCGTCAAGGGCCAATTTGCAAGTTGCCGGGTCGGTCAATCCTCTGCTGCCCCCCTTTCAGCTTTGAAGATTCCCAATTCCTTTTGCGCCAACTTCACATCAATTCGTCCTACCCATTTTCTGACTACCCGATCTGCTGCTTGATCGTGGTCCATATACAAGCCAACACAACGAGTTTCTAGTGTGGGTTTCTCAAGATGAGGTATGTTGTTTTCTTGCCTTTTGTTGACTAAACAAGGAGAGGAAGCTCCTGGAACAAGCTGGGATAAAAGCTGACTTTGGTACTTATGCAGTTCACAAAACCCGCCCAGCTCGCCTTTGCGACACAACATGGGCTCGGCCAACCGGGGCGTAGCTCCTCGTGCGAACCGTAAGCGTGCTCGCACTGGCGAAGATGTCAACTCCCCGATGGCTGCCTCCAGTCCCATGCCTTCGTCCCCGCCGGCCTTCCCCATTGCCCATGGTGGCGATGACGACGACGACATGGAGGACGAGCCTGAGATCCAGGACGACCTGGATGATCTCGACGAGATGGCTGACGACGATGTCGACCTGTTCAACGAGGGCTTCGAGAAGGATTACCAAGGAAAGGACGAAAATGACCAGTACGAGGGCATTGACATTGACGATGAGGGCGAGTACGGTGATATGGAACTCGCCGAGCGAAGACAGCTCGAAGCACAACTGAACCGCAGAGATCGCCAAGTTGCCCGCAGAAGACAAATGCCCAATGCCTTCTTGCCCGACGATCTCGGTAGTGAGGTCGACCTGACTGCCCAGCCCCGCCGACGTCGTCACCACTATGACGAGGATCCCGATGAGGACATGGACCAGGACATCATGGACGAGGAACTGTCCCTTGAAGCCCTGCAGGATATCAAAGCTGCCAGTCTCACCGAGTGGGTCTCGCAACCCGCTGTCCAGCGTACCATCAAGCGCGAGTTCAAGGCCTTCCTCACAGAATACACCGATGAGAACGGCTCGTCTGTCTACGGTAACCGCATTCGCACCTTGGGTGAGATCAACGCCGAGTCTCTCGAAGTCTCGTACGATCACCTGTCTTCGTCCAGGGCTATCCTGGCTTACTTCCTGGCCAATGCCCCCGCCGAGATGCTGAAGCTGTTCGACGACGTTGCCATGGACGTGGTGCTGCTGCATTACCCGGATTACGAGCGTATTCACTCGGAGATCCATGTTCGCATATTCGACCTTCCCGTCCACTACACTCTCCGCCAGCTGAGACAGTCCCATCTCAACTGCCTTGTCCGAGTCAGCGGTGTTGTGACACGACGTTCAGGCGTCTTCCCTCAGCTCAAGTACGTCAAGTTCGACTGCACCAAGTGCGGAGTCACCCTGGGTCCTTTCCAGCAGGAGTCCAATGTCGAGGTCCGGATCACTTTCTGTCAGAGCTGCCAGTCCCGCGGTCCTTTCACCGTCAACTCGGAAAAGACCGTCTACCGCAACTACCAGAAGCTCACGCTGCAGGAGTCCCCTGGAACCGTGCCTGCCGGTCGATTGCCCCGTACCAGAGAAGTGATTCTGCTGTGGGACCTCATCGACAAAGCCAAGCCTGGTGAGGAGATCGAGATCACCGGTATCTACCGAAACAACTATGATGCTCAGCTGAACAACCGCAATGGATTCCCTGTCTTCGCTACTATCCTCGAAGCCAACAACGTCGTCAAGTCGCATGACCAACTGGCTGGCTTCAGATTGACCGAGGAAGATGAGCAAAAGATCCGGAAGATTTCGCGCGATCCCCAGATCATCGAGAAGATTATCAACTCCATCGCACCCAGTATCTACGGTCACGAGGACATCAAAACAGCCGTAGCCCTGTCGCTCTTCGGTGGTGTGGCAAAGGTCACCAAGGGCCAGCATCACGTCCGTGGTGATATCAATGTCTTGCTTCTGGGTGACCCTGGTACTGCCAAGTCTCAGGTGCTCAAGTATGTTGAGAAGACGGCTCACCGTGCAGTTTTCGCCACAGGTCAGGGTGCTTCCGCTGTCGGTCTCACAGCTAGTGTCCGTAGAGATCCTCTGACCAGCGAATGGACCCTGGAAGGCGGCGCTCTTGTGCTTGCCGACAGAGGTACCTGCCTTATCGATGAGTTCGATAAGATGAACGATCAAGATCGTACGTCTATCCACGAAGCTATGGAACAGCAGACCATTTCCATCTCCAAGGCTGGTATCGTCACCACCCTGCAGGCCCGTTGCGGTATCATCGCCGCTGCCAACCCTATCGGTGGTCGCTACAACTCGACGATCCCGTTCTCTTCAAACGTGCAGCTGACAGAGCCTATCTTGTCCCGTTTCGATATCCTCTGTGTGGTTCGTGACACTGTTGACCCCGCTGAGGATGAGCGCCTGGCCCGCTTCATTGTCGGCTCTCACAGCCGCAGCCACCCCTCCACTCAGCCCGGTATCGACTCCATGGAGGTGGAGCACGAGACGGAGCCCGCTGAAACTGATACCTTTGCAAAGGAAAGTCAGGCAAGCCAGGCCAAAGCCAAGGAGGGACAGATACCCCAGGAACTTCTGCGGAAGTACATCCTGTATGCACGCGACCATTGTTCGCCCAAGCTTCTGCACATGGACGAAGACAAGGTGGCCCGGCTGTTTGCAGATATGCGCAGAGAATCGCTGGCTACAGGTGCTTACCCTATTACGGTACGCATATTCCCATCCCCATTCTCCCTTTGCAGGTCAATTGTACTAACTATTTACAGGTTCGTCATCTGGAAGCTATCATCCGTATCTCTGAGTCATTCTGTCGCATGCGACTGTCCGAGTACTGCAACTCGCACGACATCGACCGCGCCATTGCTGTGACAGTCGACAGCTTTGTTGGCAGCCAGAAGGTCAGCTGCAAGAAGGCTCTGGCCAGAGCGTTTGCCAAGTACACACTGGCGAGGCCCGGCGCCAACAAGAAGTCAGGTGCCTTCGCAAGGAAGCCCGCTGCTGCTTCTGCTGCTGCCTAGGATTAATGCATAATATGGTGGTCGCTTGATTTGGTGGAGTAGGGCGTTCTGATGTTTTAACGAATCCAGGGAGATGAGCATGATGAGACGAGAGCGGGGCATTGGGCGTTACGATTCCCGTGTTTTGTTTTATGTGGTTACATGGCAAATAAATGACTTGACTTGTTGGGTTTGGACTGATAGGTATACTATTGATGATATACAACACTGGCCAATAGGGCTTATGGCAGCACAGAGGTCCGTGAATGATGGATAGAAAAGAAATCTAGCTTCTGTTTGTTCCCCCAAACTTATGATCCCCAAACTTTGACTACTGTGCCGGATGTAGCTGCCGCCGCAGTCTTGGGCCTATGTGCCATCGCTAATCTAGTAAGGTTCAGCGCCTGGCTACCCAAGAAAATAGGTGCCTTGAGCCGTTGTGCCTCATCTACCGCATCTTGAAGTTCACCGACAACCTTGTCCAGACTATCCCCTGCCGGGACACCACTTGCGGCCCCTGTGGTCTTGACCAAGCTCATCATCTCAGGGCCCACGGCTTCCAACATCGCACTGCCGCCAGCCGCATTGATGCAAAGCTCAAAGACCTGATCCAGATCCAGTCCTAAGCGTGCCGCAAACGCAATGCATTCACCCGCTGAGCATAGGTGTATTCCCTTGAGCAGGCCGACGACGAGTGCCAGCTTCTCCTCCTCCGTCTGCGTCTTACCCGCGACGGGTCCGACCTTGCCCTTGCCCTCCCAGTATAAGCGGACGAGACTGCTGTCGTCATCCGCGCCGTAGCCGCGGCCGATACCGGTGAAGTACACCTGCTCCGCCGCGCTGGTCATGGGCGTCGGGAACCCGGCCTTCCGGGCCTCGGCGGTGATGATGCCCGTGTCTTTGAGGATGATGGTGATGGCGCTCGCGATCGGCTGGAACTCCGGGTGCAGGGAGCGCGGGCTTCGGTGCTCGAACATCCAGCTCTTGCCCGGCGAGGCGATGACGGTGGCGGCGGTTTTCGGGAGGTCCAGGCCCAGGTGCGCGGCGAACCCGAGGGCTTCGCTCGTGGCGAGGATCTGGTTCGCGGCTAGCACTTGGTGCACCATCTTCATGTTGCTGCCGGCGCCGATGCCGCCGGCCACGATGTATAACTTGGTCGGGTCCGACATCTCCTGCAGCAGGAAGCGGGATTTCTCGATGGCTGCGTCGGACGCGCCGGCCATGATGGACAGCGTCCCGTCCGCGGCCCGGTAGGCGCCGCCCGACACGGGCGCATCCACCAGTTGGATGTCGCTACGGCCCGCCGACGCCAGCTGCCGCTCGAGGTCCTGAACGTAGGAGCAGGGGACCGTCGAGCACAGCAGCACCGCGGCGCCCTGCGGTAGGGTTGGCACGGCCGCGTTCTCGCCCTCGAGCAGTACGGCTTGGGCTTGTTGCGCCGTCGCCACCATGCAGACGCAGTAGTCCTTGCCCTTCACGGCCTCGGCCGGCGTCGTCGCGGCTAGTCCGCCTTCGGCTTTGAATCGCTCCAGCGTCGGGGCCCAGACGTCGAAGCCCGTCACTTTGTAGCCTTGCTTCACCAGGTTGGTGGCCATGCCGAAGCCCATGGCGCCGAGGCCAATGAAGGCAATGTCCGGCTTTGAGGATGCCATGTTTGCTGTTCCTGTGTTGTAATTCCGTCTGGATATTGCAGTGTCACAGTATGACTTCCTGATATGTGGATTCAGAGTGCTGGTCTCTAAGTGGCAACGCAGTTTGGGTCTCACTTCCAGTTGTTTCCTCCCGTTATCTTGACACCCAAAATGTATCAGCCGTTTACACATCCACCTGCCGGGTAATGTCGACCGTGGTGACAACGCTTTCCAAATAGGGGCCCACATATCGTCGCTAGTCGCTCGCTTCTAACCCGAGCCATGACCCGAGGACGAATCCGGGGCTTGGTGGTTGGGGACAAGGATATCCCTCATCTGGCTCCCCCGGTCAACTCCCCGACAATCCGAACCGACGTCGGGGATGGCTCTGAACCACGAATTACCCAATTGGCACATGATGGGTTCTCCAATTCCTCCCCCAGTCTCTCCTTCCCCACCTGCCGCTCTACCACAACAAGTCAGGGGTCGCATGGAGCTGACTACTGACATCACGAATGCTACCCCACTATAAAGACCCCTCAATCTTCATCGTTCTGGTGGGGGTTTTGGTCTGCAGTGCAGTCGTTTGCGCGCATAGGCAGAATGCATTCCGTACTTGGGGTGTTCCGGCAGAAGTTGTAACGGGGCGCTTGCTGGTGACGGGCTTGGCGACTCAATGGTCGAGGGAATGTTGTCCCGAATGGAAGATGCCGGGAGTTCGGCATTCCGCATTTGTCCAACGAGCTACTTGGCCATGCCACAACACCACCAGGTCACGTTCATCTGTGTAAAACACCAACGTAGACATTAGAGATAACATTCCAATTCATTGGAAAAGAGCCTCATTTCACTATATCACTTGATCAAATTGTTGTTCTCCGTGAAGGAACAGGTATAACCGGCACATCACCACAGCCAAAACAACAATAATACCTCACAACACGTATTCAAGATGGGGCGCCCCACGCTAGCCGAGAACCGCACGATGGCGATCCTGAACAAGGCGCAGAAGGAAGGGTACGCGGTGCCGGGCATGTGCTGCTACAACATCGAGTCCATCATCGCGACGGTGCGGGCGGCCGAGGCGGCCAACTCGCCCGCCATGGTCCTGCTGTTCCCCTGGGCCATCGAGTACGCCGGCACCGCCCTCGTGCTGGCCGCGGCCGCCGCCTGCCACACGGCCAAGGTGCCCGTCTCGCTGCACCTGGACCACGCCCAGACGCCCGAGCTGGTGCGCCGCGCCGCCGACATCCCCGACGCCTTTGATTCCATCATGTGCGATATGAGCCACTACGAAAAGGAGGAGAACCTCGCCCTCACCCGCGAGCTTGTCGAGTACTGCCACGAGCGCGGCATTGCTGCCGAAGCCGAGCCCGGCCGGATCGAGGGCGGCGAGGACGGCGTGGCCGAGACGGCCGACCTCGAGGGTCTGCTCACGACCCCGGAGATCGCCGAGGAGTTCGTGGCGACGGGGATCGAGCTGCTGGCGCCCGCGTTCGGCAACGTGCACGGCGAGTACGGCCCGCGGGGGATCCAGCTCGAGTACGAGCGGCTGGCGGCCATCAACGACAAAGTCGGGGACCGGGTGCGGCTGGTGCTGCACGGGGCGGACCCCTTCGACGAGGACATCTTTCAACGGTGCATCAAGGCGGGGGTCAGCAAGGTCAACATCAACAAGGGCATGAACAAGCACTACGCGCGCGTGCAGGACGAGATGAAGGGCAAGCCGCTCACGAGCGTCATCGAGGCCGGCACCGACGCCATGCAGAAGGCCATCGAGCAGTACTGTGTTTGGCTGGGCAGTGCTGGCAAGGCGTAGTAGTTAGATAGCAAACTTGTTCGTTCAATATACAATGAGACATGATGATATACTGCAATGACGAACACATTGGATGAAGTAACGTTTGTTATGCTTAAGAGAAGTCGTTCGTATATTCATGATGCTTGCCTTGAAATATATGTACTCGAAACCCGTAGACACCAGATTTGAAAATTCCCAACTTTACATGCCCTCCCTGAGACCCTTAATAGCCACCATGGCACCCCAAGCACCTGGGTCCGGAGGAAGCGCCTTGCTCATATCCGCACCGACGTACGTCGCCCTTCCCAACTTGGGCGTCATCGCCTTAGTTTCCTCAGCACCCTTGATGGCGGCCTCGACTCCCGCATCGAACTCGCCCGACTTCTTCATTGCCTTGGCGAACGGCAGCAGCGTATCCATAACGGTGCGATCACCAATCTTAGCCGGCGTGTAGCGGCCGAGGTGGTGCAGCGCAATGCCCAAACACCGCGCCCACAGCTCGGGCACGCCCTCGGACCCCAGTGCCAGGTCGGTGTTCTGCTCGATGGCGGTCCGCAGGGCCACGAAGAAGATGCCGAGGATGCCGCCGAGGGTGCCGCCCATCTTGCCCTCGACAATCTCCTCGAGCTCCTGCAGCACAGCGATGACGGAGCCGTCGGCCGCGAGCTTCTTGGACGGGTCGTCGAGGGCCGCCACTAGGCAGCTGGCGCCCGTCTTGAGCGTCTCGCCGCAGTCCCCGTCCCCCATGACCGTATCCCACTTGGTCAGGTCCGGCTCCGCCGCGATAACGGCCTCGCAGGCTTTGCGGAGCATGCTCTCGAGCGTCGCCGGGTCGACCTTTAAGTCCTTGGACTCCTCGACCACTTTTCTAGGTTCGGCGGCGGGAGGCGGGACGACTTGTTTTCTTCGTCCTCCTTGGCGACGCTTCGACTGGGAGCCTGCGACCGACTCCCAGCTGGTGTTGGTCCGTACATCGAAGAACTCCTTGATCTGGTCGACCGAGTAAGCGCAGTTGCGCGCCGCGGCGGTGACGTTGATGACGGAGATGGAGAAGGCGGGTGCGTTGAGCGACGTCTCCAGCTGACCGCAGCAGACGCGCGCCGGCTCCATGGCCCAGTCGCGCGCCAGCTGCTCGAGCAGCTCGTCGACAAGGGCACCCATCTCGAGCGGCGACATGCCGCCAAAGTTGCTCACAAGCAGCATGGTCTCGTCGGCCGGGTCGAAGGTGACGAAGCCGCGCTCGGGGTCGTTGGGGTCGAGGCAGTGCGCCAGCAGCGATTTCACAAGCTCCGCGGCCGAGGGGGCCGGCGAGAGCTTCTTGTAGCCCGGCTCGTTGTGCGGGCCCGTCCCGATCTCCATCTCGTCGCCCTGGAACATGCCGATATCCGTCCGGCCGGGCACGTGGCAGTGGTCGAGGGTGGCGGCGATGGAGACGATCTGGTTCGAGAAGGCGACGCCGAGGTCGTACACCTCGTCCAGAGGCGCGCCCGAGCCCGCGGCCCCGCCCATCACTTTGAGGACGCCAATTTGGCCAGCGAGGCCGCGGCGGCCGACGAGCCCTCCTTTCACCTTGCCGACGGAGACGTCGTCGCCGCAGATGATCATGCGGCTCTTGTGGCCCCGGGCAATGGCCTTCTCGTTGGCCAGCCCGAAGTGCAGGCAGTCGCCCGTGTAGTTGGTCACAACCAATATGGTGCCCTTGTCCGACGGCACAGCCTCAATGGCGGCGACAATCTGCTTGGTACTGGGGCTGGCGAAGATGTCCCCGGCGACCGAGGCCGCCAGCATGTTACTACCAACGTAGCCGGCCCAGGCTGGTTCGTGACCAGACCCTCCGCCGCTGATTATGCACACATTGGACCGGTCATAGTCTGTGTCGTACACCACCCGATTGGCCTCGTCAAGGTTTAGGGAAGAGTTGTAGGAGATAATGCCCCGCAGAGCCTTGTTGACGAGCCCGTCGGGTGATTGGAAGAGATGACGCTTCGACATTGTTGTTCCTGGACGTGTTTGCCTGATCTTAGATTGTCTGCAGAATCTCTCTCCGATCTTATCTGCTTGCTAGACCTCCTGGCGTCCTTTTGACAACCAGTCGCACATCCGATGGCGAAAAAGCCCCCCTGTATCTCACTTGACGGCGGTTGCGCTGGACCCGTTGCAGAGTCCGACTCGTTGACGAATGGCTTATACCAAGGGATTGCCTAATCGGGCAACCCGAGTGGTGGATGCTTGGCTAGGAACCTGGAGGTGGAGTATGTGGAGTGCCGCCGGTGGAGACCCTGGGGAAGAAACGACGAGGGCGACTCGAGTCGAGAACCTTGTGGGTTTCATGTCATAAAATAAGAAAGGGTCATTCATTCGCGCTCGGCTCAGCTGACCCGAACCGGGCGCACATATTGTGTCGCAAGTCAGGTCGATGGACTGGTGACATGGCCTTTACAGAAGCAGTGGTAACCTAGCAGCAGTATACGTGCGGAGACGTGCCACCCAAGCGTCTCTCTTTGGTTCATTCCCCTCACTCTGGGGCAATGATGCGAATATAGCCGCCTTCGGTTCTGGTGATGGGCTCAAGTACCGTGAGTGGGGGCAGGGGGGTAAATAGTAACGGCCGAACGCTTGGAACCGGGAGTCGCGATTGGTGCGTGACTGGGCATTTCCGGTCAGGCCAAGATGTTTGTGCCATGCCGGGTGAGCCATTTCGGGTTGCTAGAAGCGTCAAGGCGGTTTGCAATCTGTCATGTCCATGTATGTCCCTTGCTCTCCTATCGTATTCGACATGAACCGAAGTGACAGGATGCCATTGCCCACACCCAAGTATTTTTAGGCGGTAGACTTTTTTCCCACAAGCCAAGCAAGAAGTTCTGGAGGCAGTTAGAAACTAGCCCAGACTCTGGAAAAACTGTAACCACGTCAATATGGGATCACCAAAGTACAAGATCGCCATGGGGTGCGACGTAAGTTGAATGCCCCATCTTTTGTCCCTGTTTATCTGGCTATCCCTGCGCCGCTGCTAACCAGCACTTTTTTCGTTTACACACAGGACGCCGGCGTCGCCTACAAGGACACCATCAAAGCCGACTTCGAAAAGGACCCGCGCGTCGAGTTCGTCGAGGACGTCGGGAGCCACGCGCGCGAAGACAAGACGGCGTACCCGTACCGGGCGGTGGCGGCGGCCAAGCTGGTGGCCGACGGCAAATGCGACCGGGCGCTGCTCATCTGCGGGACGGGGCTGGGGGTGGCCATCTCGGCCAACAAGATCCGCGGGGTGCGCGCGGTGACGGCGCACGACAGCTTCTCGGTGGAAAGGGCGGTCCTCAGCAACAACGCCCAGGTGCTGTGCATGGGCGAGCGCGTCATCGGGCTGGAGCTGGCGCGAAGGCTGGCGAGGGAGTGGCTGGGCTACCAGTTCGACCCCAACAGCGCGTCGGCGGCCAAGGTGGACGCCATTTCGGAATTGGAGCAGCACCAGTAGCGATTCACCACTTACATATATCTATCTGCATTTACATGAGCCTTATCTAGTTGACACTCGACGGTCGATGGATTGCAATGCATTTGCGTCGGCGACTTGCTGTGTGGTCAATGTCAATGTCACGGTTGATCTTGGTGTATCTATCTCCATCCGAATCTCCATGAATCTTCGGCCCCGCGTCCCTAAATCTTTAGTGTCTTACCCCACTGGCTGCGGGGGAAGTCGGGGGAATTATGGGCTTCAAGACAACCATTTAGTCCCTGACTTTCAAAATTATCCCCAGTATATCTCCTTTTCCCTAATGCGATCAATTATTTACTCTTATTCTACTCTTGGCGTTAGACTTTTCTAGCTAAAGCCCCCGAAAAATTGTTGCACAGCAAGTCAAACCTCGTTGCCTCGTTGCTCCTCAAAAAATGACTACCCCTGCCCGGCGGAGGCTCGTAGGAGTCTCTACCAAGATGTACTTTTCAGCCGCCCGGACGCGCGACTACGTCCAGCAAGTAAAAGAACTCCTATCAGCATCGCCACACCTCCTCGACGAGATAGACGTCTTCGTCATCCCGGACCACATCACTTTGACCTCAGTCATCGCCCAGCTCGAGGGCACCAAAGTGCTGACGGGCGCCCAAGACGCCTTCTACAAGGACGCGGGCTCCTTCACTGGCGAGGTTTCGCCCGCCGTCCTCGCCGAGGTGGGCTGTCGCATCGTCGAGCTCGGCCACGCCGAGCGCCGCCGCCTCTTCGGCGAGACGGACGAGGACGCGGCCCGCAAGGCGGCGGCCGCTGCCCGGAACGGCTTGATCCCGCTCGTGTGCATCGGGGAGCGCACGCAGGGCGAGATTGCAGTCGCGGTTGACGAGTGCAGGGTCCAGGTCGAGGCCGTCATGGCCGCCGTGCCGGACGCGGCTGAGGTCATCTTGGCCTACGAGCCCGTCTGGGCCATCGGGGCGGCTCGGCCGGCGGCGGCTGAGTACGTGGTCGACGTGGTAACCGACTTGAGGTCTCTGGACTGCGTTCAGAGGAGGAAGGGCGTTACGAGGTTGATATATGGCGGAAGTGCCGGCCCGGGTCTTTTCGAGAAGTTGAAAGACGGCGTCGATGGTCTGTTCCTCGGCCGTTTTGCTCATGACCCGAGTCAATTCTACAAGACAATACAAGAAGTTGCGACGGCGTGAACGTTCAGTCCGCTTGAAGTTAATGAATGGGGGGGGGTCTGAGCCTATATAATAAAAGTATACCCATTACAATGTGTCCCTGATCTCGTGCAACCCTCTGCCTCCTTTTGGATATACACAGTGCAGTACCGGCCCACGCAGCATCTAAAGGCCCTGGTCCGAAGTATTAGGTAGATTCACAATGTTTGTACCCATGCAACTCTTGATGTCTTCCAGAATGCCCTGGGCAGGTAGCATGAACGCAATCGGCGAGAAGGTCTTTTGCGCGATAATGTGACCACAGAACATGCCATCCTTGACAACCCAAGCCCCTGAGTCACCACGAACTGTGAGAGGTCAGCATCAAACGCCATTCTTCCGTTGGTTGAAGTTATGATCAGATGCTACTTACCCAGGTGGCTCTCTATGATGATCTGGTAAGCTTCGTAGGTACGACATCCCATCTTCAGCATGACGGGGGTTTTCCTTAGCCAACCCTTCACCACCCCGGTGAAGCCGGAAACTATGGTCACCTCTCCGTCCTCTAGACGTGCGGTTTCAGCTACTTCTGTAATCTCCCATGGGCAGGAAGAACCCTCAGTTGCTACTCGATTGACGGCCCGGCATTGGGTATTGTTCAGCTCAATAATAGCCCAGTCCAGCTTGGCGTTATCTGGTCCATAGTCAGAAGCAACTACTTTAGGAGCCTTGACCGTGCCGATCAACCGCCCTTCTCTAAGGAGTTCATTGGTCGGTGGTTGAGGTTTTGGGAGTTCCGGGGTCGAGATTGACGATGACGAAGAAATACAATCGACTTCGTCCTTGAGTTGGCGTGTTGGAAAGGAGGCCTCGAGCGTGTTGCTGTCGTCATCCCTCTCTCCGTCCATGAACACCCAGGCTGATGTTGACTGCGAATCCTCCGAATCAGAGTCTGACTGCGACTCCGACTCCTGCTCCGTGTCCGGGCCCCCAGTAAATCGTGGCTCCTCTTTGGAGGAGTATTGTTTCCAGTTCCAATACTCAAACGAGTGCCTTGTGGCTAAACCATACATTAACCCGTTTATGAGTATGGTTCCTCCAATCGTGAAATATGCGTGTTGTGTATGCGAATTGCATACCAAAGCCGGGGCCCCACAAATTGTTTGCCTTTCTGGCGAATTGGCTTGGATGTAGACAAATAGCGGCTTATACGTGGGCACCGATAGCCTCTTGGTGCTCTGCCTGAAGTGCGTGTGTTGGATGATACTGGGTGAAACATCGAAACCGGGCACTGGGCTGCCTTGTTGCATCATACTGGCCTGAGGAGGATACTGCGCTTCAAGTTCCATAGAATCAGTTGTAGTAGCCACAGAGTCTTTCCCGGTCCTACTACTGTCAACCGACTTTGGAGTATCGTGACCGCAAATCCATGATAATATGCGATTGCCATTTTCGTCAGTCTCTCGTGCGTTCATGTAACCTCTTCTCAAGAGAAGGCGACGTCTGTACATCAAGCATAAAAAGATTGCCACTAAGGACAACACACCAAGACCCAGCCCGATGCCCAGTCCCACACCCAATGATGTACCTTTATGGCTGGTGGGAGTTGATTCACTCGGCCGTTTGACAAGAGACAGCTGATGCACGGGGTCGATGACGACAATAACAGGGTATCCGGTGCTGGATAACCATTTCTGCGACTTGAGCAACTTCTTCAAACGTTTCCTGTGTGGTTCGTTGCAGCAAGTTATGACGATTGATGGCTTGAGGGGTGCTTTGCAGGGCCCTGCCATGACGAGCTCCCACGACAACGAGGGATCCAACCCAGGCTTTGGCTTGAATAGATTCAGTAGTGTATCTTCCAGGCGGTGCTTTATAGAGCTCCAGTTTTCGACATCGTCGGGGGGTATTGGCAGTCTTGGGGCGACGAGAACGCCTTTCTCCAACTCTCGAATATAGGGTCCCTCGGAGTTGCTAGTGCCGGAGGTTCTGGTGCTGGGTATGGTTGTCATGTACGAGGTTCCCGAATTCCTCGAGTCGTCGGCACTTTTACTGTGTGAGGTCTCACTTGCTGGGGACGACGATCTGGCCACGAACGAAGCCTCCTCGCTTGCAGAGGACACTTCACATTTTAGTGTTGGAACTTCCAGACCTATGTCGTCCTTTATAACAATTGCAGAGAGGTATAACTGGGTAAAGTTACTCCCGTCAGGTTCTGTGTCTGGTTCAGGATGATGAGTGGGGGCCTTCAATGCAGCCAGATGGGCAAGCCTCTCGTTCGATTCCGCCAGGTCCTTATCGAGATCGTCTTCGCGCACCTGAGGTAAGGCGGTGTCGACCGCAGTGCGTAGAGCCAACTTTTCCGACATTTCTGATGATTCGCATTGGCCGCTGGCGTCTAGCACCTTCGATACTTCTGGATGTGACACCTTACCTACCTACCGAGGAAGAACTCGAGAGGGAGATGGACTTGGCAACCGCCTTTTAATGGTCTGGAGATCTTTCTGCCTTGTGCGCCTCACTGCTGAGGGGTCGGTTGCAGACCTCATGCAGGCTGGGCCAATAGTACCGGCTTGGTCGGCATGCACCACCACTGCTGCAAATCTACCTTGCCCCCAATTCGTGACGTACGTAATTTAAGTTGGACAAGGGGCCCCTTTTTATATGAATAAGCAGTATTCAGCCGACCATTCGCTGTAATTATCCCCCCTGGATGCTATTTAGTGTCGTCACCATTCTGCCCGCCGGTGAAACCCCCTTTTTCCCTTGACGACCCACAACCATGAGCTTTTTCCGGGGACCTGTCTCCCACCAAGTCAAATGCGACATCTCTCGCAACCTCTTTAATGCAGAATACCGCTCAGGTCAAGACCCGGACTGGGAGAGCTATTATGCGTACTTCGACAGAGAGCTAAGGCATCTTGCTATAGGTGTAGCCAGTTGTCAACCCTACAACATACTCCAGTCGCACCACGATATTATCCATGTTCATAAGATTATAAAATCCAACAAACACAACCCAAAACATGAAGTGCGAAGACTTCTTCGTGGATATTACGCCCAGGCAGAAGACAACTTGATAGAATCCGCCATAGACTTGACTGTCAGGCTGTGGCTCATGGTAAATGTCCGGAGCCAAACCTCGCTGCATCGCATGCCGCAGAAGCTTTCGGTTGCCTGGGACAACTCAGCATCACTAACGGACCTTGTCGGATCACTATTCCAACCTTCCCGGCAACCATTGGACCCTAGCCGAAGCCGATTGGTTCCCTTGTTCACGGCGTGGAGCATGTCGCAGCTTTGCGGTCTGCAAATCAGATGGACAGACAGCTTGGAAGATCATCTGAGGCTGGATTTACGGGCAAAGGAGCTCTGGATCTTCCCCTTCAAGGTCTTCCTGTTGAAACATATGGAAATGCAGGAGAAGGGTGGCGAGAACAAGTAAGTGCAGGCTACACGCAAAATATGAACCAATGAACCATGGAATCAAATCGGCAGGAACCACTAACAATTGGACTACGGTAGATGCTCCGTATTCCCCAAAGGGTTGTTGCAAGAGACCATCACCACTCTCAACCTACTCTTTCCACACTGGGATCCCAACACACAGAACTTCCTTTCTACTCAAAACCAAACCTTCCACGCAATCCCACCCTTCGCGGGGCCCCGAAGACTAGATCTGAACGAATTCGATTACTGGCGAGATCAGCTCACCGAGCTATACGAGCGCGTGTATCTTGCTCCGGCCGATAGCTGGCGCCAGCTTTGGGCTGATCGGCGGAACCCACATCAGTGGTGGACGTTCTGGGTAGCGGTGGTCGTGCTTGTTTTGTCGGTGATATCCTGCGCCGCTTCTGTCATCCAGGCTTGGGCGTCGATGAAGGCGTTGAATCTGCAGCTTACATCGGACGCTGCGTAGCATTCGTAGGGCGGACGTACCTCAATGCTCACAGCTATTAGCATTGCCCCCGACAACAATAGAGTTATCTCGCGATAGTCAATGCCCCTCCGCAAAGTGTACGAATATGCTATTGTGACAGTTTTAGTGTTAAATGATCGCAAGATCTAGAGCTCACCCAGGGTGACACGTATGGTCACGCCAGGTAAGGGGTATGTGTAATAAACAGCGAAAGTGATTGCCTATAAGACATGGGACTACGGCGGGTCCAATCTTATATCTCTCCGTTCCGAGTCCGCCTCCATGCTATAGGCATGCAGAATAAGGAGTTTCACGGTTTATAGGACTTATGTTTCTGATAACGGGAGTCGGAAGTAATATGTCGCCTGCACGGGCCGTTTCCGAGACGCCATCCTAGAGACCTCCGATTGTGACGGAAGCAGCAACAGCGCACTAATTAACGCGACAGGTCCGAATGCAGACGTATGACTGGCACATAACCCCTAAGAAGCCCTAAACCTTCCGCATGACGTTGCCGACACCGATGGCCAGCTTCAGCCTCCGTTTCTTTTCGGACAGGTTCCCATCAATCGAGTGCCCCAGCTCACGCAACAAGGCATTGGTTTCTTTGGTTACTATATATTAGCATGGCGTATGCTCGCTTATAGTAAGGATGGGTATATACTTACTAGTCCTAGGTTTTATAATAATATTATATTATATATATTAATAAAAAACGCTTTAAATAATTCCGAAAAGATTAATATAATTACGTTAATAATTATTAAATTTATAGTTTTTTAAAAAAGTAATTTTTATAACCTAGAAATTATAATCGCTTTAAATAAATTTAATTTTAAAATATTAAATATTATATATAATAATAAATTTCTTAAACCGTTATAATATATAACTTTTTATATATATAATTATTTTATTATATTTAATAAAAACGATAATAATAAATTTTATAAAATATATTAAATAATAAAAGGTATATTTATATATATATAAAATAGGAAAAAAGCTTTAAAAAACGCGGAGCTTTATTAATATAATAAACGTTAATATAAAAAAGTTATAAATTAATTAAATATATTAAAAGGGAAAAAAAGCCGGTATTAATAAATAGGAATTAATATATAATTAACGAATAATCCTTTAATCGAATAAGTTATTATCGATTAAGCTATTTATTAATTATTATATAATTAATTAAATTATATAATTATTTTACTTTTTAATTAATAAATTAATTTAATAATATATATATTATAAATAAAATATAAAATTTTTAATTAATATATTATAATATTAATTAAAAGACCTCCTTTGTAAATATAAAATCTTTTAATTAGTAATATTTATAACTTTATTAAATTAATTTATATAATAATATTTAAATTATATTAATTTATAAATTAAATTAAGGTTTTTTATTAGAATTTATATAAAAGGGTTATTTATTTAATAAAGGATAATAATAAAAAGAATAAATTATTAATTAAATCTTAAATAAAATAAAATATTTTATATTAAAAATAAAAACTCTTTTTTATAAAAGTAATAATTAATCTTTTTATTATTATAATAATCTTTATATTTTAATTTTATAATTATATTATTAATAAATAAACCTTTTCTTTTAATCTTATAACTTTATTTAATTTTATAATTATATTTATATTATATTTTAATTTTTATATTTAAATTATAACGTTTAATAGATTAAAAAATAATATAAAAAAGGATAAATTAATTATAATTAATTTTAAAAAATTAATAATTTAATTAAATTATATATAAAGTTTAATTTTAATTAAGTTAAAGCCTTTGAATTAAAGGCTACTTTATATAAATAATATTTAAAATCTTAATATAATAAACCATAGCTTATAAGGATTTATTTATATTATCCCTTTAATAATAAAAGGTAATATATCGGTTATAATAATCGTTATTATATTTATATTTATTTTAAATATTACCTTTTTATCTAAGACATTTTATAAATAATTAATTATAAAAGTTTAATTAAAGGTATTATAATAAGTATATATATATATTTTATATTATAATTAAATAAATACTTTATATTTATAAATTAAATAATATTTAAAAACTTTAAAATAATAATAAATTATAATGTAAAGCTTATAATTTAATTATATTAAATTAAAACTAATATATTAAATAATTAAATAAAGATAATTTAATAAAAGATAAAAATATTTTATATTTTATAATTATATTATATTATTATTATAAAGATATTAATTCTTTATTAATAATAAATAATATTAATAAAGCTTAAATATTATTTAATAAAGGTTTTATTAAATAATATAAATTTAATATAAATAAATAAGATTATAAAATTATTTAATAATAAACGTTTTAATATTATTATATTTATTAATAATATAAAAAATATATATTTAATTAATTAACTTTATTAAAGGTATTAATTTAATTAATTAATATTAATAATTTATATATATATTAATATTTATTTTAAAAGTTATAATTATATTAACGTTAATAAAAAGAATTTAATTTTTTTATTATTAATTATATTACTTTATATATTATATTATTATAAATAAATATTTCTTTTTAAAGCTAAATATTATATAATATCTATATTACTTAATTTAATTAATCTTGATTTAAATAATTAATATTAAATAATTATTTAAAATAATTATTAAATATATTAAATAAATATTAAATAATTCGATTATTATTTAAAAATCTTTTTAAAAGAACGTTAAATATATTATAAAATCTATTATATTAAAATATATTTTAAGTTATTTATAATTCTAATTATAAAAATAAAGATTTTTTATTTTAAATAAATATAAATTATATTATATAAATATAATAAATAAGCTTTTAAAGTTATAAAGTTAATTATATTTATATTAAATTTAATTTAAATTATTTATTATCCTTTATAATATAAAGTTTATAATAAATTTAAATTTTATAATAATATTATATTTAAATATTAAAAAGATAATTATTTATCTATATTATATAAATTTAAAAATAATTTAAAATTATTTATATTTAAATAATAAAGCTTTTAAAATAAAAATATAAAACTATTAATTTTATATATATTATTAAAAAAGCTTTTATATATAAATATAAAATTTTAAAATAAATATTCTTTAAAATTTATAAAAAACGTTCTTTTAATATAATTAAATATATATAGTATTATTTAATTCTCGATATTTATTAATATATATTATATTATATATATAAATAAAAAGTATTTTAAATAATTTTAAAAAAGCCGGTATTATTATATTAATAATTATTAAATTTAAACTTTTTAAAAAGGATATCTTTTATAGTCGGAAAATTATAAATATTTTAAATAAATTCGATTTTAAAGTATTAAAAATTATATAAAATAACCTATTTTATAATTTATTATAATATAAAGCTTTTTATATATATAATTTATATATAAAATTTAAAATATATAATAATAAAAAATATATTTATATATTTATAAAATAGAAAAAAAGCTTTAAAGGATATAAAGTTTTTATATAATTATAATAAATATCGATATAATAAAATTATAAAATAACTATTTTTAAAGGGAAAGAGTTAATAAATAGGGAATAATATTAAAAAAGGGGGTAAACTATAATTAATAAATAATCCTTTAATTAAATAAATTATTATTAATTAAGCTATTTATTAATTATTATATAATTAATTAATTTATAATTATATATTTATTTATTTAATTTATTAAATAAAAGGTAAAGGTTTTATATAATTATTTTTTATAATATAATTAATAAATTAATATCCTTTATAAAATAAAATAAATAAAGATTAATATTATAAATTTAAATAAAATTATTATATTTTTAATTATTTAAATTTATTAATCTATTTTAATTTAACGCTTTAAATATATAATAAAGGTTATAAATTCTCTTTTTATTATAAACTTTATTATATTTTATTTATAATTAAATATTACTTTATAATTAATAAATTATAAAGTATTTAATAATATTTTTAATAATAAATAATTTATAATTTATATTTTTATAAAGTATTTAATTATTATCTTTTTACCCCGGTTATTTATTTTTAAAATATAAAATATAAATTTCACCTTTTTATATAGTATTATATTTCCTTTATTTTTAATATTAAATATTTTCTATTAATTATTAAAGTTTATTTAATAATATATTATTATAATTATATTTAATTAATTATAATACCGGACACGTTATTATTTATATATATTTTAATAAATTTTATAATATATAAATTTATATTTTAAAATATATATATTTATATTTATTTATATTAAATTTAAATATTTATAATTAAGGTTAATAAAAATTTAAGGTAAATAATAACTAAGAATAAGACTAATTTTAATTATTAATTAAAATTTAGAATTTATTTATTTATATAATTAAATTATTTTAAATAAATTATTTAATAATTAAAATTAAGTGATTAAATTTATTAAAGTGATTGAACTAAGAATTATTTTAATGATTTATTTAGTCGAATTTTAATTACGTTTTATTTATTAAATTAAATGTTTTAATATATTTTTTATATTTTTTTTAAAAATCTTTTTATTTAAATTATAATTATTATTTCAATTTTTTTAAATATTACATTATTTATAGTTTTAACATATAATAATATACTATTTATTATTAATTAAGTGAATTTAGAATTTAATATTTAAAATAAATATTTATTATTATATTTTATAAAATATAATAATAAATAAGTTTTTCTTTAATTTAAATATTAATATAATATTCTATTTTACTTTAATAAAATATTAATATAATACTTTATTTTAATTAAATATCAATATTTTATTTTATTTTAATATTAATAATCTTTTACATTTTCTTTTAATTAAAAATTAATATAATATTTTATTTTATTTTAATTTAATATTAATATAATTATTTAAATATTATCTTCTTCTTTACTTAAATATATTCCTTTCTCTTCTTTTATTTAAATATTAATAAAATATTTTACTTTAATTTATTTAAATATTAATATTTTATTCTATTTAAATATTACTTAAATAATATTATATTAATCTAATATTCTATTTTCCTTTCACGTAAATATTAATTTATTATTTTCTTTTCTTTTTATATAAATATTAATTTATTATTTTAATTCTTTTCCATTTAAATATTTAATTAATATTTAATCCTCTATTCTCTAGGTTTCCTATTAAATATCTAAATAAAAAGGATATATCGAAATCCATTTTAATAAAGGATTTAAATACGTTCTTTTTAAATTCCTATTAATTGGATTTACCTATTTATCGTAATAAAAATCATTGAAATTAAATAATATTAAATATAAATGCGGTTATATATTTTTTAAAAATAATATCTATTTATTATAAAGTATTATATAATTCAGGATTTGTATATTATAATTATATAAATAAATCTAAATCCCCTTCGTTCTTTAATAATAGATTTAAATTTAAATAATTAGGTAATAATTTAAAAGGGTTATCCCGCTTTTTAATATAAGTTAGGTTATATAAAATATATATTAAATATAATTAATAATCGATAGTCTATTAAATATTATTAATATTATATTAATAAATAAATATTAATAATTTAATAATTAATAAAATAAAGGGAAAAAAAAGAACTTACCTCGAAATGTTTTTTAATATTATTATTAAATAATAATTCTATATCGTTATAAAGCTAGTGCTTATAATTATATTTCGATCGGTTATTAATATATTGAAATTTAAATATTAAATAAACCGATAGATTAAAATTATATTTATAAACCGATAAATTCTAATAAGCTAAGGCGGTTAATACAACGTGATATTAAGGTTTAACCTTTATCTTAATATTAATAAAGAGGGTAGGACCGTTAAGAAATATCGTTATTTATTTAGATAATAATTAAGTTAAATAAATAAAATGTATAAAAATAAATTTAAAAACTTAAAGTTTTTAAACTAATAGGAAAATAATTATTTAATAATTTATAAAGTTATTAAAATAATTAATAAAGTAAGTAATAGTAGAATAAATAAGTAGTTAAGAAATAGTATATAATTTAATTAAGAAAAGAAAAATATTTAAGAGGGAATTCTATCGATATATATAATATTAAAATATTTGAAAATAGATTAATAAATTAATATTAAAAATAAATATATATAAATTAAATATTTAATTTTAATAATGTATTAATAATAAATTTAAGGGTATAAATTTAATATTTAATTTTAATAATATATTAATAATAAATTTAAAGGTATAAATTAAATATTTAATTTTAATAATGTAGTAATAATAAATTTAAAGGTATAATTTAAATATTTATTTTTAGAAATATTATTATTTTAAAATTAAAATATATAATTTAAATATTTATTCTTAATAACGCATTAATATTAAATTTAAAGGTATAAATTATTATTATTTAAAATTAAAATATATAAATTAAATATTTAATTTTAATAATATATTAATATTTAATTTAAAGGTATAATTAAAATATTTATTTTTAGGAGCGCATTAATATGAAAATTAAAATGCATAAATTAAATATTTATTTTTAATAATGCATTAATAATATATTCTATTTTTAATTTTCTTTTTTAAATATATATATCTTTAAGATTCCCTTCTCTTTTAATCTTTTAAAAATTAAATTATTAGAAATTACTTATCTATTTACACTTATATATTTACCCCTCTATTTATTTATTAATGAAATAAATAACCTTTTTCTTTTATTTAATAACTTATTTTTTATAACGTTATTTTAATAAAATGTCTTCTTTTAAATCCGATAACGATTCCTTTTTACTTAGAATTAAGTATATTAATCAAATGATTTATAAATTATTTAACGAAGGTAAGTTCTTTATTTATTTATTATAATAATAATTATTAATTTTATTAATATTTTTTTAAAATAATTTATTCGACTTAATTTCTACCGATCTATTTTAAAACGATAATATCGATAATAATACCGAAGTTACCGACGATAATAATATCGATTTAATTAATGATAATACCGAATCGTCGATTAATTTATAATTAAAAAAATCCCGATTTAATAATCTTAATTTTAAATTAAACGATGTTAATTTATCGATTTATATTTTAAAACCTAGATTATTTAAACGTGTTTTATTACCGATTAAATTAGGATTAAATTAACGAGTTAAGTGCTTATATATAACGTAAATAAATATTTTTTCTTTTTTAAAATAAAAGAAATAATTAATTAATCCTTTTAATATATTTAAATATAATTAATCTACCGAAATTAAATTATTCGGCTTTTAATCGTCTAATTTATAACGTTATTATTTATTAAAGTACCCGACGATTATTTATAATAAAAAATTAGAAAAAATAAGATAGAAAAGTAAGTTATTTCCTTTAATAAAATGTTTTTAAATATTTTATTAAAATGTTTTTTTTTAATATTTTATTTAAATATTATTTAATATTAATAGTTTTATTTTAGAAATTATAAATATATTAAATAATCCATTTAAAATATTATAAAAAAGACCTTAAAATAATACGGTTATCGAGTATAATAACGAAATTATTTATTATAAAGTTTTAACCTTTATTATCGATAATAATTTATCCTTTAATATTATCGACTTCGATTCTTTTTAGGATTTAATTATTTATTTTAAATCGTAAGTAATTTATTATTATTATTAATTAATAATATAAAATTAATAAATAATAATCTACTTTAGGGATATTATTTTAAATCGAAAGAAAATATATACGATTTTAAAACGCGACTTTATTAAATATTTAAATATATTTAATATCGAATTAAATAATTATTTAACGAATAATAGTTATTTTAATATAATATTTAATATTTAGACTATAAATAATTAAGTTAATTATATAGGAGTTAATTTATTATTTAATAATAACGATTTATATTAATTTTTAAATTAATCGGTTTCGAACCGATTTTTTCCTACTATATTAGATTAAATATTTTTAAAGTATTTTAAAATATTATTTATCCTTATAATACGATTAAAATTAAAAATATTTATTAATAAATTATTTTCTTTTTCTTTTATTTTTAAGAAAATTAATTAATATTAATTATTATTATTTTAGTATTACTCGAGATAATATAGCGAATAATAATATATTTCTAAAAAATTTTAAATCGTTTTATTTAAGTAAAATGAATAAGATTTTTAAAAATAATATTCGTTATATTATATACGTTATTAATTTAATCGTAAGGGATATATTAAATAAATATATATTATTTTAAAAAGATAATAATAATTTATTTTCTTATATTAATTACGATTTAAACGAGGATGACGAATCGAATTAAATCGATAAGTAATTATTCTATTCCCTTAAAATAATATTATTAATTAATAATTATTTTAGATTTAATAACTCGAGTTCGGCGAATAATCGTAATAATTAAATATATTATCGAAATTAAAGATTTATTTAATTAAGGTATTATAATTAATTCTTATCGATTATTAATAAAATAAAGAAAAATTCCCTTTAGTAAATATATTTCTTTTTTTAAAAAATAATTATAATATTATTATTTTATTCCTTTAAAAGAATATTTTATTAATTTTTTTAAATAATTTAATACATTGGAATTCGACTTATAAAATGATTTTATTAATAAATCATTTTAAATTCGTATTATTATATATTAATATTAATACCGATAATAATGAATTTAAATCGATATTTTTAATTGATATCGATTGGTTATTATTAATTAAAATCGAGAAAATATTCGAAATATTCGTTAAACCCTCGGTTAAATTATAAGGCGAAAAATATACGACCTTACCTATTAATTTATTATTTATTTATTAAATATATAATGAATTAAAGGCGTTTATTATAGATTTCGAATTTAAAAAAAGGAATAATTCTAATATAGTATTTATATATTTTTTATTATTTTCCTTTTCTTTTAAAAAAATAAAATTAATTTATTAATAAGAAGTTAAATATTCTAATTTAATTCTTTTATTTAAAGTAAGTATTAAAAAATTAAATAAATATTTTCTATGTCAATTAAATAATACTATAATAAAAAATTATAAACCGTATATTATTAGTATACTTTTAGATCTATAATTTAATAATATATATTTTAATAACGATTGTTTATTATATTTTTATTTAAGCGTTAAAAAAACCGTTATCGATTTATTAAAATTAGAATATAATTGAATTTAATATAATAATAATAACGACGATATCGACGTATTAAATAACGATAATTTAATCGATAATAACGATTTAAATTACGACTCGAATAACGATTTATATTAAGGAAATCGAAATTAATATATTATAAAAGAATATATTAAATATTTTAACGAAATCGTTATATCGTAATAAATAAATTATTTTATTTTATATTATTCTTTAATAAAATAAAGATTTATTAATTAATTATTTAAACCGATCCTTTAAAATATTAGCATTTTAATAAAGATCGATTTTAATAAAAAAATATTTAAGTATTCTAGTAATTATTATTAAAATCGAAAGATTTATTTTATAATCGGGTAATATTATAACTAAATCTAGGAATAAATTAAATTTAGAAGTAATTAAATGGATAATATTATTAAAGAACTAGAAAATCGTTAATTTAAATAAATTAATTTAACCGGATAGCGAGGAGGAATAATTTAAAAAGAAATAAAAAAGTAGTTTTAAATAGTTATATCTTAAATAATAAAATTATTTAAAACGATTAATTTCTCTTATAAAATAATATAATTATATTATTAAAAATAATATTTTTATCTAATTTATTAAAAGAATTATTAATATTATATTAAAAGATACTTTATTATTATTATTATTAAGTTAAAAGCGACTTTATTAAATAAATACTTTAAAAATTAATTTTATTATAATATATATAATTATATAAAATATAATATTGATATTTATTAATATATAAAAATATAATAGACTTAATAAATAAAACGGATATTTATAACTATTTTATTAATAAAAATATTAATATTTTCTTAAAATTTATTTATATTTTATATTTTTTTAATTAAAAGGGATTTTTAAAAATAAATATATTAAATATAAAATTTTATTAATTAAATATAATACTTAAAAGAAGACGTTTAATACTTATTATAAAATAAAATTATATTATATTTAAGAAATAAAAATATATATTAATATTTATTTTATTAATAAAGATATTATTATTTTATTAAATACCTTTTAATTTTTATTATTATTAAATTTAAAGCGTATTTAAATAATGAGTATTTTATAATTAATATATTTAACGTTATATTTATACTTGTTTTATTAATAAAGATATTAATATTTTATTAAATATTTATTTATTTTTATTATTAATAATTTAAAAGGGATATTTAAAAAAAGAATTTAAATATTAATTTTATAATAATAAATAATAATAGAAATAATATTAAATATTTTTTATATCTATTATAAAATAGGTTTAATAATATAATAAATATAATATTAAATAATATAAAATCGTTTAATAAATAAAAAATAAATCTTAGTCGATTAATATTATTTATTAATTAAAATTAAAAGAATTTAGTTATTAATTTAGATAAAATGAATAAATTTATAAGTTTTATTAATTAGTATTTTTAAAATGTATTTAAATTAATAATTAAAATTAATCGATTAAAAAATAAATAAATTTACTTTAATTAAATTAATTACTAACCCTAATTATAATTTAATTATTAATAAATTTTAAAATTATAAATCGCTTTTAATTATTAAATATATATACTTTTAAAGTAAATATTTTTATATATCCCTTTTTAATAACTTATCTTTAAAATTAAAATTAATTTATTTTAATTAATATTATATAATTTTCTTTATTTTTCTTAAAGTTTTTAATAAATTTTTTTAATTAATTTCTTTATTTAATAAATAATCCTTTAATGGCTCCTTTTTTACCTTTAAATATTTTATATAAAGTCTTTACCTTTTTAATTATTTTAATATATAAATATTAATAAAAATATACTTTATATATTACGCTTTATTAAAGAAAATCTCTTTATATTTTTAATATTTATTTATTTTTAAAAAATTTATAAATATTATAATTTAAAAAAATATAAAATAAATATTATTAATATTAATTATATTTATAATAATATTTTCTTTAATTATAATTATTATATTATTTATTAACTTATTATTATTCTTAATCTTTATTATTCTATTAAATAAATTGAAATAAGAACTTTTTAAATAATAATTATAAAGATTTTAAAGGTAAATATTATTAATTATTATTTTAATTTTAATTACCGTTTTAATTATTTCCTTTAACTTTATTTTATTAATTATTGAATTAATTCTAATTTTAATAAACCTCTTTAATATTTTAATATTAAATATCTTTATATTTATTTATAAATTTAATAAAATTAATAATAAATAATCGCGATTAACCTAATTAAACGAGATTTAAAGCCGGGGGCGTAACTATTATAAATATTATAAATAAGCTATTATAAATATTTATATCTTTAATAATTATAATTAAATTAATTTTATATTTAAGATTAATTAACCGGCCGCTTTTAATTAACGTTTATATATTATATTCCTTTCTTTTAAATAATTTATATAAAAATTAAATAATATTATTTTAATAGATTTTATAATTAATATTTATTATTTTAAATATAATATATTTTATAAATAACCGATAATTTAATTATTTATTATTATTTTAAATAATTTATAATTTTATTTTTATCTATATATTTATAAATAAATCGAAATTATTTTAAAACTTTAATTATATTTTTATTATATATTTTATATATTTATTTATATATCGATTATATTAATTTTAAAATATTTAATTATTTTAAATAAATAATTATAAAATAATATAATTATTTATTATTTAAATATTTCTTTTAATATAATATATTATATTAAAATAATATTATATAATAATTAATAGAAGTTAATTAAAAATATTTTAAATAAATTTAATTATTTTTAATATTATCCTTAATGTAATTTAATTAATTTTATATATTTTAAAAATATATATTTATTTAATATTTTTTTAAGCCTTTAATAATTATAATAAATAATAAAAAATAAATAAAAGGTTATATAAATTAATAATAATTCTATATTTTAAAAATAAATAAAAAGAAGTTAAGCCTTTAACGATAATAGATAATAAATATTAAACCCTTTTTTATTATAATTATTAACCTTAACTATTTATTATCCTTTATAATATAAGATTTATAATAAACCCGGGTTTTATAATAATATTATATCTAGATATTAAAAAAGGAATTAACCTAGGTAATAAAAATTTTAAAATTAAAATATAGAGATATTAATTTTATATAAATTATTAAAAAAAGCTTTTATATATAAATATAAAAATTTAAAATAAACGTTTTATAAGATTTATAATAATTTTCTTTTTTATTATATATAAATATATATTTATATTTATTATTATCTTTTATTTTATATCTTTATATATTATTAAATATATATATAATTATTTAAATCTTAATATTTATTAATATATATTATATTATATATATTAATAAAGAGCGCTTTAAATAATTTTAAAAAGGCTGGTATATTTATATTAATAATTATTAAATTTATAATATTTTAAAAAAAGAATTTTATTTTTAAAACGTTATTTTAAATAAATACGATTTTAAAGTATTAAATACTATATATAATAATAAACTTTTCAAATTATTATAATATATAGCTTTTTATATATATAATCTTTATATTATATATTAAATATATAATAATAAAAACTTTTATAAAAAGTATTAAAAGGTAAAAAGTATATTTATATATATATAAAATAGGAAAAAGGTTTTAAAGGATATAGAGTTTTTATATTAATATAACGAGCGTTAATATAAAAAGATTATAAATTAATTAAATATATTAAAGGGGAAAAAGGGCTGGTATTAATAATTAAGAGCTAATATATAATTAATAAATAATCTTTTAATTTAATAAGTTATTATTAATTAAGCTATTTATCGGTTATTATATAATTAATTAATTTATTAAATAAAAGGTTAAGGTTTTATATAATTATATTTATAATATAATTAATAGATTAACGTCCTTTATAAAATAATAAAGATATATATTAATATTAATCGTTATATTATTAATTTTATTATATAATAAATTTTATTTATTTATTATATAATTATAATTATTATTTTAAATACTTTTATTTATTATAATTTATTTAATATTTTTTAAGCGTTTAATAATAAAAATAAAAAAAAAAAAATCAATAGAAGGTTATATAAATTAATAATAATTTTATATTAAAATAAATAAATATTTAAAAAGTAAATAAAAAAAGTTAAACCTTTAACGATAATAAATAATAAATATTAAGCCCTTTTCTATTATAACTATCGATTTTAATTATTTATTATCCTTTATAATATAGGATTTATAATTAATTTAAAGTTTATAATAATATTATATTTAAATATTATATTTAAATATTAAAAATAAAATTATTATATTTATTTATATTATATAAATTTAAGATTTATTAAAGATTATTTATATTTAAATAATAAAGTTTTTAAAATTAAAATATAAAGATATTAGTTTTATATAAATTATTAAAGAAAGTTTTTATATATAAATATAAAATTTTAAAATAAATACTTTTTAAAATTTATAATAATTCTTTCTTTTTTATTATATATAAATATATATTTATATTTATTATTATCCGTTATTTAACTTCTTATTTTTATATATTATTAAATATATATATTATTATTTAAACTTCGATATTTATTAATATATATTATATAATATATATTAATAAAAAGTGCTTTAAATAATTTTAAAATAACTAATATAATTATATTAATAATTGTTAAATTTATATTTCTTTAAGAAATATATTTTTATAAATAAAGCGATAATTTAAATAAACTCGATTTTAAAATATTAATTATTATATATAATAATAAACTTTTTAAATTATTATAATATATAACTCTTTATATGTATAATTATTTTATTATATTTAAAAATAATAATAATAATAAATTTTATAAAATATATTAAATAATAAAAAGTATATTTATAAATATATAAGAAAAAAAAGGCCCCGGAGGATATAAAACTTTTATATTAATATAATAAATGTTAATATAAAAAGATTACGGATTAATTAAATATATTATAAAGGAAAAAGGGCCGATATTAATAAATATAAATTAACGCGTAATTAATAAATAATCTTTTAATTAAATAAATTATTATTAATTAAACTAGTTATTAATTATTATATTATTAATTAATTTATAATTATATATTTATTTATTTAATTTATTAAATAAAAAGTAAAGGTTTTATATAATTCTTTTTAAAATATAATTAATAAATTAATATCCTTTATAAAACGGATTTATTATAATTATAAATATAATTATTATTTAAGTTATATTTAATTAAATATTATATAATAAAAGAGGGCCTTTTATTTATAAATTCTTTAATTATAAAAGAGAGGAATCTTATAAACCCGGTTTTAATAATATATTTTATTAATATTAATTTTATACTATTTATATTTTAAACCTTTTTTTATAATTTTAAATTAATTTATTTTAATTATTTTCTATTTTTAAAATTAATTAAAATAAAATAATAATTAATTTAAACTTTAAATTTAAAAATATAAAATTTAATTACCGATATTTATAATTTCAATTACTTTTTTAATTATATTTTAATTAAAAAAAAAAAAAAAGCTTAATCTTTATTTATCCTTTAAAAATAAAAACTTATTTAAATATATTTCTTTTAAAATTATAAAGATAATTTATAATATATATATTTTAAATATTAAACTTATTATTAATTAATTTAATAATAATAAATTCGGGTTTATTTTTTATATAACGATTTATTTATATACCTTTAAAAATAATTTTAAAATAATTAAAATAAATATCTTTATTATATATTAAATTATATTTATTAATTATATTTATAAATCCGGTTAATTTATATAATTCTTTTTATAATATTTTATAAATTACTCTTTAATATATAATAAATATTTATAAAGGATTTAAGTTTTTTATTATAAATCTACTTATTATATAAATTATATTTTAAAATATATTTATATTTAATATTTAATATATTAAGTAAGTTAATAATAAAATTAAATTATTTCTTATTCTTCTTTTAAATATTATATTTAAATTATTCCTTAATTTAATAATATTAATTATTAATTTATTTATATTTTATAAATATTATAAAAGTTATTTAATTTATATATTTAATATTTTTAAAATAATAATTTTTTATATAAAGGATTATTAATATAATATAATATTTCTATAATTATATAAAAATTATATTTTATATTTAAGTTTATATTAAATATTATTAATTATATAATATTTAAAGCAATAAAGGAAATAAGTTTAATTACGTTAATTAAAAATATTATATAAAACCTTAGCTTTTTATTTAATAAATTAAATAAATAAATATATAATTTAATTAATTATATAATAATTGATAAATAACTTAATTAATAAAAATTTATTAAATTAAAGGATTATTTATTAATTGTATATTAGCTCCTATTTATTAATACCGGCCTTTCTTCCCCTTTAACGCGTTTAATTAATCCGCGATCTTCTTATATTAGTATTTATTATATTAATAAAGCTCTATATTTTATAAAACCTTATTTTTATTTTATATATATATAAATATACCTTTTATTTTTTTAATACTTTTTATAAATATTTATATTATTATATATTTAATATATAATATAAAATCGTATATATAAAGAATTATATATTATAATAATTTAAAAACTTTATTATTATATATAATATTTAATATTTTAAAATTAAATATATTTAAAACGACGTTTTAAAAATAAAAGTTTTCTTTTTAAAATATAATAAATTTGGAATTTCTTAATATAATTATACCGGCCTCTTTAGAATTATTTAAAGCGATCTTTATTAATATATATAATATAATATATATTAATAAATATTAAGATTTAAATAATTATATATATATTTAATAATATATAAAAATATAAAGTAAGGGATAATAATAAATATAAATATATATTTATATATAATAGGAAAGAGAGAATTATTATAAATTTTAAAAACGTTTATTTTAAAATTTTATACTTATATATAAAAACTTTTTTAATAATTTATATAAAATCGATATTTTTATATTTTAATTTTAAAATTTTTATTATTTAAATGTAAATAATCTTTAATAAATTTTAAATTTATATAATATAAATAAATAATTATTTTCTTAATATTTAAATATAATATTATTATAAGACTTAAGCTTATTATAAGTTTTATATTATAAGGGATAATAAATAGTTAAAGTTAATAATTATAATAAAAAGGGGCTTAATATTTATTATTTATTATTATTAAAAGTTTAATCTTTTTTTAAAAAATACCTCTTTATTTTAATATAGAGTTATTATTAATTTATATAACCTTTTATTTATTTATTATTATTTACTTTAATTATAAAAAGCTTAAAAAAATATTAAATAAGTCCTTTAATTAAATAAGTTATTATTAATTAAATTCTTTATTAATTATTTTATAATTAATCAATTTATAATTATATATTTATTTATTTAATTTATTAAATAAAAGTTTAAAGTTTTATATAATTTCTTTTTATAATATAATTAATAAATTAACGTCTTTTATAAAATAGTTAATTAAAGGATTAATTATTAATTATATATTAAGTCTCGTTTATTAATATTAGTTTTTCTTCTTTTTTAATATATTTAATTAATCCGCGATTTCTTTATATTAATATTTATTATATTAATATAAAAGCTTTATATATTTTAAAACGTTTTTATTTTATTTTATATATATATAAATATACCTTCCGTTATTTAATATACGTTATAAAATTTATTATTATTATTTTTATTAAATATAATAAAATAATTATATTTATAAAAAGCTATATATTATAATTAAATTTAAAAAGTTTATTATTATATATAATATTTAATACTTTAAAATTAAATTTATTTAAAACGATTATAATTTCCGGATTATAAAAATCGTTATTTTAAAAGAAATATAAATTTAATAATTATTAATATAATTATACCGGGTTTTTAAAATTATTTAAAGTCTTTTTTATTAAAATATAAAATTTAATATGTATTAATAAATATTAAGATTTATATAATTATATATATATTTAATATTATATAAAAAAATATAAATATATATTTATATATAATAAAAAGAGAAATATTATAAATTTTAAAAAATAATTATTTTAAAATTTTATATTTATATATAAAAGCTTTTTTAATAAATTCTAAGTTTATATAACGTAAATAAATATAATAATTAATTTTTAATATTTAAATATAATATTATTATAAAACCCGGGTTTATTATAAATCTTATATTATAAAAGATAATAAAATAATAATTAAAGTTAATAATTATAATAAAAAGGGTTTAATTTTTATTATTTATTATTATAAAAAGCTTTTATTTTATTATTTATCTTTTAAATATTTATTTATTTTAATATAAAGTTATTATTAATTTATATAACCTTATATTTAATTTTATTATTTATATTAATTATAATAAATTTAATAAGAAAATCTAATAAATAAATAAATTTTTAATATAGATATTAAAAATATAAAGTTTTTATTAACCCGTTATTTTCTTTAAATATAATAAATTATTAATTAATTTATAATAGTATTTTAATTTATTAAAACCTTTTAATTTCCTTTTTATTTTATTAATATTATATTACTTTATTAATTTATTTATTAACCGTTTTTATCTTTAATTATTATTATAATTTATTTAAATTTTATCTTTTTATTTATTATTAATTATAATTTTATTAATATAAAATATATTAAATTATTTATAATATTATTAAATATTAATATTTTAATATCTTTAATAATTTTATTATCTTTTATAAATAATTTAATAAATAATCTTAATAATATAATAAAAATAATATATATTTTATTTAATATATATTATATATTTAATTTATATTTTAATAAATAAAAAAATATTATTATAAATTTTTAAATATTTTTAATATAATTAAATACTATTAATATTAAATATTTTATAATTCCCTTTATAAATTTATAATTTATTAATATAATAATCGAATATATATATAATTAAATCTCGATTTTTTTAATATATTTAAATAAAATATAAAACTTTTAATTTAATATTTTAATTCTTTATTTTAACTTTTATTAATATTTTATTAATATTAATATTTTTAAAATAAATAAAATATTATAACTTTATAATCGCGTTCTTTTAATATATTTAATTTAATAAAGGTTATTTTATTAAGATTTAAATATAATAAAGAATAGGTTTATATTAATTAATTATATAATATATTAAAAGCTTATTATTCTTTATTAATTAATTAAAAAATAATTATAATAATTAATATCTTTTTTCCTATTATAGTTTTAAATATTCTTTTATTTTTTTATTCTTTAATTAAGAGCTTTATTTTCTTTATTTATAAAAGTTAAATATTTTAAAAATATTATAAAATAAACTTTTATATAAATCTTATTATATTAATATAATTTTTAAATCGGTTTAATCTATTAGGATATAGGAGCTTTAGATTTATTTTTATATAATTATTAAATATAATTATTATATTATTATTAATTATAAAGTTAAAGAAATAAATAATTAAATAATTAATAAAAGAATCTTTTAAATAATAATAAAATATCGATTTTTAAAAACCTTTAAAATATTTTAAACACTTTTTAATTATATTATTAAATATAATAATATTATTAATATAAGCTTTAATAAAAGATAAGTTTATTAACTTTTAATTAAAAAACCTTTATATAAATACCGGAGAGTTTTAAAACTTATTAATATAATATTTAATATTTTAACCTTTATAAAGAAATTATAAATATTTAATTCTTATATTTATTTATTATTAAGAATTAATAAAAGAGATATTAATTTATTTATTAATATAATAAAGCGCTTTCTTTAAATTAATTGAATAATCTTATTTATTATTAATAAAAAATAGAAATTAAATATTAAAATTTAATTAATAGGTTTAAAATCGATAATTATTTAACGTTTTTATTTTTTATTAATAACTCGTTATATAATAATAATTAAATAATTAAAAGGTATAAAGCGCTTTATTTTAAATAATTTAAGCTATATATTAAATAAAAGATATTATTTAATAATTTATAATATTTAATTTCTAATAAATATTTAAAAGCCGTTATATTTTATAATATTTAATTTTTAATTAATTTAATAATTATTTATTTATCCTTTATAAATTAAATAATTCTTTAAATTTATTATATATTTATATCGCTTTATAAATAAATATTTTATTAATTATTATAATATATCTTTTATATTTAATTTCTATATTTAAAATATTATTAAATTTATTAACTTTTAATTAAAATATCTTTTTTAATATTTTTATTATTTTTAAAAACCGATTATATCTCGTTTATTATAAGTTCCCCTTTATTATAAAAATATAAATTTCTTTTTAAATATTAAATTCTTTTTATAATTAATAAAGACTATTATTACTTTTAATTTTAAAATATTAATAGTTTAATATAATAATTACCTTTATAATATTTCTTTTTTTTTAAAATATAAATATAATTATAAAGTAACCCTTATTTAAAAAGCCCTAGTTTAATAAAAGTTAAGCTTTATATAATAATTAAATTAAATTATTAATCCCTTTAAAATTAATTATAATTAAATCATCCTTTTATTATATTACTTTTTAATTTAATAAGCTTTATAAATAATAATATCTTTAATATATTAAATATATTTATATTATATTTAATTATAATTAACTTTATTTTAATTATTATAATTTAAAAACCTTTTTATTAAAAATATAAACTTTAAATATAATATTATATAATAGCGATCGATTTTAAAGATATAATATTTAATTAACTATTATTATTTTTATTTTAATATTATATTTTTCCTATTATATTTATATATATAATATAAATATATATATTTTAATTATATATAATTAACCTTATATATTTTATTTCTCCTTTATAAACTTATTTTTTTAGATTTATTTAAATTTATATAATAATTAAAGACTTTAAATTCTATTTAAATTAAATTATTAAAATAATTATAATTAATATAATTAAATCCGTTTCCTTTATTATTTTAAATATTATATTATATTAATAATTTCTTTATTAAAGATATTATTTTAAAAATATTAAATATATAAATTAAATAACTTTTATAATATATATAAAATATAAATAAATTAATATTTAATATTATTAAACTAAAGGATAATTTAAATATAATATTTAAAAAGAGAATAAGAAATAATTTAACTTTATTATTAATCTATTTAATATATTAAATATTAAATATAAATATATTTTAAAATATAATTTATATAATAAAGATATATATAATAAAAAACCTAAATCCTTTATAAAGATTTATTATATATTAAAAAGTAATTTATAAAATATTATAAAAGGAATTATATAAATTAATTAAATCTATAAATATAATTAATAAATATAATTTAATATATAATAAAAATATTTATTTTAACTTTTCTTTAAAATTATTTTTATAAATATATAAATAAGTTATTATATAAGGAATAAGCTTAAGCTTTATATTATTAAATTTATTAATAATAAGCTTAATATTTAAGGTATATATATTATTAAATATTTCTTTAATCTTAAAAGAAATATATTTAAATAAATCTTTATTTTTAAAGGAGGAGTAAAAACCGAGCTCCTTTTTATTATTATTAATTAAAATAAAATTAAAAGAATAATTAGAATTATAAATATTAATAATTAATTTACCTTTTTTATTAAATTTAAAACCTATATTAATTATTATTTTATTTTAATCGATTTTAAAAATAGAATATAATTAAAATAAATTAACTTAAAGTTATAAAGGAAAGTTTAAAGTATAAATATTATAAAATTAATATTAATAAAATATATTATTAAAACCGGGTTTATAAAATTCCCTCCCTTTATAATTAAAGAACTTATAATAAAAAACCTTCCTTTATTATATAATATTTAATTAAATAGAAATTAAATAATAATTATATTTATAATAATATTTTAAATTAATTTAATTATAAATATATTAAAAGTATTTATAATTATAATAAATAAAATTATTTATAATAATAATTATAATTATATAATAAGCGATTAAAAGCTTTAAAATATTAATTATTTTTAATTAAATTTAAATTTATAATATAATAAAACCGATAATATAACGATTAAGTTAAATATATATTTTTAAGATATATAAAAATAATTAAATTTTATTAAAAATAATATTAAAAATAATTAAATTTATTTAAAGATATTTTTAATCGACTTTTTATTAATTATTATATAATTTTATTTTAATATAGTATAATATATTAAAAGAAATATAAAAATAATAAATAATTATATTGTTTTATAATTATTTATTTAAAATAATTAAACGTTTTAAAATTAATATAATTAATATATAAAATAAATATAAAAAAATAATTAAAGAATAATTAAATTTTTAAAATAATTCCGATTTATTTATAATTATATAAATAAAAATATAATTATAAATTATTTTAAATAATAATAAATAATTAAATTATCGATTATTTATAAGATATATTATATTTAAAATTATAAATATTAATTATAAAATTAATTAAAGTAATATTATTTAATTTTTATATAAACTATTTAAAAAAAAGGATATAATATATAAATATTAATTAAAGGCAGTTAATTAATCGGTTTTAATTATAAAATTAATTTAATTATATTTACCTTTAATTATAATTATTAAAGATATAATTATTTATAATAATTTATTTATAGTATTTATAATAATTATACCCCTGGGTTTAAATCTTATTTAATAAAGTTAATCGCGATTATTTATTATTAATTTTACTGGACTTATAGATAATTATAAAGGTATTTAATATTAAAGCGTTAAATAGGCTTATTAAGGTTAAAATTAATTTAATAATTAATAAAATAAAATTAAAAGAAATAATTAAAATAATAATTAAAATTAAAAGAATAATTAAAAGTATTTATAATAAAGTCGATATAATAACCGATAATATTTACCCTTAAGATTTCTATAATTATTATTTAAATAATTCTTACTTTAATTTATTTAATAAAATAATAAAAGCTAAGGATAAAAATAAATTAAGAAATAATATAATAATTATAATTAAAAAAGATTGTTATTTAATTATCGGGATTTTATTTATTAAATTAAATTATAATATTAAAATTAAATATATTTTAATATAAATAATAAATAATATATAAATATTAAGGATTTAAATAAAAATATATAAAAAAATAATTTAATAAATAATAATTATTTTATATTTAACTAAATATATAAAAAAGATATTATTATAAATATAATTAATATTAATAATATCTATATTATATTTCTTTAAAATATAATATTTATAAAACTTTTAAAAATAAATAAATATTAAAAATATAAATAAACTTTCTTTAATAAAGTATAATATATAAAATATATTTTTATTAATATTTATATATTAAAATGGTTAAAGGAATAAAGATTTTATATAAAGTATTTAAAGGTAGAAAAGGTATTATTAAAGGATTATTTATTAAATAAGGAAATTAATTAAAAAACTCTATTAAAAACTTTAATAAAAATTAAAAATATTATATAATTTTAATTAAAAGAAATTAAAATTAATTTTAAAAATAAATTATTCAAAAGGGATATATAAAAATATTTACTTTAAAAGGGTATATATTTAATTATCGAAAATAATTTATAATTTTAAAAGTTATTAATAATTAAATTATAATATATTTAACCGTAAATATTTAAATTTAATATAAATAAATATAAATATATATATTTTAAAATAAAACTTTATATATTATAAAGAGTTATTAAAATATATATAAATAATAATATATTTAATATTATAATCGATCGAATATACCTATAATAATATATTTTTAAATAAATTCTAATAATTAATAATTAATATTTAATATTAAAATTTTAAAGAAATATAATATTTTATAAAAAAGTAAAATTTATTTTTTATATTTTAAAAATAAATGACTTAGGTATAAGAATAATAATTAAATGCTTTATAAAAATATAAATTATAAATTATTTATTATTAAGAATATTATTAAATATATTATAATTTATTAATTATAAAGCGGTATTTAATTATAAAGAAGGTATAATAAAGATAATAATAAAAAGGGGGATTTATAACCCTTATTATATATTTAAAATATTAAATTAAAATAAATTAATAGGTTTAAATAATTAAAAATATAATAATTCTATTTAAATTTATTATATTAATCCCTATTTATTAAATTAAATTACTATTTAATAATAAGAATAAAACGTATTTATATAGATTTATAATAAAGGTATTAATAATAATAAATATATTAATATTACCTTATTTAATTAAGGTTATAATAATTATAAATAATATAAATAACTTAATAGAATTTATTAATAAAATATTTTTAAAATAAATATAAAACGTTAAATAATATAATTATTTTAATATATTATAAAATAAAATTTATATAATTAAAATAATTATATTAATAATATAAATAAAGGATAATATAATAAACGGCTTATTATAACTCTTTAATAAATTTAATTTAAATTAAATAATATTTATAATATTAAAAGATTTAATTATAAATATAAATAAAATTTAAAATTTAATTATTAAAGATAAAGGGCTAATTAATAAGAAATTATTATTAAAAGTTAAAAGGTTAAATAATATATTTAAAGTTTAAATCGCTAATAATATATATATTATAATATATAATATTATATTTATAAAGAAATATAAGTAGGTAATTAATAAATTCGTTGAATTATAAATTAATTAATACATTATTAAATTATTATAAAATAAAATAATTATAATTAAGTTAATAAATAATTAATAAAATTAAAAAATCGCGATTAAAAAATATTTATTAAATATTAATAATTATAAGCTATTTAATAAAATATTTAATTTAATATATAAAATAAATAAACTTAAATAAATAAAAGAATTAACCTTATTTATATATTTTATATTTATAATATAATTTATTATTAATAAAATATAAAAAGAATATATTATAATAAATTTAAAGACTTTAAATAAAATCGTTATCTTTAATATATTTCTTTTATTTATATAAAGAATAATAATCGTTTAATTATTTAATAAGAAATTTATTATTATTAGAAATAATTTAGCTTTCTTTTATTAAATTTTAATAATATTAAAATATTAAAATAGAATAATAATTATATTATTATAAAACTTAAAGGTTTTAAATATAATATTAATAAAATTTTAAAATAACTTATTATTTATATAAAGATTTTTAAATTGAAAGATAAATAATTTAAACTTTATATTAATTTATATTAATAATATTATAATTTATAAAAATATAATAAAGGAATATTTAAATTATTTATAATAACTTTTTAAAAAGTTTATAAATATTAACCTTTTATTTATAATAAAGATATCCTTTTTAAAATAATTAAATATAAAACTTTTAAACTTTTTAATTAATAACTTAAATATATTTATAATAAAAAATAAGATAGAAATATTAATAAAATTATTAATATTTATTATATTATATTAATTAAAATAATATATTAATATAATTAAATAAAAAAATTAATTTATATTATAATATTATTAAAAATAGAATTATTATAAATATAAAAAATAACTTTTTTAAAGAAAAGGTATAAAAAGGGATAATTATATAAAATAATTATTAAATAAAAAAATTAAATAAAATCTATAAAATTTAAATTTATTAAAGTGGAATAAAAATTATTTTATATTTTATAATCTTAATTAATATAGGTTTATTATTAATATATTAACGGTTAAATAAAACTATATTTTTAAATTAAATACTTTAAAAAATTAAAATTATAATATAATAATATTTTATATATATAATTAATAAAATAATATAAATATATATTTTAAAGATATTGAATTTATATTATATATAAATAAAGTATTTATAAAAATAGAAATATAATATTAAACGATAGAATTAAAAATATTATATTTAATTTAAATAATAAAAAAGTTTAAAATATATTTATAATTTAATAAAGTATTAATTATAAGTTTTATAAATTATTATACCTTAATTAATATAATCGACTAAATAAATTTATAATCGATAAGTTTTATAAGGAATAACTCTAAATTAATAACGATATTTATATATTTATTATAATTTTAATTTATAATTTATTATATTTTAAAATTAAAGAAATCTATTTTAAATATTATTTTAATTATTAATAAAGAAATTAAAGGATAATAAAATTATAACGGTAAATAAATAATTATCGATGTTAAATATTATTATAAATAAATTTAAATATTTAATATATTAAAATATATAAATTAAATTTAAATAAAAAGTTTAAATTATATAAACTTATAATATAAACTTATAATAAACGAAGATTATAAAGGGATTATATAATTAAATAAATATAATATATAAATTAAATAATATTATAAAGAATTAAAAAGATTTAAAAATAATTAAATAAATCCTAATAATATTAAAGTATAAATATAAATTAATTAAAAGTAATCTTTTATACCTAAGGAATATTAATAAAAATAAACGTTTATATATATTATTAATATATATTATTAAATTTTTAAAATAAATATATAATATAATTTATTATTTTAATTAAAAGAGAATAAAATATAAATTATAACCGGTTATAATATTTAAATTAATTAAATAAATAGAAATATATATTTATAATTACTTATAATATATTTAAAATTAATAAACTTATTTTAAATTAATTAAATTTTTATAATTAATAAAGGTACCGTTATTCTTCTTTTAAATAATTATATAAAACTTTATTAATATATTATTATTAATAATTATAAAAAGGATAATATAATATATTCTTAATTAAAATATTTATAATAATTTATTAATTATTATTAATTATATTTTTAAAAAGAAGCTCCTTATTTTATATTATATTATATATTTAATAGAATTATATATAAATTAAATTATAACCGTATTTATAAATATAAATTAAAATATTCTTTAAAAAGTTATTTTTAATAGGAATTTCAAATTTATAATTTAATTTTAATATATATTTTAAATATATTAAAGAATTAAATTAATTTTATTTATAAAATATTATATATAAATTAATAAATAAAACGAGTATATTAAATTAAAAGTTAAAATTATAATCCGTTTTTATTATAATAATTATAATATATTATAATTAAAAGTATTTTTAATACTTTAATATAATTTAAATAACGCTCGTTTATTAATATTATAAAAAACATTTAATAAAATAATATTTAGTTTTTATTTAAAGAGTTTTATATTAATAATATCGATTTTAAATAAATAAATAAATTTAAAAGCTATAAGGTAAATATATTAATATAAAATTAAAAATACTTTAAATTAAAAATACCTTAAATTATATTATTAGTATAATAAAATTATAATATAATAAAACTTATTAATATTATAAATTTAATATTAATAATAAAATATATTTAAAGTTTTATAAAACTTATAAGCTATTTAAAAATAATTTAAAGAAATAATTATAATAATATATTAAGCTTTTTATAATTATAAAAAGGTCGAATTATTAATATATAATTATAATTTCTTATAATTATAATAGGTATATTAAATACTATTTATTATATAATTATATTTAATTTTAAAAGGAAGAAATCCTTTTAAATATTTTAAACTTTAATTAAAATAAATTATTATTAAAATTAATAATAATAAATAATATTATTTTAAAATTAATAAATTAATTATATATAAAATTATTTTAATTAATAATAAATTAATTATTAAAATCTTATTTAATAAAAGGGTTATTATAAAGTATATAATAAATAATACTTATATAAACTATTAATAAAAAACGCGGCCGATTTAATATTAAAATATATTATATAATATAAAATAAATAGAAATAAATTATTATTAAAATAAAATTTATTATAATAAGATATAATATCAGTAATAAATAAAAAGTTAAATATTATTATTAATTTAATATTTATTATAAATATGTTAAACTTTAAAAAAAAGGCCGGTTAAATTTATTTATTTAATAATAAAGTATTTAGAATTTATTTTATAATAAATAAAGTAATATTAATTTTTAAATTAATAAATTTATATATAATTAAGGTAATGAAATAATTAATTATAAATAGAGGAATAAAATAATAGAAAAAGAAATAAAAGATTATTAATAATATTAAATCTTTTATAAATATAAAAGGGATTAAAATTAAATAACAATATTAATAAAGTAGACTTTATTATTTTAAAATAAAATAAATTAATATAGGGAATAATTATAAATAAGCTTAAATTAATTTATTTAATAAATAACTTTAAATTTTATAATTTATAAAAACCTATTTATTAAATTTATAAATAATAAAATATAATTAATGCTTTAAGAATGTAATTAAAAGAATAACGATTTATAATATATTTTAATAAATTATTAAAGGGATAAAAATATTAAAATTAAATTTTATATAATTTAAAACGCCTTTTAAAGGTATTTAATATAAAGAGACGCGAGATTATAAAGTAAATACCGAAATCCTTAAATAATTAATATATCATTATTATTAAAGATTATAAATATCGATTAATTACCGGAGGTTAAAACGAATTATTTTAAAAACTTATTAAAATTTAAACTTTAAATATATTATATATTATAAAACGTTATTTAAAGAATCCTTTTATTAAAGAGAATAATAATTAAAAAAAGCTATTTATAAATAAATTTTTAAATTGAAAACTTATCGCCCTTATAGTTTAATTAATTAAAAATATAACTAATCGCCGTTAAAAAACGAATTAACTTATAAATTTAATAATTAATAAAATATAATAAAAAAGTTATTAGCTTATTAATAATAATTAATTTCTATTAATTTAAATAATATTAATATAAATAATATAATTTAATAATATTAATATAATTTTAATTAATTTAAATAATATAAATATAAACGGTATAATATTAAATATAAGCTTAATATTTAATATAATAATAATATTATAATAAACGAGGGGTTAATAAACGGCTAATTTAATAGATAATTATATTATTTTTATAATAAAAGTAAGTAATAAATTTAATAATTAAAGTTTTAATAATTAAATATAATTTAAATAAAATAAATAAAACGCGTTTATTAATAATATTTAATAAAAGTTTTAAATAAAGTTAATTATTAAATAAATTAATAATTATATAGTTTTAATAATAATATATATTTAAAATAAAAGAAAATACTTAAATATAATTTATAATAAATAAGGTATAAATAATGTTAATTAATATCGTTGATTATAATATTTTAATTAATATATATAAATATAATTAAATAATATCCTTTTTAATTATATTTTAATATTATAATTATTAGTTATTTTATAAAGAATATTAAATTATATAATTAAAATATAAATATTAAAGTTTATTATATATTATAAATGAAATTTATATATTTTAATATAATAATAAATAATAATAGTTAAATAAATTTAATTAAAATAAAAGGCTTTATATTTCTTTATTTATAGAATTTAAAAATAATATAATATAATAAAGATATTTATAAAGGCTTTATAATATTATTAAAAATAATTTAAAATTTATTAAAATAAACCTAGTTATTTAATAACCTTTATTATTTTAATATATAATATATTATTATATATATATTTATTTATTATTTTTTTAAGCTTTTAATAGCTAAAGTAAATAATAAAAAATAAATAAAAATTTATATAAATTAATAATAACTTTATATTTAAATAATTAAATATTTTAAAAATAAAAAATAATAAAAATTAAGCCTTTAATAATAATAAATAGTAAATATTAAACCCCTTTTTATTATAATTATTAACTTTAGCTATTTATTATCCTTTATAATATAAAATTTATAATAAACTTAAGTCTTATAATAATATTATATTTAAATATTAAGAAAAAAACTATTTATTCGCGTTATATAAATATAAAATCTATTAGAGATTATTTATATTTATATAATAAAATTCTTAAAGTTAAGGTATAGAAATATTAATTTTATATAAGCTATTAAAAAAAACTTTTATATATAAATATAAAACCTTAAAATAAATATTCTTTAAAACCTATAATAATTCTTTCCTTTTTATTATATATAAATATATATTTATATCTATTTATTATTATCCTTTATTTTATACCTTTATATATTATTAAATATATATATAATTATTTAAATCTTAATATTTATAAATATATATTATATTATATATATTAATAAAGAATGCCTTAAATAATTTTAAGAAGGCCGGTATTATTATATCGATAATTATTAAATTTAAACTTTTTAAAAAGGACCTTTTTATAATCGGATAATTATAAATGCCTTAAATAAATTTAATTTCGAAATATTAAAGATCGCGCGAAATAACCTACTTTATAATTTATTATAATATAAAGCTCTTTATATATAATTTATATATTAAATTTAAAATATATAATAGTAAAAAACATTACAAAATATATTAAATAATAAAAAATATATTTATATATTTATAAAATAAAAGAAAAACCTTAAAGGATATAAAACTTTATAATTATAATAAGTATTAATATAATAAGATTATAAAATAATTACCTTTAAAAAGGAAAGGCTAATAAATAAAAAATAATAATATTATAATTAATAAATAATCCTTTAATTAAATAAGTTATTATTAATTAAGTTATTCGTTAATTATTATATAATTAATTAATTTATAATTATATATTTACTTATTTAATTTATTAAATAAAAAGCTAAGGTTTTATATAATTATTTTTTATAATATAATTAATAAATTAATATTCTTTATAAAATAAATTTAATATATAATAACGATTTAAATAAAAAGATTAATTAAAATATATATTATAATATACCTTTATTAAATAAAATAAACTTTAAATATATAATAAAATATATTAATAATTAAGGTTAAATAATAAATAATTTTAATTATATAATAATAAAAAGGTATAAACTTTAAATATAATATAAATAGAAATAAAATATTAAAAGGTCGTTATATTAAATAAAATCGATATTTAAATTAAAATATTAAATATTAAATTAATAATAGAAATAATATAATATATAAATTAATAAATTAATTAGTTATTAACGAAGTTTAATTAATTTAAATAATAAATTAAATTTATATTAATAATAAATATAACTAAATAATTAAATAATTTAAAAAGTAAAATTATAATATTTAATATATTATTTTAATAATAAATAATATAATTATAAATAGGTTAAAAAAGATATTAATAATTCCTAATAATATAAATATTATAATTAAACCTTTTTTAATTATAATTTAAAGCCCCTTTAATATTATTTAAAGGTATAACGATATTAAGTTAATAAACTTAAAATTTAATACCTTTATTAATATTTTAATAAACGAGTTAATTAAGAATATTAATTTTAAATAACAATAATAATTTATTAAACTTTAAATTTAAAACTCGGAAAAAATTAGAAAAAACGTAGGGTTAAATAATATTAAATTAAAATATTTAAATTATTAAATAAAGGACTTTTAAATATATATAATTTATTAAAAGAAATCTAAAATTAAATATTTTATAAAATACTTTTAAATTATATAAAGTATAATCTCGTTTAATTAAAAGGGAGATATAAAGTAACCTTTAATTAAAAAGCTTTAATTTAATTATAATTAAACTTTATATAATAATTAAATTAAATTATTAATCCTTTTAAAATTAATTATAATTAAATTATCTTTCTTTTATTTTACTTTTTAACTTATTAGGATTTATAATAAGTTTTATTTATAATATATTTTATTTTTATATTTTATTATAAAATAACTTTAATATTAATATTATTAATTATTAATATAGATTTTAATAACCCGATTAATAAAAGAATATTTATTATATAAAACCTTAATATTTAAAGAATAAAATCTTTATATTATTTATTAATTTCTTTTAATAAATTAATATAATAAATAAATCTTAATATTAATAAATAAGCTAAAATAATAATTTTTAAATAAATTATTATATATTTATTTAATAATTTATACTTTTAAATAAATTTAATTAAAATTATAAAATTATTAATAATTTAAAATATTAAATATCTTTTTAAATATTTAATAATTACTTTTATCTTTATTAATTATAACATTTTTAATAAAATATTTAATAATAATTTAATAATAATTTATATATTATTAATAAATTTAATTAACTTTATTTAACTTTATATATTAATACCTTTAACTTATAATATTAATTTTATTTTTATATATAAATCTTTATACTTTTAATTTTTATATATAAATAAAGGTTAATAATTATAATTTTATAATTTTTAATAATAATATTTAAAAGCTCTTTATTTATTATTAATATATATATATATTTATAGAATTCCTTTTAATATAAAAGCTTTTATTTTTATATAAATATAATAATTTATTTCCTTTATTTTATTTTTATTATAAAGTGATTTATTTAATAATATCCCTTTTAAAAAACTATATAAGCTTTAATTTAAAGGCTTTATATTTATATAATTATTTATATATATATATATATTTAAAGAATATTTTAATTTTATATTAAAAGTATTCTTTATAATATTTATTTTATAATTAATAATTAATATAATTTTAAAAATTAAAACTTTATCTTTAAATTATAATAATAAATCTAGGTTTATTAATAAATCTAAAATAATTATTTAATAATATTTAATTATTTTAATTATTTTAATTATTTTAATTTTTAATATTATAATAATAACATTAAAATAAAGTTTTAATTTATTATACTTTTAATTATTATTTAATAATTTATTATTATTTTAATTACCGCGGTTATTATTATTTTATTTATAATTATTCTATTTTTTATATATTTAATTTTAATTTTTATTATTATTAATAAAATAAAATAAAAAATTAATATTAATAATCCTTTTTATTAATATAATATTTAAAATATTAATTTTATAATATCTTTTTATATAAATTATAAATTTAATAATTATAATTTAAAAAATAAAAATCTATTTATTTATTTATATAATAATTTTTTTTATAAAATATAACCTTTTTATTTATATAATTAAAGAATTAATCGAGATTTATATTTTATATTAATTAAATAACGAATTATTAAAAATTTAAATATAATTTATTTTAAATTTAATTATTATATTAAATTAATTTATTTATTTATATAACTTTATAATTTTAAATAACCTTTAATATTTATAAATAAATTAATATTTTATTTAAGATTATCGCCTTTATATATCTTATATTTTAAAGATTTTATAATACTTTAAATTTTAAAATTTTAAATTTTATTTTAAATTTTATTAAATAGAAATAAATATTACTTTATATTTATAATTTAAATATTTTATTATATAAACTATATTATATTTAAGCGTTACGTTTTAATAATTATTAAAAGTTATTTTAGAAAATATTCATTTATTATTTATTATTATTTAAATTATTATATAATAATAATAATAAATAGAAATATATTATATTAATAAATATTAGATTTAAATATTATATAATTACCCTTATTATATTATATATTAATATTTAATATAAAATAATTAATAGAATTTAATGTTTATTTAATTTTTTATAATTTAATATTTATTATATCGATTTAATTAAACTTATTATAAATTAAAAGAATATTTTTAAAACTCTTTTAAACGCGTTAATAATTATAATAATAATAATTATTATTATATTAATATATTTTTATTAAATAATAAATATTAAAATAAAAGGCGGTTATTACCGCCTTTATTATTATTTAAAATAAATATATTATTTCTTAAATACCGGTTTTATAATAATATTAAATTAAAATCGTTACCTTTATCTTTATATAATAAATATTTCTTTTTATTAACGGGATATTTAATTAATAATAAAGAACTTTTAAATAAATATAAAGGAGTCTTTTAAAGATAATTTATTATTAATATTATATATTAAATTATTTATATATATATATTAATTAAATTAAATATAGTTTTATTTAATATAATAAACTTTAAATAAAATAAAATATTTTTAATTAATAGATATTATAAAGTTAATAATAATAAGCTTTAATAAAAAGGAGGAGATAAAAATAAGTAATTTATATTATATTTTAATACCTTTTAAAATATAATTTTAAAAGAATATTTATTTATAAATTAATTTATTAAATAAAGATAATTTATTTATTTTTATAATAATATTTTAAATTATATAATTTATTTATTAAATTATTTCTATTTTATAAAGGATATTTTTTTATTAATTATATTATAAAAGAATTATATAAAAACCTTACCTTTTATTTAATAGATTAAATATATAAATATATAATTATAAATTAATTAATTATATAATAATCGATAAATAGCTTAATTAATAATAACCTATTTAATTAAAGGATTATTTATTAATTATATATTATTTCCCGTTTATTAACCCTTTCCTTTTAAAGGTAGTTATTTTACAATCTTATTATATTAACGTTTATTATAATTATAATTTAATAAAAGTTTTATATTTTTTAAAGCTTTTTTCCTATTTTATAAATATATAAATATACGTTTTATTATTTAATATTTTTTATAATATTTTTTATTATTATATATAAATTATAAAATAAATTACTTTATATAATTTCTAATATTTTAAAATCGAATTTATTAAAAATATTTATAATTCTTTAATTATAAAAAATATCTTTTTTAAAACATTTCAATTTAATAATTATTAATATAATAATATCGCTTTTTTAAGTTATTTACAATATTCTTTATTAATATATATAATATAATATATATTAATAAATATAAATATATATTTATATTTAAAAAAAAGAAATATTATAAATTTTAAAAAATATTTATTTTAAAATTTTATATTTATATATAAAAGCTTTTTTAATAATTTATATAAAATAAATATTTTTATATTTTAATTTTAAAAACTTTATTATTTAAATATAAAGAATTTTTAATAACTTTTAAATTTATATAATATAAATAGATAATTCTTTTTTAATATTTAAATATAATATTATCGCGAATAGCTAAAATTAATAAATATAATAAAAAAGGGCTTAATATTTATTATTTATTATTATTAAAAGCTTAAATGTTTTTATTTACCTATTAAATATTTATTTATTTTAATATAGAATTATTATTAATTAATATAATATTTTATTCACTTTTTATTATTTATTTTAATTATTAAAAGTTTAAAGAAAATATTAAATAAATCGTTTAAATTTATTAAAAGGCTAATAATATTTCTAATATTATTAATTTATTATAAAAGAATCTTTTACCTTTTTTCTTTATTAAATTGTTTTTAAAGATTTCTTTTTATAATATAGAGGTTTAAATTTTTAAAACCTATTTAAATAAGCTCTTTATTATTTACTTAATATTTATTTAAACTTTTAATAATTAAAATAAATAATGAAAAATAAATAAAAAGTTATATAAATTAATAATAATTTTATATTAAAATAAATAGGTATTTAAAAATTAAAAATTAAAATTTAAACTTTTAATAATAATAGATAATAAATATTAAACCCCTTTTTATTATAAATATTAACTTTAATTATTTATTATCCTTTATTATATAAGATTTATAATAAATTTTAATTTTATAATAATATTATATTTAAATATTTAAAAGGAATTACTTATTTATATTATATAAATTTAAAATTTATTAAAGATTATTTATATTTAAATAATAAAGGTTTTAAAATTAAAATATAGAAATATTAATTTTATATATATTATTAAAAATAGCTTTTATATATAAATATAATATTTTAAAATAAACACTTTTTAAAATTTATAATATTTCTCCTTTTTATTATATATAAATATATATTTATATTTATTATTATCTTTTATTTTATATCTTTATATATTATTATATATATATATTATTATTTAAATCTTTATATTTATTAATATATATTATATTATATATCTTAATAAAGAATATTTTAAATAATTTAAAAAATCGATATTATTATATTAATAATTATTAAATTAAAATTCTTTAAAAAGATATTTTTTTAATTAAAAACTTAAAATACTTTTAATAAATTCGATTTTAAAATATTAAGAATTATATAAAATAATTTATTTTATAATTTATTATAATATAAAACTTTTTATATATATAATTTATATATTAAATTTAAAATATATAATAATAAAGAATATTATAAAAAATATTAAATAATAAAACGTATATTTATATATTTATAAAATAAAATAAAAATTTTAAAGGATATAAAGCTTTTATATAATTATAATAAATATTAATATAATAAAATCACGAAATAATAATTTTAAAAAGGAAAGGTTAATAAATAGAAGATAATATTAAAAAAGGGTAAACCACAGTTAATAAATAATCCTTTAATTAAATAAGTTATTATTAATTAAGCTATTTATCGATTATTATATAATTAATTAATTTATAATTATATATTTATTTATTTAATTTATTAAATAAAAGGTAAAGGTTTTATATAATTTTTATTTATAATATAATTAATATCGTTTTATAAAGGACGTTAATTTATTAATTATATTATAAAAATAATTATATAAAACTTTAGCTTTCTATTTAATAAACTAATTAAATAAATATATAATTTAATTAATTATATAATAATTAACGAATAACTTAATTAATAATAATTTATTAAATTATAGTATTATTTATTAATTACGCGCTAGCTCCTATTTATTAATATCGGACCTTTTTCCCCTTTAATGTATTTAATTAATTTACGATTTTTTTATATCGACGTTTATTATATTAATAAAGTTTTATATCTTTTAAGGTTTCTTTTTTATTTTATATATATATAAATATATTTTCTGCTTTTTAATATTTTTATAAAGGTTTTTATTATTATATATTTAATATATAACGTAAAGACCGTATATATAAAGAGCTATATATTATAACGGTTTAAGAAATTTATTATTATATATAATATTTAATATTTTAAAATCGAATTTATTTAAAGTAACATTTTAAAAATAAAGATCTTCCTTTTAAGGTATTATAAATTTAATAATTATTAATATAATTATACCGGCCTTCTTAAAATTATTTAAAGCGTTCTTTATTAATATATATAATATAATATATATTAATAAATATTAAAATTTAAATAATTATATATATATTTAATAATATATAAAAGTATAAAATAAAGGATAGTAATAAATATAAATATATATTTAAATATAATAAAAAGGAGGGAATTATTATAAATCCTATAAAATATTTATTTTAAGATTTTATATTTATATATAAAAGCTTTTTTTAATAATTTATATAAAACCGATATTTTTATACTTTAATTTTAAGAACTTTATTATTTAAATATAAATAATTTCTAATAAATTTTAAATCTATATAATATGAATAAATAATTCCTTTCTTAATATTTAAATATAATATTATTATAAGACCTAGGTTTATTATAAATCCTATATTATAAGGTATAATAAAGTAATAATTAAAGTTAATAATTATAATAAAAAGGGGCTTAATATTTATTATTTATTATTATTAAAGGTTTAACTATTTTTATATTTACTTTTAAAATACTTAATTATTTTAATACGGAGTTATTATTAATTTATATAACTTTTTATTTATTTTTTATTATTTATTTTAATTATTAAAAGCTTATAAAAATATTCTTTTAAATAAATAAATATAATTAATAAATTAACGTCCTTTATAAAACGGATTTAAACGATTTATTATAAAATATTAAAGTTCTTTTATAATTTAATAAATATATATTAATATATTTTTTTAAATTATTTTATTAATAAATAAATATTAAAAAAGTATTTTAAAAATTATAATATATTAAAATAATACCGGGAATTAATAATTCTATTATTACTTATTACACTAATATCGCGTTAAGCTTTAAATTAATTTATAATATAATAATATATAAATTAATTTAATAATCGAGGTTTTAAATTATAAAAGGCTTATTTAAACGAGCTATTTTAAAGGATTTATTTTAATTTTTATTATTATTCTTTAAAATAATATTAAATAATTTATTTAAAAGGTTATAATTATAAAATATTTTAAATTATAAGGTCGTTTTATTATAATTATTATAAAACTTATAATATATATTTTTATTTTTTAAATTTAATTATAAAAGAAAATATATATTATTAAAGAATATAAATATTAAATTTAAATTTATAATTATACTTATTAAATTAAAGTATTTAAACTTAAAAAGTTATTAATATAAAATAAATTTAATTAATTAAAAATAAATGTTATTAATATTATATTAAAATATAAAATTAAATTAAATTTAATCCTCTTTTAAATAATTAAAATTTTAATATTAAATTCTTAATTTTTATATTTATAAAGTTTATTAATTTAAAAATATTAATTAATATTTAATAATATTTATATTCATTTTTAAACATCTTTTATAAATTTTTAATTATAATTAAAAATAAATCTTTTAAATATTCTTTAATTAAAAAAAGAAAATTATAAAAAGTAGTATTTTTTAACTTTTTTTAATATATTTATTACTTTTAAATATTAATAAAGTTCATTTAAATATAAAATATAATATTATTAAAATAAAATTATAATAATTATAATAATCTTTATTATATAATTATTAAAGAGTTTTATTTAAAATAACCTTAAAAAGAGTTAATATAAAATTAATAATTATAATATATATAAATAATAGATTATTTTATTTTATTAATAAATATTATTATTTTTAATAAATTAAATAAGTAAGTATATAATTTAATTAATTATATAATAATTAATGAATTATTTAATTATTAATAATTAAAGGATTCTTTATTAATTATAATCTTAATAATTTTTATTTATTAATATTAATTTTTCTTCCCTTTTAATATATTTAATTAATTTATAAATTTTAAAAAATATTTATTTTAATTATTAAAAGCTTAAAAAAATATTAAAAAAATATTATTTAATTTAATTAATTCTTATTATAATAAATAAATAAATTTAATTAGGAAGGATTTAAAAGAAATATATTTAAATCTTATATTAAAATAAATTTTAATATATCCTTTTTATTTTAATATTTAATAAGAAATCTAAAGAATAAAGGATTAAATATTAATTAAATATTTAATTAAAAAGAAAATAAATTAATAAATTAATATTTAAATAAAAATAAAATAAAATAAAAATATTTAAATAAAAATAAAAATAATTATATAATAAGTAACGCTTTAATATAATACGATTTAATAATTTATTCAAATTATAATTTATTAAGTTAAGGAATAAAAGAAAAGAGAATAATTAAATTAATCGATTAAGTTAAAAAAGAAATAAGGTTTTAATATTAAAATTTAAATAAAGCTAATCTTTTTAAAATTAATTAAATTAATTATATAACTATCCCCCCCTTTTAAAAAAAGGCGCCCTTTAAGCTTTTTTTACCTTATAATTTAACGTTATTTATATTTTATTTTTTATCTTTAATTAATTAAAATTTATAAATCAGCCGTTAAATATATTAATTATTTAATTAATTAAATAATTCCTCTTTATTAAAATAATAATAATCTAGGTATTTAATCGATTTAAATAAAGCGAGGGTATTATAAAATATATTATTAAAATAAGAGATTTTATAAGGTAGCCTTTAATTAAAGGGCTTTAATTTAATTAAAGCTAAGCTTTATATAATAATTAGATTAAATTAGTAGTTCTTTTAAAATTAATTATAATTAAACTATCCTTCTTTTATATTACTTTTTAACTTATTAAACTATATAGATTTATTTTAAAATAGGTTTATTTTTAATATTATTAAACTTTATTTTATTATTAAAATATTAAGTTAAAGCTTATTTTAATAATTATTTTATAATAAAATTTAATAGAATTATTATATTTATTAAAGAATAAGTTAAATTATATTTTTCGTTTATTAAAGTAATTTTAAATTTAAAGATTAAGAATATAATATAAATCGTAAATATAAATATTATCGGTTATTAATAAATAATTAAATTTTCCTATTAAAGTCTTTTATTTATTTTAAAAAGAGGTTAAATTATATTTATTTTAATATAAATCTTAAAGATCCTTTTAAATATATTAGGTTTTTATAGGATTAATATAAATATATATTAAAATCTTTTTTATCGATTTATAATTCTATTTATTAATAAAGGTATAATAATTAAAGTATAATTAAATTATTTATTAAGGTTTATTTTTATATAAAAATATTAATATTAAATTTTAACCTTATTATTATTAATTATATTATTATTTATAAATATTTTATTATTTATTTTTTAAAGTTAATATTTAAAATTAATTTAATTATTATTAAATTTAATCGAATTTAACAGATAAAGCTTAAGTTAAATAACTTATTTATAATTTAATATTTAAACCTAATATTTAAAGTAATTAATATAAATAAGAAGCGTTTAATAAATATTTTAAACTTATTAATTTAAATCTATTTTATAAGACTTTATTAAAAGAATTAATTTTTAATAGGAAAATCGATAAATCGATAAATTAAATTTAAAAGGAAGGTAGAAAGTAAATATATATAACTTAAATAAAGTTTTAAATTAATTAAGTTTAAAATCTCGGTTTTATTATATTTAAATTAAAGTATAAAGGTTCGATTTAAACGGTATAATTAATAATAAATAATAGAATAAAACTAAATTATAATTAATAAAAAATTTATATTAATATTATTTAATTCGATATTTAATTTATAATTTAATTATAATTAAACAGAAATAACTTTAATAATATTTTATTTTAAAAAAATAAATTTTAGATTATTAATTAATTTTAATATATAGGTAAGAGTTATGTAATAAATAATGCTTTTATAATATAATTTAATAATTAATTAAAATTATAATTTATTAAATTAAAAAGTAAAAGAAAAGAAAATAATTAAATCGTATTAAAAAAAGAGATAATATCTTAATATAAAGCTTAAGGTAAAGCTTTAACTTTTTTAATTAATTAAATTATATATATTTATTTATTAATAAATTAATTATATAATTATCCCTCTCTTTTTAAAAAGGCGTACCTTAAGCCTTTTATTTTATAATTTAACGTTATTTATTTTATTTCTAATTAATTAAATCTTATAAATTAAAATTAAGTTTATATTTATTTATTTATTTAAATTAATATAAAAAGCGTTATAAATATCTAAATTTAAAATTATAATAAAAATAAAAATAACGTTTTTAATTAATATATTAATTAATAGGTATTTATTTTATTTTAAACCCGATTATTTATTTAATTATTATATAATTAATTTATTATAAATAATTAAATTTATTAACTTAAATTAAAGCTTTTAATTATAATTAATTTTAAAGTTATTTTAAAGTTAAATTAAAAGAACGTTTTTATTAATAAATTTAATATATTTTATAATTATTTTTAATTTAATTAAAAGTATATATAACGAATTAATTATAAGGGTTAAGGATTAATCTATTAAAAGTCGGAAATAAAGGTAAAATAAATATATTTTATAATATTAATTAATTAAAATTAAAGTAATAAGTTAATAAGTTTATTTAATTATAGATTTATTATTATTTTTTATTATTAATAATCTTTTTTAAAAAAGAAAGTAATATAAATAGGTAATATTTAAAATAAATATTATAACTTAACCTAGTTATATAGCTTAGAACCCACCTTACGACACGGCCTTATAATACTTTAAACCTTTATATAAAGCCCCACCCGTTAATAAAGCCCTATTAATTAATAAAATCCTATTAATTATTATAACCCTATTAATTAATAAGGTTAACTATAATAATAATTAATAATATAAACTGGATAATATAAATTATATAATATAAGTTAAATAATATAAATTATATAATTAAAAAAGGATAAGTTATAATAAAATAATATTAATTATATAAAAATAAAATAAATATAATAATTTTTAAAATTATAATAAAAGTTAAAAAGCTAATTTAATAAAATTTTATAAAAATTATAAAATCCTTAAGGTTTAAAGAAATTAATAAAAAGAAATTAAATATATAATAATATATATTCCTTATATATTTTATATAAATACTCTTTATTTTAATAATTAATTTAAATATTAATTTAATTTATTAATAAGGTAAATAACTTTAATAATTCTATTATAAATACTTTTAAATTTATATACCTTAATTATCTTTATTTTTATAATTATTATATATTATATTAATAAAAATAAACTTTTATTATATATTTAAATACTCTTTTATATTATTAAATATAAACTTTAATATATTTTATTAGGTTTTCTTTAAAATTTAAATAACGTTTATTATATTTTAATTATTTTTATTCTTATAAGTTATTACTTAAACCTTTAAATAATAATACTTATAAAAACTATATTTATATTTAAACCTAATAACACCCCTCGCTACGGGAAGGCCCTTATTACTACCGTAAACACCTCTTATTACAATCCCGTAATAAAGGTAAATAACGAAAATAATAACGATAGCCCTATTCGATAAATATTAGCTAAATGGATTAAAAAATTTAAATAAAAGAACGCTAACTATTAATATTATTATATTAAATTTAAAAAAGAATATAACGAACTCTTAATTAAAAACATCTTAAAATAAATATTAGATATTAACGAGTTATATAAAGAAATACGCCTTCTTTATACCGCCGCCAATATTATCTAAACCTTTATTATTCTTAAGGGAAGTATAAAAATTAATACTTTAATAACCTTTAACGGAATAAGTAAGAATCTTTATAAATTCCTTATTTAAATTAAAGCTTATTAACGATTTTATAAAAAAACCTTTTAAAATATTATTTAACGAGTTATTTATACCGCCTTATTCCTTAAAAATAAAACACTCGCTTAATTTAAACCTTATTTAAATAAATTAATAAAAAACGACTAATAAATTAAACTATATTATATAAAGGTATAATAAATCTTTAAAAGCTATAATAACTTTAAATAAGCTTTTAAATTACTCTTCTAAGACCTTAATAAAAAACAATAAATAAAAAAAAAATTAAAAACTTTTAAATAAAAAAGATTAACCGCCTCTTATATTATTAAGTTTTAATATATTATAACTCGATTAAATTATACTGAAGCTACGAAGATTATAATATATTACTGGGGGTTAAAAGAAAATATTAAGAATAAATTTAGCCGGCTTAATACCTTTAATAACTTTCTCTTATATATAAAACTTATTATTAAAATTAATACTAATATATATAAATAACGTTATAAAAAGTAAAGCGAATAATAACGATAAGTTAATTAAATTTAAGTTAATATTAAATAACCACGCTATTATTATAATATGCTATTAAAAAATAATATAATATATAACTATTATAATAAGCTTATAAACCTTAACGCTATTAAATATAATAAGTATAATAAAAAGTAAAGTATTACTTATTATAATTATTAAAAATAAGGATATTTTACTTAAAACTATTAATCCTTAAAAAAGGACTTTTAAAAAATCCCGGATAAATAATAAATTAATACTATTAATAATTAACTAACCCTTATAATTATTAAAAAAAACAACGTTAATAATATATTAAATATACCCTATAATAGTTTATCTTAAATAGCTTATTATAACGATAATTATTATAATTATTTAATAAATAAAAAAAGAACGGGATAATTCCTTAAAACCCTTAAACGGTAAAGTATTATATATAGCCTTATAATAATATAATAATAACCCCTTTATAATAACGAAAATAATAAGGGTAATAACGAAAATAAAAACCCGGGAAATAATTTAATTTATAATAAGCGTTAATTAAAAAATCCTAAATAGCTTATTAAACTATTTATATTTAAACTCGCTATAAAAGTAATAAAACCCCGAAACTTAAATATCGATAAATAACTAGCGATTTTAAGAATTATACTTTTTAAATTATAAAAGCTATAATAAATATTTATTATATATAAATTTAAATAAAAAATAAAAAGGAATTATATTATTAGTAATAATCCTAAAATCTCACTAATATATAATAACTACTTCCTATTTATTTAAATTAGCTATATTTATAACGATTATATTAAATACTTAATAAAAAAACTTAAGGAAAAATAATTCCCTTAAAGGATTAATAAACATTTAATTAAATAACTATACCTTAACCACTTTATTAAAAAAATTAAAAAAATTATACCTAACCTTTAATAAACCTACCTACTAATTAAAAAAACTCTATAATAACCTTGAAAATATTATTTAAAGAAATAGAATTAAAAAAACTATATTAATGATAAATACTTATAGTATATTTAAAAAAATTTATAAGCTTACCGAACGTTTAAAAAAAGCGTATAATACTTTTAAGATACTTAAAACTCTTAAATTAAAGGACCTGCTATAATAATAAAGTTTTAAATACCGCTATTATTATATAATCACGAAATATTATATATATAAATCTATCGCTATTAACGAATAACCGATAAACGAAACTTATTATAACGGTTAAAAGACGACTTCTACCGGTTATAAAAAGATAATACTTAATAGGATATAATAAATCTTTATATTTAATAACGGATAATTAAGATATTTATAATTATATTATATTAATAATCGAAATTAAAAAAATTATTATTTAAGCATTATTAAATAACGGAGCGTAAAATAATTATATTTTATTATAAATCATTAATAGCTTAACTTTAAAATAATAAGAAAAAAACGCTTTATATTAACTTAAGACCGTTAATAAAGAACTTATAATATATAATAATAAAAATATATAAAAAGAAATCGCGAACCTTTTAATTAATATTAAAAAATATTATAAATAATTTATATATAATATTATAAATGTTATAAAATATAATATAATTTTAAAAATACTTTAATTATAAATAAATAATCTTAAAATTAATTAAAAAATAAATTAACTTTAATAAAATATATTAAGAAAAAGTTTAATTAATAGGTAATGGTTTAAGAAACGACCCCTTAATAAACTTAAAGTCTTTAAAATATATATTATTATTAAAAAACCTAAATTAAATATTATAATAATTATATTAAAAAAATATTAATAATTTAAAGCTCTTTTTAATAAAAAATTAAAAATAAATTTATTACTTTATATATAATAAAATTATAAAATACCCTTTAAAAATAAAAACCCTATTTATACTTATATATAAACTTAATTAAGAGTATAAACAAGCTTTAAAAGAGTATATTATAGAAAATCTTAAAAAAGGAGTTATATAACTATTTATATTGTTAATAAACTTCTTTATATTTTTCGTTTAAAAAAAAATAAAGATAAGAAATTTAAATAATATATATATATTAATTATTAAAAGTTTAATAAAATTATTATTAAAAACCGATACCCCTTACCCTTAATTAACGATTTATAAAATAAATTATTATATATTAAAATCTTTATAGCATTTAACCTCCTTAATGTATATAACTTAATTTATATTAAAAAAAAGGAATAAAAAATCGTATTTTAAATTAAATATAAATATTTTAAATATTAAGCTATATTATTTAATTTAATTAATGTATTAATTAGCTTTTAAGTAATAATTAACTATATTCTACGAAAATACCTTAATAAGTTTATTATAATATACTTTAATAATATTTTAATCTATTTTAAAAATAATAAATAATATTAAAAGTATATAAAATTAATATTCTAAAAATTATAAAACGCTAACCTATTAATTAACCTAAAAAAAAGCGAATTTTATTAACGATTTATTATATTTATAAATTATATAATATCCTTTAAAAAAATCCGGATAAAACCTTTTAAAATTTTAATAATTAAAGAATAACCCACGCTTATAAGCGTTATTAAGGTTAAATCCTTTTTAAAACTAGTTAATTATTATTAAATATTTATCCCCGAATTTAATAAGTTAACGACACCTTTAATAAATTTAATAAAAAAGGATAAATTATTTTAATAAAAAAAATAAAAAATTAAACTTTTTATAATATTAAAAAACGAATCCTTAATAAATTAATACTTTACGTAATAAATCCTATTAAACTTTTTAAAATCGAGATTAATATATTAAATTATATAATCGAAAAACAGTTAAATTAATAAAATAATAATAAAAAATTACACCTTATTATATTTTTCTTTAAAAAATTAAATAGGTTAAAACCTAATTATTAAATCTATAATAAAGAGTTAATAATTATTATTAAAGCATATAAAAAATAAAGGTACTATTTTAATAAAACGATAAAACTAATAAAAATCTATATTAATTATAAAAACCTTATAACGTTTATTATTATTAAAAAACTAAATAAATAATAAATATAATAATTTAAATTCCTATCGGGGTTTAACCTTATTATTATTTATTATAAAAATAATAAGAATAGTTATACCGATATATTAAGCCGATAATTAAATTATTAAAAAAAGGTCTTATTTAAAATATAAACTATTTTAATTTATAACTAAAATAATAACCTTATACCGTCACGGTAATTAAATATTATAAATTCTATATAATATAATAATAATTAGGTTTTTAAATTCTAATAATTAAATTAAACCCCGGATCTTATTAATTATATTAAGGATTACCTTAAAAAACGAAATAACCTCGTCTTTTATTAAAATAAAATTTATATCTTTAAATAATATTATAAAAACTTTATTAAAATTTTTTATAAATACCCTATATATAAATATTAAAAAATATTTAAAACTTAAAAACGAATTACTAGGTAATTTAATTATAAAAACCTTAAGTTAATTATAATTAAAATAATTAACGAATATAACCTTTATAATAAAGCTAAAGCCGTTAGATATTAACCTTATAAAAAACTATAATTAATTCTATTATTAAATAAAATATAAAAAACAATTATACTTAACTTTATAATTAAGCTACCCTTATTAAAAGAACATTTAACTAAGGTTAATTATAATAATATTTTAATAATTATAAATAAATTTATAAAATACATTTATTTCCTATTATATAAAAAATCTAATAATATTAATAACCTAACCTATATATTCTTATAAACAATCGTTAATTAATACGGGTTATTTAAAATAATTATCTTCAATTGAAATAAATTATTTACCATTAAGTTTTAAAAGTTATTAATAATATAACTTAATATAAAATATAAACTATCTATAACCTATTACCCTTAAATGAATAATTAAATTAAACGAATAAATTAAATATTAAAATAATACTTATACTATTATATTAATTATAAATAAAATAACTAGGTATAATTATTATTTATAATATAATTCGTTTATAATAACGTAAATAATGAAGTTACCCGTATATTATTATTTTAAATAAATTATAAATATAATTTAAAAGTTATTAAAATACCTTTAAAAAAAAGTTAATACCTATCGCGACTATATAAGTTAAAAAACTAAAAAAGTTATAAATAGCATTATAATAAAACCTTACCTTCCTTTAATAATAAATAAAATAATATGTCGACTAAATTAAGTTAAAAGGATTAATCTTAAAAAAAGAAAAAAGGTTTACCTTTTATAATAAAATATTAAAATTAAATGACTAAGCGAAAAATTAAACTTTAAAAAGATCGGATTATTTAAAATCGTAAAAATTATTTTAAAAACTAACTATCGATTATCGCTACCTAAAATAATATAAATACACCTTATATTTTATATCTTATTACTCGAATTAACCTTTAAAAATATAAAAATTAAAATATAATTAAAAGTTAAAACGAATTAATATAAATATAAAATTAAAACGATTCTTAATAAGAAATAAATAAGGAAAGGATAAAAATACCTCGTTAAATAAAAAGGTTATTTAATAAAAAATAATACTTAAAAACCTAAAAAATATTTAAAAAACACTATTAAAAAACTTTAATAATTTAAAGGACGACCTTAAACTCCGTTAATAACGACAGCTTTAATAATATATTAAAATATATAACGTTCTAATTAAATAAAAAATCGGAAAATAATATTAAAACCTCTTTAAAAGCCGGTTTAAATATAACTTTATAACGAGCCTCTTCCTTTACCTCCTTTCGTTTTATACATTCTAGCTCCTTAATAAAGTTTAAGCCTCGTTAAATGGCATATATTATCTTCTTAAACTATAACTTCTTTTATTTTTAAAAACATTATACTTTTGTATCTATTTTATAATAACGTTCTTTAACTTCTTTAATCTCGGCCTTTAACTTTAAGTATTAAAAAGCGGCATCTATTAATACCTTAGCCGAAAAGCTTATATTATACTTAAATTAATAATTAAAAACACACTTACTATATTGAAAAAATTATCTAATAAAGACCGATAAATAAAACTATAATAAATATAATAAAAATAACCGTCCGGCATCTTAATAGGACTTTTAAAAATAGCTTAAGTAAAAAGATTATAAATATAAGACTTTTCCGTCTTAAATTACTTAAATATATAACGTTTCTTAATATAATTAAATAATATAATAAATATATATTATAATAAAAGTAAAAAAAGAAAGAACTTATAAAATCCTAATATAACGATAACTTATAAATATTTATAATAACTAAACTACTTTAAGAATAAAATAAATAAAAAAGAAAAGATAATATTATAATTTAACCTAGCTATATAATTTAAAACCCACCTTATAACACGGACTTATAATACTTTAAACCTTTATATAAAACCCTACCCGTTAATAAAGCCTTATTAATTAATAAAACCTTATTAATTATTATAACCCTATTAATTAATAATGTTAATTATAATAATAATTAATAATATAAGCCGAATAATATAAATTAAATAATATAAATTAAATAGTATAAATTATATAATTAAGAAAAAATAAACTATAATAAAATAATATTAATTACGTAAAAATAAAATAAATATAACGACTCTCGAGATTATAATAAAAATTAAAAAGCTAGCTTAATAAAATCTCGCGAAAATTACGAAATCCTTAAAGTTTAAAAAAATTAATAAAAAGAAATTAAATATATAACGATAGATATTCTTTATATATTTTATATAAACACTCTTTATTTTAATAATTAATTTAAATATTAATTTAATTTATTAATAAAGTAAATAACTTTAATAACTTTATTATAAATACCTTTAAGTTTATATACCTTAATTATCTTTATTTTTATAGTTATTATATATTATATTAATAAAAGTAAACTTTTATTATATATTTAAATACTTTTTTATATTATTAAATATAAACCTTAATATATTTTATTAAGTTTCCTTTAAAACCTAAATAATATTCGTTATAATAAAGTTAGAAATAAAATATTAATTATAATAATTTTATTTTTTAAAGGTAAATCTTTTAATAAAAATTAAATATTTTTAATATTATTTTATTAAATTAATCGATTTTAATAAGAAAATTAATAAATTTATAATAAGTTATTAAATTAATTTAAAGGTTAATAAGGAATAAATATATATATAATTTAAAATAAATTAATTTAAATCGACCGGTTTTAAATTCTTTAAATTTATAGCTACCTTATCGATATTATCGATTGTAATAGGAAAATCGATAGATTTATAAATCGATTATAAAAAAAGGAGTATATATATAATTTTATTAAAATAATAAGTTAACTAAGCTTAAAATCTTAATTTAATATAAAAGTTATATTTTTTAAATATAATAATCGATTTAATTTAATTTAATAAAGTAAGCTTAATATTAAATAATAAAATAAAATAAAATTATAATTTAATTATTAAATTATATGGATATTATTAAATTCGAGGTTTATAATTTAATTATAATTAAAAAGAGATAGCTTTAATAATATAACGCTTTAAAGAGATAAGCTTTAATTTATTAATTAATTATAATATATAGGTAAAGGTTAATCGAATTAAATTAAAGGAGAAATAAAGGCGTTTAAAATAAAATTATAAAGCTAGTTATAATAAACTTAATTAAATCGATATTAATATAAATAAAAAAATCATAAGATTAAATATTTCGATTATAAGAGCATTATATAATTATATATTTTTTATTAAATATTAAATATAAAGGCGCGTTATAATAATAATTAGTTTAAACGAGATTCTTTTATTAATAGATATTTTTTACTTTATTATTCTATTAGATTAATATATAATAATAGGGAAAATAAAATATAATAACTATAATATTAATTAATTACGCTGTTAATAATAAATGCTTTACCTTTTAATCGATGATTAAAGAAACTTAATAAAGTTATACGGTAAGTAATATTTTTATAATACGATTTAATAATTAATTAAAATTATAATTTATTAAATTAAGGAATAAAAGAGAAAAGAGTAGTTAAATTAAATTAAAAAAGAAATAAGATTTTAATAAAGGTTTATAATAAGTAACGCTTTAATATAATATAATTTAATAATTAATTAAAATTATAATTTACTAAATTAAAGAGTAAAGGAGAAAAAAGTAGTTAAATTAATCGAGTTAGAAAAAAATAAAGTTTTAATATTAAAATTTAAATAAAGTTAATCCTTTTAAAGTTAATTAAACTATATATATTACTTAGTAATAAAGCTAGTTAAACTAGCTATGTAATTAAATTAAATATTAATTTTTAATTAAAATAAAATAAAATAATATATTAATATTTAAATAAAAATAAATTAAATATTTAAATAATATTTAAATAAAATAAAACATTAATATTTAATTAAAATAAAATAAAGTATAATATTTTATTAATATTTAAATAGAAGAAAATAATATAATAATAATTTATTTTAATATAAAGTTATTATTAATTTATATAACCTTTTATTTATAATTTATTATTTAAATTTATTAAATATAATAAATTTAATTCTTTTTAATAATTATTTTTAAAAAGTAATATTAAATTAATAAAAAAGGATTTAAATATTTATTTTTTAATTTTTAATTTTTAATCTTTCTCCTATATATAGTTTTCGATGTCTTTTAGTGAATCGGCCTTCCGATCGGACTACCCACCGGGGTCGCACGTTGTCTCCGAGATCGCTAGCATCGGAGTCTGTCTGCTCCGAGTCATAGAATTGATGCAGCATATTCTCCTCGGCTATCTCCTCGAGCATTTCTTTGTCTAAAATGCTTCTCCAGGCTGTAACGCAATCGCCGAAGCCTTCATCCCATCCGCACTCGTCGAGAAATCCAGCAGCAGCCATTCTTTTCTCATCCCAGAGGGCAAAGCCGAAGCGGCGGAATGGCTCAAAGGCGACATGTTTAATGGGTGAGCTCGGGCTACCCCAATGATCGTTCGGCCTGCTCGCCTTGTAGAAGAACCTCAATGTGGTTCCGAACACATCGTGGGACGCCTCCAAGTCTCTTGGTTCCAGAGGAGCCGGAGCCGGTCGATCTCTCGTATGTTGGGAGGCATTCGGGACCGTCATGCGGTGTTTGCTGTCAGCTACGTAGGCTTCGATCGTTTGGATCAGCTCGGCTTCAAGATCGTGCCGCAAGCCAAACCCTAAACGCGGGTCGTCGTTGCCAATAAAGTGTCCTTCTGGCCATTCACACGATCCCGTCGGAGCTATATAGCCCTCTACAGCGTGGTAAAACTGGAGCACGTTGGTCGTTACTTCCCGTCGTGTAAACTTGTCGACTCCATCATCGGGGGACCAGCCCAGACGCCCGGCGTCGATGGCGATGCGCACGCTCTTGAAAAGCTCCAGGCGCCAGAATGTTCGAAACACACGCTGCTCCTCCACCCAGGTCGGGGGGCCCATGTCACATACGGGGAATGGCTCCCGCGGAGGGTCAAGCTGCCAGGCGCCAACGTAGTCATACTTGCTATCAGTGGTACTATCTTCGTCGCCGTACCATAAGTCCTCGTCAGCTAAGTGCTCGGGCCGCAAGGCGTTGAAGCGACCCAGGTAGTACCCGAGACACGAGATGCCGAGATATACAATTTTGCGGTGGCTAGCCAATATACCACGCATAACGGTGGCCGGAAGCGCCGGCGGCAAAGGGCAGGGGGTGCGGCCAGCGAGGCGGTTTCCACTCGTACGACATGGACTCGCCTACGATGCAGTTGCGAAGAATGGAGACATCATGGACATGAGGCGGAAGGGAGGAATTCCGAATGTAGGCGGTGATCCGGATGAGCGAGGCAGTAGTCTGATGGATTTCGCCAGCCGAGAAGACTGATTCGAAGATGTCGGCGCCGTAGGCGTTAAAAACGCGAAATGCGGCGGGGGACGCTTGAAGCAGGCTATCTAGACATTCTAGCCCCGACAAATTCATCAAGATAGGGACGAGAAGCTCCGGTGGGAGTCGTTCCAAGTAAGCGTCGCAACTCATAATCGCGACTGGCTATTAAATATAATGAAGGTGCTTATAGAGCGAGTATATTATAAGAATTAAATTGAGGGACGCAGGCTTAATAAAGGAAAGGGCTTTCGTCAGGTCCAGACAGCGTTGCTTCGGACCGGGCCTTTCAGCACGTATTGGTATTGGTGCTTTAAACTACCAGCTGTGTTTGGCGGGGTTGGTCCACTGAGGTATGCAGCGCCGTTACAGGGATCTGCCCGTTTCGATACGCTAATCGCCGTGCCTTAGCCCATCTATCCAGGTTCGCTTTCGATATGTACGGCCAATCATATTATTAAATTATAATAAACCGAAATCGTTGGTTTGTTAGCTGCGGAATGGAAAGGGCCCCGTTCGATTGGTTATCGCAGGAGTGTGAGATTGCTCGCGCACCACAATGGTCTGTTGTTGGCGTGTGCGGTCGGCTTTCAGTCGGCGGATTTCCGCCTCCATCGCTGCGGTGTAACTACTGCCCAAGTTGCACAAGGGCAAATAAGACTGCATGGTAGAATGCGGTCAGTACGACCACCCAGAATACGCCCTACTGGAAGCTCCAGTAGCGCCACTCGCCCGGGTACGGTGATGGTTATGATCTGAGTGGGTTTGCCGCCGTTCCATGTGCCTGTCAGTGTTGGCCGTCGTCAGGTCTAGGTGTCAAGTGCACCCGGTGAGCAGCCTACCTTCTGCTCTTACTCCGTGCCGAACCATTCCGATTGGAAGACATTACTGCCGGCATGGGCCACGTGAGGATATGTATCAACTGGAGAATGGATCATCTAAGGATCTCCAAATGCAAGCCATGGGTCAACACATGCTCCATCTTCTAGCTCATTTCAATATCATTCTGGTTGACCTGCCGACTAAGAGCATGTTATGAGCTTTAGATTGTTGGCTTATTCTACGATGTGAGGAAGGGAAGGCGCAGATAACAAGTCTGGGGTGGCGACCTGCTTACGAAACCTTTTTGCCCTCCATATAAACCTCCTGATTGTAATTGATGAGGACGGTACCGAATGGGGGGGGGCTTATTCACGTCTTCGTTCTTGCGTTCGATGGTAACACACCCAACGCCAAGGTCGATGCAGGTCTGCTTGGCCCACTTGATCATGTCCTCCATGGCATGGCAGGAGACCGGCTGGACATCCTTCCGGGGGACGCTGAGGTAGATCTTGAGGTCCGTCATCTTGGAGTCTTTGACGGCTTGCTGCCATTTAGCAAACTGCAGGATGTAGGTCAATTCCTTATTGGCGCTGACATGCGCCAGGACCTTGTCGATTTTCATATCGTCGTCCATTGTACCTATTGCGGCCGTGCCGATGCATGTGGCCAAGCCCAAGGTGTAGAGCTCGTCGTCGGGACCCTTGCTCAGGAGATGGCCTTGGTCGACCGTCTCGCGGTCCCGCTTGTCCACAACACTGTCTTATTAGCACATGCTGCCTACGACAACAAGAACAAACCTACCGTGGAACCTTGGTCAGTTCTGCAACTGCATAGGTGGCCAACAGACCGGCCACGAGGACCTTGGAGAGGTTCCGAATTAATTGCATGTTGTCTTGTGTGTTATAAAGTAGATTCGGTTGACGATGGTCTTTTCAGAGTGGCTTGAAACTGGAAAAATTGCTGTTTAATGAGTAGATGCTAGATTTAGGAGGGTTTTTTCCCTAGGCAGGAGCAACACCCCTTTTATACGTCTAGGGATTTTCTCCCACGAAGCCGATCATATTGACGATAAATGTGTTGCCTTCCCTTAAATGATCAACATAACTCAGAACTTTTCAAAGCGCTTGACTTAATTCGACTTACCAAGTTTGGAATCTGCAGGACACATAATGGAAAGAAACATATAACGTGATGAGTTCACGATGAATATGATGTACAGGCCCTGTGGTCGAAAGTCGTCGCACGGCACAACCATGACTCAATACGATGCAAGCTAACATATATATTATAACGGCGTATTCGGCATCAAGTCAGGAGGGCTTCGGGCATCAATTATGCCTTCTTGTCAGACGATGGATGGTGTCCGGTCTTCTAATGACGACGAGCTATTCATAGCTAAGCCAGCTGGATGCAGCAGGAAGAACCCGCCACTTCCTAATTACAGTATTCAAGTTGCCCTCCCTTTACGGAAACATTTTGACCTCTCCCAAAATCGATTATTCCCGCATCAGGCAGCACATAAGCATTGTCATCTTTACAATCCAATTGTAAGCGTCTGCGTTTGGTCAACCATACGCATCGAAACATCCCCGCCTCTCACATGCACTTCCTCGCTGTCAAAATCTCCTACATTATAGGACGCCAGATTTGACATCGTTCCTTGAAGCACTTGTGAGACTGCTCCCCAAATTGATAACATATAACACTCGGGATATAGGAGTTCTCAGCCTCGCTATCAAACGCCATGTGCTGAGCAACGCGTCAGAGGTCTCCAAGCGGCTGAAGACACTGGCTCAAGGCTTTCGCCAAGACGCTCTCCAACTTCCGCCAAATGTGTTGCATTTTCATCGAGCAGTCGAGCACCAGGAGCCTGACCTGGCTAGACGCAGATGTCCACCAAAACCAGGCAGTCCCTGTCTCGGGGATGAGGCGGCCCAGAGAGGCTATTGACACGATCTTTGGAGAAAAACAACTGTGCTATGCTGGGGGAACTATCTGAACCAAAAAGAGTGGGAGCTTCTGTTCCATGACTCTGCATAATCTGTAGGCTTTTGGTTGTTCATGACGGATCCATTTGACCAGTTCCTCCTTGACCCAGCTTACAGACTCCTCATGAGATCAAATCTCCGTCTCAGCCAAGTGGGTAGGTCGGTATTCCGGAGGAAGCCGAATGATCTTCTGAGAACGTAAAGGCTAGCCCGACGGACGAGTGGATTTGAGAAAGCTCTTTTGGGAGCATGTGCTATAGCGTATGTACGGTCCACCCTCCAAATCCGAAGAACCACAATTCGCTAGGCTCATGACCTCATTCTCAACAAAGACCCTCGTAGTGCTGGGCCAGGGTATCTTCGCCGCCGTGCACCTGCGCCAGATAACACGGAAAGGGGGGTATATTGCTTGTTTCGTAGAACTAATACCGTATCCTCAGCTCTCCCGTGGGAATGTGCCAACTATATTATTTACACTATAATAAAAACAATAAGGAGTCCCTTCTCATTAATACTTCTTCTCGAGCTTATCGGTCGAAATATTTACAGCGATGCTTCGTGGTAAGTCGAAGACTTCGATATCCAGAAACAACTCCTCGAGAAAGTCCAGCCGGACAGGGCTAGAGAACATGAACTTCAGGGTTGCTTCTTGACGCCCACGATATACGGAAACGAGACAAGAAATTAGTCGTTTCGTGTCTTCACTCTGCTCGCTGGACTGGGTAAAAAGACAAGCCCATCAATGATGACCAAGAGAACCACATTCCCACTGAGACTTGCAATCAATTTGCGCAGCCAGTAACATATACTCATCATGTCTGTTGGCTTCAAATGGGCATGGCATTCTCGTATGAGAGATGGCCTGAAACCCGCATGGTGTTGTTCAATAAGCTGGAGGAGCAGGCTCATGGCAAGCTCGGAGGGGTTCGAATAGGGATCGCATCTCCGATCGCGATGCTGGCTGCAAAAGAAGGCCAGCGGCGTAATGACCATGTCGTCCTGTAATAGTTCTCCAGTTCGACGCGACTCAAGAAGTCTGTCTATAATCCTTGCACTCAGTATTGAGAGCTCGGGACTTAGACGAGACTCTGCTCGGCCATTGACCAGAAGCATGGACGACTCGTCGATGGTAAGCCAAGCTTGAATGCGGAACATTGACTCAATGGCAAACATACGGTCAAGGTCCATCGTCGAGCTGCCTTGTCGCCCAAACCGTTGAAGAAGCTGTTCACAGTCCTGAGAAACCAGGCCCCTCTCGTACTTGAGTTCTTCGAGAATAGTATACACTTCTCTTTCAGGCAATAACCTGGCTCTCCTGCGCCGTGGCAAGGTGTGCATTTCATAGCTCGTCGTTGCCGCTCTCTGGCTTTGCATGTATACGTGTTCTAACCGGGCCAGCCTAGAGATTTTGGAATCGAGGCTTTGGATGTTGCGTTGCATTGTTTGCAGGACAGTGTTTCTACTTTCCTCAGCCTGAGCCGATAAGCACTGTAGCCGCAAGCTCGCCCTCTGGTGACTCTGAGAGATGATAAGTGCTCGCTGCTGGAACCGATTGGCTTTGACCTTGACTTCGGCTAAATCCTCCCTTAGGTCGGAAAGGGGTCGTTGTGGGTTCGTGACAAACTTAAGGGCCGTGACTGTTTCAATTATCAATACATAAGAATAGACACGAGCTATATGGCGTCTTGGTACTGACCAAAAGAACCTGAAATGGACCAACGCAGTATACGCCTGATAACCTTGAATACCGCAACGTGCAGAGCCGCGGCCCGCCTGTGGAGGTCTTCATCTTCGACCCCATCTTCCAGGGGTACCGCATTGTCGCAGATGATATAGGGGAGGTCCTCAATTGCCTTGTATACTTGTTCGCGGTGCTCATGGGTGTTCTTCATCGCCAAAAAGACTGCCTTGAGCCCACCGCACAGCACCGAGGCGAAGCCGAATTGATCGTTTGGAATCAACGACACGAATGTCTCACCTGCCCCTGCGTGCCTGCAAAGTGAGTCGAAGGATTTTCGGAGTCTGTTGGTGATGCTCTCGATCGACGAATTGCTTTTGGACGTTGTTTGTTGGATGCTGTCGCAGCTTGTTTTGAGTACAATCGCCACATTCTCCCAGTCATCGGCAGTGTTTTGGGTCAAAGGCGTCTCTTTAATCTTATGGCGGCAACGATTGGCAAGGTCTCGGACCTCGTCGCGGATAGTGAAGACTTCTCCGTATATCGCATGGTAGGACCTGATTCCCGTCAGCTGTGTGCTTGCTCTGAGTTATCCTGCGGCGTACAGTTGCTCTTCTCCCACGATTTGTAGACTAGTATTTGAGATGAGAAGGCAGTTTTGTGCAGCCTGCATAGACAGTTGTGCGCCCGGCTGCGCCTTGGGCAAACCCACCTCTTCGGGGGTAACTGTATCCAGTTGAGCAGCCATTCTGTAGTCGGCCATGTTATAAAGAGTAATTTGTGAGCACAGAGAGTTGCAGTGAGATAGAATCGGATCCACCGGAGAGACTCTGGTAACATTGAAAAACTCTCAGTAACTTCGAGCGTTCTTGGCTTTGCCCCTATCCAATATGCCCGACCGCCACTTTGTCCGCCAAGCATACCGGTGACATTACTGGCTGCAACCCCGCCTTGCGGAGAAAGTACAGGGCCAGGTTGATATGCGATTGGACCAGTAGGTTTGCCTTGGGCGTCAAGGCAAATCTCAAGGCAACTTTTGTGCTACCGCACCTGGCACATAGCCGGGCGCACCCAGCCTGAAAGGGCGGGGTTCTTTGTATTTTTTTATCTTTCGACAGTTCCTAAAACCCAACGTCTGACCCCAAGACACATCACTGCTCCATCTTACGTGCTTTATACAGGAGGGTCACGAGGCTCTTAAACAATGGCTCCCATCGAGGAGGCACCTCCGAAGGGTGGCAAAGCCAGGCCATCAGGTCGGCTTCTCCTACCGGTTTTGACCTCAGGTGCAACTGACAGCCCGAGTCAAAGCCCTTCTGCCGAAGGTGACAGCAATTCGGATAATGGAACGACGACTGATGCAATGGCTGATTTGGAAAAACAAACCGCGAATGAATTGGTTTTGACGTTGCCGAATCTTCAGTCGACTCTTGAGGAGTTCTTGGGCATGATCAAGCCACTGGAAGGCCTCATGCCGGATCACTTGTTTGATCTGATGGAAAATCTTGAGACAATGTCACAGAAGATTTCAGAGATGACGCGCTCTTCATCTCTGTCCGAAACTGAGGGGGCGGAGGATTCAAAGTATTTTACCTACCCCTTCCGTCGTCTTCAGGCCTAAGTTTGATCTCAAGGGTGACTAACTTGCTGAAAACAGGGAAACACCAACATGGTCCATTGAAATACAAAAGTTTAATAGTACGTGATTATCATTGTCTGATACTACTTGCCACGTGGATTCGGTTCAAGGGCGATGACCCCCAACTCTGGAACTTCAGGTTAACAACTATCGATTTAATCAGTGTCCACATGGCAAAAGCCTCTGAATCCCTTTTCCACAAAGCCCTATCCCATTGTACAGGCGTATTACGAAGAACCTGCTAGCTATTCGGCGAATGCTCAACGAGAGAAGCGACTCTTTAACCCCCAGAAACCGGACCACAGAAGTACGAGGAATGACCACGGCCTTCTACGTCGGATACAGATCAATTCAGACCTATTGTTCGCCGAACTCTCTTCAATTACCTCAATTCCATATCTTCCTGGTAGTATTCTTATGTAAGTAGCTAGTATAATTCTTCGTACTTGCGCCATTAGAAGTTAACGCTTTCAGAATACCTCCACCGTACAAGGTGACCTGCCTTACTCAAATATGCTCCTTGTGTACTCCTAACACTTTATTGCAGTTGATCCTTCGCTTCTTCCCCGAAATTGATGAGCGAGTCACAGATCTGGAAGTCGAACTCAGCAAATTGAATGACCAGTACGCCGAGGGAAGCCATCAGCAATCTCCGCATACAGCTCTGGAAACTTGGGAGGTGCCAAAACATGCTGTTGATGCTTTAAACCCGCTACCTGGGATAGAAGATCGAGAAGATAAAGCGGAGGACGATTACCCAGATGGGTCAGAGGGAGGACCTGAAGAGAATGACGAGACCAGGATCGAGTCTGACAAGAACGAACGCAAACGGAGTTTGGCGGATCGAATCGCACATCTGACATGCCTTAGAAACTTTATCCGTACGGGACTGAAAGGCAAGGTTGAGATGTGCAAAGCTATACAGGAGGGATCCCTGGAGGCTATCACCTTTGAAGATTTGTGGCACCTATTCAGGCCTGGTGACCTTATTGTTTTCAAGCAGAAGGAAGACCTCACTCTTCTCAGGGTTTACTCTGTTGCTGGAGGACAGATGCAACATCGGGCACGGGCGACAGACGAGAAGGACCCCTCTAGACGCCAGCGCCAAACAATGGATGTCAATGGTGACTTGTCTGAACAGTCCGAGGAAGATGAAGTAGAGACAATGTCCAGACGCGAGACGTGGGGGATTGGCACCTGGGTTCCTCTGAAACTTGATTGTTTCTCGATAATATCCGACGGCAATCGCATTGGCCCCGTTGAATCGTTCATCAAGATCAAGCCCTTCGATGGCAAAAAGCATGTCACAGATCTACCGGTTTACCCAGTCCGCTTCCACCCCGAGTCTGAAATTCTTCTGACTCGGATGGAAGAACGGGGTCGCTTGTACCTCAAAGCGATTGGCCATAAGAGCTATGATGGACTCACGCTTTCGAATACGAGAGGTGGACCGCGCGAGGAGATTCAAGGTGATGTTTACGTTGACCTTGATATGTTGCCCGGGCCCAGATTCGGCATTTTCACGCAAAGTCATCGAGACAGTATCACCGCGATCGAGGTTATTTTCCACCACCCACGCACTCCACCTGAACAAAGGAACTTGAGCGGAAACGAAATCGACCTTAAACTCGCAGAACAGTTTATGATGTCTAACAGAGCCTCACTCGAGCCATTGACATACGAAGAAGCATCTCAAATGCCTGGATGGCTACAACTAATGCCTAGAGGCATTATTGGTTATGTTTTTCGCTTGAGGAGATGGTGTAAGACTTCATCTCTCTTATGTAACCCAGAAACAACATTCTTGCACCTTGGTTTTGTCATTACCTTCCGCATTTAATTTTTATAGCAGCTAATAAATAACTATAAGGTCGGTTGGAAATCGATCTCCTCAAAGACATCGACCAGGGACGCGAGGCTCGGGACTCCAGTTTCGATGACCTAGTGATACCCGAGAGCTACCGAGACATGCTTGTTGGGTTGGTTGAAAACCACGCCTCTAAGCATCAGCGCCGTCAAGCACGACAAGTGAATGCCAGTATGGGTCTAGGGAACACGCAGATAGACCTGGTCAGAGGAAAGGGCCAAGGACTTATTGTCTTGCTGCATGGACCACCTGGGAGTGGGAAGACTAGTACGGCGGAGACTATTGCTGCGCATACGCGACGTCCGCTATATTCCATCACTTGCGGCGACCTTGGTTTAGATCCAGACGGTGTTGAAAGTGAGCTAAACCAGCACACGACTCGAGCGGATAAATGGGGCTGCGTTATGCTTTTGGATGAGGCCGACGTGTTCATAATGCAACGAAGCTGGCATAACATCGAGCGAAATGCGCTAGTGTCCGGTAAGGCCTCACTTACCAGCTCTTTCATGTGGCAAAGGACGTGAAGCTAACACACTTGTAATAGTGTTTCTGAGGCAGCTGGAATATTACTCAGGAATACTCTTTTTGACTACTAACAGGCCAGGAGTAATCGACGAAGCGTTCATTTCTCGAATTCACATATCCCTGCGATACCCTACAATAGACTTGGATGCGACGAAAAAGATGTGGGCTTTGACCCTGAATCGTATTGAGCGAGAGAATGGGGCTTCGAGCATCAGAGTGGTATTCGACCGTGAAATTCTCATGAGCTTTGCTGAGCGGCATTATCTTCGCCGCGAGAAGTCGGGGAAGACTTGGAACGGCAGACAGATCCGTAACGCGTTTCAGATCGCCCTGGCTTTGGGTCACTCACAACGCCTGAAGATGCTAGAGCGCAAGGGCATAACCCCCGAACAAGCAGCAGCAAGCGGTAAAAGGCGCCTGATGGAGGTGAAGCTCACCAAAGCAAATCTGCAGAACATCGCGCAGACGACACGAGCATTTGATGACTACATACAACACCTGCGTGGCAACGACAGCGTTCTCGCCCGCCAGACGGAGGTTCGCGATGACAATTACGACCCAATGGCCCCTCTAGCTACCAAGGACTACGGGCCCATAGCCGGGGTAGGGACGAGACGTGTGGATAGTTTCGGCGCGGTGACAACGGCTGCCCCTAAAGCCGGGAAGTCACAGAAGGTTCCAAAAAGGAGAGCCTATCAAGTTGATGAGGAGGAGGATGTGGGCGAGCTGGACGAGAGCGAATCAGAAAATGACGACGATGAAACTGATACAGAATAACTCGGCTGAATAAAACGGGAACAAATTTGACGGCATTGGAGATAAAGCTGAGGAGGGGCTATAATGTGTCTTAATAGGGGTTATATCGGCAGTCTACAGTAAGTATTACAGTATTTAGTCGGGGCTAGACTAAGCTGGCGATCATTAATAAGACTGCTTTAATTACTAGGGGAATCAGATATAGCTCTAATTCGAGAAAGAAGGACTCTATATGCTTTCTTTGCCCAGTTATTGCAAAGCATAACATACTAAATTAGGACCTATCAGTATGGCTACTGTCATGGATGGTTGCCTGGAACGGCATACTGAAGCAAGGGAGAAGAAAAGCGATACCCCATCAGCTCTGAGACCCCGGCACCAACCGGAGTAAAAAGTACACCCCTGGCGTAGGTAGCTCCTACCCAGAGGCAAACAACCAACTGCGATATATCATAAGACTCGGGGACACCATTGAGGCACAGCAGCCCAGTGCTACGTACCCCTCATGTTCCCTCCTGCATCTGTGCCGTCCAGGCAGCGAGGCAGGCACTTTTAACCCTGGTCTAACACTTGCTCATGCTTTAACTTACCATCTTACAATTCCACTTCCCATTTCCGCTTTCCAGATCAATATATTCTCAGTCGGGTCCACCGCATACAACCTTGTTACCATGGCGAGCCCTTTCATCCCCACGAAAGCCATCGATTTCGACGGCGCACTGCTCAAAGAACTCCAAGGCAATGTCAGTGACAAGATCGCCCTATCGCTCCTCGAAGATCTGGGGCTGTCTCGCATGCCGCCGTCGCCCGTAATTCATGATAACGGATGTGGCTACGGCGCCGTCACCATGGCCGTCATGGCCTCCAACCCGCCCACTGGCGTCCAGATCCACGCTACCGACGTCAACATCATGTTCCTCGCCGAACTGGAAAGCACCTTGGCAAAGAACCCTACCTGGCCGGTCAAGGTCGAAACCATGGACGCCTGCGCCCTCAAGTTCCCGGACAACACCTTTGACCTCTCCGTGGCCACCTTTGTGTTTGCCGGCCTGTCCGACGACGTGGCGGCCGCGTCTTATGTCCGCCGGACCTTGAAGCCCGGCGGGACCGGCGTCGTCGCCGTGTGGAAGGATATCCCATTCCGTACGGCGCTCGAGCACGCGCACTATAAGATACGGGGCGCCGACGAGCCGATGCCGCCGTTCCTTAGTATACCCTGGTACAGGGAGAACGAGGTGGTAAAGGATGCCAAGGCTGCGGGTTGGAGCCCGGACGAGATCGAGTTCGTCGAGAAGGCCGAGTGGCTGAACCTCGGAGCCGACCTGAAACGATGGGTTACCATCGCCTGGAGCTTCCTGGCCAAGCCGGGCGGTGGCTGGCAGCAGCTAGACGAGGACCGGTGGGATGAGGCAATCGACTATGTTGTCCAAGAGCTGAGCCAGGGCCCGTGGCACAAGGTGGAGGACGGTGTGCACAAGATTCGCATGGTTGCGGATGTCGCGATCATGAGAAAGCAAGGATAGGAAAAGGCACGATTATGCGCGAGAGTTACGCTATTTAGGAGTTGAGGAGATAGCCCCTAACTCTAGTCAGTTGGTGTACGGAGGGGTTGAATGCAGAGAGGCAGTATGATATTGGTTCCCTTCTCTCTACACACATTCATTCAAATCAATATAGTAAAGCTCTCTGTGATAGATCCCAGGATCACATCATTGCTTAACTCTAGAGCCGGGTGCGTATTGCTCTGGCGAAGGTGCTTGGTCAAGAAACATGCAAATTATAAGCTTCATAGTTTGCATTAAACTCTCTCATTGCTTTAGACCAACTTTATTCTGACTTCACCTTTACCTCCAAGGTCTCCAAAGTCTTCCCCCAAAATGTTGTCGTGGTCATTGGTGCCACCAAAACCAAACGATATCGCATTTAGACGGGCGACTTGATGCCACGGCCATGGTCGATTCTCCATGAAGATGTCTAAACTCTAGTTATCAAGCTTGATGCTCGGATTGGTTCCTCTGACGCCTATAGTTGCTGGGATCTTGCCATGTTCTAGAGCGAGAACCAACTCGACAATGCCGGAAAGGTTACTGACCTCTGGTTGGCCAAGATTGGATTTGATACCGACCGGGGCCATGTTCTCCCGGTAAGCGGACACAGGTTCTATTTCCCAGGGGTGAGGGTCCCTCGATAAGCTATGCCTGGTTCAAGGGAAGTCCAGTAAAAGATTGGGGATAGTCTCAACGAATCTCACGTGTCTTCAACCACAACACCGGCATCAGCTAGGATATCTCTTACGATAACAGCCAGCAAAATGCATCTATGGCTGGGCTAGCTACCAGGCAAGCCGGCCCATGCCGGTGGTTTTCAATGTTGCACCAAATTCCATAAAAGGTAACAACGACCGTCTGCACCGCATAGCAGCATCTGTTTGTTAGTTCTTTTTAGCGGCGGAACCGAAGCGTTGGCCCGTAAATGGCCGGCCGCAGCCGCCCTCCCCACATTCCCTCCCCCTTATGTGGACGATTGATTAAGGCAGAAGGGCATAGCGATCGCCCGGTTCAGCCCTGCACGAAATAACACCAATTGTGAGCATTCGATACGCATCTGGCGCAAAGGAAGATGGAGAGAAGCTGGACCGGTTTAGTTGCGTGCGGGGGCTCAAGGCAGGGGTATTGGTGTGCGTTGGCCTGCAGGGTGTTTTGTCATATGCAGGCCAAGATGACCCGGGGGGTTGGCTCGGTTCGGAGCGACTACCGGTACATCCATCCTGGTTCCTCCGCCACCCTTGTTGAATCCTCTCCTACCTCAGCAACTATCGTATGTTCCCTTTCTTTCCTTCGGTGTTTTGCCTCTTCCTCCACTCTCTTTGGGTCTTTATTAGAAACTTCCTGTGATAACTCATCCTTTAGAAATCGGAGCTACCCAACGTAATACCATGGCCTGGAGACAGACAGATGTGAAGGGTGTGTATTCCCGCCCGATGGGCGAGAATGAGAGCTTCATCAGGCTCGTCGGCGACGCCGGACCGCAACCGCCACAGGGGCCGAAGCGCGAGCACTGGGCCATGAACGCCATGGCTACCATTGTACCCACGGGGTCCTTGGAGTCTTCCGACTTGGCTCCTATGTTTCGCCGCGCCTGGGCACATCTTCGTTTCCAGCATCCGAGTCTGGCAGCTGAGGTAGCCCCGTCCCCTGACGACGATAAATTAATCTATACCGTCCCTGCCGATGGAGCTGCACTCGAGGGCTGGGTCGACGAGACCTTTATCGTTGCCGCCAATGCCAACTCCTCGGCTGATGTCATCTCGACTTTCGAGCCCTCGCCCTACGCCAAGTTGATCTGGATTCCGCGGTCAGGCGAGCTACTGGGACATACCACGCACTGGCGTACCGATGGAGTTGGTCTGGGTCTCCTGCTCGTCGGCCTCCTTGCCCTCGCTTCCGGCCCTCCCTTAGCTGACCCGGCCTCATTGGCTTGAGGGACGGAGATTGAGCGACTCGCGCCGTCTGTCGAAGAGGCCGCCGCAATGCCAACGGAATCAACGCCAGAGCTCAAGGCACGTGCAGCTGCCTACGTTGGCACTTTTGCACACGCCCTGGGCGCCATCGGGATCCCCTGTCTCGGCGACGCCAACACGCTGCCGGTCGGGACGCGTAGCGCATTGCTCACGTTGGACAAGGAAGAGACCGAGAGAGCCATGGCAGCCTGCAAGCAAGTTGGCATTAGCATGTCGGCAGCGGTACACGCGAGCGTAGCAGGGGCCAACTACGCCCTGGCCGACGAGGCAGACCGGGACAAGAAGCACTACAGCAGCACCGTGCGCTTCGGGTTGCGGCCACACCTTTTGACGCCCGCCGCCGCCGCCGGCCTGTATACGACGGGCTGGATGGCGCGCGTGGAACCGCAAATGTCCTGGGCCGAGCGGGCGCAGAGCTACACCGACGAGTACAAGAAGGACATCACGCGCGACTTCATCGACGCCCACCGCGAGTACGCCGCGCAGCTGGGCGCCATGCTGCGCACCCTGAAACCGGGCAGCGGACCGTCTCCGAGCGACGTGGATATCAGCAACATGGGCAACGTGGACAAGATGGTGCCGACCTTCTACGGGACTCCCGAGGCCGGCTTCGAGGTCACGGCCGTGGGCGGCGGCGTCGAGATCCTGTCTCGGCAGGGGATCGTCTATGTCTGGACCTTCCGTGGCCAGCTGAATCTGGGCGTCAACTACAAGGCAGCGTTCCATTCGGATAAGCAAATTACAAAGTTTGTTCGCACGGTGAGGCTGCAGCTGCTGGAAGGGCTATTCCCCGGGGGGAAGCATGACACAGCGGATTAGCCAAATCAGCAGCTGGACGCATGGTTGTCGTTACACATATATCTTGTATATACCTAAACACTGCATCATCAACTCTCGTAGTTTACATTACTTCTTATCTACCGCATGATTAGGTCATGTGCTTTCTTCAACTCTGACATTCAACTCTCAAGACTCACTTTTACCCACATGTTGTCGCTTTCCGCGACCGGTTGTGGTTCGTTCGCCTCGACCCATCTTTTCCATCATACGGGTTACATCGGGGCCTTTTCCGGTAGTGATACAGGAGGACAGGCCACTGAGCCGGTATCCGTGGGCACAGACCACCGCTAGCAACCCTGAAATTCCTCGTTACAAGCACTAGGCCAAGAGTCGTCGTAATGCTAGTTCGAAGGTCGACCTGAGGAAGGCGCCCAGGCAGTCACCTGGCGATCAGGGGCCGCATTCGGCGAAATGCTACCAACATCTCATCACGTGCGGCATGGGCCGGCCAACAGCGTTAACAGAGACGGGCTGATCAATAGCCGCTAAAGTCTTCGACACCGGGCCCGAATCGTTTGCAGGCGGCGCCGTGTAACGGCATTCATTGTTTGCTTATACGGAGCCTACCTATATATCTGTGCCCGCTGAATAAAATACGGGTCCGAGCATCTGGAAAACCTTATTGTTTCCGTGAATTTTGACACTTTGGATGCGGCTCGGGTATGCCGCCCTGGGGTCGCATTGCAGGGGCCCGCCAAGCGTATCAAGTGGGCACTTCCAGGAGGCGAGGGTATCACCACCGGCACGTTGCAGGTGGTCATAGCCACCACCAATGGGCCGTCCAAACCGAAGCGAGAGCCGCCGAACCAACTAGCAATTGGCAAATACAACACTGACGGCGACTTGGAACCCAAAAGAGCACTAGCGAGCTGTCAAATGTCAGCGGCGCCAAGATACAAGATGTTTGTAACTTGAAACAGGGAGGTCTAGGCCGGCATCCCTCTAAGGGCAAAGGAGGAAATATGTTGGCTATAAATCACAGCTCCCTCTCCCATTGTCTGATTTGTGTTTAGCCAGGCCGGTCCGAACATTCAATTCCAACCAACTTGTTTTACTATCTTCCTCGTCAATTCACCTGCCGGCAGGTCCTCTCTCTCGTCTCACTCGAACCACCAACCACAACCACCCGTTTCCAACAAACGAACCTCAAAATCGCCATTCAAGATGAAGTTCTTCCCCATCGTCTTCTCCCTGTTCGCCGCGGGCGTCTTGTCGCAAAACGGGTAAGTCCATGCCTTTCTTTTCTGCCCTTCGCCCCTTACCAGCGTAAGACGTGTCGGAACTGACCAGAGAAACCCCCAAACTGCAGCTGCGGCTTCCCCGATGGCCCTACCTGCAAATCCGTCGGCAAGGGCGCCAACGGCCTGGAACAGTTCGAAGACCCCGATGGATGCTGTCTGCTGCCCATCCGCTGCGGCAACGAAGCCGGTGAGCGCTGCGAGCGGGTGGGAGACACCCCCAACAACGGGCCCTCGAACGGAGGTTTCGATTTCAGCCAAGGATCCAACGGAGGTCCCGACGGCCCTCCCAATGGCCCCCCCGCTGGCCCTCCCGCTGGTGGGAAGCGGAATGGCCGCGTGAGGCGTGTCGCTCGTGAAGTTTGGTGGGCTTGAAGAGAAAGCAATCGAAACAGCAAGGGTGGCGCGGAGGTGTTGGTCAGATAGAGGGGCGAAGTAGGAAATAATAAACAACGATGCTCGCCACCTACTTAGTAGGCAATGCATATTTTCATTATACTGTCACGTTATCCACATAAGTGCTATAGGACTATCAGGACTGTATACCAGTCTTCCGCATTTTCGTATCCCTCTTTTTGGTACTGCAATGGATGATTCTAGAGTGGCTTTACAGATCCGTCGTCCCCCTTATTTACCCTCTTCGGACTCGACTGGTCTCCCATGCCAATGACAATTTCCGGGAGGCAGGTGTGCTTTGCCTCGACCCTGGCTTTGGGGCGAATGTCAGCGATGATCGGTATGAGCAACACCCCGACCAGGCACATCATGATTTTCGGGTGCATGATCGAATCCAAGATCTCCTCCAACGGGTTTCGACCAAGAGCTTTTCTGTCTTCCAGGGGAGGAACCTCCTGAGTCATGACATGACACGCGAGGCCAAAGATGAAGAGGCCGACGACGGACGAATACACGATGGGCCGTACCACCCAGGAGGCGGCAGTCCCCAGAAGACGAAAGGCAGGGGTGCACAGGTTGGTGGACCCGACCATGGCGAGAACCAGTACGATTCCACCAATGACGGTTCCCCGAGCCGGGCATTCCTTCAAGCATGTAGACAGATAGCCCGTCTCCCACTCCATTGTTGCCAGACAGGCCAAGGTGAGAGAGACGGGAGCCACTGAGTATCGGGCTGCACCAAGGGTACGATAATCGAGGCACATCTGGATGGCGCCGTGTAGTGTGGCCGAAAGCAGAGCAGCTTGGAGAATGTCGGTGACACCGTACGCTGTCAGCGTGACAAGCGCACCATATATCGCCATGGAGGATCCGGCGTGTACTCCCAGAGGCAAATCTTTGGGCTCACTAGCCTTGGTTTGGGTCGAGTGTGCGCGTGCTTTTCTGTCACAGGTTGAAGCCTCTGAAATGTAGTGGCAGCCCAGTGGAGCGATCATCTCAGCCAGCGGTAGAGTCAGCATCACCGAAGCAACGAGCTTGCTGTCGAATGTGACGGGGAGACCGAAGGATTTAACCAAAACTATGGTAAGGGCGAGTTCCAGCGCATACTGCAGCCACGAACCCCTCGGTGTATAGGTTGGACCGGAAGAGCTTTCTGATGACTGGGTCTGGGTCGCTACTCCGCCAACAACAACCACGCCCTTCTCATCCTCGCTAGCCGAGGAGTCCAATAGGGTATCCGAACTATGGCCCGAAGAGCGTCCCTCCAACTTTTCCGTTCGGCAACCTTTTGCCGCATGCATGGCTTTGGGGGGCTCACTCGAGCCGGACTGTCGGGCCTTGAGAGGCCAGAAATCCGACATGATCTGAGATCGGCCAAGCAAGATGGCTGCTACTGCCACCATGGTGACACCCCTCTCGAGATCGGTATCCGGCTGCTGTGAGTTTTGCTTGCGTCCCAGGGTGTACAGAGTCACCGAAGATACGTACGTCGCTACTCGTGCCAGCCCGACAAGGCAGCTGCTCCAAGAGACGGTGAAGCGATCCACCAGAACATAATGCTCGGGTAGACCGCTGGAGAGGTTGATGATGCCCATCTTCTTGGCCAGTGCATACGCTACATAGAGTGCGTACACCAGGTAATAGACCATGCCGGCCAGGTTAAGCCAGACGGCCGCGTTCCTGTAGGGGATCTGGCGGATCACATACAGCGAGTAAACGACGCTCGGAACGCGCAGGGTAACGAACCCCAGCATAGTGCCCCAGTCCGCGATCTTCTGCAGGCGGCCGTTTCCGGCGAACTTCTGCAACGGCTTGTCCATGTCCCGGCCCCTGAATATGGTGAGCATGAGGCCGGCTTTGCTGAAGGCCTCGGTCAGCAGCGCCACGTACATGACGTACAACTGCTGGGGCGGGTAGCCGAGCCGCAGGATGACCACCGCCGACACCACCGACCAGACGTGGTGCGCCATCAGGTCCGGCCTAAGCTGGGCACCCGGGAGCTCGCCGAGCCAGGCGACGACCCGCGACGTCATGCAGACTTTCTCGGCCGTGGTGGCGTGCCACGGCGTGTCACTCATAATAGCAGCCGCCGTCCCATTGCCCTGGATCGTCGCTAACGTGCAGGCGGGAATGGAGATGGCGATCAGGAGCCAGGTGACGGTGAGAATGGAAGAGAAATGGGCAATCCTCCGGTGGGTTGCCCCCAGGTGGTTATATAGCGCCGGGAATCGCTGCCGGATGCAGTATTCGGCACAGTAAGCGGCCAAGCTGTAGCCCACAAAGCCCAATACAATAGGGGTGGTAGGCATGAGCTCGCTGAGCAGCTCCCTAGACGCCATGGTTGTGGTTGTGCCGGGGTATATGGAAATGAATGAAAAGAAGCTGACCGTGTCTAACGGACAAAGAGGAAGAAAGTCGTTTGTCACCCACCGGCATGTTGAATAGTGTCATCCAGGTGTTCTATAGATAGATATATATATATATATATATGCTTGATTGGATTGATCCAATCCGAATGTCCCCAACAGAAATGGCAGATCGACAAAGAGCAGATTACCTTGATATAAACCGCAAAAGGGCCATCCATCACACACAGCCAGTCTAGAAATCCCATGCCATCCAGGTATCATCAGCCATATATGTGTTTTGGGATGCCTTGCGTGCTGCAGGTCAATATCGTATCGAGACGGTTCGACCATAGCTTCATGCAGGTTAACTAAGAATTTTGTAGCTTGTGATCATTGTCAATAGAGTGGAGCACTTGAAGAAACGTTTCTTCTGGCTATGAGCAGCTGTGGCTGGTTTCTGTGCCCGCCGACGAGCAAGTTTTGCAACGGGAGTTTTCGTCCAGCTAGGTTCAAGCCGGTGCCGTTAAAGCCGAGATATTGGCGCGGCAATCATATGACCAAGCCAGAAGTGACAAGTATCTTTTTTCTTGGATTGCGTCATTTTCAATGGCAGAGACGATCACGATAGGAGTCCGATCTCGCCATCGAAACTAGGTCGCCACGAAGGTTGGACGCCGTCTCATTGAGTCGGTCCTTTCCCTCAATAACACGGACTGCTTTCCTCTTGCATCATCGTCGTTGGCAAGCGTGTTTACAACCTGAAAGGGCGCAGTGTTCATTTGGATGCCATGAACCTAATGGAGGCACAGGGCGAACACCCCAACCAGATCTAACCGACAATTGCTGGCGATTGAGGCCACCAGACTGTGGCAGAAGGTTGTTGGAAACTTCTAGGAGAATCATGGTAGTGAAAGGGGGTTTGGAATCCTATCATATTCGTTGCAGAGTACGCAAGGCGCGCAATTGTCATTTCCGAGGCAGCAATCAGGCAGGTACAATATGCAGACACCCATTCAAAACAACACCCCCTGATTCCACTAATAGCTGTTAGCCACTGAAGGCCAAGCCAGTGTGGCTGCTATCCTAGAACTAGATGGTGGCTTGTCACTCACTGACCATCGTCGAGCCTTGAATAACGGGTTCCCCTGTGACACCAGCTCAGTGACTCGCTTGGGAGTTTTGCTGATTCAAGTCGTCCTAGCTGCCTCGCTGATTCTGTAACCACGTCCTCAAAGTTATGATGCAAATCTCCTGATCATGTTTGTGCGGTCAGGCATACATGTTGCGCATTTCCTGTGAGGCCCCTTTGGGAAAACTGACCCCGATCTTCCTCGAGTGACCAACTCCAAAACTGACATATATCTCTCCCCCATATGATATCTGAAAACAGTATCTGGCCCCTTCAATAAATTTTGAGCCGGTACGCCTAGTAGTGTGATATCGCGACACTCCTTTTGTCATACCTTTTTTTTTTTTTTCTTTTTTTAATTCTTATTAAATAACCCCGGTAAAAGTAAAAAACTTATAAAGAATAGGTTACTTTAAAATATATAAATTTAAAAAAAGTATAATACCTTATATTATTAAAACTTTTAAAAATAATTTAAAAAGTATAACTCTTATTAATTAATAAAAACTTAATAATAATTAATATACCGAAGATTACGAAAACCCTCTCTAACTCTTTCTCCAGTCGCTACCCGTGGTAACTTATCGGCCTATATATAAAAGGCTTCGCTTACTTCCTCTTTTATTTATTTAAACTTTAATCGTCTCCTTATTTATTATAACTTTATAATTATATAATTATATAATTATATATTTATTTACCGCTATATTTATTTACTATATCGATAAAAATTTCCTAAGTTAATTAACGCTTTATATATTATAAAATATATAAAAAAATAACGAATAATTAATATTAAAATACCTATTTAAATATTAAGAAACTTTAAAATAATTATCTTAAAATATAAAAACTCCGAAAGTTTATAAAATTTCCTAAAAAGGATAAACCTTTAATCGAAACGGCTTTTTATAAAACTTATAAAATTAATTATATATTTTTAAAAAGAAAGTAAATAAAAATAATAAAGCTTTCCTTAACGATTAAATTAAAAAACTCGAAAGTTTTATTAATTTTAAAAAAATAAAAAATATTTAAACCCTATTTTTTAACGATATCTTCTAATTTAAAAAAAAAACTCTAAGATAATATTTAGCTCCGAGCGCTGCTTATAAAGTATAACGGGGAAGAAAGCGATAAATAAACTAAGCCGGCGTCGTAATTATTAATATATAAAACTAATTAAATAATTTTAAACTTTACCGATCGATAATAAATTATATATAAATATTAACTTTTAAAATAAATATAGTTTTAACCTTATGCTTAGGAGGTTTATTATACCTTAGTCTGATCCCGAAGCATGCACACACAATTATACTGCTTAAAACCGTCGGTATCATGAGCCCTCTGGGTCATAGATCTAATCATACAGCTATCGGCAGAAGTAGAAGCACGACAAAGTCCGTCGGTCGTGCCTAGCATGCAGCAGGTACCCCTGTGATCCGTGTCAGTCGTCAGTTACGAATACAGTCTCGATGTGTAATATAAGCTGGCAATGGTCCTGTATGCACCATAGTTCATTATACTCGCGTGCTGTAGCTGCCTGATGCACCCAAGGCAGGATCCCTAACATCCCAAGAAACCCAGTCGTTTTCGTCCTGGAAGCTCCTGGCCTCAAGACCGGAGTGGTTCGCCCTGTCGGCCTGGAGAAGGACTGCGCTGGCTTCTATCTGTACTACTCAGCCGTTCCTTCTGCGGATCATAGCCCTAAAGTTCTCGAGGCAAAAATTCATTTTAAGAAAACTTCGTACGTGTAATGTTTTCCAATTGGCTGCGATGGGCAAGCGGCGCGCATGGAGGCCGACTTCAGACCTGGGTGCATTCAACTCTCACATGAGTGGTTTTGATAGCTTGCCTTCGCCTGTTACGAATATACGCTGGGCCGTTCTCGGCAAGGACGAGTTATAACCTCCTTGGCGACATCCTGTATCTCACATCTGCATGGTATGACCGCCAGAGTGACTGGCTACACGGTATTAACCGTCGCTCAATTGCCGATGGGTGCGTGCCGTTCAAAGTGGCTGCTTCACTCCAGCTGCAGCCATAGCTTGAGATGCTTGCAGGTTTGGCCAATGAAGCTGGGCGACCCCCAACACACATGCAGGCGATGGAGAGAGTGGGGCTGTAACAACATGGTGGTGGCTATGGTAAGCAGGGAGGGCTTACACGCCAATGGTAGACTGGTAGAAAACAGGATTTCCAGTCGAAAAATGCCGGTACTAACCAGTAAACCGAACGCTGCATAGAATGGCCGGACGGGAAGTTGAGCTGTGCACAGCATACAAAAAATGAGATGCCTCTCCAACCTACAAACCCCTGGTGCCCACGATCGGGCTGCCGACATAATTCAGCGTGGCTATGCGCCAGCCTCTGTCAGCCTACAACGTGATTGCCATCGCCAGCCTGGATAGGCGGCCCACAAGGCTGGCCCGCTGCCTCCTCCCAAGCCGACCCTGATTCCTATCTTACCGCCAGGATATTGGGTAAATAAATCATCAGTGATGGTCGGCCAAGAGCCACAAGACTTTGATCCGGCCACATTTCAATCTATCTATTTCATTGACATGGCAATATAGTTTGCAACAATCGCGAACAGTATGGAAGCTCTTGTTGAAAACAACAGCACCGCCATCACGGTAGAGCAGTACTGGTGCGTCTATCCCATCAGTGGCCAATACACCAGGTTCCAGCGCATTCTCTTCTATGTTGCCATCCTCTTCGCTTTTTTCACCCGTTTTCACCACTGGCTCTCGTCCGGTGCCCTCATGTTCGTAGTGCTGTATACCCTTACCACTGCCATCCACGCCATCCCCTTGGCTCTTCAGCCCCACGTCGGATGCGACTCGGACAGCTTCGCCGTCTCCGGCATCCTGCGCACCGCCCTATACTGCTCCTGTATGGCAACTATCTTCTCACCCAAGATCTTTCATGTCAGTCTCCGAAACCTTTATTGGATTTGGCTGTGGTCTCTCATCGTGGCCTCAACCATTTCGTCGTATGCTTTGAATCGATTTGTGAACTCCTCCGCCCAATATACAGTGGATGTTAAGGTCACGAACGAGCCAGACTCCACCGATCCATGCTCTATCCTCAACCCAGATGTATTGTTCCGAGGAGGTTTCAACGATGGACTAAATAGTGTTCTAGTGGGTCGTTGGACCACTCAGATTGACATATTTCCAAATAACAACACGGCGCCGAACAACAGCACGACGCCGAACAATAGCACGACGCTCAAGCCTGACACGCAAGGTGGCTACCGCCTGTATTATCCGAGGGACAACTTGCTGGTTATATACTTACTCGTCGTGCCGCTAATGCTCATTGGGCTTCATAACGAGCACAGACGGCCGCGCGAATCTCGGCGCACCGCTTTTCGGTACATGTCAAGCCACCGCGTTCCCATGCCCGGAACAGGTCCATTTTGGAGTCTGGTAATCTATCTGCTTTCGGTCTTGGAAGCACTGTATGCCTTTTCTGAATATTTATTTCCGGAGCTCCTCATTTTTCGCTCTATCTTGGCGCTCTTGATGGGAAACCTTCTGAACGAAACGCCGTGGCACCACAGGCATTCCCAAATCCAACATCTCAATTCGGCGGGGGATATCAAACGTGCCAAGTTCATGGCAGTCTTATGGTACCTGACCTGTCTGCTAGCATACCCAGTATGGCCTGCGTTTCTGCTCTGGACTATCTTCCAAAGTGAGAACATGCTCTTCGACAAGCTCCCGGAGTCGGAAGGGCCGGCTACAGTTGGCCAATGGGGTCCGTGGTTAGGATTTTGCCTGTCAGGATTGCTTGTGGTTTTGTATGAGCTTCGCAAGAAACAGGAGAATCAAGAGCAAAGGAGCGGCCGTCTCCCCTTGATTGCGGGGGATGAACTCGACTTGGCCGGTAATAGAGATACCAATGGCCAGAGACGGCCGTACTGGAGGATCACCAAGGCTGTTGAGATCGTGGTTGGCGAGTGGAGGGATTTGCGAACTTGGTGGCGTGATCCTGATGAGAGGGATGTTATTGATGACGGAACAGCTGTGACTCAAAGCCGGGAAAGTAGGTCACAAAGGAACTTGAGCTCAGGTACGGTCCGTGCTCGTCTGCGCACTTGGTAGAGATGCGAGAGCTATTCTCTGCTACTCCCTTGAGCTGCAAGCACCTTGGCTTCAGCGATTGGATCTAGCTTACCTTTATAATGTCCCTAACCTGAAGTTCTGGTACATACGACCATATCCTGCTGAACACTAGGGATCCCGTCCGCTCTCCCATATATAAGCAGCAGAGAGCCGAATTAGTACTAGGGTCGGTGACGACCTGGGAATCCCTCGGTGTTGTATGTTTTTGCATTTTTACCTGACCAGTCTTGTCATACATCCTTATTCCTTCGGAACTGCACCAGGACCACTGACAACCACTGAAACCTGCTTGTCAATAGACAGAACAAGGACTGCATGGTATAGAATGTCCGTATACTTCGCGCTTCCATGTTGACCGTAGGTATTGTGACATGCCAGGACCTGTGCGGGTGCTGTTACGATCTCAATTGAACAGCGAGAGTAGATGTGCCAAACATAAAGGCAGCGAAGACAGTTTGCTCATGGTATTCCCATCTATCGGAGCCATGGGCCAACCTAACGACGAGTTTCTTACAACGCGGAGCCTCCCGCTCAGTTGAGGCGCTGGTTTGTAAGACATTCCCACCCCTTTCTTCTCCTCCAAAATCGGAACCCGGCAGTGAGCAAATAGATGAGGTAGTCAGTCACCCGCGAACTATGCCTATGAAGCTTTGACTGTATCCTAGTATTGAATCCGATACCCTGTTATGCTCTCCCTGATAATTGGCGATACAAGAGATCGACGGCCATTGGTGGGCGCTCCAAATGTAACCATGTGATTAATATGCATGCCCCCCGTAGTCTGCCTTGCTGCACAGCCTACATACGATTTTTTAATTGCGCGCCTATCAATCAATGCTCAATACGTTCTTTTATTGCTTCCAATACGCATCAAAACATATTAGACCAGTATCGAGCAGAGGTATCGCGTATTCATGGAGGTTGCTTTAACATTTGGTAGCGTGGGCGACCTCATTGCTATCTGCCAGATAGCGATCCAATTACGCCAAGCATTAGGCACAGCGTCGGGCAGTGCCAAAGAGTATCAAGATCTACGTGAGGACGTTGATAACTTCACCCAGATTTTGGGTCAGGTGAGAAAGCAACACCCCAGTTCACCTCATCTCTGTTCAGTACTGAGCATATACCCATAATCAGGTTATTGAAGAGCAACACGAGCATGGTAGACACCCTTCTCTAGCCAACCTCGATACCCAGACGAGAAATGTCGTCAACGAATGCGCCACGCTCATGAAAGATGCCCTCGACCGATGGTACCCGAAATACCACCAGAGCCTACAGCCGGGCGGCTCTGGGAATCCCGTCAAGGACGCATTTCGCAAGGTCGAGTGGTCAGTCAGGGAGAAGCAGGGCTTAAAGGAGCTCCAATATGGCCTTCGCAAGAATACGGAGAGGTTGGCACTCCTCGTGGGGATCACGTCAAGGTAAGGAGCAGTATACCTCGGCCTCCTTCACATGTTATATCTATCTGTGGCTTACAACCACGACTATAGGTATTCAACCCATGCCGAAAACGCCACGTTGCTGGCGAAGATTAATGAGGTGAGCATGATGGTTTCGAACAATCAGAGGGACCAGAAGCTTCTTCATGGAGCTCTCCAGCTCCAGAACGTGGAGAATCAAACGAGGTTCTCCGATTTAAACAGACGGCTAGAGGCGCAAACAACAAGAATGATGTCAGCTATGTCAATTCTTCTCGCTATATTCCATGAGCTCGGCTACGTAAAGAAATTCATCATCGCTGTCATGTTACACTTGAGGATGATGTCTGGCCCGTTATTTCGGGGGCTGGACCCAACCAAAGGATTCCCAGTCTTCCTCGAAGACGCACTCGGTAACATTCTCGAGATACCACTTCAGTGGTTGGACGACTGGGATGTATGTACGCTCTGTACCCTACACTCGAAGCCTTACTAATAGCAACACATAAAGAACTTGGACAGTCTGCTAGAGATGCGGTTTAAGAGACGGAGAGGGTACCAGCTGGTCAAAACCCGGCATTTCGCCCTCGAGGATGAGTGGTCCGGGGACTATGTCAACCGAGATATTCCACTCATTCATTATCTACGTCGCGGTATGAAAGTTAACATGACTTTTATATTTTACGACAATGGATTCCGACGTCGCTGCCCTCGGTGCGGTGCAGACGTGAATTGCGGAAACAACACCAACATACAATGGTACGATTCACTCACACACGATCTGATCCGACATGGCAGAGTATGAGCTGACCTGCAACTTGATCCCCAGCCCAGGAAAGTACTGTGGCATGTGGATTCGATCGGAAAAACCGCCTGCCAATGACATTTGGGTTAGACGTGCCCATTCCAAGAAAAAAGAAATCGAGAACGCGCAGAGGAACTCCAATCCTGTCTCGAATTCCAACCCCGACAACTCCGATGAAGACGATGATTTCCAGGTCGCACCGCTCCCAAGAACCCCACAGGAACCTACCAATGACGCTCGGCCTTCAGATTTCCAGAGGGTTAGACTCGTCAATCTCGCCGGGGGTTATGGGGGTTACCAGGTAGTAGAGCGGTACTCAGCCTGCCGGTGTGTGTACTACGAGCATGCTCCAGACATAAACCCTTATTATGGCAAACCAGGATGTTACCTTATCGCGCAAAAGGAGGTTCTAGTTGGATACTCTTGCTCTGTTCATTTGTCACAGGGTTACGCAGCCTGGTTGAAGCAGTGCTTAGAACACGTTTAATGGTGGATGATCAGGACCCTGCGCACACGAACTAGCATAAGCCAAGCGAGATCGGGTGAACCGGCGAAAGACAGTTAGAAACTAGGGGAAGGAGTCAGTATACCTGTTAACAACCAGGCAGTTAGCTATAAACGACCAGAGCTTTTTCGCAATTCACTCTCGACTAACAGAGCCCAAGACTCCCAATAAGTATGAAATATGTTTTTGCATTCATTCACCAGGGAGTGCCAATGGTTGGTTCATGCCTGTACCACGTCTGAATCGGTGATTAGAGCCTCTGCATCGTGTATGTATCTAAGCTCCGGATACGCCCTGTGAAGCATTATAACCCCATACCAGGAACAACAAGAGCCACTTTTGATAAGGCAGGTGAGGATATATGAATAGTAACTGTGCTGTTACGTACGTCGTCTGAAGACGTGCGGACATCCTAGAACATCATGCCACCCAAAGCCATACCACCAAACAGCGGCAACGCCATCGGCATCATACCCATGCCTCCACCATACCCCATTCCCATGGGGCGATTATAGGGCCCGAACGGCCGTCCATAAGGGGACCTCCCCATCCCTCCTCCACCAAAGCCACCACCCATACCCCCTGGATAGCCACCTCCCATACCGCCGCCCATCATGCCACCCCCACTCATACCACCTCCGCGATACGAAGAGTACGACTCAGGCCGGATGTGCCTGGCACCCTTGGGCACCCCGGGCGCATCAGGCGCGTAAAACACCTCTTGGAGCGACGGGCTGAGCTGGCGCACGCTCGTGACGCCCGGGAACTGCGCGTCCGGCGGCTCGAGGTAGACGTCCATGCCGTCGTCGTCCTGGCCCAGCAGCTGCGGCTTGTTGGTCTGGATGGCGGCCGCGAGGCCCCTGCGGAAAAGCTCGTGCTGCTTGTACAGGTCCTGCTCGCGCTGCTGCCGGCGGCTGCGCTCGGCGTTGCGCTCCTCGTGCGTCGTGCCCGTGATCTTGTCCTTCATCTTGCGGCCAAAGGACCGCGGCTTGCTCGCCTGCTGTGGCTGGTGCGACGATTCGCCCCTGGATGCGGCGTTTGCGTGGTGCGAGTCCCCTTCCTCTTCGTCGGTCGTCTCTGCGGCGATGTCCTCTTTGCTGGGGTGGCGCGTCAACCCGCCCAGACGTTCTCGCTCCTGGACAGGGAGCGAGTTGAGGTATTGCTCATCGTCATATGGATGATGCCTGGTGGACCACATGTTAGACCCTCGCTATGATTTGAAAGCGACACTATCGCAGCTTGCGACAACTGTAATACATACCATATAGACCGAGGCGGGTCAGCTCGTATGTCTACGAAGAACTGATGGTGGTTCTCCGGATCAAACGTCCGCACCCAACCATCTGGGAGAGGCCTCGATTCATCCTCAACTGTGGATCGGGGGCGTTAGCACACAGCTCTCGATTCTACAAGAGGAAGGCCAAAAACAAGAAGGAGGGAGACATACTGCTACGGCGTCTCTGCGCGGAGATCCCGTTTCGCTCACGCTGCGATAGACGAGCAGACCCAACAGCCTGATCGTATGAAGGAGGATCTTGAGATGTCATATTGCTATTATAATTCACTTGATGTCTTACTTAATGAATGAGCAGGAAGACCTTCACTTTTAGGCGATAATCGCAATCATTCGTCGTGAAGTTAAGTCATGCCGTGGCACGACGTACGTCACTATGAGGTCAATGTTGGTGTGTTGCTCTAGTCGTCATTGTTGTATCCACACTTCTCTACCCCAGAGCCGTGCATGCTGGAAATCAAGATACTCAGTCAGGATTGCAAACAGAAATACTCTCTGCGAGGCTTGCTGGCCGAGAGGCTTGAAAAGGAAACCCACAATCAACCTAGTTAGCCTTGTCAGTTGTCACTGCAATCCGGACCAATGCAGTGGCGCCTGGTGGCAACGATTTCGGTGGATGACACATATTTCCATATTCTCATTGCCAATTCACTCACATAACATCAACCACAGGTTATCTGGGCTTTGGTCGCCAGTAAGAGCCCTCCATGATTGTGTCCACAGAAGTCAAAGGGTTGCTTGTATGGACTGTTTAATAGACCGTAAACCGCAAGGACAGCCAGTAGCTCTATACGTATGATACTAGCGCATAAGGCCGAATCATTCGGAAAGTGTTGATGATGGCCTTCAGCTGCCTACGGCGAATGCCCCAAAAGCTTGTGCGAGCAGCATGATAGGAGCGCCTACTGTGGTGTAACCACGACTGTAAGAATACACTGCTTGAACATACCAGTTAGCTGGGTGACATGTAAGGAAACCTACCGATTAAGGGTTACGGGTCACGAAACTGTCAAAGTCATCCATACACGCACAATTCAGCCCAAGATTTACATATGAAAGGAAGAAATGAACTTTTCTCATTGCTACTACCAATTCGCTGAGCCTGATACCGTTGAGACCAAGTAAGATCGACCGAATCGAACCCTGACGCTTCGAGTAACCAGCTTGAGAAACCAAACACTGATGCCGCCGCAGGTCAAACTTTCTTGACCACATCAAGCAGGAGCAGGGCAAGGGCTGGACGGATCGCCGACACTAGCACTACCGCTGCTAGGGGCACTACCACTTGCACTCGCGCTCCCCATGCTGGCATGCTCGCCCTCACCCTTAAGCTGAGTCGGGAAGCCGAAACCAGGGGGCGGCCGCAACGACTCTTGAGCGGAGCCCGGGAGGCTGCCCTCGACAACATCGTCGTTGGAACTCGACTGCGTGAAGCCCGACACATCACTGAGCATTGAAGAGGAACGTCCCCTGGACTGAGCCATGTGTCGAGGACGCGACGATGGCGACGACTGGGCGCCAAACCCCGAAGCGAGTGGGGAGGGCCCCCAGAGTGACGCGTTGTATGCCGATTGGCCCCAGGCCGTGTTGGGATCGTAGGGGACAGGGTTCATCGCAGCGCCATGAGACAGTTGGCCAGCGGCCATGGGATCCGAGTATTCGAGCGCACCGCCGTAAAGAGCTGCTTGCTGGTGTTGGCTGTGAAGGCTTTCGAGTTCTGACTTAAGGGCCCCAATAGTTTGCTCCTTTTCAGCGCAGCGGGAGCTGGCGACGTTGAGTCTTTCGAGGTGCTCGCGTTCGGACTTGGCGAGGTTGTTCTCTAAGTTGGCTCGATCTTGGCGACGTCGCTCAGCTTCATCTAGACCACGAGCGTTTGCGTCGGCCAGGCGGGAAAGCTCTCCCTCGACCTTCGCAATACGACTGCTGATCTTATTCCGCTTCCCCTCGAGGGTGGACTTCTCGTCAGCCATGGCTTTCACCTGGCTGTCCAGAAGCGCCTTGAACGCCTTAAATTCAGTCAACGCTTTGTCGAAGCTCGTGCGCTCGCCGTTGTAAGCGACTTGCTTTGCTTTCCAAGAAGCCATCAGAGCCTCGGGAAGTGCCTCGTACTCCTTCAGCTCGGTTTCCAGAAGGGTAATGGCATGCTGGGCCTGCTTCGTCTGAGTTTGGTTCTGCTGGATCTTTTGGCGCATCTTGTCATCGCCAGTCCCGGCGGACTGGACAGCGGACGACAGTTTCTCCAACTCTTTCTTCAGAGCGTTCATCTTGCGGTTCCATTCCTTGCGAATGCCTCTCTGGCGATTCTTCTCCTCGGCATACCTGACCTCGGCACCAGCTATAGAAGTCCTCAAAGTGGTGATGGGCGAATCAGGCCGAAGTGACCTCTGGTTGCTTGATTTCAGGTTCGGCTGGTCAACATCGGCGGTTTTTGCCTGGGTCGTGCGGAGGCTAGTCGAGAGGAGGATCTCATTAGTCGTCGTGCTGACGAACTCGCATTCGTATTTGGACATGGGAGTCAGGCCGTAGATATCACCGCTCCAAGTAACCCCACCGCGGCGGTTTTCGCTGGTTTCGAACTGCTTATCGGGCTCGATGCGAGTGGGCTGCCATATGGCGTTGTTCACTCGCACGTAGAACGGCTTGGTCAAATCGATCTCGTGAGATGACGTCCCTCCGGTGCCCCCGTGGCACAAGAATAAGCTGGGAAATGGCTAGTGTTGAAGGAAACCTCGTCACAACCGACAAAACTAATCCAAATCTGATCGGCCTCGCTTTTAAACGGCGCATTCCCCAAATTGTGAATGCCCGTAGCATTGGCATCGGCAGAATCGGCAGCACTATGAGTTAGTTCGTATTCCTTTACGACAACGATCTTGGTGCTTGCAATTGCCGCCCACAATGGCTGGCGGTTCCTGATTTGCGCACTCTGCTTCCTCTTCTTCTTCGTGTTGATGGTAGCTTGCGGTTGGAGAGCGGCAGCATCGCTATCAGGGGTTGAAAACCCACCGTCGTTGGAGAAATCTCCGGCGTACGGCTTCCCAGCCTCCGGATCAACACTCTGTGCAAGATTGTCGCGTCGTTCCCTTCTCAAATACCAATCGCGTATGTACTTCACCAGGCCCTGCGTCAATATATGTATAGCTAACACGCTGCGAACCCAATTCACCCAGCCGGACTGGACTTTATCGTATCCCCGTATCGAATCGAGCGATTCCAGAGGGTCGTCTATATCCGGTGTCATGAAACGGCTGGACCCAAGTAAGTATCCGATAGGCGAGTATTTCATTTTCGTATGGCGAAGGATGTGCGACAGCAGAATCATGCTCAGGCAAACCAAAGAGTTCTTCATCGATCCCCCATCCCTTTCTCTTGACCCCCCACCTAGCCCGAGGGCAATGACCATCTGCGCGAGGTCGAGGATGACATGTTGAATCGGACCCCAGAGAAAGAGCCATATCAGAAGTACAATGCCATCGACACAGACAACGGTGGCGATACTAGGGGCGCCTAGATTCCATTCAAACACCTCGCTCAGACTGAGGCCACTGCTGGTGGTTACAAAAGTCAAGAGCGTGAAGAGTACGTAGATTCCGGATAGCGCAATGGGGGGATCTGCATCAGGATGATGAGAATGGCGATGGTGTCCTGAGCAGGGCAGGAGCGGAGGACCGTGAGGATGAACTCGAGGGGGCCGGTGTCCCGATGGACGTTGGTGTTCTTGGTAGCGTTGACGTCAATGCGACGGTGGTTCTCGACGGCGCCGTTTCCCTGTGCCATGTTGTACGACTCGGATGAGGAGGACTCGGAGAACGCGCTGACGGAGCCGCGCCTAGCGGGGTCGTTTGCCATATCGTCAGTGTCGGCGTCGGCCGGGGTCGCTACTGAGGCGGCGAGAGAAGCGGGTGTCGTGGCAGTGTTGGCGATGGTCGGCGGCGAAGCTGGGCATCCTCCTCTACCCACATCTGACACATTCTCACTGGACGAGGCAGCTGAATGTTTCGAGTTGGCGGTGGCATTCAGATAGCCCTGGCTCTTCGAGTTCTTGGTGAGCCGCTTGCCGGGGCCGACTAGACCATTATCGTGACGATTGCTATTGTTGGAGTTCTGGCTGGAGGAGACGGCGGATCCTTGCTGCTGCTGTCGCTTGGCTGAGGATGATGCACGAGGCATATAAAAGGATTACCTTTCCCTCCCGGCGAAGCTGACTTGACCCAGAAGCAGAGTTCCGAGACAGCCAGCAAGCGACCAAAGTCTGGGACGCGGCGGGAGCGAACAAAAGGTGCCTGGTAGGGGGGGGTAAGTGGTCCAACCCGAGGCAGTGGTGGGCGGCTTGGGTTCAAACTTTGACAGCCTGCGGACCGGTGCAAGAAAGCTTTAGTCGGAGAGGTTAGGCGTCGTCATGGGATGAGAGAAAATGAGCGGGTTACAAAAAAGCGTTGGAACCGAAGGCGCGGGCTGTCTGGAATTATGCTTTGAGGAATGGCCGCTGCGCGATGACTAAGAATCGCACGCAAAGGCGGAATTGGAGATAAAAAGAATAGTAGTAGTAGTGAGTGGTGGTAGTAAGTAGTAGTAATAGCAATTCCGGGCTGAGAAATGCAGTGGTGTTAAGACTGCTGTGGTGGAGGGAGGGGTGGAGAGAGAGACGGGTGTTGGCTTGGCTCTCTGAACACCGAAAATGATGTTGATTGGGAAGAGAGAGGATTGAGGGGGCCAAGATAATAATAGAAGTCAATAACGATGGGTGGTGATCACTGCTGCTGTTGGCCAAAAAACTACATATGCACACAGTACGGGCAGACACACACACACACACACACACACACATCCAGCGAAGTGCGTATTGTGGATGCGTGGGAATTGTATGCGTGTTAGGTACCCTGCAGCGCCGGAGGGTAATTTAGGTAGGAGACACAGACACAAGATAGGTCGATTATCCCACTGTTCACACTGATTGGCATATGCTGGACAGAAATGCAACAGTGACGGACTGGCAACAAACTGGCTGATTGATCGGATCGAATAGACGAGCTGTTGCTACTGCTGGCACCTGTACCAAACCAGCCAATATGAGGGAGAGAGCACGAGAAAAGGCAAGGCAAAGGCCAGAAAAAAAGCAAGGCAAAAACGCAAAGCAAGGCAAGGCCGGTAGAGCAAACGAATTAGCAGGGTCAAATTACTGGGAGTGGGTTCCGCTAGGGGACAAAGGGGAATGGTCCCAAAGCTTTTTCGGCCTTGGGGGCGGGGTGCAGGGAGGTACTTACATAGCCTCGCGCTCCTCAAGATAAAATGCACACACCCGAGATCCTTTGTTCAATGCGACTCAAACCACGGTACTGGAGCTGCCAAAGCCAACCTCAAATCCGTCAAAACCCCTAAACTTGATGAGGATAATGAATACATACAGGAGAACAGCTTTGCAGAGCGTTGAAGACCAACAGTAAGAATACTCCTGGGAATTATGAGCAGTATGCATTTTATCAAGAGTACACGAGCTAGCCTACAGTCTGTCCAGTGAATCCTCTCATCCTTCAGTACACCACTCACTTAAAACTTTGCCAAGGAATGCATTGTCCAGTTCTGATCCAGGGGCTTGATCTGACCTTCCGGCGCCCCGTCGCTGCGCAAGCAAACAGTACCTCAGCACTACAGTATCCGGCTTTTACTGCAGACTGTACCTGCCCTGGTATTCGGGAGAAGAACCAGTCCGTACTGATGGGCTCGTGGCTAAGATTTGCTGTTCGAGCTGGTTACTGAGCATTAATGAGTCTCGGTATATCTTGCAGATACTACGAGTTTTATCGGCGATGAACTGTTCATGTTAATATATCCTGCAGTGTATCATCACGTAGATACACATAGTAAGTAGTATGTAAATATGCAAACATACACCACACCATCTATATAATACATGCGGTGTGGTGTGGTGTGAACGGAGGCCAATCGGTACATAGAGAGAGGTCAATTGGCTTGGGAAACCCTGCTTGTCTATACTATGATCTATCGCCAATTACATGTTCAACTGCTACTACCATATGGGTACATACCCAGCTACTATAAAATTTGCCATGGCCGAAATCTCCTTGGCTTGATGGGTATCTGTGGGCAAACATTTTCAATTCCTCTCCTATGATTAATAATACCGCCGAAAGGGTCACCAAGCATCTGGTAGCTCAGATAGGTTTTTTTCGTAGTGGCTTTTCCATGGGAATCATGGAAAGACGCCCGAGGCGAGATTACCTGACTCGGACCGCCGCTGGCGAGCAAGGTCCAGCCAAGTTCGTCCTCCGTCCCCGTATCGCTCCACCTCTCCTGGAAGACAGCCGAGTAGCGATTGCAGGACTGGCATGAATCTATCTGGTGAGCCGTACAGAATCTTGTTCTCTACTTGGGCACTGCTTGCAAAGTATAAATTGAGAGACTGATACTACAAGCAGTTACATGTAACTATTATAGCAGCGTAGCATCTGCCATCATGTCGTCAAATTCTATCGCTGGGCAGGGGGCCTGTCTTAAGGATCCCTGGGCAACCCCACAGGTGAGGAGGCCGTCACGTAACAAGTTACAAACAGTCGCCAGAGGATGCCACCTGATTCGCCGCTAGACAGAAGACTTTTCTCCTTCTCTCCATCTCTGATTCTCTGGCCTCTACATTTTACATCACATGCATAACGTTACCACCCAATTCCGAATTTCCCCCATCTCTCTATGGTTGGTTGTCTGGTAGGCTAGGGGTGGACGATGTCGACCTAAAGGGCTACTCTATGCTACTACGACGTACAAAAAAGGGAGAATGGACCGATGCCTACGGTACGGCCGGCGGAGGAGCTTAATCCGCTGATCCGTCCGATTAATCGGACTGGCCGGCTATCGTTAGGGCCAAGGGTCTTCTGCGATTCAAGGCGCGCGCACGTTGCAAGCTTGTCTCAACCACCAAGTGCAGCCTTTAGTGACTTGGTGACTTGCGAGTATTGGGTGTCCCTGGACAGTAACTGTTTACTGTACAGAGATTCCCCAGACGGACAATGTGGCTCGTGTTGACGATCCACCGTCGATCTGTCAGCCTCATTGCCTTCTGATTAGTTGGATGCCCCTCGCTTGATTCCCATGCGCGATGCAGATTGCAATAGATACGGATGTCAGGTTCCATCGTGTGCGACCTCCTAATCGCCGCAGCCGCAGCTAACTCTAACCAGCAGCAACTGGACTGTCGATATGCAGGTTACCTATCTGAGCTGTTGCCATCACTTGTGCCATAGCACAATGTATCGCGCCTGCCATATTGCATATGCTATATCACTGCGACTGCAACATATCATTTGGAGTTGGTTATATTGCATCGTATGCTTTTGCGCGGGAGCAGCAAACTGCCAACTGGTAGGCAGAGAACATTTGAAGGGTTAGGCTGTGTGGGGTCGCCTATCCTGCCCGGCGGAGTAAGCATGGCATTAGGGCCATTTACCATCCAATCTGTTTAATTTGCATTGCCGATCATTTCTGGACTGGCGCCATAGGCTGCAAGCTGATGGACTGATCACTGGTCACTGATCACTGATCACACGCACGCGGGACTCCAACTCCTAGCGGATTATGATGAACCAACCGTGACCAACTATGTAGCCAACCGGATGAGCGTCTCGTCGTAACGCCTTCTTCATATATCTACGTAGTACCAACGTCGTATGTATATATGGCGATGATGTGAGTCGGTGAGGCATGTAGGAAGAGGACGGACGACCACGTCCCAACAACTACCCAGTACTACCGTTGGATCTAAAGCGTGAGCTGCTGTGCGCAGGCACCAAGATTCCCGAGCCAACAAGTCACATCTGCAGCTTACGTGTTTCCGTATATGATAGGACCTGCGGTAGGTGTTGTGGTGTCTCACTTCTACTAATTGCTTGTCCGCACAAGCTTTACCACGGAAGACTTGCGAGGTACGCAGCCAGCAGCCGTCAAAAGACAAGCACCTTGAGAAGCTTCATCCCCCACACTCATTCCCGCCAGCCCAACACACTAGGCGCGATATGGCTAAGTCCATCGATTTTCTAATTGCCGGCATTCGGGCAACCTTCTTTTCTCTATCTGGTGGAGGTCCTCGAGATCCCACTGCCGTGCTGTCAAGCAGGGATCAGTTTAATATGCCCGTCTTTCTACCTTAACCTCCGAATCCCGTCCCTCAACCCGTGATCAGGAAAATCATATACGGGTATGTCTAACGAGTGAAGAGGGCATGCCCAGCCAGCAATGCAATGTCTACTTCGTTTAGAGCCATTATTTTGCATTTCTTTTGCTATCCTGAATTGTGACCTATTGATGCCGAGACTGGCGTTTGCCCATCAATGGCAAACGCGCCGCCCCCTTCAACTTGCTGCGGTACTCTCCCCTTGATGGCCAAGTGCTGTATTTGGCATAATACATCCTGAGAATAAGTGACAGGCCAATTTATTCAATCGGTTGCCATGCTAATGGATTAAACATTATGCCCATAGTACCAAGTGATCCCTGGCATGTACAGTACAGCATAACATGGTGTGAGCAGCGCTTTCGCCATCAAGAGGATATGGATCAGAAGTTAGGCCACACTGGCGTATTATTCAACCTACTATAGATGATGCCATGTTGGATGAGCTGGTCTGTTCATTATTTACGGAAAGTATTCTACCTAAATCAGCGTGTTTTCTTTTTGCCTTTTGAGGGTATATGAGTTAGTACTCGCTAAAGAGGGACTGATAGTAGAAAGAAACATTCTACATTTCCGTCACTGAGAGGAAGCTTTAACCGCGTCTATTTGGCATACCATGCTGCGCTCCTCTTGGATATTGACTACTGGAAAGAACTATGTTGTTGCAGCAACTCGGGATTATGTTGTTGAGCCAGGCTAGTATGAGTAAGCCGCAACATCCCCTTGCTTCACTCAACCGCCCTCCCTTATCCCGCTGGTCAATCCTCGTCCCGACTCTCCGCTGCATCCTCACCCACACCCTCATCCTCGCCTGAATTCTCGTCTGCGTCATCGTCCGTTGCCTCATCCTCACCGGGATCGTTGTCTACCAGACAAACGCAGGTTGTTGGGTGTGCTCTGTTGTATGCACACGATGCCTTGTACGCCTCTGCGGCTTGATCGCCTTCGAAAATCATGCATTCAACGTATTTGCCGTATACTGTGCGCATGGTCGCATACGTAGAACTGCTGAGATCCGTGGTGTCCACCAATGCGAGTTCTGGCTTCGTCTCGTCATCGTTCCTCTTGAGCATTGCCCAGGCGAACTCACGGATGTTGTATTTTCCCCAGATGGTTTCCCCGTCCAAGAAATATATATCTTGGATGAAATCCCGCAGTCTACTACGTTCGACTTCCCCTGTGAAGAGATATCGCTTGACACCCTCCGCATCATCCCAAAGAAAGCATGATGACAACCACTGGCAAATAGAAGCAGGGGTTTCGTCCCTCAATTTGAAGTAAGGAATATGCAAGGTTGTCAGGACGCTCTCGAATTTACTGATATCCATGCAGGCAAAGTAGACCTGGGGTGCTTTACATGGCTTCTGAGTTGCTGCCGAGACAGCAGCAGGGTAGCAGCGTATATAGGACTTTCTCTCGTCGTTGTAATTCAAGATGATAGTGTCCTTGATTGGATTGAGGAATAGAGATCCAATGGTGGTAGGCTGTGGTATCTCCCCATTAAGGATCTCGCCATCGATGTCATGATCGGTGGCTTCTCTGATAACCTTAGCAATGTCTTTTTCGTCCATTTCGCCTTTCCCAAGGAAAAGACTGGCCCAAACATTATGCTTGAGAAAGTAATGTTTAAGTGCGCAATAACGACTCTCGCGGTTGACACTCAACAACGGTGATACAAGTTGCTTATGCGGCTCTACTGTAACGCCATAGGCGACATTGACCATGACCAGGCGATGAGAGCTTTCTTGCTCGAGAAATGCTTTCCAGATGCTCTGACGCAGCTCCGGGGCGAGTTTTCCGAATCGCTCGAACATGTTGGCGGATGGGAATATTGGCGTGGGCACTTCCTTTTCCAAACTGGCACGGGTCTTCATAACGACGGTTAGCAGTTGATGATTATTTAGGGGAATACACGTTAACTTACTAAATCGAGGAAATACCTGCGATCTAAACGAACCCAAATTCGTAGGCTGATATGTCGAAAAGTAGAGAACTGTAACGCTTAGTGACTGTGACCATCACCCGCGTTCCGTGCTTAAAGATGAAGATGTGTGCCAGAATGAGATGAAATATGATTGAGAAATGTTGAAATCCTATGGGTTTTAAGCCTGTTTGTGTTGATGTGTGCTGAAATAATTCGTGGGAGTGGTTGTGTATCGTGTACTGATGATCGGTGTGAGGTTTGCAGGTGGGTTCGAGGATCCCATGCGAGCTCGTGAAGAAGTTTGCCGAAATAAACTGCAATAATTAATGAAAGTGTGCTATCAGCCTCGGATTATAAGCTGCTGGTAACTTGGTGCGTAAAATGTTCGGAGTGCCAGGGCTCCTTCCCAAACATGAAGTTTTGATCGAGCACGCTGGTGTCCCTCGTCGGTCACGTACTGTAGACAACCCCAACCTCAGGTTGACCTGACTCTGGATTCTAGCCAATATGTTGGCAGGTAAGAATTACCGTGTCAAATGTCGGCGTAAATTTGAGATAGGTAGGATGTTCCTCTTCACCTACCTTCAGGGAAAGATGGATGAGAATGTCTTGTTTACTGGATAGGGGGTGAAATAACAACGCTGCTGTCACTTGCAGAAGAAGAAAGAGCAGGTCTTTCTAGTCGAGACAGAAAAAGTTTATGTGGCACCGAGAAAATGTGCAAACATATTCTTGGCCGAGTTTCTTGGACTGTATATCTAAATGTACAAGTATCGTGGTGGAATTACTCGATATCTTCTTGATCCGAAACAGGCTGCTCATCAGAACCTCTCTTAGCTGACCTACGACCCAACCCTCTACTCTGAGCGTATGACCCACAATCTTTCACTATCAGGATCCTGCCTTGCCAGCCGCACCTACATCCTCGACCGCATCCTCGCGATCCCAAGTTTCCTTCTCCAGTGCCTCGACTTCCTGGGCTAGTTCCCGAATCCGCAGCCTAGCCCTCCTTACCTCGCCCTCTTGTCGTTCCCAGGTATCCCGGAAGGTTTGGAGCACGAACGGCGGCATGGTCGTCTTCTTGCCTCCGCCGTAGTCGTAGATGACCACATCTTCCTCGGTGCGTGCCGCAATGCGGCGGTGCTTGTGGGACAAGATCATGCAGTCCAGGATGAGGGACGTATCAGATTTTGAAGGTAAGGACCGTAATTTATGATATACTGAGATACGATCAGGGTAGACCACGGGCTGCAAGTGTATCCTTGTTAGTTGAGAGCTCATGTGCAGGTAGGTAAGAAAGCACACGTACGAATTTGTAATCGGCTTTAATGCTTTTCATAATCAATCCGACGCCTCGGGGATTCATCAGATCACGCCAGTCAGATGCATGAGCCGGGTTGACGTTGGCAAAGTACCATATCCAGTTAACTCTCGACGCCTCGGCATACCGTATATAAGCGGCATTGTTGACATGTTGCTGCCAGGCGATGTTAGCAGGTAGACAACACACTAAATTTCGCTACTTCCCCGGCCTGGGCTCGAGACCAGCATGATTCCTATGGAAAGAGACCAAAGCAAAGGGCCAAGAGTCGAGGCAGATGCAACTTACAAAACTGTCCATCTCACCCCACACAACAGCCTGCCCCTCAAGCCCTCCCTGTTGCAGGAAGCCCTCGCTGCCCGCCGACAGACTCCGCCATTCTCTGGTGAGTGCGCCGAGGATGCCGGCCACGCGGTGGATCTGGGCAGGAGAGCAGCCGAAGATGATGCACTTTCCCAGTCGCGCCTGCATATCCGCATACCACCGGGACGGCGGCAGCTCGGGTGCTTGCTGCAGCGTCTGCTGCTGCTGCGAGGAGCTGCAGTAGGCCGTACAACTGAATAATCGCCTCGCTTGCAGCCGAGAAATCCCAGTTACAGTGTGCTTGTTATTCGTAGCTGCCGTCTGACAAGAGCGTGGTCTGATCTGACCGGATACTGTTAATGAGAGGAACCCTCTTTTCGCTTGTGACCGTAGCGCCGCCATGGTGTATGACACCGACTCAATGACCGGAAAATATGGTGCGTCCAGAAATGACAGACAGTGAAATTGTTCAAAAAGACGGAGTATGATCTCGAGCTTACCGGGCCTCTCGCCGAGACTCTCGGCTGAGTGCTATAGTGTACGTGGGTACGGGGTTGGTCAGGGAGTAGCTCAATGCCGGGGTTGCGATAAGATAAGCAACAGCAGCACCCTGATGTCGTCACCTCGGCAGTCCATCCAATCCCTCCAAAGCCAACGAGCTCAACTCACTTACACCAGTCTTCGAGATAGAGAGCACGGCATACCCGACCATCCATCTCATCCACAAGGGCACTGAGATGCTCACCCATTCCAAATTACATACAGACTGATCGCTCCTAGAGCACTCGGAGGGTAGGCATACTTGCTGACCAGCACGGAAACAACATGTCCGCCCCCAACCCGACTCTTCGAAGAGAGGTGATCTCCATATACAAAGGTGCGCAACATGGCCCTACGCCTACACGGCATAATTGATACAACGATTGCAAGCCCACGTCATGAACCACGCATCTGACATAGAAAGCAGAGCTGCTCTACTTGGGCAGAGACTACCCCCAAGGCTATTCCTGGTTCCGGCCGCGACTGCACCGGGCCTTCATGGCCAGCGCCGACCTTCGCGACGAAGAGGCCATCCGGAAAGGCATAGCACGGGCTGAGTTTGTGAAGAAAGGTTAGCAGCTAATGCTCATGCCACTCCATTCATCCATTCACTTCCCCTCTGCAAGCTGAAAGAATACTACGCTGACCAGGATATACATTCGACCACCTGCACAGAGATCGAAGCATTGTAAGTCAGACTATAATCTTTTTCGTGTGTCCCCCCAAATCCTCCATATCCGGCACCTCGAGAAAGATGGCCTCAGCCCATTTATAGCTGAGTGCCCGCACATGCGAAAAGAAAAGCGGCAATGCGACAGGTTCTCGACCCTGGTTTTATGCGTAACACCATGATAATTCTGTTTGATCCATTGTTATATGCTATATCTATTACCTCTTCTCATCCCAGCACCTGCACGTAGTTGTTTGGGTATATATATGTAGCATATGAATAAGTACTGACGCGACCCGGGGTATAAAGATATTATTTGAAACGATATAGAACGTTGCGGAAGAGATATAACGCAACTTGAATGAGCCAACGTGTATGCGAGATACAGCTCGAGCGCGTTATTCAGCAGAGCAGCATGAAGTATAGTCACGCTTGGCTTCAGGAGAAGGAGGAGACGGCTGGTGGATTACCAAATCCTCGATGAAAGCAACTTATACCCGACGACGGGCACAATAGATTCAGGCAGTAAGCTGAAGGAATTGCAAGCAGGACAGGGGGACCACTCTACTTTCTCTTCCGTGCCGTCCATGCGCCAACCTCTAAACATTCACCCCAGCTTGTGCCTCCCTCTTTCAAAAGGTCGTTGACCATCTTCCCGGCCCATCCGTCCCACTCGTCTTGGCTCTTTCCGCTAATCTCCCTTAGGAGAGGCTCCAGGGCTTGGATCATACCGACAACTGTCTCTAGTGCAGTCCGCCGAACGGCGGCTTGCTGTTGGCTTAGAGACTTACCGCCGCCCCTGATGGACTTAGCATCACTCATCTTCCCCTTCCCCTTCATGCTATCGATGTAGCTTTTGCCATCTTTAGTGACAACACCGCCGACGCCTTCACGCTCCCAGCGGACTTCGGATAGAGGAATAGCCAAACGCTTGGACCTCACGTCGCTGAGGCCGTCTTCTTGAAGCAGCGAGGGGCCGGTGTGGGTGCAAGGTACAGAAGATATAGTGCACTTTTCCAGAGCCTTGCTCAGCCATCCGTTGTATTCAACAAGGAAAGGGTTGAGTGGAGTGGACAATGGTGTGTTGGCCGTGATTATGTAGGCCCCAAAGCGAGACACTTGATCCTCTTCGTCAGGGTCCGACTCACTCCCATCCTCCTCGTCGCTGTCGCTATCGCTGTCGCTGGCGCTGTCACTGGGCTCTTCCGCAATCGCACCTTTAGATTGGCTGGTTGGAGCGTGCGGCCTGAGCATGCGAATGGTGTGGTCCGCATCCCAGATTTCGAGAACACCACCAGGGCGTAGAACTCGTAGGTATTCATCCATGAAGTTCTGATATGTCCTACCTGAAGGTGTCGCAAATGACATGTCCTTCACCATGACTAAGTCGAATTCGCCGGTCTCTACGGGCCAAGGTGTACGACGCATATCGTGCTGGATAAAGCGCCAACGCATATCTTTGTCGGGCTTTGAGTTTGGGTCGAGACCTGAGCCGCAAAGAGGGACTATATCAATACCCGTGAAGGAGATGGAGCCATGGCCATGTTGGGCGAAGTAACGATGGCACATCATACTCCAGAAGCCAGTGCCACACCCGACCTCAAGTACTCGGGCTGGCGGCTTCGCAGAAAAGGCGGGCGAGGTGATGGGCCCACCAAAGAGCTGGAAGAGCAGCAGGGTACGTAGAGATTGACGGTGCAGCTCAGCAAGATCAACGGGCAAAGGGTATGTAAGAGTGGGATCTTGTATATAAGTGCGGTTGTTTCTTATGATGAGAGGTTTGGGGCCGACGGTGGAGCTAGGCTTCGTCGAGGTGGAAACATTGGAAGCGGATACGGAGCCCTCCGCCGACGAGGGCGGAAGGGTGTCGGAGGAGGTCATGAGACCAGCTGTGTTGTTGGAAAGAGCGGTGGCAGAAGCAGAGGAGACACTGTCGTTGCGGTATGAAGGAGGATACTTAAAGGAAATCTCGTCGTGTGTCATGTTCGCGGTAGCATGGCGGAAAGGGTGGAACAGGAAGGAACGCGGCGAAGACGAGGAAGACGAGAGCGAGGGCGTGGGAGGCAAGTAATTGTACTGATGTTTGCTATCAGCAGGGAAAGAAGTAACAGCAGGCGAATTGGCTTTTGATTTGTGATGGGTCGCAGCTCGGCCCGGTGACAAGGGGGTGCTAGTGCTGCCGTCCGAATGGAGGGTGCCTAGACCTGCACTGTTTGCGTAGTGACTGTAATAATGCGAATGGTGGCGGTCTTTGGCTGAAGAGGAGGTTGATGGCGATGGCGATGGCAACGGAGACGTAGCGGTGGGTGGTGCTGCTGCTGCTGCTGCTGCTGCTGATGCCAGCCCGGCAGTGGGTGGTGATTGGGGAGTCGGCGGCAATTGGGAGGAGATTGAGGAGGAGGAGAAGAAGGGCTGCTGCGCTGACGACGGGCCACTGCTGTGCCACAATGGTGAGGTTACCGACGGCGAAGACTTGTTAGGCGAATGCCGCGCATGCGAAGTCGAGGCCTTGGAGGGGTCCCAAAGCAAGGAGTAATCGTAGGCGTAGCGGGGGTTCAAGGGGCTGCGCTGTAGACTCTGACTGGCAAATCTCTGGTGGTCGCTGCGAGGGGCCTGTTCGCGCTGATGGTGACCTGGTGTCGAAAGGCCGCCAAGATCTTCTTGACTCCCGCCGAGACGGTCGACATGGATAGGCGCAGGCGGGACGCGTTTGTTGGAGGCTGCGCGCTCCCGTGTTTCGGTAGCAGCAGAGGAGGATGGACAGGAGGGAGACGAGGTCGAAGATAGCGATGACAGGCTTTTCTTGTTGGACAAAAATGGGGTAGTAGGCGACGTAGTAGGGGCTGGGGTTGCCGGGGGCAGTGACAGCGACAGTGCCAATGCGGCTATCGAGTTGATGGTGCCACTACCGCCGTGATTGCTGCCCTCGCTGGGGTCACCACAGACTGTGTCGTCTTCTGCGGCTACGGCGGTGGCGTGGCGTGTAGTTGTGTGTGGGCTTTGGCTGGTGTCGCTATCGCCTGCTGCGACGATGTTGTTGGTAGTGGTGGTAGGAGTAGGAGTCGCAGTGGAGCCGATAATCCTGTTTCTGATCGAAGTGGGGTTCCCATTGTCGGGGAAGAGTGCGATTGCTTCCGATGGCCAACAATGCTCAGCACCACGCCTGCCAATGCTTATGTTTGCGTCGGTGTTTGACGCCTCCTTTTCTTGGGTATCGTGAGTGTTTGTATCCTTGCTGTGACTGTTGCTACTTTGGCCTTCGGGATCAGTAATCTGTAGTCTCTTGACAACAGCTCGGTCGACGCTCTCGGATGCAGTCCGTCGACTTATCGTTCTATTGAGAGAGGATGCATTGGTAGTCGATGTCGATGTTGAAGCCGATGACGCCGTGCTGGTGGTGCTGATGGTGCGTATGCTGCCTGCTTCGTCGACGGACAGCGCTGGTCTTTGTGGTCGGTCATGACGACGTCGCCTGTCGCTGGTCGGAAGTCGCAGCGGGGTCTTCACTCGCAAATGCTCCAGCCTACTGTATTGCCCCGACCCGGTTCCCGCTGCGATCGGCCGCGCTGATAACACCACGTCTGGAGAGGGCAGTGCAACGTCGTGCGACGGACAATATCGGCTGCTAGATTCTGTACTGCTGCTGGCCGTCCTCGAATGTCCTGGTCTCCAGTGATCGTCGCCGGCCGTTCTTACCGAATGCGCACGTCGTCTTGGACCAGTTGGCGAGCTCCTCCCATCCTCCTCCTCCTCGCCCACTGTATCTCGCTCCTTGCGTGCGGAAGGTTCGTCTCGGAAGTCGGCCACCGCTAACGTCGACCAGTGCGATGCATTGCCCATTGTCGAGATTGCTCATGCAGGGTCCCGGAGTATTATTGCGTGATCCACTGTTGTTGATCTGCCACCTGTTGATCTCACTTGTCTGGGATATCTCTTGCCTTGGGTTTCCAGCTGCGAGGCAACACCTTCCCCTTTCAGGAGCGTTTGATATGCTATGTCGACATTCGTATGGAAGTAGCCGTTGGTAGCAGACTTGAGGTGACTGCGATTGTTGTATTCGTGATAGATGATAAAGAGTCGAACTCATCAGCATCTGGGCAAACCACGTGCCTTCATCAGACGACGCTAACCCTCCTGTTTGTCCTCATAGCATCTGGTTCCAGCGTGTTCCAAATTGTATCTATATCGCGATGACCGATGCTGTCGTCAACTTATCTTTTGTTGTTGTTGGGGCAATCTATGTCGGGGCCGCCCATGTGTTTCTCGATGAAGAATTGTTTTGTGTCGCGAGGCATGCTGGCTAATGTCTCCTGGAGGCCGGTAAAGCTAGGCGATAGAACGGCAGGCTTCCTCTCCCCATGGGGTTTTATTTCCCTGGAGCGGAGGAGGGAGCTCATTGAGCGCACTTTATTCCAGCCCCCAGTGAGTGCCCGTCATTTGGCCAAGGTGCTGGTGGAAACTTTATAAACGCCTGCCGAAGTATGATGCTCAAATCGAAGGCCTGGCGGTGGCTGTGAGTCGCTATTCTAACAAACTGCACTCAGAGAATCATATAACCTACAGGTGGTCTACATGTCGTGCTTGTTTGCTCCATGGCTGTCACGGCACTTATGGGATGCTCACGGACGACGGAAGTAAATAGTAGCGCACAGCAGGAACCACTCGCTCGGATCATGACATTCGCTTCCTCTTATAGTTGGGATATATATATATTGTTCGAGAGTTGGCCAAGCAGACCAGGCCCTAGCTTATTAGGATCGAACACTGGGCAACCAGATCTAAGAGGGTGGGAGCGCGCCCATATATTCAACGGTTTATTTATGTTAAAAACAGTTCAGTTCAAGATTTCAAGATGGTGGCTATCACATTTGAAGAGTATGCATGGGTGGTCAAGTCTAAGTAGCCATACCAAACCGGCCAGTGTTCCCCGTCTGTGTATAAGGAGGAAGACCATGCATTCCCTCTCAAGGTCTGGATCACTGGCAAGGTACGGGGTTACTAAGCAGCCACATTCCTGCTATAACAATAGGCGATTGTGCCATGCAGCAAACTTTCCTTCTAGCCCACAAAGTCTTGGATCTGTCAAAGCTTGGCAGAGCTGAGAGCTCGAATAGCCTCGAGACTAATTCCAAGTATCGTGCAAGCAGAGTATCACTACCACCCTTACTGAACGTACAGCCACATGTTTCGAGGTTGCCGCGAGCAACATTGGCTCGGACTATCATAATGCAAACATGGGAGTTGTAGGTAGGCGTTGAGATGGTCAATTTCTCACGCTGCAAGTCAAGTACACCACGATGCAACATCGGGCCAACCGGCCGATGGACGAACAACACACAGCACAGCATTGCCGTGGTGTCTGACCTGTCTTTTTCTATGCTAAATCAGGTTTCGTGTAGACTCATGTTGCGGCAGCATTTGCCATTTAATTTGTGATTATTCATTCACATTTACGTTGTGAGTTGAGGGTAGACCAACAAGTCACGTCGTGTATGACGCGTCATGTACTGGAGATGCGCACACTTACACGCGATGGATCAATGTGTTTGCGGCTGGCCAAATGAGGCAATGCAAATCAAGGTGAACTTTTGTGCATGTAGGCAAGCTGGATGTAAGTCGGTAGCAGGGGAGAGTAGGGGGTAGAAAGTGGGTGGCGAGGCTGAGAACTAAACCGGGTTGGGTGTGTTGGATGGTCCAAGCTTCCTGGAGTGCGACAGAGAGGAGGAGCTTTGGTTAGGACCAGCAAGACCTGACACCAGCAGACAAAAATCATGGTACGGTGCGGTGGGTGGTGCGGCTTAGTTGTTATCGTTGAAGCCGAATTGAACAGATGCACGCAGTTGGACCAACGCGCTCCAAACCACAGTGGTCAATACTTTTTTGGATGAGACATCTTGTAACCAATTGATCAATAGAATTGAATTTGAAAACACTGTACGGCCCCCAGGTCCAGAATTCGGAGGCAAACAGAAACATTGAAAAGCAAGCCGGCAGCCATCAGCATAACGTATGTACCTGGCCTTGCCTACCCACCTTCTGCTACCTCTACCTACCTCATGTCCGTACGGAGGAGTCAGGTATACAGATACAGCACGCATACAGCCAGCCTTGACCGTACAGCTTGCTAGCTACCGACACCTTCCTAACCAAGGACACACGCAGTATCCATCAAAACTGACAATTGACCACCAGCATCTTTCGATTCAATGTACATCGCGTATCGCCGTTGACTCTCTCGACCCCAACCCAACTCGCGAATATCTCTTACCGAGTTGTCCACTTCGGGCTAATCTTATTGCATCCTTTTCCGCCCAAGCATCGGTTGACCTTCTTGTCGCAATCGACCACCCTTTGCGACTTCGTTCGTTCGCAGTTCTGCACGCACGCACGCCAGTTGCAGCTGCCGCCGCTGCTCTCTTGCGGCTTGTTTGCCTTGCCATCCACCATTTGACGGGAACCCGACGTTCTCGGCCTCGACCGGCGCAAGCAGGCATATTCCTTCTATCCAGGTATGTTGGCACTGCCCTTCACGCGGAGCGTCTTTTTGGGGATATCATGGGCCTCCAGCACGTCACCAATAAGGCAGGCTGGGTGCCAGTGCAGGTTGATTTGGCCCCATGCTGTTGTTGTCTACCTTGGTCCTGGCGGTGGCTGACACAAATTCGGGCAGGAAGCCAACAGATAAGCCAAGCATCTTGCGTGCTCGCCTTCACTGGTTGCTCAACAAGCTAAAGCGTCACTGGACGAGACCTCGCGAAGGTGTGGAAACGACAAGCCATCTGGGCTTCAACAGATCACCTGCTACCGTTCGGCCAGCGTAGCGTCCAGATGTTGCCGCAGGTTGTTCGACAGACATCATTCCCCTCCTTCCTCCCGACTTACAAACCTGCAGCACCCGAGCCCAAGACCTGTGGATAGGTAGATTCGTTTGGACAACTTGACTGAGCCAAATCCTATGGCGAAGGGTCAAAACCCGCATGCAACATTCACTGCCATTCCGACCAGTTCATACCGACAATCCTTTATATCTTTTCCAGCTGCCGTTCACGACGCCGTTCACCGTTGTTCCGCATAAATTAGTCACCTCCACGGGCCGAACATAAGCCGCATACAAGTCGGGGCAGTATGTACGGGCCGCAACAAGGCCACAACTCACGCCTGAATGGCGTGCCTGGGGGCAGGGGCTTGGGGCCTCAGATGATGTACCCTACATACGTTCAGTCTCAGGGCAACCATCAACAGCACCACTCGCATCAACAACAGCACCATCACAGCATCCAACAGGATCACGCGGCTCATTCGTCTGCCGCTACAGCTGCTCTCAATCAGATGACGGGTGGTTTCCCGATGTCTACCAGTGCGACCCCCTTTACCCCCAACTCGCGGCAGAACGGGCATACACCGGCATCGCGGAACGGGCCCCCAGGGCAGCCTCTTAGTGAGGTTATGGCAGAGCAAAACCGGGCCTTTAAAGAATCAGAACATGCTCATTCTATTATGACGGACCAGCATCAGCCTCATTTCTTCGCTCGGGCCAAGGCCAACGAAAATAGGGGTGTCGGCCCTGCTCTTACTAGTATCACGGCTTCTAATCCTGGCGACATGGGTACCTCTGGCCTCAATGGGGAAGATGAAGATAGAGGACGCCCCATCAACCTGGATGAGTCCGAGGACCGCCAAGATTGGCAGAGCCTTGATCTTAGTGGCCAAGGACTACGGGCAGTCTCGCTGACGGTCTTCAATCGCTACGCCTTTGTCGAGGAGTTGTATCTCCCTTCCAACGGGTTAACCTACCTCCCATCCGAAATCGGCCAATTACGGAAGTTGCGTCATCTCGATGTTTCTTTCAATCAACTAACTAGCCTGCCCCCCGAGCTATGCATGTGCACGCCGTTGCGGAAGCTTCTCATCTTCAATAACCAGATAAGAACCCTGCCTTCGGAATTAGGCGCATTGCATTTATTGGAGTTCTTAGGGTGGCAAGGCAACCCCCTGGACGGCGAATTGACCAAGCGACTGAGCGAAGAAGGCACCAAGAGCTTGATTAATCATCTCAAGGAGAGTGCTCCTGGTAAGTCCATAGCCTGCCTTTCCTGTAGCTCGCTGCTGCGATCTTTTTTCTGACAAGTCTTCGCTTTTAGTACCCATGCCTCCACAGCCCCGTGCTTTGATCCCGCTTCAAGATGAGATTCCCCAAGGTCTAGAGCGCATTAGGGTGCTGTCATGGAACACCTTGTGTGACAAGTACGCCACAAGCCAGCAATACGGTTACACGCCGGCCAGCGCTCTCTCTTGGGAATACCGAAGTGAAAGCATACTGAGGGAGATGCGCCACCGTGATGCTGATATCATGTGTCTCCAGGAGACGTCGGGTGAATCTTTTGACACCTTCTTCACCCCAGAGCTGGCCAAGGATGACTACAGGGGGGTCTTCTGGCCCAAGACCAGAGTATCCCATATGCGGGACAAGACTGAACAAGGCCTTGTTGATGGTTGTTCGATCTTCTACAAGAACACCAAGTATATCCTTCTGGATAAGCAACTTATCGATTTCAGGCAGACTGCCATCAACCGACCGGATATGAAGGCAACTGAGGATGTCTTCAACCGCGTCATGCCCAAGGATAGCATTGGTGTGCTCTGCTTCTTCGAGTCACGACTGACAGGAGCTCGGTTCATTGTCGTGAATGCTCATCTATGCTGGGAGGGCCATCTCGCCGATGTCAAGGCAGTCCAGACCGGAATTCTTATGGAGACGGTGACCAAGATGTCCGAACGGTTCACAAGAAAGCCGGCGGTGCCGATCAGCGAAAAGAAGCTGCTTAGACTGCCGACCACCGACGAAGTAACCGAGCTGACGCCCGATGACCTTCCTGAGCCCCCACACCCCAGCATGGACTACCGGACGAACACCGATATCCCGTTGCTGATCTGTGGTGATTACAACTCGACCTACGGTAGCTCAGTCTATGATCTACTGGATAAGGGACGAGTTGCCCCCGATCATCCGGACCTGGTCGGCCATTCTTACGGCAACTTCACTCGGGACGGTATCTCTCATCCTTTCAGTTTACGGTCGGCGTATGCGCACGTACACAAGACGGCGGACGACCTAAGCTTTACCAATTATACATCGACCTACTCGGGCGCCATCGACTACATCTGGTATTCGACGAACAGCCTTGAAGCGATTCACCTGCTCGGACCTCCGGACTACGAATTCCTCAAGCGTGTGCCTGGTTTCCCGAACTACCACTTCCCGTCCGACCACATCCAGATCATGGCCGACTTCGTGTTCAAGGCTAGGAAAGATAAAAAGGCACTGGGTGGAGGGGACCAGGGCAGAACAGGATCAACCGCTAGGGCGTAAAGTGTCTACCGTTCGGGCAATGACGCTCAATTCTCTGATGTTCTACGTTTCGCGGCAGGAAGGCAAAAGGGGAGGCGGCACAGCGAATCTTGTTTGGGAGTTAAGGAAGCGAGAGGGGGCGTGGTATATACGAAAGAATAGACGTGTGTAGGGGAGGTCGCAAGGAGAGGGAGTCACGGAAAGGGGGACGGTCAGGGTCATCATCTTGGTAGGCTGGAGGGGCCGGCGATCGAAGGTTTTTGGACATGTCCAGCTAGCAAGCTTGAGCGAAGGAATCAGCAAGATTTCTATGACGTTACCGCCCAATTGCGTTTGTTCTTGTCTTTGGCTTTGATTGTTTACAAAAGGAGTTTTATCGTTGTATTGTATCGATCATCGAAGCGGACAGCTGTATATCGTATGTGTGGGGTTTCGTTTCCTTCCTCTTCGCATCACCGGGTGGCCTTTGCAACCAACGTGAGTGAGCATGTGAAGGAATGAGTGATATCTTGCGTACATGACGTACGTAAAATGCTGTCTCAGCGTGAGTAAAGAGTAATATTGTTTATTTGCTGAAACCTACGAGGAATCCTAGTCAAGCTACATACTACTACGACTAGCTGATCAATCATCATGTGGAGACCCTTTTGCAACGAGACAACGGAGCCGCTGAACAAACACTTGATCGCCGAATTCTGGTGGTATCCGGATCTGTCAGATCGGACGGTTACGAGACAAAGCGTTTCACAATATTCTACGTTACAGGCCTGGAAGGCGTGTCCCTGTTATATCCAAGTCCTCGACCTCTCTCCTGGTGGAGTGACGTGGTCACGAGTCATAGCAGGAAACGGTCGGTGGGCCAGTTGTCTGTCAAACTTCAAACTCGACGACATGCAGGTCTTCGCGCAGGAGCTTCCTGTCTGTCCTCTACTGCATGTCCACTTGCTGCGCCGCCACCAAACAAACGAGGTCTTTTGACGAGTGAAACAGTGAAGAAGACGATGCCACAAGTAACTGACTAGACTGGAAGCATGCCAAGACGCAAGTGGTGAAAAAGGTGCAGTTGAAGGATAATACTTCAGCCGGATCTGATCTTGTTGCTTCGGATGAACAGACATCAGCCAAAAAGATGGGCAAAAAGAAAATCAAATGGATGTCCTGGGGGAGACTCGAACTCTCGACCTTTGGATATCTGAAGTTTTAATTCAGTCATATTGAAATATGAGACCAACGCTCTAACCAACTGAGCCACCAAGACTTTCTGTTTGATTGGTTGTTGGAGACCGCGTATAGTATACTATAACGCGCAGTCTTAGCGGGGAGGGGGAGAAGGGGGGCTGAAAGTTTTCGGTCGCAATCTGTTTCGGTAAAGCCCGTCCGCTCAGACAGACAGACAAACAAAAACCACGGCACCTGCCTGAAATCATAGGCACCTGCCTGAAATCATACACACATGTTATCTGTCACCAGGAACATGCATCGAACCACGAGAAACTGCTATATTCCCCAGAAATATAGGCAGGATAAGGTGCATGAGCCCACATAATAGGAAGGAGTTAAACTCAACACTGCCGCTGCGTAACAAATGCATTTTGTTTCCAATGTGCGGGTAACGAAAGGTAATCGGATCTGCTATAGATTTCACAGCCACGATGCATGGAAGTCCCAGGATGGTGGTGATACTTAAGAGATGCCCTGTAGGGATTCGAACGCACACCGCACACGATTCCAGAAGCGGCAGCCAGTCAGCGGCCAGGCAGGTCGATGAGCAGAAAGTGCTTGAAACAAAGCTCCCGTGGCTTGTGCTGACGGCTCCTCTCTGGAGGGGTCGGATCTGAGACACATTTGATGACTGCTGGAGTCTCGGAGTCGGTCAAGCTGGGGGTCCCGTTTTTGATGTTCCTCAAGCGGCAAAGCCAAGAAGGGAAGAGGAGGCCCTAAAGCCCCGACGGAGGCCCCTACGCAAACCCTGCCGGCACTTCTGCCTCCCCATTGCCCATCACACAGCCTAGCGAGCTCCCCGAGGCCCCAAACAACCCTGGCCAATTCAGGCCAAGCTGGCCTGGACATGCTTGACTCTGCAATGTCTGCACCGTGCCAGCTGTCTAGAGTTCTGATTGAAGGTGTGTTTACAGGGACAGGGGCCCCGGAACCCCATCAACCCAGCAGGCCAATCGAATCTTAGCAAAGCTTGAGCCTCATTATGGAATGCAGTTCAAACGTTGCGACCGTTGCGACTGTTGCAACCGCTCACTGGGCCGAAACAGAGGGTCCCTATTTTCTGCCCTTACTCAAATTTCCTTGATCTCTTTGACAAGTTGACACAGGGCAGAGAAAATCGAGGTAGGATTTTCGTCCCAAAGTGCCAATGATTAAGGTACGGTAAGGTTAGGGCATCGGATCATGGCCTGGCCATCGTTCGAGTAGGTACCGTAGAATGCCGCTGTCGACGCGACACGATACGACACGGCCACGAAGCTGGCTGTTCAATCTCTCCTCCTCTCTGTCTGTCATGTTCATCTCTTCCTGTTGTTACATTCGAGAGAAGTAATCGGGGTTGTGTACGTTGCTGCGCATCTACTTTCCCTCTTCAGCATTCCTTGGTATGGCGACGGGATGAATCGCGCGCCTCTTCTTTCCTGAGCAGAACCCGCATCGTCATTGTCTCCTGCCACTTCGATTCTCCCATTCCAGCATGGTCGTTCATGTGTAATATTACCTACTTGCTATATTTTTTCTTCCCCTTACCTGGTTTTGTTTCTTGTTATCGAATACCCGGTACTGGTGTACTACTCAGTGAATCTTTTATTCGTCCTTGGTGACAGATTATTTCGTACCACTTCCTTCTTTTTATAAAGCTTTTCTATAATACTTGCGCCTAGGAATTGAGTGCAGCTGGCTGCCCTAGAGTCTCGTGCGCGAGGGAGGAAGAGAAAGAGAGAGAACAGCCCCCGCCCTTGATGGCTACGGTCACAGTGAAGGAAAAGGATGGCGTGATATCGGAATCGCTGCCCTCGGGACTCGGCGATAATGAGCTACGGCACCTCGATGCCTCCCTCGAGGAGTTTAGCCAGCAGAAGAAGGCTACGGGGAGGAGGAAACGGCCGTTCTTCATGCTGATAGCGGTTATCTTTCTGTTCCTGGTTTCGGGAGGCGGCGTCGCCCTCAGTGTCCTCCTCTTCATCAATCCGGTTGAGGCCGAGTACATTAATCTGGCGCGCATCCTCGTTCTGGTGGCCTCCGGTATGTCGCTGCTCTACACGGCTATTCACGTCCGGGGCGCCTTCAGCAACTACGTCAACGACGCGCCGCACATCCCGCCGCACTTCCGCGGCGAGTATGTACACGCCAGCGCCCTCATCGTGGCGCGTCTCGGCATCCCCACCTGGATTGCTGCCGCCGTCGCGACGGCCCTGCTCATATCCAAGTCAGAACATCCTCTGGGTATATTTGGGAAACAGATACCGTATCCGCTGCTTTTCTTGATTGCATGCGTGGTAGCTTTGTATGTCATGCCGCCTCTTATTTTCTCTTGCTACTGAGAAATCCTCTCCGCGCGTATATGCATACTACAGTGTATATCTCTCTTGCTAACTGCGAATCACAGAATTTCCTTCATCGCCCTTGCGGCCACCATCAACCGGAATCCAACACCCTTCGCCTTGGCCGGTATCTCGAGCTCTTCGCTTATGCGCAGGGACGGTGTTTTCTTTGAGGACGACGATGATGAGGCCTTTTTGAGCATATCGCGGAGGGCTTCCATACAGCGAGCAGCAGACGAGAAGGGCGAGAAGAGGATGACGCCGCCACTAGCACCGTCACCGCCTCCGGCATTGGCTCGCCCGAAATCGACATCGACATCGAAGGGATCATCGAGAAGGGCGACCTTGACTGAGGAGGCCCTCAACAAGGCGGCCGACCATGGCCGCAGAGCAGCACGGCCCAACAACCTCGATGTAGCCAAGGTGCAGGCTGCGGAAGACGACGCCAAGACGGAGCTGATGGCCAACTCACCCGTGCGACCCAATTACTACACCACGATGCCGCCCGTGCAGCGGAGCTCCGTCCCGCCGGTACCCCCGCTGCCGCCGAAGCTGCTCAAGGGAAAGACCAGCAAATCGAAACTACGACATACCCTTGCGCCGCCCTCTCGCGGTGGCGTAGGTGGTGGTGGTTGGCGTGACGACTGGAACAGCCTGGCCGACCAGGCTGGGGTGCGACCCAGGACACGCAGTAACAGTACTAGTGGCGACGGTCAGCGTACTTACACCATGTCCAACTACACCCCTAGTTCCACCATGACCTCTCACTCGTCCGCCGCTCCGATGCTGAGCACCAGGCAGCTCCAGCAACAACATCAACAGAACCAACAGTACCAACAACAGCAGAAGCCAGGCACAAGCCACAGCCAATACAGCACAGCAAGTCGGTCGCAGTACGGACCAGTGCAGTACCCAGTAGTAAGGGCTAGCGGTGTACCCTGGCAACCTCCCACGAGGCCCGGCAGCAGTTACCAAAGGCCCGGCAGCAGTTACGAGCGGAGCCAAGGCCAAGGCCAACAGAGACGGACACTCAGCCATTCCCCATCCTCGTCGCTGAATTCCATCGCCAGTACTGCCAGCAGCAGCAGCAGCGCTTCGTCGAGGAGCGGCAGCATGACTTTGCGCACCCCGAAGCCGATCGCGGGCCTGAGGGCCGCCGCCCAGCAGCGCGCAACAGGGGGGCCGAGCCCGGCACCGGCCACCGCGCCGCCCTCGAAACCACCGAGGAGGAAGTTGCAGAGGAAGCCGTCCAACTTCTCGCGGCCCATCACGCCTTCGGACGCTCTGGGCACTAATGGCCGACCAAGGACGGCCGTCGAATTCGTATAGATAGAGAAAGTTGACCACCTAGAGGTGAATCAACATTATACATGTACTTATACCTATACCAGATAGTTCTAGAGTCAGAACGTCGATGTACGACTAAGAGGCATCTATTAAACGAGAAAATAATATACAAGACCATATACCATTCAAACTCAGCATATATTCCCTTAGCAATCTGTCTCTCATGCAAAGAGTCGCCTTCCACGAAATCAACCCGAAATCACCTATCTGGCTGGGCATACGGACGATAATCTATCGCCGGGCGCCATCACGAAGTTCATGTTTGTTGTATGCGAATGCACGCCTGTCAAGGCCATGACGCATGCCAGGAGTGCATGTGACATGACAAGCAACCCGTCTGCCTGCCCGGCCCCTACGGAAACCCAGCTGCCAGGAGCAAGTTGGTGCGGGTAAGCATAAACTCGCGCCAAGTGCCAGGGCGGGATCACCTTCCCCGCATCGGGGCCAAGCCGACAGGATGGGGAACTGGAGTAGGACCCTCCCTGCTTGTGTATGCAACCTACTACATGTGTTCTATTTTTTTCTCGAATGCCACGAAACTACGGGAAATGATTTTATCAATTGGATAAGACGTGCCTTGTAGACGATGGATGGAATCCGCGTAGCTCTATCGCAAATGCCGGATATAGCCCTCGCTGTTTCTGCTATAGGTGCCCAGCAAAAGCTCATATCCGAAAGAATCCTCAACGGACCACAGAAATCTGCGGCGTAGAAAGAAGAACCACACCGCAACGCCGGCTGGAATGAAAATCTGGCCGGGAAGCGGCCCACCTATTGCCCTGATGGGATTCCCGGCCAAAGAGACGGTGATTTTGTGGCCACGACAATTCGGTATCGACACACTAAGGGCTTAGCGAACGACCGGGGTCCTCGCTTTATTTGACCGGGGGGCCGAGATGCTGGTCTTGGCTTGGTTCGCAGCAGCGCCTCTGTTTGATCAGCTCGAATAATATTCCGGTCACTTCGAGGCTGTGTGTATCAATCGAGCAGGTTCTAAAAATAAAGTATTATAAGAAAGTTCGTGCCTCACCTGCGATCTTAGCATGCCCAGTGCGATGCATCTAGACTTTTGGCATACGCTGGGCAAAAAGATCTGTGAGGAGGGTCCATCTGTCGCATATCCCGAGTTAACGGAACGGTTGGAGGTATGTATGCAATTCAATCGGTCAAGGTGGTACCTATATAATCCATCTATAATTCTAGTTAGAGAAGTGTCGAGTTGATGTGCCATATAGAACACATGTTAGGTATATACGGGCATATCTTCAGCACGGCATGTCATCCCTTGAACTGATGGATGGTCAGATTCTTCTCCTCGCTTGTGAAAGTCCCAAGACAGAGTTTCTCTCCCTGGCGGCCAACTAAGTAGAGTGACATGGTCTATCAAGAACTAACCCCCGCAGATCCACCACCGGCCCACTCACTCACATACGGCCATCAAATAGCAGCAAAACAGCACCTCACCTGTTGAACTCCTTTCCCAAAGTATGCAATCAGTCGCAAGTGTCCTTGTCCTTGGCTTTGGAGGTGGAGGGGGTTGGAAGGCATGCCTTTTCGGCTCTTCCCTCCCGCTATGTTTCGACCGGTTTAAAAGCCCGGCCAGCCGCCCTTCCTCCCCTTTCGGTAGATGGTTAGTTCGTTGCTTATTCCGCTTCGACCGAAACAAGGACGAGCCTGATTTTGGAGTGGCTCTGTAGTTTAAGCTTTTCAAGCCAAGCAAAACCACTCAGCCAGACAGACACGCTTCCTTGCCCTGCTGCCAAAGCAGAGATCGACAATATGGCGACGGAGAAGAATATCAGCGACGAGGCCGGATATGAGTGTCCCGTCGAGGTACGTAACCGCTTTCCCAGAACCTGTTTTGGTGCAATCTTCCTCACTTAAACGGAACGATGGTCTTAGGTGTCTGTTCACCGGCTCACACGCATGCAATAGGATGTCCGCACACTGGCTGCCAACCCTCAGGTTGACCCGGCCGCCGAGAAGGCGCTGCGACGGAAGCAGGACATGAGGATCATCCCTCTGTCGGCCGGGATCTACTTCCTGTGCTACCTGGACCGTTCTAACATCGGCAATGCCAAAGTGCTCAACGCCAGCACCCATCACGACTTGTTGAGCGAGACTGGAAGTAAGCAAAGCAAAGCACCCCTGTGCCCACCAGAGCTTCCCTGGAACAGGGACTGAGAAGCTAACATTGGGCCTGCTATAGTGACTAATTACCAGTATACGATTTCTCTCATGATGGTATGTAGCCCCCAACCCAATGGAAACCTTAAAGACCAGACCATATGCTAACATTGCCCGTAGTGAGTTACACAATATGGTCATCCAGTTAGAGAATGACTGGGCGAGATGATAGGCGTCAATGGAACCGTTCAGCAAAACTAACGTTTGACAGCTTCTTGGTGGCCTATGGTGTATTTGAGGTCCCATCCAACATCCTCCTGAAGAAGCTTCGACCCTCGAGGTGGATTGCCTTCCTCATGTTCGCATGGGGGGCACTCACTATTGGTCTCGGCGGTGTCCACAGCTATGCCGCCGTGACGGTCGTCCGCTTTCTGCTCGGAGTCTTCGAGGCTGGTCTGTTTCCCGGACTCGTGAGTATTACTCTGATCACAATTTGTTATCTGGACCACGCTGACCACATTTACCGCCTTTCAGGTCTACTACCTGACATTCTGGTACAAGACTGAGGAGCGAAGCGTCCGCGTCGCCTTCATTCTGGCATCTGCCACTCTCGCCGGTGCCTTTGGCGGCGCCATCGCGTATGGTGTGGGCCACATGAACCAGGCGGGCGGCCTGTCTGCCTGGCGGTGGCTGTTCATCATCGAGGGCGCCCCCTCGTGTCTCTCTGCCCTGTTCGTTTTCCTATTCTTGCCCGACTATCCTGAGGGCGCCAAGTGGCTATCTGAGGAGGAGAGGGCCATCGCCGTGCAGCGGCTATCGATTGAGGGGAAGCAAGGGTCACCACAATGCTATGACTTGGCCCGAAGCCAAGGAGACTTTGTGTGACTGGAGGTGAGTTGACTGCGAGCCCCAACTGCTCGGACAACCATTTATTGACCCTTTGCGTGATTAGACTCTGGGGTCACTATCTCGTGTACTTTGGTATCTCTACGCCGTTCAGCTCCTTGTCGCTGTTCACCCCATCCATCACCGCTGGACTGGGGTTCAAGGACCTCGAAGCCCAACTTATGACTGTGCCCCCGTACGCTGTAAGTTAACGACGACTTCCGCGACTTATTTCCCCCTGATCTGGCTTGTCGAATTCCCCGAACACTCCTTGCCTCCTTGATGCAATGTCTACTAACACCTTGAAAGGTCGCATACGTGGTCCAGATCTTGACCTCCTACTCGGCCGATTACTTCAACGCCCGCGGCTTGCACTCGGCCATCCTCGCTACCATCGGCGCCATCGGGTTCCTCGCCTCGGCCGTGCTGCCCGCCGACGCCTACTCGGCGCGCTACGGCTGCCTGATCGTGGCAGCCTCGGGCGCCTTCTCCTGCATCCCGCCGCTCCTGGGATGGCTGAGCTCCAACATCTTCGCCACCGCCTCCGTGGGGCTCGCCATTGCCCTCAACATCGGCCTGGGCGGCGCCCCGGGCCAGATCGCCGGCGTCTTCATCTACAAACCCGAGGAGGCTAAGGCGGGCTACCCTACGGGTCACTGGGTCAATGCTGCGCTTCTGCTCATGGTTGCTGTGGGCTGCGTTATGCTTCGGCTTTACTATGGCTGGAGGAATCGCAAGCTTTTGAAAGCGGCCGGAGCTGGAGCTGGGACCGGAGCTGGTGGTGATAGTGCGGATGTCGTTAGGTTGTTCAAGTACTAGACTGCGTACATGTAGTTTCGTAGTTGGACTCTTTTGACTCGCATACCCACCACCCCTGGTTCTAGGGGCGATATTCTATTTAATGCTTCTAATAATAATACCTTCTTGAGTACGGGATTGAGACATCTCAGCTACGTATGCCATCCTTCTGGATTGTCATTTAAACCCCCGCCATTGCAAAAATCGAATGTGAACCAACCCCTTTTCGAATAGAGTGGCCCAGTATATCAAGGCAAGCACATGTCTTATCCGACTGCTTTCTTATTCCCATCTCCCACAGATGGTACCTCGCTCGCGGTCATTTCTACATACTATGAATCAAGGTGGCAAGTCTACAGCTTGAACCTCGTGTGCTTCGGGGTTACACCCCGGGGGCTTCCGAGAACGATCATAGCTCCGAGCGCACCACTGTATCCCAAACTCCACAACCGATTCCCACCTGCTTCAAAGTTGCCACCATTCTAATATAAGAGCAGTGCTCCCGATGGAGAGTTAGTGCCTATCGAGACTGCCGGAAGCGGCGGGTAAAGCTACTATACCCAACGGCGCCGACAACGGCGGCCGGCTCCGCGATCGTGTCCGGGCCACGGTTGGCAGGACTGGGGGATGGGCCGAGCGTGAGGACCGGTTCATCTCTACATTGGCCTTAGATAATACTTCGGGGTATACTATAATAAGTGCGTGAGATGCACTGACTGGGCCAATTCGCACGAAGCCACACCAACCGTTGCTATGGCCGGACCCCGAAATGGCGCAAGTCCGACGCGACCGCAAGCACACATCAACTGCGCATCCTCGGCCAAGCATGCTGCTTATATATCAATACCCCATCACCATATTTGCTTTTCATGCCTGTCTCAGTCAATAGGCACGATGCTGACATGACTTATATGGGCCAACCAACTGCCCGCATCGCATCGCATCCCAATCCGGATAATAATCCACCAATGAAGCAATAATAGTGGTGACGTTTAATAAGATTACAAAATAGTCGATTAATCCCGTCAGCATCGGATACATACCGGCTTGGAATCTACAGTCTTGTTGTTGCTGTCAAAAGAAGAAAAAGAAAATGGGCCTAAAAGTCATCATCGTCGGCGGCGGCATCGCGGGTCTCTCGGCCGCCATCGCCCTGTGCCGGGCGGGCCACGAGGTGCACGTCTACGAGCGCTCCGCGTTCGCCAACGAGGTCGGCGCCGCCATCCACATCCCGCCCAACGCGTCGCGCCCGCTGCTGGGCTGGGGGCTCGACACCGTCGGGGCCAAGTTCGTCATGGTGCGCCGGAGCTACCGGGCTGACGGCGCCACGCTCGACAAGTTTAACGAGATGGGCCACGAGACTCTCCAGGACACGTACGGTGCGCCTTGGTTCTTTGCGCATCGGGTCGATTTGCATGAGGAGCTGAGGAGGTTGGCGACGCAGGAGGCTGAGATTGTTGGTGGTGGTACGCCGGTCCAGATTCATCTGGGGTCCGAGGTTGTTGAATTTGTGGGTTCATACGATGATTTCCATGATCCTGTCAGGATGATCTGCGTTCAAACACTAACAAGTCGGTATAAGTTACCGGAGTCTTCGTCTATTAGATTGGTTGGGGGCCAAACTATATCCGGCGACCTAGTGATAGCTGCCGACGGGATACACACAAACGCGGCCAAATTGATTCTTGGCCACGACAACCCCCCTTTGCCCCAGAAGGACTACAACTACTGCTACCGGTTCCTCATACCGGCAGCCGACATCCAGTCCGACCCGGCGACCAGAGACTGGCTTGATGGGGATGATGGGCGGATGAAGTTCTTCGTCGGCCACGATATGAAACGGCTGGTATCATATCCGTGTCGGAAGTACGTTCAAGTGACTCCTGAATCCGAGACCCAAGAAGAGCTGTTTGCGTACTAACAGCTTCCCTTACTCTGTTATTAGCAACGAAGAACACAACTTTGTGGCCATGTTCCACAATAACGACGAAGCAGCCAACAATCCCGAAGGTGAGTGAGCTGGACAGGTAACCCCTATAATACATACGTCTCAGCTTCAACACCCCAAGCCAGACGTTTCTGACAAATATGAGCAGATTGGCAGGCCTCTGTAGACAAGTCGGAACTTTTGAAACGATACGATGATTTTCACCCCTATTTAAAGGCGATTATGAAGTAAGTACTAAGCATCTGGTCACGCAAGAACGCCATAACTAACAGGCAACAACAGTAAAGCAACAGTCGTCAAGCAATGGGCACTACTCTACCGCCCGCCCCTTCCCACCTGGCGGAAGGGGTCTCTCATCTTAATCGGCGACGCAGCGCATCCAATGCTGCCCCGTAAGTTACATCCACAATCTTTACCCTACACCAGACCAGATGGAGGGAGGACAAACCGCGGCCCTTTCTAACCCGGGGAGCCAATGCTGACGAGTAATGCCATCAATCCCCAGATCAAGGCCAAGGCGGAGCCCAAAGCATCGAAGACGGCGTCGCCCTGGGAATCCTCTTGTCCGGCGCGGCAACGGCTGAAGAGGTTGTTTCGCGCCTCAAGCTCTTCGAGTCGCTGCGCCGGAACCGCTGCAGCGCCATCCAGATCCTATCCAACGCGGGCCAGGACGAGGCCGACCGCGTGCGGGACGCGGCATCCAAGTTCCTCCCCATCGAGGACATACCCGGTAAGTGAGGGCTGGTTGACAGACTACATATGGAACTGACTGTTGGGTTGTGTCACAGCAAGCACCGAGGATTTCGTCGACTTCCTTTTCGGATACGACGTGGTGAAAGAGGCAATTGCCATCTTGCGACAGCAGGATGCGGACTTTACGCTGCCCCCTGGCTTCTTCCAGTCGCCAGCTCTGATGAACTGAGCGGTGGGGATGGGAAAAGCATGGCAGCTAACGGCAATCAAATACTGGCGCTGATTTTGAAATAGGCGAGACATTATGAACGTACGGCCTGGGCCGTTTGGCTGTCGAAGGAAAGTGACTCTGCATATTGTGTATCGTTTTAGCAAGAACTGTGTATTTTTATTCGTGAGGACCCCTTGTTGCTAGATAGGTAGATATTCCTTTTTACATGTCCATATGCTGTATGCCAACCCAAGAACTCATTCAACCAAACGCCAGCCCCTATGCTTGATATCATGCCACACATTCGTCGGTAAAATCGTAAAAGTACACACAACCCCCTTCTTTACCAAACGACGAAAACTATCTAGTTAGAATTAGATGATGCATGTGTCTAAACATATATCGTGGAAATAATGACAATATGTAATAATGTATCGCCCCCAACTAGAGGGAGGCCGCCTCCTCATCACCGAAGCATGTAAGATAGATCGGGGAGGTTTCGAATGATATCTTCCACGGCCTGGCTCATTCCCTCTTGCTCTTCCTTTTTCGAGGATTGCATTGGGCCCAGAATGACCGTGGCTGGAGGTCCCATCTCCGGGATTGTTTGCAGCTTGCTCGCTACCTGAACCGGGGTTCCGGTTGATTTGACTGCAACGGGTGCCTCAGGTTGCTGAGTTTGTATAGGTTGAGGAGCCGGAGTCTCGAAGCAAGAGAAGTCTGCAAAGGCCCATGGATCGGATCCCTGATCCTTGGGTTCTTGACTCGCTTGACTCTCTTGTCCCATCGAGAATAACCTCGTAGACTCTGACGTTGGCTCAAATGCTGGGATGTCCACTGCAGACTTGGAAATGCCCGTATCTGTCGGGGATAAGCTCGTAGACTCTGTGACCTGTTCCAAAGCAGAAACATCAAATGCATTTTCGGAAGTGCTAGTATTCACAGATCCCTCCAGCTCAGATGTGTCTTGCTGAAGCGTCGCTGACTCCAGTTCTTCGGGGAAGGCCGCATCTGGCTTCGAGCCTGATGGCTCCGGGGTTGCGATACCAGGGAAACCATTGCTAGGACTGAGTTCTTTGGCAAATGTAGGCGAGGCCACCATTTCACCCCATTCATCGTCGTCGTCGTCATCATCCTCTCCCTCTGCCTCATCCTTAGATGTGTTGATGTGCTTGACGGGAGGCAACTGTTCTTGCGGTACTTGCCTTGGAGCAACAGTTGGAGTAACAGCTGGAGTAACAGCTGGAGCAACTGCTGGAGCAGGGGGCAAGGAGAGTGAATTTCGGGCAGAATCCGTTTTCGGGGATGCTGTTGTTCCCGTTGCCACTGGCAATGCCGGCGACAATGGCTCGGGAGTCATGGAGCTCCAGCCGAAAGCTTTGGCACCGATAGGTGGGCCAGACAAGGGGTTTTGAGGCAGTGTAAAAGCCCTGGCCGTTCGCCCATTGGGTAGCTCGACGGAATCACGCTGTGTAACTGTAGGGATGCTGCTCTTCGTGGAGGCTCGCGGCTTTCGAGCGAATATCTTGTCCATCTCAATGGGTCCAGAGCTTGAGTCCCAGTTGAAGCCGCCCGACCGCTTGCCTAACCCAAATGTCGGCCGCCCCGATATCGAATCCTCTTCCTTCCATCTTTTGACAACCTTGATTGTCTCCTCGTGAACTGCTGAGGTAGCCCATTGAATCCTGGGGTAATTCTCGTCATCCCCTGAGTCGTGTTTCCTCATAGACCCGTATCTGGAAATACGGTACCAGATACGTCGCTGCTCGAGATTGGTAAAACTGTCAGATATGATACGATCTGAAAGTTCGTCGTCCGAATCAGCATCATTGCTGGTGTCTTCAGGGATGCCGGAGAATAACTTCTGAAGGCCATCCAAATCAACGTTGAAGCTGATAGGACCGAACTTCTCTATGATTTCCTGGACAGGGCCAGACGCAGATCGACGTGTCTCGGATGTAGCAATGGTGCCGGACTCTTCGAAGCTATCCCTTTTGCCATCCGGGCTGGCAGGAACAGTAGTGGACCAATCCGATTGCTCGTTATCCCCCCAGGTCTCCCTTGCATTGTCAGAGGTCACCGAGGCAACGGCCTCATCTGTCTTGAGCTCATCACCAGTGCTAGGTTGCAAGGTTTCGCGCGACCTTTCCTTGCTCTGATCTCTGGACGATGTTGGCCTCTTGAGCTCAACTGGTTCTTCCGATGCTGCCCTTGCAAGACCGTCAAACTTGTCTACCAGCAGGGCAATCTTCCCTGATGCCTTTCTTACGCTCGGTTGTTGTGGCCTTAGCCCAGAGTCCTCATCAATAGAAGTGATAGGCGAGTCCTGGCGTTCTGGAGCATGGCCACCGTCGTCAATAGAAAAGGTCGAAGAGGGCCTGGACGGGCTATCGTGAGGTCCAGCGTTGGTGTCGCCCTCATCTTCTTCGAGCAATTTAGATGAGGAGGGTGTTATCGGAGAAGGACCCGGTCTGGACGAAGGAGCATCCTCGGGTTTGAGGTTATGGTTGCTGGTCGGGCCGGCGCTGGGTGGCGGTTGTCTAGGTGTCGCATCGAGCCACGCTGAGTCGGCGGCCCATGGGTCGGGGGAGGGAGGCGGGCGGAAGACGGAGGAAGCGCGTGATCGCAGAGTAGGGTTCAGTCCGGGCGAGCCGGGCCAAGATCCAATGCTCTCCTTCTCGAAGATGGAGGAGGTTTTCGACCTCAAATGCGGAGTGCGTAAGGGTGAATCGCGACCGGCCGTGGTGGCCCACGGGGAGGCGTCTAATAGATCGTGCTCCGACTTTGCCGCCCAGCCGCTGAAGGTCTCGTCGTCAGCCCATGGCGACGGGCCGGGCGAGTGTGTCAGGTTTGTGCCTCCAAAGAATGCTTTCGGAGGCGGATTGAGTAGAACGTTGTTGGGAGGAGGCGGAGGAGCAGCATCCGTGCTTGCCCACGGCGAGCCCCATGGATCGTCCATATTGGGGAGTGGAAGACAATGGTCATGTTGACTCGCGACAACAATCAAAGGTTATCATGAGCCGGACGTCGCGATCCATCATAAGTGGAAAAGCACACTAATCAAAAGATGACAACAGCAAGCATGGTAGGTTAATAATATAAATTGGGTTATGGATGGGGGTGGTTCCACGCTGGCAGGCTGGTGGCTAGCATAGGCTGGCCTCTCCTGAGCGCGTGAGACGGGAAACAGACTCGGAACAGAAGTACTCTCCGATATGGGAACCCGATTGCCGTTGTACCTACATGAGTGAGATCAAACAGGTATGCGCATTGCTCAGGGGTAGGTACTTGTCTGCAGAATCGCACCCATGCTGTCCTGGCCAGGATGCTGGGGGCTGGGTGGAGCACGGTTACTTCAGCCCAGGCATCCAGATTTGCATCAATGTGCAGCACAGTGCTGGCCGCTGCTGGTGTTAGCTGTGTGGCTAGTGAGGTACTTGGGCTTCTGTGGTCCATGGGCCGCCGTGGCTAAGACTTTGCCGATAAGCATGATTGAGCATGGGCCTCTTTCGCATTCAATCTCACATTGCATCATTCGTCTCTCGGGCTCGGTAGTGGGGGGGTTATCTCGGATATGGAGGGGCAGCTTTTATCGAGACAGTAAACTTGCACAGCTGCTGATAAATGCAGAATCTCGTCGCCGATTATCGCTGGCTTTGCGCATGGGATCATTAGGAGGAATTTTCATGACTCTAGGATTGCAGCATAACCTCCCATTATAATAACGAAACACCGGGTTGGACTCATCAGGAAATAAACGGTTATTCCAGCGTCGTCTTATTCAATAAAGTGATGGTTATTCCAGTGTCCTAATTAATAAATTTCCTAACCCAACCTATTACCACAAGAACTGCCGGGACGCGCGCAACAAGCCACCAGGAAAACGAGATGTCTCTATCCAAGGTCAAACATGTTATCCTCGTAAGTATCACATTTGAATCAAACTCCAGACTCGATTACAAGCAGGTCTTTGCGCAATTGGAGGTGTTGACTTTGGACTAATCCAATCTGTTCAGGTCTTGTCCGGCAAAGGCGGAGTAGGCAAGTCTTCCGTGACCACGCAACTGGCCCTCTCGCTCTCCCTCGCTGGTCATTCGGTCGGTGTGCTCGACGTCGATTTAACTGGTCCTTCGATGCCACGCATGTTCAATATTGAAGAAGCAAAAGTTACACAAGCCCCCGGTGGCTGGTTACCGGTTACAGTCCACGAAGCGAACGCCGATACGGGCGTTGGCGAACTACGATGCATGAGCCTGGGCTTCCTCTTGAAGGGTCGCGGTGATGCCGTGGTCTGGCGCGGCCCCAAGAAGACGGCCATGGTCCGCCAGTTTTTGACCGACGTGCTCTGGGGCGACCTGGACTACCTCCTGATCGATACGCCGCCTGGAACTTCGGACGAACACATCTCTCTAGCTGAAACCCTTTTGAAGGATGCGCGCCCCGGCCAGGTCGCGGGTGCTGTGGTGGTTACCACGCCCCAAGCGGTAGCTACGGCGGACGTACGGAAAGAACTCAACTTTTGTTCCAAGACGGGCATTCCCATCGTTGGTGTAATCGAGAACATGTCTGGTTTCGTTTGCCCCAACTGCGCCGAGTGCACCAACATCTTTAGCAAAGGCGGTGGTGAAGTTATGGCGCAGGAATTCAGCGCGCGCTTCCTAGGTGCCGTGCCCATCGATCCACAATTTGTCATGTTGGTCGAGTCTGGAGCAAAGCCGGTCTACCCCGCGGGAACCATGGTGAACGGGAAGGACATGTCGGGGGCCAATGCCTCGACGGAACAGGCCGCTCAAACAACGGCAACAACAAGCAGAGACTCAGCGTTGCTGGCAGACAAGTATCGGGGCTGCTCGCTAGAGCCCATTTTCAACCAGATCACGCGGGATATTGTGGCAGCCATCGGATGAAGCCAAGCCGAGCCAAGCCCCAGTTTCATTACTAAGTCACAAAGGCTTACAAGGGCTGCCCATGCATACGATGCGACATATGTTATCCAAGCAGACGACGACTGATGCGACTATGCGGCGACAGTTGCAGGATATCAATCACCAAGACACGACAATAGATGTTTGTAAGAGCGTGTGCTGGAACCCTGTAGTTAACTCTATCTGTCATGGCCTTACATGAGGTTCTGGCGAGATGTTGATCATCAAGTGAGGCAGTCTAGGCCTCTAGAGGCCCGAGGGCTCCTGTTGCCGCGATGCATTCACTACGTGCTGTTTTGGGAAGAAAGAAGACAGGCTCGGTGCAGCTAATACGAAGAAGAGCTCGGATATCCCGCCCAATACATAGGTAGTACAAGTCGGGTGCATACGCTCCTGAGACTCGGCTACCCATTATTGACCAACATTCAAGGTTAGAAGCTCACTGCCTGCCAAATGCCTGTCCTCTGGTTGGTGCCCAAGCTCCACTAGCGGTGTAAGTCGGTATGAGCTGTGCCAGCAGGCAAGTCATCTTTGCCTAGGTAGTGGTGGTTTAATTTAGATACGGCAAATACGAATATATCAACTCCAACAAAGATAAGGCCGACGGGAAACAACTTAGTTGATGGCTGTCAGCCCAAAATATTCAAGAATGTGACTGGTGCCAAGAGAGGGAGATCCGCTGGGGTTGTTTACCCATTTGTACCTGACAGAGAGCACTGGGAGAGGTATCGTCGATTCGCCAAGAGGAACACACACACAAAAATCCCGTGGCCCCATATTAAAATCTGCAGAGTGACATGACCTCACCCCTCAGAGGCTCGCTGCAGGACCAGAGAGGGAAGGGAAAGGCGTGCCGCGGTGCCATGGGTGGCTTTTGGGCTGAGTGACTTGGTGACCTACAAGGGGTGCGAAAAAAGTGCCTGAAGTGCAACCCACACTCACTAGGCGTTGCTGCGCACATGCATTCAACCACCAAAAGGCTGATTCACTGCTTTTGATTCGATTCGGCCAGGCACAAAATTCTGCCATAGTCGCGGTCCTGATTCAAGAAAAATCTCTCGCTCCCCGACTTAACTCTGATTGACTCTTTACCGACTCAACCACTGCCCACTGCTCCAGCCTAGATTTGATGCAAATTATTTCCGTGCAGACGGAACCAAAGAAACTCTGCCCGTTTGGTTTTCCAGCCATTCACATTTCTCCGCTACTGTCGCATTGCTCTGCCCAAACTCTATATCAGCAGCAAGACCCTTCAGCTTTTTTGTCTCTCCTCCTTCGGACGACGGACCCTGAACCCCTGCCCTACCGCGACGACACGCTACGGCAACCGACTCTCGTGAGAACCACGTCTGGTCTCCAAACGCTTACCACACTTGTGACGAAACTGGACCGTCCATGTTCTCACGCAACACCCGAGCAGCTTGATCTAAGCGATCCGAAACGACTGGCCTGACTCTACGAATCAGGCGCATTGTCCTGCTGTCGTCGTAATACCATCCCATCAGTTCTTCCATGAACCCGGCGGACCTGCTACGCTTCCTCTCTAAGCCCGCAAAGTAGGTGAAAGATACATAAGCGCCATGGCATCCTGACTATTTTACTAACACTCGACACATAGGCCCCGATAACCCCAGTTTTCACCGTTACTTCTTCACAACTCTCCGGTTTTTCTTACCAAACAACAACTACCCACCCCGACCACACACCAACTTTGCAGATACCCTCGTCTGCTAGGCCCGATACTCCACCACAGGTATCGGTTTCTTGCACGAGCGAGGCTTGAATATCAACAAGTCACAATTCCTTCATCACAGGTCTTCCTCCTCCCGCCGCGCGGCCGCCCTCCTTAACGTCCCTACGTGAGACGTTATCAAGCTATATACTTCATTGCTGCTGGCGTAGCCAGCATCTGATCCCCTCCCACCTACCTGTGGGCCTACTCTCTCAGACGAACACCGCAAGGTTCGTTTGGGTGGCAGTCAGTGCTCCGCGGTCGCCGCAGTACCCGCCGCCAACCCCGTCCAGTCTATTATCGGCCCGGCTCGATCGATCGATCCTCACCGTAGGACCGTCCTAATTTGGAGAAAAAAGGAGTTGTGTCTGGATATTTACGACTTGTACAGTCGCAATACGGAGATGGTCGACCTTGACGTACCCACCAACCAAATCATCACGCCGTCTGAGGATACGCCTCAGTTGACGATCAATCATGAAGTCGCGGCAGATTTAGACTCGTCCAATGCCTTCGAGGGGCCCGAAAAGCTTCTTGAAGTCTGGTTCGCGCCCAGTGCGGATGCTCTTCCCCATGGAGTCAAGCCGGACGGCCTGAAGGCCGTAGCGTCCGAGATCTGGGTCCCGATGCTGGACGAAGTCCACTGCAAGGTGCTCTCCACCATCAAGTCGGAGCATATTGATTCCTACCTGCTCTCCGAATCCAGCATGTTCGTCTTCCCCCACAAGCTGATTCTGAAGACTTGCGGTACCACCACATTGCTCCGAGGCTTGCACAGCCTTCTTCGCATTGCCGCCGTAGAGGCTGGCTTCCCATTCCACAATGTGAAGAGTTTGGAGGACGAGCACGTTGCGGCTACCCCGTACCGAGTGTTCTACAGTCGCAAGAACTTCCTCTACCCCGAAAAGCAACCGAGCCCCCATCGGAGCTGGAAGCAGGAGGTTGATTTCTTGGACGAGACATTTGAGCACGGTAGCGCGTACATGGTAGGAAAGATGAACGGGGACCACTGGTACCTCTACATCACTTCTCCGCAGACCAACTCGCCGCCTCGTACTCCCGAAAGCGACAAGGAACCGCCTTTCCTGCCCAGCGGCTGGAAGATTCCTACTGGGCTGGCCACGGCCTTCAATGGTACTCCCGAGAGTAACGACGAGACCCTCGAGATTCTGATGACTGATCTCGATCCTGAGAATGCAAAGCAGTTTTACTTGGATCGCGTGAGTGCGGTCGCGCGCGCCGAGTGTCCCAAGCAGGTTCAGGAGGCACAGCAGATTGCCGAGGAGAGTCTGGGTGACTTGTCCGCCAGCGTAGATACGCTTAAGACGACCAGCACAGCCGCCAGTCACACGGATGAGACATTCGATGCCGCTAGCGTGGACAGCAACTCGGACGGAAACGGTATCCACACCCCCATGTCTGAGCTGGCTGAGATCAACCAAGCTACAGAGGGTCACGTGCTGGGCACCGTTGTTTCGGATGCTTGCGGGCTCTCTGGAGTCTATCCGAAGGACAAGTACCCGGACGCTCGCATCGATGCCTACATGTTCGATCCATGTGGCTTCTCTGCCAACGGAGTCATCCCGTCCCCCCACAACGCCGAGGATGGCGAGAAGTCTACGCACTACTTCACTGTTCACGTAACCCCTGAGCCTCAATGCTCATACGCTTCTTTCGAGACCAACGTCCCTGGGGGACAAAAGGGCCGAGATACGTCTGAGATCATTGAACATGTAGTGGAGATTTTCAAGCCGGGCCACTTCAGTGTTACGCTGTTTGAGGCCAAGGGAGACGATGTAGCCAGAGGTGTTGCCCGAAACAAGCGCCTTGAGAAGATCCGAGGCTACCGTCGCATCGACAGAATTGTCCATGACTTTGAGGACTACGACCTGGTTTTCCGCTACTACGAGCGCGATGACTGGGTTGGCGGATCCGGGCTCCGGGTTGGAGAGGAGTAAACCTGGTGCAACCGACAGCTCTCTCTCAGAAGCAACATGAAATTTCACGCGCCTGGATGACAGCGTCACTATCTTTTTCTGTGGAATTGGTTTCCCATTCGTTAATCTTTACGAACCTCCGATCATTGGGTTCCCCGGCTTTGGACTTGCACACGGCAAGCGACAGACACTACGATATTGCTACATGACTGTTTGATTCGTTCTTTTCAGCTATATATCTAGCTATATCTAGCTCTATCTAACATGGCATATCTTAATCAACCCAACGTCTTTTTTGGTGCCGCTTCGTGATGGTGATGTCTTGCTCCAGCTTCATTGTGTCTATCGTAGACATAACTACTCGCATCCGTGAAATAGAACTTAGACAATTAGCTAAAGATACAAGACATGACCCAAGACCTGAGCAGGGCACAGATGACATCATATAGATGTGTTGTATGCCAGCTATGGATTGGGGTCTATGGGAATTGAGTTTGGCAACATTGTCAGCGCTGATGCTGGGCAGTCTGGCGAGCAAGGATAAGCCAGCTTTCTATGTCTTAGTCTTCACAGCCGCAATATTAAATAGGAAGCTTTCCCCCTAAGCTATCTCAATCAAGCCATAAACGAGAGAATGATGTGACATGGGCTCGCTTACCGACTTCACGTTTAAGATTGGGTAGCTACAACCACAACGACTACTGCTTTCGGGTGGCACGATATACTATCGCCCAATCTAATGAAACATCGTGGCTTTTTCTTCGCATCACTTGACCTTGCTAAGGTGCTGTGCCTCCTGAACCTCCTGAGCTGAAAAGATCGAGACAGTTTGTGATATTGCAGTCGTATTCCATCAATCGTCCAATAAATCGTCAAGGTAGTGGACAATCTTTTGAGTTCGCCATGTCGCGAGTTCGTTACGAGCTAGAAGGAGGGATCCGACTGACTACATAATGAAGGTCTACGGACAGAGACGTCGTGTGGAAGAGAGTCTCCATGCCCCACTTTCATCATTATTCGGACACCGTCATACCTTTTGGCCTCTATTCACCAAGTATCTAAGCCCAACATGAAGCTCACACCCGTCATCGCCAAATCTCTGGCGTCCAGCGCCATGCTTCTAACCGGCTCCCATCTCGGAGCCGCCATGGCAATGACGACGAAGGACAGGATTCGAGACACAGCTGCTGTTGACCCTCCTGCAGTCCCTGTCGAGGAGGTTGTGGAGTTGTGTCCCAATCCGGACTTCCAGGCTATCGATGATACCGTCCCCTGCCTCAACTACACCGACCCTGCTACGCCCAAGGGCTACGGGCAGAGAGACACTTGTAGTAAGTTTGGGTATCTTGGGAAGACCAAAACTGGCAAATTTCGTGCTTATACAGACGATGGCCATTATAACTGTATGCTAACACGCAGGGCGTTTGTCGCCCGTGGGGTTGAGCAGTCAGCTTGGAGGGTTCCCCCTTACACGTCGGATCGCCCCAGGGGGTCTCGTCGGTCCGGATGTATGGCACGTTGAACTGTACGCTGTACAAGTATGTACTCTTTTCATTGCATTTCTTTTCATATACATCTTCCTCGCCATAGATGCACCCTTCACCCGGCTGAAAGAAGTTTCTGGGAAGAAGAGGAGAATTGAACATGGCGGCCATGAACATTGTGCGGTTGTTAGCTATTATGCGTCGATAATAACCTGCAACTCTTCCTACAGAACTAATGACTGCGAGCCCGACATACCGTCCAACGCTCACATCATCGCCAGCGCGGGCGAGAGCCGTCTGGATGGGGACATTGACGACAAGACCGTGGCTTTCAGGTGCAGATGGCCAGAAGTCTCGCCGACCCATAAGTACGGGCATCCTATTAAGGCGTCCCATGCATAATGGTGCTAGGAGTCCGACAACACTCAGTCGCATATCCCACATTCGAGAGTGTGGCAGTGGTCTTGCTTTTGCAGCAAAGGAAGAAGGAGAGGGTTGTTGGTTATCTTGGGGGAAGGAGGTTTTTGACTTATGTAGGGATACGAAGCAAATCGAGTGGGTTCCTGGTGTAATCATAAATCTTCACGGGGTACTGAGATCAATTGCGAGAGTGTCTAAGTCATTGAGGCGATTCGTTAATCCGATGAAATGCGGATGGCCTGAATCTGGAAACCCCTGAAGTGCTGGGTAATAATGAGTCGACCAGGATGTGATATTGTTCATGTCTGGTCTAGGTTCCATCGATAACTCCTATCTCATGCCACGCCGATAAAACACGTCCCCCAAAAGCCAAGCGCTCAAGATTGTCTGTTACCCCTTGAGCCTATGCATTTAGCTGATCCGATTAGACCACAAAATTTGAGAGGTGCGGGCATTGCTTGTAAAGTACACTGGCCAATCACTAGTAATGATCATGCCTATTTGATCTCTCCTAGGATCTTCTGGGCTTCTGTCGCATCTACGTCGTCGTTTCCTCCCGTCAGACAAGAAGAATGAACCCATGATCCTTTCCCAACCCTTTGCCGGCACATATCAAGCTGTGTGCATAAATCCCTGACGTTGCCGCTTCTTACGCAACCGCCCACGATGATCTCAATGGAGTGGCCAGCCTTTGCAATGATCTTCTTCAGTGTCGCGTAATTCTGAGCCGCATTGCCAGGCCCACCCGATGTCAGAATCCCGTGGACGCCCATCTGAACGAGAGACACCAACGCCTTCTCCCACTCTGCCACACTTTCCGAAGCTTCTTCGTCGGTGCCATCTGCGCCGTCGCAGCCCACAATGTCGTCGAATGCGCGATGGAAGACGGTCTTGAAGGGTCTCGCAGCGGCAACCAGCCTCTTCACCGTCCCAGTCTGCAGAACAATCCTTCCATTACCCTCTGCTTCTGTTGTAGTCAGAGCCCCAAACACGAAACCGTCGCCCCTCCCAACGCGCATCGTTCCCGACGCTTTGAAAACTTCGATGGAATGCACCATCCCATCAATCTCGGCGTCCGAGTACAAGAAGTCGCGTTGCCCCTCCTGCGGTCCCGCGGGAGCACCGCGCGGCCGGATCATGACGCGCACGGGAACCTTGACATCTCTGAGCTGTGCCACGTCCTCGATGCTGGGCGTGAGACCGCCGGCTGGGTAGGACCCTGCGGCATTGACTTCGATGCGGGCTGCGCCGGCCGTGATGGCGGGGAATGCGGAGGCGGGGCCGAAGACGGGGATTTCGAGGCGGGTGGGCATCTTGTCTTGCCCAGCATGTAGCAGTGCAATTTGCTGTTCTGCACAAGAAAAAGAGCTCGAAACTTTAAGCAATCGCTTATTTACTCAGCTTGCTTGCTGTAGCTTTATTGGGAAGGGAAAGGGGTATGCTCCAGATTGTGAGGCTAAATTTGCTAGTACGAAGGAAGTTCAAGAAAACTACCCCAGACCGTTCAGACCCAAGTCCCCACTTATGCGAAAGGGGTCACTCCTTGAAACAGGCAATGCGAAAGAGGTGCATTCAATTGTTGCCGTCTACGGGAACTTTCCGGCACCATGTGTTGAGATCCATTGAATAGATGCTACTACCTATTCCAAGAAGCAGCGACTGCTAGGTTACATTCCAAAGTCACTTAGCGCCGTATGCTACACAGTAGTCGCATTCATATAGCAATACAACTTTTGCTGGAGCGAATCCCTTTACAGGCACATATTATGTTCGAATGGCTTGCTGTCTATGAATGCTTACTATATTCGACGGATCTTACCTGCCATTCTTGCAATTCCAGTCAAGTCGGGAAACAGACTCGAACGGGTAAATAAATATCACTAAAGCTTATCAATGGACAAGTTTGGCAAATCCTCTTCCAGGTTCTCCAATGTAGTCTGTGTCGCCGTATCTTTGGTCTTCAACATCGCCATTGACCGATTTCAAGTCGACGATGCCACCCTCCTGGTTACTGACCTTCGCGGCCAGTTCGTTCAATCTCACATCACCGAGCTTCGGGGCTTTCTGTTTCCATCTGTTGACGGTCGTCTTCGTCGTTTGAATGGCTTAGTATCTTTGGAAATAATGTTGTTCTGCCTGCAACTTTTTGATCGGTTAGCTTATCGGGATTTAAACGTCTTTCACGGCCAGCAGATGAAAATTGGTGTAACCCTTGAGAACCGTTCCCGAATACCGCCCATCGACGTGTTACCTTTGCGGTGGATTACGCGTCCCAGTGAACGTGAACCCCGAATTTGGGAGATCCATGCTCGCAACTGCATCTTTTGCAATGTTGGGAATTGTAAGAAGTCATGCATTCTTTGGGGGTTTACCTACAGTTCAACAACCTCTCTGAATGAGCTAACCTGAATAATATCACTTATATATCCTAAGCCTGGTGTTTTATTTCCATTTTCCCATTAATTCTATTTAACTATAACATACTCTTGCAGAGTTCTTGTCTCAGCTAGGCCGAGATTGTATTGGAGCGACGTTAGGACGAGTTTCATCTACTGCTGCTCTTGCAAACTTCTTCCACAACCGGTGGAATGTTCGTTCGGGACCGGAGGCCCTTTGGGCCTGGTTCTCACTGGAGAAACAGTGCTTGGTGTCTCGAAAGGGGCGGGATGGAAGTGACCTCGTCGAAGCCCGCGGTCTGGCAGTGAGCGGCCATGTGCTTGAAGGCCTTCTGGGAGCCGTCGCTCAACATGTCGAACTCGTCGTACAAGCTGACACTGTCGGCGTGGAACAGCTCGGGCTCGACGAGGATCTTCTGGCCCCGTTTGAGGCCCTGGAGAGCTCCTCCTAGAGCTTGATCATCTCTTAATCGTCCTCGACGGCCTCGACCTTGCGCTTCTTGTCGGCACGCTTGCTGTTGGGAGGCGCCTCGCTTGCCCTTGACGGGTGTGGCGGGAGGGTCGGCCGAGTCACCGGTAGCGTCGGGAAGGTATCTGGGACTTCATGGTCCATCAGGGAGGCTGTCCTGTGACGATTACGGCTCGGTTTTGCTGGGTGTAAGTCGCTACATTTTGATACCACGCTGTATTGTTGAGGGTTGAGAGGTCCCAGGGGCGAAGAAGACATCCGTTAGGGACGGAAACAACTCTGTATTCATACAGAAGTAGAAGGTGTCGGTCACGTCTCCGAGGATGATTGCGGCCAGGCCCGACTTCCGGATCTCATCGTCGTCTTCCTCCTCCTCCTCCTCCTCCTCTATGACCTTTGAAGTATGACGTATGTCTGTAGGTTCCTTTGTTCCTTCTAAGGGACAATGAGCCCATCGACAGTGGTCTATCTATCCTTGTATTCTGCTTGGAACACCGTAATGCGCGATGTAGCTTTTCTCCCGCGCCCAAGATGCTACGTCGGTCTGGGGTCGAGCTGGGCCTAAACAAACGAGCAAAGGTTAGTTGTGGTTCATTAAAGAAAATTCAAAAGTCGCCGATGAACGCCAACGAACGCCGAAGAAAGAGTAAAAAGGTGCACAGCGGAAAAGCACTTACGCCGCTCTTCAGAAGCCAATGCAGGCCTGTTGTAGTGTGTGCATACCACAGGCAACGACAATATCTACATTATGTGTTCCCTGCCGTGAGCCTCTCAAGGTTAGGGCCAATCCTCCCATCACGGCATGTTGCAAGCCTTTGCCTTGGACGGATTCCACCGCGAAGTGACCGAAAGCACGGCTGTAAGACCAATCGGTCAGAAAGTGAGAAGAAGGAAAGATGGTCCAATTGAGGATGGCCCCGAAGGACCAACGAGCTAAGCCTATCTGATTGCGGCCACCATCCACCAGCCAAAATCGTGGCAGAGGCCTCACAACGGCACCTTGATCATCTCCTTATCGTCCTCGTCCTCGTCCTCGTCCTCGTCCTCGCCCTCGTCGGTCTCGGCCTTGCACTTATTGGCGCTTGATGGGACGGGTCTTGGGGGCGCCTTGCGAATCTCGAAGTACTTGTTGCTGTACTGCTCGGGCATGTCCGGGGGCCGAGGTCTTTGAGGCTCAACTCCGCGGTTGGTGTGGGCAATATGCGGAGAGTCCACCACCTGCGGATGCTCGTCTGGGAAAGAGCCAGAACCCGATGCCATTGACGCACCATCGGGAGAGGTGTCTCGTCGACTTGGGCGAGACCTGGTTGGTCGTCGCCCGTAGAGCGGGACAACCCCTCTCGGACTGCCATGCGTGTGGCGGAACCAAGTAGGCGAAGATGAATCTCCTCCACTACTTCCTCTCCGATCTCACGCCCCACGAAAGGCTCTGGGGTTCTCTCGTGTTTGAGCATCCAGGCCACGGTCGAACCCCATGCCATCCCTCAATCGAGGACTCCTGCATCGGCCCTGAGGCATGTCGGCACGGCCATTCAATGGTTGAAGTGACTTGTACCAAAGTAGATGGTCTCAGCCATGCCATCCATCTTGACTGTCTCTTGGTACACGGCGTCTTTGTACTTTTCATCGGTGAACAGGCTGGGGAGATTCTGGACTCTCTTGAGGCCGCTACCGGGCAGGAAAAACGGGGGCGTACCAAGCGAGTTGCCGCTCTCTCTACCCTTAACAGTGGCGTTGTGCTCCCACTTGAGGACCTGCAGTTCGGATTCGAATCGTGAGTGTCAGCCGCGACAATTTCATGTAAGCCAAAACTGCATGGTCTTACCTTCGTATCCCGAACTCGTGCCGGCAAATGGGAGGTATATTTCTTCTAAAGCTAAATATTGGCCAGAGACCGATAGCCTCCTTCTCGCGACTGGCTCATCGTGCCCTAGGCCTGGCGGGCGGCGTCGTTGCCCGCGACGGTGGCACCGACTGTTGGTAGAGGTTACGGCAAGCAGTCGTGAACACTTTTTCGGCTACCAAGTCCAAGTTTCTTCTGGCGGACTTGGGGGTTCTCCTCCGAGACGGTATATGTGCCGATCTTGTGGGCGTGTCCCGTGTCGCGAGAGAATGGGCACACCGGCGAAGAAGTGAATTCCAGGCTCCGATACCACGTATGGACGGGTCTGGAAGCGTTCGTCTTCGCTCAGGTCGGAGACAACCGGAGATGGGAGGGGGCATCTCAGGGGTCGGGAGACTGTCCAACCACGTCTTGACGATCGCCACCTTGCTGGGATCGCTTGGTGTGCAGCATTGCGAAGTACTCTTCGTACTCTTCGTTCTCTTCATCCTCGTCGGGCTCGTCGGAATGGAGGGTGCTGCTGCCAGATGAAGTGCTGCTCTCGCTGGCGGACGGCGAGCGAGCGAACATACCTGATCGCCTCCCAAGTGCAGGTCGGATATCCGTGATCCTTCATAAATTCATCAATTTCCATCTGCTGTTTAGGTCTGGCATTCGTGATAAGGTACTGGCCAAACGCTACCAAGAGCGCCTCATTTCTCTCGGGGGTCCATTTGGTGGGAGGCATGATTGCGTGTGAGTCAGGATAGGGTCTTCCGCGTCTGACTCTCCATCGGAGGCGCGGTATCGCATTCACCGATGGTATGCGTTTTCGTGGCCCCGCGAATTCTCACGATGCCCCCAAGGAAAGGCAGTGCTGGCGACTCTTCAAGACAGTACGCCACCAGACTCTTCAGTTCTGGCAAGTACTGAACTCCCTCTAAGCGGGGAACGTGTTCTCGCAAAAAGCCACCAAACTGTGTCAAGCCCACGTTGGCGCCAACGTTGGAGCCAGAAGCAATCTCGAGTACCAGCGTGACACGCCTTACTACTCGGGGTGGTGTAGGCCTCTCGACTATATCTTAGGCTGGCAGGTCCCGAAAGGCGCTACCAACCCAATCAAATAGCCGCCTCAATGAGACCACCAGCAGCACCAGACGGGCCAAAACCACCGTCCTCGTCCTCTACGCCCTCTTCGGTCTATAAGGCATGGAAGAGAAAAGGTCAGTAAGCAAATCCAAGGACAGGGAAGCATGAGACGGGGCTTGGAAAACTTACAGAAAACGACCGCTGTTTAGTCTGTGAACTCTCCCCTATGGCCGCTGCAATGCTCTTGAGGTCTGCAAGCTCCCTCGATTCAGCACTTAGAGCCTTCTTTATCATCTCGATAAAAGCCCGCAGCGGGTCGGCGATAGGTCTACCACCATTGCCAGAGCTCGAAGGGCCACCTTGCCTCCGTCGCTTCGGTTGCGGAACGAAGCCGCGAAGCGCGCCAAGCCCAGCACGAGGAAGAAGCCAAGGATGGTTCCGATGGTGATGCCCACGACGGTGATGGTGTTCTTCTCCTTGGCGTCGGCGTCTTCGTCATCGCTGCTGCGACCGGAGGCAAGACCAGCCTCAGAAGCAGTTCTCTGCAAGCCTGCAGACTGGGCAGCCGCCGTTGCTCGTGCACAACTACTCCAAGTAGGAGCAGCACGCTTCTCCAGGCCCAAACCAAGGCGGCGGCATTCCTTCATGTTGCCGGATTCCCAAATGATTCGGAGTACCACGCCCGCCCGCAATGCTTCTTCGCGGAGAAGCTCCCATTTTTTCTTCATCTTCGATCCCGCCTTTCCGAGCGCCACGCCCCGTCCAAAATGCTTCCTCGCGGGGCGGAAAGTATTGCACGAAGGCGCGCTCCGAAGCTCGATATGGAATAGGATCCCCAGGAACGTGAGCATCTGCAATATCTCCATGGGCAGGGTTGCCAGCACAGTTGACGCATCTAATAATGCCGCATGTAGTGCACTCTTCAAGCCTTTGTGTACTGTATTGCGAGGTTCCGTTGCAGAAACAGTATCTGCGATGTTCGCGTACCATCTTCGTGACGTGCGCCATCGGGGACGGCGCAAAGCCAGTGGTGCTGAATTTTCCCACTGGTACCAGCTGTCTCCTATGTTCTCTGCACTTTCGAGCCCGCCTTTCCACGCCCTGTCCAAGATGCTTCCGAAAAGGAAGTGCGCTACGTACTCGCGCGGTGCTGCTCTACCGGTCCATGCAAGCAAGCCGAGAATCTCCCATGTTCTCTTCGCTTTCGAGCCCTGGCGATATTTGCCGACCTTCTCGGCGACGTAGCGGAACGTCTTGCGGAATCCGGCCGTATGGGGCTCAAGGCCATTCTTCTCCATTTGGTAGTCTAGGCCGCGTGGCCCCTTCTCGTACTTCTCCTTCTCCTGATCGCTCAGCACGGGGAAGGCGCGCATTTGCTCCGGCCGGTACATCGAGAACTTGGGCTGCTGCGGCTGCCCTTGGGCCGACTGGCCAGCCTGAGGCGCCCCTTGAGGCCCTGGGTTGTGCTGGGCCACTTGATCGTGTCGCGGATGACGGTACGGACCACAGCACGGAGATCCTCAGGATTGTCCTGGGCGATGCGCTGTTCAAAGCTGCCGCCCTGCTGTCGCTTGAGTAAGTCATTGTCCTCATTGAAGAGAGTCCGTCGGCCTATCTAGCCCACATAACTTGCGCTGCATGGCGACAACATTCAACCACCTACGGCTTTCTCTGCTGGAGCAAGAGTTGAAGCCACCCTCGATCGACATCTTCTGGGCTCATTTTCTCTGGTATGCAGCTCGAGTTTCTCGGTTTCAGTTTCGCAACTTTACTGTCACCCGTTCATGACTTCTTCAGAACGACGGCCTCAATGGTCTGATCGAGGATGGGCAGCACCTCGGCGACCTTGTTATCGTCGCGCAGGGCTACGGTGACGCCATCGGGAGTCAGGCCGGACATGAGGAAGCCAAAAACCCAGCCCAGGATTCTCCGATCGGGGGGCAGAGGCGTTGGTATCAATCCGATACCACACCCCTTGACCGCGTAGAATTGGGAGGCGTCGAGGGGTCGCTCAGCTGCAGGCTTGAAGGGTGTGTTGACCGAGGCGACGTGGACGACAGGGTCCGAGCCAGAGAAGTACTTCTAAAGTCAGGGCATATGTCAGCTACCAAGTCCCAACACTGAAATGGGTTGAAGAGGGGAATTTGGAGCATCTTACTTACCGACTCCTTTCTTCGAATTTCCAGCTACCGCAGCTTCTTGCGCTACAGCATCCAGGCGGGGAATAGAGCGCAGAGCCAGTCGGACGGCTCCTCGGGAGCATGCTTCTCATCGCTTCCCGACTTGGGCGTGTTGGACCCATCCTTACTCCATCTAGAAGAACTGGACCTTGGTAAGGACACGGTACTCGACGTAGTCCTCGCCATCAATGCTGATAATGGCGCCATTACTCGCCAGTTTACCAGCAAAGGGTCCTGTCTGCTTGCGCTCGTACTTGGGGCCGTTGTAGATCTTACTCGGATCGTCGGCCGGGCCTTGGACGGGACCAGGCATGGGCTGCTGCTGCATCTGCATAGGCGGGTGAGCCACTTGCTGGGGAGGCGGCTGCATGCGCTGATGTAAGCGTCTCTCTCGGAATCCGCTAAGGACTGTGTAACAACTCACCTGCCGAATTGACCAGCCCTGAAAATGAGTGGCGCTCAAGCATCTCACCCATACCTCGCCCTTAGGGTATAAACGATGCCCTGTGGCAGCGTGACAACCTGAAAGACTGGGGGTGGTATAGGCCCCCAGTCCCGAAGACATCTTCTTGTGATTTTCGAGGACGTCGATGACTTCGCTCTTGGACTTGGTCGCATCGACTCGAAGGCCCTCGCGACGAAGGATGGCTACTAATTCGTCCTTCTTCATGTCGTTCAGGCTGTCGTTGCCCTAAGGAGTAGGCGGCCGTCTGTCAAAAGCGTTAGTGGGCAGGAAAACCGTGAACAAAAGCTTGACTTACGGCTCCGTGTGCTCTGCGTGCACTGCGTGCTCTGAGTACTCTGAGTGCTCTGAGTGCTCTGCTTCCTCTTCCTCCGGAATGTCTAAGAGGCGTCTGGATGTAGGACCCCGGGTCTGTGCTGCGAGAGTTGCAGTATCTCCCTGTGCCGCAAGAGTTGTAGTATGTGCTCTGGGCCGTTCCTGGTGTGCTCTGTTAAATCGAGGTTCTGCCGCTACCTATGCATCAGTTCCCATCGATCTATAGCCTCGTGCTGCTTGTCGAACTGCCTCTGCCTTTTGTGCGTCAGACGACCACGGGGCCAAGATGGGCACGGTCGAGGGGTAGGGTGGCAAGGGCGGCGCCCGCCCATCCCCGCCCCCTTAGGCCCGGTCCTCACCGGAGGAAGTACTATCATGAGCGACAGGCGATGGCATAAGCATCCGAACTTCTCTACTCCTTTCTCGCCGCGCCCTTTCCTCTCTGCTCCTTCCTTGTCGCGCCCTTTTACCCATTCACACCGGCGCCCCTAAAATCCTTGTTGGGGGTTAAGTGGATGGGTAAAAGGGCGCGACAAGGAAGGAGCCGAGAGAAAAGGGCGCGACAGGGAAGGAGCAGATAAGATGGAAGGGTTATCGGCCTCGATAATCTGCTTCTTCAGTCTCTTGGCCTTGGTCTCAGCGGCTACGGCGATAGCCGCCTTGGCGGAGGTGGTGGTGGTAGTGGTTGTTGCCTCCATCGTGTCATTGGCCCGGGGGCAACAAAGGATGGCCGGATCCATTGTCCCCTGTCTTCTGCTGTGCGTATACTGGGAGCCTGCTCTACCTTTATCTCCTTTTCTTGCCGTCTGGCCACCCACCAATCACCCAACACCTTCCAGATTGCCTCCTTGTCCGATCAACCCATTTTACAGCAGCCGCAGTCAGCTGCGCAGAGGTGCTGTTGCGCTTGTTCTTTGACTGATCGCCACTGTTCTTCGGCTGGTCGCCGCTGTTCGTCGGCTGGTCGCCGCTGTTCGTCGGCTGGTCGCCGTTGTTCTTCGGATGGTCGCAGTTGGTGGCAGACTTTTCATCTACAATAACGGCGAAACCAGGTTGTGCGAGGACCTTCTTAATCTCACAGCCCGGTTTGATGACGCGAACAGACAAGGCAGTCTTCAGTGCCGACTTCTTGGTCCGTGCCCAGCCATACTTGAAGTTGTCCGACTTGCGCACGTTGGGTCAAGTATCGTGAGGTTGCGGGAAGTTGCGTGAAGTTGCGTGAAGTTGCGTGAAGTTGTGTGAAGTTGTGTGAGTGTATGGCGGTCCGGTGGCTTCGAGGGACAAAGAATGGCCGCCCCCGTTGCCCTGGTAGAAACCATCCAGCTTCACGTCGGCCCCTTCAAGCTTCTCGCGTAGCCACGTGTAGTAGGCACTACGTGTGGCGACAAGAGCATCCTTCACTATGCCCTTGCCGCGCATCTGTTGGGTGGCAGCCCTCCTGGTACCTCTTCTTGAACTTGACCCGACCGATGGTCGCAGCGAATATGGTAGGACGATTCTGGCCCTGTGTGAAGCCTCGATCCAAATACATCATGATGTCGGCGGTCATGTTCATGGAGGTATTATGTTCCTCCCAAGCCTCGCGTATTCCCTTGAGGAATCTCTCGCCCATCGAGCGGCGTTCGATAACACTGGAGCCAGGGACATCGCTAAGTGCCATGGCTACCAGGTTTCCCGGTCCTCCCTGGGAGAAAGTATTATCATGAACAACAGGCGACGGCAAAAGCATCCCGACCTTTTGCTCTCAGCCCTTCTGTGTGCAATCGCTACTGGCATCTATCCATAACAGATACACCGGAACAGGCCATTCCCAAGAGGACCTTGGCTTGTGGCAATGTCGTGCAGTCGGTAGTATCCGTTTACCTTCACATGCTTAAGACCCAGCTTTCCGGCCAGCTCTTCCGTCCCACTCGGGCTTAGGGCTGCTTGGGCCTCTATGTCGAAGATTCCGTAGACATAGAAGTCGTGTTCGCCTTTGGGAAAGCCCTCGCGGTTCTTGCAGATGCTGGATCCGCAGAGCTCCCGTAAGTCGTAGGATAGCGCAGCCTGCCAAAACAGACAGCCCGGCTTGTCCGGGAGATGGTTGTTGCGGCTGCAGACACCGAAACGGCCTTGAGGCATGTCGGCTCGGCCATCCGAGGGGCGACGGAGCTGGGCAGAGGCCTGAGTGGCCAGGGCGACGGCGATGTTGTTGAGAGGTGTCGAGTTGATGCCGGGAGGGTAGGCAAGGTACTCCTTCTGCATCTAAGGATGCGTTGTTCTTCATGCTCGAGTTCATCGACAAACCCCATTGCGCTTTCTGTGCAGCATGCCATCAAGACGACGAAGGCGTGTGAGAGGCAATCCTCGTATGAACCCCCCGCACAAGCCAGAAATTGTGATTCTAGCCAAGGCAAAAAGAGCAGAACGAATTCACTCCGCCCTGGTTCTTTCTTTTCTTGATTTGTTCGGCGAAGAAAGGCCGAAGAAAGCGACACGAATTACTATTGCAATCTCGTCGGTCAGACTAGAAGAGTTGTCAGTTAAAAATCAGTGTTCGTGCGATCAAACACCGGGAATGAGGCTCACCAAGTCATCTGCTGCCATTTCTGCAACCTCAGAACGCCTTCTCCCAGGTCGTCCATTGGCTGATTCTTGTCGAACCTCTGCTTCTTGTCGTCTCGGTGCTTAAAGATCCAGTGCCAGTAGGTTGGCACACCTGTCCTTGAGAATATATCTATCCGTACATGTAACTTGTGAAGAAGACGCTCTAATCAAGTATAATCACGTCTTGCTCGTCCTTGAGCGCCTCCTCGTTAAGCTCAAGGATTGTTACCTCCACTCGTAGAGGCGTGCGAGGGGGGTGCGGAATTCATCGGCTGGAAGCCGAGATCGGTAAAACCGTAGTTGTTTTCCTGTACGGCTCTTCGTCTTGCCTCCGAGGGAAGAATCATTCCGTGGGCGCTCCGCCATCAGCTTGGCAGGCGAATCGAAGTTGCTGCTGGGCTGGTACCACAATGCCTCTTCTTGAGGCTACCACCTCGTTCCTCCCAGAGCTTGTAGGCAGGCCTTCACCAAGGCCGCAAGAGATGAAGTACCTAGGGTACCTTGATCCTGTGTCCCGGATGGCAGGCTACGGAGCGGGGGATGGCGGAGATGCACTCCCAGTCCAACACGCCGGTGATCACGCCTTTTGCTTCCAGTCGCTGTCATGCTTGCTGGGCACGAGCATCGAGGCGATCAGAGAACTCCTTGGTGATTCTCTCGAGAGCGCACTTGGCGTAATTCCAATCGATGAATCGCAGCTGGTACCTTCCGTCCCTCAACTTTTGAATTTCGTTTTAATGCTGTTTGCTTTCGTTCTTATTAGTTCAGCAATTGCGACTTTCGACCAATTTTCGTTTAGTACCCGGTTCATCTTCGTTTTGAAAACGCCATCCTGCGTTTATCTTCTCACGAAAAACATCTTGAACAACTCTTTATTTTGCAGGTGAAAACGCTGACGAATTCGTACTTGGTGCGCGGCAGATGATTGAACTAACAGCAAATCTGTATTTTGGTTAGCATAGGCTCATCCAACGGGACTCATAATCTCTGATGTTTATTACTGACCTGTTATTTGGGGATGAGTTTGCTGCGCTCACGCTCGAGCTCTCGCGATTGGTTTCGTCACATCGAAACATTTCTGACAGACAGGTTCCATCATACCTTATCGGTGGCGGCCGGGTAGATGCTGGCGATGCCGTCAAGTGCTTGGTCAAAGACACAAACGGTGTACTCGGCGATCTGTTCGACGATGCGCCGCTTGCGCGACATGTCCAGTTCGTGACAGACAGGCTCCATCATACCAGGCGCAGACGAAAGACGCCAGGGTATAGTTAGGGCTACTGTAAGGAGCCCAGGCATTGTAAGGCGAGATCAGCGGGTTGGTGGGCATCGTGGTCGAGGGCATCGTAGGAAAAACCTCAGAGCTAACGTTCTCAACGCGACGGGGGGGTATAGAGGCTAGGAGCCTGTCTAGAAGAGCGATGATCCGGGGTGGTGTGACGAATGATGCGTCGAGTGTATCGATCGTTACAGGTCGGCTCTCGGGTCTCCTTAAGCTCGACTTCTAAGCCGAAGCCACCTGACATAGCATCGGACGAGCCAGTTTCGCGCGCGCTTGCACTGCGCACAAGACGTTGCGGGCTACGTCCGATTCTCTCTGCCGAAGCAGTACGGCCAATTCTCTCTGCCGAAGCAGTACGCCCGATTCTGTCTGCCGAAGCAGTACGGCCGAAAGGGTGCTGAGAAGACATTTGTACTGATGACGAACTGTGTTGTTCGGGTCGGTGAATTGGTTCATAGCCATATGGACGGGTCCAGGCGGCCGGGGAAGCCGTACTTGCCACAGTAGTTGGTGCCATTGACACGGCACGGGGTGCCGTGCCGGCTTCTCGGCGGCCCCTCTTGCCCTTCTTGGGGGCATGGTGGTGGTAGCCTCAGAGCTAACGTTCTCAATACGACGGGGGGTATAGAGGCCGGGAGCCTGAGCTTGAATTCTCCTGTCCACGACTGTCGTTGCTTCCTGAGCCCCGTGCAGCACGCGAAGGAACGGCCAACGGTGTGCCATAAGCGTGGTTCAGCGCAGCCCAGTTTCAGCGCAGCCCAGTACGCTTGCGGAGCCAGAACAGGGCCGCTCCTGTATGGAGCTGCCCAAGCCATTGACGGTGGGAGGTAGTGGGGGTGGGGGGGGGCAGGATACCATCCATACCAGCGGGCATGAATGGTGCTTCGAGTGCACCGATCGTTACCAGTCGGCTCCCGGGTCTCCTTGAGCTCCACCCGGATCCGGCAGCCAGTGATTCGTCGGCCGGACAAGTCTCCAACGAACCAGGTGGTGTTGTTGGGGTCGGTGAATTGGTTCATAGCCATTGGGCCGCGTCGGCCAGACCACAGTCGAACACGAGAGTTGCCGATGGGGCAGCCCTGCATCTGATTGATGGCCATCTCGGTAGCATGGCGGTGGACGAATTGGACGAAGCCGCATCCCTTTCCGGAGGGGAACTTGATCTTGACGTAGGTGATTTCACCAAAGCCCTGGAAGAAAGAGCGAAGCTCGTCCTCGGTGACGTAGCCAGACAGGCCTTCGACGAAAAAGTTGAATTGATTCATAGCCATTGGCCGCATCCACTACAGCCCTGCTGGAAGCCATAGTTGGGCTGCTGCTGAGCCATCCACTGGTTGTTCATGCCCCCAGGAGGCTGCATACCGCCCTGGGGAGGCACTCATGGCAGGGTTGCCGAAGTTCTGGAACTGACCACCACCTTTTCAACCTCGATGGTTCCCATTGCTTCCCAGTCGGGGACTGGGAGCTTCTGCTGGGCCATCCACTGGTTATTCTTAGGCAGAATCGGGCGTGGCCAATCAGTGCCAACTTAGACCGCGATATACAGGCCTTTTCCGGAGCCATGTCTGGCTACATCATCCTCAAAGTATGTGCTCAACTCATTCTTATGTCGAAGAAACGTTGTGAGGATAAACCGGCAAGTCAAGTGACAATCACGGCCGGAGGCCACGACGGTTCTCATGCTGTCGCTCCTCTCGCTGAGTAACTTCACGAGTGTTGCGAAGGTGTGACTCCGAGTTGTTGGCGTCACGGTGCCTATGCGCGAGACGGGCTCCGGCATGGTCGACACCATAGGCAGGCTGCGTGTATGTGCCGAACGGGTCGTCCGCGGTGGTCGAGTATGACATCCCAGGTGCTTCTCTCCGGCATTTCAAAAGGAAGCCAGTCTCCAGAGTATCAGCCTGGTTCTTCCGGCCTGGTTGGCGATGCCCTCCACCCCTTCTGTGACTTGCTTCTTGGACATGGCCATGTCATCCTTGATCTTGTAACCCTTAAAGATGTGGGTGTTGACTGCATAGAACTGGTCGGTGTTGAGGGGTCGCTCAGGCACGGGCCATATCGAGTAGTTGGGCCGTGCAATGACAAGAAGTGAAGATGGGACGGAAGCAGAAAGATCGGACGGTAATCAAGGGGAACTGACAACCAGCCAATGTTCTGGAACTGACCACCAGGACGCGGCACGCCACCTTGAGAAGGCACAATGCTTGCCCCCTTTAAACTGATTCATGGCCATGGGAAAACATAAACTGGTCAGCAGCCAATGTTCTGGAACTGACCACCGCCAGGCCGAAACCCATAGTTGGGCTGCTGCTGGGCCCCCCTCCACTGGTTGTTCATGCCCCCGGGAGGCGACACGCCCAGCCTGAGAAGGCACAATGCTTGGCCTTTGAACTGATTCATTGCCATGGCAAAACATATCTTCAACTGTGCAGAAAGTGCGGTGTCGTGCTGGCTGAGACTTGCCCGAGTCTGCGGAATCTTTGTGGTGATAAGGCCTCACCGGGGGTGAGGCCTCCTTTGTGCCATTGTCACTCTTTATGAGGATATTTCCAATCGCTACCAAGAGTGCCTCGTTTCTCTCGGGTGTCCATTTGTTGATGTCTGGACGGACTCGGTAGTGCTGGATCAAGGCTTGGGAGCTCTTCTCGTTCACGGTCTCGGTGCAGTCGACGCACTACATGGTCCGTGCGGCGCGCAGCTTGTCGTACTGGTAGTCCTCTCTCTTCCTGCTGCTGGCTAGCATGGTATCGTCTGCCCTTCAATGCTTGGGTTTGTGTTGGTATATAGAAGGATCTGGCCGCAGATCGTAAAGCCGGTTGAAACCTGTCCTGGACGTTTACCACATGTCCAATCTCACTGGCGGGGCCGGCGAGGATACGAACTTCACGGTCGAGTGAGTCAAGGTCGTCAGGGAGGTTGCCGATGAAGATGGAGCGGCCATCAACCTTCGAACGTCTGTCATAAGAGGTGTGGTCGACACCAAGAGATGCACTCCACCTGTTGTTCATGCCACCCGAAGGCAGCAGGCAAGCCTGAGAAGGCACAATGCTTGCAATTAAATTGATCCATTGCCCATGGAGAGATAACTCTCTGGCCTCCGTGTGCAGCTTCATGTTCTGCATTGGTTCAAATCGGCTGGTAGGCGTATTAGTAGAGGATCTCAAGACACATTCAGGAAGCAGGAACTTACTTGGCCACAAAGACGCGCGAGAGATGCATGGCGGTCTTCTTGTTGCGACTGCCTCTTCATCGAGCTTGATGTTGCCCATCTCACCATCGTCGCCAGCCTTGTCACCATCCAACTCTCTGTTTTTCGGTCCTTTGCCGTTTTCGGTCCTATGCCGTTTGTTGTTCTTCGCTATTCGCTATTCTTCGGCGTTCTTCGAAGAACGGCGAAGAACTTCGGTCCTATGCCGTGTCTCGTATCTTTTTGCTTTTCATCTTCGTATTTGTTTCGGTGTTTATTATCGTGTCTCTTTTGTCTTTCCTCTTCATCTCCGATAGTCGAAGCAGCCTGGAGCAGCTGGCTTCATAAGGGTTGCGGAGCCAAGTCGCTCTGAGTCGTGTAAAGTCTGCAATATCATACCCATTACCACGGCGGGACTCTCGCTGCTGAGTCGGCGCAGGATAGCACTGGTGGCATCGCTTCCCTCGGGGACGCTGTAGATGGTGTGGAGTTGGGCATCTTCAAACGTGCCCTTGAGCGAATCCATATGATCTCGAACATCATCAGGGGTGGTGGCCCGCATCATAGCAAGAGCCGCATTTTCAATACGGGCTGAATGCACTTGAAGCTTGCTAGTGGTGGCAACTAGACTATCCACCTTCTGATAGTCAGCCCATTCTTGTACGCGATGTAGGTGTCGTTGATTTCGAACCTGGAGAGCTTGTACGTGTCGTCTCGCAGGGGATGCTCCGGGATCGACTTCCAGTTGAGCATGCGGTTGAAGTGCTTGGTGATCATGGTGTTCAAGCGCCCGTTGCTGCCGTCTTCGGCCTATCGTCCTTGGCGTCGACGAAGAAAAGGTCGCGAATTCTGCATCGCACCTGCATGGGAAGGCGCTGCGACATACAGTAGCGAGGAATCTCGTACTTGTGCTCAAACTCGTTACACTTTCGTTCCTTCTGTGAGCTTCTAGTGCTCAATCTCGTTTGCCACCTCATTGCCAACCCAAACAGCATCTGTGAAGATGGGCGGGTCGACCAAAACGGCCATGAGAAGATTAGATCTCATCATTGAGTCCGAGCTCCTCCTCGATCTTGCGCTTCTTCTGGCGCTCGCTGGCGGGGGTCTTGGGGGCGCCTCGTTTGCCATTGACAGGCGTAGCAGGGGCGTCGGCCGAGTCATTGTTCTTGCCAGGCGAGCCGCTGTCGTCCTTGGCTAGGATCTTGCCATTAATCAACTCAAAGCCGATAGGCTTAAGAATCGCGTGGATGTGGCGATTGCTGTTGCAGGTTAGCTTGCTGGGTTTATTGATTAAGGGTACGTTGTTTGTTACCTCGACACGGAGATCGTCCTCGCTCTGATCAGCCATGGTGGATGGAAACAGTGGCTTCCCATTCGCACTTCGTTCCTGCCTTGAGATCAAATCTCAATCTCGTTTTCGTTTCCGATGGCTAGGTTACTTCTTCACCATATCCCTCCCATATGCTAAGGCGAAAGCGCAATTCAGGGCATGACAACCAACCATCACCTCCTCCAGTATGCCGCATATTCTGTGATCGGATGATCGCTCTTACCCCAGACTTTGGCCATCTTCAGCAAAAAGAGGAAGCAAGTGAGGAAGGAAAGGGGGAAGCAACCTTGGGGGGAACGATAGTTGCTCCTGTTGCTGGAGGGCGTTGGCGGATTGGGGATACCTGCTTTCTCCGGGGGAGAAAGCACTCCTTGTAGTGCTTGGTGAAACCCACGCGTACCTTCCTCGATACCTGCTGGGAAATACGCCTTACACAAAGCCTCGGCTCCTACGCCAAAGTCTGGTTTCTCGGCACATCACCAACGATGCTTGCGGCAGTGTTGTCCAAGAGGTCTTCCTCGTAGTGTTTGGAGATGAGGTCAACCCAAGGCAACAGCTTGTCCTTCTCCTCCTCGAACAACTGCTCTCTCAGATGCCCTTGCCCACTAGTGCCAGATTCCTCGGCGTCCGAGTACCGGCTCACCCTGGCCCGTAGTAAACAAGCGAACGGGTTCAATCTCCGGTAATGACGACAACCGGGCTCGTTCCCAGATGCCCTTGCCCACTATGCAAGCAACCTCGGGGAGGCACTCGCGGGCGCCGATGTTGAACGAGGACGGGTTCTCGTGCGGGGCCGAGAAGAAAAGGTGTCAGGTGCCCTTGTACGTCGTGCTGTAGGACCAGTCGTAACCTGGAGCATGTTCCGGTAGTTCTTATCGACGGCCTTCGTCTATCCCGGCCTTGCTCAGCTCGGGCGCCGTTGCGTGAGGGGCGGCTGACGATGTTAGTGTTGCCGAGCCCTGAAGCGCTCTGGTAAGATGTAGGTCCTCCTCGGGGAGGAGGACTCGGAACCAATGCGGAAGGAGCACAGCAAGCACCTTGATCTCCTCTCTTGGGCCCAGGCATCATCTCTCCAACCAACACCAAGACGGGGCTCGCCATAAGTGGCAGTGTCCTCGCACAGGTTCAAGGGGTGCGCGTATCCTTGGCCCGAACACTCCGTGTGCACGGCCCCATTGACTCGGGGGATGACGGACAAAGCCTGCCTTGGCGGTGCCCATGATCGTGAACATCCTCTCACCGGTCGTAGACTGGCGACGGCGACGGCCATGGAGGTCAAAACCACTACCAGCGTTCAGCTTGGGGACGTTGGGGTTCGTCCAGCCGAGTGGTGAGCGTTCGTGTATATAAGGTCCCGACGCTGGATGACGTGTTGGAGAGGTACATCGATGGTGGCTTGTTCCTCCTGAAACATTAGTAACATGCAGATACAACACAAAGCCCAGGTTCGGCCAGCTACTTACAGTTATCTTCAGCTCGCAGAAGCTGACGATAAACCGTCTCATCAGTAGTACAGGCATCTTCCACGACTATACGAAATTGGTCAGCAACACTTCGTCTGCGTCCGTGTAGAGCCGGAGGAGAGAAGACCCAGTCGTCACCGTCAAAGCCAAAGAGCGATGGGTCCGTCACAACACTCGATGCTCGAGACTCTTGAGAGTGTCATCCGTTCACGGATCGCCTTGAGCCGTGTCAATGGTCAAACAGACCTACCTCGTTGACCTTCTTGGGCAGCTGGCCATCAAGCCGATCTTATATCGTTAGTACGTTACCCTCGTACCCTGGAGAGACGTATAGATGGTTGGGTAGATATCATACCTTGGCAATAGAAATGCGGGCACCGGATGTCTGATGCCCTCCCAAGTGCAGGTCCCGAACCCAGTATCCTGCATGTGTGGTGGCAGGTGCACCCGCATCCTGACACCTTGTGTCAATGCCGTGCAACTTACTCGCTGGAAGGAAGCGGCAGTCGGGCCCTGGGGGTTTCTGCCAGGGTGGCCACTACCCATCCCAGCCCCTTTTCTTCGGCGTTCTTCGGCGTTCTTCGACGATCTTCGGTCCTTCTTCAGATTTTCTGTTTTTGGTCTTTGTCTTTTGGGTATGTTTTTGCTGTTTTATGTTTTGGGTATGTTTTTAGATGCAGTTTAACCTCATGCCTAGGAGGATTTCGATTACAGCATTCACATGTTAGTCTTGGTCTTTAGGTATATTGCATATGTTCTCGTGCTTTATTGAGTATATCTCAAACTCTTAAACACCATAAAAGATCCATTCCATCCATCCTTCCTTCCTTATCACATGCCATTGTGCTGTAGTCACCAGTGCCAACCAGTCAAACACCTGCCACCAACCTCGGCAATCTGCCGCACACTCGCCAGACTCCTTGCCATAACGAGATCGTGTTTGACGTGCCGAAGGCCCGCCAAATCACGAGCGGCGACGGGGAGTAGTCTTGTCGATCCGAGCCGGGATGTCGTCCTCGTCGCTGGTGGCGCTCTCGTTGCTGTCATAGTAGTTGACATCTCGGAGGTTCTGGCTTGCCGTCCGAGAGGGAGAGGAAGTGGGACGAACGACCCGACGTCTTCGGCCTCCGGCGCCCGACCCGAAGCTATACTCGGTTCGGCGAGCATTTCGGGGGTGCGTGGCGGTACGCCGGGGAAGGGCTGGCGGCTGCTCGTCTCGGGCACCACTCGGGTTGTTGCTGGCGACTGGGTCCGTGCGCCTCCGTGCTTGGGTTTGCGCCCGAGTCCGGCCCAGCTGCTGCGGCTCAGGGGGAGCGAAGTCCTGAGCAAGGGGAGGCTCGACCCACCGAGACGAAGCCTGTCGATGACTCGCTTCTTGCGGGGGATGAGGTGCTCCCCACTGAGACGCAGACGCCCTCGTGGCTGCAGCGGGCACGACCGACGGACTTGTCGAGGGAAGTCCGGCGGGAGGCACTGCCGCCGAGGAAGGCGCACCAGGGAATGCGACAGACAATGCTTGGAGCTGCGCCAGTCGTCTCTGGTCGGCGGTGGCAGGGCGACCCGAGGTGCGTCGACGTTGCTGGTGGGGAGGCGGCTGGGGGCGAGGAGGCAACGGCACTCGTCCCGTGGTACGGACCACAGCACGGGGAGGAACAGCTACTCGGGACTGTCTTGACTAGAGACCGTCCAAGTTGCTGTCATCCCCGGCTGGTGAGCCTTGCTCGGCCCCGGGAGCTTGGCCGAGAGCTGGGGCCGGGGCAGGAACCGAGGGAGCAGAAACCGAGGGAGCAGGTGCCGGGGGAGCAGGAACCAGGGCGGGAACGGGAACCGGGGCGAGGACGGGAACCATGGCGGGGGCGCGAGCACGAGCCGGGACGGGAACACGAGCCGGGACGGGAACAGCGGGAGCAGCGGGAACAGCAGGCAGAGCGGGTTCACCGTCTGCTCGACTGGGAGCCGCCCCCTGCACCGCCGGCGAGGCAGTTGGTCCTGCCCCTGAGGGGTCGGCGACCGGTGCAGAGGGGGCCCCAGAAGAGCCGGCAGTGACCGCTGCTGCCGCTTGTCCTCGGCCAGCAGGACCAGGGTTGGCCTCAGTACCGTAAGGGCCGGGTACCCCTACGTATCATTGGTTAGGTCTGTAAACAAGCCGACGAAGAAGTGGAAAATGTACTTACCTGCTCTGCTGAAGTACCGAGACAGGTACGGCTCAGCATTCGGCGACCTGGCTACCCGCATGTTCAGGAACCAATGCTCGTCTTACAAAGCTGTTAGTATGTACCTAGATGAAGGTTGATGGCATTGTTACTTACACGGCGTTGGATGGCTGTAGTTGCGCCTGGCATTGGCGCCGAAATGCGCAGTCATCCTGCGGCCCAGCTCGTCCCAGCTCACCCCTTCGTTGTCGGCGACGAAGCGGCCAACCCGGTTGTTGCTGTATGGCACTATGTGCCGCCAGAAGTACCGCTCCTCCTCGTCGGACCAGCTTCTGCCAACCATCTTGTTGGATTGTGTGGTGACCTGAACAAGAAAGTAGAAAAGTAAGTAAGAAAATGTCGCAACAAAATTCAGCTATGTAAAAACTGAAGTGATGTTGAGAATGGGCAAGATCGGTGATGATATATATTTAACGTCGCAGTGCGATGGGGTGAGATGATGATGAGTGAGGCCAAGGAAGGAGTGAGGCCAAGGAAGGTGAGTGAGGACAAGGAAGATGTTGGTGAGTGAGGTCAAGGAAGGTGTTGTTGAGTGAGGTCAAGGAAGGTGAGGGAGGTCAAGGAAGATGAGTGTTAATTTATTAGGTGCTGGATGGTGAGAGAATATGAACAAACCTGGTATGACTGCGGTGGCGATGTGTGATCTTTTGTTAACTGTCAGTCAACCTCTGTGACAGATAGTAACAAGTGTTTGTGCTTTGTGAAGAGTGGTGAGTAGGAAGGAGGAAGAGAAAGCAGCAAGGTGAGTGAGGTCAAGGACAATGTTGATGTATGATGTGCAAGATGGTGAGAGATGAGAATATCGCCGAGGAGAATATGAACTAACCTGGTGGTGACTTCTGCTTGGGGGAGCTGTTGCTTTTTGTTAACTGTTAGTCAACCTCTGTGACAGATAGTAACAAGTGTTCGTGGTTTGGTGAAGGAGGATGGATGTAAGGATGACAAGGTGAAGGTTGTTATATGAGATGTTGTGGAAAGGAAACAACAAGGTCAAGTGTGAAAGGATGTTGAGTCAAGTGCCAACATCCGAAGAAAACCGAGAAAGATGTAGTGACCAGATGTTGTTTGTGGAATGGAAGTAAGTGAATAAGTGTTTGGTTGTGGTTTCCAATAAGTAGGTAGGTATGCTCCTGCCTGGGGGAATAATCGGAAGGACGCTAGCCACTTTGGGGTGTATAATCGATTCGAACAATCGAAAAAGACCAAACCTCGCAGTTTCGTGAGCGCGCCGTGTGCGGCCTATGGAAGTGGTGGGTGGCAGAATGGGCTGAACCGCTATAATAGGTGCTTGTGTGCTTACCTGGGGCGTCGTAGCATTGAATATGCCCACGATTGTACGCCCATGGTCGGGAAAACGTGCTGGAGAGGTGAAAGATGGGAAGAAATTAGAGATCACAGCTTACCAGTCTCTCTTAGCTAGTCGCTACGTATCTTCGTATGCGATCGTAGTGGCTCTGGGTTTACCAAAGCCGTAAATTCTGCCTGTTGGTACCTGCCTGACTCTATGAATGAGTATGTTGTAGATATGCGATAACTTGACGGTTTATCTCGTGCTGTTGCTCCAGAGGGCTCTGTTGGGTTTATACTGGTAGGCTTACCTCGCCGGTGCTGTTGGGTAGAGACTTGTGGTGTATCTTCCCAGTCTTCCGCTCGCGATGGCTCTTCTGGTGTTGGCTGTTCGTCTGCACAAATGTGATGCGCAGAGTCTTCCAACAAGTCTTCTAACCAGTCGTTCTCTTCGGTGGCTCGTCTAGAATGCGCAGGTAAAGGTTAGTCTGAGAAGAACGGGGTGGATGATGTTGTTTATGAGCTTCTCGGGTTAAGTACCAAGCTGGAGAACGGTATGTGAGGAAATGAAGATCGGTGGTGATGATGCTTGGTGGTAATGCGTTGAACGAGAATAAGATTCAAGTCCAAGGAAACGAATGAACCGTGATGGTTTCCGGAAAGTGTTTGAGGTTCAGAGAGGCATATGAAGAAGAGGCAGGAGGAAAGAAATGATGGTTGGTGATGTGGCATTCAACGAGAATGAGCTCCAAGTCGCTGTGGAAGAACGAATCGTGATCGTGACCAGAACGTGTTGGAGGTTCGGGGAGGAAGAGGAAGAAGATGGAGAGGGAATAAAACTTGTAGGTCTACCTTTGCGGCAGGAATTCTGCTTCTGGTGGTCTGGGAAACTTGGTCTCAAGACGATGGCCAAGGTGGTGCTTCTTACCGGTTGACGACTTTGCAGGAAATACGCTGTATAGTCGACTAGTGCTCTCTGTAGAATACAAGAGAGAAGAACTGGTGCTTTGTGGAGAGACGTAAGGTGGAGGGAAGTGGCAAAAGATCTCTGTGTCTGGACAGAGGACCTACTTGTGAAGTGGGATGGTTGGGTGAAGTAACTGACGAGAGGTGAAGATTTAAAGAGATGCAATTCTGTCTGTAGCTTGGAAGGAATTTGCGATGGGATTTTCGCTTCTGGTGGTCTGGGGACTTGATCTAAAGTCGATGATCAAGGTGATGCTTCTTACCGGCTGAGGACTTTTCAGAGAATAGTCTATATAGTCGAACTGAAACTCTGCGCAGAATTCACGAGAGATGTAAATCGAGAGGAGTGGTGAAAGATATATGCAGGTAGATAGACGACTACTTGCGAAGTAGGATGGGAATGTGAAGTAACTGACGAGAAAGATTTCTCAAAGAGATGCAATTCTGTCTGTAGCTTGGGTGGATTGTTGTGTGTGGGATGGAGAGAAGGGAAAAGCAGGATGGCAAGAGGGAAGTGGGAATTTATAGGTCCAGAACCGCAAGCCTGATCTCAGCTCCGGGGGATGTCAGTACAGCTGAATTCGATCCAGCACACCTACTGAGTGACAATAGACTGACCTGCCTGAGAGTGAGTGTGACGCATCAGAGAAGAGATGGGACGTTTTGCAGCAAGTGAAGGCTATAACGTCAGAATGTAAGCAATAGTGATGCGCATGAATAGTCAGAAGTCGAGATTGCATCGATATGAGATGAAATATACAACTTCAGATATGACTGCGGTAAACGACTGCAGTGATGTCAAGTAGATGAAGTGATGTTCATGCGATCAGAAGGTGTTGAGAAGAGTAATGTGAACAAAGTGTGGTAGAGGTGGGCAGGTGACTAGGAACGAGAGAGCTCATCGCTGCCTGTGGTATTGTAACGAGCCTTGTCACACTATTCGATGAGTGGCCCACAATTAGGGCTTAAATGACTCCCACGGTGCAGTAGATAATCGAATATGTAACGGTCAATCGACGAGATGTAGCTTAGAATGTGATACTTGGTCAAGGTATACCACTATGGCGACGTGTGTGTAGACAAGCAGGGACAGGATGAACGCAGGTTTGACAAGCAGACTGCTACGGCAGTGAAGATTACGGGATCACTATGATCTATCCTCCTCTGATCCATAGCAAATTGCAACTTGTTCTGTCATACGAGGAGCACATAAGATATTGACTGAATCGAAACCGCATGAGATGATGTGCATATAGACCTACCGAAACAGCCATATATGTTGACTCAATAGTGCTGTAACGTATGCGGTAGGTAGGAACAGTCTCGTCATAGGTAAAAAGAGTCAGTGAGTGAAGGGCTGCCAGAGAGTTGTCCATGTCCAGAGTCTCGCGATGTTTGGTGGCCAAGTTTTTATGGATGACCAGGAAGTTGATACAGACATTGCCCAGCGACTGCTTTTCTCAAGACCAGAGCTGCACGAGACACAAGCATTTACCATCTCCAGCCGATGGACAGGCATGGGGTGACGAAGAGTGGTGAGCATGGAGAAACTGGGGAGAATGTGGCCCAGAGGGCGTTTAGTAGCTCCAGTGACGATGTCAAATGGACAGAAACCACTGATTCAATAGCAAGTCGATCAAGATAGTAAGCAAGCATGGAAAGAGTGTGAATTCCTAGTAATGGATCGATGGCCGGTAGGACGTGCTCTGGCAGTCCCGTCAATCAACTGTAAAAGCGAACTATGCCATAGGCCGGAACCAATTGAGCTGCTCCAACTCGAAGACAAAAGGTCAATAAGTTATCCTGGCTTCACCTGTGGGCCATTCTGTTATGGAGAGGCTAAATTGGGTGCGTAAGGGCCTTCACTGGATGGTAATTGATATGTTACGGAAGCAAGCACATCAAGTATTGTAAATCTTGTACGGTATTCTCGACAGGGATACTGCCCCCAAGGTTAATCTGATAGGACATCCGAGGAAACGGTAAATTGAATGTTAGAAGCCGCCAAATGCGTTGAAAATGTTGCATGGAGGAAAGTGACACCAACAGACGTGTGAAAAAGGCCGGCATTATTTGGTACAGGTCGACAGCGAGTGGTTTCCAACTGGGCATGCGGTCCAACTGGGCATGCGGACCAACAATTAGCAGTATAGCCAGTAACAAATGTCAAAATCTCCCAAAACGTGTTGAGGATAATATTCTGAGCAATGAGATGCTCCTCTGTTTCTCGTCGAAAATGACCTTGAAGCAAACGTCGATATACGCAAACCTTGCTGGGCCCCAACTACTTGACTAATCGGCTGCGACAGTACAGAGCCAGCAAGTATGGTATACCCACAGGAAAATACCTTCCAGCAAACCTGAGTTATAAATTGAATTGAGACATGGCCTACCGAGGCTTTCAGTCTTATCGCAGTCGGAACCCCTGAAGGCAATATAACGGTTGGCCATGCGCAACTTGCAATGATGATGTTGGTTATGAAAACATAGTATAAATCTTAGTCAGAGGTGAGGAGGGCTACTTCCACGAGGCTTTCCACTAGAAACTACTCTGATACAGGCAAAGTCAAGACCCGTTACTCGGTCTGGGTTGATATACTGCTTTTATATCTTCAGCCCATCACTCGAATGGACTCTTAGGACTTGGTGCTTTGACACCGCGAGCCATCAAGAATGCAGCGAGGCGAAACTCAAACTTGGCAAACTGGTATTTCCGTTGGTTAGTCTGTGAATCAAAAATGAAAGCCAACTCCGCTGTGTACGTGATATAGTGAGAGGATGGGATGTCATACTATGCTCTTGCGATTCAAGGGGGCCACGCCGTCTTTCACCCACATGCCCCAGCTGCCCATCATGTTTGCCAGCATCATGTCCGTCATGAGGCGATCCCCCACGATGGCGACCTGGCTGGGATGCGTGACGCCGGTCTCGGGATACTTCTGAAAGTAAGCCATGATCTCGTCATTACAGCCGGGCTTCTTGGCGCGGTGGGACAGGACGACGGCGCCGGTGGTCTGCTCCAGCTCCGTAGCCAGCTTGCCATCTCGGTCGTACGACATAGCTCCGGCCGTGTTGGAGACGATCAGAAGTTTGCGGCCTGGATACTCCTTTTGTAGTTGCCGAAACCGCTCCTGAACAGTATCCGGATCAATGAATGAGACTTCCTCGGAGCTTCAAGGTCCAAGCGTATCAGCCCGTACGGATAGAGCAACTTACGACATAAGGGGGATGTATTTGGTTGGTCTCGGGGTAGGCAAAGCAGTCATCCTTGTCCAGAACTACTGCCTTGATCTCTACTTCCTTGCCATGATGCTCAAAGGCCCTATCAAGCGGCACTGGCAGATCGTTGAAGGTTGGGACTGTGGCATGAGGAAGACATAGCGACGGCTTAGTCAAGAGTTTGAACACATTGAGAGCCCCTGAGAGGTTGAGGTTCATGGCTATGGCCGGGTTTGTGTGGAGATAGCCCACTTGCCTCCTGTCTCTTGGAGGGAAGGAATAGTGGGTTGATTGGTGTATAGTAGCTCAGTATATGTGTTGGCAAGTGAAACTTCAAAGAGTAATAAAAGTCCCGTTGGAGTGATCTTCTTTGATGTGAACAAGTATAGACTAGGTGCTTATGTCTTTGGGCGCAATTGAGCATGCAGCATCATCACTGCATTTTGCATCCAGTAAGCCAGTAATGAAGCATTGCCCATGTCAACCTTTTAGTGGGCCGTTGCTGGGGGGGGCTCGAGCTACAGGCGGTTTTAGGTAACTCGAGCCAGGTAGCTGGTTAGCTGCAGCACTTACTGCAAGCTTGACGCGACTACGCGTGAAATCCATTGACCTCGGCGATATTTCCTTGAAACATCTGTACAACACCAAACTGCTTTAACACCACATTTGACATCTGTTCATAGTCGCCGCCGCTATTGAAACCGAAAGCCTGTATTGCACTTGCAACATTGCCACGAGCAGACACCAATTGTCGCATAGCAGCCTCGCTGAGAACCCTCGTCTTTAACAGCACCATTATCGCCTAATGCCGCCACGGCGCAAAGCGGCGAGTCCTGACCAGGCAAGTGCTGCGCCTGTCAGGCAATCCACCCGCAAAAGGGCAGCACCAGCAAAGATCGCAGAGAAAAACAACGACGAAGCCGACGACAAGGCCGCACAACCGTCACCAGCAAAGCGGCCTCGCGGAAGGCCAACGGCAGCCTCGAAGCTAGAGAATGGTGCAAACCAGAAAAAGAAGTCCGTCTACGATGTGCCCTCGGATGACGATTTGGTTGGTGAAGGAGGTTCAGATAAAGCGGAGGCCCGCGACGAGGAAACCGAGGTAGCAGGAACGCCGAAACGGAAGGTGAAGACTACGACGAGTCCAGTAAAGGCATCCGCCGTAAAGAACATCACGACGCCCTCGAGGGCAACTCGGTTCACGGGCGGCGAGACCCCGCAATGGCGACGAAACGACCGCTCCGCGCGCAAGAAGAGTGCTAGGGCCTTGATTGAGCGCGTGGTGGCCGGCGACGCCAGTGATGAGGACGAACAAGAAGACCTGGCCCAGGAGATTTATGACTCGAGTCAGGACGAAGAAGAGGAAGAGGAGGAAGGCGCGGAGGGCAGAACCCAAGAAGGCGACGAATCCGAGGCTGCAGCAGCGTCGCCGTCGAAGAAACCTCGAGGCCGCCAGAAAAAGGAGACGGTACCAGGACGAAAAGGGGGCCGACCACGCAAGAAGTCGCCGACACCTCCGCGAGACCTGCCACCGTACGAGTTATACTTTGCACAGAACCGACCTGGTGCCGCGAAGACGTCTAGCAATACACTTGCCTCGCTCGAGCTCCTTACACACGAGGAGTATTTCTCTATTTTGCATCAACACAAAGAGCACCACACCGCAGATATCGAGTACCTCCAATCGTGGCATACCGAGTCCTTTGCCCAGTGGTCCTTTGAGCTATCGGAAGGCTTTAGCATATGTCTATACGGCTACGGCTCCAAACGCCCACTCCTACATAAATTCGCCAAGTTCCTGTACGACGAGACACCCGACCACGAGTCCAGCAAGATCGTCGTCATCAACGGCTATGTCCGCGCGACCTCGATCCGCGAGATGCTGGGTACCGTGGCCAGCGCCGTTGACCCGTCACACAAGCTACCTGCCGGGAACCCCTCCGTCATGCTGGACAGCCTGAAGACGCTCTTGTCTTCTCACGATATCAACATTACGGTTATTGTCAACTCTGTCGACGCCGTGCCGCTGCGCAGGGCCGGCGTGCAGACCATTCTGGCGCAATTATCATCGCACCCGCAAATACAGCTGATCTGCTCCGCGGACACCCCGGACTTCTCGTTAATGTGGGACAGCGCCGTCCGGTCCGCCTTCAACTTCGTCTTCCACGACTGCACGACGTTCGCGCCGTTTACTGTGGAGATTGACGTAGTTGACGACGTGCACGAGCTTTTGGGCCGCAAAGCTCGCCGTGTCGGTGGTAAGGAGGGTGTTACTTACGTTTTGCGCAGTTTGCCCGAGAACGCCAAGAACCTGTTTCGCCTGTTGGTCACCGAGGTGTTGCTGGCGATCGACGAGGAGGGTATGTCTGGTGGTGAAAACCCCGGTGTTGAGTACCGCATATTGTACAACAAGGCGGTTGAGGAGTTTATTTGCAGTTCGGAGATGGCTTTCCGTACACTGCTCAAAGAGTACGTCTTATTTTCCTCTCTCCCCAAGATAACATAATATTTACTCACACGGACTCACAGATTCCACGATCATCAAATGATTACCAGTCGTAAAGATGTTCTGGGAACAGAGCTGCTTAGCTTGCCCTTCCGCAGAGAAGAACTGGAAGCAATTCTGGAAGATCTTATGTCTTGATTGTAAATGTACATAGTGCATTATGAAGTTGTATAACATGTTTACAGCTCGGCAAGTCTGCCGGATTGGGGTTTAGATAAATTATAGAGAGCAAGACATAATGATACCCCTTAATACAGGCCTTGGCTTGATCAAGACTCCCTTAGCCTGTTTCCGCAATCTCCTCACTCTTCTTGTCCAGACCAGCCCACTTCGTCTTACCGTCTATGATATCCAGGCAGCGTCTTTCGTAAAAGATATGCATTCTATTTCATAAAATTAGCTTTTGTTGGTCTCCTACAGGAGTGTGGGAAATGGCGATGCTCACGTTGGCTGGAAATCCTTCTGGGCCTGCTCGCTCTTAAACTTGATGATGGCAGGGAACATCAACACCATGTTTCGCCCCTCGTCCATGATGGGTGCGTGGCAGTACGCGCAGCTGACCTTGCAAGGCAAATCATGATACGTATGCTTCTTTTGCGCATGGTAGAAAGCCAGGCCCTTGGCGCCATTCTCGAAGTGCAGATCCTCTTTCTTGAAGATGGCGGCCCACTGGAAGGGTGCGCCTGGAAGGAAGCATATTAGTAACTGGAGTATACTAATGCAATTGCAGTGTATGGGTTGGCGTATGTAGAGGGAAGCGGCAACTTACCATGTAAACTCTGGCAATCTGTGCAATGACAGTACTTAGACGCCAGGGGCTTCTCGCGGCTCAACCAGTACTTGATGCGGCCGCAATTGCACTCGGCTTCATGGTGCTTTGTGGCGTGGTCGTTGTGGCTCTCGGTGCGGTAAGGGGGCTGGTCGCGCCACTCGCTGCCCTCCTTCTGCTTCTCGGCTTCCTCGTCCGCATGGGTTGTGGTAGTGTCATGTTTGCCTTTGCTCTCGTGGTCGGTGCCGTTGGGGTAGGGGTCTTTCTGGTCCTCCCCTGTCGTCTCCGTGGAATCCGCGGTCATCTCGTGCGGCTCCCGCAGGTCGTGGTCGTGCTCCTTCTTCTGCTTCTTAGAGGGAGACTGAGGCTCGGATCTGGACGTTTTGGCGGGCATCTTGGCGGTAGTAGTAGAGGTAGTACTGAAGCGATACGATGTGGTTTGGTAAGAATTATAGTTGTTTTTCACAGTAGAAGTACAGAGTCTGGGGGTATTAGATTGTTTATTTAAGAAGATCGAAGCAAAGGAAGCTTGGCTGTATTCGTGGTGGTGACAGTGACGTATTGTTGTAGTACAGCGACTTGATAGGGTTCTAAGACCGTTTCTAGTACTAGAGAACATGTTGCTTTTTCAAAGGAGAAAGCTATCTATTAGGGAATCCTTTGAGGAAGGGCATACTGTCCTTAAGCTGCTCGATCATCGAATCTCCATCTTTTACAACCCATGAAAAGCAAAAAGATTGCAAGCGAGATCGTACAATAATACCCTAGCTATGCGTATCACATCCGGAGAGGGAGAAAACGTAGGTGTGCGATGTGTGCGTGTAATCCATTTTAGCGTGTCCGGCCCCTTGGAGACACAACATGGCTGGGATCGTCACTACTTCATACTGTCAACCTCTTGCAAGTGTCATGTTGCTTTGCAAAGGAATATGGTGACGTTATATTCAAGTGCTCCGGGTCTCGGTTGCAGATTTCCAATGCCAAGCAGCATGCCATTGTCCGGAGCTGAGGCTCCTTTCCCGCGTGCAGTTGTACTCAGTTTGATCGTGGGACGATATCCGATCTGTGGGGTATCACACGGGATGATCCTAGCCTCATGCCAGCCCGCATGCATGTCCCGGATCCAATCATATGGAAGGGGCTCGAGGAGCTGGGGAAGCCCGCGTGCCCTGGGTTATGCATCTTTGCATCTTGATAAGGCAATTAATTGTAAGGTTACATATAAGCTTAGAAAACCGAAACTCTGCAACGTATATTCTGTCCGCCAGTCAACGCTTGTATGTTGACCCAGCTGCATTGTAGCTCTCAATATTTTGTGTTGTTAGAAAGGAAATTTGACAAGACGTGTATACTCGCTGTGTAATGATTCATCAGAGCTGCCCTTCCCGCAAAGCAAAAGCTTAGCGCTTTGTTCAGGGAGACTCAATCGATCGGATCCCCGCAGACTAGAACCCATCTTGGGTGAGCTTTTGGGTTTACGATCGAGGGTATTTGAGCTGCCAGGGCTCCCATCATCTGCTGCCCGTCGAAACAGAAAAGGGTTGGATATTCCACTCATACGATGTCCAGTATCATTGACCTGCTGTCGTTGAGGTTGACTTGCAAATGGTGCTTGGATTGTATTATCTTGCCGCATGACTGGATCTGTTGCGAACTAACTAAAGACACGTCTTTCAAAACCTCATGATTCTCCTAACATGAGCATGCTGCATGAAGAAGACGAGATATTCAAACAATTGCACAAATATTCGGAGGCTTCAAAATTGTAGGTTATGGACTTGGTGATGAGCTTTTTTGATGATTGGGCACGCGATAAGCCCATCTGACTCGATTATGGGAAGCCACGGGGCGCAGGTGGTCACAGCTGACGCAGACGTCATCTCCTTCCGGTTTTGACCGCGCCTAACTTTGGAATCTCGCAAATGCAACTAATCTCGCAGCTGCCAAGTCAAGAAGAACCAGGTTCCCGGACTAGATCCCAAGATCTCCAGATTCCAGATTAATCTACAGATCTCTCCATCTAGCAAGCCAGCCAGATTTTGACATATGATAAGATAAAAGGAGCATCTCAAAATGAGCCGTAGAGATCATGACATCCAGGCGCGGTGATACCATTATCACTCTTCCAAACAATCAACAGTATGCAGTTGGCCCAGGAGCAGGGGGAGGTCCCGGCCCTGTCATCCCGACGGATGGCATGCTACCAGAAAAGCAGCCACGAAAGAATGCTGCAACTGCCGCCTCAGCCGCTTCGGTGCGGGCGCTGACTTCTCAGGCCATCGCCTTCTACTTCCGCGCGCCCGTCAAGGCCTTCTTCCGGACGAGGGTCGACTACCTCGCATATGCGCGCTCCGTCCATCATGCCCAGGCCCAGCTGAATGTGCGCCCGCTGGGCAGTGATCGCGCGACGTCCAGATTGACCTCCGCCCTGCAGCAGACCTGGACCTGGATGCGCGCCACAACTCCGGGTGTACTCACGAGCGCCGTACGCCATGACGGCTGGGCCGTAATTCCGCACCAGGTACTGCCACCCCTTATTGCCAACGTCAGCGTAGGCGCTGTGCTGTACACGAGCTACCTGCAGATCTTGGGGACACTGCACCCGGAGAGTGCGCAAGGCAACAAGCGCGCCTATCCGCCGCCGGCACCCTTAGAAACCTTCACCGCGGGTTTCCTGGCGGGCAGTATCCAGAGCGTGATTGCAGCACCGTTAGATGCGATCCAGGCGCGCTACGACCATCGGGATTTGATGCCGGCCAGTGGCAAGGGAAAACCCAGGAGTATGTGGTCGTTCAGTGCCGAGAAACTGCGGGAAATCGGTCTGCGAGGCATCTTTGCTGGTTGGGGCTTGAGCTTCATGAAGGACTCCATGGGCAGCGCGGTGTTCTTCACAACTTTCGAGTATGTCAAAGCACAGGGGTACTACAACTTCGTCCGGTGGTACTACGGCGGTCTCAATAAAGAGATTGTGGATCTCTTGGCCATGAAGCGCCCGACGGACAACGACAAGAAGAAAAAGAGAAGCGACCAGAGCAGACACGAAGACAAGCCGACCGTAATCAGACCGCATTATGCCATCGAGCCCGTCTTCCTGCTGCTCGCGGGAATCGGCGCCTCGTTCGGACAGCAGATTCTGCTGCACCCCCTGAACCATATTCAGACCAAGCACTGGGATCACCTAGAAGAACTGGACGCCAAAGCTACGAGGCTTAGGGAGTCTCAGGCCGCGAACCCAGACAAGCCACGTCGGAAGTGGAGGATGATGCGAGCATACTACCACGCTTATCAAGAAACGTGGACACAACTGGCGGCCGAGGCCAAGGGAGAAGGGATCAGCCTTACAAGATGGTTTTATCGCGGATTCTGGTGGAACACGATTCGCCAGGTCCCCAGCACAAGTGCCGGGCTGATCATTTTCGAACTGGTACGGCGCAAGTACGGTATGAGCAGTGAGGAAATCCGAATCACCAAGAACGGATATGATATTCTTTTGACATAAGGGTAGAGAGGACTTTGTAGATCATGGATATGGGCGTTGGCGGCGTTGTTGTTGCTGTTTAAGTAGATATCACTCGGCTCACTTTTTCGTTTTCTGGAACCACCACTCATGCCATTGGAATGCGATTGATCGCACGAGATTTTGCAAAGTATATAGACTAGAACTCCTCTAACACATAAGAAGAACAACAACTCTTGGAATAAACTCTTGAAAAATCAGTGGAATCGCGGGTTTTCTATTTCGATGACTGTCGCTGGTTATTGCAAGTCGTATCTCGCGAAAGCCGAGTCGGGCTTTGGCTTGAAGCTGTTCGGTGTTTGTGTGCGGATACGGAGTGTAAATGGCATGATGACGCAGCAAAATGGGCCGGTCGCTTGCCGTTAGTGTCCGTCCACTAATCATTCAACACCTCCGAATTCATCAGAGCTATTCGTTCCGTTACCCATCTCACGTGCTTGCGTTGCATTCAATTGCAACCTACTCTACAGTATCCCGAGACCAATTAGGAAACTCGAGCTTCATCGAGTTCTGTCCAGCATCGAATTGGCACCCAATTGCCAGTTCTGGGCGTAGCCTCCTCTTCCCATTTTTGGAGAAGGCAGCCCACCTTGGAGAAAAGACCGCGGTCCCGTCTCTCCCGTCTACCCATTGAAACCGGCAGACAGAAAAACAGACCGAAATCAAGATGAAGCCCCACGATGCCTTGAATGCCACCGATGTCCACGAGGCCCAATGGGAGGCCACCCGCGGCGCGGTTATCGGCGCCACCAAATGGGGCGCTGCGTCTGCCATCCTAGGCGCTGCCGCGTACGCCTTCTCGCCCATATATCGGGGGCTAACGATTCAGTTCAAGGTGTAAGTAACCGCTTTCTTGCTTCAGGTTTTTCTGTTTCCTTCTTTTTCCCAGGTTTGCTCTCGGGAAGCAAGGGCATGCAAATTTCAATGCATTCTTTGACGTATAGGAGCGATACAAGCCAGTATACACGGACGAAGCAAACGAGCGATCTTTCCTAAGCGGGGGCCCTGCTCGTCCCATCTGCGACTACCTTAGCCATGCGCCTTTCTATATACTGCCTTTCCGTATCGGAATATTGACCCGCCGCATGCAGATACATCCAGATGTCCGGCATGATCCTCGGCAGCATGATCGAGGCCGACTCGCACATGCGGCAGTACGAGTTCCGGCTCCGCATGCAGCGGCAAATCGCCCGGGACCGGGCCAAGTGGGAGGCCCTCGAGCGGGAGTTCGCCGAGGACGAGGGCGGCCCGGCGCCGCCGCCGAGACCAAAGCATCTGCGCGAGGCGGAGGAGGAGCTGAAGCGAAGGAAATAGGTCTCCGTAAGTGAGTGACAGAGAGGAGAGAGACAGAGAGAGAAAAGTCATGGACTCTCATAGTTTCGCGTGTGTACAAAATACAAAAACTTGTGTATATGATATGTCATACTATTAACTTGTGCTTATGCATATGTTCTCTCAAATAGTTTCCATCTCAGGTATACCTCCGTTTTAATACCTACTTTTCACTACTGCTAGACGGATTTGGCCTTACTGCACTTCTAAGGTTGTAATTTTTCCTGGTGACTGATGCCAACCACGAAGACGTATTGGGTAATGCTCTCATAACCAGGATTTATCTACTCATCTATCTGAGGACGAGGTATCTCAGAGAACTAAGCCAAGCACATAATCATTAAACTCGTGAACGCCATGCCATGCAAGTCTTTTACCATTTCCCGTCACACACACCACCGAATTCGAACTTCATCCTCCCTTCGAAACAGTCAAGCCTACGCACGCGGCGCCTCGAACCGCTTGGGATCCATGTTGATCTTGCACAGCCGGGCCACGCAGCCGCTCAGCTGCAGCAGCGTCTGGACGCCCTCTAGGATCTTCATGTGGGTGAAGCCGATCTCCTTGATGAACTCGAGCTTGCTGTGCTCGCTGAGAGTGGGGATGGTCTTGGTAACCTTGAACATGGTGCTGATGATGTCGTGGCTCGAGTAGCCCAGGTCCCAGAGCTCGCGCAGCGTATCGAGGGCGCTGTCGACCTTGCCCTCGTAGCAGGCCTTCAGCATGGCTTGGACCTTGATGGGGTGGGGCGAGTCGACGACCTTGAACACATTGTCGCCGCTCACAAAGTTGAAACCGGCCCATGTGCTCTGCAGGTTGTTGATGGCCTGTCGCATATCACCCTCGGCGCTGAAAACCAGGGCCGCAAGACCGTCGTCGCTGTACTCGACTTTCTCGGCCTCGATGATTTGTAATAGACGCTTCACGACCTGGCTGTCGGTCAGGCGAGCGTAACGCAGGATAGCGCATCGCGACTGCAGGGGCTCGATGATCTTGTTGCTCTGGTTGCAAGCGAAGGCGAAGCGGGTGGTGTTGGAGTAGATTTCCATGGTGCGTCGAAGGGCCTGCTGGGCGCCGCTGGTCATGGAGTCGGCCTCGTCCAGAATGACAATCTTGTGGCGGCCGGCGGGCAGCGTGACCTTCTTCTGGGCGAAGCCCTTGATGCGGTTGCGCACCACGTCGATGCCGCGCTCGTCCGACGCGTTCAGCTCCAGCACGGCCTCCTTGTAGCAGTCGCCCAGCAGCTGCCGCGCCAGGCACAGCACGCTCGTCGTCTTTCCGATACCCGGCATGCCGCTGATGATGACGTGCGGCATGTTGCCATCCTTCGCGATGATCTTGAGGCGCTCGATGGTCTCGGTGTTGCCGACGATGTCGTCTAGGAATACGGGTCGGTACTTTTCTACCCTGAAGGTTTTTAACAATACCGTTGGTTAGTTCTTGTCATCTTCGGTGCTGGTAGAGAAAGCTCCAACGGGTGTCACTCACCAGGGAAGCTCGTAGTTGACGGCGCCATTTGTCGCAGCAGTTAAAGCCTTCTTGGCTGCTGATGTGGACGACTCGCCGACCTCTTCCTTTGCTTTGGGAGGCATTTTGTATTATTATGTGTCGGTTGTTGTGGTAAAATACGCTGGTCGAGAGTTGGCTGGTTGATTGGTAGAGTCCAGGCCAAAAACACTTAACGCGGTGTCAAGCTGGTAGGTAATTTGTCCCGCGACGCGTCTAGCTAGGATGCCCCACCAACTAGTCTGATTGGCTCTGGTGGCAACCGCTTCCCAGCAAGCGCACCTACATACGATGGATGTTTGTCGGGTTGAAGACATCTAACTATGTAGATAAGCTGAATTATCAGTTTGTACGATCTCAAGTCAGTATGCATATTCCTCATGGTCACATAAAAGTGATATTACTGGTCGCTATCGGATACGGGTGATATGTATTAGAATGTTTGCATTATCTATCATCTTTGGTGTATGTATAGATCTCTACTCTATGTCCGGTAGTCGCCGTTGATAGTGATGTATTCATGGGAGTAATCACAGGTCCAGTATGTGGCCTTCTCCTTGCCTGTTCCGAGGCGCACCAGGATCTCGAGATCCTCGTGTTCCAGAATCTGCGCCGCCCTGGTCTCGTCCACCATCTCCGGCTCGCCGTCCACGAGCAACTTCAACTCCGGGCTTCCATCAGAGGGAACAAAGGAGACATTGGTCTTCTCCGGGATGATTTCCGTAATCTCGTTTTCTGTGGAGGCGCCAGGCTCCGTGATCAGGGAGTAACCCGTGGCGCACAGAATGCGTCCCCAGTTGGCGTCCTTGCCGTACAGGGCGGTCTTGACAAGCGGAGACCGGGCAATGGTGCTGGCGATCTTGCGAGCACCCTGTTCGGTGGAGGACTCGGTCACATTGATGGTAACAAACTTGGTGGCGCCCTCGCCGTCACGGACAATGAGCTTGGCCAGGTCGGTAGAGAACTCGGAGAGGACGGTCTGGAGAGCCCGGTAATCTTCTGAGCTGGAGCTTGTGACTTCCTTACCACCCGCAGCACCATTGGCCAACAGAGCGACAGTGTCATTGGTTGAAGTATCGCCGTCAATAGTGATGCTATTGAAGGACTTATCAACGGCGTGCTTCAGCAGACCTGGCATCACCGACGAAGCAATGGGTGCATCAGTAGCAATCACTCCGAGAAGCGTAGCCATGTTGGGGTGGATCATGCCTGCGCCCTTGGTCATACCGGCGATACGGTACTCTACTGAGGGAGACGAGGGGAGGCTGAAGCTCTTGGAGATAAGTTTGGGGAAGGTGTCAGTTGTGCAGATAGCTGTTGCGCAAGTTAACCAGTGATCATGAGATGTTCCCAGCTTTCCATGTGCTACAGAAACATTATCCAAAATCTTCTTGATGGGTAGCCTAATGTGTGTTAGTGAATGAGTTAGTTCCATGGTTGGCTTTCGGAAGTTGCTGCTCACCTCTGTCCGATGACGCCGGTACTCATAACGATCGTTGCCTTATCAGCTCCCAGCGACTTGTCAGCCTCGGTAGCCATGGCCTCGGCGTCTTCCAGACCACCTTTGCCTGTCACGGCATTGGCGCATCCCGAATTGATAAGGACGCCCTGGAGCCCCGCATTGTTCTTCTGCTGAAGCAGAGAACGGCTGAACGTCACGGGGGCGGCCTGGAACTTGTTCTTGGTAAAGACGGCAGCCGCCGCGCAGGGACGATCCGACGTGATGAAGGCGAGGTCCGGCTTGGTAGTGTTGCCGGGCTTGACTCCGACAACGGTGCCCGAGACCTGGAAGCCGCGCGGGTACGTGCCACTGGTGGGCACGTACTTCTTCTTCGCAGCGGGTACGGTGCCACTGGTCGACGCGGAATACATTCGCCTGCCCCATTGGGCAGGTAAACGAGTAAGCATCACCATTTTTGAAGCAATTGACGATGTAAAGAATGTACTATGCTACATGAGGTCCTTTGAGTCAACCGTGTAGATCAGTAGTAAATATGGCGGTGGATAGTGGCAGAATTGCCCAATGCTGGACCGATGGACGGCAAGTGGTACATTTCCCGAAAACCACTCTTATCCCCTTTTCACAGAGCATATCTCAATTGAGCAACACCATGCGAGAGAAATCTTCATTATGAGAGGATAATTGCCCCAGAAGGCTTCATATGAGTAGCAGTTTATTGCAACCTGTAACTGCAGTATCACGTATGTCTGTAGGCTGCCTTGTTCCTTCTAAGGGACAATAAACCCATGGACTATGGTTCATCTACCCTCATGTTCTGCCTGGAACACTGCAATGCGCGATGCCGTTGCTCTCGCCTGCGCAAGATGCTACATCTCCGACGCATCGGTGCCGTCATCTTATAGGCCTTGCTCGTATTGTCCCTCAAGATAGTGTCCCTCAAGATAGGAACAGTCGCAATCCTCGGTGCTTCCGGTGCTTCCGCATATGAAGCAGAATTCGCAGCCGCATCGACAACTGAATGAGATTTAGTCTTGATTGAGCTTCGGGTGGATACTTGCCGTATAGGCTGATGACTTACTGCATATGGGGACATCCTTCAATGCGTTCGATGGCTGTCTTGCAATTGGGACACTGCTTCCAGCCCTTCTCCTTGGCCAACTTCTTCATGCCGGTGGTGCCCGGGTCCTCGACACACTTGCCCTCATGCCAAGGCTTTCCGCAAGGGCTGCAAGTGAATTCCTCACACTCGGGGCAGGTTGCCATCTTGCCGGCCACAACGAAGGGCTCTGGAATAAATTTCGGAGCATTTGTGGCAATATGAAGTGATTGTGGACTGGTGCTCCATGCGAGCTTGCAGATAGAGACTGGCTGCCAGCGGAGTCACGAGTTCCAGGATCTCGGTTGTGGGCTCTATCTCCGGATACTCCGGACAGCATTCCGGGGCATGTCCAGAGCCGTTGCCCCAGGCTGTCATGAATACGTACTTCAGGCAATCCTGGCACCAAGTGTGCCCACAAGGAAGCGCAGCAAAGGCCGAGTCTTCCTCATCCTGTTCCTCGCCACATGCCATGCATACGGGGACTTGGTTTTCATGATCTTCGCCTTCTTTTTGTTCGGCCGACATAGTTGATTGGTGTAAACCTGTTCGTAGACAAATCAGTGACTCTGTTTATTCAGCTGTCACGTGAAAAATGGTACAGTTTGTGATGGGTGTGGTTGATCAGGAGGTAAATAACCTACCTGAGAAACTCAGCTCAAAGTTTTGGAAAAGGGGCGGCGATGAAGTGCAATTTGGATTCTGAACAAAGCTCGGACGGAAGGTGATGGGTGAGGGTGACCAAGAGGTGAACAACCTACCTTGACTGCTCAAGTCGAAATGTGGGAAAAAGGGGGCGGCGATTAAGTGCGATTTGGATTTTGTATAAAAGTTCGGACGGGAAGGTGATGGGTGAGGGTGATCAGGAGATGAATAGCCTACCTTGAGAACTCAGGTCGAAGTTTGGTAAAAGGGGCGGCGAACCAAGTCGCGGTTTTGATCGCAAAAGAAGTTCCGAAGGTGGTGGTGTCTTCTTTGGAAAAGCCCGGAAAAATAAGTTGGCCCTATATAAGAAGGAAAAGCGGAGCTTCGACTCGGCGTGGCAGCCCTGCACCCTCAAGTTGAAGTTGTGCAAAGGCGTCGGCGATCCAGTTGAGGTTCTGATTGTGAACTGAAGTTCGGAAGGTGATGGCACCTGCTTTGGCAAAAGCCCGAGAAAATGGTGGCCTTATATAGGAGTAGAAGCAGAGCTCCTCGGCGAAGCAGCAGCCCTGAAGCTCTCAATGGTCTTTGAACCATCGTCGCCGATGAGGTCTCCACGAGAAAACGAGGGTGGTTACCCTCAGCTTGGTGCCTAGGGCGTCAGGCACTTCAACACCATGTTGCTCTGAGGCAAGAGAGAACATAACAAGATGGATGTACTTAGGACTCACCCTCCTGGGATGGCGAACGGAAACCCCCTTTCTAGCCATGATCACTCTCTGTAGATTAGCTGTGAGGAGATATAACAAAGAAGGCCAGCATGATTCCTTGGTATGAATGAGGAAATAGCCTATACTTTCAATAACATTGAAGACCTTCAAGTGCAACAAGTATATAGGTGGCCTTCATCACAATGACTTTCATCTATACCAGAAACCTAATTCACAGCTTCCTATAACTGACAGTTAATACAGCTCCCGTTACGGTTCGGGTAACAGAGGCCTATTGTAACAGGAAGTGCTTAGTTGTGTATGTGTCTAATATGTTACAATGTCTCAGATAACTGTCTGAGATAGCTGATCGATCCTCTTGAAATTATGCGAACTGAGAACTAATAAGCGATCCCACGTTGGCTGCAGCCATATCGGATCCCGAGTGTTACAACCCCCTATCAATCCTACATCTAAGAAAAGTGTTGCTACCATATCTTCAGTATGGTATCCCTTGGCACGGGTTTCTCAAAATATCTGTCAGGATACTAATATCCACTCCATCTAAGAGTAATTCGGCTCATTATGAGTCTTATAGATAATGGCCTTATTGAAGCTTCATAGCTACCTAGTGTTTAATACACTCTTCTCCGTTTCGCTTCATTTCGAATTAGGGGTTGCGGCTACAGACCACCACAAAAACATGGAAATACTGTCCATCATCCCAAGAACTTGCCCAAATGTCTAATTAGAGCATTGATATAATTATTATGCCATGAGGAGTTTATAAAATGTAAATTCTTTTGCTGTCCTGTATCCGTCTGTAGAATCTACGAGGATGTTGCTTGTTGCTGTTGCTCCACCACGAATGGCGCCAATCTGGGGAAGCTCGTTGAGCACCCCCCACGCTGCGCCATTGCGTGCGAGATCCACTACTCGAGTGCCCAACCTTCTGAAAAGTAATCCCGATCGCGTCACTGATGGGCACCGATTCCGCATCGCTGAAAGACCACTTGATAGCCCGAGCTCTAGGCCTTGGGAATTTATGGGAAATATTGAACAACGAATATTCCCATCCTATCAATTGAGGTGTCTTGGAGTGGTAGCAACGGGGTCTGGATGTTGACTGGCAACCCAATCCGGCCAATCACATGGTGCCAGCCAATCCGACCACACGATACGAGCCTCGGTCGGTGAAGGTTGGTACCTGCAGAGCTGAAAACGACATGGGGAAATCTCCCGACGTGCCCACCTTTCCTGCCTCCCTCTCTTGCGTAATCCTATTTCCTCCGCGCCTAGCCAGCAAAAACGAACAAGTGAACCAATAAAAGTCCCATTTAGCGGTCAATTGAAAACTGTCTGTCCATACTAGACAAACCCGAAAGCAGAAATTGAGAGATTCTTACGTTGGATTTTATTTTTACCTTGAAAGCTAAGCCTGCCTATAACTTGAGAACATATCGGGTAGCAATTGGGCGCGTTACATCGTAACCGTGATTTGTTTGCTAGTACCGACAAACCGGGGCTTCAATCAAGTCCATCCATCACAACAGCCGCCCGGAAGGAAGCATGTCACCAAAATCAGGGTCTGCCGAGAACGGCGGCAGCAACAGTAGCCGGCTCTCCTTCCAGGAGTACATGCAGTTGGTTGAGTTGCCGCAGCCGTCGCAGCCCTACGGAAACCAGAATGGGGTTCAGCAGCCGAAGCGCTACATGAGCCAGCGGGCGTCCTGGATGCCGGGCATCGACCTGCCCAGCCCGATGCGCGAGCAGATGGCCTTCAAGGGCGCCGCGTACGGAGGCCACGTCTACAGCCAATCTGGTCTCGCGGCCTCCAAGGCCTTTGCCGAGATTCGCGAGAAGCTGGACAAGCAGGGCAAGGGAAAGCAGTACAAGGGCAAGGTCTTTGGCATTCACGTAAGCTAAGCTGAATTTCTTTCTGCATACACTGCGGCGTTACTATACATACGAATCTCGCATTCGGCTGTTGCCGCCCTCAGGAGTCTTCCCACTCCCGAGCCGGCCATTCTGACCATTACCAACAGACTATCCACGGGTACTTCTCCGAAGCCGGCCTCATCGACCGGCCCTTCATCTACGAAGTGACGGCCGTCTCGACGGCAAACCTGGCCTTTGCCAACTTCTCCGTCACGGCGCGGCAGCCGCAGCAGCCCACGAGCAGCCCGTCGGGGGACCACTACCCGCTGACAGACGCCGTCAACTCGCCCATGGGCCCCATCTGCTTCACGGCGCTCGTGTCCTTCCGGCCGGCCAGCTCGTCGCAGGCGGTGTCCCAGGAGGACCCGCCCCAGCACCGCTTCGCCCACATCCTGGACTCGCGGCCCCCGCACAAGTGGGACCCGGCGCCCCTGGTCGACATCGACCGCGTCGTCGCCATGCTGCCGCCCGGCAAGAAGCGCGGCGCCGGCACGTTCCCCTGCGTCGACATGAAGAAGGTCGACATGAGGGAGTACAACCGGGGCCGCCCGCTGCATGAGCGCCGCGAGCTCATCCTCTACCGCCGCATCCTCTCCCCCAGGAGCAGGAGAAGAAGCGGAAGCAGGAGCAGGAGAGGAAGAAGAAGGGAGGCAAGGAGGAGATGGAGGACCCCGATGCGCATATCCTGACGCACGCTTTTGAGGCCGACCGCAACGGCCTGCTCATGGCCGGGAACCACATCGGGTTCGGTTCGTCATTGGCGCGCGCCGCGACCTTAAGCTACTCGTTCGTCGTGCACGTGAGTCCCGAGGAGGCCATCATGCGTGAGCAACAACCGAAGGAGCGGCGGCCGCGGGAGGATGAGCGATATCATCATGAGCATCAGCTGGAGCTGCAACGACAGCATGAGGAGAAGATGCGGGAGCTGCACGAGCACGACAAACAGCGGAAGTCGTCGTCGACATCCTACCCACCGACCCTATCTTTGCCGTTCTCGCCGTCAGCGGGGCCATCGCATTCGTCTTCTCATGGCCATGACCCCAACAGACATTCGGAAGAGCACGGCCGCACTATCATCCAGCACTTCAAGCACGAGGACGACGATGAGAAAGAACGGGAGGAAGACGAGGAGGCGGGGAACAAAGATGAGTGGTGGATCCAAGAGGCGACGTTCCCACGCGTCGAGGCGAACCGCTGCGTCGTCTTGTCCAAGATCTGGAGCCCGCGAGGCAAACATGTTGCCACAGAGTACCAGGATGGCATCATCCAGAGCAGGGAGGGGCCTGATCCGCGAAATGCGCACAGAACGAGCAAATTGTAAACGATGTATATACTTGTATAGTATAGTATCCAGCCTTGTACAACTTCATTCATTAACAGCCGGCCTCCGGGGACAGAAAATGTATAGGGGATGAGAGCGAGGTGTGATGATATCCCTGGAGGGATGGGCTTTTTTATCTTTCAAGCATGAGCATAGCGATACCTACCATAGTCGAAATTCATAGTCCTTAAAATCTAGTTTTCATATGTCCATCTACGTAGTCTGCGTATAAGTGATGTTCATGGACGATCGAGAGTGACGAAGCCAGAGAGACTCGCATACTAATATTGGAGGTAGTTATTGATATTTGATGGTCTTTGCTTCATTTTGAAGTCTGTATCTCCATGACCTAGTACCATGCATGCCCGCCCTTGATGCCAGTCGCCCAATATGCATTCCCCCAAACTCCTCGCTCGATAATCGACCGTCCCAGAAATATGCACCCTTGTTCCTCTTTTATATACAATCACAACTAAGGAAAAGTGTCTGGTATAAGCATGCCTGTATAGGCTATCATTGCCGCCGATGTGGCGGCGGTCCCGCAAAGCTCACTTTGATCTCCTCCGACTCGACCGGGCTCCCCGTATTACTCCCTCTCTTCCCCTTATTCCCGCCTGTGTTATTTGCCCCACCGATCAGGACTTTTACAGCAGGTAAGCGGTGATTCGGGCCGGAGCGCTGTGGATATGTCGGCAGGGGATCCCAAGTCGTCCGCTGTAGCGGCTGCTGCTCCCAGGCGCGACTGAGCACTGGGCTCGCCGTCGATGCGGACGTGGGGCTCGCGTACGGGTTATGATTGTTATTGTGGCCAGCATGGCCAAGATAAGGACTGGTGTGGTGGTCCATTACGCCTTGCGGTTGCGTGACGCTAGTGTAGTCGGCCGGGTTGTACGACCTCAGGGGTAAGAGCTGCGCTGTGCTCTTCGTGCTGACGGCGCTCGCTGGCGTGGCCATGTCGACGGGGGAGAAGCCCTTAGCCTTGGGCGAGGTGGAATAATGCACATGGTCCGGGACCGTGGGGGCAGATGTCGTGATGTTCTGCAGGCTCGGGCTACCGCGGTAGCTGCGCTCACTACCCCCGAAGCGTGAGCTTGGTGCTATGGAAGGCGACCAATAAGGGGAGGCAGAGACGGGGTTGGAGCCCATGGCTGCCGTCGGACTCGTATATGGCGATATCTTCTCTTCCTGAATGGTGGCGGGGCCTGTCACGTTTGAGGAGAACCCGGGCGACCGAGGCGAGAGATGAGTCTGACATCTGAATGACAGGGACGAAGCAGGGCGATGGCCCTTGCGCCTGTTGGGCGCATTGCCATCTAGAGAAGCCGCAAGGCGCTGGCGGCGGTTTCTCCGAGTGCGGCGGCGCACGAAGATGAGCCCAGCAATCGCCAATAACAAGACCACTCCGCCAACGGCAATGCCTACAAGTGCCGGTATTCCCAGCGCGGGTGCGTCGGCAGACTTAGCCGCTGAAGAGGAGATAGGATCGACCATGCCAATACGGGTAGGCGAGAATACGGTGTCGTTCAGCCCGACCGCAGTACCGGCTCCGGGCTTCTGTGTACATCCCGCCTCCAGAGCCACCATGAAGTTGGCCAAATACTTTTGATCCTGAGATGCCGACACGCAGGATATGCATTTCTCGATCTGAGTGTCGTCGGCCATAGCCCCACCATCGGCCGAGCAGAAGCCGTACGGCTCGAGGCCCCTTTTGACATTGAGCTTGTCGCCGGTCAATGCGTTCTCCAGACCGCCACATGCTGTAGAAGTTGAACAGGGCGTTGACTCAATGTCAGTGGCGTTGGGGAAACCAAAGATGCAGTGATCAAACGTGTATCGGAGGTTGTCTACAAGTTCATCTCGTTAGTGTTTTATGTCCGTGTGTTGTGGGAGAGTGCGTGCGTATAAGTTGGGAAGAGATGAAATGAAACATACAGAGAAACCATCCTTGGTCCGTCTCGGAGCCCTGGGAGAAAGTACTGTCTTGGAGACAGCTAAGACATCTGCGGAACTTCTGCCCGTAGGCCGTGCTGGCATAGTCCTTGTCATGACAGCTGATGTCTTTATTTAGAGTGTTTGATGAGTTTGGATCAGAGTAATCCAAGTCGTTCGAATCCACACAAAATGAAGCGCATGGGGAGTTGGGCGTAACTTGTAACGCTTCATTGATTGAAATGAAGGAGAAAAGTATTAAAGTGAGTACAGTAAATAAGGAAGCCATCTCGCCGGGAGATTTGTATTATTCCAAAGAATGCCGCAGCTGGAAATTTAAGGAGTGTCGGGGTTGTTAGGTATTATAGTAGAAGGAGCGTAGTTAGTTGGGAGGTCATTAAGTTGCCAGCCTGCTGGTAAATATCTATGCCGCGATATTTGGGTATAATATGAAGAGACTAAGGAAAGGAAACCGAGCCAAAGATAGAAACGACGGGAGTAGTTGGATGAGGAACGTAAGCCGCATATCGACAGACGATCGAAGGGGTGTATATACATATAGACGAGTCTAGGACATCGTCTGCATCACACCACACCACACCGGGCCATGCTATGTGGAAACAACTATTTCTGCTAATGTACGGAGTACTGTTTTGCCGCTCTCATGTCGTCTATTGCACGAACGAGATGCCGGTGATACGGTAAGCAGTGGTGTTGACGAACCCACACCAGAACGTGCCGCCCAAACTATTGAAAAATTCCCCGACTGACCGCGCATCATCAATGGCTGATGTGAGAAAGCTACCGGGGACGCTTCCTCGAGTAGTCGACGGTAGGGCTAGATGTTCAACCGAAAAGGAAATAGAGCTGCATGGGTTCCGGATGTGCCTCATGGGTTGAGCCAACCAGATGGGCGCGACGGAGTCTGAGCTCATTTTGAAGCGCTGTGATTGAACGGCGCGGCGGTCCAAAAATGGGTTGGCAGTTGGGTCGCGGGCGGTTGCAACTTCGGCGGCCCAAGGACTCTCCCACCTCTGAGAGGCCAGCCCCGGATTTCTGGGCTGCCACACCAACATCAGCGCAGAAGTCGAGGCCAATGGGGATCGAGATGTGCCTTTCTCGTTGAGCGCCGGCGCCATCCGCCGGAGCGACGATGATGATGCCTTGCAGACGAGAAGAAGCCCTCGTCCCGACATCATTCTGCACGACAAAACCTTGATGATCGGTCGGCCCCAAACTGATTGATGGGCTGCATGCCGAGAGAGTCTGCCCATGTCAGTGGACAGAACTGAATAGCTCCTTCAGCTGAACTAACAGCTGATCGGCTGGTCTGGGAATCAGACAGCCGAGGCGAGTCATATCACAGCATAGGGCGTGATTGAACAATGATACTATTGAATGACCGCGCCTGGAAGCATGATTACAAGTGTTCTCAGTTGAGTCAATACCAAAAACGCCAGTCCGGGGTGTATTGGCCGGGCGAATGAAGAACTGTGATGAGTGACGAGCTCGATGCAGCTTGCATGCCGGATGGACGCAGAAAGATTGATGCAGATGCAGGTGGTGCAGGGCCACTTGCTGCTAAACCACCAAAGCGCTTATTTTTAGGTCGTCCATCGCACTACAGAACACGTTCTGCGCCGGGTCTCCACCCTCGCTTGCAGTTGTGGTTGCCCATCCACACCAACATGCACAGGGCTCAACCTTGATCCTTTTTCTCCGTAAAGATTTCCCCTATCGCAATATGTCTTTCATACCACCGCAATGCGATACCTGCTGATTTGAGTCGTCTCACTGTCGCAATCGCTTAAGTCTAAATATATCGCGGTGGCTGTAGAAAACGCATGCGACGCTGCAGGCGCGCTCATAAATATCCGATGCATTTCAATTCGCCATTCAGACGCCCACCATCAATCGACTAGGCACGTGAGAAGAATTTGAAATGATTGGTAAAGTTCTCGGTGAGACGACCCCAGACTATTCTAAACCTTATCGTCCGGTTGTGTATATGATTTTAAATCTATCAATATGGGTATATAGGACTATTCTGCTGTGTCATGACCGTGAACTCCGTAGTGAACCGCCGCCCTTAACCAAGGTGCGGCTGACTGTCTTCCCCCAGAGCATTAAACCTGTAATTTCTAAGTCCGCTGGTCTGTCCAAGGATACGCATAAAATACCGGGGTGGGTATCCAGTATCCCAGCGCGCCGGTCTAGCAAAACGCCAAAGGTGACCCCGACCGAACCCTGATTACTAAGATGGCCATTACCCCCTGGTATGCATGAACCCCAAGTATGCCCCCATATGGGTTTTCCAATAACGCCGCCCAAATGCAATATGTATATCGTCCCGTTTGTTGCGCCCTCCAGACGATTACCGATAAACGAGTGAGGATATTGTTTCTTGTTCTTCAAGATGGCCAACCAGCCACATGCCAAAGGCTTCCTTCCTCCTTATAACATAGACGAGGCAGCATCCACTTAGCCGTACAGCCCGTTAACACCGTTGAGAAGGACCTTGTTGCCCATGATGCCTATCTTGGACTCAAAGAAGCACCGCCCTTGAGCGCAGTCGGCATGGAAGACGATCGCACTGCCGTCCGGGAGCGGGGTTGCGCCTCCAGGGGCCGTTAGGCCAAAGGAGTCCATGGTGACGACCAGGGGGCCGCTCTCGCTTCTTGTGTAAGGTCCTTTGACACTCTTTGAATAGGCATAGTCCACGTTGTAGGTCGGTGACGTGAAACATCCCGAACTGAAGAACATAACGTAAAGTCCATCGGAGTCGCGGAAGATGGCTGGAGCTTCCACTAGCGGGCCGTCCGAGGAGATGCGGTCCAGCAGCTGGACTGGCTCGCCTTTCTTGCAGATCAGATCGGGTCCGACCTCTTGCAATAATATCGGCGTTGACTTGAAAGGCGCCACGCCATTGTTGCAGGAGCCGCCGTTGCCAATCGAGTTGCCGTCAATCTTGTAGACAACATAGTGCTTCCCGTCAATGTCCGTAAAGCCCGAAGGATCAATGCTGCCTCCTTTGCTAAGATCGCAGTCAAATGGCTCAGCTGATGGCTTATAAGGACCTGTAATCTTTGTCGCAGTGGCGGTGCCGACACAGTGAAACTTGGGGTTCGATTTGACTTGTCCGGAGTAGTACATAACGTAGGTGCCGTTTGCCGTCCGCCGAACATCGGGTGCCCAGGTATTTGTGTTAGTTGTCCAAGAACCAGTGTCTGGCAGAAGGTCAATGTCGAGATATGTCCAGGGCCCGCCTGGTGCGGCGGATCTCGCCACCTGTATGTGCTTGCCATTGCCGGCTGTTGCGAAGGCGTACCATTGTCCGTCCTTATCTTGGAGAATAGATGGATCCGGGAAGTCCATGTTGATGAGGGGTCTGTCTCCGTCACGGCGCTGTAAGCGTGACGCAGATAGCGAGGGGAGAGCTAGAGCTGTAGAAAGGAAAAGCAGCGGTGCCGCAAGGCGTAGTGTCCAGGATATCTTCATGGTGTTGAGATGAGCTGGGTCTATTATTGTTGTTCCAAGTGTATGATGTAGTTAGACGTCTGTCTCATAGCTTATGCCACGCGTTATAACGAGAGTGGCAGGGCGAGGATCAGGACAGGGTCTGCTGGCGGCCAGATAAGTATGAACGATACGAGCTGATGCAGTCCGTTTGTTTGCTGGACAGGGCAGCTACCAAGGAGTGAGAGAAGAGAAGAAGAGAAGGAAGAGGTGTATCGTCTATGGTGAGGCGTATCCAGCAGACCTTTCCTCGGAAGAAGCAGAAACAGGACGGGAAGTGAGGATATAAGACCTTAAAATTAGCCCAAAAACAACGGGTGAACCGCTTGCAGATAGCAGTGTAGGTATTATATATTCGTCATGAGCTGAGTCGGTTAGTCGAGGGAACAAGCACCCAAGGGCAGGATTGAACGAAGCAGACGAGTCCTTGACAACGAACTTGATGTACACAGGGATCAAGTCGCTTGTGTTACGGCCGGGGTGGTATGGGACTCCTGCCCAGTTACCCCGTATACTGGCCGCCATGGCCGAGAAGAAGGAGGCATAGGTGCACAAAACCGTGTCGTGAAAGGCGCGATTGGGTGTATGCTCTCCATGGCGCATGTCTCTCAGTGTGATGAACTCAATGCAGGCAGGTATGGAGGACAGGCAGGGTGGGGCCTGCACTGCCCGGACGATGGAGCGTCAATCGTCGCATGGTTTTTTCTCCTCGAGGCAATTTGCGTCTGGCTCATGCTCGCATGCATGGTTGTCCTACAGAACAAGTTCGGGGCCGGGGCTAGCTTAGCTGCTGCCGGGCCTCCTTTCCTTCATTATTTCGTCCTTTCTCGCTTCCTTCCGCTGTGTGCTGGCTGTGCTGACGGGTGTAATCTGGTTTGTCTGGCAGCGCGGTGCAACCCAAGACAGCTCATACTGATGTTTCACAAATACTGGACCGGCCAGTTGGGAGACTTGTTTGGATAAGTCGCCTATCTGCGCACAGGTGGCAAGGCAGTGAGAAAACCAGGGTTGGTTTGGTTTGATGGGAGGAAGCACGAAGTGTTTTGTGAATCCACTTGATAACCTTGGAATATGTCCGTACTCGAGCTGTTACTCAAAACAGTCGGCAGCAGCTTGCCGTTGATGGCGTTGGCAGTTGGCGAGGTTCTAGGGCCGTTCTAGAAAGCATTAGTAACGAGCCGATCGTTACTTCCCGTCACAGGCTTGGTGTCCTAAAACCTTAGCCCAGCCCGGCAAGCCGCCGCCAGGGCGATCACCCCCCATAATAATTTGACATGGGAGTAAATGGAACACTGCCCATTTGACGGTTTGACCAAAATTGACCAGAGATTGGTTAACTGCATTTGTAAGGTTAAAAGGCCCGCGACCAGGCCTCGTTCTAGATCGGGTACCTAGATTAGATGAAATAAAACCATCAAATATACAGATTGTTCTTGTGATGGACGAGGTGCGGACGGCTGTCGGTCGTTCCGTTCCTTAAACGAGAGACGAGACGCCGAGACGGCACGGCAGTGCCAATGGGTTTGGTTTACCCTTCTGTCAACTATCTGAACTAATTTGCACGCTTGCTGAGACCAGTGAAATGCCAATCAACGTTCTCATCGGATCAGACGATGTTCAGACCGATGACCAAGCTGAAAACAGAAAAAGGGGAAACTAGCTGATTCTGACGTCGTGAACGTCGTCAGCTGTATCTTGATATTTTCCATTCCCCATTTTAGCTCGCCAGCTTCGTGACGATGAAGAGGCACCGTTTCAAGATCGTCCTCTCTAGATGAGCGAATTGTCATGTCAGACTGACAGGCGCTGGCTGGCGGGGACTTGATGGTTGACTCGGTGAGGAGGGGAGGGGAGGAAAGACAGGCAGCGGGGGAGCCTGGTCGATTGCCATCTGCCGGCCAGGCCTTGTGAGCACGATCGCAAACCGGCCTGTGGGTGCGCCGCGTGGAGATCCAGGGTCCTGCTACAATGCCCGCACAGGCGCCGAGAGTGCCATGCTCCATGCGCGGAAATCTCTAACGTGGCTTGGCTTTTAGATCGTCGCGTTCCACTCCGAGCATCATTATGCTTCGCATGTAAGTAGAGCACAAAAAGTCCCGAGGCCCCTGCCAACTATTCAGGGATGGCACATCTACGGTTACAAGCAACCCCTATCAGAACATGGATGGGCGATGAAAACACTTGCCCAGTCGGATATCTTCGATTGTAACTAGGTGCGATAATTGGAATTACATACCAAATATGTATATCCACACATATGCACGCAGCACCATGTAATTAACCTAGTTAGATGCAGAAGACGATGCCCGTCACAGTTCGCAACCAGCAGATACTCAACATAATCGTCCACAGCTGCCAAGAAAGATAGTATTGCTGTATGCGCAAGTCGAGACGATCTCTGCACGTATATAGCTGGATGCTGCTATTGATTTTTGAACGGGTGATCTCCAGGGCGTCGTAGCTCACGAACTCAATCAACTCCACGAGTTTGAGCATGCATGCAAGGTCCCGTGAACTTAAAAGATCAGATCAGATCCAGAATGATGTCAATCAATGCAGCGACTAGGTACCTATTGGTCCGAATTCAAGCAACTCTGAAGCCTCCAAAAAGCAAAGGATGAAATGACTATGTATGAAGCAAGCCGAAACGCCTTTTCCGTAAATCCTCAAGCACTATACAATTCTGCAGAGAACGCCCATGTGCCTACATACACTGGGCACAGTCGTCGACACTCGACTTGGCCCAGGAACAACCACACGTCATAAGCACCTGACAGCACCCGCTTCGGCGCCTTGTCCTTGACCTGGGTTGAGACAGTCCAATGGTTTGTCACTGTTGATTACTCAACCAGGTTCGGATGTCCTCAAACGAGGGCGGGCGGTATAACGCGTTACTAGTTGTTTCGGTGGTCATGTTCCACAAGATGGTATCTAATAGACAACTCAGTCGGACTCCTCATCGTCACTGTCCTTTCCTCCCTTGGAAGCGCGTTTCGCCTTCTTGGCGGCCTTCTTCTCGGCCTTTTGTCGCTTTCGCTCAGCCTTCTCGTCGGCTGTCTCGCCGTCGTGCTTCTTGCGCTTCTTGTCCTCCTTCTCGGCGGACTTAGGGGCCTCGGCCGCTGCAGGGGCGGGGGTGGCGGGAGCGGGAGCCTCGGACATGGCAACATCGGCAGCCGGGGCAGCAGCATCCTCGGCAGGGGCGTGGAAGTCCTTGTAGCCAGACTTCCAGGCAGCGGGGGTGGACTCGTTGGGGCGGCCGAACTTGTCAAGCTTGCCGGAGGCCTTGAGCTTCTTCTTCTCGGTGGCCTGGGGGCCAAGTCCCCATCGTCGCGGGTACAGGTCACGCTCCATGATGCAGCGCTTGACTTTTGCGACAACACCGTGGTCGCATGTAGACATCTCTACTGTGGACATCTGAGCAATTCCGAGGGCGATGGCCTCACCCTTGGTTGTGATCAGAACAACCTCGTCATGGACATCAATGCCAGCCTCTGGAAGCGAATTAGTAAATGACCAGGGTTAAAGGTAGGGAGCGTCATGCTTACCATAACGAAGAAGACCAGGCAACATGAGCTTGGCACCGTAGCAAATAGCGTTGACTGTTGAATCCTTGACCACAATCCTCTTGTATCCAACCAACAATGTCTCCAGGGGCTTGATGATGTGGCGGAGGTACTTCTCGTCACTCTGGTTATCCTTCATCCACTGGGCATCCAGAACATCATGCAGAGTGACCAAGTCATCAGACTCAGACATAGCACCGGAGCGCACACGACGGAGCTCCTGCATGTGTCCACCAACTCCGAGAAGGAGACCAAGATGGACGCAAAGGGTTCGGATGTAAGTTCCGGCCTCGCAGGACACCCAGAACACGGCCAAGTGGCGGTCATTGTCGAACTTCACAACATGTTAGTTCAAAATAGTACTACCCGAAAAGAGGAATGCACATACCTCAATGAGCTTAGACTCGTAGACGGTTCTGATTCGGAGAACACGCTTGACGGCAGAAATCAGGGGACTGAAGCAGATAGGTTAGTAAACACCTCACATACTTTGTTGAACATGGCATTGAGTGAGGATTTGCTTACGGTCGCTGGAAGAGAGAACCAGTGAGGGTCTCGAGAGCACGAGCAAACTGCTGCTCGCCTCCGGGGGAGAGAACCGTGCAGGCGGCACACGGCAACGTACTCCTTACCGGCACTCTATTCGGGGGTTAGCAAGCATTCTTCCACATATCGTACGATGAGCTACTGCTTGGGCAGTCCTCTCTCCGGACTTTGCTCGAGCAGCTCTCCAAAAATCGGCGGCGTACCTGTTGACTCTTGACAAGACGGGTTGCGCGGTCGATGGCGACAATCAAGCATCCGGTAACCTTGGGATCCAAAGTACCACTGTGACCGGTCTTCTCGACGCGGAGGATTCGCTTGACCCAGGCGACGACTTCGTGGGATGAGGGGTTCGAGGGCTTGTCGAGGTTGATGACACCGGAAGACACACTATTAGGCACATATCAGCAGGCAGTTCGGCCTATGTCGTTTCGGACATTGCGCGTTCGCAAGCTCGACTTGGGTGGTGGCTTCTTACTATGACTTCAGGTCGCGGTTCAAGGGCGAGCAGCCATTGGGGATGGGAGTGAAGTGGCCGGTTCTGACAAGAACTACGGTTTTAAGGTCAGCTATCGTGTCATTCGTCGCGATTGGGTATCGGGTGTTCGCGTACGCTTGTCATAGTTCTTGAGCAGGAGAGGGACCTGCGACCAGTCGACAGCCGGAGCATCAGCCTGGGGCTTGATGACGAAGGACTCCTTGCCCGCGGGCACAAGGGCGTTGTCAGCCATGATATGTCGGCCGCTAAATCTACTGAGCAGGAAAATAAGATATGCGGGCGACAGTAAGGCGATGTTGTTGTACGGAAACTTGGCCCTGTTGCGAACTTTTTGTTCTGCACTTCTAATGGACTTGGACCTGTAGCTCTCGAAAAAAAAAGTTCTAGATATTTTTCCTGATGTGGGGCAGAAAGTTCAACTACCAGCCACGAAAACAGTCTCTTCGTGGTTTAGCGTCATGCCGCTAACCAAGCTCGCGCCTCACTTCCAGTGCGATAAGATACGATAAGCCTATCAGTTTTTGGCCCGCCATAAAATAAGTGGCTTCTGAAGATTGCTTGGTCCGGCACTCGTGCTTGGTAGAGACCGTTGAAATGTCTAAGAATTGAACTTGTTATTGCGCTCCCTTGACCGATGGTCAGACAAGTATAAGCATTATACATAATGTGCTCACACCAATATAACCAGTATTGGTTCCAACTAAGATAGGCACCATTTATAATACAATTATGAACAAGGTGCACTTTGGCAAGGCGCCACTTATTACTACTACAGCTGTTGCTTTTTGTGTGCAATATTGTAAGCTATGCCTACGCCTATGAATGACAATCCTACAAGTAGAATGCCTCGAGGTATCCTGTGCTTGCAATAAGTTGGAGTAAAATAACCAAACAGAACAGTCTATTTCATGTCTTGATTCATAGGTTCTACTTATTGCTAAACACAACGTTATCTAAGTGACTTTGGAGACATCCAATGATAAATTCATGTACCTGTGCCTAGATCGTACGTTTTGCTGCCCAAAGTTTCCATGGCCTCCAACTGCGAAGTCAAAATAAGCATATGTGCAGTCATGAATCGTTCGACGTTGTCATCATATATGGCGTCGACTATTCTTGGATATAGCTTCATATTCCCGATTGTAAAACTGCTGAGACCCCCTCTCAAATCATCTCGGTATCATTCATACACCTCAACTCCATGCTCATTAATATCATGAAAATGACCGACATCAAGTCGCCTCCCAAAACAAAATCCAATCCCATCCATCCCACCCCATCCCAAATATTACTATCTATCTCTTAGTACCCATGACCAGGCTGCTGGTAGTTATGCTGCTCAGCGTTGTTGTGAATAGAGCTTTCGGGCGAGTGCCGCACCCTGCCATAGCCCGGATGACTTAGGGTCGGTGCCTGTGGTGGTGGCGGCGGAGGGTAGTAATGATGACCCATACCGCCGCCGCTTCCAACGCCCTCCTGGAGCTCGAATTCCTCCTGCTCCCTCTGCAGCTTATCTTTCCCTTTCTTGTCGCCCCAGTGGTCATTATGGCTGTCCCCGTCCGGGCTCAGGGCGACACCGATACTGCGCGCCTTCTCCGGGGGGAAGTTGTGCTGGTGCCCGCCACGGCCGACATCCGTGGTGTTGACGGGGCTGTTGTATTGCGAGCTGTAGGGCGAGAAGTACGTAGGGTACGTATGTTCCATCGTCGCGGCGCTGACGGGCGACTCGTCCCAGTTGCGCAGGCCGCGTTGGCTGACGGGCGACTGGTCCCAGCCCCGAAGAGGCCGTTGGCTGACGGGCGTCTCGAACATCTCGCCGCCCCCTTGGGAAGGGCTCATGGGCCACTGCTTCGTCTGCTGCTCGCGGCGCCGAAGGTAGGCCTTCCTCTTCCGCTTCCCGTTTATCACGATGCATGCGCCGATGATAGCGAGCAAAGCCACGATGCCCCCAATGACAACACCAACGATCTGACCGAGACTGAGAGGGCCGGCTGGTCCCTTTGGCGCGACATCCGCCGTAGGACTCGGTAAGGTCACGTTGACAAGGTCTGTAGAGAATACACTGCCTTCTAGGCCCAGTTGTTGGCCCATTGGCAGTCTCAAGGAGCATGCGCCGTCCAGGATTTGGACATCTGCCAGGCCAGTTAGTTGTAAGTCACAATGCTGATTGTCATAGAACATACAGTTTCTCAAGAAACGGCCGCCGCTATACTGGTCAAGACAATTTCCGCACTTTTCCACTTGTATGGTGTCCCATGTCGAACAGTAGCCGTAAGCGGATGCATTTGGTAAGAGGCCATTGTATTCGAAGGAATCTTTCAGCGTTCCGCAGGAAGTCCTAAAGCACAAATAAGCAGCGATTCGAGCGATCCTTTCTTCCATCTTAGTAACATACCTGGTAATACATGGACTGCTTGAGAGAGCTTCGAAGATACATTGCGATGTGGCGTATCGCATATTGTCTACGTGAACCAATGACGATTAGCGGGATGGCGGATCAGCTCTCGCATGCAGGGTATACTCACAGAGCGCGGCTTGCAGGTCAGCTTGTGCTGGCTTTCCGGCATCGTCAAGGTAGGGACTGCTCAGCTCGCAGGTTAAGCATTGCTTCCACAGGGTGCCGGCGCCCGTGCCGTAGCCCGCGGCGTCGCAGACCACATCGTCCGGGTTTGTAGAATCGAGGACATTTCCACATTTTACGCTGCAAGGCGAATGCTCAGCCACCAGCAAGGCAGACGAGATGCGCAGAAGCGCAGCGAGCGTGAGGTATTGCAGCATTGTTGTCCAAAATAAGTAGGAATTAGACTAAACTCAGCAGTCCCGAGATCGGGTGGTGGCAGGAATGGTCGTCGTCGTTGTCTTGCGTATCGCAGAGCGTGGTCGCCACGATTGGTCACATTACACCAACGGAGCGGAGCTTTCTAGTTGTTTTTTCTGAGGTCGGATCTTGAGGACTTTTCTCCTCAAACCCACTGCGGTGGAACGGTGTTTATATCACTCCCAAGGGGTCATAAAAGTTTTGATTTCGTCTTACAGCATCGTACTTTCGAACGTATGATGTGTCTGCATAACCAACGTGTATCGACCCAGGATGCGAGCGCGATGGGAAGGGTTATCGCCTCCAACTACGCGAGGCCGGGGCACAAATTCTTTGCAGCCCCCATCTCACGCATCCCCTTCTCCGGGAGTGCTAATGACAGGAATCCTCTCCTGATCCTTGGGGGCTGTATGCAAGGTGAAAGTGATTGACCATTCATATCACTAGTCCAGCCGACACGTCTTGACCATCACGCTGCCGGATCCCTGCATGGTCACCAATTTGGGCCTGGGTTGGCAGTAAGCTTCGGATACGGCCGTCTGATTGGAGATCCCTAGTGCTGCCGAGCTCCAATGGCGCCCACTCAGTGAGCAAGATCGCCGTGATGCAAGGGCTTGAAGGGCTGACCCTTGCCCAAGAACGGCCTGAACGGCCCCCTCAGTTCCCCAGCCCCGCAATTGCAGTTCAACGCCCCTTGTCATTGCCTTGATGTCAGCACATGGACTCCCATCATTTTAATTCCGTTTGGCTGTTGGTTCTGGCCACCAGCACCGGCTCAAGTCGATTGGCAATCAACCGTGACAACCGTTAGACCTTTCTAGGATATCACGGCCGGGCGGCCTACTACTGCAACCTTAGTGGCCGTTTGCATTACCCCTTAGGGACAATTGATAGCCTAGGATGCAACTTCAGTGCAACCGAGCCCATTCACACAAGCACGGAGCCGCCACAACCATACAACTGGGACAGTGATCATTTCGTTCCGGTGGCAGTCGGCTAGGGAAGAGTAGCACGATATCCGTGCAGTTGGATGTGTTCATTTACAGGCAGGTGGGCTGGCTCTTGCCGAATCTCGGCCCATCTTGTGGAATGGCAACTATCGCGGCGCGTGTCTCGCCATTCAATGATATCATTTTAGAAAACGACTTTCCTGTTGCATATCAATATTCTGAATAAGTAATTATTTACTAAACTGTAAATCGTCTGTTGATCCTAACGAACAGCTTCTGAGATGACAACAAGATAGGTCTTACTATAAAGTATACCCGGCTCTACCGCAGCTGAACACACGATATGACTACATTGCGTTTTCACGGTTTCAGGGCATCATATACTGTTATATATCTAAATTTCTTTAATGCTTAACTATACAGGACATGCATATGCTTCATTAAAATTGAAAGAACGTAAGGAAATCCAAATGACCATTAGACACCACGCTGAAATCAAATATGAATCCTTCAAGACATTCCATACCTATTTGTCTACCAAACTGCGCTTTTGGGCCTCTCAATACCGTGAGCAACGGCACGTCTGATGCAATTGCTCGCAATCTCCTCGACTTTCTGAAGAGACGACTCGACTGTGTGCTCTGGATCCTTGTCCCAACCAGGTTGAAGGACCATGGCCCTGGGGGGTTTTGGGGTCTTTTTCCGGCGTCAACGAACCCATCGTTTCCACCGTGATAACTGTCGATGAGTACATGCTGTCGCTGCCGTCGAACGAGTCCATAGAGCTTTCTCTAACATACTTCTTGGCTGCCCGGGGCGCGTCGACGACAATGTTTTGCAAAGCTTTGTTACTCTGCTTCCGCTTGACTGGTTTGGTATGAGCAGGTGCGTGATTGAAGACCTTCCCTGCCAATCCTTCCGATTGCTTTGCCGCCGAGAAAGGGCTGACCAAGCCAGAGAGATCCGCTTGCCCCGGGCGCTCTGGAGATTTGAAGCCAGGGGATCGATGGGCACGGCGCTGGGGTGAATCCAGAGGGGTTTTGCTGTTCAACCCTCTCGGGGAGTTATTGCCTGCAGGGGGCGACAAGGGGAGGTATGGCAGATCCCTGTGCATGTTCGGTAGAGGCACGTTTGGTACTCCTCTTGGAGACTTGTATTCAGTCGTCCTAGGCAAGTCCTGTCGAGAGGTAACCTTCGTACTCCTTTGCCGGCCGCGGCTGATTGCTCGAGACTCCACTGTTCTTGGAGAGTCTTGGGCTGGTGTGGTGGCACGCGTAGCTCTCGAATCTGGTCGTTCATGCCCGACTCCTCGAGATATGCTTTCTTTTCGCCGGGACCCAGACCTTCCAGTCGACTCGTCGGTAGGTTTGCTCTTCGGGTGGCTATGATGGATTTGGGAAGCATGAACACGAACGAAATCGTCCTCATCTGGATGGCATTCAAGGCTGTCTCGTCTTGGTCGCGGTCCTTCTTCAAATATCATCATATCCGCGTCGATGTTTCCGAGGTTAGGCGAGAGGCTCCGATGACGTTGATCCGGAGACGAACCGGGCTCGGCATCTCCCTTCGAACGAGTGGTCGGATCAACGCTCAAGCTACGAGATGCGAGCAATGATGTTTCGATATCAGATGGTCGATGTTGGGATCGGCTGTCATTGCGACTGATATTCCCTAGATTTTGGGGCTGCCTCTCCTGACCAGGCCTCGTAGACATGGCACGGTTTCCGAAACCTGAGGGAGGGCGACGGGATAGAACCGAGTCAGACCGTTCACCTCTCCCCGTACGACTAGCGTTGCGCGACTTCGGAGAACTTGGTCGAGCAGGATTCGTCTCCTTCGTGGGGTTTGTAGTTTTCAAGGCCTCAGTAAGCTCGGTGAGCTGAGACTGCCGTGCAGTATCGGGATTGCGAGGAGTAAACGTGTCTTCCTCATCGATGATTGCACTGTCGATGGTGCGCTCGATGATTTGCTCCCGCGCACCAACATCTGAACTCTGAATCGATAGGTCTGTGGTATTGGAGCGAGTGCTAGATGTCGGCGAGTGGGGTTGGCCCGCAGCAGTATACTCTGCCGGCGTCCAAAAATACCGGGGAGAGATGGGAGACTCCTCGAACGGAGTATGAGGGAAGGTCGCCGTCATCGGGGTTAGAGCATCCTGGGAGATGAAAACATGACCACCGAATATATTGCGGCCCCCTTCTCTCACCGACTTATGGGTTTCTTGTGGTGGTTCGGATATGGTCGGCGGAGACGCACTTCCATGAGATGATTCCGAGCTGACGTTTGAAGACTGCTGTTCGGGATTCTTGAAATGATCAGCCGCGACGTTGGACGCAGTAGGGCTCTCCTCCGCATGCACGTGCGTTTTATCCTCATCCTCTGGTCGATAAAGAAGTTTGGCGAAAGCTGGCAAACTGGTATCGACCACAAGAAGCTCCTTGTCACCACGGCCCAAGATTCCATAGACGCTGACCTCGCCATGTTTGATGCCAATGACAGCACTTGTTCCTGCGTATACAGCATCATCCTCCACCCCGGTCCGGTTTGCAAAGATGATTATGATCTCGTCTTCGTTTTCGGCGCGTATCAGGGGTTCTAATCGCTTGACCCAGTATGTCAGGGTCTCCATGTCAGGTTCCTTTGGCATACGGCTGAATGTCCTGGCATCCTCCTGGGTCAACCAGGCCATCGACAGGATCACTACATTGGCAGCTGCGTCGATAACGTGGAATGCGAATTCGAACTTATCCCAAGGGGACTGAAACCTCCATGGGCTAGGGGATTAAGGTTAGTTGTAGAGAACATATAAGCGAAGGAGGTGTACAAACTTGATGTCCATGCCTGAAGTTTTCGTTAGCTTAGGGGGCTCAGCAGCATGATTTATTGGGAGATCTTACATATGCCCATAGCAGTGTTTCCAATCCCGGGGAAATGACCCTTATAGAAGTGACTTGGTCCTTCTAGGGCCCATGTTTCGTCGGTGTAATAGAGATGCGTTTTGCGGTAGTTGGCAACTGTATCCCCCTCTTCATTCACCACGATGAGGGAGTTGTAGTACTCTGGCGAGGCAGGCCAATTGCGAGAGACATCAACCTTCTCTGGGTATCCAGCTGCGACGATGCAGTTGTACTTCAGAGCGGTAGTCCTCGCCCACAAGGAAGTTATACCAGCACATGTTGGTTCAAGGTACGGTGATATGTCACTGAGTGATCGAAAGTTATATCCTATAACCTAATCAGCACAACAGCAGCCACGCTCGAATGGTTTGGCGACATACCAGAAAAGGCAAGTTCGGGCAGTACCAAAACGTCCAAATCGTCCGGATTCGATCTGCTCAATACTGAGTCGGCTCGATTAAGGTTGTTGTTGACGTCGCCAACCTGAGGCGCAAATTGAAGGCAACCTATCCTCATCTTTTCTTTCGCAATACGTCCACTCTGGTCGACACTCCTCACTAACAACTATCGGAGAGGTAAATAATAAAATTCACAAACTCCTTCAGTCGTTTGGAGACGTCGCCGTCTGGTTGAAGCGGGGTTTCTGGAATGAGCGAAAGAAGACATCCAAGGCAAGGTAAGTCGGTAGCACAAAAACGGCAAGTTAGCGGGAACTCTCAGAAATATGGATAGCATTGCATCAGCGATATATGGGGTAAAGTGTGGGAACGAACCCCTCTACCAACAACTACACACGCCTCGAGCCGCTACCTTGTCAGCCATGCTGCCATAGTCCGAGCCCTGATGCAGCACTTGATGCAGTGCATCGTTCCATGAGCTAAGAGTCGTCAAGTAACCTTAGCCACATCCTTCTGTCTGCCCTGTCCACTAAGTTGTCTTTGCTGTATGTGAACCATTGGGGGTGACCAATCCTATCGCGCGGATAAGCGCCAGTCACTTTTGCGCAAGGGTCTAGCGAATCGAGAGCCGAGCTGAGTTAAATTTAGCCCATTGAAATGAAGGAGCTTAATTTGCGATCAGCTTTACCGGTCGGTCTAGCAGGCTGGGAGGCTGGCAGGAACTTCATCCAACATGCTGTTGACAAGATGCGGTGTAGCACTTCGTCACTCCATTAGCAGCCAATGCCGGTACTTTCTACTCTCTCGATGCCATCAGTCAGCGAACTGCCGCACGTTACACAGCCAAAAGATTATCCTATTTCTTCGAGACCAGATACGAAGAATCAGCCCGCACAGGAACAATTCTCAAGCAGGACAGGGTGGGACAGCCATCTCGTCCTTAGTCTGCTTACCCATCCATTTGGTGGTCACAACAGTAGTCACAACAATAATTCTGTGATGAAGTGTATCCAACGGCACCACGTGTGTTGATACTTCAGTGGAGGTAGGCCAGCTGAGAGGCCTGGAGTCATTGGACAGAACATTTGGCGCCGGCGCAGCCCGCCCGCGTCGTACCCGCCCACTAGAACAACTATGCCCACAGACGATAGCAAAATGTTGTCACCAAGCAGCTAAACATGCGCGAAACTACCTTGGCCCAGTTCTCATTATACTCTAGCAACCAATAGATCATGGCAAACAGCATTTTTCTTCAGTTTCAGTAATCGCCATGTTGGCTGATCGGCGCCGGTCATCCGCTGCCGCTCCGGAATCGACGATATGTCGATCGATAGCTACACATAGCCCGGTAATTGTGTATCTGCACATACTCTATGTAACCACCTTGAAGACTGATTACATCATACAGGAAAATTGAAACAAAACATCAGTAAGGAGAAGTTGTTGGGCCGGTGGTTGGCCCCTGAACCGATTTTTGTTCCGGCGTTTAATACCTACTTAGGTAGGTAGCTTCTGCCTCTAAAGATTGTTTCTACGTACAGACAATAAAGAGCGACGATAGCGCACATCCCATAAGTATAGGGATCAGCAGAGCCTTGCAGTTGGACCAGCTTTCCTGGCCAGGTAATGTCTCCAAGAAACATCTCACCTCTGGAATCCTCCAAACATAGCAATCTTTCACCGCAACTGTACCAAGATGGAAATAGCTCGATGTCCACCCAATGAAGTCCCCCGTCTGCGACACCCTTTCCAACCCGAATTACTCTTCATTGGACCAAGTCCAGGTTGCTAGCTTTGGACTCCTAGGAACAGTCGCACGGGTGAACGTCTTCCGGGCCAGCATCGCCGAGATTCTCGTTGTCAGAGATATGAGCGAACCCGAACCAAGCGTTCTGGTCTTTCCCAGGGCTAGAGACCATCCTACCATCAGCAGTCTGACCAGGCTAGATACGGAATAATGAAGAGAGGTGCGACTTACGAGACAACAGTCATGATGCCGGCATCGCCATTGGGATCGTAGCCCCACGATAGGGTGTAGTCGGACTCGTCGCACTTCTGATGGGACCAGGCTGCCTTCTCCGGATCGGAAGCGCCGCCCACATCGACCGTGACGGAGCATTTCGCACCATCATCAGAGCCATCCTGTAGAGTGAAAGACATATGTACCTTCCCGTCCTTGACCTCTGTAAACCCAAATATGAGCACTTGTCACCATGCCGTCGATATGTATCATTCAAGTAAAAGGGGGTAAACCTACGACGCCACATCCCCTCAACCTTCCATGTAGTAGCATCTCTCCTCACAGTTCTCGCGAAGCTGCTGCTGCTACTGCGGACCTTACGGTCTGATCTCCCCATAGGCTCAGCAACACGATCAGCCGTGACAGCCATTGCCGTCTGGGCCTTGATGGGGTCGTGGTTGTTGAGCGCGTCGTCCGAGAAGCCGAAGTAGGCCTGCGCGTCCAGCTTGGGCTCGCGCAGCACAACTACCACGAAGCCCTGGTCGCTGTGCCCGCCGCTGACGACGAAGTCGGAAGAGCCTGGCACAGTGCCACTGCACGGTACTTCGGTGAACTGGACTAGGTCGCACCCGACTGTTGCGTTGGCTGCCACGGTGAAGAGGCACTGTATCGGGGTCCCGTCTGGCTGGCCAAGGTCCCCCATTGTGGCAGTAGTGGTGCTGCTACTGCTGCTGCTGGTTGTCGTGTCTTGGCCGAGCTTGGTCACAGTGATGTTGAAGTCCCAGTTGCAGAGCGCGTTGTTGGTGGTGCGGGTTCGGGTCGCATTGGACACAGTCCATTCTCTCACAGCGGCACCGTTGGCGAGCATGCCGGCTGAGAACAGAACACTGGAGAAGAGAGTAGAGATGTGCATTTTGCTTATCTTGGATCTTTGTTCACGGTTTCTGAAGCCTTGGATTCTATGACAGCGACCTTTGGCATCATGGTCCCAAGTCCAACATTTTATATCTCGTGATCCCGTTTGCTCGACTACAAACCAGACGTAGAAGAGCTTGTTTACGATAGAGTGCTAAGCGACAGTTGGCGGGAGCATCCCGGTGACTACATGCACAGATCCGTGACTGCGTGGTCGGTGATACCATACGGACTAAGGGATGATGTTCTACTGTGACAGTAATATGAGCTTGGGATGGCTTAGTGCTCACGAGTGATGCTATCGCCAACACTGACGATCGAGACACAAGAGCCATCTACTCTGGCAAGGGTTTGCTGGTCACTGAAACCCCGTGAGACTTGACAAATGGGGATTTGCTCAGCTCAGAGTTACGCCAGTGACATGTCGACCCAAGAAGCCGGAGCTGTTCTTGGCATGTTTGCTCCCGGGTGACGCGGGGAGATATATTACTACCCACTTGACAGAAGCTCCGCGTCTTAGGGTCCTACCAAGATCTTGAACACACTTAGTAATGCGAACCCAAACCAGTGTCTTGGTTTGTTTCAAGTAGGTGAGCTGGCCATACCATGAGTCTTTTGTGCCTATTTACTATGACCGTCATTGAACGTAAGAGAACGTACATGTCACTATCGGGCCGTTACCATTTATAAGTCCAAAGGGATGTCCAAACGGGCTCGCCGCCTGCCACGAAGCCCCCAATCGGGCGTATCTAGACGGTGAGTGTTGCAATAACAGTAAGGCGTATGCAAATCCACGACTAATAACTGCTGAGTAGCAAATTGAGTAATATGTCGTACGGATCCCATATAAACGAGGGTTTCAAAGTCAGATGCTGTCTCGGCATGTTTGCGGGCAACCTTTAGCAAACTTGGCCAAAGCACCCTGGAGCACCACTCACCCTGAAAGGCAGTCTTTTTCTATCTGACTTACACATGTTTGGGTACGTCGGATGAGAGACCGTCTCCTGCCGTCCTATGTCTTTAAGACTCATGGTACAACTCCGAGATGGTAGTTGACCGCCGACCTGCTGCGGCAGCGATGGTATTCCATATATGGTGAGGCTATGTAAGGTTGACTTCTGAGAGAGGGCAAGAGAGGAGATTTGGTCATTGATATAGCGGTAATGTAAAGTGGTTTCAGAATCTGGATGGACACAATCGATGATGGGGCGCCTCAGTCCCATACGATTTGTCAGGTTCTGCCAGGGTGCATGGTAGGCGGCCATTGTAGAGGCCCAACTAGAATGGCGATTGCTAATCAAGTCATCAACATCTGGTAGAAGGCGAAACTTTCCACGAATGACCGACAACATACCCATAAGAAGGGCGGTCAGGTGTCTTTGGACATCAGATCTGCGGGAATGGAAGAAGAGAGAGGGTGTAACGCAGTCTTAAATAGATGCAAGCTTCGATGGTTTCTCGTGTTATAACCACCAGTCAATATCAGTGAGTCCACCATCGACGGGAATGCAATGCGACACCATCGATCATCACCGCATCGAAATACCACATTGAAGCTGCGGGCAAGAGTCGTTATCACGATCTAAAAGTGGCATAATTTGCCCGGCTATTCTAAGCACCAGATTTTGATGGATGGTGGGTGTGGCATGGCACGCATGGGAAAGTCAACGTGGAAAGAGATCGACGCCGGTTTAACCCGCCTGGGAACAGCGCGGGGCCTGCAACCTGCACGCCGCTATCACTCATCACAGTTACTAACAAAAGACCCTCCCTCTAGTGCTGTACTATATTTGAACAGCCGCCAACGCGCCAAATAGACCTGTCAGGTTGCGGCTCGCCGCAATGAACTGATGGGAAGACAAACATAGGACGGAAAGTAGAATAGAACAGATCCGAGCCAAATTGGTAGTTTGTCCGGCTGTTGGTTTGTTTTCGCAGGTCTGTCATTCCTCGGGAACGATGGCGTTGAGGCTCTTTCGGGAGGCCATGAAGCACCAACAAGGCGAACACTGCCACCTCCAGATTTCCCCACCGAATAGACTTGTTTCGTGATTTTCGCTTGATCGATGACTTTCGACTAGAACGCCGATGGCTTACACGCACGCGGTCACAAGGGCGTTTAGGGAAAGTGCTCTTGCTGATCTGCCTTGGCCGGGCATTCCAGCCAAGATTTCTTCTGCGGCCGTTGATGGTTGTTCCAGTAAAATCCCGCGAAATCTTCGAACGGGCAAAAGCAGGCCGCATATGTGGCCGGCGTCTAAGGGACCATTTCTAGAAGCTGATTGGAGTCACAGGTTTGGTTTTTCGAGACCCCTGTTCTTCTATCCACCGCAAGGGCTCCAAATGGAAGGCCGGAACCCTGTACCGTCTTGCCTACCTGCAGTTCCTCGCTCGAGAACCTCCACTCACACGCCGGCTCTGGGCTTGTCATTATCGAATGACCTGCGCGTCTCGGCGGCATACCTCCCACATTGCTATCTGACAGTCTGGCCAATGGCGTGCCTGGCTCTGTGCTGTCTGCTCGCTGCTGACCACGACGCCAGGACGCCAGTGCGCTACCATGTCCCGATCTGATTGGCTCCTTGTTTGGATCCTCTACCGGGTCCAATCTTGGCAACGATCTATTCTGAGAAACAACCCTCCAGAGCTAATGCAAGCCAGCATTTTTCCCATTTACGATGCACCATGGAGCCGCGTAGTAGTGCGGACAGCTGAGAAGTGTAAGCCGATAAAATACAACATATAGTCGCCTCGTCCCTCGAAATGGTCGAATTTAATACCCAAGTCCTGGACTTTGTTAGTCATTCATGGGAGCTTTTATCCCATCACTGCACTCCAGCTTCATCATCACGAGAGACTCGGAGGTATAATTCACGGGTGCCATGTCAAGAGCCCGAGCCAGTATTATAATACCTACCTCCGCTCCGAAATCCCTCGCCTCCCCATTCTTCGTGTGGCAGACACCATGATGATGGTCAGCCATGTCTTCGCAAGTCTCCTTCTCGTCTGGCCGTGTGTCTCGGCACTGAAGGTGTCTCCCGGTTCCGAATGTGCTTCGTTGTGCCTCAACAACCCCGAATCGAACCGCTTCGACGGCAACTCTTCGTTCACTTCGGTCGGTGAGATCTCGTGCCACGATGAGGAGTACCAATCGACCAGCAGTGGTATCAAGTTCAAGAACTGCCTCGACTGTTTGCAAAAGAGCAGGGCGGTAAACGGTAGCGAGACTGATACGTCATGGCTTCTATGTAAGGCAATTGGATCTGTTGTGTGCCAATCACCTCGTGCCCCTTTACTGACCATGTCTTATAGACAACCTCAGATACTCGGTAGACGTTTGTGTATTTGGTTATCCCAACGCGACTAAGGGCATCTCTTCGCCTTGTAACATCGACTATGCCTGTGAGCCGCTTAAAAAGTCGCTGGAGGCCGGTGGGCTGGGAACGAACAACACGGATCAGCTGGAATACTGCGATGCCGATGGTGGGAAGTTCCGAAGCGCTCAAGTCGACACCTGTATCAGATGCTTTGCTGCCAGTTCCAACCAGCAGCACATGGCCAGCTGTAAGTCATTTCCGGTTTTGGTCCATCAACACCTAACAAGACAGTTATGCTGACCACATTCTTTGATCAGTCGTGACTGCACTAAAGGCAGGCTGCGAACAGCGACCAGCCCCTGGTGCACTGCTCGGACTCAGCGGCTCGCTCTTCTCGGACAGTGTGGTCACCATCACCGACCCGCCGGTTGTAGAGGACAAAAAGACCAGAGGAACGACTCGAACCCGATGACAACGGGCGCCATCGTCGGCATCGCAGTGGGCGCCGCGCTACTCTTCCTGGGCGGCGCGGGCCTCTTCTTCGCGTACTACCGAAAGCAGCAGCGCGACTACTACCACGGCGGCGAGGACCTCGCCTCGCAGTACACCGACCCGCGCGCGGGCAGCAGGTCGATCTCGCCCCCGATCAAGGGCGGCTTCTCCTCCTCGATGAGCGGGGGCGACGGCGACTACTTCCAGCCGATGAGGGCGGCCAGCGACTACGAGCTCAAGTCGCAGCAGATCTACACCAACAACGCCGACTACTACGACCGCATCGAAAAGGAGATGCAGGTCCGCCGGCCCAACTACGTCTTCGATCCCCACAAGCCTGGGTCGGGCCCCACGGGCGCCCTACCTGCCCACCATGCCTACATCCCGCAGGCGATGAGCCGCACTTCAGAGCGTGGTCCCTCGCCCCAGCCACAACACGCCACCAGGTCTAATAAACCAGACTCTTACGCATTGCAGGCATACATGAACGCTGCGGATGACTCGTTGAGGTTGCCAGGCCCTCCACCCGGCCCACCTCCCGCAGTACATTCCCGAGACTCTTCCATGCACAGCCGCCAATCAAGCTTCGGTAGACCCTCACCACGCAACTCGATTAGCCAGCCCCAGCCCGCCATCTCTCCAGCAAACATCCCCCCGCCGCCGCCACGGCAACCCAAGGTTCCCTCTTTGGTTCTGCCATCTGTGCCCCGGATCCGGATCCCGAAGAAGTACGTGCCGCCTAAGATTCAAATCCAGTCGGCGACTCCGGTCTTGGAACAGGGCGAGGCCGTGCCCATCGACGTGCAGATGCAGATATCGGGGCCGGTTATGGACCAGCACGACAATGCGCGGTTCGTCGAGAACCCGTATCGGCAGCAACAGCAAGCGGCTGCCGCCGAGCGCGCCGCTGCAGAGAGGATCGTGGAGCATCATGTGCCCGATCGGAGGCGCAGACCCGCCTATGAGGAAATCACAATACATACGGGCAAGAGTACACTATACGGGTGATTGAATCAGCCAAGCGTACCTCTACCCCCTCTGTCTTATCGCGTCTACGAAAGATTTTGGTTCCGGAAGTTGGAATATATAGTCTTGATACCAAGGGATTTCGGGTTGGTTCGGCGTTTATTGGGCTTTCTTCACATCGCGGAGTTCTTGGAGGAATATGAAACGATACAATGCGATTATGATATCTCGAGATCACGCAGTGGCAGTCAAGCAGAACACTACTACTTTTATATAAATAATTACCATTTTATACACTACAACGAATATTGCCACGGATGAACGAACAACTGTTAGATTTCTTGAGCTTAGATACTGGCTGTGAGTTCAGTTGGAGCGAGGCGGCAACCCAGTTTGAACATGGAGTCTGGAAGGGCTGGTCGATGTGTCCAATGCACGATGTCAAGGCTCTCGAGATATGAGGTTGAGGATACAAGGAGTAGCACATTGGATGGCAGGACGACTGGAACGCCGCTCAATGACAGTCTGGCGGACAGGGGTTGGAGGCATGTGTCTTGCTCTCCTTATGTAGGCGGCAATGAGCGTGTCATTGCCTGAAGTAAGCGATTGGCCTTCGGCGTTCAATATATTTCACTTAAGCGCTGGTGTGCGGACTCTGGGGGCCCAAAGTGCGACCTGCGCCTAGAGTTGCCTTCTTTGAACAAGCTAGGAACATCAGTACTCCAGCCTCAACCTCCTTGCAGAGGTCAAGAGGTCACCACATCTCGTACGATTATGCCCCCAGAAACATGGTTGGTACGCCTAGACTTGATGTCTGGCACCCTTTGCAAAAAGCTTCATTGACTCAACCCGAAGAAGCATGTTGGCTAAGGTGGCATCGTGTGCCTTGTTTGACCTTGCTCAAAGCTGCCAGGTCTTCATTCACAAGTTATGTTTTCACTGACGGTGTCACATGAGGGATGAAGGGTTTCAGTAGCATGCGCCTTGAAGCTTAAATAATGCATTGCACCCATCAAGAGGGAGGATGTTCTCTATATAGTGATTTTACTAGCCCAGACGTCGTCCAGGTCCAGCAGATCTCCATGAATCTGGCAATGGACCACTGCGAGTGGGTTCTCCTCCTCTCGGAGGCACAGTCGCGGAGCCATATACCGTCTTATTGAGACGAGGTGTCTCCATGATCCACGAGATGAACCACGGCGTGGGGGCTAGGTTAGGCCCATTACCAAACTCAGGATACAAGCGAGTGACGAAGTCGTGCATGTGTGCAGCGACAAGACCGGTCAGGCCGATCTTGACCCGGTACCAGCCTCCGGGGAACAGAAGTTGTACGAGCAGCAGGCACCATGGCATCAGCTGAGCTGGAATGGTGATGACATAGAAATGAGCATTCTGGCCGCGCTGATCTTGAGAGGCTGTATAGCACATGCCAATTAAGAGAGCTTGGAGATAGCCGCCAGCACCAGTGAAAATCTGGTTTAGGGTCTAGTGCGCAAGTCAGTCACGAAGTTCAAGGGAAGTGAAGCGATTCGATCATGGTACGATTGGCACGGGGTTGGAGATGTATGCGAAAAAGCATAATGTGTGAAAGTATGTAGGGCGCCGTAAAACCACCCGAGCGAAATGGCCAAAAGGCTTCACCCGGGTCATCCATTGAAGCAATCCCACCATTCCCACACCGCAGAATAGCCCAACGCTTGTGAGGCGAATTACAGACCAGCCGAAGTGCAGGGGTACTCTTCCTCAATTCAAGGAACCGCGATAGCTGTAGAAAAAAAACCACTATCCGGGCAGATTATGAGGTGTGTAGTGATACACGGGGTTGAAGTAGGAAGGGAAGAACATAGAGTCACGGGTGCACAATGCAGGAGATATGGTTGGACCTACGATGGTGATGCCTCCGACAAACATCAGATACCAAATGAGGTCCTCTTTCCTTGTAAACTTGGAATTGGTCTTCTCAAGTTGGGCAAGGTATGTATAGACAAAGTACGTGTCAAAGAGGACGTTCATGTCGGGACCGGTCAGGAGGAAACTCGTTACGAGGCGATGGATGCCTGGGGGAATGCCCAAAGATGCTTCCATTGGAACCAGAAAGGGTCGCTCGAGAGCATGTGTGTATACACTCCCACGGATGCGACGAATACAGCAGTAGCGACCGTCCTGAACAAGGTTGGGTTAGCAATTGATGATGCAGTGATATGGTGAGGGTGGATTGGCTTACCTGGCGATGGGCGGCGTGGCCCAGTAGGCGTCTGCAATGCCAGACATCTTGACGCTGAATGGTTGATACTGTTATGCAAGGTACGAGAGGGAAGTAATGAAGAGAAGGTCGAGTAGACAATCACTGACAGCTTGACGATGCGCAGCTTCTCTAAACAACAGGTGGCCAAGGTTCAGATGTCACAATGAACGCGATTGGATGTTGTTGATGATGATGGGGGAGGGAAGTTTGCTTCTAAATAAATAGAGGCGTAACAGGCAGAAAATGCCGTTCAGGGCGGGAGTGACAGTGGCACCAGACAAGGCAGCAGCGCCTTTGTTTGCATGGTGTCCTGTGTCCAGATCTCACCTGCTTGAATTGGAGGTTGGAGAAGGAAATCAGTAGCTTAACCGAACGATTTTTTTTAACGTGGCCTTTATGGAAACTCCGCAGAAGCCATCAGCTGGCTTGGTGGGGGCCGATATCTCTGTTCAGCGGTCGATAAGAGCTCTAGCCACACATTGGAGCTAGGGATCTAACCCCCAAACCCCACCAGAGCTCCCTGTGGCAACGTCCGTGGCTGTTGCTATTGATAACGGGAGATAGCCCTGGAGGTCAAGAAGGGATGAATGAAAAAGACAGTATGTAATTCATGTCGAGGAGCACGAGGCGAATATAAAACCTAGCATTGAATTATATCACCAGAATGCTGGTTCGCATTGTGACAGAAGCGACAGATGCATGCCCATTACAGTGGTTCGCCGAAAGCTCATATGCTCCTGTTGTGTTGACTAACAAGCCTTTCATGCTTGCTTTTTTATATAACAACTTTCTCGAAGTCGGCTCCTACCCGTTTAACATGGATACGCAATGGATTCGGCTCGGGATTAATAATGTTTGCCAATTATGTTGCACGCCTTTGGAACTCGTCACCGTGAACCTTTGACATTCAATGTTGATATCTGTTCATTATTATAGAAACCACCCGATATTTGCCTACTCTAACATTCATCAGCAATGTAGCTTATGAAACACTGTGGATCATTGGCTTGTTAACTAAGTCCATAGTCACGCCTAGAGGCTTGAGCATGGGGAAGGTCATCTTTGTAAAATACTTAGCGATCGGGTCCCAGTTTGCATTGCTTGCCACAGAAGGAGCTGTCGCCAACGTCACCAACTTGGTGTAGCGGTCACGTAAACCTCGCTTGACACCATCCAATACCAATTCCAGGTTCTTATCGAATAATGCTACAATAACTACACGTATCATGCCAGAGAAGCAACAAATAGGCCGAGTTCCACGTGCGAGTATCGCCACTCGCTCGGCATATGTTGTGCGCAAGAGTGACAGTGACCTGCATTCTTGACATGCAATGTGGAACTTGAGTCACGTCCATGTAGACGTGCAAGGTTGGCCTCGACGAATCTTCGATCTAGAAACCCCTTTACTATATGTCGCATATACGACCATACTCGTGGTGGTGTTCAAGCACTAAGGAAGGATCACACATCCGCCAGGAGGACCACGTGGAGACTAGAATACTAAATATTACGGGGCACCAGCTTAAATTCAACAACGCCCCAGACAGTTGCATATATAATGGGATTCCTGGAGGGAGTATAGTCATCAACGACGCGGATACTGCCGAGGCCAGCTTGGTTTAGTTGGCGACATGCATGAATGGCTATCTCCAGCTCGGATCTATCTCGTATTTGTTTGTTGTTGCCACTCATGGTTTGCTAGATCCTCGGATACTGGCAGTCGAAGACGAGCCGACGGCGGAAGTCATATCATGATGTGATATCTCCTCAGTCTCCTGCAGCGACGCCATGCCCAGGACTCGATATAAATACCCCTGTTTAGATTCCATCAAGGGGGGTTGGCGCACCACACCATCATCGCCCAACCCTTCCAGACAGACCTCCTATCAGGCATTCCCAGCCAACTTCAACCATCATGCATCTGCTCCTGCTCCTCTGCTCCCTTCTTCTGTCCGCCAGGTACACCTGCAGCGTCTCAGTCGCTCCAAGCGCCATACCGTCCAGCATCGCTCCAAGTCCCGCGGGGCCCAGTTTCTGGACCATCACCGACCACCGCATCGCCTGCAACCCAACCGAGTGCATGTACAGCTTCAACATTGCCGAGAAACCCAACTGGATGGACCCGCAGCAAGCCCCCACCCACTGCGAGTTCACCGTCGACGCCGCCGGCGGCGGTCCTGGCTCTACTGCGGCTGCTGCTGGCGCTCTCCCGGCCAACCGCACCTCATTCCAGGGCAAGATCTGCGGCGGTGAATACGACGGCAACGGCACCAGCAACAACAGCTACACCGTCAACGGCGGCTATATGAACACCAGTTCCGTCGTCCTGTGCTTCACAAACCCCGACGAAGGACTGTGGGCCTTCTTCGGCTTCGACCCCTGGGAGTTCCTGTCAGGACCCCAAAAGACCTCGCCCGCCCACCGCATCGGCTATTTCGAAAACTCTACCGCGCCTCTTTCTGTCCTCGACCGTAGAGACAACCTCCTTAGTCGCCGAGACACTCACGTATGGAAGTTCCTCTCAGGAACACGAGGTTAGTAAATTCGTTTGAAGGGCACCTTAAATACGGCCTACCTGTGCCGTTACAGACAGACCACTCTACCTGCTTACACAAACACACAGTCATTCAGGACTACATCAATCCCAACAAAGTCGACATCAAATTCGCCATCCAAGGCCCGACGGGAAACAACATCAGCTGCTGGGCGGTCTTGGATTCGCCCAGCGAGGTTGCTGCCGAGAATTGGAGCTTCTCCCACAAGGGATGCCGCAACAGCCAGTGGTCGTTTGGTTGGGGTTACGACGACTACCAAGATACCGGTGTCTTGAGCGTCTTCGAGTAAGTTCGACTGACTTCCCTAGCCTAAACATGAATATATGCCTTGGCTACCAAAGCTCACACGCCTGTCTTCTAAGCGAACACTTGATATATCGAGCATCGTTCATGTGGCACAACGTCAATGGTGGATACAATCTTTCGGCGACGGAATCTGTGGCCTGATATCGCTATGCGAGGCCAGATATGCTGTAGCCAATGCATTGGTAGCCATCAGTGGGTGCTAAACGAGAGCGACAAACGAGGGCATTGAAATAGTCAAGGCGTTTTACTGTACGCCTGTCAAATAATTTTGTTTTTAAGTGAGCTGCCGTATAGTAAAGTTGTTAGGATACGCATGTGCGTTATTGTACTTCGTGGAACAGTCTCCGAATTGTTCGCTTGATCCAAGTATCGGTTCCTCAATATCAAGTTATTGGCTTCTCGGCGCCCCTCGCTCCCTCAACCAGGTTAAAATCCACTGTTGCCATTCCTTTCCTTACCAACTCCACATCAGGAACGGACGAATGCTTATGACCCTCGAAGATGGCGTCGATCTCCTCCAAACTCTTCCCTTTCGTCTCGACCCAGAAGATGGCCTGCAACAATCAGCCACGTATCATCAGCAATCTGTAAGGACCAGTCACGGGGGATTTAGGTTTACATACAATGAGGATTAGCACGATAACGTCCCACGACCCATTGACCATGTACATTCTCCAGCCAATGTTGGCAATGCCAATGGGCATAACGAAGACCAGCAACAATGCGAGGGCACTGAGTCCAAAAGCCGAGAACGCCAGTCCATTGGCACGTATCGAGTAGTTCATGACCTCGGGAGGGTACAGGAAAAGCAGTGGCGTCCAAGCAAGCGAGTAGAACCCCTGGAAGAGGAACATGACCGCAACATCGCCGTAGATAAGGCTCTGAGATGCCCCCTCTGGATTATCGGCGTACAATTTCGAAAGCCCCCCAATGATGAACAAACAGACAATCAGAAGGCTCTGTGAGAGCATAGCCGTAGGTTTCCGACCCCAGTTCGCGGCGAGATGCGTGCCCGTCAGCGCGCAGAGAAGACACCAGACATTGAGGACGACGTTCGCTTTCAGCTGGTCTCGCGTGTCGGTCACGCCCGCCGTTTCCAGTTCGGCGCCCAGGTAGTACGACGCGATGATGTTGCCCGCAATGCAAGAAAACGGGCCAGCCGACATGCCGATGAGGACGCGTTTCCGCGCCGAGGGTGTCCGCACGATTTCTAGTGGGCTCATGCTCCGACCCTCCTTCTTCTCGAACTCGATGGTATCCAGGATCTCCTTGTACACGGCGATGGCGACGGGATTGGTGAGGTTGCCGTTGGAGTTGGTCTGGGCAACGACGGTGCGCGCTTCCTCGTAGAGTCCGCGGTGGACAAGCCAGCGCGGTGACTCAGGGACAAAAGGCAATATAAGAATGCAGAGGAGGCTGAAGATCCCCTGGAAGAGCGACGGTGCTCTCCATGCCCAGGTTGATTGCCACTCCCCTGTTCCTAGCGTGATACCAGCGGCGATAAGGGCACCGATGCTGACAGATATCAGCAAATATTCCACGACCAAGGTTTTCGGACAATAGATGCGCACTTACTAGTAGAAGTTGTTGAGCAGGCCGACACCCCAAGCTCTCCATCGGCTCGGGAAAGTCTCGGACAGATAGACACCGGAAGCGACCCCCGATATTTGAGAGCCGAACCCAAGAATCACGCGGGCAACGACAAACATGGCGATGTTCTGGGCCGCGGTCTGCAGGACGACTCCTACTATCGTAATAACGGTGCCCCAGAATATGGCCGGGCGACGTCCCAGCCTGTCGGCAACGATGCCTGCGACCAAGGGTCCCAAGATGCTGCCGATAAAATAAGAAGCAGTGCTGAGCCCGGTGGTCGCCGGAGTGAGGTTGAAGTAGTCCGTGTACGAGGGCAGGATGTTGAGGCCGTTCAACATGGAGCCATCATATCCGGAGGTCTGTTTCCCAACGAAATTTTCACAAGTGACGGGTTAGCTAGGCCGTGTCCTTTAGTAAGCGAGCTCTGGCTAGGCAATTTGACTTACCGCCGAGTTCACCATGGAGCAAAACAATAGCAATGCAGATATGTTGGTCGTGGACTGAGGAACACAGGCGGGCAGCCATGTTCCCGTCGGTGTTCGTCTCATCGTCCTCTAATGCAAATTATTGCAAGCACAATGCCTGTATTAGTGTAGGGTCACATACGTTAGGTAGGTAATGTAGGTATGTCAGGATGTTTGTTAGGAGACGGTGGTGGTTGATAACGGATGACCAGCACTCTCCGTCGGAAGTTGGATCACCTGCCTGCCAGTAAATGCACGCCGCCGATAAGGGTTTCGGCCTTCCGCCATCTCGGACAATGAATCAAATACGGTCTGGCGCTTTCGATTAATAATATATGTAGCCAATGACATATTTCTGATGTTACAATACCATGCAATCAATCGACCCTCATTACTGGGTTATTGACAAGAGATGTGACCCATTTCCCCTCATTGAATGCTTGATCGGGTTATTTTTAGGCATTTGATGTAGCCACTCAGGGTTTACAGTAAGTATAGGTGGGAGGCAGGAGGAAACAGCGAATCAATTGAAGATAAGCTTCCGCTAAGAACTCGGGCTTCAGATAGGTTTAACACCTAGTCCCCAAGAGGCAGGCGTCTTTAACCCTTCAGGCCATATGGGCGACGTGTTCTGCGTCGGCTGCTCACCTGCATGGTGATGATGACAAGAGATGCAACTTTCAGAGGAAAAAGGATAAGTTGAGCAAAGAGAACCAATGCTCGCGAATGACTGATTAACTACTGTGGTCGGGATATCAAGTTCTTGCTTAGACGTAGAGTCTTAAATCATGTCTCAAACGAGACAGCATATAGAAACTGCATATGGTTCTTTCTACACGGCACCTAAAGTTACTCATCCGGCCCAGTCAAAGGCACGTTAGACATAGGTATGATCCGGGCCGAAAGATCAGGCTGTTTCTCAAACTCCTTGTCAAACGGCCACATGGGCCGCCGGATCCGATGATGCCCCAACCTCTCCAGGTCTTGATCCACGCCGCCGGGTGTAAGTCCCAGTATCCAGTCCGCCGCCATATCGTAGAGCTCCGGCTCGAGGTATCCGATCTTCACAATGACAATGTCGGCTGCGCGTGGTGCTAGCTGGAGCTCCGTGAAGTCCCGCTCGAGATGGTACGGCTTGCGCAGCTTCGTCAGGATAGCAAACACGCTGCCCACCTGCAGCACCACTTCAATTTCGGCGTGGTTATCACCATGCTTGATTGAGTGCACCTTGCCTGTCATTGTGATAGGTCCCGCGTGGATGTTGTCTACTTCCGCGCCCGCCGTGACGGTGACAACGGCCCCGACGCCGGCTTCCACGGCTTTTTGCACAGCATCTGGCCCCGGAACGCTCGCGTAGATCACCGCCGGTCCATCTTTCTTCTGGAACTCGGGTCGTGTGAGAAGCTGCGTGAGGCCCCAAGTCACGTCGCCCGACCCGCCGGCCGTGGGGTTATCGCCAGAGTCGGAGATGAAATAGGGGCGAGCAGATGACTTCAAAGCTGCGTCGAGGCATTCTGCAAAAGAACCAGTGGGTGCCACAAACGCGAAGTCACGGTGCGCGTCCCAAAATAGCCTCGCCAGATGCTGCGCTGCTCTGCTGATGGCCTCTCGGTCCCAGCCGGTAACGACTATGACGGCGCGATTTCGGGGCTCGTCAGCCCAGGCATAACCGACCCAGATTGCAGCATCTAGAACCCCATCCCATTTCTCCACCTCGGGTACAGCCTCGTATATGTGCTTTGCCGGCTCTAGACGCGTCGAAGTCTGTTCGCCCGGAAGCAGGATAGGAACCGGGATCCAAGCCTTGAGCCGGCGACGCGGCTTATTGACATCGGAGATCTGTGTTAAAAGATCTACCAAATTCCGGCATGCACGTTCTTTCGTCTCCATGACATCGACATGAGGTGCAGTGCGATAGCAAGTGATCAGGTCCGTCTGATGCGCCAGCTCTCGCGACACGTTGCCATGTAAATCCATTGAAGCCGAGACAATCACATCGGGACCGATGACTGCGCGCACGCGACGGAGGAGGTCAAACTCGGCGTCGTCGATGCCTTCGACGCACATGGCGCCGTGGATGTCAAACCACAATCCGTCGAGGTGTTGAGTTGTGGACTCGACGATCGACTGCAGTCTTTGCACAATCTCGCCCGCGAGCTCTTCGTACGCAGCGCTTGTCACAATACCGCCCGGCAGTGCATGGCCGATCAGCGCGCCACGCCAATCTGCCGCATCTCCCAGTGGCGACCCAGCTCGTATAAATGGGTATTTACCCTGTATCTCATCATAACCGCGTAGGGGGTGGAAGGCGGGAGCTAGAGTCCTCGAGGGAGTAAAACCAGAGGTCTCGCAAGCCAGTCCTGCGATGGCGATGACGGGCTTTCTCGAAGCCATTGTAGAACTATGGTCTGTGGTAGACTAAGACGATGGTGCTCCAGCGTTACACATAGCCGACAGACCTGCCTATTGGAGTAGATACCCTATCGGCCGGCAATGGCCGAGACCAACGAACCCCTCTCCGGAGGGTGCACCAATGGCTGCTTTTGCTATCCTCGGTTCCAACTTGCATCAGAGATGATTGTGGAAGCTCATCGTAAGAGCAACATATCTAAGAAAGACGAATAAAATCGCAAAGTCTCTGAAACGTTTACGATGTTAAGCTTTGAGATCCTCCTGTTAGCCGAACGCCAAATAAGGAAGAAGGTGCCGATCAGAGCGACCAGAAAATCAGCCCATTGCCAACCACACCCTCTGTCCGATGGTTGCGGAAGAGACAAAAAAGGTAATGCAAGCAACGCGTGTCTGAAATACGTTGGAAACTAGATACGCGAGCCTGGAGAAAAGGCAAAAAGTAATGATGCGGCCAGTGTGGATTGAACACACGACCTCCAGATTGATGAATCCTGAAGTTGACTTCAGTCTGGCGCTCTCCCAACTGAGCTATGTCCGCTGTGATGAGACGATGTTTGGCACCGTCCCACATTGTAGGCCGCTATTGAAAGAAAGGCTGCTTATGGGAGTATCTATAGGCAAGCACGTAGTAAAGCAGGAGTGCTGAGAGGTTAGTGACGAGAAAGGCGGAGCGGAGCATGTAAGTCGGGGTCCACTCCCGCCATTTCACAACTCGAAACTTGAGGATGCAACGCTTCTACGCATAGTTACGCATTGATTATCTAACTATTTGCAATGAAGGCACGATATATCTAGCTCCTGTTATACAGAAGCAGCCATCGGTTTCCTTGTACAGGACATGTGTTGAATAAAATCTACGCGCCATGTGCGCAGAGTGTCTTTAGAGAGGAATCTGGTCATGTCTTCCACCTACCCCGCTACGATAGCCAAGATGTCTGACTGAGAGGTCTACCCCATGTTGTTCGAGACCCCATAGTGAATCGTGTCTAAGCTGCCCAACATTGCCCTTTCTAGGCTACGTACGCATTTCGCTCTCATCTACAGAGTCAGTCGGGACAGAGGTGGAAGCTCCCTAGCCTGATGAAAATTGAGGGAACTGTTGCTAAACCAAGCTCTTGACCCGACTACTTTTAATGCTAGCTGAATCTCCTCTCACTGAGAGCGAAGACTCACGATGTCCCATGCTTATAATCGTGGAGGAATAGCCCGTTGCAACTCGTGGGAAGTCTAGACCACGAGAAAATGACACAATACATGTAAAATATCGACTGACAGATTGATGGTGCATACCGAGTGTATACACACCAAGTCAAATAGCCAGAGGGCTAGAACATCTCTTTCAGAAACCAGTTCTTTTCTTGCATACATGTAGTTTGGCAAATCTACCTACGAGACTGGGCTTTGGAAATATCTAGGCAACTTTCTTGTGTTAGTTGTGGTTTCTTGACAGACAATCGCGTTCCTTCAGATTCCCTATGCCCCGCATAGCTTGACTTTAGGTTAAGTGCCAGTCCCTGTACATGGAAATCAGCGATGATCATCGGCAGTGGTTCTGTTAGACTGGCAGACCAGACTGGGACCCTTGAGCTCCGTTGCCGATTCCGGCCTGCCATGATCTACCGCTGTAGACTCCGAAAGACTGAGCAGAGTTTCAACTAACCCTGTTCCGCAGCAGATAATGATACGATGTGCAAGCAAGTACCCAAGGGAAGCAACTAGTAGTATACGGATTTGCACCGCTACCAATGGCAGAGGAAACTATATCGAGGTTGAAACAGTCAGCGATACTACCCCACTATATCATACGTGCACTTTATTCCCCTTCTCCAGCAAACAGATTGCCCCTCACTGGTTTATTAGGTTAATTCCGCAATCCATAGCGAGCTCGTCATTCACCCGCACCAGCATAGTCGTACTTGTGCTGTACGACAAATAAAAGACGTATCGACCGCCTGTCGTCCTGAAAACTGAAAGGCTGCGCTGTCGTGATAGTTCTGTCATCTGTACAAAAAGAAGAAGCAAAGACACGCACACACACACCACCCTGCACTGTATACTGCACAGAGCAACCCAAAACAAGATGACAGACGCAACGCCGCTTCGCATTGGCTACGTGCCGGAGCACTTCTCGACCCCACTCTACTTCGCGCAGAAGCACTTTGGTCTGCAGGCCACCCTCACCCCCTTCCCGTCCGGCACGGGTCACATGATCACGGCGCTGCGAGAGGGCGAGATCGATGTCGGTATTGGTCTGACCGAGGGCTGGATCGCCGGCCTGGGCAAGGAGGATACGCCCGGCGATGGCGGCTACCGGATCGTGGGAACATACGTCGAGACGCCTTTGTGTAAGTCATTCACCCAACGCAATCTCAGCTATGTGACGTAACTTTGTTCTAATACTTCAAGCGCAGGCTGGGCAATCTCCACGGGCGCCAAGCGTCCCGAGATCTCTTCCGTATCTAACCTCAAGAACTCCAAGGTGGGCGTATCCCGCATCGGCTCGGGCTCCTACGTGATGAGCTACGTGCTGGCCGACCAAGAAGGCTGGCTCGCCTCCACCTCGTCCTCGGACGTGGGCCCCTACAAGGACTTCGTCGTCCTCCAGACCTTCGACAAGCTGCGCAACGCCGTCAACGACGGCACCGCCGACTTCTTCATGTGGGAGCACTTCACGTCTAAGAAGTACTACGACTCGGGCGAGATCCGGCGCGTGGGCGAGATCTACACGCCCTGGTCGTCCTGGAAGATCGTAGCCTCCACGAACAGCACCAAGCTGGCCAAGGACGACCGGCTGCAGGATCTGTTTAAGAAGCTCGACCAGGGCGTCAAGTACTTTGGCGAGCACCAGGACGAGGCCGTCGAGTATATTAGCACGGCGCTCGACTACTCCAAGGAGGACGCCACCGAGTGGCTCAAGACGGTGCGCTTCTGCACCGAGACGGCCGGCGTTGATGTCAAGGTCGTCGAGAACTGTATCTCCATCCTGCGCAAGGCGGGTGTCCTCAAGGAGGGCACTGGGATGCAAGCAAAGGAGATGTTGGTCTCGGGACTGGGCAAGCAGCTTCCCTAAGCCAGAGCTGTCTTCAGAACCCAAGAGAAAGAAACGGCGGGAAAATAAAAGGAGGTTGTAAATGACCAGGAATGACGAAGTACATATAAACTTTCACCTAGAATCTCACATATACAAAGGAAATTGAACCAAAGCATATCCGTCGGGGTTGTGCTCCGGGGAGCGTTGCGGCACAATAACACCCGAGCTTACCTCCCTGCCTTTCTCCCTCCCGCTAGCCCCACCAACTTTTTACAGTGACGTCTGCTAGCAATTGAGCTCTTCAGCTCCTCTGCCGCCAAAACCATTTCCTTGCAGCGTGTGTGTGTGTGTAGTCCGAACCAAACGTATCATTATTCCGCGATATTCGTAATTTTATAATTCGTTGGAAAGAGGCCCGCTGTCATTTAGTGCTCGAAGACGGGAGTAAACATACTGCCCAACACCATGGCGTCCTCAATGCCCCTCCAGCGCGCCGCCGCCATAGGCCTGCGCATACCAACCGCAACGGCCTCGCGACAGAACAGCCTCCAATCCCAAACCACGCTCATGCGCCGCCTACTCCTACGGCCCTCCCGAACCTCGAACCGCATACAGCGCCGTCCCAACTCAACCCAATCGACATCTTCATCTACCAACACCACCACCACCAAAGCACCCCCAGCAGCAGGCACCACGCCCGCCTCTACCTCTTCTTCCACAGCAACAGCCGCCGCGGCCGCCGAACAAGCCAGCGCCAAAACCGCCTCGCGCTTCGACCGCATCCTCCACCGCACCTCCCGGTACCTCCCCGAACGCCTCCGGGCCCCGCTACGCGGCTTCCGCAAAGCCCCCGTCTCGCACGTGGCCTCCTTCCTCGTCCTGCACGAGCTGACGGCCATCATCCCCCTGTTCGGCCTGACGGGCGCCTTCTACTACCTGGACATCGTGCCCGTGGAGTGGGTGTTCGGGTGGTGGGCGCCGTACGTGCAGGACGAGGGGACCAAAGTGCTGCGGTACTTCAAGAAGAAGGGCTGGTTTGGGCTCGCGGCCGGGGACGCGCGGGGCGAGAGGGAGGATATGGAAAAAGGTGAGGAGAGGCTCGAACGGGAACTGGCCGAGCGGGAGGAGGGAAAGAAGAAGGGTTGGTTTGCTTTCTTGAGGAAGGGAGGGAAGGGGGATAAGGATGAGGGCGAGGTGGAAGAAGCGGCCAAGAGCAAGGCCCGCAAGGCAATTGAGGCGGCGAGGACCGTCAAGGGGAAGGTTACGTGGGACAACTCCGAGATGGGATACAAGCTGGGTGTTCAGATCGTGGCCGCCTACGCCATCACCAAGATGTTCTTGATCCCGAGGGTGGCATTCAGCCTCTGGCTCACCCCATCCTTCGCTAGGGCTATGGTATGGTCCCGGAAACTGATCTTCAGGCGATAACCAGGAAACTTCTCCCTTCTTGAAGCCGTATGGGCTTGGTGTACTTCCAACATAATACCCAACGCGTCTCCGAGCTTGTAGAAATTTACGTTCACCGCTACGAATAAAGTAAAAGGTTTGTCTTAAATGTCTTGAATTCATCTCGAGCTATGCTTTTGTGCTTGCTGTGTCCACAAGGAGACTCATCCTTCTGTAAAGAACAGAAAACGAATCTCCCGCTACTAATACCAAGCCGCCATGCCTATACCTCGACAAAGTCTAGAGATGTCAACTTTGTTTGTTTGTTTAAGTTGGTGAGTTGACGACATTTAAGCCTTCTCGTAGACCCAGTCGAAGGTGGCGCTCTTGTAGCTGACCAGATCCTCGGGCTTGAACCACAGAGCAATCTCCTTCTCGGCGTTCTCGACGGAGTCAGAGCCGTGGCAGACGTTACGACCGACATCGATGGCGAAGTCGCCACGGATGGTGCCGGGGGCGGAGGCGAGGGGGTTGGTGGCACCGAGCAGGACACGGCCGGTCTTGACGGCATCACGGCCCTCCCAGACCATGGCGCAGATGGGGCCGGAGTTCATGTCTTTATATCCAAGTTAGTAAGAAATTTTACCAATTGCCTCTGAGGGGTATGGCGGTGACTTACACTCAATCAGACCGGGGAAGAAAGGCTTGCCGGCGAGATCAGAGTAGTGCTTCTCGAGGTGGGCCTTGCCGGGGGTCATCAGCTTGATGGCGACCAGCTTGTAGCTAGAGAGGATTGAGAGTTAGCATTGTTGTTGACACCAATTGGCCTCATGTTTTGGTTGAGGAATTGCTGCTGCTGCTGTTGCCACTTACCCACGGTTCTCGAAGCGGCTCAGGATGGGGCCGACGAGGCCACGCTGAACGCCATCGGGCTTGATAGCAATGAAGGTACGCTCGTTAGACATCTTGGGCGGTGGTTCTGGTTCTTCTGTGGAAGAAGAAGTAGAAAGTGGGGTGTGGTAGGAGGTGATCGTGGTTGTGGAAGGTAAACAAGAAGATGGAGGGGAGGATCCGGAGAAGACAACAAAACTGTTCAAGACGCCTTTGTCCAGAGAATTGATCAGCTGCCAAGGGGGCAGGAACAGCAGAAAAATCAGGGCCAGGCCAACTGTAAGAAAAAGCGGTAGCAAAATGGCGCGGGGTTGATGGCGGGGCACGAGAAGCTCTGCTGGTACTGCTGCGGGTGGTGGGCGGTGCGGTCCTGGCCAATGGGCATTGGCTGGGCTCGACCTACTGCTGCTGCTACGAGACGCCACCCGGTTCGATTTCAGGGTCTCGTCGTCTTGGGCCGCCGCCGCCGCAGTGTCGCTGGCATTGACATGTGTACCTGATGAATAGGAACCCGATGAATAGGGGCGGTGTGGTGGCGGGCCCGATCCTAGGACATCTGTCTTCTTCCTTCGTGAGAAGATGCCCACGGTAGGGGGAGACGATGGTCTGGACTGATCGTCCTGCATCTCGAGGTACTCATCCATGGAGATCTGGTCTTGATCTGCCGTTTCCTTTCAATTGCCATGCAATCGGGTCGAGCATTTCGCTGTAGCTTGCACCCTAGCAAAAACACCTGGGATTCCCGGCCAACAGAGCTTACAGTTGGCCCGTGCGCACAAACCTCTTTCCATTGATGCAGTGATGAGTGCAGATTGTCAAAAACACAAGTTTATGAAAATCCGCGTTCAGCAGGTAACACTGTGCAACTGTCATTTTTCCATTGGTCATCTGCAAAGCTCTAAATCTCTGACCTGGCGATTCAAAGTGGTTCTGGGACTGATTTGATTGCTCAATAGGCTTGCAAAACTTCTACTACGTGGACATGGTGACGATGCAAGTGTGTGCAATGATGGGCGAGTATTCACAGCAGCACAAGATGTAAACAACTTGAAGGTTTTGCTAAGGTTGGTAGTAATGCTTGCCCTATGCACTTAAAGCAGGCGACCTCAGTATTGACCAACTCTGACATCGTCGAATTGCCCAACTTGGCAAGCCAACAAGCTGCTCTACTTTCCCCATAGGATGGGAGACTTAGGACATTACCAATTACCCCAGGAACGGTCAAAGGCTTCCAACCCCAGACACTAAGCTGGAGCTATGGATTCTCTCCTCTTCGATAGCTCTGTTCCAAGGGTATATATAGGCAGAAATGCTTGGCCTTTACCGTTTAACCCCAACATGGGCGATGTTACCTACATGTACGGTGAGGGGAATTAACTGGGTAAGACAGCCGACTATAGACAGGAGATCAGCCCATCGGCGTTACCCCCCATTTGGATCCCCAACCAATACTTTACCAGTGCCTTGGCGGAACCACTGCCAACCCAATTGGCCAATCCAGTTCGAGATGAGCGACGGCCGGGACGTTACTGACGGATAAGTGCATCATGATGTCAGTCCACCACAGGTTACCACCTCGGCTCAAAGCATCACGAGTGCTTGTTACGAGATGCCGGTTCTAGTAAGTCATGGGCCTGCAGCAACACTTGCAGGGTCGCTCCAATTAGAGCGGGATATATATCCAATCAGAGCGATATATATCCCGCACCTAACGCGACCCGCGTGCCTCTCCGCACTCAACCTAGTTCGCGGGCTTGGGGAGTACCGGGGGTGCTGGGGTAGTATATGACTTGGTCAAGGTCAGCCGGCGTGGTCGGAACACCTTGGCGGTCGTAGTGTGCAGATAATGTTTCTGTATATAAGTAGCACCGCCTGCTCCTGAGACTCTGGCCCTCTTGTGGCAGGCTGTCTTTGTTGGCATTGATGTAGGCACTGCTTCGGATTCAAATCACCCATCATGACGCCGTGGCTTCCCTCCAACAAAGGACTTGTCTCAGGACTCGTAGCCCTTGCATCGCTCCTCGCGACGCCGACTGTAGCGGCCCAAGATGCATCTCCCTCAACTGGTATGTCCCTTGCCGCACTGTTGCTCCCTTACTCATGCCATCTTCATCAACATCTTACTTACCCGCCGCTGTTCCAGGAGGTGTCGTGGTGAATGGCACGAACTTCGCCCTGAACGGCGACAATGTCTCGTACCGCTTCCACGTGGACGAGGAGACGGGCGACCTGATCAACGACCACTTCGGCGGCCTGGTGACGGAGACGGTCCCGATGCTGAAGCCGCAGAGCCAGGGCTGGGTTGAGGCTATCGGTCGCGTCAAGCGCGAGTTCCCGGACCTCGGCCGCGGCGACTTCCGCGTGCCCGCCGTCCGCATCCAGCAGACAGCCGGCTACACCGTCAGCGACTTCCGGTACCGCTCCCACGATGTCGTCAAGGGCAAGCCGGCGCTTCCGGGGCTCCCCGCCACGTTTGGCAGGGAGGAGGGCGACGTGACGACGCTCGTGGTGCACATGTACGACAACTACTCGAGCGTCGCGGCGGATCTGACGTACTCCGTCTTCCCGAAGCTCGACGCCATTGTTCGCAGTGTCAACATTACCAACGAGGGCAATGGCAATATCACCATCGAGAGGCTTGCCAGCTTCAGCGTCGATCTGCCCTACGGTGATTTCGACATGATTGAGCTGAAGGGCGACTGGGCACGTGAGGGCATGAAGGTACGGCGCAAGGTGGACTACGGAACTCAGGGGTAAGCACAAACCTGCCACAGCTTCGTACTGACAACAAAACAAAAGCTTACATACCAAATTTTAGTTTCGGAAGTACCACTGGGTATTCATCTCACCTCCACAACCCATTCCTGTCGCTCGTGGCACCTGACACCACAGAGTCTCGGGGCGAAGCATGGGGTTTCTCCTTGATCTACACCGGATCTTTCGCCGTGGACGTGGAGAAGGGCTCCCAAGGTTTCACACGGGCCATGCTCGGCATGAACCCGTATCACCTTTCTTGGAACCTCGGACCCGGCGAGAGTCTGACTAGCCCTGAATGCGTTGCCACCTACTCTGAGAACGGCATTGGCGGCGTGTCCCGCCTCTTCCACCGCCTCTTCCGCAACCACCTGATGAAGAGCAAGTTTGCTGTGGAGCCTCGCCCCGTACTGCTCAATAGCTGGGAAGGTCTCTTCTTCGACTACAACGAGAGCCGCATCTACAATCTGGCCCAGGAGTCTGCCGAGCTCGGCGTCAAGCTCTTCGTTCTGGACGACGGCTGGTTCGGTAACGAGTACCCTCGCGTTATCGACAATGCTGGTCTGGGCGACTGGCAGGCCAACAAGGACCGCTTCCCCAACGGTCTCGGTCCTCTGGTGGACCAAGTCACGGCCCTCACCTCGAAAAACTCGACCGACAAGCTGCAGTTCGGTCTTTGGTTCGAGCCCGAAATGGTGAACCCCAACTCCACCCTGTACAACGACCACCCGGACTGGGCCCTGCACGCAGGCGACTACCCCCGAACCCTTACGCGGTCGGAGCTGGTGCTCAACGTGGCCTTGCCCGAGGTGCAAGACTTCATCATCAAGTCCCTATCGGACATCCTGGGCACCACCAAGGTATCCTACGTGAAATGGGATAACAACCGCGCGATCCACGAGATGCCGCGCGACGGCGTAGCGCACGCCTACATGATAGGTCTATACCGCGTCTTCGAGACGCTCACAACCCGATTCCCCGACGTGCTCTTCGAGGGCTGCGCGTCGGGCGGCGGGCGCTTCGACCCAGGCATCCTGCAGTACTTCCCGCAGATCTGGACGTCGGACGACACGGACGCGCTGCAGCGCATCTACACGCAGTTCGGCACCTCGCTGGTGTACCCGCCTTCGTCAATGGGCGCGCACGTCTCCGTCGTGCCGAACCAGCAGACGGGGCGCACCATACCGCTGCAGTTCCGGGCGCACGTCGCGCTGATGGGCGGCTCGTTCGGGTTTGAGCTCGACCCGGCGGAGCTGTCGGATGCGGACCGGGCGATGATCCCGGGGATTATCAAGTTGGCGGAGGAGATCAACCCAGTTATTGTCAAGGGTGATCTGTGGCGGCTCAACTTGCCTGAGGACTCGAACTGGCCTGCTGCTCTGTACCTGTCCGAGGACGGCAACAAGGGTGTGTTGTTTTACTTCCAGGTCCGCAGCACATACGACCAGCCGACGCCCTACTTGCGCCTTCAGGGGCTTGACCCGGCGGCTCGCTATACTGTCAACGGGACGGACACGTACTCGGGCGCCACGCTGATGCGCATGGGGCTTCAGTACCGGTTCAATGGGGAGTACGACAGTAAGGTCGTGCTGATTGAGAAAGCTTAAGTACCTAATGATAAATGCGTAATATTCGTAATACATAGCACTGCGTAGCGTAAGCTTCACTTTTTAAACAATATACTAGAATTGATACACCTTGGATATCACTCCATGAACCACGGTGGCCACTCTATCAGCACTGGCATATTGGGATCTACATCGCCAACTCAGTGACTCGTAGTAGTCACCAGTAAGGACGGCCAAGTAGTGGTAGAATATGATTGGGAGTCGATGCGTGTAGGGATTCTTGATTGGCTCTCAGAACATGACGCTCCCCAAACTTTGGAAACTTCCATCATGATTTATGTTTCCTCGTTGCGAGTCTTTCGTTGGTGGTTTGTCGAGTTGACATTGAATCAAAGTTGTTAGAAAGCCATAACTGTGCTAGCATGTGAGACCAACCTTTCGACCCGATTACCGAACGAGTAAAGCTCTTGACCACCTCGATCCCCAGATGAACTGTCATCGAAGTGGTTGACAAGATTGGCTGAAGCTCATGCAAGCACGTGTCCTCTAATTGCAAGCTATTGGTAGTTTTCGGACAAGCTTGAATCGTCTTGTCCCATCCTGCGTTCAATGCGTTTGCCCAGAAGTCAAGTCGGCCAATTGTCAACACCAAGACCTCAAGTTATCTGCGGCATCGTCCCAAAAGGGGGGAACTCGCCAAGAATATTGCCCTTTGACTGACTGCCAATGACTTCCAAAATATTGGAGGCCTCTTTTTGACGATTAGTCCAATATGGTTGGTAGTACCACTATCCCTCATAGTCCCTCCCCCGCAACGGCGCACTAGCAAGCCATCAGAGATGTCACGATCAGAGACTCGGCGAACGATGCCAGATAAAGAAAGACTTGCGGTCCAAGACTGAGCGCAGTCGACATCGTCAGTTGCCAAGAAGAACAAGTTTGCAGCTGAATCGGGAGTTCTTTTCATGCCGTATGCCACGCCCAGATAAGAATTTGCTCCCGTACCAAGCCGGACACTAGACAACTTTGTGGCCGTCTGTGTTCTCCTGGAGGGATCCGGGAATAGTTAGATTACCATGATTTAGGGAATGTTTCAGAACTTCATTGGATGATGCTGAGAAGTTCATCTGATCCTGATCTGCTTTTCATCTGTGCCCGGCTGCCTCGAAAGACTAAAGGAACACATGTCAGGGGGGCCCAAGAGACTCCTGACTAAGCCCGGGAGATACAAAGTTAGGGCCGGCACGCAGTAGTCGCCATGCTCTAAAAAGATCAGACTTGCTATCTCAGCGTGCGGTCCAATCTCAACCGAACTTCTAGACCGAACCTTAAAACGATAGATCGGCCCAACCACCAACCAGCCATGCAGGACGCAGGACGCCAATCGCCTCATGCGGCTATTATTCCATTGCTACCTTATCAACTACCTATCTTCATTTGCCAAATCATAGCCAAGACAGGGCTCCAAGAAACACCAAGAAGGATAACACTTCATTATCATTCAGGAATATCGTGCGAGCATCGTATAAACCACAGCCAAGCTGGCTTCCCCCATAGATGTCCCTCGGTCAAGGACCGAAATCCCCAAATCCCGTCTGGTGATACCGCCTCCCTTGCCATGCTCGAATAAACGGTAGAGGCCTAGGCGCCAAGCCGTGACTCGGGGATTCCGTCCACTCAGGACTTAGCGACCCCGCGTTCTCTTGTCTTACTTGCAAGCATGCCTGTCCAGGCCGTCCTACCCCAGACATGTCAGCCTTGGCCCCTCATCCGAACCCCCAAGCTCGGTGGTTCTCCACCCCCGGATTTCACCCCAGATTTTCGTGATGAGAACTGAGGGTCATCTGGAGATTCTTGCCAAGCCCCAGGGATAAAGTACAGAAACTGGAGAAGACCCCTGCTCATGGGAAACAAACATCAGCATTGTCGCCCTTCTTTGCGTCACTTGACCTTTGCGTAGATGGGGGTATGGGAAATCGTACCATTCGCCCACGTCCCAAGCCATTCCAAGAAGAGGGGATCGCCTGGGCCTTTCTTTTCGCTTACCAGAAAACGAGACCCGGACATTGATGGTCTCTTCGGCTGGCTGACCGCCGCGGGAATGGGCTATTACCGATAGGGCATCCGGGTAGTCATGATGAGACATGACATATATGTCCCGCTCTGGTCCCCGGTGGCATCCAAACTTTGATATTTGCTTATCCTCCGTTCGCTCCCTGGCTTCTGCACATCTTGCAACTTGCTCACTTCGACCACGTTGATTTCGGTTACTCCGTTTTGCACTGCCACACTCTTTATATATTATTTAGCGTGCGCTGCTGCTGCTTCAAGAAATCCGTTTTTGTTACCAACACTGCTAAACAAAATCAGCAACTGGTCGCGTGCCTTCTTGCTTCGCTCTACCATCACCACCACATACATGTAGACAGCCTTGCCCTCCTCGGCTTCCCAAAATGGGTTGGAGGCTTCCCACCTGGATGGGTTGGAAAACCCACGCGTCGGGGACGCTTGATCCCCCGGAGGTGCGCAACTGGTACATTCACCTCATCGCCATCGTGTCATCCATGTCGGCCCTGGCCAGTAAGATATCCCTCATCGCCATCGAATAGCCCTTGTCTGTCTATGGCATGTGCTAACCATTCCGTTCGCTCGCTAGTGGGGTACGATACAGCTGTCATTGGCGGCACCATGGCTCTGGATTCGTTCATTCGTGACTTTGGCTGGTCGGAGGTGGATAAGACTACCCGTGACACCATTCAAGGCAACATCGTCTCGACATTCCAGGTAAGTACCGGCAAAATGCGCCAGACACGGGGGGACTGAAACACTAAGAACCATGAGTTGGTTCTCGCCCGTATACCATGTGACCTGATATGCTGATATTCTTTATTTTGTTCACCAGGCCGGCTGTTTCTTCGGTGCCCTCTTCTGTTTCCCCCTTGCGGAGAAGTTCGGCCGCCGCATCGCCATCATATGCGCCTCTCTGGTTTTCCTGCTCGGTGCGACCCTCATGACGGCATCGCGCGGCAGCCTAGAAATCATCTACGCCGGCCGCGCCATCGCGGGCCTGGGCATCGGCTGCTCGTCGCTCGTGGTGCCCGTGTACATTGCCGAGGTGGCGCCGCCGTCGATCCGGGGCCGGCTCGTGGGCATCTTCGAGATCGCGTCGCAGGCGGGCGGGATGCTGGGGTTCTGGATCAACTACGCGACGGACCGGACCATCAGCAAGACGCAACAGTCGCAGTGGATCATCCCGCTGGCCCTCCAGCTGGCCCCGGGCGTCTGCCTCTTCCTGGGCATGCTGCTCTTCTGCCCGGAGTCGCCGCGCTGGCTGGCGAGGGGCGACGACTTCGAGGGCGCCGCACGCATCCTCTCGCGCGTTCGAGGCCTGCCCCAGGACCACGACTATGTCGCCCGCGAGATGGCCGAGATCCGCACCCAGGTCGAAGAGCGCTCGACCCTGCACCGCTCTAAGCGCGAGCAGTTCCGCAAGCTGCTGCAGCGTGGCGTGCGCAATCGCATCGCCATCGGTGTCGCTCTCATGTTCTTGCAGAGTTTCACGGGGGTTAACATTATTACATACTACGCGCCGCGCATCTTCGCGACTCTGGGTGTACAGGGTACTTCCCTCAAGCTGTTCAGCACGGGATTCTATGGTATCGCCAAGACGCTCGGCATGTTCACCTTCACGTTCGTCGTCATCGAGCGCGTCGGCCGCCGCAAGGGTCTCGTCTGGGGCGCTGCTCTGGGTTGCATCCCTATGTGGTACATCGGTGGCTACGTCATGCGCGCCGACCCCGAGGCAGCAGCCGCGGCGGGAGCCGTTACCCGGGATGCTTGGGGTTACCTGGCCATGGTCTGCGTATATGTCAACGGATTCATCATCTGCGCCACCTGGCAGGGCATCACTTGGACTTATGCTTCGGAGATCTTCCCGCTCGACATCCGGATGCTGTGTGTGGGGCTGACCACCTCGGTCACCTGGCTCGGCTCGTTCATCATTGCGCGCTTCACCCCCTACATGATCTCCGACCTCGGCTACGGGGCTTATTTCTTCTTCGGGTCTATTCTGGTGTCCATGGGAGTCTGGGCGTTCTTCTTCGTTCCTGAAACCAAGGGTAAGTTGTCATTGAAACTATCCGTCTTTTGTTGCTTGATCTTTCTTCACGATACTGACTACTTGCTTGCTTTAGGTGTCATGCTGGAGCAAATGGACGCGCTTTTCGCCAAGTCGACCGTCAAGGTCGTCTGGGCCCAGATAAGGGGCAGGCCTGTCCTCACCGACGGTACCGTCGCGACGACTGGGGCACGGGATAGCAAGGAGGCGATGGTGGAGGAGGTTGAGAGCAAGGGCTTGTAATGTCGCCTGGGTCTCTTGGATAGCAGTGGCTTTGGTAGCTAAGTATATGTACGTCTTTGGGAGGAACTATGTGTTTTTGTATAACGAGGCATGCCATTTAGCTGAATGTTTTGGATTAGCAAATTTCATTAATATATCATCTTACATAACACAGACTGGCTAAGCCGCTAATGAATTGTTTACTTACAGTGAGCACCCGCCCGGCCGCATCGTACGCATTCTATGCATCAAGCGACGAGACGACCATCCTAACAAGGTGGCTTGTAACTCTTCCACGATAGCGGAGAATGACAAGGTGCGGCGTCAATATGGTACACCATAAATCATATGCCTGTTGAGTTGCACCTGAACCAGGACGGCCAAACATCACTGAGAAACTTTTCGATTGAGAGCCACATAATTAGATTTGAATTTTCGAGTTTTGCGTTCATTCTATAATCCATTAAGCCCCTGGAACCAGTGTCACCCACCACCCGAATAGCAAAGAACACCCCCATCCCCAACCATTTGTTATGACATTCTAAGTAGAAACAGTTTGGAGAACCAAAACAAACCAAGGAAATACCACCAAACCCCGCCCCTTTTTTGTTTATCTTGGAAACCGTTCATCATGAGCATGGCGCGCATCATATCATTTCATGAGGATCGTGTGAGTGCGGTACGGCTAAGGGAAGTGCGGAAGAAAGGAGAAAAAGAAGAAAAGACGACCAAAAAGGGCTCTCTCTCTTTAGATGGCGAGAGCGGCGAGAGCGAAGGCAGCCAGGGCACCGACCGACCCGGCGACGGTGGAGGAGGCGCCGGCGGTGGCGACGGGCTGCTTGGGGCTCACGCCCGAGGTGCTGTAGTTGCCGCCGGCCTGGACGATGGGCGTGGTGCCGACGGGGCTGCTGCCGTAGGTGCCGGTGGGGTAGCTGCTCACGCTGGCGGTGGCGGGGGCCGGGGCCGACTCGGCCGCGTAGCTGGAAGAGGCGACGGGGGTCTCTTCCTCGCAGACGGAGGAAGACTCTCGGGTAGACAGAGGAGGTGCTCATGGCCTCGGTGGTCGAGGTCGCGTAAACGACGGGGGTCGACGACTCGGTGGTGCACTCGCTCGTCGTCGGGGTCGACATGGGGGCCGGGGTCGAGGTGGCTTCCTCCTCGGTGCAGGTCGTGTCCTTGGCCTCGGCCGGGGCGGGAGCCGGGCTCGACTCGGGGGCGGCGGACATGGCGGCGGCGGGAGCGCCCATGGCCTTGGCGCAGAAGGCCTTGAGGGCGGGGACGACTTGGGCTATAGTGAGGAAAGCACGCTCTGGTCAGTCATCTGAATGGAATGCATGTATACTCGGAAGGAATGCTTGGGTAGGGAAAGGGGCTTAGTTGGTTGGATACGTGAGCAAAAGACAGTAGCTGTGGATACGTACAGACGGCGACATCGGCACCGCACTTGTCCATGACGCAGCTGGTGCCGGCGCTCTGGATGGCGGAAATGTCGTTGCAAATGCACTTGTAGTCGGTCATCTGGCAGCTCGTGGTGGCGATGGCGCTCTGCAGGCAGGGCATGGCACAGGTCGGGATGCTTGAGAGGTCCTGGGCCGAGGCGAAGGCGAAGAGGGCGGCGGCGGTGAAAGCGTACTTCATTTTGGCGGTAGTGGTGGGTTGAATGCTTAGTTGGTTGGGATGGGTTGAGGTGGTTGATGCTATTAGGCGTTGATTGGGATGTGAAAGAACACGAAGAGAGATGTATTGGACAAGATTGAATGAAGAAGGTGTATTAAGTAAAATGGTAAGTGGAAGAAGTAATGGCTCTGCTGTTGCTGTTGTTGGAAAAGGGGCTTAAGTGAGTGACTGTGGTTGGTGAGTAGAAAGAAATAGACGGATAGGGGAGGGAAACCGACGCCTTAAGTAAAGATCTTACCGGGCTCGCCTAAGCACTAGAAGGGAGATATTGATCTTGTCGGTACTGCATCTTGCCACCTCCGGATCCGCCCCAGCAAACATCCAGGAGATTTCCCCAATGAACAGGGCAGCCACGAGGCGCCTCCTGAACGGTGCCATGCCTGAGGCAGTGGGAGGTCAAAGATAGTTTCCTACGAGTACATCTGAGGGTCTACATGGTGGAGTGGCAGGGAAGTGGCGATCTTCCAACAGTCGGGTCTTCTCGGATGAACGAGTTCTTTGGCAGAGGCTCGTATAGGGGCATTCCTGTCTGGAAGCAGCCCATGTCAAATCTGGGGTAAAGCTCAACTGGGTGGTCTAGTCGCTCACTTGGTGATACGTGGCGCTGATCATGGCGTCCATGGGTCTCGATCGTCACATGCTTGCATGGTCCCAAGCCGGAAACATCGGTGGAGATGCCGCCGCCCGGCTGGCATCATCGAAGCATACGGTCTCCGATGTCTTCTTGCGGGTTCCTATCTGTTGCACGCTAATACAAACAACTTATCACTGCATTGGGAAACAACTGTCGTGTATGTTGCCCGGAGTTTGACATACTACAATCAAGTAAGTTCGGCTGAACTGACACCCCAGTCCATGACAACTTGGCAAACACTTGGAGATCAGGGTCCAATATCGCGAAAACTAAAGTAAGGGGAGAAAAGGCATCGCAAGCCAAGTCCCGAAAACATATTTCCCTACAAACCATAACCCCTGAACTAACTCGCTTTCTGCAACAGCCCTGGAATTTGAGTTCGACCCGGCCCGGCCGCAGGTGCCTGAGCCCCTAATAAGGCTTATTTCTCATCCCTAGCCAATTACCAACCCATCTTGCTTCCACACGTTGTTCTAGCGCCACAGCCACTTGAACACAAGCAATCTGGGCATGGATGTTTCATCCCATTGCCGTTCAAAGAGGAGCCAAGAGGCGACGCCCTGGATGGGTTGCCATCATATCCTTTTGTTCCATGACCAGATCTCAAAATTATCATCATTCTGACCGTTCCATCTTTTATCAACCGTAATAGAACCTAATTGAAATCCCTAAGACTCGGATCGTTCTATTGCTCTGCCTACTATCAAAGAAACGATATCTCTTTGGGGAGGTTAGCTTCGTCCCCTGTTCCGCTCGAAAGATCGTCCAGGAAAGCACGTCAAACTTGACTTTGCTGTCGGCGATGACCTCCTTCGAGCCGAAGACGACAATGAAGACACGAAAGGTACCGTGCATCTCAGATGTGCTGTGTCGAATATCCAGCCTGGATTGAAATCTTTGTTTCTAGCGAAGGTCAGGCTGAACAAAGAAAACGTCTGACGATGGAACCAAGACCAAGACATTATATGGTCGAACAAAATAGCAATATGCTTTCAGCCATGCATAGACTTTTGTTCTGTCGTGAACATTGCCAGAGTGACCGCAAGCCTTTAGCGTTCCGTGTAACGAAACATCAATCGCCAACAACGGCGACGGGGACGCGAGCACCACCCAAGGAAGGCAGCGACGAGGCGAACGTCCATTATCCAATTGCTACAAATGAATAAGTCTCAAGTAGCTGAAGCCGTGCGACACTACTTCACCAAAGGAGGCGAGTACGTGCATGAAGGCTTCATCAGCGGAGGCGCGTACGGTAGCGTCCATAAGCTGCGGCGACAGGTTCCCTCCTACAGAACCCCGCTGTCGGACTCTTCGTCGTCACAAGAATGGCACAGAGAACGGGTCGCCGTGAAATTGATCTTGGGGTATCCGGAGTACGATGAAGTCTCGGACGAGGATATCGGGGAGGCGGAAGCACTGGATGTGGGTAACGCTGACACCAAATTGGGAGAGAAAAGACAAGGGGCGCCCACCCAAGAAACCCCATGCTGACTAGAGTGTTATTATTCGGAGTAGTAGAAGTGGTCCAAGGCCCTCCACGTCGTCCGGCTGCTTGGCTCTGAGAAGTTTGAAGACGACAAACCTTTGTATGGTGTCAAGGAGTACATCGTCATGGAGTATCTTGAGGGTGGGACGATTGCTGAGTTCAAGTCCCGTGTGGCGGCTTGGGGCAAGCCTTTACCTAACCGAATGCTATGGAGGATATTCCGATGCTGTGAGTGTCTTCACCGGCGTGTTTTGATCTGTCTACTGGCTGACTTCCGGTCTCTCGTATCGCAGTTACTAGAATCATGATGGCCATGCTGTATTCAGAATGGCTGAGCAACGGCGAGGTGCGGCTGGAGGAGATGGAGGACGGACCACGCCCCGATTTCATCCTCTGGAACTCCGATTTACATTCGGGAAACTGTACGTTCGTAAGCCACGCAGTGACATCATGGAACTACTTAACGTAGTTGCTGATTGTCGTTTTATGCTGTAGTAATGTTTGATCAGTTCAATGATCTCGCGGAGGAGTGGGAGCACCGCATTGTCCCGATTCTCAAGATGATCGACCTCGGAGCGGTCACGGAGAAACCAACAGAGACGTAAGTCATGGCCCCCCTCTCTTCGAGGGGTACCTATAGACACTACGTCCCTTTCGGCTGACAAATTTGAGTAGATATGAAGAATGGTACACGGTTATCGAGTCAATCACAACTAACTTCGGTTGGGTAATCATCCCCAAGCCCTTCCTTAAAGAGGACCCAAAATCAGCTAACCATCTCGCCTATTCTGTCTTCAGCAAATGACAGCTCTGATAGATTCCGGAGACCGAACCGCGGGGCCGCCGTTCGACCCGCTGCTCAAAGAGCTAGCCGACGCGTGCATCGACGGCATCAACACGGCCAAGGGCTGGACCTTCGAGGAGTTCGAAGCCAAGGTCCGGGAGGGCGTCGGGCGGGATGCGCAGTGGTATGCCAAGGAACTGGGGATCACGGACGAATCGGAGGAGGACGAGTACATCGTGGCCGTAGTTCGAGAACTCTTCTGCGACGCCGTTGCCATTACGCCGGAAAAGGGGGCGCAGGTGCCTTCGCCTCCCGACTCACCAACGGAAGGAGAGGAAGGCTTGGGCGGCAGCAGCACTGCAGTGCGGGATGACGCTGCCATGAGGGTGATGGACCCGGTTCTACTGCGTAGGTATCGCATGTGCTTACTTTTGGCTGCTGCTCGTGGCCGTATGCAGATGCGAATGCAGAGGCCAAGGAACGAGTCATGATCAAGGACACTACATATGTCGAGCTCATATATCTTCTGAAAACGGTCTAGAACTACCTTCTATACACCGAAATGGCATTATATAAGCCAACCCACCTCTTTCCCCCGTTCCTACTTCTCATACTCACTCATCAACCCCGTCTCCCCATTCTCCTTCACCCCCTTCGGAAAGGCCTCGCCCAAGTGACTCGTATGCGCCCAAGGCTTCAACCCCATCTCCTCGCGAATGACACTCTCGAAACACCCACTCCAGCCCAACCGCGGCCATTTCCCGACCACAGCATCCCGCGTGCGCGCATGCACCAAGCCCGGACGCAATCCCATGTTGTCGTACACGGTGGCCAGCTGCACGACCTGTCCCAGCAGCGAGATAGTCCCCTCGGTGCCGAGATCCTGGTGACGGATAATGGCCTCGGCGACGGCCTCGGCCTGGGGCCGGGCCGCCGAGCTCTCTGAACCCAGCACCGGGAACGCCCAGGAGGTCAGCAGATTCATGGCGTGGAAGCCGCCCCAGAACTCAAAGGAGAGCCGCGTGCACCGCAAGTTGTGCTGCGAGGTGCCGATGTCGTGCAGGAGCGCCGTGAGGGCCCAGGTGGAGAGCGAGAAGGACTCGAAGTGCTCCGGGAACTGATCCTTGAGGATGCAGTAGCCTATGCCGCGATAATGACGATAAGAAATGAGAAACGTGGAGAAAAATGTGAACATAGGGTAGTGAGTACTCACCAAAATTATATACACGCATGGAATGATTAAAAGTCGGCTCCGGAAGCTCTCGCCTCACATATTCTTGTACTTTGGCCACGAGTGGATCGTCGTCCGGGAAGGGGATGTCCTCCGCCAAGATGGGGGCCGGTTCGTGGAGGAACGGCTTGTCGCCGAAAATGGCGTTGGCGTCTACCGGCACAGCGGTCCAGCCATGAGCAGCAGTAGCAGCAGCAGCAGCAGCAGTGGTCGACATGGTTGTTGATTGAATAATACAGATAGGATCAAGATGGAGAGACGTGCGCAGGGTGATTGTGACTTTCTGAATTGGAAACTGCGGTACTATTTAGACGAAGCATGTCATACCTGGGTTGCAGTCGATTGAACCCCCGAGAACGGGTTTCCTCATGCAACCATAGTGGCGTACCTACGCCACTACATGGTGATTTGCGATCAAGTTCCCAACATAGCATATTAGCGGCACGTGAGGCTCCGAATTAGGGTTTCTCAGCTGTTTCTTTCTTGACGAAGCCCGAACGTCATGCTACAAATCCCGGGTCGACCGTGGCTTACACATGTCTCCATGTCGCCAGCCAGTTAGCTTCCGTCACTTGAGCCACCGGTATGGTTTGCTTATATAAGCGTAGCAGAGCGCATCTCCGTCTTGCGTCACACCACAGCTACCGCAGCGGATACCGGCGTTAAACGGGACTCATTGTATCATGGATCGGCTAGATCTCTAAGTAGTGCTCCAATGCATCAAACACCGACTGCAAATACCGGCCATCGGCCAGAAGCCGAGACTTAGAGCTACTTTGACTGTATGGGGTATATTAATCTGGCCCGAAGCCGGATCGGCAGTTTCCGATTCACCAGAGATATATCTCTGGCTTTTGGGGCAAATAAACAAACTCGGGTATCAAAATCTGAATCGGCTTGGTTAGCAAGAGGAAAGAAGCAGATCGCCATCAAATAGACTTACCTGATCTCGTACGAGCCTGCCCTCGTCATGTAGCGCACCCATTTGACGCTAGAATAATTACTCTTCTCGAACACCTTGAGGTATCTGACCAGTAGGCCGGAGCTGGTAAACATCAGGAGACTGAAGTTCATGCTCAGCGGAGGTCGCGACCAAGCCTTCTGGTTGGTCATGCTGGTGAGCTCGGCCTCGGCGCTCAACACGTATTCGCTCTGGCCAGTGAACCTGCCAATCTTCCACACAATGTTGTTTTCGCTGGGCTCGTACTTGGCCTTGCCCTGGGTGCATCGTTCGGTGATACGGGCGGTGTTGAGTGGGGTCGGGATCTTCACAACCACGTTGGTTGCGAACAGCTTGCTGCCGAAGTTGGCCTTGACGCCGATGCTGAACTCGACTTTGGTCTTGCCAACCTCGTTAACAATGGCGTGTACCTTGAAGGGGAGATTGACGTTCTCGGTGGCTCGGTAGCGCATAAGCTCGAATTCGCCGTCGGGAGGGACGAAGGAGATGATTCTGTCGGTGTCGAACTTGCCCAGCTTGACGCATTGGTGGAATTGGCAATCCTCCAGCGTCACACTTCCAGCAGCAGCCTTGGTAGCCTTAGTCCCCAACCTGTTCCCGCTGGGCAGCGATTGCAAACCGTCGTGGTCGAGGAGCAGTCGGTCGTTCAGGCCGAACTTGCATTCAGGGGTGCCGGACAGATATGCGCGCATGATGATCTGACCCGTAACGTCGGCCCGTAGTACAGTGCCCGTAGCCGACATGAGCAAGTTGACGTCTTCGATGACGTCCACAAATGCCTCGTTCTTGCGGTACTTGACATCCGCCTTGCGCCACGACAGGGCGCCTGTCGCCTGCATTGTAATCTTGGCCGAATCTTCGGGAGCGCGTTCCGACTTGACGCCTTCGGTGGTGATGTACATCTTGAGGGTGTCGGTCTCGGTGTTCTGGGGGTATCCGAAATCGATGATCTCGTCGAGCAGCTCGTAGACGAGGACGAAGTTGTTCTTGACGGCCTCCTCGTCGAACTTGCCAAAGTAGCCCCGGCCCAGCTGGATGAGCCGGTAGAGGAACTCGAAGACGAGGGCGGCATTGGCGTTGCTCTTGGTGATGGCCACCAGGTAGATGTTCTCGTGCTTCACATGGCTGAAGGTGGTGCTGCCGAGCGTCAGGATGGGCGAGCGGACCTGCGGGTTCGAGATGACCTGGATGCGGAAGACGTCGGCGAGGCGGGGGCGGCAGTCGTTCCGGAACGCGCGAAAGATGAGGTTCTCGCCCTTCTGATTGAAGATCAGAATGCCCGAAAGCATCTTGGCGGAGGGGACCTCGGGACGGAGGGTCGGTGTCCTGGGAGCAACAGCTTTTTGGGATTACTCCGTTTTGGGAAAGTTTTTGGGGGTGTGGTGTTCGGGTTCGGGGCGATGCGTTGCAGCAATGCGATACGTGATACGGATGCACGGGGGACGGAGGTTGAATTGAGCTTAGGGCCCCCTTGCTCTTGGCTGGCCGGCTCTAAAGGGGGGATTTCCTCCACGAATTCCATCCACTGCAGCGCGGTCACAGGCCAATGCTTGATTGGGCGCGCGATGAATAGCGTGGTCCAGTGCAGTGCCTTAGGTAAGGGGCGGGCAAATAATCGGCCTAACCTTTTGGGGATCCCGCCGCTGGCGAGACCACTGTAAAGACAAGGGTGACGGGCAGTGCTCAACTGTCTGGTGCGGGGCACAAAGGATCAATCAATTGAACTGCCCAGAATAACGCGAGAACTTACCAACATCACAGCAACACCACCACTGTCATATACAACAAGTATCAGCTTACATGCGCCGATTATGATGGATCATTCCGTCTCACTCCTACGTGCATCTTGGGCTTCGGTGATCTCTGCCCGTTCCCTATGAAGCCACTATCTACATACAATCTCATAGCTTAGCTATTAGCTTGCACGATCTCAATGTTTAATTGCAACTGACATAACTGTTGCTAAGCGTTATTTCAAGCCTCTTATCAAATCTTAGCAGTTGATCCCTTCACGGTTGGTAATAACAATACGGCATAATGGTGACAGCTACCACCAACGACATGCATATGTCATTTGCAAGAAGCTGCATGCTGGGTAATATATTACATGTATGTATTTGCCTTGCTTCTTTTATTAGATGCGCAGGTGAGGCAGTCCAGTAGGCGTCGGTCCCGATATTGCAGCCGCTTGAGCTCATGAGTTCGATATTACTATATCCGTTGATCCCTGGTACTGGGCTCTGCCAAGCTTCTTGCCGATCAAGATTCACCAATGGCGAGTATCATGTTACTTCAATTCGTGATTCGTGTGCCACATTCCGACTTGTTTAGTTATTATGTTCTGATTATGTGCTCTCCGCAATATGTCCGCACACCTCTTTGACGCCACTTTCGTATACAACCACCCTGTCTGCATAGTTGACGGAGGATTACACAGCATAACAAGAACAATACCTGTCATTCCCCTTACTTCTTGCATCCCAGTGGAACCTCGAACTGAAATAAGAGCAAATTTCCGGAACGTTGTGCCACCCTTTCCGTGATATTGGCTTGACCGTTCGTCCCCCAACTTCTCCGCATGACAGCGACTTCCGTTTCGGGAACTATATGGAGGGTAACTTTCCGAGAATGTCACCATAATGGCCATTGGCCACCGACCCAGGAACCACGCTATATCGTGCCCTACAGATCTGGAGCCGCCTCAAAACAGGATTTGGTTGGCGGGATTATTCGCTACCAAAACCTAGATAGATAATGCCCCCACGTTGATCAGCTGGCCCGACGCCCTGAAGAACCCATACATCTCACGATGCCTTGCTTCCTGCACGTACTGGGTTAGCCCGTTCGGCGCTTGCCTGGCGCTCGAGCGAGTCCGCGGACCGCACTCCGACTAGTTGTGGTTTTCAAGAGGTGCTAAGACTTGGCCATCCCAGAAATCACCCGACAGCATGCGCTATGCCGCCGGAAAGGCATGTGGAGGGCTGTCCCGAGTTGGACCTACGGATGCTGCCAGTGCCACTGATCCCGTCTATCCGATTAGTGATATTTCGCTTCGATTAGTGATTCGCCCTTCCAATTTTATGATAGGATCCACTCGGGATGTAGTTGTATCGATATAAAGGACTCGATGCCCTTCGATGGCTAGATGATAGACCTCACGACAGGCAGGCAGATAGGTAATATTAAGTATACCCATCAAAGCGCCCACCAGACATTCAACGCAATGGCTGCAAAGACTCTCGTCCTTGCTGCTTTGGGCTCTCTAGCTCTCGCAGCCCCCTCGATGGAAACATTGAGGAGCGCCAGAACTGCGGCGCTGCTTGGTAAGATAGCTCTTCCATCTTCCTACCTCCTTATTTCATGCCAGCTAACAGAAACAAACAGGTCACAGTGCGGAGGTCAAGGTTGGTCCGGCTCAACCTGCTGCACCAGTGGCTACACATGCGTAAAGAGCAACGACTACTACTTCCAATGCATTCCTGGCCAAGCCACGACCACTGCTGCCCCTGCCCCTCCCACCACCACCAGCAAGGCATCGAGCACCACCAAGGTGACCACCTCCACCGGCCAAGCTCCTCCGCCCACCACCACCACTGGAGGCAGCGGCACGACCACCGCAGCCCCGGCCCCTGGCGGCAGCGGAACTGCCAGCTACTCCGGCAACCCGTACTCGGGCGTCGCGATGTGGGCCAACCCGTACTACGCGTCCGAGGTCTCGGCCTACGCCGTTCCCACGCTCGGCGCCGTGGCCAACCAGGTCGGCAAGGTGCCCAGCTACATGTGGCTCGACACCCGCTCCAAGGTGCCCCTGATGGCCGACTACCTGGCCCAGATCCGCAAGGAGAACCAAGCCGGCGCGAGCCCGCCCAAGGCCGGACTCTTCGTCGTCTACGATCTCCCCCGACCGCGACTGCGCCGCCGCGGCTTCCAACGGCGAGTTCTCCATCGCTGATGGTGGCGTAGCCAAGTACAAGGAGTACATCGACGCCATTGCAGAGTTGGTCGAGGCGTACCCTGACATCCGCTTGCCCCTTGTCATTGGTAAGTCAACAAGCTCTGCTCTCAACGCTGTCATTGCTTGAGCTAGCCCGTAAGCCAAGGTCAAACCGCTAACAACCGATGACAGAGCCCGATAGCTTGGCCAACATGGTCACCAACACGAACGTCGCCAAGTGCGCCGGCGCCAAGGACGCCTACCACGAGTGCACATTGTACGCCATCAAGAAGCTGAACAAGCCCAACGTGGCCATGTACCTGGACGCCGGGCACGCCGGCTGGCTCGGCTGGCCCGCCAACCTGACGCCCGCGGCGCAGATGTACGCCCAGCTCTACAAGGACGCGGGCAGCCCCGCCTCGCTCCGCGGACTCGCGACCAACATCGCCAACTACAACGCGTGGAGCGTGTCGTCGCCGCCCTCGTACACGCAGGGCAACGCCAACTACGACGAGAAGCACTACATCGAGGCCTTCCAGCCCCTGCTCAAGGCGCAGGGGTGGGACGCCCACTTCATCACCGACACGGGCCGCAGCGGCAAGCAGCCCACCGGCCAGAAGGAGTGGGGCGACTGGTGCAACGCCCTGGGCACGGGCTTCGGGCTGCGGCCCTCGGCCGACACGGGCTCCAGCCTCCTGGACGCCTTTGTTTGGGTCAAGCCCGGCGGCGAGTGCGATGGTACTTCCGACACGACTGCGGCTCGCTACGACTTCCACTGCGGGCTCGAGGACTCGATGAAGCCGGCGCCTGAGGCCGGGACCTGGTTCGAGGCTTACTTCGAGCAGCTGTTCAAGAACGCCAACCCGCCCTTCCAGTAAGCGCGAAGTGTGGTGTATGTATGTGAGGGGCTCGGCTCAGGAAGACAGACAGGAGCGAATCTTTTAGGATTTGGGGATTGAGACCTAGGAAGACGAGGTGGTGCGAGTGTATATACTTCTCCTGTTACATATTGACATCTACTTACATATCTTGATTTCGAAACTTTGAGCTTTTTTTTTGCTAGTACAAAGTGCTGGATGAACCCCATCAAGAACCGTTACATATCAGTGCACGCATACCGAGTCCCTGGTAACCGAATCACCGAACTGGAGACAACTTCCTTGTGGTCACCGGTAAGCTAGTTGGCCAGTCTAAGATCGCCCAAAAAGAAAGCCGGGGGGAATGGTTCGGTTGATAATTGCTAGATACTTGCCTATTCGGTCTGGAGTACCGAAACTATCAAGAAGTTGGGTGCTTTAACGTCTTGAAACAGGCCGTATGCCGGTTCTCTTGGTTGTCCAGGGGGGAGATGACGGCGTGGTTCATTTACTCCAAACATTCGACACCCCGGTTTTCATCTGAACGCTCAAAGCGAGCGTTGCCCTGCTGGCGGAGGCCAATAGGGCCAGAGCTGTAAACATCGGCAGTGTCACGGTTTCAACCGCCTCGACTTGCCATTTTACCAGAATAGACCCCCGGCACTCGGGCCCAGATCCACTTTGGGCGGACATTGAAACGGCGCCAAGATTAAAACCAATTAAACCAAAGGTTCATGGCTGGCGATGGTTACATCTTGATGAGTCGCGGAGCCTCATCACCAGCGCATCCCAAGTGGAGTGTGATGTGATCAGCATGGGATGACTGCGCAATGGCCAAAACGCGATATTAAATAAATACTCGAGGCATGGCATGCCCTGCGACAATTCCCATCATGTTCGTTAGATTCATCTATGAGCCGCTTGTTCTTCTCGCACCTTTCGTTCAACCTTACACATTCGTTTCGTCGGTGACTATTTTCGGTCCCGATCTTCAACTTCAACTTCAACCTTTATACACTCTTTCGCAGCATCAGGATGCCTTCCTCTTCCATTCTTTCAAGCGGCGCCGCCGTCGCCCTCTTCGCCCAAGCGGCGCTCGCCTACACGCAGGTCAACGTGCCCGTCCCCTTCATGACCAAGAACATCGACCCGATCGTGTTCCCCGGCTCCTTCAGCAAGTCGCACCTGCACTCCTTCTTCGGCGCCGACGGCGTGACGGCCAGCACCAACAAGAGCGCCGAGCTGGCCAACTCGTGCACCAACGCCGACAACCCCAACGACCTGTCCATCTACTGGGTGCCCACCTTCCTCTACACCAAGGACGGCGGCAAGTCGTACGAGCCCATGCCCCTCTCGCGCTTCAGCGCCTACTACAACCTGGGCGAGACCCCGGCCGAGGTGCCCTTCCCGCAGGACCTCAAGATGGTGGCCGGCAAGGCCGAGGGCACCAAGCCCGCCGACATGCCGGCCGAGGCCAAGATCGAGTGGGTGTGCGAGGGCATGAAGAACCCGCCCCCTCCGGACAAGAACGGCTTCCCCAGCAAGACGTGCGACACGCACATCCAGACCCTGCTCTACTTCCCGCAGTGCGTCAACGAGGCCACGCTCGAGACGGCCTACAAGGACCGCGCCAACGGCACGCCCAACTGGTGCCCCACCGGCATGAAGAGCATGCCCCAGCTGCGGTTCAGCATCCGGTACGACGCGCGCAAGGCCCTGCCCAACGGCTGGGACGGCGTGGCTCCCTTCAAGCAGGCGTGCGGTGACAACATCTACTGCTCCCACGGCGATTTCATTAATGGCTGGACTCCCACTGCTGCTAAGAACATGGTCGCGACGACCAGCGAGAAATACCACTTCCTGGCTGTCGATGGCGACAAGGGCAAGGCTGGCGACAAGCAGACGTGCAAGCAAAAGGATGCTGATCCCAGCCACGGTACGTCCGACTTTGCTGAGAGCGTCAAGCTCATGGGCAAGCGGTCTATCGAGTCGGTTGGCTGGGAGTCGCGCAGCCGATTCCTCAAGATCTAAATTCCTTAGTTTTGGCCATCTTTCCCGATGCTGAGTACTGCCACTGGGGCAGACGTTTTCTGTAAATACTTCTTTTTTGAGCTGGTGTTAGAAGCTAGCGGTTCATGAATCTACAATACACTTGTACAAACACATCAGTCGTGCAGATTCCCCAATTTCGTGATGTCTTCCGTGTCGAGTGCCTATTCGAAGGCAACGCCAGACCGCCTTCGCAGCTTCTAGAATGTGGACTGTATTCGGCTTTAATGGCATGATGGAGAAAAGAGTGGAGGGGAACGATAGTTGAGGCGAATGGCTCGCTTTGTCGCTTTGTAAGTTCATTTTTGGTAAACGGGCACGACCCCGAGTCTGGCCCGAGGACCTCAATTCCGTTCCCCCACAGCGCAGCTTCTGGCGGCTTCTAACGCCTGTCAACCTGCTCAAGACCTGACATGGAATCAAACCTTTGCGAGGTGTGCTTTCTTCGCCGTTCTAGGACATACCCTTGATGCAATAACCTGGAGGACATACGATATTATCCGAAATGCAATTGGCCCGGTACCTGGATGGCGTGCTAGTCTTAGCCCCAAAAAGAGTGCGGGCGGATGCGGAAATATTTCCACCTTGGGCAGTGCCTGTTCCTGATGGAGATGGAGAATTCGTGATTGGTAATCGCTAACGATTGCTAATCATTGGGGTGAAAGTTCGCCTTTAGCGCCACCGCCTGTCTGCAAAGCTAGCAACGGCCCGCAACCTACGTACAGCACGTTGCACGCTATTTTGGGCATACGCAATGCAAATGCAGGTGGCAGCAATGCGTTGTAAGCCGTATGATTCTTTCTAGCTTATTAATCTGTTCTCCGAGTGGATGATCTTGATTAATGCCGACGGGATGGTACTACCTAATATGGCCTGGATATAAAGTCGGAGAGATTGCCACGAGTTGAAGGGGGTTTCGATTCCTACTCGGCAGTTTATCTGGTTTTGCTACGATAGACCAACAACAAGTCATATAACAGACTGCTACTGCTTCATTGTTGTTAGCGTTTCGTTTCTGAGTTTATTTGAAGTACCCAGTAACACTATCACCACACCTACACCATGTCGAACGAGGCCATCGACAACGTCGCCGCCGAGGGCATCTCCTACTTCACCCCGGCCCAGGTCCCTCCCTCTGGCACCGGCGTCGCCTCCAAGATCGAAGGCCAGCCCCTGCCCAAGCTCTTCACCCCGCTCAAGCTGCGCGGCGTCACCTTCCCCAACCGCATCTTCCTGTCGCCGCTGTGCCAGTACTCGGCCAAGAACGGCTACGCCAACGACTGGCACCTGACCCACCTGGGCGGCATCATCCAGCGCGGCCCCGGCCTGGCCATCGTCGAGGCTACCGCCGTGCAGGCCAACGGCCGCATCACCCCGCAGGATGTCGGCCTCTGGGAGGATGGGCAGATCGAGCCCCTGAAGCGCATCGTTGAGTTCGCCCACGGCCAGTCCCAGAAAATCGCCATCCAGCTCGCCCACGCCGGCCGCAAGGCCACCTGCGTCGCCCCCTGGCTCGACCTCAACGGCGTCGCGACCAAGGAGGTCGGCGGCTGGCCCGAGGACGTCGTCGCCCCCTCCGCGGTCGCCTGGCTCGACGGCGTCAACCCGACCCCGCGCGCCCTGTCCGTCGAGGAGATCGAGCAGTTCAAGAAGGACTTCGTCGCGGCCGCCAAGCGCGCCGTCGCCGCCGGCTTCGACGTCATCGAGATCCACAGCGCCCACGGCTACCTGCTGCAAGAGTTCCTGAGCCCCGTCAGCAACAAGCGCACCGACCACTACGGCGGCTCGTTCGAGAACCGCGTGCGTCTCCTGCTCGAGCTGACGGAGCAGGTCCGCGCTGCTATCCCTGAGGACATGCCGCTGTTCGTGCGCATTAGCGCGTCCGACTGGTTCGAGTTCGCCGAGGAGGGCAGCGAGGCCCGCAAGGAGTTCCACCCCTCCGCCGAGGCGTCCTGGACTGTCGCTCAGTCCGAGAAGCTGGCGCCGCTGCTGGCGGACCGCGGCGTCGATCTGCTCGATATCTCGAGTGGTGGTGCGCACCCCAAGGCTGCGGCGCCCATTAAGCCCGGCCCCGGATACCAGTCGCACTTCTCCCAGGCTATCAAGAAGTCGCTGGGCGACGATACCCGCATGGCCGTCTCGGCTGTCGGCGGCATCAACAATGGGCCCCTTGCCGAGCAGCTGCTGCAGTCTGGTCTCGATGTCGTCATGGCTGGTCGCTGGTTCCAGAAGAACCCTGGTCTGGTCTACACCCTCGCCGACGAGCTCGAGACGGATGTCAAGATGGCGAACCAGATCGGCTGGGGCTTTGGCGGCCGCGGCAAGGCTCGGCAGAAGAAGCTGTAAAGGGGATGTCGAAAGATAGAGAGAAGAGGCATGTTTTCCTGCATATAGTGTCGCCCAAGCGTGTGTTTACATAGACATAGAGAACTCTGCATATGATGGAGCTGGTGGTGTTTATTCATGATCAATATTATCATTTACGTTTTGACATCTCAACGATCTACCCTCTCAACTGCATTTGATCTAGCCTTCTATCGCAGAATTTCCTAGAACAGTATGGGTTTGATATATAGGTCTTGGCCAGAACCTTAGTAGATCCGTAACGTCAAAAGGGGTGACTGGTTCCAATACTGTTGCCTCATTGAGTCTACGTAATATAAGTACATGTATTATACAAATACTTTCTAGTACAACTTCTCTTGATACTGCCCCAAAGCTATCCTTGGGTACAACATTCAGTCTTCGCCGACTCTCTATTACTTTTTCGGTACGAGTACACTTCTTGTTACAAGTACAAGCCTATTGACATCAAAAGGGGTTCATTATCGTATTCAACAACGAGATAGCTTTGTACTCGTTGTTACGACTCGATATCCGCTTTGATGTGACAAGTGAAACACGATGAAAGGGGGCTGCCGTTTTCAGCCTCACGAAACTCCTCTTTATACCTGGATACCTAAGCTAATATAACTAACTAGCAGCACGCAGCATCCATCGTCATTCCTGGGTGGGACACTACACGACCGCAACTACGTGAATAAGAAGACAGAATAAACAAGCAAGCACTGACAATGGCCAACGCCAACGCTCCGACAGAACTCTCCCGCAAGTTCGCGGCGAAGTTCGGCGCCGAGTACGCCAACCTCTTCACCCCCAGCGAGATAGTCGACCTTGTCCTCGAGTGGGGGGTAGCCTGGCACAAGATCCGTACCAGAAACATATGTACCCTCGTGAGGGACTACCCGGGTAACCAGAGTTGGTTCAAGAATGAGTATGTCACTGAAGGGTACCTGAAACTGGTGGAGGATTTCAATATCGTGGCCCACTCGTACGACCTGCGAGGAGACATGATGCTAATACCGATAAACCTCCACTTCAACAAATACGGCCAGCCTGCGCTCCAGGCACTTTTTGAAAGCCTGTATTTCATATCCGACAAAGATCTTTTTGATCTGTGTAAGTACAATATTTCCCTTTTTTCTTTTTTCAAGAGGTGACATTGTGTGCTGACGTGCATTTACACAGACCGCTTCACGCAGGACAAGTCGGAAGTAACAGGCCGGCCAACCGAGGCCGCCAAGCTCTTCTGCTACATGGCGAACTACCTGGAAGAGTACTTCAGCTGGCGGGAAGACGTGCGCGCCCTGCTGGCCGCCTACACGCTGGGCCAGGGCGTGCGGTTCGAGCTGCAAGCGCTAGACGGGCAGATCCAGGCCGCCATCGAGGTCATCAAACGGGCCGTCGCCGAGCGGAGAGCGCGAGGCCCCGGCGCGGGCCCCAGCGGCATGCAGGTCCCCTGGCACTGGAGCAACCTGCGCAACTCCATCAAGAACGTGAACCAGGAGGTCATGGACCTCACCGTCCGCCACAAGTTCGTCGACATCATCCGCCAGATTCGCCGCGGCACCATCCAGAGCATGGTCAAGGTCACGGCCGGGTTCCCGACCAAGTCCGAGGTGGACATGCAGCAGGCTCCCAAGATTCCCTCGTTGATGGGCGCTGCTGCCTCATCTTCATCGGCAGCTTCAGGCAGCGGGACCCAGGCGGGGCCATCCACCGCCGGCAACGCCCAGCCGAAACCCCCAGCAGCTCCGGCCAAAGGCGGCGGTTCCAAAATGGTGCTTTCCTGGGGAAACAAAAAGAAGAACACCAACACCAACACCAACACCCCCAAGCAAGCACCACCGGCCCAAACCAGTCGACCCCTGGTCCGAGCAGCAGTGGCCCCAAAGAGACGTCAAACAAGGGCCCCCGAAAAACCCCTGGAATAAGAAAGACAACATGCTCGGCGGCGCGGGCCCGGGACGGCGAAGAAAGATCCCCGGCGAGGGCGAGCTCAGGCGTGCTCATTGGTCCGAGGACCTGGATGCGCAGGACTATTAGGACATGGCCTTTAAGAAACGGAGGACTTCGGGAGATTAGGAGACTAGAAACGGAGAGAGGTCCGGGAGTGGATATTGGTGGTATATACGGAGTTTCCACATGTATAGTAGAAGTTCCAGGCGGGCTTGGTTTAGATGGGGAGGATATCTTTCAGTTCTTGATTTGATCCTGATAGTATTGCTATTAATAAATACATTTGTAGTGTATAGCTTGACTATCAAGTACTCAGGTGACATGTGTTGACTGCTGTTGAAATACGTTAAGCGAACATAGAAAGGGGGCAAAAGGAATGAGCATGGAGAGAGTCAAAGCTTCATGTCTGTAATCATACTCTATAAAGGAATAATAGGGACAGAGTGCGTCATCCTGGCCGTAGCAAATCTATCAGTTCTAAATATAGGACTCATACATCCTATAAAAATAGTGGCTGAATGCAAGCGGGCTGCCCTTTGTGTTTTGAATTCCTGTGCTCAGGGGTGGGCGAGTAAGGCACCCGGGAGGCTGGAACCTCTCAAATAGTCGGGACCTTAGAGTTAAATTCAAACAGAGTTTGCGCTTCCTAGTAATATACTGAAGTTAAGCATGCCATCTAATAATAGGAGATTGCAGTCTTCTCGATCTTCCATGAACAGACATGAGCACATATCTCTGACCCATGCATAGCAACTTCATTTGTACCAAAAATTTACCTTTGCCATATGTTGTACAAGTGCTTATAGCAGTTGACTGGCCTACACTCAAGCATGCAAATACATTCAACACTGTCTATATATACACCATTGAGTTTAACCACCAAAGGATTCACATAATACTCATCACTCAGTTCGTAATTTCAAATTCAGACCACACGTCATGAACTTCATAAAATGCATGACCTGTGTAAAACAGTATTCGCTTTCACACATAAACCACATCTTTCACTGAGGTGACCCATGGGACATTATGAATGCACTCCTGGTTCCACTCATAAAGAATGGTAACCTCAGTGTTTATACAACGCCTGTTTTGTCGTCCTTCTACCAGCTTTGGAAACGATTACAATCAACAATCTCGGGCTGTACAGCCACCTATATACCAGTGTGCTTCAGTTTAGTCAACGCTGCGTCTCCGTGCAAACCACTCAAGCGAGACAATCTCAGCTATTAAATGATTTTATTACGACCCGGATCCGTTTTATTTTGTAATCCAAGCACAAGAACTGTTTATTCCAGAAGTAAACACCAACCTTACCAAGTATTGTTGAAACCTTCGCATCGACTCAACCGGAGAAAGCTATCTCCAGAACAATCGTCCAGGACCCATCCACGCATTTAAAAGAACCGACCCGTTCACTCATTCCAGAGTAACAATCGAGCGAGTACGTTCATTATCGCCCAACAAACAACTTCCAATCTGCATCTGTTCTCAAGAACACAATTCAGACACCATCTCCAACGCAAGAATCGCCAAAGAAACATCAAACACTATGGCAACCAACAACGCCTTTGTCAGAGAACTTATCGAGAACACCATTGAGGCCAAGACGGCCTACAGCCCCGACTGGCAAGACTACGCGGCCACGTACAACATCCGCCTCCCCTACACCCCCTAACCGTCGTGCTGCCCAAGACCGCCGAGCAAGTGTCTGCCGCAGTCGCCAGCGCAGCCCGCCACGGCCTCCAAGTCCAAGCCCGCTGCGGCGGCCACTCGTACACCTCGTTCAGCCACGGCGGCCGCGACGGCGCCATCTCCAGGACGTGCAGGTCTGCCGCGAGCACGAGGACGAGGGTTTCGGCTGTACGGTCGCGCGGGTCGGCGGCGGCGTCCGGCTCGGGAACCTGGCCCTGCGCCTCTTCAACCAGGGAGACAGAGCCCTTGCCCACGGCACCTGTCCCAGTGTTGGTATCGGCGGCCATTTTACGCATGGCGGTTATGGTCACTGCTCGCGCGCCTGGGGCCTCGCCATGGACCAGATTGTGGGTATGGATATCGTCCTCGCGGACGGGCGCCTGGTCCACGCCGACGAGGGCGAGAACGAGGATCTGTTCTATGCGAGCAGGGGCGCGGCCGAGTCGTTTGGCATCGTGGTGAACTTTTACCTGGAGACGCGGCAAGCGCCTAAGAAGGTCGTCCGTTGGACGTTCGAGTTTGGAGACCTGATTGGTGATGCCGGGGTCCAAGGCGCGGTGACCGCCATGCTGAAGCTGCAGGATCTCATGCAGGATGGCGCCGTGGTGGACCGGTACCTCAGTTTCGGCGTGAACCTCGGAAAGCGGCGGTTCGGCCTGAGCGGCGTTTACCTGGGCCCTCAGGAGACCTTTACTGAGAAGATTCGGCCTGCGCTGCTTCGATGCTTCCCCAAGGCACCAGAGGGGGGCGGGGAGTTTGGGGTGCTGGAGTGGCTCGAGAACCTCGAGTCGCAGTCTGGAGGCGACCCGTTGGCGACTCCCTTGGCGTATAAGGGGCGCAGCAACTTCTTCGCCAAGAGCGTGATGGTGCCCGAGCCTGGACTGTCGGCTGCTGCGCTGACGAGCTACTTTGAGCATATTGCGTCGGTATCTGCGCCCAAGACCCAGGCCGAGAAGCAGGAAGATGGAAAGAAGGAAACGAAGGAGGATGACCAACAACAACAACAAGAAGAAGAAGTCGGCTGGTTCATCATCATCGACCTCTACGGCGGCGCCGATAGCCAAATCAACAAGCCCAGCCGCCACGGGGACGCGGCCTATCCGCACCGGTCCTGCCTGTGGGTGGCGCAGCATTACGCCTTCTTCGACGAGAAGAAGCCGTTCCCCACGTCGGGCCTCGCGTTCGTCGAGGGGCTCAACGAGGCCATGATCCGGCACATGGACGGCCGTTGCGCGGCCTACATCAACTACACCGACTCGAGCCTGTCGCGCGAGCAGGCGCATGCGCTTTACTACGGCGACGAGGTCCTGAGCCGGCTGCGGGCCATTAAGGGGCGGGTGGATCCGGGAAATGTGTTTGCGCACCCGCAGTCTATTTTGTAGTTGGGTTGGGTAGGAGTGTATGGATAGGGGCCTACGATCGATAGGCCAGGAAAAGCCGGATAGTTCAGGAGCAGAATGAGCAAGAGCTATATTTCAGAATGCACAACTAATTACACTGTGATCACTGCACATTTAAGAGATATCAAAAGCTTCACAGAAATATTCTTACACTTGAAAGAATTAGAGTAGAAAGACTTTCTATTAATATAATGAATAACTGTCGTTATGCCGTTAGAATATAGAACTGTAGTCTCGGAATACGTATACTGTAGACACGCTCTGACAGAACAGCCAAATGGGTACAGTGAGTATATGCAGTATACTCACTGGAATGTGCAACACCGAAATGGGATTAGTTTGGTTACATGTCACTCATAAAGCCGGCATTCTGATGTCTTTGATATTTTGTCTTGGGCCCTCAAAGAGGTCACATTTTCTCATGGCAAGTGGCTGCTTGCGGCTAGGAGTGTCAAGAACAAAGACACATGGATGAGCTACATCTCCAAAGCACTGCCAACCACACATCCTTAACTTCTTGGCCTAGATTCATACAATTTCATTGCAGAGACTCTACTTGAGTATTTTGAAAATGGCAAACAACAACCCTGCAAACAACAACCTTAATCCTCCACTTATTGATGTGGTGTTCCGTGCGAATACTTTACGACTGGGCCCCGGATGGCCTGGTCGCCTCCGAGAGGCGTTCAATAAATTTGTTACCGACCTGGAGGCTAACCCCAGTTCGTTCAAGGTAGAGGACCAGAGCAATACCCAGGTGACCGCTGGGGGAAGCGCGGGACGCCCAAACGAGCTTTACGCATCCAGTTTGGCGAAACCTCTCCTCGAAAGGAAAATCGGGCTAGAGGAATACAAAAAGACATCGGACCGGCCATCAGCAGCAACGCCGACGTGAAGACCCTACACGATTACACCATCGAACAGGCCCAGAAGATTCATTCGATCCAGGTCAGAAAACTTTTCACGTATTTACGAGCCGATCACCACGCGAACTACAACATCGGTTATTTCAACAACCCCGTTGCGCCGTTCATACGCGAAGCCAATGTCTTCGCCCATGGGTTCAGCTTGGCCGGCGACGCTCTGGCACTTCAGGGGAAAAGACCCCTCGCAAGGACCACAACAACTGGTAGAGAGAACAAAACCGCCCGCGAGAGTTTCATTGCCATCTACAGAATGGCGCCCGAGGAGGCATTGGAGCTGGGTACGTTGAGACTCCCTCGCCTGAAATCTGCATGCGAAGTGAACGAGCCCCATGGTAACCCTTTTCCATTTCAGTTCGATTGGCGGTACTCCGTGGAGAGAGCTGGGTCGGATCGAACGGTTCCAGCAGGAGTATGCATCAATATATCAATTTTATAGACGGATACTTCAACTGGCGTAATGTCTTCTTAGAGGCGAGTAGGGTGGAGGAACCTGGCGTCAGTCACAACATAGAACGACGTCGAGAGGAATGGTCGATGTTTACTACAGTCATCATGGAGGTAGATCCCCTTTTCGAAGCGTTTCTAGAAGCCGTGTACATCACAGCCCGGGCCCTGCAGAAGAACCCATCATTCGCCAAAACTGTCAACGATAAAGCGGAACTCATTAAAAAGAGAATTGTAGACTTTCTGAAGACCGACAAAATAGTGGAATGGATGACGCTTTCGGAGACAGCGCTTTCACTAGACAACGTGAGGTCGAGTGATTTCGTCCTGGACTACACCAAGTGGGCCGCGGATCCTATCCGGACAGAGCCCCTTGCCGCGTACCGCAACATGCTACCCGCGACGGTGCGCAAGCTCCCGGACAAGAAGGCTACTTGGGACGACGATGTGTTTTACTGTTGGACGGCAACTCCGAAAAGAGCACAGCAGGTTGAGAACATACTGGCTGAGTATAGCCTGAGTATTGGACAATCAATTCCGGCACCGCCACCACCAGCACGAGCACCAGGACCAGGACCAGCACCAGCACTACCACGACGCCCCGCGCCAGGAACAGGACCAGCACCAGCACCACCAGGACGCCCCGCGCCAGCACCAGGACCAGCACCAGCACAACCACGACGCCCCGCGCCAGCACCAGCACCAGCACCAGCACAACCACGACGCCCTGCTGCCCCTGGCACGGTATCGTACGCCCGAGCGGCCAAAAAGAAGCAGGTTGCGCAGAAGCCGTATGACGAGGACGACTCGTTCTTTGATGACAGTAGCGACGGCTACGACGAAGAAGAGACGCCGGTGAACCGCGTGATGAATAGGTACGTTGCTGAAAAACCCCCCAAGCTACATGTCCACACACACACACACACACACACAGCTGTGTATTGGTATAAATCCCACGACTGGCACTGAATTATTTGACTTCTAGTGCGGCTAGCAGCAATAAACGAAGGGCTTTGCATGGGTTCGAATTTCAGCATGGCGCCTCCAAGAGGGAGAGGACTGGTTAGGACGGATGAAACATAATTCTCAGATTCGGTTCTCTCATCAATCTGATTCTACCTCATGTACAATAGTTTACAACCCAACAGTTTTTCCTTGTCACTCGATTTACGTATTATATTAGATTTCTAACGTTAGTTATGTTTTTGAATTAGAGCTTCTGCCGATGCTCTCCCCTAAGTATGTGTCAAGGAATTGCACTGTCACGAGGTGACTTGCCCCGCACCTAGACACCCATAACACCTTAGACATTAGGCCGCAGCTCCTTTCTGGGCAGGATCCTTCAATGCTCTCTCCTCTTGAACGTGACCCAAACTTACCTTTCTTTCGGTATCGTGTCACGATACACTTGCCGTGAGATCAAGGGAAATCAAGATGCTCGTGCTGACGTGGATCTTACTACTTTCTTCTGCTGTCTTCCAGTCCCCCTGCGTCTCAGCTGGAGCAGCTGCGCCCCCACCCCCAGTCGCTGGCGATCTAGCACAAGTCGACGGCCGAATCTGGAAAGCCACTGCTGCATCCGGAAAGTCGGACATCGTCTTCAACTTCCCGCCCAGTCTGGTCTTCCTCCTCGACCAGGCTGATGGCGAATATGTTCTACCAAGCAATGCATCGCACGTTCCTCTCCAAGGCTACGGCCGTGGCTGGATTTTGCCCGAGCTGTCCAACTCCAGCGACTCGGCCTGGATGATTACCGCGAACGGCTCCCTTTCGGTCTACTTTGAACATGGCCAAACCCGAGTCGCCACCAATGCCACCCTGGCGTTCCTGACACGACACCGAGCGCGGCCTTATGCCGATATCCATGGCGATGAATTTTGTCTCACTTTCCCTGGCGCCGATTCCCTCTCTGATGCGCTCGCGGGCTTCTACTGGGGCACCATGTTGCCGTGCGTCATTGAGCGCACAGCCGCCGCCGAGTACCCCATCTCCGAGGGGTATGTTGTCAGTACACTGGCGGACAAGTACCAAGGCACGTATCCCGACGTCGACCATGAGTTCCAAGTGAAGGGGCGGATTGCGTCGGGCAGTTCCTTCGATCTCGCGGTGGTGCGCCGGATGATTGAACTCGATCTCCGCCTGGCCCGCGAAGACCCTTGCCAGCTTTGGCGTGCCCCTTGCTCGCTGCAACCGGATGGCGGCCGCGAGTATCACATACGGCGCAACAGTGAAGATGGCGACACCAATGCCAACATGTTCCTGATCACGGGCAATGTGGAGCTGGTCGAGTCGGTTTGGCTCTACGTCGCCCGCACCAAAGACTTCGAATGGCTTCGTGCCAACATCCCCGGCATAGAAGGAGCTATGCAGCTGGTTGAATCGCATATAGACAACCTGGGGCGCTTATGGTCCGATGTCTATTACGAGGACCAGGTGATGAAGGATGGGCGGGAGACCATGTCATCGGCTCTCGCCGCTAGGTCTTTTGGTCTTCTTGCGCAGCTTGAGCGACTTCTGGGACGTAATGACAGCGCACTGCACTACGAAGGGGTTGCCAAAGTCCTCAATGATACTTTGGCCCAACCACTTCCAGTCGGATACTGGGACCATGAGAACAACCGTTTCGTCGACTGGGTCGACCGATCAGGCATCGTCCACGATCATATCCACCTACTGGCAAATATCCTACCCGTGATGCTTGGTGCCACCGACCCAGCTCAAACCAGTCATGTCACAGACTTGGTGAAACGCGAGATGGACGAATTCCAACGGTTTCCAACTTTTCTGTCCGCCCGAATCGCCAATTACACACGCAGCGAGATTGGGGACGGTGGACCGTACGATCTCTGTGCCGCCGGCCGGTACTGGTGCTGGGACGCGGCATACTGGGGCTGGCGCGGGAGAGGCGACGTGCTGCTCACCCAGCTCGAGACAGTCGCCAAGATGGGCCGCAGTGAAGACTACGTCATGGGAGAGCGTTATGACATGGACTACGTTTATTACATAGACGGAAGCCCATGGCACGGAGCAGCGCATTACTACGAGTATCCCTGTGTCTACGTTTGGGTCATGATTGCAGAGTTCCTAGGCGTTCGCCCAGCGATCGATGCTGATCTCATGGTGGCTCCGCGCTTGGTTGATCCCGCCACAGTCGAGCTCAATCAGTCAGCCTACCAGCTGAGATACGTCTATGGGGAAAACAGCTTCGTGCTAACCAACCTGGCAAGCGCCGCGCGTACCTTCCAGCTCGAACTAAGCGCTCTGTACCACCAGTCTCCTCTCATGGTTCATTTAGACGCAACGGTTCCGGAGAAGCCGCTGGACAGCGCAATCATCCTTGTGCAATCTGGAGCCAGTGTAACAATCACCCCGATACCAACTCCTCATGCCGACGAACTGAGGAAGCTTTGAAGGAGGTGACGGCTTGGGTCAGGCGGCATCGTACTTTCGTCGCGTTCTACGAGGAGCATGTATGGTTCGTGTAGACATGTATGCGAATGGAGAGCTGATCAGCCATCGATGAAAATATGGCCCGACACCGCAACGAAGCTGACGTTTGACAATGCGGACAAGACGAATGGGGCAGGTTCCAACCCTGCTTCAGGTAGCTTACGACACAGCCAATATATATCACGACGCACATGGAACCTTTTGGTCTGACAGGCACTTTGGGTAAGCCGTTTAGCAGCGAATGGGCTGCAGTACCGGCGGCACACTACCCCCCACTATTCATGAATGTGCCCCGAGACCCCGAACACCATGCAACCCTCCAAGAGTCAGATCGTCTCTGCATGGTAAGGGCTCGGGGTCGGGCTCGGACTTTGGCCGGGAAATACAGAAGAAGTGTTTCTGCCTTTCAAGAATCCTGCCAAGGCGGGTACCAATGCAACGCACACACGTTGACGGGACTGAAGCTCGACATGGCTCTATACTTTCGAACGGATATGGTCTGGTCCAGTAGTCTCTTGAATACAACATCGCCACCTCACTCGCACTCAGTCTCGTCAGCCACGATTGACATCTTTTCAACCAGCCTTGTAGGGCTAGCATCACGTCAGCACCATGTTGTGGACACTGCTATCTTCTGATGGACCTGTCGACATTCAGGGGTCATGGCACCTTTCACGAGGTAAACAGCCGTCCTCCTCACGACACTGTGTAAAACGCTTGTTCGAGGATCAAGTGGTTTGAATATTGTCTTTAGGAGCACGAATGAATATCTCATGAACTGTGCTATGAACTCTGGATATCACCCCTTCAGAAGAGAACAGTGGCTGATGCATATCGATTTGCGCAACCTCGGACTCTATCAACATGATATCCATGCGCGGCCAGTGGAAAGATCCTCTAGGTGCAATACGCTTTAGATTCATGACAAAAGATCGTCGCCTGCCCATCAAATGTCGCGAAACACTACCCGAATTTGACGGTGAAACAGTCGACACTCGTTGGCATGCATAGAAGCTTCCGCACTTTCTCTAGCCCAAAGTCAGCAAACATATATGCATACTCATTGGCTCGGTTCACGATGCAGATGCAACATTCACAGCTTGCCAAGCCAATTGCATCGGTGCATTTTGGCGACATGAACACCAACCACATCATGCATATGCATATGCATCCATTTTTGCTAGTAACTGACCGCCCCAGCCGCCTGGAACCATGAGGGGCTGGGTTATTCTCCTAAAGAGATGTGCACGTTGCTGCCGAGATACAGTTGTATTGTGCCAGTTCTGACCCTGTCGACGGCCTCCATCCGACCAAAGCCCGAACACACCGTTGGGGGTGGCTGCGCTGACGATTCAACAGGGGTTCATTTTATGGCACTAATGCAGTGAGATTTGCCCGTGACACTAACGCTCTGTGTGCCACTCTCACATAACCTTGCAGAAGAAGACTTGGCGATTGGCTCGCACTCTCTGCTTTTCCCTCCCGCCGCTTACTTGGGCTGGTGCTTGTGGCCTTCTCCGCATGGCTGGGTCGTCTTACAATATCTCTCATGCTAGAACTCCAGCCAAGATTATCATAACCCACTAGGCACACGAGCCTCAATAGACCGACGTACTGCCATCAGGCAACGTCAACAGTCTCGATGCTGCTGGCTCTCTCTGCTCAACACTGTTAGCGACACTCCAGCCAGATACCGCGACCATACCGAGACATTCTACGATTCTCCGGGCTCCAAGATATGGGAAGTCTTGGCTTGGCAGCAGCCATCTCCGTGACTGAAGTGAATAGCCATGACCGCGAAGGTGGGACACGAAACCAATGACTAATCCACCGACCGGATCATGGTCATGGCGGTTCGGAACCTTAGGCCAGCTGGTATCTTTCTAGCTGAGCCAGTTCCCATCCATATTGCACCCGCAAAGATATTTGACGTTAGCATCAAGCTCAAAGCATCACCAAAGAACCATTCCACAACGGCATTCGGTCCAAAGCCTCGCGAAGACGAGGAATCTCGTCGATCGGCCACTGAACGTTCTCCGGGATCCAGCAGGAGCTCACTCGTACCCAAAAGCAACAGCCCACAGAGTGGTAGTCCCAGCAACCATAGTGATGGGAGCAGCTCGCCAGAGAGGTCGGAGGCGAGCAGTACTCACCAGGTCTCCCAGAAGCGTACGGGTAGAGTGAAGAAGAAACGCGCCAGTAAGCCGAAGGTCAAGACTGGGTAAGCATCCTTCGACTCTTCTTCAATTCGCTGCCACACGCTGATCCGATGCCTTGGAGGACGAGGCCCGTGGCTTTCCCAAGGCCACCCCTTGTCTATGCCGAGGGACTTCATACAGATGCATCAGCTGTAAAAAGAGGCACGTAAAGTGCGACGAGGGCAAACCTGGATGCGCAAAATGCGAAAGCGTCGGCCTTGTGTGTGAAGGCTACGCGCTCCCCAAGGCGCCGAAGCAGACAGTCCCGCCTAGCCGTCAACTGTTACCTCGCGTCACTCAGGCAGGTCTTGTCTCGAAGGCTGCCGCACTGTTACGTTCGACGGCAGATATCCAGCCGAAGCTGCCGATGCAGATCGGCCTCGGGTTCGATGCCAGTGGTGATGATGGCTGGTATATGACTCTGTTTAGAGAGCGCGTTGCCAACGACTTATCGCCAGGCAAAGGCTCAAACTTCTGGATCCGGTCCTCCTTCCGGGACAGCATGACGATGAAAGCTATCAGACATTCCATCCTGGGTATCGGTGCCTACTCTCGGGCTCTTATTGACCTGAAGACCGATTATCCCTGGATCAAGACGGTGGATCGGCCATGGTGGCCTCGTTCGATCCAGAACCGGCATCATCAGGCCGCTCTTGATCACCACATCAAAGCGATATCGTACTTACAGCAGGATATAAAAAGCAACAACGTCGACGACAGGATGGCAATGGCTGCGAACCTGCTCCTCATTGTCTTTGAAAATATGCGGGGAATTACCACGTAGCAGGGAATCTGGTGAGGTCTGGGATCAAAGTCCTGAACCTGATGGGTCAAAGGGGATCGCATGTGTTCAAATGGAAGCCACCGGAGGCGTTTGAATCGAACGAAACTTATGAAGAGTTAGATGAGATGGCTCACATCTTCTCGCGGCATTCCATTGCAACCGTCAATGTGCCATTTCCTCACGGCAAGTCGGCCTATCACCTGCTTCTGAACGACGACACACCCACCTCCGACGACGAAGAGAACTTCCCTGTCAGCTGTCTGAATGAAGACACGACGCCGCGCTCCTGCTTGGAAGCTCGGGCAATATGGGATCGAATCCTTCACTCTCTTGCCGGCTTCTATACCAAGGCCCTGTGGATTAATATTCACCAAGACTTCTGCGTGGACAAGGACGGGTTGGCATGGGAGCAAGCCTTGTACCTTGCCAGGTTACAGGAGTTTGGCCTCGGCCTCAGCACCCTCGTAGCGACCGAGCGAAACGTGAACATGGCGGGCCCCCTGACCTTCCTCACCATCCACCACCTCGTCGCCACCATCTTCACCTCCTGCTGCTTGGACCCATCGGAGACGGCCTACGATAGCTTCGCCTCCGAATTCGACATCCTGCTCTCCCACATACGGTCCTACATCGAGATTTCGTCCCCGTTCAAGGTTGGGTTCACGAACGAGGTCGGCATCCTGCCCCTGCTGGCCTTTGTGGCGGCCAAGTGCCGCGTGCTGCATTTAAGGCAATCGGCCATTGAGCTGCTCATGGACCACGGCTGGCGCGAGGGGCCGTGGGACGGGGGTGAGCTTGGCGCGCGCCATGATCGGACTGATGAATATTGAAGGTCAACAATATTCTCCGGCGGGTCAGGATGCGGGGCTATCGGACCAGCAATACGACTCGTTCGCGGATGCCGCGAGGCTGCCTTCGGCGGATACCAGGTACGCCTGGACCAACATGTTTTGGGACTACGAGGCCCAGGAGATGACTATGGAGTACACGAAGCTCCTGCCGAATATCGACGGTGGGCTCGACACGAAGGTATTGACGGTTTCGGGGTAGTGATTAGACAAGCGTCTTGGTCGGAGGTATCGGTTTATAAGATAAGAGACACACAGTACATAACAAGGTATGGGAATTGTAAAAATAGAAGGGAAAGGAGGGTTCAGAAGTTACCTAATTTTGGGTCGGCCTCGAAGCTGGAAGCTTTCTGGTGTTCTTGACAAAACTTCATGTCGATGATGATCTGGCTGGACATACGCTTCTTTATATACTGGGTACTCTACGTAAATAGGCTCTTTAAGGAATCGCATGTATCTACATATTATACCAGTTTCTGTAGCAATTGCTGATTGCATACTTTCAAACGGGAGTGTCGCATGCATGGGGTTTCTTCCTGTCGAGGACCCTTTTTCTTGGCAGTGCGGCATGACATGCTAAATGATGGGGAATGGCATGCATGCGGGGGAAGCACACCACTGGGCGCGCCCTTAGGTCGACATCCCCAATTGCCGCCTCCTTATGTGCATGCAAGACTACTACTCTGCCAACCACGACTTACTTAAGTAGCAGATATCATGGGGTGATTTGAAGGACTACGCTGAGGATAATTATCCTCAGACTGAGTTGCCATTCCACTCAAATCGTCCAAGCAGCATAAATTCACACAGAAAATGGCAACAATGCAGAAAAGACCCAAGGCATACCTCTTCGACATCTTTGGCACGGTGGTCAATTGGCGCTACAGCCTGGCCAAGGGGCTGGAAGCGTCAGCTCGGAAGGTGATCGAGGAGGGAGCGTCGAGCGTCGTCGATGCGGCGGTGCTGGAGAGGGCGAGGGCGATGACGTTTAGTGATTGGGAGTGGTTCGCCTTTCAATGGTATGTTTCCCCCATCCGACGACAACTAACACCATTTCTTTTCTTTTTTAAGAGCTTTCTGGTTGGCATTCGCTGATACTGCTGCCAAGGTCCAGGTATCAGAGATATATTAACTCGAGGGCGGTGTCCGAGAAGAAAGGTAGTGATGGTGATGATGACAAGCAGCCGTCGGGGGAAAAGATGGCGGCTGGGTTCGTCCATCAGGAGGAATTGCATAAACGCAACCTCGCCACCCTGATCGCGGAGTTTCAGCTGGAAGGCCTCTGGACCACGCCCGCGCAGACGGACCAGCTGGTGCACCTCTGGCACGAGCTGGACGCCTGGCCCGACTCGGCCGAGGCCATCGCGCGGTTCGCGAAGCTGGGCCCCGCGGCGGCGCTATCGGACGGGTCCGTAGCTCTCCTCACTGACATCGACACCCGGAACGGGCTCAAGTTTGACGAGATCTGGGGATCGGATACGTGGATGGCGTATAAGCCGGACCCGAGCGTCTACCTCGGGGCCGTGAAGAAGCTGGGGCTCGAGTACGAGGAGGTCGCGCTCGTGGCGGCGCATTTGGGGGATCTGTGGGGGGCGAAGCAGTGTGGGTTGAAGGCGCTTTACGTGGAGAGGCCGTTTGAGGAGAGGTATTCGGAGAAGGAGATCGAGGAGGCGGGACGGGACGGGTGGGTGGATATGTGGGTTCCTTACGCGCCTGGAAAGGGGCTGCTTGGGGTTGTGGAGGGGTTGGAGAGGATGGAGATGTGAGAGCAGAGGAAGGGGAGAATGAGGTGTGTTGTTTGGCGCCATGGGATGGTAAAGCATGCCGGCCCCGATTGAACTTCATCTTGAACTTCATCTTGAACTTCATCATGAAAATCAGCCAAACATCTCCGGGTATGGAGCAGTGGCAAGAGAGGCCAATGGTTATGAATGCCGGATGTCACGCGGACAAGATATTAAACATAGGAGGAATTCCAGACATTGTTATGGTTTCACGTTTACACTCGTTCCGTCGCTATTATTAGGATGACATTGGACCAGAAAGTTTAGGTTCACGAGCATGGCCGGGGAGGAGGGTGAAATACTCCGGGATGCCGTTAGGTTCTTGATATTGTTGGTAGGGCCGATTACGACACTCTAGTTCGCCATCATTAAACGATTCCACTCGAGTTCGTATGCCCTAATGTCTGCCACACCGAGGCTACTCGACCAAAAGCAGTGCGTGGCCAAGTTGAGGCCTCCGGGCGGTGCTCCGTCGCCGTCGACATACGGCCGTCGGCCACGCAACTTGGTGATGTTGTCCACGTGGAAGAGGTATGCAATCATCAGGCCCCTCGAAACGCAGCCTAAGATATCCGGGGTAATGGTTGGTGGGTTTATCGGTTCGGGAGGCATGCTGCGCCTCCTCAGCGATGAACCTCTCAGGGAGACCTTTCCGCTCTCGCCCACCCCAGGAAATCTTGATGATGATTCATGGATTTTGCTGCCAAGATCTGCTCGTTTTGTTACTCGAGCGGAGGAAAACCAGACGTTGATTAGTAACTGAAGGCCGCGTCAACACAGGGCACAACCTCTTTGATCTCCACGGAGACTCGCAAAGGCTTGCTTGCCAGTTGTCTCCCAAAGCTGGGATTTCCCATCAAATAGGTACATCATACGATACCTATTAATCTCAGTCTGAACTTGCAGTAGCCATCCTACGTGCATGTGCAGCAGAGCCCACTAGGGAGAAAGCCTATTTTACTTGGTACGGGTGTCTACCCCGAGCGACAAAGGATACCCGGCGCTACCTCGTGCTAGTTTTGGCCCTGCCGTTTTACTTCACCCTGCTTACTTACCATTATTACGACGACAGCAGACGAAAGCTACTGTATTTGGCCATGCAGAGTATACTGGCTATTACGTCTTTGGTCTAACGAGTGTATACTTCTGCCCACGCATCTTGGTCAGTAAAGTAGTCACTTATTGAAGTCAGGGGCTCTATCCTACATTAGGTACTTACAGCATCTAACAGAGCAGGTAACTTGAGGTTACTCGTCCGACAAGTTAGCGTGCTCCAGCACCCCAGATGCCTGTGCAGATCTCCGAGTGGCCAATTGCGGGGGAGCTGTCCAGCACTGACACCGCTGAAGAACCACTATGTTTTAACTGCCAACGTTGGGCTGAGCATTACCTTGGCAAAGTCGTGACGACATCGACTCTCAATATTAGAACTCTCAATTGCTCCATTGGGCAGATACAATATGCAATGTTCGTATACCTCATATACCAACTTCTATCGACGCCTCAAGACTGATTCTCGTGATACCTCTTGTCTTTTAGGTGGTAAGCAGGTAGGTAGGTAGGCAGGCAGGCAGGCAGGAACGGAGGAGCAGGATTAACAAGGTGAAGGAACTCCATACCTAGCCAGAGAAAATGCGCCGACCAATTAAGAGCCTGTCAGCTAACTGCCAGATGGTCGACCATCCGTCGTCGTGGTATTAGACTCTGGCTCGTGCTGGGTGCAGGGTGCATCTCCATTCCGCCACTCGCTTCGTCGCCGCCATCTGTACCAGTGAGCCTTAAATCCTTAGTAATCCATACAACTCTCGTGGTTTTCTCCCAATCAAACGCCAAGAAGAAAACGGCCGGGTAAGTCGGCAGTTACAGCCTGCCTGTGACACAGACATGGGCCAAGGAAGCTTCAAAGCTAAATCGACTTCTCGTGGACGGGTGCTCCTTGAGCCAGTTCGTCGGTTGGGTGAGGCCAAACAACACATCGACGGATGAGCCACGAGAGTACGATACCTTGGCCAGACCACCGATTGGGTTACTTGCGGGAAATCGGGGGGTGGTGCTGAGAGGAAGGCCTTACCAGGTATGCTGGTCGACATCATGACTTTCAGTTCGTCTAACTGCGCCTCCCCTCTTGAGCTGGGACCGGATGTGCGACTGATGGATGATATGATTTGGGTACCGCATGTGGGAGCTATTCAGCCTGTCTCGAGTGCTTAAAAGCTTGCGATATCCCCAGAGAGACCCAAAAGAACTCTCCATCATCACATCAAGCATTAGTGTCTTACACCTGAGAGCTATCCAACAATCTATCCAACAGTCTATCCAACAACCTTCATATACTCTCACTCCAAAGAACGTCGAAATATGCAGCTGAAGCAAGTTTCTCTCAGCTTGGCGCTGGCCAGCTCGGCGACGGCCCAGTCTCTGACCGATGCCCTCAACTCCCAGAACTCCAGCTTGTCGGTGCTCAACGGTAAGTCTTGGCCACTACTCCTACCTCGGCGATAGCATCATGCCTTCTCCCTGACCATGCCACTCACACTCTGCCACTGTTAGGTCTGCTCGCCTCGAACCCCACCATCCTGAACGCCCTTAACAACGCCCAAAACGTGACATTCCTCGCGCCTAACAATGACGCGCTGAACGGCGTCATCAACGGTTCCGTCAACACCTACGGCGGCTCCGTCAAGGATCCGAGCTGGGTCGCCAACCTGCTCAACTACCACGTGATCAAGGGGGCGTACCAGTCGTCGGCCTTCACGGACAAGCCTGTGTTCCCCCACACGCTGCTCAACAACCAGTCATACACCAACGTCACCGATGGTCAGGTCGTCCAGGTGCAGAAGAAGGATGGCAAGGTCGTCGCCTACAGCGGGCTGAAGTACTACTCCACCGTCAAGACAGCTGTAAGCGTCTCTTCCCCTTTCCCTTCTCTCCGAAGTTTGATATTGCTATGACGAAGATGAGTAGCAGACAGACTGATGTGTATCGTAACAGGATGTCAACTACACGGGCGGTGTGATCCACATCATCGACCGCGTCCTCGTCCTGCCCCAGAACGACACGGCCACAATGACCCAAGCCAACCTCACTGCGCTGTCGGGCGCCGTCAAGGCCGCCAACCTGGGCCCGCAGCTGGACTACTCCAAGGACGTGACCATCTTCGCCCCCGATAACAACGCCTTCGTCTCCATCAGCAGCCTTCTCGCCAACATGTCCGCCACCGACGTCGCCAAGATTCTGGGCTACCACATCGTCCCCGGCACCGTCGCCTACAGCTCCATGCTCAAGAACGAGACGATCAAGGCCTCGGACGGCACCGACCTGAAGATCACCGTCGAGAACAACGGCGCCGTCTTTGTCAACGCGGCCCGCGTCACCGTCCCCGATGTCTTGGTCGGCAACGGCGTCGTCCACGTCGTCAACCAGGTTCTGAACCCCGACAACACCTCGCAGGCCCCCGACCCATCCGCCACCAACCCGCCCTCGCCCGCCTTCAACGGTGGTTCCTCCGCCAGCGGCGGCAGCGTGCCCTTCACCAGCGACGTCCCCACCCCGACCGGCACCTCTCCCGCCGCAACGGCCAGCAACCTCAACAACGCCGCTTCGCCCATGAAGACTGGTGCTGTTGGTGCTGCTGCCCTGTTTGGTGGAGCTGCTCTCCTCATCAACTGGTAATGCTAGCACTCTTGAGTGTTCTGGCCACCTCTTTCATTTGTCCTGTCGTCAACCATCCCTCAGGGATGAAGTTTGTTGATTAATCGAGTCCATCATCTGGAGCGCGTCTCTGTTTCAAACCAAAAACAGCATCATCATCATCATCATCATCATCATCATCATCATTGGCGGGCAATAGCTTCGTTCATTGCCATCTGTAATGTTTCATCTTACCAGTGGAGGATACGGGGTCAATCTTAGTTGATCTGGATAGTGCGATAGTTGCATTAATAATTGATACCTTTCTTTTCTCTACATCTCTCTATTCCAATTTGTTCTCATTGCCAGTTGTTGACACGAGGTGTATCAATAACAGTGACCGAGTAAAGTGGTGAGTTGAGATGATCTCGATTGGCTGACGAAGAAAACAGATATGAAAATGCCCAATGGTATTCGCAAAGGAAAGAATGCAAATAGACTGCTAGGTTGCAGGTGGCCTCTGGAATAAACCGTACAAGGACGTATATTGCTATCAGAAGGGGGTGCAATCCCAGGGGAAAGTGGTATCGAGAATCGACATACTACTAACAATTAAGATTGATAATGTCTTTCAGCAACCACCCGAATCCAGCCCTGCCCTTCATGAATGGAAATAATTCACAACTTAACCAATGAACTTGCTCGGGGCGGCTCGCTCAACTACAGTGACCGCCGGGAGTAGTAGTGCGGGGAAGCGAACGCCAAGCTCTCTTCCACGTGCAACACACACATTGTTAGATCCTACCTACTTAGTTGAGGAGGTAGGTCATCTCAGGATAAGACATGGGGCTTTTTATCTTCTGGACGAATGGCATCCTAGATAGAATGCTTGGCTTCTGATCCCAATGATACGTAGCATTGAGACCTCCGGCGTTGCTTGAAAGATAAGTGCTCCCGCAGATGTCAACGGGGACGAGACTGCCCCAAGCCCTTTCATGATCGACTGTTAGCGACCTATTAGTAGAGCGGCGCAGAGCCTATACGTGTAATACTTTAACGAGAGAAACCAAGAGTCCAGTTCTGAGAAGACGAAGAGCATGGAACCAAAAACCAATTCCCGAGGAGAAAAAGACCTTGAGGCGCAGCCACAGCATAGTCCCGGAGGCCAGGACGAGATAACGTCCATCAGCGCCGAGCAGCGCCAGACCAACAACAATGACGACACCTTAAGCGACCTGAAGCGCGAGCACCAATATGAGACCCGAAACAACGGCACGCTGGAGCGCAAGCTCAAGTCGCGGCACGTGCAGTTCCTGGCGCTCTCGGGCGCCATCGGCACCGGCCTGTTCGTGGGGTCCGGGCAGATGCTGTCGGTGGCGGGCCCCCTCTCGACCTTCCTGGCGTACGCGCTGACCGGCTGCAACCTGTACGCCGTCATCAACAGCCTAGGCGAGATGGCGGCGTACCTGCCCTTGCCGGGCGCCGTGCCCGTCTACGCGTCGCGTTATGTAGATGAGGCTTTGGGGTTCACGCTGGGCTGGAACTACTGGTATCAGCTTGCCATCGGCGTGCCGATCGAGGTCACGGCTTCGGTGGTGATAATTGATTATTGGCCTAACCCTGTGCCCGATGTGGTCTGGATCACTGTCCTGTTCCTCGCTATGGTCGCCGTTAATTGCTTTCCTGTGCGCATCTACGGCGAGGCCGAGTTCGTCTTCGGCGCCATCAAGTTGACAACCATCGTCGGTCTCATCCTGCTCATGTTCATCATTACGCTGGGTGGCACGCCCTCGGGCGACCGCATCGGGTTCCGGTATTGGGTCGACCCAGGCCCCATGAATACATATTTGGCCGAAGGTGCCCTGGGACGCTTCTTGGCCTTCTGGAAAGTTTTCATCCAAGCGACTTTCGCGTACGGCGGAAGCGAGATGGTGGTGATCGCGTCGGGCGAGACGGAGAACCCGCGGCGCAACATCCCCAAGGCGATCCGGCGTGTCTTCTGGCGCATTTTACTCTTCTACGTCCTCGCCATCTTCCTCGTGGGCCTTTGCGTTTCCTCGCGCGACGACCGCCTGCTCGACGCCATCGCCAGCTCCGCCCCGGGCGCCGCGCAGTCCCCCTTTGTCATCGCCATCCAGAACGGCGGCGTCAAGGTGCTTCCGTCAATCATCAACGCCGTCGTGCTGTCGTCGGCCTGGTCCGCGGGCAATTCCTTCTTCTATGCGTCGACGCGCGTCATGTACGCCGCCGCGCTTGACGGTAAAGCCCCCAAGTTTCTCACCTACGAGCGGTTCGGCGTGCCCTACGCCTGCGTCGGCGCTACGACTTTGTTATCATGCCTCGTTTACCTCAATGTCAACCACCGCGGCGCCGACGTCTTCTTCTGGTTCTCCAACCTCTCGGCCGTCTCGACGCTGCTCGTCTGGTCCGCCATCTGTTTTACTTACTTGCGCTTTCACGCTGGCCTCAAACACCACGGGATCCCGCGCGAGAGCCTGCCCTACCGGTCGCCGCTGCAACCGTGGTTGGCCTACTTCGCAATCGCGTTCTGTCTTATCGTCGCCTTTTTCAACGGGTTCGATGCGTTTTTCCCGGGCAAGTTCAGCGCCAAGACATTTCTGCCGCCGTACATCGACATGCCTATCTTTGCGAGCCTGTTCTTGGGCTACAAGCTGGTCAAGCGCACCAGGATGGTCAAACCGGCCGAAATGGACCTCTGGAGCGGCAAGGCCGAGATCGACCGGCTCGAGTCTACTTGGGTCGAGCCGGTGCCGAGGAACTTTATCGAGAGGATATGGTTCTGGATTGCTTAGTGGGACTTACGGTTCAGGTTTCAGACGCCTATTCTTCCGCCGAAACACGTGAAGAGTGATTGAAGAACAGTCCCAGTAAATTTTTAATCTGATCTATGAACATTATGGAACCAAATTCAAGATCGTCCCTTAATTGAAAAAAGGGGCGGACCTGATATTCTTATGCAGATGTCGCTTGGTTGCATGTGGATAGGTTGTGCAAATGCATGCATTTATGCAAAGTGCTTTCGTCATCGGGCAGGTGCGGCTCAAGCTCTCGATCGCGTACTCGATCCCCAAGACAAAATAGAGAGCAAGCGCCCGTTGAGCATGTTCGATGATGTCGCATGACGACATACTGCTGCCATTTATTGTTTTCAGCGTGCAACATCCATCAATGATGGGGTAACGGCTGCGTAGGTAGGCAGGCGTGCCTGGGCACTCTCAGGGTCCTCAAATGGGATGGCACCCGTCATTTGATGACCCTACTTAGCTCCCGTCCAATATCTTCATACATAATCCAATTCATCAGACCAGACGAAGGGCCTCTTTCTTCAATATACCAATTCAAACTCCCTCCAAGATAATAATTACATGTTCACCCTTCGAAGAACATTATTGAGCCAATCGTCAAAAGGACTATTCCAATACACCAAACAGCAAACCATCAGAACCATGTCTTCCTCCGGATTCTCCAACACCAACACGGGCGACAAGCCCGCGGACCCCTACGCCGCTGCCAACGCCGACCCCAAGGTCACTCTCAAGGAGAAGGTCGAGGCTCTGAGCAAGTTCGCCCAGACCTGCAAGTTCGGCATGATGACGACGCGCGACACATCCAACGGCAAGCTCAGCTCCCGCTGCATGGCTGTGGCCGGCCAGGTACGTGATGATTGATTGCCCCCTCATTTGCTATTACACATGTGAATCCTCCCGTGGAAGATGGGAAGCGTTGCTTTCACCGGGTTATGACTCCTTGTACACATCACGGATCAAGCAATTGGCCTGTCCTCTGTACGGGAATTGTCATACCAGATGCACAGCGCTTCTGCTATTAGCCTGAAATACACAATGACCCCTCTCCCTACCTGTCTCGCACCCGTCGAATTTTGTACACCACGCATGACGTTTTTGGAGAAAAGCAAACACTGACGTCATTTCCCGCCTGCAGGAGACCGGTGGCCTCGACCTCCTCTTCACCACCAACACCGAGTCGCACAAGACGGACGAGCTGGCCAAGGACGCACACACCAACATCTCATTCGTGGACGGCTCCGGCCAGTGGGCGTCATTCGCCGGCGATGCGTCGATCGAGACGGATCGCGAGATTGTCAAGAAGTACTACAGCCCGGCCCTCAAGGCGTGGCTCGGTGACCTCGGCGACGGCAAGCACGACGGCTCCGAGAACGACCCCCGCATCGGCATCATCCGCGTCAAGACCGACTCGGTCTCGTACTGCCTTACGGATATGAGCCTGATCGGCCGCATGACCGAGATCGCCAAGGGTGCCGTCACGGGCGCGCCTGCCTCCATCAACAAGCTGCGCTTCATCACCGAGCCTGAGGTCCTGCAGTGGCGCGCGTCCGAGTCGCTGAGAACTTAGATATAACTCAGCGATGATGGAAAGGAGACAGGGCCATCCAACCGGTCAGGGAATTAGTCTATAACTCTTACTATGGAGTAAGTGTTTTCAAGCCATTACCAAGGCTACGACTGTTATGAGATTCATATAATTTAGCACCAAAGCCGTTAATTGAATTAAACAAAACCATCCTTGTGAATTCAGTGAAGTTCTTTTCAGTCACCTGTCGATTGTGAAAGTTGGCCAATGACCTTACAGGCGGAAGCTGATTAACGGTGAGGCATAAAAGTACTTACTGCCATAGGCAGCACCTACCCCCGAGTCTCTGAGAGAACAAGCCAGCCAAGTCTAACGAGTTGAGAGGCTATCAATTTAGATAAACAATCATCACAGGACAAAATAATAACATTAAAGGAACGTTTCTGCACGAAATGATGTGTCCTTGCGGACTTCGCCCCGGTTCGCTTGCCGACGTTTTATTGAGTCATTAGCCCCGAGCCCCGCTCAAGTCTTCCGAAAGGCGTATTCAATAGTGGAGGTATGTCTAGGTAGGTAATGTAGGCAGCCCGTCCATATAAGTAAGACCTTATGCCAATCATGTCCTTGGCACGTTCACTTACACCGAAGCACAGGGTCTTGACAGCATCATGGCATCTTCATCCCAACTAGACTGCGCCGACAAGCCGAAAGCAGTGGTGGTGGGATGGATTGGTCTGGGGAGCATGGGAAGTGCGATGGCGAAGAACATCCAGAAACATCTCGCTGCGGCCGGGGCGGAGCGACCGCCACTGCGGGTGTATAACCGCACGGCGTCGCGCTGCGCGGCGTTAGAGGAACTGGGGGCCACGAAGTGCGAGTCGATCGCCGGACTGGCGCGCGACAGTGATATTATGTTCATATCGGTGAGTCGGTCCCGTCCCAGATCTCCTGGACTGGACTTGAAGAGCAAAGAAAGAAGACAGGAAGCTAACCGAAATCTACTTACCTTGCCCAGTCAAGCGCCGACGATGCCGTCATTTCCATTGTGGACCAGATTATCAATTCCGGGGATGTGAACGGCAAGGTGGTTGTGGACACCACCACCGTCCACCCCGACACGACGCAGGCAGTGGCAGCAAAGCTGGCATCGAAAGGGGCTCACTTTGCTGCCATGCCCGTGTTCGGGGCCACACCCACGGCCGAGGCGGGGATGCTGTTGGCCGGGTTTGCTGGGTCTGATGCTGCATTAGCCGCCGTGTTTCCCTTGCTCAAGGGGGTGATCGCGCGGGAGGTGTTGGTGGTTGGGCAGGAACCAGAGAAAGCCAGTCTCCTCAAGACCACTGGGTAAGCTTTCTTCTGTTTCTTTCCATTGTCTAGATTCTGTAAGAATCGAATTGCGCTTTTTGACTAACAGAGCCGAGCAGAAATGTACTCATGGCGTCGCTGATGCAAATAATCGCCGAGGCGCACGTTTTCGCCGCCAAGACGGGACTACCGGAAGCTACCCTGGAACGTCTGCTGGAGCTCAACTTTGGGCCCGTGATGCACTCGGACTCGGTCCGCATGACGACGGGCGTCTACTGCCCGGGAGCAGACCAAAAGCCGTGGTCCGACCTACAGCTAGCGATGAAGGACGTGGGCCATGGGGTCGAGATCGCGGAGCGCCAGGGGGTTAGTTTGCGGGTTGGACAACGAGCGCTGGAGAACCTGAAGAAGGCAAACGAATGGAGGGAGAGCGCGGAGGGGGGTGGGAGAAGCCTGGACTCGAGTAGCGTCTTTGGGGTGGTGAGGCAGGAGAGTGGACTCGGGTTCGAAACTGAGTTCGTCAAGGCACGAGATGCTGCTGCAACTGCCGACCCCGAGTCTAATAATAGCTCTAGCTCGACGAAGCTGGGAGGTGAGTAAGGGGGACGAATTCAATTGATACGATATACCCGAGGATATATAAGGATTGATCATTGTCACCTCCATTCCCAATCGCATTTCCATATATCAATCTGCATCAATTGCAGACTGCAGTTGATGTCCTGATACGGACGAGTCGGACCCATCTGGGTTGCTTTAAGCAGGAAATGGGGTCATTCCCATCCATTGGGGAATTATGATGGTTCGGTGATTCGGAGCTTTACCTGGGACGGCCTGATATGTTGACGTTTTGGTGTGAGTGGCTTGCAGCTCTACGCAAGCTCTAAAATGCGCCATCGGGCAAATGACTGCAGCCAATACGTAGCCCCCCTCGGCCATGAGGTACTGATTACAGTGTGCTCCAGGTAAGGAATGCCAATGCCCCAATGGGCAACAACACACACGCGTAGCTCCAAGTTGCATGCCTCCCTTCTTCCCGGGGCTTTCTTCTTCATACCTCCCTCACGTGTGTGCGACGAAAGCAATGCGGGGTCTTTCTTGACAACTGAACATTTGGAGTCCCTCCGTCCTATTGATCTCGTCTGTCCCATCTTTTTGGTCACGAGGTGTCATTTTTCGTCCGATATCAGCCTCATCAATTGAATCAGCAATATATGCCCAAGGTCCATGGAGCAGATCGTCGTGTTCTTTCATGCAGCTTAACTCTATTTTTCTTCTGTTCATATTTTGACAGCCCAATCGCTCATCTATCCCCTTGTTGGAGAGTGAGAGCGGGCGAGAAAGCTCAAAGAGGAAGAAGCAAAGCACGTTCGCTACTTCACTTACTGCACCTACTGCACACACGGACGGCACGGCCAAGGAAAAAAGATGGCGTCTCACCCCGCCATATCCGCGACGTCCTTCCCCGCCATGTCGTCGCTGACCTACGAGCAACTCCAACAGCTCTACGTCAAGAACAAGGCCGAGCTGACCAAACATGTCAACGAAGCCGTCGGCGTCGAGGAGAAGTTTTACGGGGGCCACGACTGGTTCGTGCGCTGGTGGGAGTCGCCTTTGCAACAGCAGCCGCAACAGCAGCGCCAGCCGTCGTCGTCGTCGTCGCCACAGGACCCCACCAACCATGGAATCACCAACTTGGCCAGCAGCAACCTGATCCAGGAGCATAACGGCTTGGAGCACCAGAACATCCCGGTCTCCGAACAGTCCGAGGCCGTCAACATGGTCAAGAACCGTTTTCGCCGCCGCCTCCAGCGCTTCAACTGGGTCACGGGCCCCGGCCGCCAGCCCGACCTCGAGCGCGTCCTCGAGAGCTCCGGCTTCTCGTGCCAGGAGGAGGAGCCCGTCATGTGCGTGGACCTGACCGCCGCCGCCCCCAACACCACCCCCCGCCCACATCGCCTCCAGCCTCGACGACAGCATGGTTCCCTCCTCTTCTTCTTATGGTTGCGCGTCGATGCCTTCTTCTGCATCCACTTCCTCGCAGCCGTCATCCCCCGTCGACCTATCCGCCGCAGTCGCCACCGCCACCCAAGCCAACATGCGCCGGATGCAGCCGCACCCCCGCCCCTGCTCCTGGGCCTGCCCGAGGGCGTCGTCATCGAGCCCATGAGCAGCTTGGGCATCATCAGCTGGGTGAGCGCCTGGGCGCATGGCGCGCCCGAGTGCGACGTCCTGCACTGGACGAAAGTGTACGCGCGCGTGGCGACCTCGGTCTACCGTGACCAGTTCCGCATGTTTGCGGCGCGCCGCGGCAGCGAGTGCATCGGTACCGGGTACCTGCACTGCCATTCGGGCATCGCGTCCATCCACTCCCTGTTCGTGCACCCGGCGCACCGGCGTCGCGGGATCGGCAAGGCGCTCGCGGCTTACGCTATGCACGATGCTCGGTCTTTGGGCTACCAGGTCGCGACGCTGACGGCGACGGATCCTGCCTTGGGATTGCTGACTCGGTTGGGATTCAAGGAGTTTGGGTCTGTCAAGTTGTATACGTGGTACCCAGTCATAACTACCAGCAAGCTGCAAAGGAGCCAGGACGCGCAGCAACAGCAGCAGCAGCAGGCCACTGCTAGTAAGGGAAAGGCGACGAAGCAGGAGCTTGCCGACGCTCAGAAGGAGATGGAGAAGTTGAGAATCAAGGAGGCCGAAGAAGAGGGATGGGAGTTGGTGTAAGACGGAACGTACTTAGTTTCGATAATGACTGATTTGGGTTTCTTTTTGCTATGTTCAGATCCAGGAGTTGGGAACACGTACGAAGCATGAGGGGACGAACTGTGTGTACAAATTTCTCGAGAAATTAGGGGTTTGAGGATGCACTTACTGCCTGGGTTCAGGTCAGGAACCAAGATCACCAGTTCCGGCGTGAACGGTGTCTCAAAATGAATGTATGCAAGCAAATAGTTAAGAAGATCTCCTTTCTGAGATTATTAGGCTATTTGAAATAATTAAAGGGTGTATCTCGTTACATATGGTCGTTCATGGTCGTTAAAAACTTCTCTCTCTCTCTCTCTTTCTCCCTATCAAGGCTCATCCAAAGGCGTGAAATCATCAATGATATCAATTCAATTCAAATCATGCCCTCCCACTCATTAGACTTGCTTCTCCATGTGCGTGATGGCAATCTGGTCCCGGTACTTCTGCGCCACGGCCGGGTCGACGTGCTCCTCGAACACGTTGATCTCGGTCGTGGCGAACTTGCGCGCGCTGATGCCCTTCTCGAACAGGAGGTCGAGCTCGGCGAAGGAGCGGCCCGTGGGCTCGGGGATGCGGAAGTAGGAGTAGACGAGGCACAGGAAGCAGATGCCGGCCCAGAAGAAGCCGGCAAAGTTGCTCCAGTTCCAGGCGCCGGGGTTCAGCATGTACGGGGTGAGGACGCCGCAGATGATGGCGACGACGTTGCTGTTTTCTCAAGTTAGCATTTGCTACACGATAGTCGAATGTGGTGAGTGTGGTATGACTTACTATAGGATGCGGCCCAGGACGACGGTCTTGATCTGTAGACGTCTGGTGGAGATCTCGGCCACGAGGGAGTAGCACACCGTTCCCACGGTCAGCTGGTAGCCGAGAGCCCAGACCAACATAATGCTGCCGGTGGCCATGGAGCCTGCGGCCTTGTCGGGGGCAAGGCCGAGGAAGCCGAGGATCAGGAGCATGAAGAACAAGAAGGTGAGGCCGTAGAGGTAGAGACTCCGGCGGCCGATGCCGAGCGTGATCAACGTCCAGGTGCCGAAGACGCCGACGCAGTTGATGGCGTACTGGCCCAGGGCGAAAGCGTAGGCCTTGTCGGCGGCCATGCCGGCCTGCTCCAGGAAATAGGTCGAGTAGTTCGAAAAGGAGTTGCCGCTCAGGTTCTGGATGGCCCACGCCATGCACACAATCTCGGTTCGCCTGAGGTCGGTGCCCCGGAAGCAGTCGAGGTAGCTGGCGCCCTTGGTGATCTTGGCTTCCAGTGCGGTCGTGTGGACCATCATCGCCACTGTCTCGTCGGCGTCGAAATCAGAGTCCGCCCTCTTGGTGGTCAGACGGAGCAGCGACCGCTTCGCATCTTCCAGCTTGCCCTTCCGGACCAGCCACCAGGGAGATTCGGGCGCGAAGTAGATGCCGATGATCAGCGGGACCGGCCACATCCACTGCAGGGCGTAGGGAATGCGGTAGGCCCACTCATCCGTGCGCCAGAGGTTGCCCATGATGACCCCTATTCCGATCTCCTGGCCGATACCCCAGCAGATGTTGATGTACGTCGTCAAGTAGCCGCGGAGCGCGACGGGGCAGACCTCGGAGGCGTACGTGATGGTGATGGTCTGGAAGACGCCCCAGGGGATGCCGCAGAGGATCTCGGCCACCTGCAGGGCAATGACGTTCTCGGCCGTAAAGAAGATGGCGGTGAAGGCGATGACGAGGCACAGGCAGCCCATGACGGTATAGCGGTAGCCGAAGCGCTCCGAGACCCAGCCATTGATCAGCAACCCAATGATCTCGCCGACCGTCGCGCCGTTGCTGAGGCCCGACTGCCACGCCGCGGGGACCTGGTAGGTGCCGTCGGGCAGCTGCTCGCCGTACTTCTTGTTGAACTGCTGGAAGGCGTAGAAGTTGTTGACGAGCGAGACGTCGTAGCCCTCCATGACGATGCACGTCGAGATGAGCACGCTCCACGCGATGGCCTTGGGGTACAGCTTGATGCCCTGCCACAGGGTCATCGAGTGCTCCTTCTCCGTCGCCAGCTTCGCGTCCCGGATCAGGTCGCTCATCGGCCTGGCCTCGGAGTCCGAGTACTGCTTCTTCTCCTCCTCAGCAGAAGGGTATGTTGGGCTCCCCTCCGCGATGGCATCTTGTTTGGGGGTAATGGTTGAAGAAGCCATGGTGTTTGGTGTGTCTCGCGTAAGCTTTCCCCGCAGAGCTTCCCACGGTAATACCGCTCTTTGATAAGGCGACCCGAGTAGTACTTTGGATTAGTAAGTACTCTCAACGGGTTGGTTATTGATGTCGCCAACCAAGCGGGAAAGAGCAAGTAAATTAATAGGGCGAGGTGGGGGTAGTTTTCGCGACTCTAGACCCGGGTTCAAGGTCGCATCAGCAGAAAAGCAAAGTTGAGGATGGAAAACGCGAGAACACAGCAACAAGGTGTCCAGTTTTGGATTACGCGGATACGCTAGAAGGTGAAGGAAATTTCACCCAGGAGGTGTGGCCGATAATCCGATTGAATCCATTTCTTACTTAGTATTCTCCACCTTCTACTTCTAGCTGGTGGTGTCGCGTTCTGGTGGGGAAGACAAGACTTTGCGATCATCGTCGGCTTGGAGACGATATCTAGAGATGTTATACTCCTGGAGTATACAGAAACAATCGTCCGAAATCCGGGGTAACGGCTATAGAACATGCGGGGGAGGATCATCAGCCGAATTAAGCTTAATTGAAGGCCTCAGGTGTTCGAAACCAGCGAGTTGTCTCGATTCCTCCATCCTCTCGTCGGACAGGGTGGGAGCAAGATGGGTCCCGGGCCAGAAAAGGGAATTCTCGCCGGTTTAGCTTAGCCCTAATGCCAAGCCAGGGGTGCGCCCGGCGGTTTTCGCCCTTTTAGAGAAAGCCATCAGTCAGACGAACAGTCCCTGTCGGGTTCCACGCCGAAAAAGTCTCATTTAGTCATCTCCACCCCCAGATCCCCCCCGTTGAGCGACCAGATTGCCTTTTGCCGTGTCCCATCTCAACTCCCGAAGCTACTGTGTTGATCTGTGCTATGCACATACATGAGATGACAGATGCTTATGCATTCCCAGTCCGAACCGACCGATGACCCATGATAGAACGATCTACGAATGCCTTCACCACTCAGGGTGGAGCTTGCTGCCCCATGGTGACATCCCCTTACTTCCCTGCCTTTCCCCATGTCATCATGTCGTGTCGCATCATTTGCGCAACTGAAGACTAATTCCCAGTGCTTTCAAGTCTGCCGTGTCGTGAAAACCACCTGAAATGCGACCGTTTGATGCCAAGATGCTCCAGGTGTATAGCCTCTGGCAATGCCTGCGGAGTCTCATACAAGTTCAAGATTAGCAAGGGTGAATCCACCTGCCAGTCGGTCGCGACACTTGTTCAATCCAACTGACTCATCCAATGCTTCGCAGACTCGTTTCGCAGAGGGCAAATATGGTTGCAGCTACCGCAGCGATGTCAGCAACTCTCCCATCTTCCGTATCGCGACATTCCACCTAATCAGCAAAATTAGTGACATACATCGATGAGACTCCTGCTATCATCTCTGGCCGTGCATCAGACGACGAGCCTGGGCCCCATCTCCTGGACGACGCTTCTCCCTCAGTGTTGGGGTCCAGCCATGTGTCAGAGGAACCTGCTGGACTTTCTGACCCGGTGGGCCACCGGCGTGCTCAACACAATGTCGCTGCTGGCCCGTCTGTTTTCCATGGCCGAGCGCAAGGTCTCCTTTCGCCTGGCAGCGGCGCGGATGACTCTCCGGATCGGTCGCCCGGTGCTCTCGACATGACAAGGCGTCATACGTCGCTGCCACATATCACTCGCAGCTATGCCAGTGAGCCGCAGTACCCCGTCACACATGTGATGCCGCAGCCAAACGTTGGCAAACGTGCTCCGCGGCCATCGATGAGCGAAGAAGAAGCGCACCTGTTCCGACATTACATACAACACATCGCCATATGTGTAGGTTTGGATGGGTCCTTTTAGTGTGTATGAGTATAAGCTAACAGATATAGCTGGATACGTGTGACCCCTTACGCAACTTTGAGCTTGTGGTCCCTCAACGGGTCGGTACGTACCCGATCCTACTCAAGGCGACGTTCGCCATCGCAGCCCGCCATCTTAGCCGGACGAGTTCATACGATCCCCTTGCCTCAAATCGATATCATAATGAGTGTCTTACTCATTTGATACCAATGATTGATGATGCGGCTGGCGGGTTGTCTGACGAGAACCTGTTTGCTGCCACCATAGTAAGTCGTTTCCCCCTAACCCGCCAAGACTTCGCTGACAGTTGGGCAGATTCTGCGCATGCTTGAGGAAATGGACGGTAAGCCTGTCAAATGCCATTTACGTGTACAGACGGCTATGCTAACGCTAGCCACAAGCCATCACTGGCAACGAGAGCCACGGACATCTGCTAGGTATCCATGCGTTCGTGAACATCGGCGATCAATACATGGTACCCGGCAGTCTGAGCGCGGCAGCATACTGGGCAGGGCTGCGCCAAGAGATCTACAGCGCCATCATCAGCCAGTCACGGGTCAAGATCAACCTCGACCATTTCATTGTCGACAGGTCCCTGCAGCCGGCAGATGACTATGCGTGGTCAAACCGGGCAGTCGTCAACTTGGCTGATGTGTTGAACTACTGCTTCGATGCACCGCCATGTCCAACACAATGGGCAGCCCTTGATGAGCATTGCCGGAGATGGGAGGAGTTGCGTCCGTCTTCGTTTGAGCCGTTCTTCTACCAAGAGCGTGAGGCTCCGGATGCTTTCCCGGAGATCTGGCATCATTCAAGTTGTCATAGTGAGTAACTATTCCTCATTGACCTTTTGGGGCAAATCAATACTAAACAGCGAACCCAGTTACGGGAATTCAGTATCATCTGCTTGCCCAGCTGTTTTTGGCTCAGTTCGACCCAACTATCCCTCGAGTAGGCACAAAGCGGACGTCAGCCATGAAGAAAGTGACGGCAAGAGTTCCCTAAACCCCACGCTACTTACATCAATCTAATATCTGAAGTAGGAACGAATCGATGAACTTATGAGGCGGCTTTGCGGCATTGGTGCTTCCAACCAATGGGCACCGCCAGCTATGTTCGAAGCATCAACTGGTATTGCAATGTGTAAGTCCTATGACATTACCGGTTTTTGGACGTCTGTACTGATTTCTACCTCATAGTTGGTGATAGATTTGAAGAGAGAGTAGACCAAGAAGCCATGTTAGATATCCTAAGAAGAACAGAATCAGATCATGCAAGGCCCACGAAGGCTGTGCAACAGCAGCTCACGAGAGCTTGGGGATGGATGCCGAGCTACGAAGAGAACTAATAGACACATAGAAGGGGATACGGTATGGGTTACGACTATCATGTACATAATCTATTAGGGCTTTTGTAGATTCAACTAATCTCAATTGCTCCTAACCCCGTCTCATGGTCACGCGGCCACTCTTCCCCTAACGTGGCTCCTTGCAGCACACTTGGTTGCCCTAGAGTATATCTGCCGGTTTCCCCGACAGGCCGGAGCGCCATTGGAAGCTCGCAGTGCGATATTATTGCAATAGCATCGCCTTTCTGGACCATCCTGCCTAATCCCATCCTACCACGAGTTGTGACGTAAAGGCGGCTGTCGCTAATGGCTGGTAAAGGGATAGTCGAAACCATGTCTTCATCTAAGTAGAAACATGAACTACTAGGGTCTTTCATCCACTTATTGAGAGCTGATCTTCTCGCTATTGACGGGTCGTCGAGATCATCCACAATAATCTAGACCAGGATATAGCTACGAATTAGCACGCAGTGTACGATCGTTGGTCAATGAAATGTCCGAGTGATATACGTACCAACTTAGACCCGGCAGTCTTCTTGATGCTTTCCCGATAGTAAGAATTCTTGGCGGCATAGAAAATGTACTCTAGCCCTTCTTCGAAAGTTGATGCAAGACCTCCACTGGTGCATGCCGATCTCCATGCCATCAGTAGCATATGGACGTCGTCATGCCATCGTTTTTGGCTTTCTAGACTGTAGGTAGGGAAAGCGTCGCTGACAAGGGCGATCCGATCGACAACGATGCCCCTTAACGATAAAGTCTTTCCGTCTGGAAGGACTCTGTGCGTCTGGGGGAGTTCATTTGTGGTAGCGTCCAATAACTACCAAGGTAATGACTCGTATGCTTCCGCAGTCCATCCCACTGCATGTTTATAGCCCACGACGGTGCTCTGGGAACTGGAGGACAAAGGCAGATCAGGCTCAATAGGCTGCCGACATCAGTTGCACGTTGTATGATATGAGCGGTCAGCTCTGTAATAATGTCGGACAGGTCTCGTCGGTAGTCGACGACGATGCGTCCAAAGGTGTCCGGAAACAGTGCGCGGCATGCAAAAAACAAGTCGTGGGGGTTCTTGGCCTTTTTGGTCATGAGAAGACGCAATTCCTCCGGATCCGGATCCAGACTCCTAACCATCCCAGGTTGGTGAAAGCTCATAACGTCAATAGGGGATCCACATGCCGGATACAAAACACCAGGGTCTTGTGCGCGTCGTCTATTTCCCCCTAGATTTGGCCATCGTTCCCCTATAACCGTCTCGATCCGCAAGAGAGACTCTTGGAGGTCCGACATCCTTATCGGTTCCGCGTCACCAAGATATACCCAGCAGTTCGAGTTAAGTACGACTTCCTGGATGGTCCAAATCCTCGTCCAGTAGGGTGCGGAGCAGAACTGGTGGAGCGCAGCCCTATATTCTGAAATATGCGCTGCCAGAGAAATGGTAAGCGTACATATTCGAGGTGCCTTGTTAACTATCCAATTGAGGTTGAAAGAGTATGAATGGAAGGAGTAAACGGTACCATCAGCTATTTCGGGCTCACACGCGCTACCTTCTATCTCAACTCGTACAAATTCAAAGAACATTCCCATAGCCGGCGGGGGGTGTCCGAGCCAAACATTTACTCGCTGGGCTCGACTATAGATGAGTCCCATCTCAGAAACTTGGGCTGTCTTTTCCGCTTCATCTTGCTGATTGATGCTCAAAGCGTCAATCCACAGTGTTCGCTGTTCGCCATTGTTGCTCCTGAGCCGCCGCAGTGCCATATGTACGTTTTCCGTAACCCTCAGTATCTTCCCGTTGCAGGTGATCTCTATTGTGGGCTGCTGGTCACCCCAGGTATAGGAGAGAGCCGCATACTCAAGCGTTGATTCAAGCACGCATTCCGAGAGTTCAATGCAGATGTCGCTGTCCGGCTGGTCTGCCGGGAAGAGGGTGATAAGGCGGGTGCTCCTGACACTGCTCAAGGCCTGATATTGAAATTGCTGGAACGGGGCCATGGACTAGGGGATGCCCAATCAGGAAATATGCAGAGCTCAAGAGCAAACTGAATGACTCGGGTTGACTGACTCCAGGAATGTAGAGGTGGAGTTGAGTGAGTACGGGGTGATGGTCATGTTGAATCCCCCATAGCAGGCGGGGTAAGGATTTTGGGGGACTGTCTCCAATACCCCGAACCGCTGTTGCTAATAACAGCAACGCTGACCTTGACTTTGCTTCAAGTCAGATAAATGCATCGATATCAAACTACGATTATTTGATTTACAGTCTCAAGAGTTTTTGTGCATCCCAATGAAATCATAATCCGACTTTGTCCCACCCGAAATCTTGTCTATTCCAATATTTTCCGTCAAGATCGCCATCCCCGGAAAATCGACTCTCGCACACCATTATCCCGAGCATCCAACATGATGCACCCTGCTGAGACAACACATCCAAAAGCCGGTCTGTTTACCGGCACTATCCGGGCCTTGAGAGGAGTCTGATACATCTGCCGATAGGAGCGGTTAGGAAGTGGATGATGTCAGGTGTGACACAAAAGGTGGTGATTTGGTGCCCGCCGAAGAAATGATCAACCAAGGAGAGCGCGCCTCGCCACGGGGACAACCCCGATGCCCGTGTAACGGCTGTGGCGGCCGCAGCGCGTGTGCCCCGGGCGCCCAAAGAAACTTTTCAGACGGCTGGCTCGAACAGGGAAACTTCGGGCATTTTTGCCTGTTCTGGCGGCTGGGAGAGCTCGTGTGGGTCCGGATCTGGATTTACGCCCGGCGACTTTCACCCAATACGGCCTGATAGAGTATACGAAATACCTCACAACTACCAACTTTGACTTACATGGTCAACCCCACAGATTTGACGACTATGGAGACTCTGGGGATGCAGGACCTCGTTATATAAGGTAGGAGAATGTGAAGTAACGGGTTTGGTCCCTTTCTAGTTTCCTCTAGTTATTCATCTGATCTATCATCTTGCTTCTTCTAGCGTGATACCCCTATTCTATCTGGTTTTAGTCTAGACGTTTTAGAGAGACATTCACGATATACTCCTATACATTCAAATTTGTCTCCATATACGATAACACACAATGGCGCCAGGAGCCCTTCTTGACGACACGAGCAACCGAGACGGCCATCTTCTCGAAGAGACGTCCGACGCCATAGATGCCGTCAACGTGTTAAAGGGTCAAGCAGCCCCTTCCACCACATCAGAAGCAGCAGCCGCAGCGGCAGCAGCATTCAACAGCAAGTCCGAGTTCGACTCGTCCAAAGACAAGACGCAGTTCCGGCAATACGAAGACGCCTGCGACCGAGTCAAGAACTTCTACCGGGAGCAGCACACCAAACAGACGGTGGCCTACAACCTGAAGGCGCGGCACCAGTTCAAGACGCGCCCCAAAGAGGAGATGACGGTGTGGCAGGCCATGGAGAAGCTCAACACGCTCATCGACGAGTCGGACCCGGACACGAGCCTGTCCCAGATCCAGCACCTGCTGCAGTCGGCCGAGGCCATCCGCCGCGACGGGAAGCCCCGCTGGATGCAGCTGACGGGGCTCATCCACGACCTGGGCAAGCTGCTGTACTTTTACGGGTCCGAGGGGCAGTGGGACGTCGTGGGCGATACGTTCCCTGTTGGTTGCGCTTTCGATGAGGCACGCATCGTTTACCCGGGCAGCTTTACATCCAACCCGGACTCTCAGGACCCTATTTATAACACACGATGTGGCATCTACTCGGAGGGCTGCGGTTTCGACAACGTCATGCTGTCTTGGGGTCACGACGAGTACTTGTACCATGTGGTGAGGGACCAGTCTACCTTGCCGGCCGAGGCCCTCGCCATGATCCGCTACCACTCTTTCTACCCCTGGCACAAGGAGAACGCGTACCGGCACCTGATGGACGCGCACGATGAGAAGATGCTCGAGGCGGTCCGGGCGTTCAACCCGTACGATCTGTACAGCAAGAGCGATGGTGTGCCCGATATTCAAGAACTCAAGGTATGCTTAGTGCCCAATCTTACCTGAACTGAGCAAAGCTGACTGTCACCACAGCCTTATTATCTTGAACTCATAGACGAGTACTTCCCCAACAAGGTGGTCAAGTGGTGAAGAGCCGAAGCGGGTTACGACTAGATACGGAGTTTGGCGCCACGAACAATGCTATACAAGAGTATTCATTGTTGATACGAAGCATTATTGTCTCAGAAGAGACTTATTACGATTGGGAATACGTTCAGCGTTGCATTAGAACTTGACAGAGGAGAGTTGCATACTTGTGCTTTTTGTATGGCGCTTCAATATAGCCATGAAAGTTTGACACAAAGTTCATCTGATATTCTCGCCTTAGCTATATCGTAACAACTAACAAGGTTTCAATATAGCCAGATGCGGGAAATTGCCCCTATCTGAACTGATCTCGGGTAATAAAGGGGCCCCACCTCGTCACCCGGGTAAATAATGACCAACAACCAACAGCTTACGCTCTTCATAGCAGAGGTAATATCAATATAGATGGCGATTTGACCCCTTGGAAAACTCATTCTAGGTAGATGGTGCCAGGAAGTTTCTTTCCGCATGCTTCATGACTTCACTTCCAAGCGTCGCCACCTCACAACCTACCTACATGAATAGGGTCAGATAAGGACCCTATTTTAAGCCCATCTCAATGAGTTTATTTTCACTTGATAGCTTCTCTGCCTCCGTTAGCAAATATTTCGCAGCAACAGACACCGGCATTTTGTCAGCAGAAGGACACAACAAGCCATCTTCACCGCCTAGAAATGGGTTTTGGGCAAGCCACCGGCAGGACAACCTGCTGGTCTACTCTGCCCAACCTCGGATGCAGCACCAGCAGTAGCACATCGGTTCCCGGCGAGTCGACATGGCCGCTACCACGCCTTAAAAGTCGTGAATCAGAACACAGCCGTACCGAAGACTATTTAGCATTTTGGCTCGGCATGGTTGCTACCCCGATCATCATTTTCATCCTTATAAGTGCTTGTGTCGGTCGATGGTGCTACCATGTCAACAAGAGCCGGAAGGAAGAAGCCTCAAGACGGGCTATAGGTCTCGTCACAGTGAACCCCGATCGAGGGCCGTGGTACAGACCCAGAGCGTCACGATGGAGAGAGACTCGGGGGCAGCAGACATAACAAGGAGAAACAGAAAGGGGTGATTTGTCTCAATGGTCAACTAGAATATTTATGTACAAGAAGCAAATTCCACACACACACAAACTCCGTCTCCGAACTCCGCCCTATAATGTAATGCCAGAAACCCCCATCCCCCGAGAAAAATGGTGCAATTGTACACAGAGAGCCCCCAGCACATCAAGATATTTACATGCCCACTCATGCTAAGAGAGCTTGATGTTCTGACAGTCACTCCCACTGCTGCACTTCTGATACACAGAAACCTGTCCGTATCCCCCACAAATCTGCTTCGAATCGCCACCGCACGGCATATTGCACTCTCCAATCGTACCATTCGCCGGTGCGCGCCCCTCGGTCAGCAACGTCTTGCCGCAGAAGCACTGCGTCTTATACTCGACGCCGGCATAGGTCATGCCGCCGCCGCCGCCCTGGGCCTCGCCGCAGAACTTAACGCACTTGTCGACCGTCATGTCAGGTTCGTCCTTCATGAGCCCCGAGTTAGCATCAGTACCGCTACCGCCGCTCACAGTGCGCCCTCCACTGAGCCCCCCACCATCCTTGAAGCAGCCCGCGTACTTCCAGCCCGCCGTCTGCGAGACGTCCGTGAACGGCAGCAGCGGATCGCCGATCGTCGCCGTGTCCTGGGCGCAGCTGCCCGCGACCTGCTTCACAGCCGGCTCGGGCCCTGCCTGGATCGGGTTGCAACCGGGGAGGGCGGCGAGTACGCCGTCCGGGCTGCCGTTACCGTTGCTGTTGTTGTTGCCGCTGCTCAGCTTCTGGTTGCTGCCCGGGGGCGCGGGTGCCGACTTGACGGGCTCGTGGACGCGCGGCAGCTTCTTGCACGCCGCCATGTCGGTGTCGGTGCGGAATTCGAACGCGCCGCACTTCTCGACGACGCCGCTGGCGTCGGTGCACTCGTTGATGGCCTTCTGGAGGGTCGGGATGTCCCAGCCGTTGAGGAAGTCGCCGTGGTAGCCGTAGCCATCGGGGTCACTGAGACCATGTTAGTCGCAACAAAAACAGGAAGAAAGAGAAAAGGGGTAATCAACTCACCCGTGGGAAAAGACAAAAGGCTGCTTATCCCCATACCACTGATCTTTCAACTCATCGACATTCCAAGTGACCTCGTAGAAGATCGTAATAAACCGCTTCGGGTGCGTGGGCGGGCAGAACCCGGTGTCAACGCCCGAAGGGTAGGCCATGTGGCTACGGTGGTCCGGGGAATCGAGATTCTTGCCGTCCCAGCAGCTCGGGAAGATGAGCTGGGTCCGGAGGCCGGCCGGGCAGTTGCGCTTCGGCAGCTCCGGGGTCGCGGGCCCGTCGTAGCCCAGGCACGCGAACGAGACGGCCCGCTGCTCGGGCGAGTCGCTCTTGTTGCGGTTCGTCGGGTCGCCCGCGATCATGCGGAAGTCCTTGGGGAAGGCGATCAGGCCGTTCTTGAACTCGGGGTCTTTCTCGTCTGTTCGTTGGCTGGTCAAATGTGTTAGTATGTGTGTATAGAGAGTATAGGTAATCCTTGTTCAGACTTACAGGTAGTAGATCAGCGCTCCCCCGGACTGCTTGACGGGGACGAAGGAGCCGTTCTCGGCGTGGTAGTACAGGTTGGGGACCCAGTAGCTGGAGAGGTCCTTGGTGACCTTGCAGGTCGAGCAGGTGGCCGTCTGGGTGAGGGCGTAGTCCATGCTGAAGTTGAAGGCGTTGCTTCCCATGACGGTGTGCATGTGCGTCGACACCATGCCCGGGTCCGCGATCGGGTCCGCCCGCTCCATCACCACGGGCGACGAGCACGGGAGCCGCCAGAAGGCGTCTGCCGCCCGGGGAGCCAGAGAGGCGATCCCCAGAAGGACGATCGGTAGATCGGATAATGATAACATGATTACTTAAGGTGTTCGGTTTGGAAAAATGTGGAACCTGGTTCAGGTCGGTTGGGGTGTTGTTGGTTGTGAGACAAGAAGTCCGCAGGGAATGGATGCCAAGGGAGGTAGATGATGTACTCTTCCGGAAGAGGCAAAATAACGGCAAAATGAATGGCTTTGTCCTTCACGCCTTCGAGGCCAAACTGTTTCGAGTAGACTACCACCGGAGTTGCTTTGTGGTTGGACTTAGAGAGCGAAAACAAAGAACGCCAGCGTCCATACAGTAAGAAGAAAATAGCCCCTGAGAATGCAAGAACAAGATGTAGTCTGTTGGAGCCGGGCGGAGAGCCCTTTATCTTCTCAGATACGCACGAAGCCCCAAGCAGAAGAAGCAGAAGAAAAAGCAACTCGTGAACGTTTGATGCTAAATTGCTGTACTGTGATATCCTATGCGCGGCGCTCAGGAGGTTCCACCTTGGCTGGTTAGCGCCCAAAGGGTCGATCCTTGAGGACCAATCAAATTCGCAGCTACCGCGACATACTAAACAGCTGAAGTGACCCCTTGAGGCAAGCGCCGGGGTTCCTATAGGCACACTTACAGCTAGCTGTTAGCCAGCGCCACAGTACATAAATATAGACTCTCCGGCGTCTGTGTAAGTGGCTATTCGCTATTGCCTATTGGTTTAATGGAGATCAGCCCGGTGATATGCTTTTGTCCTTGGGGACCAGGACACAATCGTTTCAACTTCAATCCAATGCCAAGCCAGCCCGGCAGAAGCAAAATACTCCCTGCGCACAGGTGGCTTTGGGGTCGAAGAGAAGCATATCTGATATTTCACATTAAAAGGTGGCTGGACAACCGTGTGTAAAGTCTGTAGGGAGTCTTCTACTCCAACTAGATGCGGTTAAGATCCTTTGAGAGCTACCGTTGCCTTTGATTCAAAGACTTGGGAGAAGGCCTGCCAAAGCGCAGCAAAAGCCTATCTTGGATGATCCATATACCAGACGCGCAAAACGAGACATGAGCGCTAATTGAGAGTGCTCCTTAGTTCCCAGCTTATAATGGATGACCAGCGGGCGCAAGCAAGTCCTCTGAATTGGTAACAAAAGTACAGCGCAGTGCCCCTGGCTTACAGTATGAGTGTCCGCGCCTACAAGATCGTGTGCATCCAGCAATTCTTAGACTCCTAGAATTTGTGATCGTGAAACGTCTGTGTTGGAAGGATGTGCTCTGTGTCACTGCTGAAACAAGCACTGAACATTCGACTAACGGTACGCTCTAGAGCCCCGGGCGCACAGTGTACATTGGAAATATTTTCAATTCATTCAATCGTAACTGTTCTTGTCTTCAGGGTAAACAAGACACCGCTAACCTGTCTTTGCCACTCCGCAATAAATCAATATGAAAGCACAAAGGCTCTAGTGGCTGTGTGGTCTAAAACAGGGTCGCAATATATCCGCATGTTCTTGTCTGTTCATCCTGGCTAGTCCGTAGAGTAGCGATCGGTCGCATCTTCGTCATTGGGCGCACTGACGTCATTTCGGGCTTAAGGCAGGGGCTCGTAAGCACCGCCGCTGTTGTGAGCCGCGCGGTTCGAGAAGACGAAGTAGATGACCATGCCGACAATAGGGAAGAGGAAGACGACGAGACACCAGAGGAGCTTCTCGCTGGGCGCGCGGTTGGATTTGAGGACCTCAACTGTAAAGAACGGACAAGTTAGTTGACTGGAGATTTGACAGGGCCATGACAGGACCACTACTATGGATCAGGCGCAGGAATCACAGGGTTGTAACGTACTGAAAACGATGATGTCGAGAATCAGGACAATGAAACCGACGATACCACCACCGGTACCATATTGCATCGGGGTTCCGGTGGTTGTCATTGTCTCGTCAGCCAGGGGGGCGGCGAAAGCGAGAGCGGCCAGGCAGAGCTGGAGGAACAGAGAGAACATCGCGTTGGCCATGTTGACGGTTGGTATTTCTGGATGAACAGGGTATATGAATTGAAGCAAGTATTTCTAAAAAAGAAGACGTCTTTTGATTTCTATTGGTATCACAAAGTGGGAAAGGAAGAGTGAATCTAGGCTGCCTCGCACACTGAAGTGCCCAAGCCGTGCCTTTTGAACAAGGAGTAACGGGCGCGGGGCATTTGCTCCTCCAGAGTCCAGCGGCCCAGCCACCACCCCTGCTAGGTCGGCTGTTTGCGATTCGCACGCAACCACGCGATGGCCGCGAGGCATGACGTCATCTAGGACTTGTCCGTTGCTTGTCAGCTGGGCAACACCCTGCCAGCCTGCTACACAGAATACGACAAGCTCTTCATGCGAATCTTGGTTTCCCATACCAAGTGCAGGTGACCAATCAAAGCACTTGCCAGCCATCTGCTGCTGCCTGGTTTAGAAGTCTAGACCAACCAGCCGACGTTGAATATATGCGGGGAAGCGACATATGTCGAGGGGATCGTCGGACTTTGGTTGACCACCACTCAACTCGACGTAGAGCATTCGTGATGTTCTGCTTGAATTACATTCAATGCCTTGCAGATACAATATGCATAAGTGTATAGTAAGTGAGTGTATTCGATACTTGTATAACTCTTCTATGCTATATAGTTAATCTCGTAGATGTTAGTCCTATAATTACAGTTAACCTATTAATAGCAAATGGCATCCCTGAACTTTCCATTATGATAGCCCCTTGGCGATCCCTGCCCCGTGCTATAAGAAATTCAAACCTGCTATCGGTACGTGCGCAAGTGTTTCTTATATGTATCTCCAGGATGGACTGTTACAAGGTTCCTAATTTCTGTTAAGTTTTCGGCAAGCGAGAGAGAGGAAGGCCTGAATGTAGGTAAGCATTGAATTGCAAGTGTGTAACTAAACCCTTCGAAGGTAAGGATGTACACTCCACGTTGTTAGGAAGGATCGAATAAGTATCAGGTCTCGCCAAGAACAACCACACTGGCTTTGGGTTCTGTTGTGGACGAGCTCTCCCTACTTGGCCTTCCTTCCACTTCAACAAGTTCTCAAGGCAAAGGTAGACGGACAGCTTATGTGTGTATTAGACTGCTCTATAGCGCCATCTCTTGCGGTAATCGACCGAGAGACTGACACCATCGACAGCTACTCTTAAAGGGTGTTAGGTAGCTACTCTACATGCATGACTGCCGGTAGTCTGACTCTTGACATCTCCCAGCGGTGCTGGTGGAGGAAAACCCCCTAACTCCATACGGCCTACAGAGAACGTATCAACCCAGAGCTACATTGAATAGATACCTATGCTTGGACCTGAAGCGACATAACCCCCTGAGGACGTGATACTTCTCGCAGTTACCAACAAAGATCGGTGTTCTCCTGGAGTAATTGTCTCATTCTTGTTTGGTTATAGGGAGGAACACATAACATGTAACATATCAATGGCGTCAGCTACTGACATGTGTAGAAGATATTGCCATGACTGAGTTATTCAAGCTCGCCAATGCTCGTTTACGGCCGAGAGCCCACTTGTACCTCTGTGATGCTTTGCGTAAAGGGGGGTGAATGCGTAGAAAGGTCTGTTTACAAATCAGTGTAGTCCAGGTGTCACACTCCATTGAATATAATCCATGGTTGCTCTTTCCCTTGCTTAAATAATTGTTTGTCAACGGCCTCTTGTCTGTGCACGTCTGTCACACAGTACCATTCAACCTTGTTTGCATTCACCTGCCTCGAGTTGCAAATGGTGGCTATTAAAGCAAGCACAGAGTCTGTCCTCAAGTGTTGCAACCATCACCTCTCTTCCTCTCTTCCTCCCCAAAATCTTCTTCACTTTACACAACCTTGAAGATCGTCTGTCTCCCACTGCTCGTTCTCTACCTATTCACTCTTCCACTATTGAAGCATCCCGCTTGCAACCCAAACCAACCAACCGACAACATGAAGATGTTCACTCAGATCCTTGCCCTGCTGGCACTTTTCCTGGGTGTCGTTGCTGGCGATTTCCCTCCCTATGGCTCTCCTGGAGACCTGCAGTGCACCGACATTCAGGTCAGTAGCTTACTACAAAGCGTACTGATGATTGCTATACAGCCATTTTTTGCTAACCATTACACGGTGATAGATGGGCGATGACCATTCCGTCAAAGCCAAGTGCCCTGTCTACCAGCCCGACAAGCTCTACCTCTGCAGCCAAATGGTGAGTAGGCACATTCTACTGCCCCCTTACACGACACCCCAGATCCTATCGTAGGGTTCAAACGATGCACATATCTATTATTGTGGGAGAATATGAGATGGTGTGACTATCGCTGACAAAGTGAGATAGGACCTCAATCACTGCTACGCCAACCAAGATGGCCGTCTGGAAGCTCGGGAGAAGTAAGTGATAACCCCAGCTGTTCACTGTGTCTAGATGTACTCCGAATGCAAAGCCAACTAACACGGATTACAGCGGAAACTTCGGCTCCTCTTGCAACAACTGCAGAATGTATGGCACCGTGCTGCAATGCAACTGCGAGATCAGTCCGGGAAGCGGTTCGTTCGTAACCACCAGCGTTGACACGAGTAAGTGTGGCATTTCATCACATCATTTTCAAACTTGTATGCCGGCTAACGACTTATCTTAGACGATGTCATTTTGAATCAGAACGGCAACCTGAACTGCTTCCTACAGCTGGGTTGGGAGTGTCAAATGTGGTGAAAACACATGGACTAGGGGGAAGATCTTTTCGGCATGATTGCACAGAAGCAAACCAGTTGTTAGCAATGGACAAGTTGACGTGATCAGCAAGTCCAAGTCCGTAGACCAGCGAAGCACAAATATCAGAAACTTCTTGATTCTGTATAATACGTTTGCCAGTGTGATCGCACCTTCCCTATCAGCATTGACATGAACTACACACTGAATGACCCTGTGCTTGTAGATAACTGACTGATTTAGTTGTGAAATTCACCATGGTCTATTCACTTGCCTCGTGTATTCACCTCGCTCGTACATTCGCCTCGCTCGTGCATTCATCTGTTTCGTCTATTCACCTGCCTCTGCTTCCTATATAAGTTCCTCACATTCCACTAGAAGCACCCATTCCTTTCCTCCGACCAACCACAAACCTTTGTCCGCCAAACACACCTCTCAGCCTCCGATCTTTTCCATCGACCCTCTTGTCCAACTCCCACTCCCACCCCAAGGGTTTCCTTTGCTCAAAATACCACTCTTCCTCCCGCATTACCACCTCCAAAGCCTAGTGCTTCTCTCGCTCAACCGCCAAGATGAAGATGATCATCCAACTCTTTGCTGTTCTGGCACTTCTCATGTGCGCGCTTGCTAAGGACTACCCTCCCTACGCTGACTTTGGCGAGTGCGAGACGATTCAGGTAAGTCGTCCTCCAGGAATCGCGGGTATATTTGCGACAAAGACACTTGCAGCTGACATCTTGATCCTTGAAGCAATGGAACCAGTACTCCGTCATCGCCAACTGCCCCACGCCTGACAACAAGTGGCAATGCAGCATCCTCGTGCGTGAACCTCCCATGCCCCCCTCCTCTGACAGTCAAGTTGCGGCGACTGCCAAGCGGTTGATAGCAGGCTTTGGTCGTGTGGGAGCTTGGCTTTGTGTGTGCTCTCGGCTAACTGGACCCGAAGGATCTCAACAAGTGCTATGTCAACTTCAATGGCCAGATTACAGCTGCAAAGGAGTAAGTCATGATCCAATTGATGTCGGCACCAAAACCTTTTACCAAAAACCGCCAACTAACGGCATTATAGTGGCGACTTCAGCAACTCCTGCAATGACTGCTACTGGACTGACACTGTCTTGCACTGTAACTGCGACGTCAACCCCGGACACAGCTTCATGCAGTCCCAGGTCGAGACGAGTAAGTGGCATCATCCCTTTCATTTCCATCCATAGCCGAAAAGGCCACGACACGTGAGAAAGCACTCAGCTAACGAACCCTCCTAGACGATCTCGTTGTGAACTACCAGGGCTTCATGGGATGTTACGACCGGGTTGCCGACGCTTGCCCCCAGGGTACCGGCCCCACGGCCCCTACGATCCTTCCGTCGGCTGTCACAGCTGGCACTACGCCCGCTCCTACGGCTGCCCAGGAGGAGAAGAAGTCCTTCCAGGCTTGAACGCGATACATTCTGGGCAGTATCCCCGCGGCGATTCTAGGCTGAATAGGCTGCACGGATGGGTCTGCAACATGCTTCTTCAGTTTCTGAATCCAGAACTGCAGACAGATAGCGAGGAGAGCAAATGGTGGGTATGATATTAGATCATTGCTACTTGCATCTCTAGGAACAATACAGAGCTCCTCATTCTTTCTGATCACATGTCTTTCATGCTCAAGCCTCCATGTGAGGACGATTATCTTCCTTGTGTGTTAACATTGCATAACTTTGCGCATTTAGCGTCACCATGCGACACCATCCCCAAAACCAACACTGCTGCCTTCTTCCTGGAGTAATCCGGTCTCCATAATGAAAAACGAAATACTGTATTATATTACTGACGCATACTTGCTCAAAGTTGATATTAGGAAGCCTGGCCACAGCTCGATATTGATTTCGTGACGTGCTGCACTGGTAGGTCGGCCGCATCTTGGGGACCTTGTGCAGACAGACACACGTGCACGAACTTGCGCGCCATGTCAGAGAAGTAGCCCTCCAGAGGCAAATCTGGCGGATCGCCTTCGACAATTACCTAGGTATCCAAGGTTGCTAGTAGTTTTCGCGTGTAACCAGGGGGTGTGGAACTAGCGCTAAGTTGACCGAAGATGGTCTTTCACCAGCCGACAAACAACAACAACTACCAGTATCAAACGGCACATAGGAGGTCTCGGCCAACTTCAAAGCCTCCGATGAATAATTCTGGTTTGCTTCCAGGTGGTTGATGATACATAGCGCTGAAAAAGACTAACGAAAGCTCTCCACAGAAGTAATAAAGCGGCGTTTGGATAATCCAATCCAGCAATCTTGGTTGCTTGCAACGGCGGGAACTCGGCCTGATCCTTCTTTCGTTGATCTCAAAGGCTTCCAGCCTGGACCTGCAGGTTTCCGGGCAGCTTCTCGGACATGCTTCCGGAGTCCGCAGCTCGCTGCTGCTGAAGAAGCTCGATATCACGAACCAAGACACTAAAGTAGCCCCTGCCTCCGCCTGCATTCAAGGAGCGAAGCTTTGTCAGCCAACGAGCTGTGTGCCAGTGATTGAACGCTGTTGACTTACACGAGTCTCGGGCGTAGCCATTGCAGGGCGTGTTGCAGTGCCCGTCGGCCACGAGGTAATGGGTGGGCGGGACGCGGCTCCCGCACAGGCAGTGGGTGCCGTTGGTGAGCCCGACGACCCACTGGTCCATCCGGGAGCAGCGGTTGCTGCACAGGCCGCGGGACTGGTACACGTTGGCGCCGATGTCGACGAGGCCGACGGGGTCGGAGAAGCAGCCGACGTAGTTCAGGCTGGCGGCTTCCACCACCACCACCACGACCGCGACCGGCAGGAGAAGGGCGAGGTGTTGTTGTGACCACATGGTTGGTGTATGTATCTAGAACCTAACAAAGGGGTTCCGAGCTGACTTTCGTCTTCGTTAAGGGAAGTTGTGGTCGAGATCAAAACAATATCTACATCATATCAAGCGGTTGGACGCGGATGACTCTTCGGTATCCTTTCTGCCTAGAGTTAGTACACGGGATGACCATGCAGCAACTAAGTTAAGCCACGATGTGGAGCTACGTCATTGCCGTAGTAAGCAGTCTTGCATGTCCAGTCTGCACCGACCGCCATGTTAGCTCACAGGGCTTTATTGGCTATATGCCAGAGGACGTAGATAGGGAGGGTTGATGCGTTAGCCATCTCTCCTCTTAAGGTGAAGACATCGAATGCGATCTGCGATAGGGGCCATACCAAAAGAGGGCGAAATTGAGAATAGCTGTTTGTAGCATTTTAACCTAACTCGGTAGAGGCGCCCTCCAACTTCACTTTTTATAAATAATCTGCAAATCAAGGCCCGGTCGTTCAAAAAGAGTATTACAGGAATACTTACTTGAGTCCTCTTCCACCATACGTTAAACCCAATTTCTAAGCGCAGGCACCGACACACAAAGTCCAAGTTCGAAGGTAAATGGAACCACCAACAAAGTAATCAGGAGTTGAAAATATATATATTCAGAATAGCATATGCACGGCCATTCCGCTGCATGATCCAGCCGGACCCGGGAGGCGCAAACCGGACCATATGTGTAGAGAGGATTTGGTCCAGGATCTCGAAAGGTCTCCATGAACTCGATGGTCGTCCGCCATATTAGCATTGGGTAGGCGCATCCAACCCATTGCTGCCTGAAGCGGTACCGCAATGCATCTGGCTCTTTGCGCATCGCCTCCCAATGCACATTCACCTATCGTACATCGTGTGGCGTCATTATATTGTACAGTAGCAGTCGCTTTTATCGTTTCCCGCTAACCATGTGTATCTTCATTCCATCATTGGTGTTCGTTTATGCGCTGTATGTCGGGTTAGCAGGGCAGGCCAGCGAAGGACGCAAGTGGGGTGAAAACTCACGGAGTGAGGAGAAGTTCCGCCCAGGACGTCGACAGGAAAGCTACGGCGGCCTAGAAAGAGGTCAGTTAGCAATTGAACATAATGTGTTCGTGTTGACGTTGGGAAGTTCGTACACCAAAGACAGCGACGCTTCGGACGACGGCAGCGTTCTCGGGCGAAGTGACAGCATCGAAGGTCTGGCCGAAGATGCCCTTGGGGGCGCGGCGGCCACCACCACCGAGAGACTTTTGGGGAGCCATTTTGGATTGTGTATTGACTATATGTGCGACTTGGGAGGACGGCGGTAGTTCAGGTGCGTATGCGACAGCGGAGTCGGAGGGATGGCGGTGGTCAATTAATTCTGTAGGGCGATGATGGAATGGCACCAAACAGTAAAAAAGCTTCGCATCATCAATGATTGAAAGAAGCTCGGACCCTTCCAAGGGTGGGCGATAACGATAAAGAGCCTTACTTGAAGTTACCAAGAGACGTACCTAGGGAAAGGTGGGGTTATGCGGGAATCTCCGAAAGCTGCCCTCCTGTCGCCCAATGGCGTCACATCATGATACGAAAAGCATGTACCTCGGAGCTGGAATGTCATCAATACTTCTCCCACTGCGTGCCCTTCGAGGACAGTATTCTTCTTTGGATTGAAGCTTGGAGACTACCACCGGGTTACCTGCAAACTTCTAATATTGATTACCAGCCTGCATATTAGCAACATCAATCAACGATGGCCGAAACCCCACGGTACGCCAACGCGGGTGGCTTCGTCCCGCCCACACTGCCATCGCCAGCTCCCAGCACAGCATCAAGTCGCGCCGCTGCTGGATTGCCTCACCCAAGATCGAAACCTCTCGTACCAGGTTCACGTAAGGAGGATTATGCGCGCAAATACGCCGAAAGCCGCCTCCTTCACATCTCGAGGCGCTATGTGAAGAAACACGGCATCCCCGACCCCACCGACACCGTCAAAGGCTACGATGACTTCGAGGAATTGTGTCATGACCTCGAGGAAGTCATCTTCGTGCTTTGGTTCTCGGGCACGCCCAGCATACAAGTCCCCTACCTTCTCAACATCGCGTTGGCTTTCACGGAATACATCGAAGCGTTCGACCCGGCGCCGACGGCCACGTTCTCCCTGCTCAAGAAACTAGACCATTGCTTTGCCAGTTTGCTCGCGGGCAAGGATATTAAGTCCGGGGAGACGCTGCCGGGCTTTGAACAGAGCACGAGAAAGGGCATAACCAAAACGGACATGGTGCGCCTCAAGAGTCTGGCTGAGCAGACGCGCCTGTTAATTGCCGTGGTGATGAGCAATGTCGACGAAGTTGAGACCTACCTGCCAGAGGAAGACGAGTATGTGCCGCCGTCCAGAGGCCAAGCAACCCCGCACGGGGAGAAGAGAAAGAGAATTGAAGAGGAAACTCCCGAAAACACAGCAGTGAAAACAGAGGTCAAGGAAGAATCCGCATCACCACCGAAGAGGCAAAAAACAGAATCACCTGAGAATAAGACAGCGGCCGAGTCCCCGCTCGTCAAATCGGAAGACGCGGACGACGAAATGTCAACACCGGTGCCGTCTACCCTTTTCTCCAAGGAGAATCTCACGGGGATGAGTTCGTCGAAAAATGATGGCAAGTTTCACTTTTCACTCGAGGACGAAGATGACGATGAAGACGATGTTGGCGAGACTGCGACGCCTGCTGTTCTGGCGCGAACACCGCCACACCGTAATGCCTCGGAGGAGCCGGCGGACCTACCGCCTGATGCATATGAACCGGATGATGATGGTGACGACGACGACGACGAGCTATACATGAATGTTGCAAAGGTTTATGAGAAAACCCTTGTTGCGCTGGGCAGTAGCCTCGGAGAGCCGATAGTAGGGTATTAGTCTCTAGCCCCAGAATCTTGCGTCTTTATTTAACGGGACAAAATGGCGTTTTGGATTTCGTGCACTTCATCATCGGTTTGTAGATACGGCTTATTAGATACCCAAAGACATGCAGTGACAATTTATGAGAGGCAATTTGGTCGTTCCTTTAGCGACGTTGTATCCGGTCAAGGCTACGGTATATGGTATACTAGGATACGTGAGGGCAGACATGATTGCTGGAATGAAAGATTTGGCGGCTATCAATCTATCTCTGAATGAAACTCGATCATTTCCAGGCCCTATCAGCTCTATGCTCGCCTGCTCCCTGATATCGGTGACACAACGCAAGGAAAGGAGTCAAGCAGGTAACTTCGAAACGCGTTGCCTGCTTCTATTAATATCACATATGATCGACGGGCCAGAGACAGCATCCAGGTGGAACGGACCTCATGTCAGCTACGGATGTGACGGACCAACAGAAAATATCGGATACTTATCAGTTCATGTTCGCAAGATCATGCGACGGCGCTGTGATTGGTCTTGGCCGTAGATTACATATGCGCTGCGCAGTAAGCGTCGCGAAGCGGGACAACTGGACGCCCACGTGCAGGAAAGAGACCTGTCAGCGCAAACCCAGCCAGCCTCACCTTTTCCAGGTCAACGGCAATTTGTTACCGCATCACTCCCATATATTTTATTTGGCCTGATCAACTTGAGGCATATACACACTAAACGAGCGACGACCATCACCCCAGTAGAGATTTATATTCAAGCTGTAGAAAACCCATGCAGTCACGGGCCACATTCTTCGTGCAAGGGCTAAGGATCTCGGGTCCCCTTTGGATGTGGGGTTTGGAGGGCCGTAGTAAACCCCTCCCTCTAGAACTCCCTCCCCGTGCGCCCTGGGGTTTTCGGGCCAGACTCCCAGATATGACATTCCAACCAAATGCGACTTCTGATGCCACAATCAATTTCAGCCTGGCCGACAGGGGGGCGGAACTTTCAGCAGTTGGTCGCATGCGCCATCTCATTCTAGCTTGCTGCCGACGGCAGCAATTGTCTCGTTGGCGAGTCAATTTGTCCAAGGTTTGCTTGACTCATGAATGAGTCGGACCGCTCTAGACTTATGTTTCTTGTTAGCTGAAGAGTGGGTGCATATTCGGCATGATATCGGCACAGCTAACAAGTCACGATATCCTGATGAACATGAAAAAGATGGCCATGATGAGGAATTAGCAAGCAGTTCTACTCGCTTGCAAATCATAACCCGCGCCTGATAAGACGCAGCCTGACGTGAGAGCCGTTTAGTTGGGCATCGCCATGCCCTTGGAATATCATCATCCCGCACACCCACTTGACCAGGTTTGGCAGCTTGCTCGTCTCAATTTTACGACTCCCTCGCCCGGCACATCCTGTACGAGTGAGGCAAAGGGAAGTCATGAAACCAACCTGGGTTATTCGCCCGTGCGGATCTTTTCCGTCTCACGATCGAAACCTACCTGCATTGAATGCACCCGTCGCATCGGGGTTGTAGCCAGTTTTGCTTTTCTGAGCCTTGGAAGCTGCAGGAAGCAGGTGGTATTAGTTGAGAGACCTGTGACCAGAAAAAATATGTGACCTAGACTCTCCGGAAACACCCCTGGCTGCATATTGAGCTAGCCATGGCCCGACATGAACCAGCCTGATGGAATGATGAATGACCTCTTTTCGAGCAGTGCTACAACACAAGCCCGCCAAAAACCAGCGTGCTTTGCTTTTGGCGCTTGTATCGAAGAACCAATCCCTCTCCAGGCCCCCCTTCCCCTTCCCCCGGTCCCCCGTCCCTGGCGCTTTACAGGCTTGCAAGGGGCTTTGCTTTTTTGGTGACCAGACCCAGGGAAAGGACAGACAAGAGCAAGACACACACACACAATCTCACACGCATCATCACCAAGCGGGCGGGCGGGCTGACTGGCACGTTCGGTTCGTGGGTCTCGTCTCCATTTCTCGAATCGGTCGGTTTCCATTCCAATTCCCACTTGGACTCATCTCTTGCCCTCTTTTCCCTCCCCATCCCCTCCCCTTCTTTTTACTCTTTCCCTTTTTCCTCCCACATCGTCTTTTTGCGAAAGAAAAATCTCATACTTTTCTTTCCGGTGGTTGATTCGGTGCCGAAGTCGCTAGGAAGAAGCAGAAGAAGAAGAAGGTGTTCGAAGAGACGGATAGGAAGCTTGAAGGGAATATACCGGCTTTATTATTTCGTGACAGGTAAGAGCTATTTTCTGTTTTTTAACTTTTTGCGCATTCGGCTCGCCCTCAGTCCATGAGCGCCTTTTCCTCTTGTCTCTTTTGAAGCCGGACTCTGCTTGGCTTCTGTGGTTCGAACGGTGGTGGGCGCCAGTCCGTTGCAACGCCTCAAAAACGAGCACAACCATTCATATGGCCACCTGAAAAGAGTCCATTCCGAGCCCACTACTTGGTTGCGACAAACTTTGGGACCAGTTCTGTCCTACCCATGGCGGCGCATTGGTAGAGGGGCAAAACCCTCGCGACAAAACTTTGGGGCATGATCAATTTCGACAGTCACCCACAAACATTATTCGCAACACTTCCAGCAGTTCTATATCTATTACCACTGCTGCGTCAGATTTCTCCCCTTACCTTCCCAACAGCAGCGCATCTCAAAGTCCTCAGAAGCCCTCCCAGCCGAACAACCCCGCTGTGGTCCTGATTTCTTGCGCCTCGCGTCATCATCCGTGCGCTCGACGCTCCGCTTGCCTTGTCGCAACGACGGCTTGGCTCAGTTGCCCAACATCTCAATTCCACTCGCAACGAATCGATATATGTCGCACGCATTCCATTTGTGGTGTGTGCGACAATGCGATGCGGCACACTCTTACAATGGGGAGATGAGCATGCGGGAAGTCTGAAGAAGAAATAAACTATTCCGACTCGAAGAATCAGACAAATGCGCCGGGGTCACACAGAATCCATGCATCCTGCAGGTGTTCTGGAAAACGTGGGCCGTGTCCTTTGTACCACATGCCGCAGTACATAATACCTGCCCTACCCTGCCTCCGAGCTGAAGGGCCCCAAAGGTGTGGGTGTGTGTCTCTGGATCCGAGGTGTGGTGCGTGCGAGAGTGCGCTGTCCGTTGGAGGGTGTGGTGCGATAGGGTGCGGCCCGGCACTGCTTGCTGCTTTGCTTCTCCAACCAATCGTGGGGGTACGTGGCTACACCTGGAGCAGTCGAGTCGCATGCCACATTCTCAACACCCACGCTCCATTCCGCCCATCCTTTCATCCATAAATACGTTTACCCGGATGACCTCGGATCAAGTGTCCATCAGTGGGCTACCGACGCAATGACGACCACAGCCTTCGATGACAATATCCAACTATCAAGCAACTGGACACTTGGCGACAATCATGCCTGCGACCACTATCGAGGAATGGCTTCAATTGGACCAGACGGCCACGAGGGCAGAGGTGCCGCTTAAACCACACCGCTGCAAACGGGTCATTGACCAATGGACTGATGGCGACCAAACCTATGTGAAATGCCGTGCTGACGATGGAACCATACAGACTCATAAACTCGTCGCAATGTCGTCTTTGTCGCGTCGGGCTTGTTACAAGTGTGGCAACGTTGGCCACTATGCCGAGGTTTGCTCTTCGGCCGAGCGCCTTTGCTACAACTGCAAGCAGCCAGGTAAGAGACAGATCAACCCATTGTTAACCTCGGCTCTTTACTAACTTCATCTACAAGGCCACGAGTCAAACCAGTGCCCCCTGCCTCGCACCACCGAGGCTAAGCAGTGCTATCACTGCCAGGGCCTTGGCCATGTTCAGGCCGACTGCCCTACCCTGCGCCTGAGCGGAGCCGGAACCAGCGGTCGCTGCTACAATTGTGGCCAGCCGGGCCATTTGGCTCGCGCATGCCCCAACCCTGCCGGCGTCAACATGGGCCGTGGAGGCCCCCCTGTTGGTCGCGGAGCTTACGGAGGCGGCTTCGGCGGCCGTGGCGGTTTCGCCGGTCCTCGGGCTGCTACCTGCTACAAGTGCGGTGGCCCCAACCACTTTGCCCGCGACTGCCAGGCTCAGGCTATGAAGTGCTACGCCTGCGGTAAGCTCGGACACATCTCGCGCGACTGCACGGCCCCCAACGGCGGACCTCTGAACACTGCTGGCAAGACCTGCTACCAGTGTGGCGAGGCTGGCCACATCTCGCGCGACTGCCCTCAGAAGGCTGCCGCTGGTGACATGTCTGGCGTCCCGGGTATTCCGGTGGGAGTGCCCGGCGGCGTTCCCGGTGTCCCCGTTGGAGTTCCTGGTGTCCCTGGTGTTGGTGTACCCAGCGTCCCCAGTGGCGTCCCCGGTGTTCCTGATGTCGACATGAGCAGCGCGGCACCTATTCCTCCTGTCGCTTAAAACCCCCTGCGCGGAAACATTTCGTACGGGGGCTTGACCCGCAGTTGGAAGAAGTCAAGATCGTTGCAGTTGGGACAAATACTGACGACGATACGAATTACAATGCGGGCTCTGGCGCTCAAAACCCAGCATGACTTACTGATTAAGCACGCTTTTTCAAAACGCATACCACAATTTTCCTACAACTCTTATCACATTTCCTAATTACTGCTCGGGCTCGATCGACCATGAGTACGGACTTGCTCACTTTTTATGGCTCTGGATTTCTTGGTAACAACATCACCATACCGGGATCATTGCTTCATTTGCCCCTTTTGGCATTATTCCGGAGCACAAGTCCCTTGACGACTTCTTTTTTACCCTGCATGACCCTATCGGAAGCACCCATTATTTCCTACGACCTTCACGACGTGTAAACCACACACCTGGCTTGAACTATACGAGCAAACAACGGCGCCTGGGATCGATCAAACGCAGAACTTGTTTCACGCAGATGAGCTCTTTCCAATGATTAGTCTGTTGGCATGTCCATGGGCTTTTCCATGGATGGAATCACGGCTAGTCACGACATGTGGCCACAATACTTGTATCACCAACGGCAGGGCTATACCCGAAGGACCCAAAAGTCGCCACCTCAGGCTGACATGGCATTGGATCCATCACTTACACATACGCCGTCTCTATTTCCTTTGCTTCATCGAAAGGCAAGACTCTTTCTCTTCACGAATCGGACGACAAACACGACAGACGATTGACATGCTGTGGATCGAGAGATGGGGGAAACTGGATGTTGCAGTTCACAGGGGAGAGGATGCAGTGCATGGTCACGATATGGCTGCATCAAGAACGGCGGTGGTTGAGGGGAGCGATAGTGGGTTAGAGAACTAGTCTGAGAAGAACAAGCAATGTTGTTGCACGATGGAAGCCTTGAGGTGCCCAATTCTCTCGAGCTTTCCTTCGATATGGTGCTCTCACTCTCGCAACGACCCAATTTCACCCACGGTTGGGGGCATCGAGCTGATCCGGCATTTTGTTCCAGCTTGCGCCAGCTCGGCGCCCTGGCTAACCATTTAGGTCGCCGGCTACTGGGCTTGTTGGGTGTTCAGCCAGTCTCACTGCTCTGGTAAGCATATTCTCTTCATCGTCGCTTTCTCTCCTTCCATCCTTTTCTTGTTGCTCTTTGGCTCTGTCTAGTGGACATCCAAAGCAACCGCCATACATGATGATACTCTTTAGCTCTAGATCAGGAGCTGCTCACCGGCAGCGAAGACCGAGAACTTCAACCATGTTACACAGTCTCTGATTGGCATATTTCTTTTTGGCTTGCCATATCAAAACTTCAAACTCCTCTTGAGCAGTTGCTGATATTGCCCTACATACAAACAGGTTCCCAACAGATGCTGCCAGTATTCTCAATGGCCCTACGTACGTCAAGGACTTGGCATACTTGACGTTTCGGTAAGTACTCTTGACTATGCTACTAAGTGATACGCCAGGAATCTTGAGTAACGTAAATGCTACATTGGCTTGTGACGGCTGAGAACCATCATTTACTTTGCCAATCATACTTGATGATGCTAAATGTTTATTATGTACTTGTACTCGTAACCATACGTCAGGTTTACATCGTAACGGTCGGGCTCGAGGCCCTTCGCAAGATATCTTAGATAGCCTGTGGTATATGCATAATGTAAAATCACCCAAGACATATTGTGCCTGATTCAGACCTGCGTGCGTACCTGTTGAGATTTTGCTGGTGAGCAAGCACCGTTGCGAGTTATATTACTTACAGCTGCCGCGGCTTCTTCCCGGCTTCTATCCAGCTTGACGAATACGACAGCCGACCCCATCCATGCTACGCAAGATGGATGAACGATGCAACCGATGCCAAGCGGCGCTACATGCGCGACTTTTGGAGAAAGCTCTTAGACGGTGTACCACATAGACGGAACCAACCTTATTACTAGTAGGAACCCCCTATTGACCTGATTCGTTTCCAGGGCGTGGGGGTTAAAGGAATGTGTATGGCGATCATGGATCCGTTGGCTGCTCTATAGAGTGTTTCCATGAAGTACAAGTGATGGTGTTTCTGGAATGGGGCACTTCTTCCCCAATCAAATGTTTATGACCTTGAGTCTTGGGATATAAGATTCTCGGGGATAATAAAATCCGTTTACTTGTTTACTTGCTCACTTGATACAGTCTTCTTATTTGAATGTTGTTGGAATCGCACTGCCCTTTGATTACCCCTTTTTATCGAAGCCTGTCCCTCGGAGGAGACTGAACACGATTGACTGGCTACCTTTTTTCGGCCAGCATTATGAACGTCAAAATATCTGAACACGAGAAAGGGGTTGGATGTCCTTTCTTTGGGTATCTATCTGGTAGCTTCCTGAGATATCATCTCCAATCCAGCTCTGCTCATCAATCAACCTTTCCCTAAACCCCAACATGAGTCGGATTCAATGAAATTTACGCAATCAGGCAGAGAGGTATGTTTACTAGAATGATAACATGTAAACAAGCGTATCTCACACACAGAGAGAGAGAGGCCTTAGCCAGGTGGGCTTGGAGAGGGCATATTAGGTAGGTAATAGTCGGGCAGTATCATCCAGACCCGAATGGGTGGAAAGTCCAGCTCGTTTCCTCAGGGAACGATTAACATGGCATGGCTCATAGCGAATGCGCATTTCTCTCCCTAGATAGGTAACAATGTGGCCCAGTAGCTTCGAGACGCCAAAGGCATGATTACATGACACAGGGGCATGTGTACTTCCTAAGAGTTTTACATGTAACTTCCAGCATGAAAATCAAGAAATGAGTTATCTCGTGAACAAAATTGTCGGTGATGAATGTGTCTCGTGTAACAACGTAACAGCCCAGGCTCCGAATCAGTCCATATATACCGCAGCTACGCCAACCTGAGACGCGCTACATCTTCTTATTTCCCTCGAGAGATTTGTGCACAGTGGTATTTCCAATTGAGGCTCTTCCCCGGAAAATCCCTTCTCGCACCAAGAAATTCCTACGCACAAAACTTCTTCTCGGCCGTCCATCCAATACGACCCTAATATGTGAGGTGTCATCGCGCGGTAGGCTTGGCAGGAAGGCTTTATTGTTTCATATATTTATGTTACATCTGGCCCTTCTGACCGTGTCGATAATGATCATACTATGATACTCAGATCTACGGTGGCCACCGCCGGTAGATCAAATCGGTCGACGGTGACGGGGTCCAAGATCCTCGCGCATCCCCCGTTGATCACAGCGCTTGCAAATTGCACCCCAATGCCAACGAACCACATACAACACAGCGTTCGTGTAATAGATAATTTGATCTTAGGTACCCCGTAGCCTTTCCTTATAGTATCCCGACCCGATTTGATACCAGAGGGTGCTGTTAACCAATTCCCGAATACCTATATATGTATTTCTACAATGACCGCTTTTTGAAAGGACTCCGCCAGCGCCAATGCTATACGAGACAAACCAAAAAAAACACGAGTAAAAAAAAGCCAAGGAGGGACAATGGACGTAAAAGACCATATAAAACAACACTCTCTACACCGACCTATCGGTACGTGCTCGCTCGAAGTGACATCCCTGCTCTTCCACTACCCCGAGCGACCGCTCTTACACAATAACACCATTTTCTCGACTCCCGTTTCAGGAATGAGTTCCAAGAAAATGGAATGGACAAACCATCGACTCCCGGTGTCAGTATTCACTCTTCTTGGAGTAAACAGGATGTCTTAAGAGAGAATAATGGATATATCTCGAACAAGCGGTGATTATATCCCTCATAAGACACTGGAATAGGAAGGAGTAAGCACCGAATTCGCATACCCATCCAGTGTCACCGTTTCTCACTCTCTACGAAGAAGGCCTCCGCGGCATTGTCTCGGCCTCGGCGGGATGAGGCGCAAGAGGGACGTCGGTCAGCGGCGCCATCGAACGCGGCCGTGCCTCCACCACATAGGCGACGCCGTCCTCGGACGCGTACGAAGGCGGCCGAGCGGTCGCAGGCCGGGCCGGATCTCTCTCGCTGCGCGTTTCTCCGTCTGTTGCGCCGCGGCCGCTGCTGCTTGTTGGAGGCGTTGGGGACTGCTCGTTTCGGGCCCAGTATATGCGATTGGGATCAACACGCTAAAAGGGGTGACTGTTAGCGATGAACTTTTTGTGCGCGAAACATAGAAGATGTAATACATACCACACTCTCTCTCCATAAACCATAGGCCGGTGGCGACAGCTTGTTCGTTTCGCTCTCCAAGCCGGCAGCTTCTTCGTCGCGCGCGAGAACGACTCGGATGGGCCGCCGCGGGATGGCGTAACCTCCCGGCCCGAACATGTTGGGTAACCTGGCCCGCTCCTGCTCCTCCGCCGTCTGCGGTCGCATGACGAACAAGCACAACTTGATGAGCCCATGGCAGAAGAAGATGGTCGAGGCCAGGATAACGAGGATCAACAAGATGGTGAACTCGCTGTTGCTAATATTCTTAGTAAGACTCAGGGCCAGGTCTAAAAATTAGTAATAACGTCAGTACATGTCGAGCCAGATAAAGATAGCGACTGCTGGCATATCGCAACTTACAGACAGACAATGTCAGTACTAGGAGCATTCCTGACACAAAGCAGCGTAGAATCGAGTTCCGGACGCGCCGGCTCTTAACCCAGGGGAAGCAAAAGAGAAATCGTTTAGGAGTGTCGTGACCTGCTTCAGGGTCGCTATTCCTGCCAGAAGCTGACCCGTCTGATCGAGCACGACGTTGTGTACGCTGTCGACCCCGATCTGCCATGTCCGCAAGGTGCATCTCCGCCGGATCTGCCCCTCTAAAGTGTTGCATAAAATTGCTTCGGTCCTCGCTCGGGCGCGTGTGGGCGGGCTGCGGCTCATCGATGGCGGGCAATCGGTCGGGGTGGTCCATTTGTTGCTGCATTGACGGCCGGGGCCATTCCGACTGCATGGATGGTCTCGGTTCGTCACCACCTCTAACTCCGCCCCTTTGCTCAACCTCCTGCGGAGATGGTGGGCGGGTTGGTGGGCCTGACGAGCCCCTCGTCCAGGTGCGGGCCAGGTTCGGTAGGTGCAGTCGCGTCGAGGGCATGTTCGTGAGGTTGATATTGAAATCCGGCGACTTCGGGCTTTCGACCTGGCTGGGCTGGACGCCGTCGGCATGTGCCCGCGGGGGCTCATGCGCTCCACCAACCGTACTGTTGCTGCCCGTCCGTCTGCGTGGGAGTCGTAGAGATATGCGCCGCGTCGTCGACGGTCTTTGGCTGCCTTCGATCATTTCTGACACGCCATCCCGTTGCTCCTCCACATCTCCTTCTCGTGTTGATGCGCCGCGACGGAACATACTGGATCCAGGAAGAACCATGATGCCTTCACCAATTGGCCTGGGCCTATCGGTATACTAAGTTCAGTGTCAACTAGGAGTGCGAATCGGCATGCTCCCCAAGACTCGTAAAACTGCTTGCAGCGTCTTTTTCAGAGGCTGCTCGAGTCGTACGGTATGGCGCAAAAAGATATCGAAGAAAGACAGGAATAAGCGGCACCGGTCGAGAGAGGGGTCCACCAGAGAACCAGGATGTCTAGAGGCGACGGGAATGGCAACAATAACAAGACGCGTTTGTCGGGTCACAAGTGAATTGGATATAGTATATCGGGTCGCCCTTGGTGTTTCAAATTCGAAGCCCTTTAGCGAACCAATTTGGGTCTGCCGGCCAGATGCGTCGAGAGGTGTCGGGTACCTGCAGCTCGCCTCGCCGGAAGTGCTGATGAAATTGTCTTAGAACCTGACAAGGGGTGTGGTGTATGTGTGTGTGTGTGTGTGTGTGGCTGTTTTTCTTTTCCAAAGAACGAAGTTCGAGCCAGTCGAGGAAAGGGAAAAAGAGAAGAATCGAAACGAAAGAGAATCTTCGGTCACACACGTTACGAGCCTATCGATCCCACGACAAAGTAAAAAGAAGAAAAGAAGATTAGAGTTGTTGAGTGCAATCGGGGCTCCCAGAGCCAGTGACGCAAGGTTCAACACACACACAACAGGTGGGAAAGTAGAAGCGAGTGTAAAAGGGAAGTGTGTGTGCGCGCGTGTATGGAGAGGGCGAGTAAGTATAGGAATAATAGGTTGTGGTGTGTAACGACTGTGGGATAGGAATAGAACCGCCCGCAGAGGTGTCAAAGGCAGGTTAGCTCGTCCGTCATGGGTGGGATAGGGTGTGGGATCACAGGGTGCAATCTGGAAACCTTGAACGGCGGCAGAAACGAAAGAAACGGCAGGCCGGCAAGGGACAAGAACGACGGAGAGGGTCGAGGGTCGAAAAAAGAAAAAAGAGGGACGGGAAACGCCAAGAGCGAGGGGAGGCAACCGGTGGATGGGACTTCAGATATTACAAGTACAAAGTAGTTCACGAGAGAAGAGATAATGCTGTTGGTACAGGAAGTGTGTATGTTGAATGTTGTATTGGACTAGGTATAGTTAGGAAAAGTTGTCGCAAGAACGACCAGCCAGGAGCCAATGCTTCTGGGCAAAGGGGGAACTTGCACCTTGGCAACTGTGGTTTTGCGGCTTACGCCTTTGCGCGATGGACCACCTCTGGACCAGCAACAGGGCACAAGAATGCATCAAACCTGGGGTTGCTTAAAGCCCAAGCATGCTAGGCATGCTGGCCCGCGTCTCGGCGTCGCCAAATTGGGCCCGGACTTGCTTCTGACTTGCTCAGGGCTCAGTCAAAAGGGCATCCATTCCTCGGCGCCTGGAGGGTGGGCAAGACCAAGAACAGGATATGGGCTTGGGGCTGTGAGACGTGAAAGCTTGAGCGAGCAGGGGGCCAGGGACAAGGAAAAGGGGCAGTCGATGATGTAGAATTTCGCCCGGTAACCAATTAGAAGGGGATTGGTCACGATGGAGTTGAATCTGTGACGGATGGAGCTTGTTATGAGACTGGATGCAGGGGTGTTTGGCGGCATCCGTGTTTCGACTCGGGGCTGATTTCTGTGCTGATGACCGACATGGGTGGGCAAACTGGGCGCGCTATGCCAGGAACAGTTCATAGCTCGCCCGCTTCACCTGCCAATGCCACGCCCAGTTACCACGGTTGAGCGAGATGGCGATGGCAAATTCAGAGAAAATAATTCCACTTTCACGAACGACGCATACGTAATAATCCAGGTGTCATTGCTGATAACAAATGAGACCTAATCTCGAGCGTTCAGACTGCTTCGTGACGTCGATGAGCATTGCTGCTAACAATGGCAAACTCCGGCAGGCCAATACCTGCGACAGGCAAAAAGTTAAGATGATCTAAACATAGCTCAGCTTCTCTCAGCTCAACTCCGTCTCCGTGCCAGAATAAACACTATCAGTCCATGCCAAAATGACGAGACCCATATCGATTCGGAATCCGCAACAACCGTCCTTGTCCTTGAGCCTTAGAAACATTTTGCTGTGAACCTTATAATCGTGTTTCCAGAAACAAATCATGATGGTTTCGGAATCTTGAGATTTGGTTTCCAACCCAGCCTCTTCGTGCAGAGGCCACTTGGGGGTATCTACGTCTACCTGGTACTGATGGATGGTGAAGAATGCCCATGCTCTAACATGGATCACCTGAAGAGTAGATACGAGCTCCCTGCATCTCCCTATATTCTCCATCCGGCACTATGCAAGTAATATATTCAGGTGGCCCGCCTCGATCTCTCGCGTGGATTTCAAATCGTTTCCTCACTACGGGACCACAAACCTGACGAGGAGTTGCTTATGTTCCCACCTGCTGTTTATGGTGCGTTGCGTTTCCTCATGGACGCTCTAATGGACGCCGGCTGTCAAGCAACCAATTCTTTCTGAAATGCTTAGAGATCCGATGGGAATATCGACCCTTATTTGGTAGGCACGACGTCTGCGCGTGCTCTAGGAATTCGCCCAGATTGCCCATATCGTCCACACGAGCCATCCCAGGTCAATCGATGTATGGGTCACCCGTATTAGGGGTTCTGTTGATTAAAGCAAAGGGCCATTTCATCGCAACTCGCCCAATAGCAATCTGCGATCCGAGGAGGCCGAGAGAACTGCAAATTCGTTAGCAAAACGTCCGGTTACCAAATCGAAGAGAAATGTTCTTACTGAGTGGTTCATCGTTTGTAATGAACTCGGCACAATTGACTGTGCCCTTATGACCAGGAAGTTTGTAGAGCAGTTTGCCTGTATCACTGCCCCAGATCACCACGGTGCCATCACCAGCACCAGCAGCAATCTTTTTGCCGCTCTTATCCCAACTGGCCTTCATCAGGTTCTTCTCGATGCCTACCTGTGCGCCATCAAATGTGCGAAGGTGGCGTTCGGTGGGTGCGAATGGCCGAATGTCCCATGTCTGGGCGGTTGAGTCGTGTGAGAATGATAGGAGCGACTGGCCGTCAGGGGATACCCTCAAGCTTGTTACCGTATCGTTGTGGCCGAGCATGGAGTAAACGACAGCCTTTTTCCGGACATCCCAAACCTTAATATCGTTGTCAATGCCACCAGAGTAGATCTCGTTTCCGGCTTCTGAGACTGCTACCGCAGTGATAGGGAAATCCGTCTCGATATAGTCGGCGGCGTTCTTCGTACGCGGGTCCCAAATTCCAATAGTTCCGTCATCGCTGCCACTGATCAACAGCTCCTCTCCTCGTTTGCTGATATCCAGGGTATTGATGATCTCTTCGTGTCCGACATAACGACGTATCCTTTGGCCTGATGTCAAATCCCAGCTTGCCAAGTGCATATCGGCTGAGGCAGAAAACAGGATCTCCGAGTCGCGTGACCATTGCAGATCCAGAACTGCTCCTTTGTGTCCGCTTAGCATGCCATAGTTCTCGCAGTCGCCACCAGCCCTCCAAAGCATGATGTTTCTGTCCATAGAGCCCGACGCAAGAAGATGACCCCGGGGGTCGAACTTTGCTGAGAAGACCTCTCCTTCATGACCTGTAAGTTCCATCAACGGTCCCTCGAGATTACTAGTGCGCGGTGCCTAGTTGAGCAAATTAGTATTACCATTGTCCATAAGGGCCGCGTGCGTCTACATACAGCTTGTATTAATGTTCCTGCAGCAGACCCATCTCTGCGTGCGAGGGTTGTGGTTGTGCCCAGATTCTGTCTCTTTGCGACCAATTGACCAGCACCACCAGGGTCATCAGACGGGCGACGGGGGCGCTTCTCGGACATTTTGCTGAGAGTGACTTATGACTTCACGATGGTCGATTCGAGGTTAATGTTGAGATAGGGTGGTTGGAGATAGCGAAAGGGCGTCTAGCGACGAGTACGGTTTTCTATCCGTGTTCTGACGCGTTCTATTGTTTCTTTCTCTTCGGGTAACTTGTCGTTTTGTTGTCGAATCGCGGTATCGGGATGTGGTCTGGTTGATTGCAAACAGCAACTTATTTACTGAGCTCCCTCTAGCTTCAAATTGTAGCTCGTAGCTCCCGCCGTCGCAAAGAAAACATGTCGGTGAGTGAGATATTCCTCGGCCGATCAAAGTGGGATGTACTTTGCGCATGGTACCTATGAACACCGACCACCGACGGATTATGTAAGTAGCGTAGGTGGTAGAGAGAGGGGCCCCCACGATCCCAACTCTCACCGCTTTCGGTTACTGCCACTACGCCGGAGGGTACGCCATTGAATGATCCAACATCGTGAACACGCGCGCATCCCATATTCTTTGATAATAGCGGCGCCAGCTTGCTTATTTCTCTGATAGGCTTTCCATCTGTCTCTTTAACCCATCAATGAGATAGGGCCACGGCTTCCACAAGCTCGTCGAGCGAGCATGTCTGCAAACAAGGCAGCCCGAGTGGGCGAAGAGTGAGCATACCCAATCCCGTGTCCCCTTTAACATATACTAACTGTGTACTGCGATGTAGGATTTGGAAGTAAGTCGCCGACAGCATCCAAGAAATATAACAGCATCATATCTGACATAAGAAACGCAGAGGACGCATTGACAAGGTCAACGCTGAGTTAGTGACTCTCACATACGGTACCATCGTTGCACAACTATGCAAGGACTTTGAGAGTGACTACGTCGAGGTCAACAAGCAATTGGACAGAATGGGCTACAATATCGGCCTGCGCCTCATCGAAGATTATCTGGCCAAATCCAATACGATGCGACGGTGCTCCAACTTCCGCGAAACCGCCGAGATGATTGCCAAGGTCAGTTGGATCCAAAAGACGAAGCCTGGAGGCCAATAACTAACTCGTATTACTTTGCTTTCTCTAGGTTGGCTTCAAGATATTCCTCAACATCACCCCGACTATCACGAATTGGACAGGAGACGGCAAGCAGTTCTCGCTAGTATTCGAGGAGAACCCGCTAGCCGACTTCGTGGAGCTCCCCGACGACGGAAGAGCACAAGACGAGCTCTGGTACTCCAACATATTCTGCGGCGTACTGCGTGGCGCCCTGGAGATGGTGCAAATGCAGGTTGAGGCCCATTTCATCAGCGATGTGCTGCGGGGCAACGACACCACCGAAATGCGGATAAGCCTGATCCGTTATATCGAAGACGAGCTTCCCCCGGAAGATGATTAGGCGGAATAAATCATAGAACGGCTCGGGGAATGGCGTTTGTTCGACTTTTGCGCAATTGGAGACCCTCGACGAAGAGTTGGTCTTATTGATAATGATTGAGTACGATGCGTCAACACAGAAGGATGAAGCATTGGCCTTTATAGAATGCCAGGAAGTGCGATCTTTATGTGGACAGAGACGATACTAGACCGAGAAGGGGCTTCTAGTTATGGTAAAATCATACATATACCCTTTATAAAACGCGTTCGTGAGTTCGACCCGAATGTCAAATGCACGCGGCCGATTGTGCCCCCTTTTGGTGGCGTTCATCAAATGGTGGGAAATAGGCGGCTGTCGTCCCGATAAGCATTAGAGTGTAGGGCATAGACTCCGTTCCTCACAACGATTTGCGCCCGAGAATTACAGTCCAACAGTGGATTCCCAAAGCACTATGTCTCGGCATCATTGAGTTTTGTGGCGTTTCCTTAATACTACTGCTACCGACTGTTTAGTGCATACCTTGTCGAGTCTCCTCCAGCTCAGCCTTCCCGCGACATCCATCGGTAGTTCTGTTAGCGGTACGCGCCGCTTCCTGCCGATCCCCGTCCCCGTCATGTCCACTTCTGCTCCTCAGCACCCGGCGGGATCTTGCAGGAAGCAATTGATAATATGTAGCATGTACGGGTCCCGGATGCAGGTCAATCTATTTCCTGCCAGATTAGGCGACACAGATAAGATAGCTCTGACTATGAGTGTTGCTGGGGTTTCTCTCCCAATGTAAACGCCGATTAAGATGCATGGTACCTGCGTTGGTGATACGCCAGGCTGGTTAAGGCTGAACTGGGGGCTTGTCGGATTTGCTGCATGCACATCATCATCATTATCACATCGGGGTTATTAGTCATGTCAGTACGGTATGTAGGAGGGGCTGCTGCAAATGGATTCAATTCCATGCGATCGATAGGTCGTATCTTCGCTGTCGTCGATTGGAGTTGAGAAAATGTGATATACGAGACCACACTATTGAAACACACTATCTGAATGTCTCGACTATTTACCCCAATAGTTGAAGATCATATGTATTTCCCCAAACTTTCAAAGGACCCTGAGAGAAACCGGGAGGGGGGTTTCCCAATACCAAGTCCGATTCCTGCCAGCCTGCTGAGAAAATACAGGGAAACACAACCTTTTTTAACGTTAAGTGGGTGGTGGGCCGCAACCACGGTGCTTGTCGATCCCCAGAACCCGATGGATGCTCCCACTTAATTGCATATATCGTGACATTTGATGGCATGACCTAATAAAGGGAGCGGAAGCAATCGCTAAATCGTGTGGGGTACCAAGCTTCATGCGCCGGCTGCTTGGTCATAGGGACATCAAATAGAGCTCTCCCTACTCCAACTTCATTCGCATTATCCGCCCTGTAGAGACCACTGGTGTTGACACTCACGTACACGTGCTGTTAAATCGTGTGGCTCAGAATCCGATATCTTGTTTGTACATATGTACTGTGGAAGCCTGAACTGCAGAATTGTTGTGGTCGGCTGACACGCTGACGTCGGGGATGTAAGACGGATTTAAGGTTAGGTGGACGAGCATGAGGTCGGATTCTCATAGCAATACTGAACAGCCTGCCAGGACACACATTCCACCAGCACGACAAGTCTCGATCGGGTTCCGAATATCTACATGTGTAAATTGGTATCTTTACCATACTTCCATTTACATCACGGGCGCTTGCGGCCTAAAAAGTATCGCACGTAGAGGATAGGCATTGCCTCTTTGATCGGCCGGCGGAGTTGGAGATGTCCCAACCGCCGCCAATCGTGCATCAGAGCTCCAAATCTTAGTGATCTGCTTTCTTTGCCCACCAGCATGACTGCATTATGTAGTATGCAATAACTCCTGCGACTACAACTGTTAGATCAAGCCACAGCTATCATCTGCCATTGCGGTGTAAAAAATGACAATCTCTGGCGCCAAAAGAATCACTAATGCTCTTACATACAACGAATAACTCCTGAGGCTTCCAGAAGACTCCTCTCGGCCTGTATGTAACTCGTTATCATGAACCTGAAATTTGATGTGGTGTTGCCAAGACTATTTGCTGCCTTAGCGGCCTGAAGTGTGGATACCGTGATGAGAGCTACGCAGAGATGATCACGCTAATGCCGTGAAACCGGGCCTTGGCCGTTCTGAAATGTGCGCACTGCTACCGGCCAAGCTCCTTGAAGCTTTCTGTGAGCATGCAAGCTGTCTGCCCTGTCTCATCTCCCCCCATTCATCTGGTTCCAGTCGATCAATCCATTTGATATCTGGCTACTCTCGCCATGTGTTATGGATATACAGACATGTACACTTGAGTCTGGTACGCTGTTGGGAGAAGCGCCAGTGTGCACTCCGTAGGCATGAATCGATCAACTGTATGTAGCTCATGTTAGTTCACGTAGTTGCAATCGTATAGTATCATGCTACTAAGAGGTACTTCAAATCGAGCTCCTCCTAAAGTGAAGGTACAGACCGCACCACCCGCACTGCTGCTGGCATCAGTTGTAGACCTACCTCCTAGATGGACGCACTCGCGCACTGCACTCTCTCACTGTACTCTCGACGGATGGCCTAAGCAAATGACTGAGTGACTGAGTGAGCCCACACAGCATCAACCCAATTTCTTCACCCACCTTACCTATTATCAAACCTCACCACCTCCCATTGTTTTTGCCCCCCATATCTACTCCTTCGTCGAACGATCTGTATTGATGTTTGTTGCTAGCGCAGCAGCTGTCTGCGATCCGACCTTACCGAATTGGCCTCTTATAGTGGGAGACAATTAGATTCCACCCCGGCTCGCCTTACAAATCATACGCCAGTCTCAGGTACCTTTCTATCGCATACTACTTACTATTGCGCCTACAGGGCCAGGCCCAGTCTCCAGGCGGCCTGACAGAGCAGAAGGCGGGAGCCAAAGCCCAGCGTAAGCCGCCCTCTAACGACTCAACCGTTACGGAATTCCTTCTTGTGCAATCACCTCTCTTCTTCCTCTTACCTCGTGGATGAAGAAGTAAATACATAACGCAGTAAAAGACCCTACAACGAGTGCGTACGTGCGTACTTCCGAGTCGTCTTTTCTCACTCGGGCAATATTTAATTGTCACGGCCGTGGTTCGTGGCTCGTTGTGCAACCCGCCCGAGCTTCAAATCCCGTCCAGTCGCGCTATCAATTATCCTGGCGGTTGATCTTTTTTCTGAAGGGTGAGCCCCGAACTGAACTTCCGCCATTTACCAGCCCCCCGTTCCCCGTCGCGCCCATTTTTCTCCCAATTCCCTCCTGTAAGTCCCAGCACCGCACCACCCTGCCTGCTTGCTTCGTACCCATCCCCTAGGGACATTCTCCAGACCAGAGCTGAATGAGCGGGACGACGACAATTGCGCGACACTGGATAGAGCGCGAGAGAAAAGAAGCAGGAAAGAAAAGAGACGGAAGGATATCTGCTTAGCCCTTTGGCACTTCATTCTCCCATATTTTTAATTTTCGTCTCCGACTACTCCCGCCGTTCATTCAATTGATCGGTCGACAAGTCGAGAAGACTCGGAAGACCAGTTCAGGCAAGTGTCTGTCTATCTGCCGTGTCGTGTCGTGTCGCATCATATCACATCACTTTGCATTTTATCGCATCTCTCCATTCAAGGCCGCCCTGCGCCTTTTCCTACGCCGATTCTGATCAAGCGCGACCTTTCTTGTCTCCAGGTTCCTCTACCTCGCCAGACCCCATTCCGCATCGCGACTTAGCCACCATTTCCGACCGGCCACGGCCACTACGCGGTAGATCTATCTATAATCGGGGGCTGCCCTCTCAACCATCACCAGCTCCCTCCATCGCACCACTCGCGGCTATCGCTGGTACGACCACGACCTAGGATTTCGGCCTGTCTGCTGACCATCTTGTGTCGCGGCTGTGTGCTCGCCACGTCCGCCCCCAAGTGACAACTCGTCCATCATCCCCCCCCAAAATTAGTCACCAAGCTCTACGCTACCGCCCCCAACTTACCCCAGACCTGGCAATCATAGCAACTTGACCTTGACCCTGGGCTTCCGCCTGTATATTTCCCGTCGACACTGGATCTTTCCAGGTTGTTGGACGTTTGTCGCATCGTACCTGCATTCTATCTGCAGTTCTTTTTTCCAATTTTCAACCGTCGTTTTGTCGGGCCAAAACAAGCCTCTACACTCTCTAGGTCTCAATCTCCGAAACGTAGCTGTTAGGGAGACTGGGGTCTGATAGGCAGAGTCAAATCAAAAGCCCGTCCTCCGTTGCCTTTTTTTTCTCCGACCGATACCACCACACACACATCCAACACACAACCCACTTGCCCTGCCGCCTTCTTCCTTCAGCTTGCAAGGCAGCGCAGTCCAGTTTCCGGGAAACACCTCATTACTCAAATCGTTCTTGAGCGCTGCGCATCCCTCCACGATCCTGACGATAACAACGACACCTTGACGACGTCACTCTACATTTATTGTCGCTCACCGCGCCACCGACCAACTCAATCTACCCCTTTCGCATCCCGACCAGACAAGGCCCGCACGCACCCATCGCGTCCGCGAATCTTGCATCCACGATCTCCCGTCATCATCATCGGCGCTTCACCATTATCGACAACTTCGATAGTGTTTTGGATTCATTTGACCGGATTTCGCATTTCAGACACGAACTTTACGCGTTCTGAGCCGGAAAACAAACCTTGCATCACGACCCTAATTCGATCAACTGCAGAGCCGCACATCGACTGCTCGCTTAGCTGATCAATCCTTACGGATGACCGCAGACGCTGTCTGCTTTGAGCTCCGACAAATAGGACCATGAACAACGTGAACATGGCCAACATGGGCGCCATGGGCGGCCCAGTCGGCGGTGCACCCATACCCATGCCCATGAACAATGGGAACGGCGCGCTACCCGCCCAGCCAATGCAGGGAAATGATCGTAACCATCGGTGTATGCTCAACACGTATATTTACGACTACTTTCTGAAAGAAGGCATGACCGATTGCGCGCGCTCTCTCCTGAGGACAGACCAGCCGCTCAATGTATCCAAGGATAGCCCAGGTAGCCGACGCGATGAGAACGGAAACGCCTTAAATGGGGTGTCTGACGACTCGATGGAAATCGATCATAAGCACGACGTAGATTCAAAGGACCTTCCGACTCCTTTGATCGCGTCATCCGATACGTGTTTTCTCTACGAATGGTTTGGCCTCTTCTGGGACATGCATCTCGCTCAGCGTAATCGCATGGGCAATAACAACGCGCAAGTGAGCCAATATATCAACCACACTCAGGTACATAACCCTCTGAAGCCAGCTTCATCAGTATCCCGCATCCGCTAACCAAAACAACAGACACAAAATCGGTTAAAGCAGAGCCAGCAGCAAGAACTCCTGCGCAGTATGCGACCGGACCAGGCCGGCGGTCTGCCTTTCAACCCTATGATGGCGCGCAATATGGCGGCCAACGGCATGCAAATGCCAAACAATAATCTGGCGAGGAAAGCCATGGCCAACAACCAGAAGTAAGTCATTAATGCTTATGACTTCCAATGTATCTATGCCCATGCATCTGCTAACAGCATTCTCAGCCCCCAAATGATGCTCCAACAACAGAAGCAAAACCAGATGCAGCGTGACCCCTCGGATATGGACGGCAACCGCCGGCCATCATCGCCTGGGGGAGCTGAAAATGCACCTTCGCCTAACAAACGACCTCGCCTGGATGGCAACACTCCCTTCAACCCGCAGCAGGCAGCCATGATGCCCAACGGACGACCACAGCCGGGCATGCCTGGTCAACAACAGGTCAGCAATACTTCCGCCGCACAGTCACATGCCCAGACCGCCCAGCTGCTCATCGCCAACAACATAAATCCGTCCTCACTAACCCCTCAGCAGTTCGCGAACTTCCAGAGCCAGCCACCTGCCAACCAGCAGAAATCTATTGCCACATACGCGCAAAACATGGCTGGGCACCATGGCAATCAAATGCCTAACAAAGCCATGGGCAACCCTGGAGTTCCTCAAGGCCAAGGATCGCCCATGATGGGACAGCCCAATGGTGCTGAGCTCAACACTTTCTACAATGCCGAAGGACTAGCTGGCGGCGCTCGACTGGCTGGTGCCCCTGGGAATGGTCAAGGTGGCGGCAGTAACCATGCCCTGCAGGACTACCAGATGCAGCTGATGCTGTTGGAGCAGCAGAACAAGAAGCGCCTCATGATGGCTCGACAAGAGCAGGACAGCCTGGGTGGTGGCATGCCCCGTGGCGATGGTTCCGCTGGTCCCGGAGGACCCGGAGGACCTCCCGGGCCTAACGGTCAGCCATTCCCTGATGCCTCCCCACAGGGTGGTAGAGCAGGTGCTTCGCCGAACCCCAGCGAGCAGATGAAGCGCGGCACTCCTCAGATGAACCCTGCCGGTATTCCATCACCACTTCCCGAGGGTGGCCAGTCTCGCGGCTCTCCCAACCCCATGAGCTTTATGCCTCAGAATGTGAATGTTGGTGACCCCAATGTAGCACCACACTTCTTTGGAGCCAAAGGCATGAATGGCATGGATGGGAACATGGTACAGATGAACGGCGGTATGCGGCCGCCGAGCTCACACCCCGGCCAGACCTTCAATGGTGGACAGATGAACCCACAGCAGATGATGGCTGCTAGAGGGGGGCAACCAGGTGGTCCCGGAGGCCCACAAATGCAATGGCAAGGGGGTCCTAACGGCGGCAACCCCATGGTTCCCCAAGGTCCTCCTGGCCAAGTCCAAGGAACACCACAGCAGCGTGCCATGCCGCCGCCATCTGCACCTGCGCCTGGTGGCAACGCCAATGGCCGGACACAGCCATCTTCGCCAGCTCCTAGTAATGCGGCACCGCCGACACCCCAGCAGTCCAACAAGGCCGCTCCTAAGAAGAAGGACACAAAAGGTGCCAAGGGCAAGGTAAATAGACTCCAACGGTGTACCCCTTTGTTTTTTTGTTGCTGACAATGCTAATCCCCAGGCGGCTGCAAAGAAGGCCAACAACGCAGCAGGTGCCACTCCGGCTGCCGAACAATCACAGGAACCAGAACCCCCGACTCCCGCAACTCCCATCACCCCCGTCAACCCTGGCAACTTCGCCAAGAACGGGCCGAATGCTGGTGCGGGTCAACCGGCGCCCAATGCTCAGACATCTGCTCCTCCGGCTCCGGCTCCCGTCAATCCTGCAGTACATCCGGATCCCTCGCAGGGCTTCATGGAGAACACGGGTCAAATGGACTTTGGGATGGAATTTGCTCCCCTTACGTCCGACAACGTGCTCCAAGACTTCGACTTTGACTCCTTCCTCCATGATAATGACGGCGGAGACGGAGGATTTGACTTCAACCCGTCAACGTTCATGGAAGGTGCTGGAGAGATTGGGGCTGAATAGTCTCGGCTCCTTCTCGATTAGCTACTGTGAACCAGTCCTGCTTTACGCATCTCGCGCGTTGCTAGCCATGGTGGAGTTATTGGTTCTCTTATCTTGGTATTGCATCTACTCTCATCCGTTACTCCGGACCCCATTCATCTTCATTGGGCATGTCAAGGCGTTGGTCGGCTACCTGCGAGTCTCGCATTGTTCTTGGCGGCTATGAAGGATTCTCATGTGTTGGAAGGGAACAAGACACGACACGAGCTTCATGTTGCAAAAGTTGTTCCATGCGCCCAAAACAAAATTTCTCAATTCCCCCGTAGATCGGCGTCACTGATATGGCTTTATCTGGACTTTCTTTTGTTCGTACATCATCTGTCTTCTTTCTATACCAGAACACAACACGCACGCACACACACAAAACGCATACACAGCCCAGCTGGGTCAGTCTACATCACCGGGATCAAGCATTTATCTTGGGTCATTGGACGGACTATCTATAGCCGGGAGGAAAGTTGGGTTTCACTAATTAGGAAAGTGGACAGAAAGTCTCTTAAGTGGGAAGATCGGGCAATTTTTCCTGCAATTTTTATGTATTTGATAGAAAAGGAGGAGTTTATTCCTCCTCAGGTGTCGAGGCGAGGGGAGGAGAGAGAGAGAAAGAAGGGAGGAGATACGGATACCTTTTCCTCCTTTTAGTCTACTATTACTGTCTCCTCGGCTTGTGAGATTATTACTGTTACTGGTATCGATATTAGGCTTATTATGGTGTTTGAATGGCACAGCTGAATTACGATGTTCATACATACCTTATTCTTTGCTTGCTACCTTGGTGCTTGACAAATATGGTACATATCTGAATTGTGTGCTTGATCTACTGAAGTTGGAGAGTTGTAGTTATAGCACTTCGATATGGGGGCAGACACGCACACATAAGCTGATCCTGAAGTTAGAAGCTTATTGGGTCTGTATGATATGTTTTCAGTCATATGATGTCGAAAGACCTCAAACCCAACCCAGGTGTCTCAGTGTAGCAAAGTCGATCATGGGCAGCATCATAGATAGATACGAGACCAGTCGCACTGCAAAGTCATGGCCTCTGACCAGTCATCACTCTGCAGCTGGGGCATTGATTCGTTGACTGGTCTTGATAACACTGCAGCAAATGTAGCGGTGAATGCAACGACAGTGTATGATGATAAAGGCAACCGATGGCTGCTCTCTTTTCCCTTTCTTCCCATCCCCGCACTTGGAGGTCAGCCATACGTACAACGAGAACCAGGCGGACTGGTGAACTTCGGGTCCACGTGTTCGGAATTAGTAAAAATGAGCTACGGGCTGTTGCCTCATGTTGTTTAAGGCGGGTTTTGCCCGAGTACTGAAGGCTCGGGGGTAGTCGGGGGCTCCCCCGGCCACGAATCAAAGCTGAATTTGGGGGGTAAGAAAATAGACGGGCGTTACATTCAAGGTAATACTAAAAGGATCAGCCTGGAGATCAGGGATGACCCCAGTACGTATGTATGTATGCTTGTATTGATGGTTGGTATACTCATTGTTATATGCCTTTCCATTCATCTGTTCACATGATGCATCTTCAATGGCCATTTTCCTCGTATCTACATCATTCAATGTCATACAGAAACGAATGCCTACATTCCATACAAGATGGTTCGCGCTCCATAAAGGTTGGTTCTGCCCAACGCCCAATGAACGCCCTTGAGCATTCCAGTAAACTATGGGCAAAACCCAGAGCTTCTCTTGACGATATCCAGTTCTCCCATTCAACTACGACCAGCGAACTTTCGCAATTCGCGCAAAGGCGCCTGTCTACCAGAGTAACAGAGTATGGAGCCTCTGCATGTTCTGAACCAGGTGGCGCCTCGAGAGTATGTCAACTTCACGTTGTGCTTTCCCTTCGAGGACGATCAGGAGCAGGAGGCGGTGAACCATCTGCAGCGGTGCGTGGATGACTGTGTCCAGCAGAACCCGCATCTAGCCGGCACCATTCGCGAGCAGGACACGCCACAGCGCCATACCCTTGCCTATGTTCCGCCGGAATGGAAACAACAGAGAGGAGCCGTCGTCGTCGAGCAATCGCGGCCCGACTCCTTCGACACTGCCTACGGGAAGGTCAGCACGTCGTCCTTCACGTACGAAAAGCTTCGCGCCGGCGGCTTCTCTCCCGGAGTGTTCTTTAACGACCCCTTCTATCCCGCCGGAGACCCCACGGTGGTCAAAGGGGGCAGCGTTCCGGTAACGCGTGTGCTCGCCATCTTCGTGACGGGCGGGCTCTTGCTGGGCGTCTTCATCCACCATGCCATGGCTGACGGCGGAGTCGCCACTGCCCTCATTGACGATTTGGCGGCGCGCTCCTGTGGGAAGACGGTTTTGCCCAGAGGGGGGCGCCTGCCAAAGAGCCAGTACCTGCCCCAGGGCCGACCGTTGGCGGAGTTTGAGCAACGTGTAGACTCGTTGCGCAAGGCTAAGGGTCTCGGCAGTGAGGAGATCACCCCTGAGATGCAGGTTGGGTGGAATACCAAGGATTCAGACGGGAAGGCTCGTTTCAGTGTCAGGAACTCCTTGCCTGCTAACACGGATCCTCGGGTCGGGAAGATCTTTCACTTCAGCAAGGTTAAGCTGGCAAAGCTGAGCCTGGCACTCGCGCAAGGACTTGAGGGAGGCAATGCCAAGCCACCCTCGACCAACGTGTCCCTCATGGCGCTGATCTGGGCCTACGTGGCCAAGGTTCGCATGCGCGCGGTCGGCGTAAAAGATTGGTCCGCCCTGCCGGGAAAGGAAAATAAGAAAGGGAACAACGGCAGCAGGATCGAAAGTGAGAAGGACGACATGCCGGCGCAGCTCACAATAGTTGCGACGTGGAAACCCACCCCATCTTCGGCGGCGAACAAGAAAGAAGGCGGAGGACGAGGAAGCGGGTTCGGCCAGGAGACGCTCGAAGCCCTTGAGGACTTCTGCGGCAATGTCGCCAACCTGTGTCCCATCGCGGCCTTGCCTACCACACGACTCCTTTGGCAAGCGGCGACGGCGACGGCGGAAGTGATTAACCAAGCCAACTCGGCTGCTACAACTACATCAACAACTACCATTACGGCTACCAATACCACGAGAAACGAAACAGAGACACCACGGGGACACGAAGCAGAAAGAGGGGGAGAAGAAGGCATAAAAGCGCTGGCAGAGATAGCCACCCTCATCACCCGGACCATCGACTCCTTGGACGCCGAGTTCGTGCGCCGACGAGCGGCGCTGCTCGAGGCCCTGGAGGATATCACGGCCATCGACATGGACCACGACTTCGAGGCGCCGCAGAACGTGCTCTTCAACTCGCACCGGTTCCTGGCGGGGGCCGATACGGAGTGGGATATACCTGGTCTTCTTACCGTTGATAGCGGCGGCGGCGCAGGCGTCGGTGTCAACCATTCCATAGCTGGCGCTCCCAACAGCGGCGTCGGCGGCAGCACGCGGCGCAAGCCCGAGATCATCCGCAAGGGTCGGAAGGCTTGGGGGCAGGGCACCGTGCTGGTGATGCCGAGCTCGCAGGAGTCGGACGTGCTGGAGGTGATGCTGGCTATGTCGGGGAATGCTATGGAGGGGCTTTGCGGGGATGAAGGGTGGAAGGGGTGGGTTGAGAGAATCGTTGACTGAGATCAGGATCAAAAGAGGGCCACCGGAGTGATGATGGAGCACAGTCACGGTGATAATCTGATCGCTATTGGCAGAGAGGTCAAGATCATGATCGTTCTGACCGGTTTGCAGAGGATGGTTTCCCGTAAGGCATGACAGCGAATCAAAGGTCAAGGAGGGCTTCCTCAAGTAATGATAATACCTCCATCACATATGTATTCTGTGCAGTTCATTAGATCCAATGAGCATGCTGGATCTAATGGTATCCAGGTTCAATATTTAGTGTTCCGGATGATATGCTATACTTCCAAGCAGAGTTGTTGGCTATTGGTAGATGAGAAGTATTGCCAAAACAGAAGATATGGGCACCCTATGCATATGTCGGTCACAGGCAAACTGTGGAAGTCATCACCGTATAAGAAGAGAAGGAGAATACAGCATACGACTTTATAAACTTGTGTTTGAAGGGAGGGTAGTGTTTTGCACCAGGAGGAAGGATCTCCCGTTTTCTTGTAATAGGTATCAGAAAATCATGCTTCATCTTGTCCAACCAAGACGAAAGTGGTCATTGGAATACTGCATGTGTTTGGATGGGCAACCAGGATGACACCAAGTGTTGACCTATATCAAACCAAACTATTGACGCAAGCCAATCATACGTGACCAATGTTTTCTATCTACACTAGAAAATAGGGCATGTTATCTTGTAGACGTTGGTTGGCCGTCTCCCCGAGATGGTGTCGGGGCCAGGTCCGACGGCCATGGAATGGAAGGGAAGTGTTCGCTAACGTTCCGTCACAAATGCCTGACCACTTGCCACTCCAGCAGTAGGCCGAAGCACCCGCATATATTTCCAAAAACCGCGAAAGAGAAAAAGAGAAGAATGAGTCAGGGCGTCAAAGAGCCCATATCATTGCTCTGACGGAGTCGTCATACCGTCCTCGGTGGTTGGCACTGGGACCCACGAAAAACGTAATGTTCCCGACCCGGGTTCCATTGAATACGCAATACTCAAGTCCAAAGACGGAGCAAAACGTTGGGTCACTCCCGGATTCCCGGTTCCCTGCCACCTGCTTTGGCCTGCTCGCCTGGTGTGAGGTCGAATATGGCTGTCGGTGTGTAGCTGCCGCAACCCAGACTGCGTCTGGAATCCTCCGGAATCCTGGATGGAGGAGTCTGAGCTGGCAGAATATCCGCTCTTTTACCTCAAAGTCACGACAAGTACCGGTACTCGAATATCTTTTGCTATAACAGACTCATTCGTCTTCTACCTGAACTATGGGTGCTTGCGAATGGAGACCAGCCACCAGCCGGCAGAGGACAGAGGATGATCGGGCTCTTGGGCCGGGAGACTAGTTTCCCGGCCCATGTAACACGGACAACGGCATGCCACCGTGACGATGACGATTGAGTTGTGTATATGTCCACTTCGGGTAACCCCTCTGGACACGATTGAACTGCATCATAACAGAGCAGTTAAGATGTGGCAAAACGCGAGAAAAGAAGTTGGTCCGAAATCAAGTATGCCAGTATGCCCAACCCTTTGGTCACAAAACTTTGGCCAATGACGAGGTTATACTAGAAAACTCGTATTATAGCATAACGGTGACAGGTGGGTATGGCCAAGACATTTTGATGCGATAACTGGATAAGGCTTAAAAAGGTTCGATCTCACTATTGCTATAGTTAGTTATAATACCGGATTCTGATCTGGCTATGTCGCAGATCACTGTCAGTGAGTCGAAGGCATGGAGAATCCGTGTTGGCTCATTTCGGCACTTAACTGTGGACGGGTTGATACGACGTTGACCTAAGCCCCACGGTTACAAGGACACTTGCTGGCAAGCTGGTCATCGTCCTTTTCCGTCGCGCCGCCCCCCAGCTTTAAGCGATGATCAGCTTTCCATAAGCCAAGAGTCATCCAAGAAAAAAAAGAGTCAAACAGAGGCATGCCCAATGTGAATGGGTTCATGCTCTAAAGATAAGTATGCATGTCCAGCAAGGCATGAATTGTACGTTATGCAGGTGCTTTGCAGCGCAGTATGCAGGCCGCTATGCAGCGCTTGCAACGTGGACTGCCAACGGGACTATCTCGGCGCTATATGATTGGTAGGCAAAAGCCCTACGCGAACGGTACCTGAAGACATTATTACCGCAAAATGAGGATGATTCGACATAACCTATCGGAGGTGAAAGTAGTCATCGTTGGCGAAGGGCATCAACTCATTAAAGTCGGATGCCACTTAGCTTAGGTAGGCCAAGTACCGGCATGAAACTTGAAACACGCGAGAGGCAGAGGGCGAGGCGCTATCACGGGTCCTGTTCGTCTGGTCTTTCTTTCTTTTTCGGAGGGCCTTCAGATCTGACAGGGCCCCAGACTGGCCAATGTGTGTGTGTGCCTGTCGCGTAATCCCGTCCGGTCTCGACGATTGGCCTCGATGGAGAATCGTGGGCAGAAGAAAGAAAAACCCCTTATTCTGTCGTTTTTTCTCTCTCTTGTCCCAATGCGTCAAGGCGTGTGTCGTTTGTTCTTGGAAAAAGAGAGAAGCGCCCGATGAGACGGGGCGCTATTTCGCTTCGGCGTTCTTGGTGCTATCGGCAGTGTTTCGAGCCAGAGCTGCAGGATGGCGCTTCTGCCTCCTCATTGGCGCGCGCGCTCGCCCGAAGAACGACAAGTCAGGGGCGATCAGCTGTGTTAAGCACCGTACCTACATTAACATTACCGCTAACGAGGGTCTGTCTTCTCTCGTTAGTACGAGGAAGAAGCCACCAAGAAACGAACGATAAGTCGGCTACGCTTGCATTGGGTTGTGGGTGAGAAAAACGGTTTTGTTATTTTTGCTTCTCCTCCAGCTATCTTTCGAGGCCAAGGTAGCATCGCATATGTGTAGTACGATGCCTGACTTGTCAAGTTGAGGGAGCCCACCGAGAGCAGTGAAGCCAATGTAACGAGCTGAGCTAATGGGTCCCCTTAATATATCTCCAATTGCTATTTCCAGAAGGATTTTGGAAGGAGGGCGGCTAAGCCAACTGTCCCACTACCGACCGTTGAATAATCTAGAGCTAGCAAGTTGTAATGCGCACAATGCATAAGACGCCCCGAGGAAATAGAGATAGACTATCATCAGACAATCGCATCGCACGAAGACTTGTCTACAGTTCAGCTGTCACTAAACAGATATTAGATATTAGAGAGACGACCTAAGCGAGTCGATGACGGTCGAGACAACTAGACGGCAGCGAATCTGTCCGGTATGTATCACTGCTCGGTATCAGGGGAGAGAGAATAGACCCCCTTGCAGCTGTAGCGCCTGTTGGTTAGTTGCCGTAAGTGCCGCCGTCTGCACACTTGCGTGCTCTTTGCTTTGGGCGTCTCGATGGTTGGCAACGCAATCCACAGTTTGGAAAAGATCAGAAAGATCACAGATCTCTCCCATCTATGCTTCTCTCGCCGTAAGAGGCAACGATTATCGAGATATAAATGCGTTCGGAAAACTTGCTTGGAAAAGCGCTCGTCGGTCATCGCGTGGCTGAGCACCATGTTGCTTGAATTTGGCCAATTTGCCCCACGATTTTGGAAGAACCTGAAGCTTCCAAGACATTGGAGGGGCAGCTCCCCTACCTGCCCACGCTTGGGTTCCAGCCGGGGTCAACCATCCTTATCTTCCAGCTGTGTTTCACTTTTGGCTACCTACATTGCTACTTCGACCGAACTCCCATTAATTCAGGGGAGTATTCCGTAAAGAAAAACCGACAACGGAAAACATGTGCTTATGCGCGACGAACGGCCAAGCTAACTCGTAGTAGAACGCATAGCGTACCAAGACCCCGACAATATACAGTATTTTTCAGGTCGACCAAGACAAAGCCAGACCACCCGGCTTTTCCTGTTTTGTTGCTTTTGTTGACGCAGCTCTCGGTGTCGATCGGCTCGTGTCCTCTTGTTCTCGCTTCCCAGCGAGCAGGTTCGAAAGACTGGAGCTTTGCATTGATTCTTTCGCAATCGACAGCTCCATCTATACCGGATCGTTGTAAGATCCTCGTCGGCTCGAACACAGGAACCAGAACCAGCTTTGTGCCAGCCCTAGCTGCCGAGCCACGAGTGGGGAGCCCGGCGCCAGTTCCAGCAGATCAAGCAGTCAAACTTGCCCGCTCGTCCCCTGATGGCAAGCTGGCCCACCCACACACCCGCGGCCAGCAGCACTTTTCGGTGCACTTCCTTTTGCGCTTGTGGCTGTGGTTTGCGTGCATGATCCCTGTTTGGGCCAAGTTCAGGAACAGACGCTCAATGCTACCCACTTTGTCTGTCGCTATCAAGGGGTTGAATCGATCAACGCCGCCCACCCGTCCAACCCATGCTCTTGCTGCTGCCAAAGAAAAAAGCTGCCCAGCTCTTGGCCCCAGCAGTACAGAGCCTCCTCCCGCCGGACATTTTCACCCTGGCCCGTTCGACAGCGAATGGCCGCATTAGGATGAGACTTGGCGCGGTTTCTATGGCTGGCAGCCGTCCACTCTGGCTGCCCTGGACTCCTGACCTGTTCGGGAAACGGGCAACCGGCCAGACTTACCACACAGGCTCTAACCGCGTCTCCCCATGTCAGTGTGGCCTCCCCGGCACTTGTTCCAATATGGAGAGGTGCTATGGATCTTGACCTGATAGTCATGCCCACCCACCACCCCCAGCTAGGCTCCTGGGATGGTGCAGATTTCCTTTCCGCGGGTAGGTAAAGTAGGTCCTGTAGGTAGGTGGATGGTGGTCCTATATTAAAGCTGTAGTTCCTCCTCCGTACTGGTACACGAACACCTTCGTCTCTCACTTCTCCATCTGTGCTGTTTCCAGTCACTTACGTTCACTTCTTTTTACTCTCTCTCTTGCTTGCCAAGACGACATTCATTACCTTCACCCTGCCCCCCAGTGGCCCTCTTCGACCTCCATTTACATATTGATACCATATCTCTTCCTGCGAGCCAGGCTTCTTACTCTTGCCATTTCTTGACTCGACACACCAGTATCACTCGACTACCTTCCTTCTCTCTTAGACTCTATATATACAGCAACACGCACAGAGTTCTACGGTCACACTCACTATCATATATATACACATCCGTCACCATGCGTTCTACTAGCAGTCTTCTCTCTCTGCTCCCGGCCTTGGTCGGAGCCATTGCACCGCCCAACCTCGACGGCCTGAAGCTCCTCTGGCACGACGGCTTCGAGGGCGCCGCCGGCTCGCCCCCGAGCGATAAGTGGAACATCGCACTCTCTGTGAACACCAACAACGAGCTGCAGACCTACTCGGTCTCCAACCAGAACATCCAGATCAGCGGCGGAGATACCATGCAGCTGGTCCCCCGCAAGTCGCCCTCGGGTCACTGGACCTCGGGCCGCATCGAGACGAAGGACTCCTGGATGGCCCCGGCCGGCGGCAAGCTGCTCATCCAGTCCAGCCTGCTCCTGGGCAACAACGCCCCGGTCAACCAGCAGGGCATCTGGCCCGCCTTCTGGGCCTTGGGCGACGCCATGCGTCACGGCACCCAGTGGCCCCAGGCCGGCGAGCTTGACATCATGGAGCGTGTGTCCGGATCCGAGGTGGCCTTCGGCACCACTCACTGCGGCGAGTTCCCCGGTGGCGTCTGCAACGAGCCCACGGGCCGTGGCAGCACTACGCCCCTCCCCGCCGACGGCTTCCACACCTGGGCGCTGCAGATCGACATCACCAACCCCGACTGGAGGGCGCAGAACATCCAGTGGATGCTCGACGGCAAGACCTGGCGCACCCTCACCGGCGCCGACATTGGCGTCGAGGGTGTCTGGAGCACGCTCGCCCACAGCCCCCTCTACATCCTGCTCAACGTCGCCGTCGGTGGTGACTGGCCCGGTAACCCCAACGGCGCCACCATGGACGGCTACGGCAGCATGATGGAGCTCCAGTACGTCGCCGTGTACTCTTCATAAGAAGTACATTGGTCGATTTGCTTGCTTGCTTCTTCATTCGGTTTGGTTGGGTAATGGTGGCTTTGGACATATATGATTCACGACTCATAAAAAATATATATACTTCACAAAAAGAGATATATGTTAAACACAAAAAGTTCCTGCAGTTTATAGATTTGCGATGGGATTCTTTACTTCACACACTCTCACACAGTGGACCTCGGCGTTGTTTTTCAGACTTTGGACTGTCTGGCTTATTACATATTGGATTGGTTGGAAATTTGATTGAGATACCTCCGTCGCGCGTTCTCGAAGCGGTCTTTGTCGAAACATACAATACTGCCTAGAGGCGTGCACATTTACCTTCTATATTACTTGGAAACCCTCACACACGCACACACACATACACTTACCTTCAGGACGTACTGTACATATATTACATATTGTCTAGTACATTCAATGCTCACTCAATTGCGAGCCCTTTTTGAACAATTCTCTATCTTTTCTTTCTCTTGTGCCAGGTGCTTTCTCTGCTTGTTCGATCAGCGGACCCGGGACCCGCCTGTGTTTGTGATTGCTTGGCATGTCATTAACTTGCGGCTGAAAGAAAGTATATCTTAGCAGTGGGACGCGGATCTCATTGCGGCGTCCAGGGGTCTCCGGAAGGATTTTGACTCGCGGCACTAACGGGCAGGCGCCATTAGGTCAATCAACTGCAGGTTACCGTGATCTACCCGGCGTCAGCGGGCTAGGGTTGCCGATTAGGTCGCGCAATGCAGCATGCCGTGCAGCCAGTCAGCCAGAGGAGCCGCATTAAGGCGTGCAGGATCTATCGCGGGATTGGGATGCGAAATAGACAGCAACTCGGATATGCACGCAGACTATGGATAGGACTAAGTGAAACACTGCATATACAATCTTGGTATACTCGCTCTCTACTATGAGACTATTCAATTCAATGCTAGCGCCCAATGCAGTATGTTGTTCATACCGAAATACTATACGGAAGACCACTGCGCCGGTGCTAGGTATGTATTTGAAGACTGTGAAACCAAACATGTAGCAATTGTCAAAAAGCCAGCAAGGGCAGGTTCTGTTGACTCGCGACATCAAACAAGACTGCCTATGCGTTTATGGATTCAGACTGGGGTATGTTGAGAAGTTGTTTGCCGCTGTCTGGAGATGACAAACTAGACTTGTCGAACAAACGGGCAAGAAATGTGAAAGACGAACGGATCAAACAACATGTTCAGACTATTGCTTGTTTCGATTCCAAGGCGGCATTGATCAATTGAAGCCGGAGCTGCTGGAGCTGGAGATGGAGATGGATACGGTGATGGCCTCTAGACAGAGGCGGACGCTGGACAGGAACATAGTACTGCTACCGGTAGATTGACACTGTGCTTACCTTACCCCGCGATAACGATAAGGGAAATGCTCCGGCGCTCAATGGCTGTTATTCTTAGCCAGTGCCAGGGTAGACATTATTTCACTAAAGGACCCGAGCTCTAGAACTTTAGAGGGCGTGTGCATACGATCGAGTCCTGACTTTATCCCACATGAGCCAGCATCTGCACCTCCCATACCAGTCTTTACGGTAGCCAATTGCATGAATGGGTGTCCGAATCCCCATGCCATCATGTCCACACACACTGCGCCAGCTGCCCTATTATAGCCTCGGCCTCGGTCTGCGGCCGACGACGAGGCTCCCTGTGCTGTCCCGCCATGCCCATGCCGCCGCCCGCCCAACAACCGCATCATTATGGCGCACGCCACAACAACACCGATTCCCGGCCTCGGTGCGCTGGGCCTCGTCAGCGCAGATGGCGGTCAAGCAGGCCCTCACTGAGCTGGAGCGGCGCATCGCCGCGATCCCCATCGACCGGTTCCGCAACTTCTGCATCGTCGCGCACATCGACCACGGCAAGAGCACGCTCTCGGACCGGCTGCTCGAGATCACAGGCACTATCTCCTCGTCGGCCGGCAACAAGCAGATCCTCGACACCCTCGAGGTCGAGCGCGAGCGAGGAATCACCGTCAAGGCCCAGACCTGCACCATGATCTACAACCACAAGGGCGAGGACTACTTGTTGCACCTCGTCGACACCCCCGGCCACGTCGACTTCCGCGCCGAGGTAACGCGGTCCTACGCCAGTTGTGGTGGTGCTTTGTTGCTCGTCGACGCCAGTCAGGGCATTCAGGCCCAGACTGTCGCCAATTTCTATCTGGCCTTCGCCGAGGGCCTCAAGATCCTGCCCGTCGTCAACAAGATCGACATGAACGCCGCCGACGTCCCGCGCGTCCTTGAACAGCTCGAGGTCACCTTCGAACTCGACCCCACGACGGCCATCGGCGTCAGCGCCAAGACGGGTCTCAATGTGAAAGCCCTCCTCCCCGCCATTGTTGAGAATATCCCCGCGCCCAAGGGCGACTACACAAAACCCCTGCGCATGCTGTTGGTGGACTCGTGGTACGACAACTTCCGCGGTGTGATCTGTCTGGTGCGCATCTTTGATGGCACCGTCCGCGCCGGTGACAACCTGGTCAGTTTCGCCACGGGCGAGAAGTACACAGTCGGCGAGGTTGGTATTCGCTACCCCATTCAGGTGCCCCAGGCGACCCTGCGCGCGGGGCAGGTCGGCTATATCTTCTTTAACCCGGGCATGAAGAAGATCCAAGATGCCAAGATCGGCGACACCTTCACAGTTGTGGGCTCGGAAGATGTAGTCGAGCCCTATCCTGGCTTCGAGGAACCCAAGCCCATGGTCTTCGTCGCAGCCTTCCCCACCGACCCCGGCGACTACCACCGTCTGGCCGACAGCATCGGCCAGCTTGTGCTCAACGACAGGAGCGTCACCTTATCCAAAGAACACTCGGAAGCTCTGGGCGCCGGCTGGCGTCTGGGTTTCCTCGGCAGTCTGCACTGCAGCGTGTTCCAGGACCGCCTGCGCCAGGAGCACGGCGCCAGCATCATCATCACGGAGCCCGCCGTCCAGACCAAGGTGATCTGGAAGGACGGCACGGAGCAGGTGATGCAGAACCCGGCCGAGTTCCCGGACGAGAGCCACCACACGCGCGGCGCCGAGTTCTACGAACCCTACGTGCTCGGTACCGTGACGGTGCCCGAGGAGTACCTGGGCCGCGTCATCGAGCTGTGCGAGGCCAACCGCGGCGAGCAGGACAGCATCGAGTTCTTCCACGGCATGTCCGTCATTGTCAAGTACCGCATCCCGACGGCGCAGTTGGTCGATGATTTGTTTGGCAAACTGAAGGGCGCGACCAAGGGATATGCTACGTTAGACTACGAGGACGCCGGGTGGAAGCGGTCAAACCTGGTAAAGCTGCAGCTGCTCGTCAACCACGAGCCCATCGACGCCGTCAGCCGGGTCGTGCACTTGTCGCAGGTCGAGCGGCTGGGGCGACAGTGGGTGACCAAGTTCAAGGAGCACGTGCAGCGCCAGATGTTCGAGGTCATCATCCAGGCCGCGGTGGGCAAGAAGATTGTGGCGCGCGAGACGCTGAAGGCGTTCCGGAAGGATGTGCTGGCGAAGCTGCACGCGTCGGACATTACGCGCCGTCGGAAGTTGCTCGAGAAGCAGAAGGAGGGCCGGAAGCGGCTGCGGACGGTGGGGAATGTGACGATTGAGCAGGAGGCTTTTCAGAAGTTCTTGTCGAAGTGAGGAAGGGGAGGATAAAGGAGGGGACGTTAGTATGTATATAGATGACATAGATATGTACAGAAAAGTCCGGATATGTATATCATGCGACAAAGCAATCAATGTAAAATAGTAACTCTGTAAAACGTATACCCTGCTGGTTGATACCTACGACTATTTCCTGATTCTACTGGACATTGCTTTCCTTTATTTGTCTTTTTCTTTCTACAGTTCGGTGCTTGGTGTTGAATACTCGTATTGATAGCAGGATAGATAGCACCGGATCTGACAACAACCCAGGAAACTGAGATGGGAGGGCTACGAAGCGGAACATGGGGACACCTTTATCAAGATGGGAAAGCTTGCTGGTTTATGCCACTTAAAGGTACGTTGCTCCTGAAGCATATGCTGGGCTTACCGTCCAACCCAACAGCTCCCTGGAGATTGATCCTACATTTGGCAAGAAAGGGACAGTGCCTAAGAACTCCACGATCTAGGACGATATACCTGGATGGATATGGCAAATGATATTCCGACGATGTAGTCTGGCAATGACCAGAGAGGCAGCCAGTTTCGCGGACGGTTTAAAAGGGGTTCTCAATCTGGACCATTGATTGATTGATTGATTGATACTATCAAATATCCGGACCTATCACACTTATTCCATATCAACTCCATCAAGAGAGCAAAACCCGGGAGTGAGAGAGAACACATCATCTAGTCCAACTCGATAACCAGCTTCGGGCTGGAGCTGGTACCCCAGCCCTCGGAGCCAATGTCGCAGGCCGTCTGGATCCCTTCCAGTCCCTTGGCGACCACCTCCGGGTCGGGCTTACACTGCAGCGCCCCGGTCTTCAGAGCCTCCGGAACCCATTTGCCCCAAATTGCCGGGCCGACCTCGTTGCGGACGAGAGTAGTCCCATACGCTGTTGTCACACACAAAAATTAGTCAGACTCCTCCTAGGGTTGTGTATGTAGAGGTGTGTGTGTAGGATAATTGAAAGGGGGAAAAGGGGGGTTAACTTAGTAATGCAGTTTTACTTACTGTACCCAATCTCGACCCCTTCGGGCAACTTTTCGGCTATTTGCTCCGGCCCCGGCAACACCGTCTGCACCAACTTCCGACCACCCCCTACACTCCCGTTCTTGTCGAGCTTCAACACAACGCGGGCGCACTGCGCGATGGAACCGCGGGACCAAGCGTCGAAGACGCCGACGCACTCGCGCCCCGTCAGGGCCTCGACGATCTCGTCTTCGATTTCCTCGTCGTGGTAGTCGAACACCCACTTCGCGCCCAGCTCCTTGCAGTACTCATGGTTGCGCGCGCTCGCCGTCGTGGCCACGTCGAACCCGGCGGCCACGGCGAGCTGGATGCCGCAGCTGCCGACGCTGCTGCGGCCGCCCCAGACTAGGAGGACCTTCTTCTGGCCGTCCTTGTCCAAGGTGGTTGCATCGTTTCCGGTCCCCGGGAGCGGCAGTGCCATGGCGTCTTGCTGGAACAGGGCCGTAGCGGCGGTACTCATCCCCAACGGCAAGACCGCCGCCTGTGCATACGAGACCGTGTCGGGGATCTTGGCTAGCAAACCCTTATCGGCCTTGGCGTAGAGCTGGAACGCGCCGCTCTTGTAATTGCCGGCGTCATGCCCGCCCGCCAATCCGCACACCCTATCCCCTGGTGCGAACGAACCAACAGTTTTGACGTTGGCGCCGACGGACACGACCTCGCCGGCCAGGTCGCAGCCGATGACGGCCGGGTAGCCCCCGTCGGCGGGGACGATGATGCCCACGTTCTGGATGAACCAGTCGACGGGGTTGAGGGCGACGGCGCGGACCCGGACGAGGACCTCGTCGGGGCCGGGGGTGGGCATGGGGGCCTCGGATACGGTGAAGGGACGGGACTTGGGGGAGGTGAGCCAGGCGGCCATATTCTTGGTTTGGGTGGTAGTAGACATGATGGTTGCTTGGTTGATAATATTGTTTTCAGGGAACAGATAAGCTCAGCTATGCTTTGTCAAGCAAGAATTGGCGAGACAACTTTGGCTTTCTTGGGTGGTACTCTTGCCCTGGAATGAAGACAGAAGGATAGCCTGATGGGAGATGATTGCTGGTTGGAGTATGCTAACAAGTAAGCACTAACAAATGAGTACGCCGTATATTGGAGGAGGCATTTCAGAAACCCCAATGCGATGGCCGCCCGAGTATATATACTCATCTGCAACCCGCATATAAGACACCAGGCATAGCTGTTGTGCGTCATCCCGGGTTACGCTACATGCCTATCCGGAGTTTACTTGGGGTTTAGGTCCTATAGCCGTGGTGGCCGCGATCGCATGGCTTAGAAATGAAGCAAAGACAAGAATAAAGAAAGAGTACTGTAAATACCAGAGGATAGTGTGTGATTGACATCATCTCGAGCGTATCGCGATCCCGAAATTTGCCAGTATCCCGGCCACTATACCCAAAATGGCAAACAAATAAAGTCTTGGCACGGGGAAGTGAAGGAGAAAGGACCCCGAGGTCTGTCCTCGGCGTTAGGTGCCCTGGTTGTGCTTAATTGCGTGGCATAGCTCCGTGCGCCGCTGTAAGCCATCCTACTACACACTATTCCACACAAAGTCCTGTCCTTTTACTGTTATTGATTGTGATGCATTGGCAGCTAGAAAGACATTGTCCTCCTTACCTCCATCACCTTCAATCTGGCTTCTTCACGCTCCGCCTGAGCACACCCGAACGCAGTTCGCAGCTCCCGAGTTTCGTAACCAGCGAATCGCAGAGATAGCTCACGAGAAGCTCAAAGGCGTGAAACGTGATAACGCATACAAGAAGCAGCGAGTGGCACGGGTTTTACTGGCAATACTGCAATGCCTAGGCGTAAAACTTGAGAGCTTGATGTTCGTTGAGGACCCAAACCCTTTATAACTCCGGAGGTCTAGATTTCTTCGAAGACAACAAAGCACTTTCGGACTACACCGAAAAACTCGCAGCCGAAGAAGCCCACAAGCACCCAGTTATATGTAACCTGTCTTGAATAATCGGTCGAGTAATCACTTGTGCTTGATCTAGAATAACCACTTGAATAAACAGTTGGGTAACTAGTGAATGTACTAGTGGAATAGCTTTATAGTGAGTGTCTGATTCGACAATCTATAATTGATTACTCAAGCAAACGTTCCTATTTGTCTAATAGTTGACATCGCGCCATGAGTTGCGGGCTTGGCTATAGCGCCAGGCGATGCGGCCTCGGTTCAGGAGATGCTACATCCGCTCCTTGGTCTCTGCCCTGACTCTAGTTTCCTGATCAACCGCTTTCTTTTCCCTCCAGCTCTGTCCTCTCCACTGTAGGAAAGCGGTCGGTATGCAGGCGACACCAAAGATAATACCCACCATGATACCAGCCGATCCAGCACCGCCGACGCTCTCCAGCATGTCCGGGAACCAGAAGGGCCCAATGAATCCCCACGTAGATCGAACCACGTTGACGAAGACACCAATGCTTGCACTGTGCTCTATGTGGCAGTCCACAGCGTAGGTGACAAGAACAGTGGTGATGAGCTGGTTGCCGGCGGCGGCAATACCCACGCCAACGATGGGCGTCACGGTATAGTGTCCTTTGGTAGCATTCTGGATCTGCACCCCGAAGACGATGAGGCCTACCATGGCCAATGCGTAGCCGATGTAGCTCAGCCAAAGTCGGTGCTCAGGGGCTGGTCGATGGCCGAGTTTCTTCGCTTTCTTGTCCATCCACAGGTCACTCAGACGGCCTCCTATTTGTTCTCCAATCAGGGAGCCGATGATCATACCCAGGAACTGCAGGCCGATCTGCTGTGCGTTGAGGCCAAACTTGGGGAGGAAGAGTTGTGGGATTTCGACAGTGAGTAGAACGCTCGTGAAGCCAAATACGATCGAATAAGCGACAGTAGGCACCCAGATAGACGCGTATCTCCACAGAGACAAGGGTTGGATAAACTCCATGGGCCTAAAGGGGCTGGGATCCAGACGCTTGAAGTTAAGGTACTCTTGCTTGAATACGGAGTCATTGTGAGGCATGCCTATTCGCAAGTACCGCGTCTCTGGACCAAAGAATAGATAGGCAATGAACTGAATGCCATTGACAATGGCGAGCACCCAGTAGATCCATCGATAGTTGCCGGTGTGATAGGCGACGAAACCCATGAAGAAGGGGCCACTGGGAGGTCCAAGAGTGACAAGCAGCGTCCACATGCCCATGTAGGTGCCTCGTTGCTTCTTGAAGAAGGTTTCGGTCACGACGCCGCTTCCGATGGCGATCGCGGGACTGATAAAGAAAGACGTGAACGCGCGGCATATGGCCATGGAGGTGTAGGTAGGACTCAGGGCGCAGCCAACGTTGAAGAGCAGGGATCCGATGGTGCTGATCAGCCAGACGGGCCGGCGGCCGTAGCGGTTCGAGACGGGCTTCCAGAAGAGCGGTGCCCAGCCCAGGATGGCAATCTGGAGGGAGGTGAGATAGGAGGCCTTCTGGATGGTGACGCCGAGTTCTTCGGCGATGTCTTCGTAGGCCGGGATGACAGCGGCTGCGATGAAGGTGGTCATCATGGCCTATTTGGGTTCTGTGTCAGCCATGAACGTGTTTCCTTCGAGGAGTCGAGATATCTCAACTTACATGAAAGGCCACACATGAGAGATTGGCAAGCTTCTTCCATTGCGGCCAGTTGTAGGGATCTGCTGGGTCTGCCGAGGGAAGCGGTTCAAGCTCGAGAGTGCCATGACGCTCGAGCAGGTAGTTGCGGTGCTCCTGGGTGATGCCGGCGGCCGCGCCGGTGTTGATGTAAGTTGCTTGAGGACCTAGCTCGAGGTCCTCAGCATTCTCCTCGTGGCCACTCGAGACTTTTTCCATGGCTGGCATGATCACTGGAAGAGAAAAGAAATATTACATAGGTGGTTGTAGGAAGTAGGTAGGTAGGTAGCCGATGGGGGAGACTGGGGAAATAATTAACTGGGGCGGGAGTGATCTGGCAAGCAACCGCTGGAATAACCCTGAACTGCCTATTGTTGACAACCGCTATTATTCCATTTATATCCGATTACGACAGTGGAATAACCAGTATAACATTAACAAATGTATTAATATTGATGACGAAATAGCGAATACCTAGCCAAGACTTGGGTGCTACTGCATACATAGGTAGTAGATAGGTAGGTAGCTGACGGGAGAGACCGTGGCGAACCACCTTTGCCAACGACCGAAACAAGAGGTTTGCCGAGCACGACTGCCATGTCCCGGGATGGAAAAGAATTAACTGGGGCATCTTGAATACTGGAGGGGTCCTGGAGCAACCTGGCCGAACACATTGTGTATCTGAAAATCGGGACTGGCTAACGTCTGCGTTTCCGAGGCGTTGGTCGAGAGTAGAGGAAAGGGTTGTCTACTAGGCCAGTAAGTAGGCAGGTAGACTCAAGCTATCACCGGGCGGTAATAACACAACACGCGTATCGAGTAAAAATGCACATATATCTACGTGTAAAAGAATGAGATTGCGCTTTTCCCCCACGACCTCGCAATAAACTGAATTAAGCCTTTGGAAGATATGCTATTTTTTAATATTCTTTTTTAACCATTTTCAATAGTATTCTAACAGAACTCTGGAAGGCGAGGAAAAGCGGCTGGTCTAATGGGCCTTTGGGCGTGTGCAGACATGCGCGAGCACTGCTGTAGCTGTTGAGCGCAAAGCGTTACTTCTCTCCGCATATTCTCCGCATTTCCCCCCATGTACTATCTTCGCGGATGCGACCCCTGACCCCCGCGAAACGAGATTGGCGTTGGAAATTTGGAGATCCCCGCAACAGTTACCAGGCCAAAAACCCACCACGGCATTCCTTCTTCGGAGCAGACTCCCACTCTGGGCATTGCCGCCCACTGTACCATACCGAGTTGAGCCCAACTGCTTCGAGGGATGTGACGGTAAAGAAGGAGGAAACGTCATGAGGTGGGATCTGTATCTCTGGGCATGCGTCTGTCATGAGGCTTGGCCATACATACGAAAGACCCTTGAGCCTCAACGGCAAAACGTTTAAGAGCGTGTAACCATGAATTTGCCTTACTTCCCTCCTCCTTACCTATTGTAACAAGCCACTGCAGGAAGCTACTAGTTGAAAGTGGCGATAGGCGGTAGAGGATTACGGAAAGTGCTTGCCAGAGCTATGACATGATGACTATGTTATCACTAAGCAAAGACTACTAGTACCTATCCGCTAGCCTGCGGGGAGCTGTTGCATCGGTAGACAACCACGGTTTGAGCAAGAGGTATGCAGATGGTCGCTCTGCAGCTTTCATATCCACCGAGGTATGAAGATTCACAACCAAGAGGACAGGGGAGGAGGGGAACTGGGTGAACCATAGAGCGCGAAGATAAGAATGCGACGAAACATACCGATAGAGGCCCCACTAGCGAGCCAGCAAATCAACCGTTCGCGACTCAGTTGCTCAGTTTCTAGTTGCTTATCTACCAACATCTACCAACAACGAAGCTGCATGCGCTCAAAATGCTACAGGAACGTTGGACTACGGCGGTATTTTTTCACCGAGTGGCAGGGTCAGTGAGTGAGCCATGACCCCTCATAGGCACCCCCTTTTGTGCCCATACTACAAGTTTAGCTACCAACAACATTCTACACACGATGACTCTCGAGTAGCCTAGTAGTTTTATAGTAGTGGTGTTACAAGGCCAACTGCCTAGTAACCCAAACCATCAAGTCAATATTCTCTTCGTCATTTTTGAGGCCTAAACTATATACACAGTCCCATCAAATCTACGCCGCCGCCTTGAACCGATCCGCCTGCTTCTCCGTCTGCTCGGCCTTGAGGTTGACCGCATCCTTCTCGAAGCCGGCAATGGCCTTGTAGGTAGCCCCGATGCTCTCGAGCTCCTCCTTGGGGATGACATCATAAACGTTGGCGAAGCCGTCGGGCGCCCGCTCGTGCGCCAGCTGCAGGACGTGGTCGGGCCCGTTGGCGCGGTTCGCCATGACGATCTGCGCCGTGGGCGGGAGGCGGGTCTCCTGGTAGATCTTCAGGGCAGCCGACACGTCATTCGGCTTGTCGGACTGCGTCTGGTCCAGCAGGCACTTGGCCAGCGTCTCCGCGTCGATGATGGCCTGCGTCGCGCCGTTGGACCCGATGGGGTACATGGCGTGCGCCGCGTCGCCGAGCAGGGTGAGACGGCCGAACGACCAGCGGTCGACGGGGTCGCGGTCGCACATGGGGAACTCAAAGACGTTCTCCGTGCTGTCGATCAGCTCCTTCATCTTGAGCCCGCCGCACGCCCACTCGGCAAAGGGGCCCTGGAACCGGTCCTTGGGCACTCGCTTGGTCCAGTCCGTCACGGGCGGCGTGACGTCCGGGTCGCCCTCGGCGCGGACCCGCAGCTCGGCGATCCAGTTGACGAGAGATTTGCCCTCGCGCAGGGAGCGGCCGCTGATCGGGTACGCGATGAACTTCTGGTTGGCGTGGCCGGCCCACACCATCGAGGCGCCGGTCAGGTAAGGGGAGGACCGCTCGACGCACCCGCGCCACAGGATACGACCTGAGAAGCGCGGGGGACCTTCAGTAGGGTACAGGAGGCGGCGGGCCAAGCTGTTGATGCCGTCGGCCGCAATAAGCACAGCGCCCGTCATGCTAGGGACGGTCGCATCGCTCCCATCACTGCGGCGCGTGAACTTGGCCGTAATCGCGTCGCCGCCCGTCTCCGTATCCGCCTGCTCGTACGAAGTCAAGGTGTGGTCCAGATGGATGCGGTCCTCGCCGAGCCGCTCGCGGGCCGCGTCCAGCAGCAGCATCTGGAACTCGCCGCGGTGGACCGAGAACTGCGGGACCTTGTACCCGGCGTGCACGCCGCGGGGCTCCGACAGGATGGGGTGGCCGTGGCGGCTGTAGAAGTTGAGCTCTTGGGTCTCGACGCCGATGTCCTGCAGCTTGGGCAGCAGGCCCAGGTTCCGCAGGATCAGCACCGCCGACGGCTGCACGTTGATGCCCACGCCCAGCGTTGTCAGCTGGGCGCTGGCTTCGAAGACGTGGATGTCGGTGAAGCCCTGGCCGGAAATGTTAGCATCATGTCAATCCACAAGATACATCAAGGTTATGCATGATAAAAAGGCGTTTCTAGTGAGGGCGGGGAAGCAGATGTCGGGGAACCGTTCGGGGTAGGGGCCGGGCAATTCTACTACAGTATCTGCTGTGGACACTTTCTTACCTCGGCATGCAATGAGAGGGCGGCAGTCAGACCCCCGATGCCTGCACCGGCAATGATGATCCGGGGTTGCGGAGTAGTGAGATAAGGCATGGTGAGAGATGCGGTAAGGGGCTACGCCGTGGGAAGAACAGTCTAGGAGCGAACTTAGTGGGGAGGAGATAGTGAACGTGAGAGTCCTCCTATCAGTAAGTATGTATGGTAAGAATGAAATCAATCGCCCACTCCTCCTCCGTCAACGCAGCAATTGCAAGAATCATCCGGCAGCCGGGGCAAAAGACATCTTGCGAGGTCGGCGCCTTTGCATATAGGCGGGTTATTGTTTTCCTTGGACTCGCTCTCCGTCAAGCTGAGAGCAGGGCGATCACTGGATCTCGGATCTGGGGGTCAGGGGTCCATCTTCTTAGTTGAGCGGGTAGGACGGTGCGTCGCATCCTCATTTTGACTGTGCAAGAAGCACGTCTAGCTTGAACGAGTAAACAATAGGTATAAGATAATTTCCATGTACACAACCTTGCTAAGTTTGGACTCGGCGGTGCAAGTACCGTGGATCAATTGAGCAAACGGGTTTTCAACTTACTGGGTTAGACTTTGGGCAGCACAGTGAAGCCCGTTCTTGTGTCGACAAGCATAGCCATGGAGAAACTTGGATCCTCAAATATGGACTGAAAAGTCTTTAGTTCGTGCCATTGGCCAATGCTAAGTTTCGGTATTTAGCCACGGTAGAATACTCGAAGCGAACTTGGCGCCCTGGGTTGTGGATAGAAGTGGAGAAAATGTCGATTCTAAACCACTTGACCGACTATTTTCTCGCCTTGTGTGAGGATATATGCTTGCACCCTTCCGAACCGGATGCTGTGCAATGGCACGGTGCTGCTGCTGCTGCAAGAGCGCACTTTGGCTGTTCGGCTAGGTATGTTGCCAGTGTGACGACTGCATCGCTCGCTGGTTGCTCGGAAAAGCTATTACGCCCATACATATGCAAGGAAGGGGTCAATCGCATTCGTAGGTTGTTCTGTAATGAGATCTCTTGTTGCTTTCTATATATCTAGGGTCTAAACTCTTCTTTCTATATGCTTGGTCTAAATCATTTGCCAGGGCGGCTGACATCTATGACTCTAAGGGTGTGTCGTTTACGCGTGTGCTCGTGTAGTTGTTGTCGTTGTCATTCCGTATCCCGTCAGTTCCAGCCGATGCGGTACAGCTTGTAACCGCTCTCATCCCCACGCCCGAGACCCTCTGTCTTTGCAAGCGCCTCGATGTCGAGTATAGACAGCTTGCGCCCTTCGGCATCCACGGGGCACTCGCTGGCATTGAATGCGGTCTCAACAGTATCGCTGATTCCCTCAAACTTGCCGGTGGTGCGAACCGCATTGAGGATCCAGAAGACGCCGTCGGGAGCCAAGAGCTGCGCGGCGCAGTCTCTTAGCCAGACGGCGTGCTCGGGTGCGTAGACGACATCCGTCGCCACCAGCATATCAGCCGGGAGATCGAGCGGCGCCTCGCGGGACGGCGCCGACCAGTCCAAGTGGCAAGCGACCACGGGCGGCTCCGCGACGCCGGGGAAGTTGCCGGCGATGTTGGTGCGCAAGTTCTCGAGGACGACCGGGTGGAAATCCGTCGCGATCAGCGGGATCGTTTGCGCGATGCCGAGATGCGGCAGCATGTGCGCCATGACGAGTCCGACGAGTCCTGTGCCCGCGCCGAGCTCGACGATGCGCGGTGCTTCCTTCTGGGCGAGGGCCTCGATGCCGAAACGCGCAGGGGAAGCGCACAGGAGGTTCGACATGATGATGGAGGCCGCGAAGCTGATGAGACCGACGGCGGTGTGGTCTGCGTTCGCCAAGGGACCGTCGGTCAGGCGCACGCTGATGTCGTTTTGGTAGGTGCCGGTCACGGGCGAGGGCGCTGGGGAACAGAGCGTGAAGGAGAAGTCGCGCGAGATGCCCTCGTCTTCCTGGTCCTCCTCGTCGGGGGAGCTCGTGAAGGACTCGAGGATGCAGTAGGCCTTGTCGGTGGCCAGTTGGCGCGCCTCTTCGGAAATGAGTTCCATCTCCTCGACCCGGGAGACGAAGGAGGTCAGCCAGCGGATGGCGAAATCTCGTTCGAAGACATCGGACCGCAGTTCTTCCAGTGCTTCCTTCACTAGTCCCGCATTTTCGCCCTTGTCGTTCTCATCCTCCGAGGCGTAGCCAGAGTCGACAACTGGGGGCGTGGGCGCAACCGGCAACGGGATTTTCTTTTCCTTCTTGGGCGACTGCAAGGCGAGAGAGAGTGGAATAGGACAGTAAATGGCCTCTAGGTTCTGCAAGCTGGACAGCACCTGCTCCTCGGTGAAGGTGTCAGGCCTGCGCAGGGGAGGCAGACTGCCAGTCGGTTGCCGCGGGAGAGCTGCGGCGCCCATCGGAACGTGCTCCGACAAATCGGCAATGACCACCCGGAGAGAATGAACGGGGATTGCGGCCAGTTACCGGGGAAAAGAGAAAGGAATGGATACAAGTAAAGGGAAAAAGAGGGAAAGACCAAACTTATACGCTTAGTACGTACACCATTTTCCCCATCCCTAAGGGGAATTTCAGCCAAGCCCCACCAGATCAGCACGATCTGAACGGCTGGAATTTGGGGCTTGTCTTATCTCCTTAATAAAAATGTCCCTTGGCTGCACATGGTAATTTTTTTTCAGCGCTCCGGTGTAAGCCGGGGTGGCCTAGAGGATCCACACCGCCGCCCCTCGTGGCTGACTCGTTGGCCTAGGGAAGCCTCAGCGCCCATAAGCTGAGTCAACTGAGCCCATTGGTTAGGTATTGATTAGGTACTCCTGAACACGAAGCTGCCTTCGCCGATGCCCCTTAACAGTTTATGTTGCTTTTAATGACTACAAGTTGAATAAAATACTCCCCAGGTTTGTCATACCGTAATCCTCCCCTAAAATTGAACGCCTCATTGGCTCTTCGTGTCGCATTGCTTTCTACCGCTGAAGACAGATGTAAAGTGCAGGAGTAGGATCCAGGGGTAACAGTAGCAATAGTTTGGTAGCTTTCTTGAGCTCCCAGATTGAGATTTTCTTCGTTGCCGAACTGACCATATCGTTACAGTTGTGGTTTTCTTTTCTTTACACAAAACAGCGACGTGGGCATCCCCATCCAACATCAATGGTATCTGCTTTGGAAGCGTTTTGGCGGTTCCAGCTCCGTCACACTGTCCTTGACCGTTTGAGCCTTCTTGTACTCTGCTTCGAGCTCACGTTGCATGTCAAAGTCTAGCTGGCGCTCCTTCTTGACGCGCTGCTGCTCCATGTCTCTGACGACACCTTGGTGCATTGCCTATATGCCTCTCGTATTAGCCTGCAATTTGCGATTTCATAATATGGCCCTGTAAAGTCTGGAAGGTGCATTGCGTTCTATAAAGGAGCTTCTTGAGCCCATATAAGAATGCGAGGCACATGTACATACATCCTTCTCAACTGTTCAGAGTTAGCAAGCCATCCAAGTCTTTGATATATTGTGCAGTAGGACTTACATTGTTGTTGAAAGTGGACAAAGACGACTGTCCCTAAGGCTAGGAGGGACGTGCCAGCCAGTGTGAGTCGGGAGGCTTGCGACATGTTGTATGTTGTGCGAGTTAAGGAAGGAGCGGGTTCTTGTTATGCAAAATGAAAGCTGCTATAACATCGTCTCATGAAAGATCCTCGGCGACTTTTTGCTTTTCTGACAACACCTCTCTTTGGCCTTCTACATATGGTGAGCCGATGACAGCCATAAGCGCATCGAATTAAGGATTTCGCAGTTGGGAGCTTGGGCCACATTCCGTCACATGCAGCCTAGCTCCCAGCCTGATACCGACGTCAATCAAGTGTCCAGGCGTATCGGCTAGCTGTTGCATCTGGCTGTGCACAGTGTATCGTCCTGACTTAGGTAATGCCGCGCTGCGACAGTTGAGTGCATTCAGGGCCCTCCTACAACCCATCATCCATTCCACGAATCCTAAATAAAGACGCATTCAACAACGCCATCACTCATTAAACCACTCCTCCGAAAGCGCCCTCTCCTCCCAGTCGCCTGTTCAGTTGCAAGCACGCACCCCGCGACCCGACCGGTCATTGCAAAGCCAAGATGGTATGCCCGCTGTTGTTGACGCCGCGACCTCGGAACCAACTTACGGATGGATGTTGCTAACTCGACATTCTACCTCACAGTCGGCCCAGAACTCCCAAGGAATCCAGACCTTGCTTGATGTAAGCGACACTTCTCCTCGAATGCAACTTGTCCGTTACCTGTAAACTAACCAACTTTCAACACTACAGGCCGAGCGAGAGGCATCCAAGATTGTTCAGAAGGGTACGCACGCATCGAGTTCCCAGCACCAGCCACTCGACTACTCTCCCACCCTTCTTCAACCCCCACCCTCGACGTTCCATGCCGGCGAGCGAAACAGCAACGAACGCTTGATTCCGTCTAAGCTATCCCCGTTACTAACTTCATTTCCCTGCAGCTCGCGAGTTCCGCACCAAGCGCGTGAGAGAGGCCCGCGACGAGGCCAAGAAGGAGATCGACACGTACCGCAAGGGCAAGGAGGAGGAGTTCAAGAAGTTCGAGTCGGAGCACGGGGCCGGCAACAAGGCGGCCGAGGACGACGCCAACAAGGAGGCCGAGGTCCGCATCAAGGAGATCCAGGAGGCCGGCAAGAAGAGCCAGGACCAGGTCGTGAGCGATTTGCTCAAGGCCGTCTTCGAGATCCACCCCACCCCTCACGTCGAGGTCTAAGAGAGTCAGGGACACAGGGAGACGAAGAGAAAGCATGTACGTTGTTATGGGTCGTCGTTGGTAGCATAAAGTTAAAAGAAGAGCTTGAACGCATTGTACTGAAGCTATACTGGTCCGGCTCGGCGCGATCTCCACTTCCGCACGGGTTCTCCTAGAGTGCAATATTGGGAGAGGGGAATAGTGATGCGCCGTGCCGTGCTCTCCTCGGCCCTCCTGTAAGAGCTATAAGCGTCTGCTCGGTTGCGTTGGTGAAAAGAATAAGGCACCAAGTCCCGCGGGCTTGACATGAGTTACTGGCCATGCGATTGCCCTATCTGAGTATGGTGTGTATAGCATAGAAGAAGCACGGGGTTCTGGTTCTGGTTGCATCAAAGCCCTTTGGGGCCAGTATCATTGTCATGAGTCTCTATAGGTCGTGCCTTCGTCCGTGAATCAGCCGTCTAATAAGCCTGGTGCAAAGCAAGCCCGCTCGCCATCTATGTCTATCCCTCTAGTTAGGCATCTCGTCCGGCAAGCCGCTGCCGAGCTCTACCATGTCCTTCCAGCTCTTGCCCATACCGCCGCCCTTCTCCTTGGTCTCGTCCCACTGCCGGAGCCTGATCTGGGGCGTGACGCCATCCTCGCCAGTCGGTTGCTCTTCCTCCTCGAAGTCGAAGATGCGGTAGTCGGCGTTGAGGTAGAAGCAGCCCGAGACGCCCAGTCGCAGGAACCCGGAGTGGCTGACGACGATGATGACTTTCTCGGGCCGGTCGCGCAGCCGCCGCAGCGACGCCTGGCCGCGGTTCAGGATGCTGGTCCGAGTGCAGAAGTAGTGCGCGCCCGCGGGGCTCGTCTTGTCCGGGTAGACCGGGTCCAGGGTGCTGAAGTCGACGGCGGGAAATTTAGGGGCAAGCGCGACGGCGCCGCCGGGCATGCCCGTGTCGCAGGGCTTGGCCGAGTTCTCCTGCCAGCCCGCGTCGGCCTCGATCTTGACGCCCTTCTCGATCAGCCAGTCCAGCGACCCCATGGCCGTCTGCATCGTGCGGATCATGGGGCTGGTCACGATGAGGCCGGCGTTCTGGGCCACGGGGTGGTTGATCAGGTTCGCCCTCAGCTCTTGCACTTGGGTGTGGCCCGTCTCTGTGAGCTCAGGGTCGTGGATGGAGTAATCCTCTGTTGCCAGATTGTGAGCAGGGGCATGTGAGACATTCCACTCGAGAAGAAGAACTTACTAGTGAGATTATGTAACGCCTCAGCATGGCGGATGAGAATGAGTGTCGGGGCCATGATTACTGACTCCCTTGATTCCGAGATCTTGTTGTAATTATGCTTCTATTTTTCTTTAGGACACGTATTTTTTGCAACCAAGAATGCGTAGGAAAAATAAATCAGGAAAGTTCGCCTCTTTATCAACAGTATCCACAGCAAACGAGCGCCAAATGGAAACAACGAATGTGAAAATCTGATAGGATGTGTACTACATATTCCAAACACGCATTTGGTAGAAGTGACGGGAATCGGCGGCAGCGGTCTATAACGAAGTCTGACTCAGTCAGCTCCCTCCCCCTTAAGTCCAAGCAAGCTATAAGTTAGCATAGCCGAGTATGGCAGTGCACGGTAGGACACACTCGCTAGCTATTGTCTGACCGTCTTAGGCGTTGACCTAACCACGTGTTAGACAAATAGTAAGTATATAGGACCCCCACGTCCCAGATGATCTTGCATAGCACTACCAAGTGCCGGGCAGATCTTATGAGATTATAAACCATTGTCAACAGTTGGTAGGTCATTGTGATCAAGTACTGGCGTTTGAGGTAATTGAGGCTACAAGCACAGTGCGAGACACCGATACAATTTGCGAGAACTCAAGAGGCATGGGACCAGTGGCCGGTCTACACGAAGTATATTGGTGGAAGAAGTTGGATACTTCAACATTCTCCTGGAGTCCCGTCGTACCCGTCTTTGGGAATGCAGATCACCTAAACCCCATGGTTGGCCAGAAGTGTCTGTGACAAAGACTCGGAACCAACCAGATCTGATACCAAATGCAGGTTGGCACTTACATGCACGCTGCTGACGCTCCCATTGTTCTGGACATAAACTAAGTCCCTTAGGTAATCAAGACCATTTGATATGCCCACACTCACACTCAACTGACATGAGGAGCAAGAACTTGAAATTGTCACTAGCATTGCTTTTCTATGCTATGGTACACGGTAGTGATGTCGCCTGATCCAGAGGGGGTAAAGAGGGCAGAGGGTAAACTGGTGGTACCTGAACTAGCTGTAAAGAGCCGTCAAGCCCCTGCGAGAATAAACCGGCCCAAGTCCAACAGATCGAGACGGTATTATTCCAGTTGGACGATTATTACAGCAGGTAATAGTCAGCTGTGTGCCTCCTAATGCTTACACCGGAATAAGCATAGGTATATTTTGTTTACTCTACTATCGTCATAGGGAATAAGCGGGATAATTAACTTGGATATGATGTTATTACCTGTGGGCAGTGTACGGTTTATTCCAGCGGTCGCTTGCCGTGTTGGGTGCCGAACTCCAGTTAAACAGCTACCCTGGCACTTACCCGGTCGGACATTTTGGTTGCTTAGCACCGACCTGAACTTCAAATAATAACATTTGAACCTGGCGCATCTCCACGATATCATTTTCCACCACAACGCCCTTTCGGCGCGCCACTTCCTCCAAAATGACGAGCATTGATGAGCTCTTCAAAAGCGCCAGCAGCAGCAGCAGCAGCAGCAGCGGCAAGCGCAAGCTCGATCCGATCCGAGATCCCAGCCAAGTGTATAAGTCTGCACGGCTAGAAACCGGCGACGAACGACACGCCCAAGTCGAAGACGAAATGGACATAGAAGCCGGCCCCGCGCCGCCGCCCGACGACGAAAATGAGGAAGGAGACTACGGCCCGAGCATGCCCCCAGAAGACGAAGAGGGCGACGACGAAGAAGGCCGCTTCTTCGGCAGCGGCATCACGACCGAACAGCGCGAGATCCTCGACTACGTCGACGGCGTCGACACCCCCGCCGAGCAGAAAATCGACCAGGCCTGGCTGCGCAAGACGTCACTCAACTTCGAGAAGCTGGTGACCAAGAACGCGCAGCAGCGGGCCAAGTTCGCCGACGACCCCTCCAAATTCATCCAGTCCGAGGCCGACCTTGACGGCGAGATCAAGGCGCTCAGCATTCTCACCGAACATCCGGATATGTACCCGGAGTTTGCGCGGCTCGGCTGTGCGGGGACCTTGGTCTCGCTGCTGGCGCACGAGAACAGCGACATCGCCGTCGATGTTCTCGAGATCCTGCAAGAGCTCACCGACGGCGACGACGTCGACGCCACGCCAGAGCAGTGGGACAGCCTGGTCGACGCCGCGCTCGAGGCCGACCTGCTGGGGCTCCTGGGCAGCAACCTGCAGCGGCTGGACGAGAAGGAAGAAGTCGACAGGAACGGCATCTACTACGCGCTGGGCGTGCTGGAGAACCTAGCCAGCCGGCGGACAACGGCCGCCGAAGCCGTCGGCGGCACGGAGCACCTGATTAAGTGGCTGCTGACGCGCATCCAAGCCAAGGAAAAGCGGACGAGCCAGAACAAGCAATACGCGGCCGAGATCCTGGCCATCCTGGTGCAAGCCAGCCCCCAGAACCGGCGGAAGCTCGCCGCGCTCGACGCCGCCGACATCATGCTCCAGCTGATCGCGACGTACCGCAAACGCGACCCGGAAAAGGGCGGCGAGGAGGAGGAATACATGGAGAACCTGTTCGAGGCCCTGACCTGCCTCGCCGACGAGGCCGAGGGCAAGACCAAGTTCCTCGAGGCCGAGGGCGTCGAGCTCTGCCTCATCATGCTGAAGGAGGGGAAGATGAGCAAAGCCCCGGCCCTGCGACTGCTCGACCACGCTACCACCGCGGGCCCCGAAGTGTGCCAGAAGATCGTCGAGGCCGCGGGGCTCAAGACCATTTTCACCATGTTCATGAAGAAGAGCGACGGCCCGACCCTGGAGCACCTGATCGGCATCTTCGCCTCCATGCTGCGCTTGCTGCCCGGCGGGTCCGCGGAACGGATCCGGACCCTGGCCAAGTTCGTCGAGAAGGAGTACGAGAAGACCACGAAACTCGTTCAGCTGCGGCGGCAGTTCGCGGCGCGCGTCGAGCGGGCCGACGCCGAGATCCGCGCGGAGCAGGCCCAACTCAAGACCGCCGAGGAGCGCGAGGAGTACGCGGGCGAGTGGTTCTCGAAGCGGCTGGACGCCGGCCTGTTTTCGCTGCAGACGGCCGACGTCGTGCTGGCGTGGCTCGTGGCCGAGGACGACGGGGCAAGGAAAAAGATCACCGCATTACTAGCGGAACGTGACGAGACGTTGCGGACGATAAGGGCGTCCATTGAAGAGCAGATTGGGGGCGTTGACGAGGAGGAAGCGGATGGAAAAGATACCAAGGAGATGCTCACCACACTGGCCGAGTTCCTGCAATAAGGTGGCTGGGCGGTTGGTAGATTGTATATGATGTATTATTACAGCGAAGACGTACTCGTCCGACAGGACAGAAACATTATTCACATGGTGTCAATAAAAGCATGAACGATACACTTCTCGAAATTGTGAGTCTATATAGTGTCTGCAGTGTGTTTCTACTCCCATTATACAAGTCCCAACGTACTCCAACCCCTGATCTTCTCCCCGTAAAACCACAACAAAATTGGACTTGGCACAGCGAGCCCCAGCGTCAGGAACGCCAACAAGCTGTTCCCCCATGCTACACCCAGGGCGTCGTACATGGCGGGCGCGAACAAGGGAAAGCTGAACCCGCACATGGTCCGGAGGAAGGCGCCGACGGCCGCCGCGCTCGCGGCGTGGCTGGCACCATATGCGTCCGTTATGTAGGCCTGCGCGGCTTGGAAGGCAATGATCAATCCCGCGGCCAGGATCACGCAGCCCAGGTCTGGCACGAGCCAGTGGATGTTGGGTTGGGCGGTCCAGCCGTATATGAAAAGACCTATGGGCGTCAGGAGGCCGCCTAGGAGCATGGGCGGGATGCGCCATTCGGGGACGCCTTCTTTGCGGTTATAGTGCTTCTTCAAGCGGGCATAGAGCTGGTAAATCGGGGGACTATGTGTTAGTTGATTCTGAAAGAGGATGTGTCGGAGATGGAGAACTTACACCGTCAATTAGGGGGTGGCTGATCTGCAGCCCGATCATGAACCCGAGGCATAGGGATAGGTAATGAAGGCTCGAGATTGTCTTGCCATGTCTGTAGATTTCTTGCCAGACGCGGTCAAATGTTGACAGACTGTCACATACATGATATCAGTATTCTGCACTCGTCGTCGCTGGCTAGGAAAGGGTTGGCATAGAAGCACTTACAGAAGATACATAACACCGTACAGAAACGCCCTGTACACCGACGGCGCCTGAACCGCCGGATGGGCGACCAACATAATGAAAGGCAAGACGAGGCGGCGGCGGATGATGGACCCCGAGCTCCGCTTCGCGTCGTCATACTGGGTACGAATCATCTTCTCGTTGCTGCCGCCGTTCTTTTCGTTCTCTTTCCGGAGGCGGGAAGCTCGCTTGGCGAGGATGCGCGGCGCATAGGTCTCACGCAGGAAGAAGAAAGCCGTGACCTGGACCGCTACGTCGAAGAGGGACGTCGACCAGAAGATCCAGCGCCAGGAGACGCTCTGCGAGATGTAGGCGCCGACGATGGGGGCCACCGTGGGGCCGATGAAGGTCAGCATGCCGTAGATGGTCTGGCCCTTGCCGAGCTCCTCCTTGGTCCAGACGTCGGCGATGACGCCGTTGCATAGCTAGACAGAAGAAAGGTATTAGAGATACTGCATAGAATAGATGGGATCGCTTCGACTTACGGCTTGAGGCGCGCTGCCCCCGATGCCGCTCAGAAAACGGAAAGCCAACATCTGGCCCTTGGTCGTGGAGAAGCCGCACGCCGTGTTGAAGGCGAGATAGATCAGGTTGGCGTACTGCAGCACACAGACGCGCCCGTATATCTCGGACAACGGTGCCAGTACGAAGGGCCCCTGAGCGTAGCCTAACAGGAAGATGGACATGACGAGGGCCTGCATGAAGCCCTTGGGAATATTGAGCTCGGCGCCGATCTGGTCCAGGGCGGGCGTCACCATGGTCGACGAGAAGGGCGAGATGAAGGTGAAGCAGGATACCAAGATGGTAGCGACCCATTTCCGCTTCCAGGTCCAGTTGAGGGGGTTTTCGGGGTCGTGAGGACCATCCCAGGAGACCTGGACGAGGTATTAGTACAGTGCTGGCAAGGTACTCAGGGGCATGTCTTAATGGGTGTGACAGGCAATAATATCGTGATGCAACTCACCACAACTTCATCCTCACTCTTTCTCTCCATTGACAACTGACTACTGTCCGGGCTCGGCATGTTGTCATAAAGTAATAATCAAGGAATAATCTGCGACCGCAAGAGATAGGGGGAACCAATTCACCAATGCTGGGTGGTCCTAAGACCTTGAAGTTGCTCTCGTGCCCAGGCCACAATCGTGCTTCCAAGGCTGCATCCCCCAATATGCCCTCCCAAAGCCCTGGTTGCCTTTTCTCCAGTTGCCAAAGCCTGGGCGTACCGTGGGGTGACGACACCCGTACCCCATCCGCAAGAGTGCAACGGCTTGGCAACCCGGTACTGATAGCGGGCAGGGCTCTGGGCAGAGGCAGAAGTGCGTCGCGGCACGCACGGCCCGGGTGTGGTTGCAATCAGCGGCAGTGCCTTGTCTGTCGACGTCTTGGCTAAGGCTTCTGATTTGCTTTTATCATTGGCCGTGTACGCAAGAAGCAATGCCTCACGCGACAGCATGCCGGTTTTGGAGACGATTGCAATTTTGTGGACTCAGCAACAGCGGCATACACCCAATGCGAGCTGCAGGCTGGGTTGCCAAGGCTGCCTACGTAGCGTATGCATGTAGTATGCAACGACAGGGGGTTGTCCTAATCAGGCACATATCAGCCAATGGCTTGCCGTACACGATTGCAGCCTTTATGTCATCCAAGCCGACATCTACTCGTAAGCTTTTGTGGCGTTTCTTGTCACTTACGTGGTATGCTTGTGCAAGGACTGTACCTATCATTGGACGTGATAACTTCAGCCCCTTACTTGGGATGCACCTTGATGGCTGCTTCATCTCGATATCCAAGGCATGCCCTGCTCGACTGCAGCAGCTTGGTCATCGAGCTGATGTTATCCACCACGCGGCTCACATGATGTCGTGCATCGGGAAGAACACCGGGTTCTAAAATTGGCAGTATGTCAACCAAGGCTTGGAAGCAATGACTCTCCCTTTGGGCACCGGCGGGACTCTCCGGGAAAGATTGCGATATAAGTATAGCAAAGAGTCTATTCTTGTAACTGACATATCGAAGTTCCTGCAAAACATAATACCCATAAAGTCTCAGACATAATCAATAAACCCTGCCATGTTTAGAAACAAATTCAAGTTGGACAGACTCCAGTCGTTCACCAAGAAACCCCACGAACATGACATCAGACTCCTCATTGCCCCATCTGGCTTCAAAGAAACCCTAGGCCCCGAGCAAGTCGCCGATTGCATCGAAGACGGTGTGCGGCGCGTTCTAGACAAGAAGACAGCCTTCATCAGAAAGGTGCCTCTGCACGATGGGGGTGAGGGCTTTGCCATCGCACTGACCTCTGTCAAAGGTGGCGAGTTGAGGCACTTGGAGGTCACCGGTCCGACAGGCCAGCTCATCCAGTCGAGCTATGGCGTGTTTGGGGAAGACAACAAGACAGCCGTCATCGACATGGCGTCCGCTGCTGGCCTGAGACTTGTACCGAGGGATTGTCGGGACCCCACCGCCACGACGACCTATGGAGTGGGACAGCTTATAGTTGCTGCGCTCGATCAAGGGTGTACTAAGATCATCATCGGATGTGGAGATTCCGGTACTTCAGATGGAGGTGCGGGAATGCTGCAGGCTTTGGGAGTCCAGCTGCGTGCAAAGGACGGGTCCGTGTTACCGATGGCCGAAGGGGGCGGAAGTCTCTCCGACCTGGACAGTATTTGCCTAGATGAGATACATCCCCGCCTCCGAAGCAAAGGTATGTTCTGTTCTGGCTGCTGTGCTGGCAGCAGAATTCCAGAAACTGACAGTCCAACAGGCGATCCAATCCTTATTGAAGCCGTGTGTAACATCAAGAATGTCCTGTGTGGTCCCCGTGGTGTAGCAAGGGTATACGGTCCACAGAAAGGGGCCACCCCAGAACAAGTGGAACAACTCGCATTGGCCTTGGAGAAGCTAGCAACGGCGGCTCAGCCTATCTGCAGAGGAGAAGAAGAGATAGGAAGTCTTCCCGGAAGTGGTGCTTCCGGTGGTCTCGGAACAGGTTTGCTAGTGCTGGGCGCTCGATTGCGGGCCCGACAGGATGCCATCGACGAGTACTTTGGCCTCGCGACACTCTTCGACGAGCATTGGGATATCGTCATCACCGGTGAAGGCAGCCTCGACTCGCAGAGTACGCATGGAAAGATGACTGTCGAGATCGCCAAGCGGGCACAGGCACGTGGCGCCAAGGTGATCGCTCTAGCTGGCAGCACCGGAGAGGACGCAAACGAGGTATATCAGGTCGGTATCTCGGCCTTCATGAGTATCTTGGATGGGCCTTCCGACCTCGAGGAGGCGAAGAGAAACACGGATAAGCTCCTGCGGAACGCTGCGGAAAAGGCAATCCGTATGATCCAGGCAGGTACAACGCTAAGGCGGAACGAACGGCCTAGACCGCCGGTACTGGCAGCCCTCGTGCCACCGAGGGCGGAGAATCTTAGGGGAAAGCTTCTTCCTGGTCGGGAAGGAGACCGCTCTTTGCTCAAGTTCGCTAGGGTAGCAACAACATAGTATCCAAGGCGAGCTACTAAGTAGCGAAGGCAATGTCGCCGGGCGTTAAGACGGTGGGATGGGATTCCGGCGATGGTTATCTCCAGCTTCTATTAGGGTCGCTCAATCGTCCAGCGAAGAAAACCCTATGAATCCCGAAAGACCTTGTCTCCAGGCCTTTGCATGTGATGACAAGATATCGGGAGAGATAGAGGAGGGTTCGGATGAGTAGATAAGGTGGGCGAGGGGGGGACAGGAGGAATAGGAGCTGTGTGCCAAGGCAAAGGTAATGCGAGACCTGAAAGAAAGATTGAAACTGTTAGACCAAGTGACTCGACCAGATGACTCATGGCTGTTTGTCTTCTCTTAGAAACCCGACGCCAGTCTTTTCGATGAATCGGACCATTGGACAATGAGTCGAGCGGCAAAGTTGATGGGGTTTCTCCTCATGGCATGCGAAATGGCCATGGCTAGACCTTAGTCTACCCCCTCAAGTACGGTCTGTACGACAAGGCAAAATCTAGAGGAACACGCCAGACGCTTTTTCGACAGGGTTATTGACAACATGATGCTGAGTTATGCACGCCCGAGTCCCCTGGAACGGGACGCCTTAGAGGGTGAGAGCCCCGTACGGTTGGACACCAAGCCTATGTAGATCCCTCAGGCTCTGGGCTGCGTAGAATGCTCGTGGGTGCCTGCCTGGAGTGGGAAGGTTCGTGATGGGGTGACTATAGCCGGACGGATTCGCGATGGAGGTGACAGAGGAAGGCAGTCGGCTCATGGGCCCGTCCATAGCGGAGATCATGCCAGAAACGCTCCATGATGGGGAGAAATATTACTGAGGTGTTTTCGGGGAAGACGGTCATGGCGAAGAGGTAGGGCGGCTTGCGGCCGATGGTGTCGCTGAGACGGCCGACGACGGGCTGGATGGCGGTGCTGGTCAGCAGGAAGGCGGTGGACAGCCACGAGGCCTGGTTGGAGCTGCGGAAGTAGGACGTGATGACGGAGGGAACGCCCTCACGATGGGGAGAAGTATTGCTGAGGTGTTTTCCTGGTGAGGTCGATAGAGTCCTGGACGGGACTCATCGGACCCCACTGGCCGCCTTGGACGCATCTGCCTTGCTTGCTCTGCAGTTGTCATGGCGCTGCAACCAGTGCCCTAGCCAACTAAGTCAGCCCGTCCCCAACCCGGCTACACAGGCAAAAGAACGTCGGTTTCCCGACCACGAGTATCGTCTCCACCAGCCCCTTCATCTTCGCCAGAGGTCTGCGAGTCAGGCGGCGAGATGATGGCACCGGCCGGCATCGAACGGCCATCTGTGATGGCTGGCCGTTCTTAGTTGGAGGAGTGATTTGTCTGCTTAATTGCGATAACGAACGAGACCGTCATCGAACGACCATCTGTGACTGGAGGTGGGGATTGCCGTACCGGCCCAGCATTGAAGTGAGCTGCCGCGGTCGCTATTGATGCTGCGTCCGCCATTCCCTTGTTTTGGTGTTAACTATACCAGCTAAAGCTAATATAAATAAAAGAATGATAGGGGATAAAAGAAAGGAATAAAAAAAGGAATGAAAAAAAGGAATAAAAAAAGGAATGAAAAAAAGGAATGAAAAAAGGAATGGAAAAAGAATAGAGAATATGATACTTTGAAATATAGATACAAAGTATCAAAACTCTCAGAATGGATGCAGCTTAACCCTCATGCCCAGGAGGGGCCCGCCATTCCCTTCAAACTTCGGGAAAAGGATTGGCTCTAAGGTTTGGGTGCGATGAAACATTACTGAACGGCCCGGGAAGCCAGGAACTCGTCCCTGCCGGACTCCATGCATTTCTCCACGTTGCTCTCTTCGGAGAAGACCACCAGGGCCACAATCGGGACTGAATAGTCCATCTTCTGGATCAAGCGCGTGCTATGCAGCCCATACCAGAACGCGGTGATACCTCCCACACATTGTAGACGGATACGTATAGGCTCCGGCCTCGCATCTTCGCCCACCCACGGCTGAGGGAACCATGACCAACAAGTAAGCCCACCAGGGCCAGCCGCGGCTCAGCGAGGCTAGAGCGATCGCGCCCAGCAAGTAGCCTTGTTATTACGATCTGCTGAGGGTAAGCCCTTCTTCGCCTAGATTTCGCCGACGGCGTTGGAGACGAGGGGCCACTTGAGGCGCTGTGTCCGCGTGATGAGGAAGCCCGCCATGGTGCCGAAAGTGGCGGCGACCGCGACGGGGACGATGAGATGCTGGCGAACTGTCCATCGAGCTTGGGACCGCATCTGCAGCAGTGTTAGCCTTAGCCCATGGTATTGTCTACCAGACCCATCGCGAAGTTCTCGAAGTGAAGGAAGTATGTTTGGACTTACGGTTGAGGAATGACCTCGACAATCTTTCCTAGATCTGCCAAGGCCTTACATTGGCTCTGTGCAATCTTGATGGCCTCCTGAGCATCCAACCAATTTCTCCTTTCCGGGAGCAGGGTTTCCCCTCTCACACAGTGAGAAATGGTTTTTCTCCCGCTCCCTTACCGACCGGAAGGGTTTTGAGAGTCAGCCCTTACGGCATTCGAGAATCTATAGGTCCACCTTAGGTAATAGATTAATATATAAGCATCCAAACAAAAAATTATCAACGGTATTTCCCGGTTGCGGCCTTGAAGTGCTTGGTGATCATGGGAGTAATGTTATTTAAATACGCGTGGGATTAGCTGGTGTCGCCCTTCTGGAGAGTCAAAAGGGATGCAATCAGCTGCCGGTTGCTGCAGCATTGCCGGCTGCTGCGGACGTACCGGCTGCTGCAGAGATGCAACATGGGCCTCCTCGGACAGCCAGGGACTTGGAAGGGGGACTGGGCTTGCGGGTTCAGTCGTTGGTTCCAGGACTTTGGGACTGCCCTGAAATGTAGAATCAGTTCCCCCAATTTCTCCAGTTTCTCGACTCGAGCTGTTTCTGCCCAATTCCGTTGGTGAACCAGCGGAGAGATCATTACAGAGTTATACAACTCCCATACCATGTGTAAACTTCTTCCTTTTGAAGTGCCTGGCGATCATAGGAGTCATATTTTTTTGGAATGTTGCTGGTAGTTTCGACGATATTGGGTATAATACCTACTTCTTGAGTTCATACTTTGTGAGGTAACCTGCTCTTTGTGAGCCTTCTGTTTCTGCAGGGGAGGCTTGGTATGTATCGGAAAGAAAGAGAAGAAGTGACTGGTGCCGTGGATACTGTGACGAAGCATCTCTACACCTTCACGCCCTGCCCAGTAGCCACCGGGAAGCCGTTATGCCCCCGTTGGTGCAGGAAGGCTGTGCTCGACGATGCCCTCGATGGAAGAAGCCTTGCTCTTAATTGCTGATTGGAGCTGAGAGTGTCGTTTCGAGAAGGACCGACTGGTTGCGCTCGATGGCGCTCTCCATGGAGAAGAGATCTTGCTTCTTATTTCTAGTTGTAGGCGCGCCACTCGCCTCCAGGATCCGTTGCGGCTGTGTCGAGTCCCCCTTCACGGCTTGTGCAAGCTTCCACTGATCCAGTGTTAAGATCTCGGCAATGTTGGAAAACTCCCCTTCGAGGTGGATGGTGACAGTGTTGAAGAATGCCGAGCTTCTTGCCGAGAAGTGTCAAGGCTCGAAGTTTTGCCTGCTGCTGATGAACTTGTAACCTGTCGAGAAGGTGACGAATACGGTCAGTGTTCATAGCGACGTCGCTTCTTGATCCCTCGATGTCGGCTCTTGCCATCACATCGAAGCAGAGTTCGCTAAGCGTTGGATTGTTCACTCGTCATCTGGCTAGGCCTGAGAGTTTCCAGATATAGAATCAGCTCTTAAGGCACAGCAGCTCTGGAGAAGTTCTACAAAGGCCTGAAGTCGTACTCACGTATTAGTTAATTGGACTTGAGCCGGAAAGGCAACATGATACGCTCTGGATGTCACTTACAGCTTCATGTTGTCCGAGAAGACCTGTTTGAACGTTTGCTTGAGCAACTGATTAATGCTGGTAAGGTCCTTGGCAGGAACGGGAGTGTCAGAATGAATAGGTGATTTTCTATCTCTGCGTCCCGCGGGACTCACCAGAGGACTGCCGTGCCAAAGTCAACAAGTTGAACTAACGCAACCGCAAAATTACAGTGAGGTTAAAGGCGTGCAACTAATAGCAGCTTCATTGGGTAAGATTGTAGGGGAAAAGAATAACGAGGGGGCTGTCTGTTTGGGTGCGTATGTGACAGTTGATAGTTTGGTTGTGGGAAAACACATCCGTGGCCAACAAGCCTGGCATCTCTTCAGAACTAGCACCCCACCTGTTGCCTCACTAGAATTGACCCAGACCGGCCGTAGAAGGACAAGCCCCGCGGCCCAGGGTAAGGAATATCAGTAGCCGTAAAATCAGCCAGCAGAAAGGCAGGTAGGTATTATTGGCAGGTACAACAGGTGCGGGCTTGATCACCAATAAGTTCATAGTTTGTCACCATCAGTCTCCTTCTAACAATGCCCGGTAGCAATTTACCTACCTACATGATCGCATCTCAGAAACTAATCAGCTACAGCATGTTACCAGTATCAGACGCTGTTTTGGAACCTCGACAGATGTTACCATCCGTATTTGATCGATAATGTGCTGCCCTTCCGGGAGAGTACGTTACCTAAAATGTTCATACGACATTGGCTTACTTGCCCAACTGTACTCCCCTGTTGACTATCATACACCATAGATAGATGTGTCGGATCCGCCAGCTCGTTCGACTCTACAGAGTACCTACCCTATCTCCTGGGAAGTTCTACAGCTGCTCAATGAGGTTTCCTATGGCATGCTTGGAACCGAGTCACGTGTAAATGTAAAAAAGCAGATGTACTTTCTGTGTTACGAAAAGCATAGGTAGAGAGAATGAGGCAAGTGCCTACGAAATGTGGTTGTCCGCTTGTATAAGTATGTAGTTTGCATGACTACATGCAGAGTAGGTATTTTGTTGAGGTATGTACCTGAAGTAGAGCCGCGGGAGGATGGCACGGTGATCCATGAAGTCTTTGCCTGCCGCCCTGGGAGCTGTGCTTTTGCTTACCTATTTGGTCGGTTGTAAATGTCTGGTCTGCTGGTCGGCAGGTAGGCGTGTAAGAAAAGAGAAGGAGGTAGACGGGAAAGAATGCAGACCACCATTGCCAGTTTACCAGAGGTCGGTGTAATTTTGGGACCTAGCAAATATGAATGGAACCGTGACTAGGCACGTTAGAGTGCTTGGTTCTTTCGATTAGAAGGACTGCTATTGCTATATATAGATTTGGTAAGCACCGAGACTTGGCTCACAAATGTTAAGTCAGTTACGCTGGACATGCAGATTCACTAAATAAGTAGGCAAGGTAGATTGGCTTGGTTGCCGTGACTTTGGGTTCCAGACACAGAATGACAAATCAGTGACCGTCTTCGGCCCAGGGATTTTGCAGCGGCACATCGTACGATAAGCCTAGGATGAACAGCCATGCGCGACATCATCAGCATTATCCGGTTAGCACATGCTCAGGAACTTCGAGAAGAAGTTCTATCACGGGAAGCAGGTAGGCTCGCCAAGTTCCAGGCAGTTAGCGATCACTAAACAGGGCAATCCCAGAAGTTTAGTAGGCAATTTTCAGATTAGAAAAAACAAGTTGGGGATATCACCAAGATCAGACCAGATAGACCTTGCAACTTCTCTGGGGCTTGCAGGGACGGATGGGGCCCACACGTGACCCACTTCAACCGGCCTGCTCCCCTTTCGTTACTATTTCCAATTCCGTCCACGGGCAGCTTGGGAACCCCATAGGCTGCCTCCTGGGGTACCAAGGTGCTTCTTTGCTAATTACGAGATCGTCACCACAGCCGGTAAGTTATGATTATCACGTGAAGGTGAGTAAGGAGAGATCGTAAGTAAATAAGAGCGCCCAAGGTCAGATCAGTGTTCCCCGTGAGTTCTGTCCACACAGATTTACTCGAGTATGTCATACTAGATAACAACTAAATTGCCTTTCCAAACGCATTGTGGCTGATTGACCGGGTCATCTATGTCACGATAGACGGCTTATCTAGCGGATGTTTTTACCGGAGAAGATCGAGGCTTGTTTCTCCAGGTGCGGGTTCGGATGCTTCGGGTGACTCCCACCCTGTTTCCCCAGTATGGATCCAACGCTCCAGGGCAATCGAACCTATCCGCACTCAGCCACAGGCCCACCGAAGGGCTCGTGGATCATCCACCCCCTGATCCCCCGCCATCCTCATACGAGCGCCTACCATCAATACCAGATAATCTCATGACTTGGCATTTGGACCGAAGTTGGGAGACGGCGACATCTCGTGAGGACATGTGGTAGCGGTATTGATCGAGTGCTGCGTGCAAGAAGGCGTCGTCGGTAGCATGAACGACATCATCATGCAGGAAAAGAAACGAAATATGGGATATAAAAGCAGCCACAACCGCAGTGCTGGAGACAACTACACTCTGATCGAAATATTACACAATTACCTCCAGATTTGACATATCACCCATCCTTGAGCTATCTCAGCCAATATCACCCGTTCCAAATACACCCCACCATGCCCGCGCTCTCCGCAGACCTGTACCACGTCGAGCAAGCGCCCCTGGCCCTGCGGCCCGACAAGGCCGCCCGCAACATTGCTTCGGACCCGGACCGACAGCACCTGCTGGACCGGATGGAGATCCGCGAGCTGTGCGAGGGCTGGCCCGTCTACCGCGACGCCGCCGAATGGGAAAACTACCGTTCCATGTTCCACCCGGGCGCCTACATCACCACCTCCTGGGAGCAGGGCACCATCGAGCAATTCATCGCCGCCTCCAAGGCGGCCTTCGCCGAACAGAAGAAGGGTATGTTCCATATCCTGCACCGCGTCACTGGGTAAGCAAAAGAAGAACCCCTTCTCCCACTTCTGTCCGAAGGCGACTCTACCCATCCACCCTCTCTTCTCCCCTGATGAATAGAGTGAGGCTAAGAGCAATTCGCAGACAAACCGTCGACGTCCAGGGAGACCGAGCCGTCTCCAAGCTGAAAGTCACCATCACCTGCCGCGTGACCATCGACGGCAAAGAGATGGACAACGAAGCGGACTGCCGGTTCTTTGCCCTTCTAGAGCGCCGCCAGGGCGTCTGGGGCGTCGCCCTCTTCACCCTCCTCTTCGACAAGGACAAGATGATTGTCGTCAATCCCACGGTGGGCGGCTTCGACATCCCTGAGGCCGAAGTGGAAAAGTACCCAAGGTATGTTGCCCTGCCAATATCTGGCTTGTGTTGCTACGACGTGGACATAACTGACGAAACAACAGCGGGTATCGCTATCTTTGCTGGTGCGAAGACAAAGTCGGCCACCCACCCAAGCTAGACCTGAACGCCCACGGACCCGAGCGCGACATTCTATACAAGAAGTGCAAGGACTGGCTGGAGGGCAAGGAAGTTAAGCCTAATCTGACTGGGAACGATATCATCGATTACTAGACCAAGTATTACTGTACTGTGTAGACAGCTTGGGGCTCGTTTCTGTCCAAGAGAATATCCAAACACCAAATACGAAGAAAGTCTCGGTCCAGTTCCATCTACTCCGCATCATGCTGTGTGATTAAGCGTTTGCCAAGCGAGCCCGCCAATGCTTAGCAGAACTAGTAAAGAATTCACAACGACCGTCAGCGACCCGCAGCCCGAAGGGTATAGCAGCATATATATGTGTATTAGCTTTTTCTAACCTCTATAGCGCTACCTCTTGCGGTAATCGATTGAGAGGCTGACACCAGAAAGGGCAGCTTTCAAAGGATGCTAAGTAGCTACGATACATACATGACTGCAGGCAGCTGGAGTAGCATGCTCTTTAAGACAGGAAGCGTCGGGGCCGTCAAGAGTTGAGAGCAAATAATCGGACAGAGGAAGCTGGGCATTGGTGCGTAATTCGCCCGAATCGCCCAATGCCGTGCCAATGTCCCCCGCTGTGGGGGAATTGGCCAGCTGTGTATCGCATCGCATATTGTGATCAACATAGATCGCATTACAGGTGGCACTGTCCATTGCGATGGTGTTGGTATGACGACGGCCACCAGTCTCGCGAGTCACTGTTTCCCCCTCTTTCCTTTCTTCGTACTATCTAGCGAAACCACAGCCAAGGGAACGGGCTTGGTAGAATCAGCGGGGAAAGAAGACCCTGTTGAGCTTGACTCTAGTTTGACATTGTGAAAAGACATAGGAGGTGTAGAATATCACACCAAGCCTCCTGGGCAAGAGGTCGACCTGCAACGCCGGAAGTAAGCTGGTGATGGTGGACGTCGAAGTGTGGTCGGCGACGCTAGGACCGGTGTTCGAGCTCCTGTTCAAGATTTTCCCGTAGAGAGTATCCGTGTAGTGGACGCTCGGATCGAGAACCATGTTCTTTGCGAGTATTCCCTTTCGGAAGGGGTTTCCCTCCTCACACGGTTACGGCGTGAGGTAGGCTTCCCCCCTTTTCTTTCAACACCTTCCGGGAGGCTCGAGTGGTTTTCATGTATTTTGAGAGCCGGCCCTTAAGGCCCCTTTGAGAGGTTAGTATTTCGCCTCCTAGGTGTGGTCAATACTACTATACACACATACCAAGCCTCCCTGGCAGAAACAAAGGACACACAAAATCCCCGAGAACCGCGCAGCTATCGCAACTGTACCCGTCATGCATTCGCGGGCGAGTGTCCGTCACACAGAAAGAGACCCCATTGCATGGCGGCGCCGCCGGCAGCCGGGCCACTAGCGACCACGATTGCCGGCCACCCACTTTGCCCCCTTATTCCAAGACGAAAGAAGGCACTCTTGTACATATTCACGCTGCGGTTCAGCCTTCATAGAATTTTGGGTGAGGTGTGGTTGTAAAGGCAACGGACCTGCACACTGCAACTTCAAACGGCGCCCTTCGTTCTTGTTGAGATGCCACGAGTTTCAGACTGTGTAGTGTGGATCATCAGTCGCGTGACTGTGATTTGCCGCCACGTCGTTCATGATGATGCCGCATGCGTCTGTCCAATCATAGAGATCAACAATCCCGATGAGGCGTCCACACCATGAGCCCAGCCAACAATGTAGCCGTACGGAGGTTCTGTTGGGCGACGACGACGGGTAGAAAGTTAACTGGGGCGGTAGATGGTGGTGTTGCCTCGGAGGACGATGTCAACCTCGACCGTCTGGGCGGCCGATGCAACAACTAGGTAACCGAATACCACACTCGCTTGCAAGAAATGGAGTGCAATATTGCGCATAGTGAGCACCATTGTTGGAAAGATATCGCAGGAAAAGTCGGGAATGAACATTGAGGAGAGAGTCTACCGAGTTTGGATTCGAAGTTAGTTTCGTAACTCTTGGTTCGGACAAGATTGGACAATACCGACAAAGAAGGCAGGAAGCCCAATTCTTGAGGTGTGTTCCTGCAGTATGGGCTTCAAGAATAGTTGGCCTCCATGCTGCAACATAATCAGGAGGGTGACCGGGCCCTTTGACGAACTTTGTAATACGAAGTCCCTACGTGGGAGATCGGCGAAAGCGGATTCGGATTTCGCTTGCCTTGCGGGCAGAGTGGATAATGTCGGCCCGAGCCCCGATACTAAGTGAACCAATGCCCTTCACACGCTGTGTGCAGGTACGATATAAAACGAATTTGTTTCTCCCAATTCCTCTGTGCCTACATGTCTGTCTGATAGTGGGGTCACGTGAGCAATAAAGCTAGCACCGCCTGTTTGAAAGTTGGGCTCGCCTTCATTTGATATTGGTGTATCCTCAAATTTGGCTACGCATTAATGTACGTTATTTTGGGTATCCGTGAAATGCAAAGAAAATGATTCTAGTATTTGTTCAATTGGCGTGTGCGCGACTGCTCCCGCCTCGCCGTGTCCCAGCCCAAGACCTGCTGCTTGATCCAGTCCTCCGAGGAGATCTGGTCCGAGTCCTCGGCCTCGACACTGACGTGGACCTCCTTGAATATGTGCTTCTGGCTCTGTCCATCGTCGTCGTCGTCGTCGCCGCCGTACCCGCCCCTGGTCGACCCCCGGCGGCTTCCCCAGCCGCGCAGGCTGCCCGACTCCGACGCGGACGCGAAATCGAAGACGCTCAGTCTTATGGCGCTTGACACCCGTCTCATGTGGGCTAGTCTCAGAGAGCCTTCTTGTTGTTGCTGTTTTTGTTGCTGCTGCTGAGACTTGGTCGATGGTGGAAGGTGGCCGGAGTCGTTCGTCGAGGACCCATTGGTGCGGCCGTTGCCACCGAAGGAGCGGAGACTCAGGAGGGGTCGAAGTGCTGGGAGCGAGCCAGCGATTATGCCAATTCCTTCTTCCAAGACAGACCAAAGGCCAATCGCGCCGGTGCTGTACATGAAATCGGTCTGGTCGTTATACAGTGTCAGATAGCGGAGTCGGACGACGGTGGCGCAACTTGCACTTGAGAAGCAAAAGGTTGACTGTCAGTAAAAGATCAAGAGCTGGAGTGCGAGGTATGGAGAAGAAACAGGTGCACTTACAAAGCAGCCAGTCCAAGAATAACCATAACCGAAAGCTTGACCGTCTTCTTCAAGCGAAGGTTCCACAGTAGGATGCCCGGCAAGATGGCCAGCACCAAGTCGGTCACGATGGAGACGCCCGAGAAGAAGAAGCTGACGGTGCTGTTCAGGCTGGGGCTGCAGGTGCCCTCGGTCGTCGCACCCCACAGCATGGTGATGGGGTGGCATATGTTGGCGATGATGAGGATGAAGATGACGGCGGCGATGGCGGTCAAGCCCATGACGGCCCAGAGAGTCCACACGAAGCGTCGGCGCGCGTCGGCTATGCGTAGAAGCGTCATGCTGATACTGCACTTGATGAGCACCGTGCAGGAGGCGTAGAAGAACTCGGCAATGAAGAATAGCTGGTTTCAATATTATCGTCAGCCTCTCCAAGAAAGAAACTGTCATGGAGTAAACATTACTCACCTTCGTTCCGGTTTGCATTTCAGCAACACTGAGCGCATCTGCGTGCTGACCAGCGCCATGGAAGCAGCATGCAATCACCAAGGCGGCTGTAACGGTGTAAAGAACCTACGTTAGGGGTTTAAGCTCGTCAGCAACGTTGATCCAGAGGTGCAAGGAGGGAGGACCGCTAGCGCAAACTCACCAAGCCGCCGCCCATGAACCAGTCGTCGGCCCCGAATTCTTTGATCCATCTCCGCAATCCGACCCTGACCGCATACGTGACCCACGAGAGGGCCAACAAGACAATGGTGAGATAAAGGAGAGGAACTCCCTCGCCTGCCACTTTCACCATGACGGCGGGGTCTGGAGGCTTCGTTGAGAAGGCTCTCGTAGTCGAAATGTTTTCCCTGGGTTGTTAGGAAGCGGAACCGGAAACGTATCGAACGGGGCCCAGTCTGTCACCCAAGGTTATTATAGAAAGCGAACCGCTGGGGACACTATGACCCTCCGATGCGGGTAGCCGGAACGGATACAAATGGGTCGAGAGACGCTTGACTAGGGCGGTATCTAAGAAGACCCCTGAACTGGATCCTAGATCAATCCGCGATCTCGTAAATCATAACATTTCAGCTAAGGCCTCGAACCATTGTTGGATACAACAAACCAACGATCGCTTGAAATTCCATCAGTATCCAAATCGTCATTTCCAATCTTACCTTGGAAGACAGCAAGCACCCCGGGAACTGAGCATAATCTGATTTGAAGGGAAAGTAGGAACATGAGAGACTGTAGGCCATTGAAGGGCCACAGAGTGCCAGTTTGCTGCCAACATGGCGTAGACTGTCAATCATAAGTGATGTAGGTAGTCATATGTGCTAGTTCGTTTGGAGCTGGGTGGGTTGCCTTTTGAAACCCAGTGCTACGCGGACAAGAGCTGGACCTGAATCCGACAGGACGACGGTCATGGCTCCTAAAGATGGATATTGTAATCCTACCCTATACCCAGCACCAGGGTTCGGCACGTCTCGGATGAAGCTCCTAAAGCGCCGCTAGCCACTAGCGCTGTAGGAGGAAACATTCCGTGTCGTTCAAGTATGTCGAGCTAGTCCCCGGCGGGCTTTTCTATTCCAAGTCGGGTTCGCTTGACGGCACGACTGACTACTTGCTTCAAGTAGCGTTCCCAGGGGTACGGATAGCAAGGTTCTTGATCGCAAGGCCAACATGTCCGATTGAGTGTTTTCAGTCACTTCTTGCTGCATAACTGCCTGTATATCCTGGCGTTAAATCAATCATAAGATTAGGGCATTCTTCAAAGGAGTATGCTTACCTTTCGGCGATTTAGATACCGCAACCCCCAGCCTTTCATCTCGTTTGGCATGGAAGCCCGGATCTGTAGCTAGTGACTCATCCCACACACGCACTTGCAGTAGTAGTATACTGTCTAGAGCCTAGACGTGATGCTACGAGTTGTGGGCAGCCCGGGTTAGATCCACGAGACGGATGCTGTAGTTAGCGTCGATATGCACCGATGCACATCTCAAGCTCTGGATCGAGCTACATAGCAAGCGTGCTTTTTGTGCATGGCCATAAGTCGCCTCAGAGCCCGGTAATCGCTGTAGCGATTTATCCAGCCGTCATCCATCAATGATCGACGAGGAACAGTAAGCAGCCCGCAAGTGCTGCAACTAGGTCCACTGCTAGGCCGACCATGTTCTGCGCCAGCTGGATGAGGCTAGAGCCGTTGGATGTGGAGATAAACTTGGACACAACCATACTGAGACCCTTTGCCAAGTGAGCTTATTCGCCCAAGTATCACTGGAGTTCTAGAGGTTTTGAGCGAACTGTCAGTCGGTGGCCATACAGCCATGGGAAAAGTAAGGACCCAGACTAGGTGTCCTCCCCCACCAGCGGCCCGGCTTGGTTCCACGCACCACCGTGCTGGATTTTGTCCAGATGTAAATGGATTAAACGAAAGGTATATTATTAGCTTGCTAGTTGTTAGTACATGTAAAACTTACTTGGGAATGGGGCAGGATCCATCTGTCGCGTGTCACAGGTGGCGGTGTACTTCCACGTAGTCAGCTCAATCTAGGCAAGACTGTTGTTACCCCTCAGACGTTCATGCTCGATATCAGCAAGGGGCGCAGCAACCCGAGGGAGGTATTTACCCGTGATCTCGTCCTTCAATGGTCTATCGAATCTGAATTTTAGCAAATAACTGATATCATTTCGTGCTCTTTTCTTTTCTTACCGTCAACCCATCATCATTGCTGTGAAAGCACACAAGCCGGCTTGCGCGACGGACATTCTTCACCATGGCCGAATTTCTTATTAATGACAGCGACTTGCAGGGGTTGAAAGGGAAGGTGGTGATAGTCACAGGTACGATTCCCTCCGGCGGCCTAGAGTTGGTGAAGGCTGGATGAAGAAAGGAACCCAATGTTCTGACATTGCTGGCGTTGAAGGAGGCTCATCGGGCATTGGTCTGGCCACTGTGGAGCTGTTGCTCTCCCTGGGAGCCCGGGTGATCAATGCGGATCTGCAAGAGCCCGCCAAGCAGCCCGAGTCGACTGCTGCGGGAGAGTACGCCTATGTCAAGACCAACGTCACGGTCTGGGCCGACCTCGTCGCCATGTTCAAGCGGAGTAAGGAGCTCTACGGCCGCATCGACTCCGTCTTTGCCAACGCCGGCCTGGGCCCGCGTGCCGACTTCCTGTCGACGGAAGTGGACGAGAACGGAGACCTCAAGGAGCCCAACTACGATGTCATCGATGTCAGCTTGAAGGGCCTCATGAACACGTGCACGCTGGCTTTGTACCACATCCGGCAGCAGGCCGACGGCGGCAGCATCGTGCTCTGCGGCTCCACGACAGGCTTACAACGACTTCGAGCCGTGGATTACTGTACGTATATTATCTGCATCAAGTCAGCACGAGGCTTCTTCATGTCCAGTTCCTAACATTGATGAACCCGTTTAGCTACGGCCAAGCACGGCGTCATCGGCTTCGGCCGCTGCCTCACCACCCTGACGAAAGCGGCGCAGCTGCCGATCCGGGTCAACACGCTGGCGCCCACGTGGACCGACAGCAGCGTGCTGCCGAACCTGCGGGGCATGATGGAGCAGATCGGCGTCGAGATCCAGCCGGCGTCGGCCGTGGCGCGCGCCGCGGCCCTGATGATGGCGGACACGTCCCGCCACGGGAATCTGCTCCACGTATCGTGCGGAAAGTACAAGGAGATCGACGACGCGGTGCTGCTGCCGGCCTTCGACACCATCAAGGGCGACTACCCGGGCGAGGACGATGTGCTGGAGAGGCTTCTGGCAGTCATGGCGGGTGGACAGGCGTGATGGGGGTTGAATCGTGTCATTGCCCAATTGGTGTCGTAGACGAGCAAGTGATAACTACCGAAGCAGAGACAGAGTTGGATAGATACAATTAAGCGTTAAATTACAGTTCCGACACCTAGAAACATCTCTGCGCTCAGTTGACGTTCGAGGGACGTCCGAAATCTACTGGAAAGAGAATCAACATTTAGATGTAATTTTAACGATTCATATCAATTACCACGGCCCGACACTGTTCTGGAACCTCACAAAGTCTCATTCGCAGTGAATGACAATGATTAGCGTGCCGGCTATCTGAGGTAGGTGGTAATGTACGTACAGTGCTCATACATCATCAGACTACTTGTCCAACCGTGGTCTCTGGTTAACAGCCCAAGCCAATAGATTGGTTTGCGGAACTCTCCGGGGTCGGTTGGCTTTTTGGCTTACCGTTTCTCTTGTAAAAGCAATTGCAGCTGCTCAAAAGCCACTATGCAGTGCATGTCGTTAGGTCAAATGTCGCGCGTGCAGGACGAATATGTGCTCTTTCCCCATCGGGGGTAACTCCTCGATCATGTCGCTATTCCAGGCAGGGTGACATAAGGCACCTAAGTAGCGTGGCTTTTGGAGTTCTCGCCTATTGCCTATGGAACTCATGTTTGCTGTTGCTCATTAGGTCGGGTTTCAGAGCACGTACTGGGTATGGGGCCCGTAGTAGTCGGCCTGGAAGACCTGGGTCGTCCAGTACCAGACGGAGAAGTTGGCAACCGAGTTCTACGCTATTGAAAGCGTTATCAATATACTTTTGAAAATTCTTAAGAATTCTTAAACACTCTTAAAATAGCTACATTTGTTACAGGTTTAGATGTATAAGAATTTTGATCTCTTCACACTAGGTCCGGCCTTTTGTCTCTTGGACGGCTGGGGTTTCTCGCCTGTGTGATGCTTGTCCACGACAACTGCAGGTCGCTTGATCGCGTGTTTGTCCGCATCGTGACGATCACCGAATTGCAGAGACTCGACGACCATGTGCAGTTTGTTGCCGTGCTTGAGGGCACCATCATTTGAATCAGGTTCGAGGTTAAGTCGACCAGTTTCTAGGCAACCCATTAGACCAAGACCTCTCTCCCTTTAACTACTAATCATTTTCTTCCAGCGTGACCTTTATCAACGCCTCATACAGCTTGTTAATCGAACCATCGCCATCAGCAGGTCTCTTCGTCATGGTCAGCCAGTCAGACCACGTTTGCCAAAAGGGCTACGTACTGCTCGCAATGCAGACTATTCCAGTGTACGCGCTGACTGGATCCATCCTTTTTTTTCTCCACGTCAGCCATGCAATCCAACCTATTCTCTCTCAACTCCCAACCTACCTATACCCTAAGATGTCGATGATCAAGTTGAATTACGAGGTTGTGGAGGAAAAGCATAGTTTTAATACGTGTTGATGCATATAATAATTTTAATTCGGTACCCACCAAGGGGCCAGCGCTCACCACTCGGCATATGCGAAGACCTTGGCTACCAAAACAAGGATTTTGCCCACGATGTATGTGTCTTCGTGCCCAGGCAGAGGGGCCGGGTTGGCAGCGCCAAACTGTAGGTAGTGATGGGCGACAATCATACGTCAGGATACTCCGACTTAAGGGGCTAGCGTTCACCACTCAGTATATCTGAAGGCCCTGGCCACTAGCACCAGGATCTTGCCAACGATATATGTGTTTTCGAGGGACTGCCCAGGCGTTGGCGGATTGGCTGTGCCGAACTGCAGGTAACAGTCATCTCAGTCGCGGGATTCTTGGTGAACTCGGGCTTGGCAGTGCGCTTAATGGCAGGTGAGGTGTCAACGGTGTCGATAATAGTGGGTGACGACCATATGTCAGGACAGACCATCCCATGCGAAGATCAACCAGTCGGTCTTTCAAATCCCGAACCGCCACCATCCCAGTCAAATAGTTACTATAGCAGAAAAGTATCCTATGTAATATATCGAGTAATTATGCCTGATTATACCAAGATTTAATATCGTTATATCCGTGGCGTAACCGGAGTAACTGGAATAATAAAAGTGAACAATCGCTGTCTATACCTGGCGAAATACCGTTTATTCCAGTGGTCGCTTGGAGAGTCATCTGTCGCTGACAGGAGCAACTGCCGTTCGCATACTCATTTCTGCCATTTCTTTATGGGACCATAATAATAGAAACCAGGGAAACCACCGGCGAGAAGAAGCTGCGCGCCGTGTGGGTCCAACGTCTACAACGGCTGTCCGCGCGGCCTGGATTTCCTTTTCCTCATCCATCCATCTTCACCTATACCCTAAAAATGCCGATCAATATCCTTAAAGCCCAAATCCTCGACTACATCTCCTCGGCCCTGTGCTTGGCCATTCTCATCATTCGAATCTCCCTAGAACATTTCTCTCTGAAAGCCCGCCGCCGCAGACGCCGACGCAACGTGAACTACAAACTGAGCGTCTACCTTGTATCCTTCTCAGCTATTGCCGTTGTGTCCCGTACGGTCGTTACCGAATTGTACCTGCAATTTGGGGCAGCAAACCCACCCCCGCAGCCCATCGACAACAGCTACATCGTCGGGAAAATCCTTGTTTTGGTAGCCAGAGTCCTTTTCACGCTAGTACTATGGCTACAAATTGCTCTGATGATCACCTTTTACGATCTTCTGGTGCACGACGTCAAAGTTATGGACTGGGTCCTTCGTGCCATTTGGGGCCTGGTGGTCGCGACCTTGGTCGGTGTCGTCTTGGCCACATTCCTGGAGTGCCAACCCTTCAGTCAGTACTGGGACGGGGAGCACAGTTGTCAAAAAGGCTACGTACAGCTCGCCATGCAAACTAGATGCAACATCTTGCTGGATATCGTGGTTCTGATGGTGGCCTTCCCCCTTACGCGGCTGTCAAAACACACCTGGTCACAGAAGCTGCGGGTGTACGCCTTAGTCGGACTGGGCGTGCTCTGCATAGCCATCAGCATCACCCGGCTGGTGCAGACATTCAAAGATCCGGGCCAGTATGCTCGCACGATCTGGGCTTCGATACAGACGTTGGTGGCGGTCTTTATTAGCAACGCACCCACCATCTACGGATCCATCAACGTGCTAAGAAGAAGAAAGGAAAGGCTGAAAAACCGACACATCGACAACGCAAGACAACCTGAACCTCAATCACAGACTCCTCCCCCTGTATTCCGCCAACGTGTTGTTCCACATACTATAAACTACCACCAGCCTGACCCAGTCTCCCTCCGTATCGTCCTGGAGCACCTGGTAACCGAGCTTCAAAGTCTCCCCCTTACCGAGCCAGAACCCGTTCCTGTCAAAGACGACTTTTACACCGGCCGGATTACTTAACCAAGTCCACGCACTGACTCCTGAAGTGGCCGTCACCGTGAAGAGTCTGTTTTCGTCATCATAATCCAACGTCAGTCCAGGATCCACGAGTTTCGCCTGCGAGAGCGGCGTGGCGTGGAACCAATTCGTGTGGCGGAACGTCGTGGTCTCTTCGGAATTGGGCAGTTTCCCAACTGCCGTCACACTCGCCCTCAGAACCAGATTGTTCGCGTGTTCGTCCAGCGTCGTCGCAGATACCTTGGTACTGTTCAACGCGCCGACCTCTACTTCTTGACCGCTCAAAGCTCCTTCGAGATTCACTTCCTCGCCGTCCCAGCTATACCACTTCGCATCGACGGTGCCGCGGACCCCTTCCCAGAGATCGCTCGTCACCCATACTTCTAGCTCCCGCGTCTTGGCGTTCCAGACGGGGCTGATGATGACATTCGAATGCAGATCGCGGGCGCGGTAATGCAAGATCTTCCACCTCCCAGCGCGGTCGATGCCGGCCCAGGTCGGCGCTGCCCACTGGTCTTCGAGCTGCCAGTATAGGCTGCCAAGGGTGCGCTGCGGCAGACCAGAGCCTCGGCGGTAGAATTGGATTTGGGAACCGTAATAGTCGGCCTGAAACACCTGGGTCGTCCAACACCAAGCTGAAAAGTTAGCAACAGAGTCGGTTTTGGCAGGAGTCGGGTACCAGCGTTCGGCGGCCACGGTCATTTCGGCCATGCCCATGGACGTGTTCTGCCAGTTACTCGTGTTCAGCCCGCCTGGGGGTAGTGCCGGTTGCGGTAGATGACGGTTGTCGAGTTGAAGAAAAGCTCGCTTTCGGGCACGTACTCTCGCCACGTGTCGAGGGCAGGCATGGCGTGGTAGCCAAACTCGTTGGCGAAGCGGCCGACGGGGTAGACGGAACTGTTGAACGCCACCGCCGAGTTGTAATTGTAATAATCCGTGTCGCCGTAGATGTGGCCGGGCTCCAGATTGTCGTAGCGCTGCTGCATGTAGGGCGCGTCGGTGAAGTTGAGCGAGATGAAACCGTTTGTAGTGCTACTGGGCGAGTAGCTGATGCTTCGCGAGTTCTCAAACACGGCCGGGAATAGCGTCGAGAGGAACAGTTTCTCGTACTCGGTCTTGATCCTCGGAAAGTCGCTCGGGGAGGACCGTTTGGCGTACTGGAGGATCTGTTCCAGTTCGTTGGCGCCGGCCCAGTACGCAAGGGATGGATGATGGTTCGCCCGGCGGACCTGGTATACAGCTTCCTCGTATACGTTGTCGAGGAACTCCTTATCGACTGGGTAGAAGGAGTCGCCAAATTCGAACTCGGTCCAGAGCAAGATGCCCATCTCATCGGCGAGGTCGAACATGAAGTCGGGAGAGTAGGCTCCAGAAGACCATACCCTTAACATGTTCTGGTTTCCGGCAACCACATTGTCAAATAACGAACGTATCCGTTGAGGAGTCACTCGCGGCCAGAATATGTCGGGTGGAATAAAGTTGGACCCCTTGGCAAAGAATGGATGGCCGTTGATTTCAAAATGCCAATGGTTGCCCGGGGCTACTCCCATTGCAATCTCCTCGTTTGTTACAGGTAGCTCGTTTAATACAATAGTTCGAAATCCTACCCGCCTGGTCACTGTGGCCATGGTGTTGTTATTCGCGTCACTCGCTTCTATCGTAAGCCAGTATAGAGTCTGTGAGCCCATTCCAACAGGCCACCATAGATCGACAGCGTCGCATGGTAACGTCGTCAAGCCTGTGACAATCCCCGGCGCCGAGCTGACATTTTGCAGAGCCCCTTCAGCCACAGTCTGGTTCGCGGCGTCCCTGAGCACAAAGTTGAGACTCGGGTTCTCGATCTGTTCGCCAATGTAATCGATGCTGGCGTTGACGACCCAGGGCCGGCTCTGATCCGGGATCATGTTGTTCCTCTGCCCTTCACGGTAAATATCCACGAGCACATTGCGCGGGTGCACCTGCCGGCCCCGGTTCAACTGGACGACAAACGCCGGCAGCCACGGTCCCGCCGGCGCGAAGGCCGGCCCCCAGTCCCAGCCAAAGTCGTTCTGCTCCTTGCGCATGAACTGCCGGTGCGAGATGGTGAACAGACTGTTGACGCCGTACGGCCAGTCCGTCTGCCCGGCCTCGTTGGCAATGGCCTCGGTGATGTTGGGGGCACTGCCGAAGTTGAGGCTCAGCGTTGACGCCGGACCTTCTTCGCACTGAGTCAGCACGTCCGTGACGTCGAAATAGTACTGCCGGAACTGGTTGTTGGTGGAAGCGACATGTTGGCCGCAGAGCTCGATGGTGGTGAAGGTGTCCAGGCCTTGGAACAATAGGAAGGTTTGGTCATAGTCAGGGGATCTGCCAAGGGTCAGGTCAGGAGCCGTAAATTAACTACAGACTCGCGCTATCGAATATACTACTCCTTTACGCGTACATGTTGGGCATGCTTGTGGCATACGTCCAATTCTGCTTCCAGATCCATCTCAAGTCGAATTCATTGAGGGCATACTCGGGGTTCGCGATGACGTGATTGGCGTACAGATCGAGATGGGCATATGATGGGAAGCTAGCAGGGATGCTGATGTTCATGGCAGGGTTGCTCAATGTCCATTCAGAGTCACTCAGGTCGAATATGACAGGACTTGACGTGCCTGGCGTGTTCATGCCGCCCAGTACAAGGGGCACTTGAAGCGCCATGGCGAGCAAAGCGAACAGTGCAGACATGATCCGTAGATACTGGAGCTGTGAAGGAGCGGGGGAGGCGGTTTTTTTCGAACAGACGATCGCGAAGCCGAACACGAATAGACCCGGGTATTTACAACATTTAAGTAGGACGGCATTTCCTGGGGTAGATGCAGATAGGTTGCAGAAACAAGTGGAGCCATGCCAGGATATAACTACTGTCCGGATAAGTGCCTAATGCATGCCTATGCAGCCGACAAAGCGGGGAGAATGCAACCGTTGAGCATCACTTGACTCGGTGCGGGGGATTACACCACACAGAAGAAGTATCGGTAGCTAGGTAGGAAAGGTCACTCAATGTAAGACGCCGTCTGCCGTGACTTGCATAAGGTTCTCTATTGGCTATTCTTGCGAGACTGGTGCAAGGACCTGGCAATGTTGCTGGTAGAGACTCGAGGCTGAACTGAGGATCACGCCAGGATCAGCGTCAGCGAAACTTCCACCCTCGCAATAGACAACACACCACCGGGAACACAAATGCTGTTCTCTGTTTGGAATAGGGACCAACGTGCAACTGTTTGAGAGTTCATGTGTTTGGGTGTACCATGTCTGTGTATTATGGACTGGCTAACTATGAGACTACCTGACCGCCCTTGCTCGTGCCCCTTACCCCTCCCTCAGATCCAGCAGCTGGTGGCTCTTCATTAACCACAGATGGTTGTTGCACTTGGAAAGCTCGTAGTTGAACCTTGGGCCTGGCTGACTGGTCGGCCTCACCGCATGCACTGGTTCGGCCGGGCAACTTCCCGTAAGACCGAAACGAGCTCTTCCTCCTCCTGGCCAGATTGACTGCCTCCGCCAGGAGGAGGAAGCAGTGTTGTCAAACAACCGACCGAAAACAACCAACAATCAACCAACCAACCAGCGCAGATTCGGCGTTAAGTACCAACCAACCAACCACTGGTAGGTAGTTTGGCTGGTTGGCTAGTTGACAACACTGGGAGGAAGAGCGATCCTCTGTTAAACCATAACGCAGGTGTCCTAAGGGGGGCTCATGGAGGACAGAAATCTCCAGTAGAACAAAAGGGTAAAAGTCCCCTTGACCTGGTGAACCGCATGCCCTTCACTAGATGTGTCGGGGAACCAGAACGTCAACTCGATGGGTACTGGGGGGATTCTTGTGCATGAGCTTCGTGCAGAGGGATCGCTGATGGTTTCTTCGGGTCCGAGCAATGCTGTTGCAGGCTGTTCTCCAGCAATGTCATCGTTCATGATGTGTTTCATCAACCGGGTCTCTTGTGGCAACGGGCAACGGAGGGTTAGGGCTCGACCTCGGAGAAGAAGCCTGGGAAACGGCTACTCTATGTCATCCTCAACAGGTTCCTGTGTTGTTGCTCGGTAGGCCCCCTCGCTAGGATTATGTCTCCAGGACAAGACAGCCAACCTTGCCGGCATTGAGAATGAGCAGATCGTGTTGTGTAGTGGCTGGATTATCGGCGCTTCTTTCATCACTCAAAGATCCCTTTTTCCTATAAGCTAGTCTTAAGGGTTGAAATGACGCTCGAACAGGGCCGGCCGGTGGATAGGATTGGCCAAGAACTGGTCCATGCTGGACTCCATGCAATCCTTGATGGTGATTTCTTCGGAGAAGGTCTTCAAGGACACAATCGGAGACCGAGTAGCTCATTTCTATTCAAGCAGGGGGGAGCCATTGATTCGTGCTTCTGCCTGTTCTCACGATGAATGCGTCGGGTTCCTGTTGCCTGACTTCGGGATAAAGCAGCTACCAATGAGCAATTGTCAGCAACTGTACAGCTCAGCATCATAGTGTAATTAGGGAATCAAAGAGGGTAGGGGCGGTGAAACTGTTAACAATGTAGAAGATCAAGGGGTGTTGCTTACCAACCACCCAGCGGGACGTTGAGCACGGCAAGGAAGCCATGTGGGCGAACACTACCAGCAGCTCTAATCGGTCGGCTTGCGTCGCGGACAGACCTCCAAGAGATCCCATTCGACTGCTGCGTGCACTGTAGAACCGCTCATCGCCAGGACTTCCACATGTCGATGTTGACCAACCAGGAGCCATTATTCACTCCTGGGTGGCCAACCCAGAAGCCGTTGTTCACTCCTGGGTGGCCAACCCAGGAGCGGTGTTGACTCCTGGGTGGCCAACATCATGGCCAATGGCCCTGATCAGAAGTGTCAATGCCTCGAGCAGCCGCAGGTAACCTGCTCTTTGTGAGTCTTTTGTTTCTGCCAGGGAGACTTGGTATGACTCGAAAAAGGAAAAGAAAAAGGAAAAGAAGAATGCCGAAAAATAATGATCGAAAAGAATAATGAAAAAGAAGTGATCGAAAGGATGATCGAAAGAATGCCTGTACGCTGAGTTGTTAGAGATAGGGAAGGTTGGTGTTGAGATGAATGGGCTTGCTTGCTGTTGTTCTCGTCCTCTTCGATTATGTTGAGCATCTCAGGGGGCGCGGGTGCCCTTGTGTTCCAGAAGGAGGCTTCGGCCAGCCGCTGCAGGGCAACAGCCGGCTTAGTGTCTCCCGATGCTCAGTGAAAAGGTCTAGCCAACGGACAGTTGTCGATAGTGAATTGTGGTGTGGTGGCAATGTCAGTTCAAGCCTGGAGAGAATACGGCGGCAATGAACAAAAGTTGTGTATGTATCCAAATGTTGAGAGTCATGGAGTTGGAGTAGAGAGTGTAGAGAACATCCCTTTGAGAGTTGGCCGTTTCTGGTCCAGTCTCCAATGGACCCAGTACCAATAGAACCAACCTTGGACTCGAATGGACACAAGTTCGGATGGGACGCGGAAAGTGCTCAATAGAAAAGGGGCCAAACTCGCCGCAAGTGTCGTGAGATCCGGCAGAACTTGGCCTTGTCGACCTGGTGGCGTGAGGCGACTTCCTCAATCTTCGAGTCTTGAGTAGGATTAACGACCTCGCGTACGGAATGGGGATCTTTCATCTCACTTAGGGAAGCGGCAGTTCGGTAAAAGAGCCATCGCGAGGTGTACTTTGACAGCATGTAAGCACAGACGATCCAGCACCGCTTTCCTTCGAAAGTGGAGGTAAGAGCTGGAAGAGGAGATTGGCGGACAGGGAAGCCATCGTGCTGAGCACGACTGATGGCAAACATGACATCAGAGGTCTCGCTGAGTGTTTCCCGGCGTCCTTTCGCGTCTCGGAGTTCTTGCAGCTCTTCGCGGAGGCGGTCGCGGTACCATTCAGGGCTGTGACGCGCCAGCCCCAGCATACTGTGCCATCGGTTAAGGAAGCGGCGCATGTTTCCTTCCATTTCTTTGTTCGTTGCTTGAATCTTGTTGTGCGTGCTCCTTCTCTTGCTGGGAGTAGCTAATGAAATGACTCTGAGTGAGTAAGGATAAATAGAAAACCAGGGGAAGTAACGCGCCTACTACCAGGTAGAGGAATCGGCAACATGCAACATGCACAAACGTAGTTGAGATGGACGAGGTGTGCAGCTTCCAACTGGACGAAATCAACAAAATTAATAATCTCGGTAGGATGTCAAGCCAACTTGGTAGTTGGGTAGGTGCATACCTGATCAGTACATGTGACTATGTTCTTGTAGGCCCAAAACAAAAGATTGAATACTGAAGCGTTCCACACTTAGGCGACCACCGCCCATCTAGAGCTCCCTGTGCTACAGTTGAAGGGCAGGGCCTTCCCATTATGATATGACTAACACAAAGCATTTTCATTCATCATGTCAGTTGGTGATCAATAATCACTCTGGCAGTAAGTCGCGTCTACAAGTCAGTCACATACAGGCACACGTAGTTGAACCCAACCCAACCCAACATCAATCCCCTTGGCTGCTGGCACAACCGCCCATCATCGCTCGATTCTGGTTACACCAAACGTTTCTTCTTTCAATATCCTATTGATCATCATGCCCAGTCTTTCCATGAGCGATCACTTGCGTCAGCCTTCCCACAGAGCAGTGCCTCTTCTCCTCCTATCAGGCCCAACCAGACTTCTTTCTTCTTCTTGCTTCTTGCTTTCCTCCAGATCAGCCCATCAGACACATCAGATTTGCAAGACACAAGTTACCATCAGTGCGGCACCAGCAAGCATGATTCCTCTGGATCGAGCATGTCTTGATGCCAGCCTCGTGATAGCCAACTATCATTCTTCTCCCCCATTGTCTTGTTCTATCAGTTTGAACCACGACAAGGCTCCAATGTTCTTTTGCACAGTTACCAAACTCCAGATCACCTTCACGATCCATCACGACCACAGACGGGGCTAAATTGGGCCTCTTGACGCTCCTTGATGGCTCTGGAGAAGCTCGAAGTGTTGCCGGCTACAGAGTTATCGGAGCACCATGGCCATCACGTATGTTATTCACAAATATTCTCCTCTTTCCCTTGACCAGTATGTTGCAATAGCCGACTGACTTGCCCTACAGAGCTTCAGTCCGCAAGACTGTCAAAGAGGCTGCTAGAATCGAGAACGGCACTGACAATCCGATCAGGACGAGTGCCAGATCTTCCAAGCACAAGACCATCGACGAGACAACGGTAATCTCGGAGACACCCCTGCCATGTTTCATTGTGTCGACAAGCAAGTGTGAACACTGCCAACATCTCTGAACTTTGTCTTCCACAGAGGGCGTCCGCAAAGGAGGCATCATCGCTGAAGACTTCGGCTTTGAAGACTGTCATAATGATGGAAGTCTTCGACTTGCAGGTGGAGTTTGACCAGTACAGTTACAACTTTCGGGAGAAGACATCTAACAGTGTGATCAAGGATTTCAACTGCGACATTGCCATCCACCGGAAGAAGAACGACAATGGGAAGGAAGCGGGCGTGAATTCTTGAACAATGGCATTAGTATCTCACCTCCTCAGGTGTCCGGTACCAATATGCACACACACACACACACACACACACACACACACACACACACGCACACGCAGATGCAAATGCACAAGGGCACACAGACACACACACACAGACATACACACACACAGACATACACACACACAACACACACACAACACACACACACACATACATTGGCTATTAGCCAATTTGATGTAAGTTTCCCCTGTCGACGCCGTCTGCCCCCTTTCACTCTTCAACTCAGCAACCTTCTTCGGGTCCCAGTACCTACTGCCCCGACTCCAGCTCTCCTTCCTCTCGATGAGGTCCGGCCACCCGTCGCCAGTTGCTCCGTTGTCGACAGTGATGCCCTGCCCATTCCCTTTGGTTGCTAACACTATCTCCCTCTATACAGAGACGATGCCCGTCGCCGAGGATAAGCCTTTCTTCGCCTAGATTTCTCAAAAGATTTTCTTTCGCTGGCCAAAGCGCAGCTCGGATTTATGAATATGTTCGCCAAGTGAGTTGCTACACAGTCCTTGGCGGATCCCTACGTCCATGGCCGCCGTCCTGCTGTCAAGATGCACTAACACCTTTTGTGGTGTCTGATCAGCGGCGTTCTTGCGTCTTGCGGTATATGCACGCCCTGGTACTATCTATACCTGGCTTGGGCCATGACGTGCGCGGTTCGAGGAATTTCCTTGTTGGAATCTTGTACTACTACTTGTACTAGTACTGTTGTTGTTGTCACTACGATATCATTACAATATACTATTACTATGTATTCTTATAGAATATTTCTATAGATACATAGATAGTACAGGGAGGCCCCAGGGTTATATGTGCCCCTCTGAAACATCATTAGAGAGGGGGGCCATATACCCTGGGGTCCTCCTACCTACGGGAGGCGATGGCGTCTAGTCTAATGACTGGCATCTGTAAATCTGGTGACGAGGACATTCCTGGAATCTGCAATGGATTGGGTGGCGCCCAGAAGAGCCTGAGGAACATCCATAACTCAGCACCGGCGGGGGTTTGGAGTTGCAGATTATCTGGCGGTCGCGGGCTTGCCCTCAGCAGATCATAACAACAAGGCTACTCTACTGCTTTCAGGACCCTTTCGCACTGCTAAGTCGTCTGCAAATGGGGGAGCATCAGGGAGGAGAACAGCGCGTCGCCGTGTCAAGGGACAGGAGGCTTTATGAAAGTACGAGAGTTAGTACGTGAATCATTCATGATATTCCCAACAACCAGTTCAAGGTCTCTTCACTGATACGTGCTTCTGCAGCCATGAGCCCGACCCAGCTGGAGAAGTGTTCTCTCTGGTGGATTTTTTTCAAGGGACGTCAAGGGCGCACCCGACCCGACAGTGGTGATAGGCGCACCGCCTCAGAGGGTCTGATCGGCCAGAAAGGCCATCAAAGAAGGACAATCGTCAAAACGATACGATGAACTCTCGGGGGTCGGGGGACAAGATCGGGATCTAGATCACCCGTGCCCCCCTGAGATGCTCAACATAATCGAGGAGGACGAGAATGATACGGTTGCGTCTCCCTCGACACCGTCATTCTATCTCTCTAGCATCCTTTTCCAACATCCTTCTCAATATCCTTCTCGAATATCTTTTATCGAGCGTCCTGCTCTCTCTCCAACAACTCGGGCGGTGGCAGTCATTCGCGCGGCCTCTTTTGCAGCGCTGCTCCCACCGAAGGACCTCCGATCGGGATCAAGGGCACCTGCATCCCCTGAGATGCTGAACATAATCGAGGGGGCCGAGAACAACCATTGGCAAGCCCATTCACCTCACCATCCTTCTCTCTCTCCAACCCTGGCGGCGGCAGCCATTCTCGCGGTCTATTTGGCGGCGGATGATCCGACAGATGGAACTCCGGTATCGTTGCCGGCACAAGGTCATGCGATTCGAAAAGTTATTATGAATCACCAAAAAACCACTCCCTTCTCTTCCCCCAACAATTCAGGCGGCGGTGGCAGCCATTCGCATGGCCTGTTTGGCGGCTTCCCGGCAATTTGCTGTGTAAGTCATTGCTACAATGGCGCCATCCAAGCGTGCCGCTCCTCGTGCTGGAGCAACGGCGGCTACCCAGTCTGAAGGCTTGCAGAGAACTGCCTCTGAAGCTGGTCTTGGCTCTAGTTGTCAATCTAAGCGACGGAAGCGAGAAGGCTCTGGCAATGGTGGTAGGCCTGTCGCCGACCCGCGGCGGGCTTTTATTGAGATGGTTGAAAAGGCTCTAAGTGGTGAATCGAGGGAGCTTGGAGGCCTCAAGAACATTGCAGAGCAGGGCGGCGATTTTCCGACTGATGGACTTTGAGGGTTGATGACAAGCTCTATTAGACAGTCAAGACGCTGACTTGGGAACGTCGTCCTTTTGCCCGGTTGGGTACGGGTCTGGTGCAGTTGGATAGAGCAATAAGATCGGTAACTAGATCTCACTCATAGTGTCTTCGGGCGCTGTGCAGGCCATCACCGGCGTACGATAGTTACCTGGTTAGGCGCTGGGGGACGGACCCCCGTCGTCAGAGGAGTCCGGGCGGCGGTGGCAGTCATTCGCGCGGTTGCTGTGGGGGGGCGATGCCCCTGCTGATGGACCTCCGTCGTCGTCGTCGGTGCAAGGCCATTCGATTCGAAAAGTTATTATGGATCACCAAAGAAGAGGGAGCCCGGGAACATATTGGCGATGGATGGAGATTTGGCTTCGGGGAGGATGGCCGTTGATGACCACGCTTACCTTTCTTCGTAATCAGATCATTTCCCACATTCTTCTTCTCGTCCCTATTGCATTGTGCCGTGATCAACAAAACGTACGCCATTTGGGGTCTTTAGAACGATCATAACAAGGTAGGATTACATCTACTGACGGAGGAAGGCATCGAATCAGCCGTAGACGATTAATATGCATAGATTCGAAGCCAAACAGGGTCTATCATGGATAGAGTATTTGTTGGCAGCCAACTACTTTATGTAGGATCAATTACAGTATCCAATGCATGCGCTTTCACCTTGGGAACTACGAGCTCCCTTGCGCAATACTTGGTTGTCTCGAAGATTCAAACCAGAGATGTCTGCGCTCCGTCTGTAGGACTTCCTCCTCGTTGCCTCTCTCATCTTACTCCATGAATTTGGCCCATACGTCATACCATACCCCGCACATCCCTCTTCCTCGTGTCAAGTTCGGGTCTTCGTGGACTTTCGCTGACTTTGTAGTAGTAGTTCCGATCGCATTCGCCTGCCTACTATCCGATCAGTACATCGATCCCACCAGCGAAACACCGCGCCGCCGGCGTATATGGGCCTTGTCTCACCAGCTTCTGTTGTAGCAGCCGGACCGGTAGTACTTGGTCGTTTGCATCAGTGGATCCCCCATCGCTTGCATCGGAAGGGTTCTGCAATTGTCTCTGCTGCTTCTGTTGCTCCTTTCCCTTCTTCCGGGGCCGCGCGTACGAAGAAGAGGGAGGACACGATGGAAGGATCCCCTCGCCCCCATTGGCACCGCTACCGCTACATGCAGAAGAAGGCAGGAGCCGCGGGAACAGGCTCGAGAGCAGCGGCCGCAGCACCGCAAGGCACGCGCAGGTGATAGAGATGTTGATCTCGATGCCGCTCCAGAGCGCGACGCGGACGACGGGGCCCGACGGGTCGGCGGCCGTGACATATTGCTCGAGGGCGATGAGGCGGATGACGGAGGCTATGATGACGCTGTTGGTCATCGAGGGGGAGAGGATCATTAGGGACGCGACAGAATTGAACGTATATCAAGAGAAAGAAAGCCGAGAGAAGAGGACGATCAAGGGGTATTGCTTGTATTTAGTTATACTTACAAACCACCAAATGTGAAGACTAGCACCAACGCCCGCTTTTGCCGCCTTGAGATGTGTAGACGATTAACCAAGGGCACCGGGATCGCAAAGATGACGAGATCCATCAGGATATTGGTGCCGGAGCAGATGTAGTTGAAGACGGCGATATTCATGCAGCGCGCCGTACTCCCCGGTGTTCCGGCCAGGGGCAGATCCCACATGGATGTCACGGGCCAGCAGCGGAAGACGGCGCCGAAGAGCGAGAAGAGCCCGTACACGACGAGGACACACATCAACCCGTTGCAGAGCCGCGTCGCGCCAGGGGTCGGAAAGACTCGTCGATATTGCCAGACCACCGAGAGCTTGCATAGGGCGGAGGAGAGGCCCCAGGCTGCGGGGCCGAACCAGACTGCCTGTTTCAGAGGGCAGATGAGTTATTCGTGTTAATCACGATCACACGGGGTCCGCGGGGAGGTCGGTTGTCTTCTATTGACCAGTTACGTACTTTCAGAAGCCAGCGCCGTGCATGAGGCTCTATCTCGGTTATGGGGCGTCCAAAGCCATGGTGCGTTGCTGGTTTTTGTTTAACAGATATGTTAGCAGTACCTCTTTGTGGCTGGTGGTGGACAGGGGGAGATGGGAGTCAAGACAGAAACTAAGTATATATTCTTACCACCGACATGTAAGAAGTACCAGACCAGCGACATGATCTATGAGCGATGTGAAAAGATCAATCAAGTTAGCTGTTTTCCATTGCTTTGTGTCCTTCCATCTTGACAAGTTAAGCGAAAAGCTGGTGATGCCTCTAAAGACTCACCAAAGAAGCGCCGATGAGATACTCGTCCAGCCCAGCATTCCGGATGATGCCGAATCGGGTGTATAACCGCAGCCCGACCGCAAGACAAGCGACGAAGACCAGCACGGTAATTGGTACTAGAATGCCCGCCATCGTAGATAAAGCGTAATGAATGTATGCAGTGAGCGCGCTAAGTGCACACAGGTCCCAAGACTCAAACCTGCCAGTGTTCTCCATCACGATGGAAAGAAGAGAGAACGCCTTTCATATACCATTGATGGGCTGGTTAGGAGTCTTGGCAACGGTGACCTGGACCAAGTTGGCGTCATTTAGGCCCCGATCCCTTGTCTCTCCACCACCCCCTTGCTTCCATGTCATCTTTCCTTTTTCAGCTCCAGTTCAGCTCGGCTCCCTCACCCACGCCAATAAAACAAGCTTAATATAGGAACGCCGCGCGGAGGTGAACCAAGACACATGGGGGTGCCCCGCGCCACATGTCTGCGGAAAACAATGGCCTGGCTGCGGACCTGAGAGGCATGCAGTCAGCAAAGGGGCCGGGGAAACGAAAGAACACGATAAGCGCGCCAACTGTTCCTCGGAGCCGAGTAACTAATTTAGCGGCGCAACGCCTGTGTTTTAGCTGTCTTGTTGTACTTAGTGTGGGCGTACTGGAAGAGCCGGAACAGCAGTAGCCAGTCGTTTACTTAGGTCGGTCAGCCCCATCCCAATCAGATCAGTCCAAGCAAATACTGATCCGGTCCCGATTGCGGTTACGAGTTGCCAGCCCCCGGCCCTTCTGGGTTTTCATCTTATTCGGCATCATTAGGGCCGTACCTATGGGTGTCAGCGTTGTATGTTTGGACCGGCATCTCTCTCGTCCAATAATCACAGCGTCGCTTCGGCGAAGGATGCAGGACGAGGCCGTATCACACGTCCTACGCATGTACAAGCAGCGATATGTTCGACATCTTTAGGAAATAGTTGTTGTTATGGGTGAAGTTGATCTCAGCATTCTTCGGCCAACTAATTATGGAAGACTCGATGTATGACCAGCAACTCTAGCAATCTTATCTAAATATGCGTCTTGTCTATGCAGTAGCCTGCAACAAGTCCATGAAATACCAAATCACAAACGCCCCTTGGTCTTCGTTTTCCCCGCCGGCTCCTCTGTCCGTCTGTCTGTCTTTCTCCAGGGTATTATTCATCTTTTTTCTCTTCCTAACTCCTAGGGAACCACCGCTCCATTACGATCCCCGCCGCTCCACCCGCAAACCAAGTCGCCACCGTGAACACGGCGCGCACGGAGCCCGTCGCGAAATCCCTCGCCCCCCTAAGCAGCTCGACCGTAGCGTGCCGCGGATCCGTCAGTCCCTCCCGCAGTGTGCTCGCAACCCACTGGATATCCGCGCCCGCCTCCTGGATGGCCCAGGCGATGGGGAACGAGGAGTCCTTCCTGGGCGGGTTCCGTACGCGCGGCCGCGACCCGGGGAAGACGGCGGCCCCCTTCCTCCGGCCCTCGAGGTCCTTGAGCGTGAGCTCGTGCGCCTCGTGCCCGCGGCTCTTGACGCTCGCCTTGGTCAGCTTGCTGCGCAGCACGTTCTTCTCCTTGCCGGGGAGGCCCCGCCACCACTTCTTGACGGCGAGGAGCATGTAGTGCTGGATGGCCGACTTCTTCTTGACGAAGGCCGGGTGGTGCAGGATCTTGAGGATCTCGTCGATGGTCTCGTCGGCGTCGATGTCGTCGTTGTCCCAGCACTTGACGATGCGCTGCGTGGCCCAGTTCGTGGTCACCGTCGCCACGAGGCCGGCGGGCTGGTTGAGCACGTTGCTGAAGTGGTCTTTGGACAGGTCGGAGTGGCTGGGGTCGGAAGCGTCGGATCCGTCTTCGTATACGGCTGCCGATGCTGCCTTGGCTGCCTCTTCATCTACCTTGTCCTTGGCCGCTTTGACGGCGTTGCGGAGCTCCTTGACGGCTGACTCGAGCATCACCGCCAGAAACTTGAATACAAGCTGGTCTGTATACTCCCCAAGTTTAGTCGAGGAGTTGTCGGGGCCTTGGGGCTCCGACTCTTGTGCGCTCTCCTGTAGCCATTTCTTCATGCGGTCATGGAGGAAGAGCACCGGCTCGATGGATTGCCAGAGCAGGTTCGGGTTCGCGATGCCGCTCGCATTCTCCTTTAACTCCTTGATCTCCGTAGCAGGCGGCGGCTTGTCTGCGCCTTCCTTGGGCTCGTCTTCGGTCGCTTTCTTGAAGATCTCCCCAATCGTATCCAGCTGTTTCATCAAAGGGCTTGCGTCCGATGTGAACTTGCTCAAAGCCCCTAGCGCCGTTTTCACGAGGTCGAAAAGCTGCTCAAAAGCCATGGTGCCGTACCCCAGCTTGGATTCGAGCTCACCGAGGGTGCCCTTGGACTGCAGGATGGCCATGTCGTCGGCTTCACCGAGCATGCTGTGGAATATGTCGAGCATGCCGAACGTGCCTGTGACCAAGGGCGGGACTCGCCTGCCCCGCCATCCCGGTGCGGTGAGCCTGCACTCGTCACCGACAAAGGCGAAAACATCCGTCTCGCCCAACTCGTGCAGGCACAGTTCAACGTAGTTGCTGTGTGCCGCAAAGTCCTCGAGCGTGTGCAGCGCGGCCCCCAGGCGAATAAAGGACTCCTTCCGGGCGCCCGCGTCCTTGCGACCTTTGCGGCCAAACTCGATGCACTCCTTGAGCTGCTTGCGGATGTAGTCCGCCGAAGTGTCCCAGCCCTGGCCGGAATTGGCAATGTAGTTCTTCATGCCTGTGTTGGCATCGAACTCGAGCTCCCGGGGGTCGACGGGCCCGCGCAAGCGCTCGTCAATCTTCTTGGCGTCCTCTTCGTAGCCGTGCGGGTTGTCAATGTGCTCGACATGGGTGTAGCAGCCCAGGCGGTCGCGCGTGACGTCGAACTCGTCCGTGGCGAAGCCAAACTCCATGAAGCCCATGACGGAGACAATGGCGCGCAGGATGGGCTCCGGGATGTTCTGCAGGCAGGTCGTGTCGATGACCTGGCTGAAGTCGCGCAGCCAGTTCCCGAAATAAATCTGCTTCCGCTGCAGCTGCGTGAACCGGTGCTGCGTCACGAAGCTGAAGGGCAGGTACTGCAGCACCTCGGTGATGTCGCCGTGCCGCCACACATAGCCGTTGAATTCCGACGTCAGGGGCAGCGAGCCTGCGCCGAACGCTGTGGCGCCCCCGGCGAAGAGGGCGCAGATGAGGAACACCAGTAACAAATGGTGCGCGGACAGCATCTTGGTGGATTGGTAGTAATAGTAGAGTAAGCCCCGCGAAGTTTTATCTTTTCGAGTGATTGGAAGCAGTTGGTTCCGGGATGATCGGCACTAAGGAGATCGCGGCCATCGATGGAACTGGGGTCAGTAATTGGTCGTAGCTGTGGTCTCTCTCTTTCTCTCTTTAAAAGCGTCTAGAAGAGTAGCATCCGGAACAGCAGAACTGCGGGGTGTCGCAAATCAAGAACTCAACAAAGCCGAACAATCAATTTTCAAGAGAAATGCTATCAGGCATTCATCATGCACAGGTTTGGGTATCGGTTGGTCAAAAAGATTCGACAAGAGAAGTGGGTAATTTCAGGTTTGTGATGAGATGAGACGCAAGGTTGGGTGGATCACAAGATGTCATCGGGAAGATGTAGTCACCCGAGAACTTGGTTCGATTCGTCTTAGTTCCGAGATGGATTTTCATCGCTGCACATGTAAATTGGCGGCTGGCTAGTACTGCTACTACGTCATGGGTATGCAAGCCATTTAAGGCTGCCAAGACTTGTATCCATCCCACAGACAAGATAATCTCCGCCCTTAGGTCGCAAGCAAGAACGCATTCTTCATTCTAGACCCCGAAGGTCAGTGAAGAGAGCAACCCTTTTGACGATTGTCCTTCTGTCGCTCAGCATCTCTGCGCGTCCAGACACACCATGATCCTACGAAACCATGCCAGCGAGGTTCCGCCATCTCCCTTTGTACGGGGGACTGATGGTTCGTGCGTTGCGCGCACGTGACGTCCCTTTGGGCAATGCTGGTTACAACACCGAGGATTCCCAAGTCGTCACCGAACCAGCGCCGGGAAATATGTTACGACGAAAGCGCAAGCGATTCGATGCTCAACCGACGAAGTGATGTTGACGAAGAGGTCGAACAAAAAGGAAATGTGGTGAGGATGCGAGCAAAGACCCTTTTGAAGGGTCGATGTTTCTCGATGTTATCTTGGAATCTCTTCCCGAAAGGCTGCCTCCTTCAACGAGCCGCGCGTATGTGATAAGCCCCACACCATTGCTTTAGTGTTGGGAATCTACTGTATTGTAGTTCCTTAAAGACAGTGGCGGAGCTCGCCATTCGAATTGCATGGTCTTGCGCAGGCGATAGTTCATTCGAATTTCTGCCCTGGGGTGCGTTGGGCCTTTACTAGACGGCTCGGGAGCAGATCACCACTAGCCGGGCAACCGGCCGGCGGCTTTCAGCACCTAGATTCTAGCGGGGTTGGAACATACATGTGCTACAAGCGAGATCCCCATGTTAGTAAACTCCGGTCTAGGAACATCCAAGGAAAGCATATAAGCATTATGACAGACATACCGTTCCCATAAGCATACAACATAAGCTGGGTATTGGTGCGTAATTAGCCGGAATCGCCCAATGCCGTGCCAATGTCTTCCGCCGTGGAAGAATTGACCAGCTGTGTATCTGCCCTATCAACTTTCGATGGCAGGGCCTTGGTCTGCCATGGTGACAACGGGTAACGAAGGGTTAGGGCTCGAACCCGGAGAAGGAGCCTGAGAAACGACTACTCCATCCAAGGAAGGTAGCGCCATGTTCTCGTCGGAGAGGTTGGGCCATATCACATTCTTGAAAATGTGTGTCTTCAGGGCGCCTGGGTAGGCGGTATTGAAGGTGTTGAGTGCCCATTTGGATTGGTTGTAAGAACAGAATCGTCTCCTGGTTCCTGTTCTTGATGAAGCCATGGAGCGTATTGTCTGTTATTCGAGGAAGTCTCTATCGCCGGGGTCGTATACCTCTCGTAGAAGAAAACGGCAACCGAGTTCATCAGTCGGAGCATCGTCGCCCCAGAGCGGGCACGCGAGTGACTGTTGCCGCGTGAATTGTTGGAGAGAGAGAAGGATGCCGGCTTATGTGGAAGAAGGATGCTCGATAAAGATAATCGAGAAGGATGTTGCAGAAGAATTCGGGGGAAGAATGCTGGCTAATGTTTAAGAAGAAAGATAATGGAGAGGGAATGACGGAGTCGAGGTGAACGGGCTTGCCAACCGTTGTTCTTGTCCTCCCCGGGGATGCGGATGAACTTGATCCTGCGGTACCGAAGAAGGATGCTGCCTGATGTCGAAGAAGAAGGATGTTGCAGAAGGATGTTGCAGAAGGATGTTGCAGGATGCTGGTGAAGGATGTTGAAGGATACCGGAGGAGGATATTGGCGTATGTCGAAGAAGTAAGACCGAGGTGGGCGCTTGACGGTGCTTTCACGGAGAGGGGTCTTGTCAACCTCTGTCTCTTCCTACATGTTGTCACCTTCGTTAGATCTATAGTATGAGTATGACATGTGTATGAAGGAACTGCTCACGTGACTGAAGTTGGGGGGACCGTGCGGGCCAGATGCGTTGTGTAACCGTGTGATGTAGGTAGGTATCGATGAGCTGCCTAGTAATGTGGGCTGCGTTTGCCGAAGGAGACTCGGGTTGAAGATAGTGCCTTACTACTTGGATAATCGTGGTAATTCTAGAGCTAATACATGCTTCATCGGCAAAGGGGCCAGCCTGGAGTTTATGCGGCAGCTGGATGCGTGTTCCTAGGCCTTCCGGCTGTGCATCTTCGAGGATGCGGATTCAAAATGTATATATTAGGCTGTTCAATAGCATCATCTCTTGCTGTAATCGATTGAGAGGCTGACACCAGAAATGGCGAATCGGGTTATGGCAGATAGGTGGACGCCTGCATCAAGTGCTACTACCGACCCTCTGGCCCATCCAGGGTAGCCATCGATGGGAGGCAGTGAGGGCACGGAGGATGTTGGCGAGGATAGGGTCAAAGGGGTACCTGGCAATTGCAGGGTGTTAGCGACGGAGGAGTAGGCACTGGGACGCAAGGTGCCGGCGTCGACATGGGGAAGGGGCCAGCTGGGAAGATGTTGGTATCGACAGAATGTAGTTGGTGAAATCAAGATACACAGATCATCAGACATACCCTCAAAACATTATCTTTGGTAGTATAGTGGTCAGTATCGGAGCGGTTGGCGTTTCTTATTCGTTTCAAGTCGGGAGGAAACCTGGAGTGCGTGCTGGACCTCGCTGACCAAGGCCCGCAGCTCCTCGATGATGAACCGGGGCCACAGGTGGCCGAAAAGCCGGTCGTTCGTCTGCCGTAGCAGAGTAGGCTGGATAAAATCAAGCGTTGAACTGCAGTACCGATATCTGGAACTATTTCCACACCAAGTTAACGCTCGAGGGACGTCCAACATGGCTGCGTTCGATGAAGATGGCCGCCAGCTGCCCATTGACGATCTTGGGCGCCGCCTCCTCCCAGATCACAGAGTTCCGAGGGGACAGAGATATGCTGTCTGGTTCCACGTCGTCGAAGATCAAGGCCTGCCGTGGGGGTCAGTGACGAAGCCTAGGGCGTGAGCCCGGGTTGAACCACCTCCAGCGCAGATCCTGGTGGTAGTAGCAAATAATTCAATGAGAACTTGATGGATCTGACGTCCCGTGTGTTCATCGCGGATGAAATACAGGTAACGGTTGTTGATAAGCTCTAGTAGATAGTCAGCGCGCTGACTTGACAACGTCGTTCTTTGAGTGTTCAATGACAAGCTCGCATAATGACCACTTACTACCAACGATGTTGGACTGCTCCAATTTGTGACAACAACAACAACAACAACAACTTAGTCCTTTTGCTTGCGTGGCAGGCCTTGGGGCGGGCTGGCCAAGTTAGTTAGATCACTGGTTGCAGAGCTGTGACAGTAAGTGCTGGAGTCGTAAACACACATTGATTCCCGTTCTTGACTGCCGGTCATCTTAGTCTTCGCCACGATTTAAACAGCAGAGGGGAGACGCGAGACGCTGGAGCGACACATTCGTGCTTTCAACAAAAGTTGCTTTTTCGGACACGGAGTGCTGTACCCTCACGTCCACCACGGTGTATATTAGTTAAGGACAGAGTTTCGAAGGTATTGGGTATAATACCTTCAATTGGCAAGCCCATTCACCTCAACATAATCCTCCTGCCCCGGGGGTACAGGGGACCTAGATCCCGGTCTTGTCCCCCGTCATTCCGCTGTCACCGCCGAACGGATATGAGTTGGCGAATGGGCTCGTGAAGGTGGCCCCGTCCATCCTAGATATGGTTGCTTGTGTACCGCCTAGGGGGTCGCTAACTGGCGGATGGGATATAAAAGGTGGCTCCAGGCATCTTAAGAGGCTTGAAGAGCAAGAGCAAAAGCGAAAGAGAAAGAAGAATGTATCAAAATAATGATCAAAAGAAATAATGAAAAAGGATGATGGAAAGGAACGATGAAAAATTAAACGAGGGAATGTTGCGAACTCTCTAATAGCTGCAGTTTAACCTCATGCCTAGGAGGCCGGTGAAGGATTGGGGTTGTTCAAGATGGAGAAGTCAGTGGATGTGTGTAAGGTACAGTCATTCTTGGGTCTCGTCGTGCTGGGTGGAAGGTCCCTTGTGCAGGTGATGAACCGAAGGGGAAGTCGCGTGAGTTGTCCGGGTGGCGAACGAAGGTCTCAATCTCGGTGCGGAGAAGCTCAATGTCCTCGAACGAGGTGTCGGAAGACAGGTTGACGTCTGCGGCCAGCGCTCGGGGTTCAGCGTCTAGTATGAGTTAGTGATGATGGCCGGCACCAACAATATTTTTGGTTTCCAGGCACTCGACGATGGGAACGTTGCTTACTTGTGTCTGGTTTGACTCGACCTCGTAGAAGCTGATCGCCGAGGTGGTGGCGGGTGAAAACGTGAAGGTTGTTGTCTTGGTTTCTGTCCAGGTCGTCTAGAGAGTCACCGCCGAGGCCAAGTGGCCAGGTTTGGTCATCATAATCAAGAAGTAGCAGACTTCGACAGATGCCATGTAGGAGGTAGTGGCGATGATGGTGGGTTCAAAAACAGTATACGACAGATGGATACCAATAATACTTGTTTGAATCGAAAAAGAAACAAAAGGGTACGATGGATAAACCAGAAGGCATAACAGCTCGTGGAAATATATTATATGTGATGAATATCTTCTGGCATTGGTAAGCAGTACTGGAGGAGAAAAGGTAGGTCTGGGTTACAATCTGGGTTGCCGCCCAGGCCATCATCCAGGTCTGTAGGGAGTGGGGGTACATCTGTTGGGTTGGCCACATCTCCTGGGCCACTGCCAATGCAGTTGCACCGTTTTCAAGTTTTGTTTGTTCATTGACCTAAGAACTACTCCATACCTACCTCCTTCCTTACTTAGGAATCGCTCTAGGACTCAGCTGTGTGTGTATGTGGGCTTATCAGTTGTTGCTGACTAATACATACCTTCCGTAACCATCTCCGTAAAAGACACCCAGTCAAGAAACTCGACAACAATTTGGTCGGGAAATTTACTTAAATACAGGGCAGAGAATGCAGTTACCCTGATGTTTTCCATCACAAACGGGATCATTGGCCATTCCCCTGCGGAAAGAGGATCCGCTATAGCCCATTGGCTTTGCCTTCGTCATCGGCTTTTTGTTCGAGTTGTTCGTGGATTGATAGAGGAAGATCAGACACTCTACATTCTCAGTACCGAAACCTTGTTGTACTTGCCGTAAGTAGGTTTTGTCGTCAAAATATTCTCCAAAATATGCCTACGGATCAGTAAAGTGATCCTGGGAGTCAAACAACAAAAGACTGCAACTCACCAGGTCGTCCCTTCCATCCAGATTGACGCCGTGTCATCCACAAATGGGCGGTACTTGCCCTCGAAAATTGCATGTGATTGATTGAGGTCGATTATTTTGCTGGTTTTATGTCCGGAGGTACGAGCTACTGTTGGCTGGCTTGTTCGCGAATATGGCAATGCCGCTTATCGTTTGTGGAAGAACAGTAGAAGCAGATTCTCTGAGATTACCCAACTGAGCGTAGCGCACGACTGTATCCCTCGTTGAATTAATTCCAGGGGAATGAGCGGCAAGTACTTAAAATCATTCAAATATCGATGAGCAGCGGCTTGTATAACTGGCAAATGAATGCATTTGTTGCAGGGACGATTCTTTACTTGGTGTTACATGTATGCATGAGATGCCGCCCCTGATATAGTCTCGTGTGAGAGGTGGCATGAGGCTGGAAGAGTGGTTGTGTTCTCTACAACAACTGCTTTAATTCCTATGCGCATACCAATAGCTTACTTCACTGATGGAATGAGGCAGGTATATTTTGAGCATTTCAAGCTGGTAGTTATCACTGTTGCCGTCCGTTGGATAATGACATATATATTGTTATCAAAATTATAGTAAAAGCAAAAGTTACTTCATTTATAAAATAGAAAGGAGTTAATTAAGGCATTATTTTAAGAGAATCTTTTTTATTAATGTTATATTACTTCCCCTGATATCACGCTTACCTTCCGGATGTGCATCATCTGCATAAGAGAATGTGTTGGCATTTCATACGGGTATACTATTATTACCTACCTTGTCCTAACAGTGATCTCAATATGTCTCAACTTTCCAGCTTCTTAACCTACTCTTCTACTTTACTAGGCAGCCAACTACCTGACTCACCGTTGCAATTGTTAGGAAGTAGAATCTTCCTCTTTTGGCGGTTGCGGGACCTTCAATCCCTCGGCAATGTCGGTCATCTTCATGAACCCAAAGAGCTCCCACAGGTAAAACCTACCGTCCTCCGGGTTCGTCTCGGCGTCGTGGCACATCTTGACAATCTTGTCGAGGTCCCCCTCGGACATGTCTTGCGCCGCATAGCGGACGATCCCGATACAGAACCGGCCCCAGGCGAGGACCTCGTCGATGTCGAGCGTGGCCTCATGCTCCCGGAACTCGATGGTGGGGTTGACGCTGCCGTCGACGAACTTCTTGAAGTTGTAGTTGCCCATGCACCCCGTGGTCATGAGCCAGGCCACCTCCTCGACCCTCTTGCATTCGCGGATCGCCTTCACAGCGGCCGGGATGGGGACCCACTTCACCGCCTTGACCTTGGGCTCCAGCATGAAGTAGTCCGGTTCTTCATCGTTGAGGTTGAGGAAGTGAGGCCGCGGGTTCTTGAGCCCCTTGATCGCGTCCACAAGGCGGTAGCCACGCGCGGCGTTGGAGCGCTTCCGGATCGAATAGCAATACTCGTTATTTTCGCTGCGGCTGTCTGGTCGCAGCTCGGCCAGGAAGGGGTCCAGGGCGAACAAGAGGCTGGCGATCTTGCGCAGAGCGACGATCCCGATCGGGTTATTACCGAAGGCCGCGTGGACGTGGAGCCCGCAGGTCCTGTTCACGTGTATGAAGTACAGGTCCCGTACGAGCGTGAAGACCCGCTTCACTTCGGCGTAGCTCTCCGGAAGGTCGGTCAGCGCCGGCGAGATGAGTTCGACCCCTTCGCAGCTCCTCATCTCATACTCAAGATAGGTATCGGGTGACTGCTGCGCATCGGGATCAAATGTGCCGTGCAAAGTCACACTACTATCGCCCGTAACTGACCAGCGGTGGTAGAGCTCCTTATGCACGTTTGCAGAGAAAGGAGTAGGCTGGGCGCGAAGCGCCTCGTCCTCGGGTAGCTTGGGCTCCATCGAAGCGTCTATATCGTTCGTAAGCACGTCACGCTCCCGTAGGTAGTCGATGATATGCTGGAATACATATGGTTCCTTGCGGTCTCGGAACTCACCGGGGACAATCAGGTTACCAGGATACAGCTCTTTCAGTTCCTCGATGGTCTCTGAGCCATCAATCTTAGACCCTTCCCAGTCATAGGTACTGGTGTATGACTCGATATTCTCTGCTGTCCATTTCGCGATGGCTGTGGGAAAGAACTCGAATTCAAAGCCGAGTGTTCCACGTTCGGAAGGGTCAGCCATGGTAGTTGAGTGAAGATCAGCAAATGCTTATGCGTGAGTCGGTCGAGTGTGTATTGATGATATCGATAGTAGTGCAATAGGGGTAGGTGTGGTCTTTCCAAATGCAGTCACTCAAGGAACCTCGTTTCATTATATATATACAAGTGTCTTTGGCTAGAATCAATGACTTTGTTGAATAACATCGGACATGTTAACGAGACAAAGAGTATATTCGAGAGAAACAAGGGCTAACAAAGACCTTGTCTCAAATTTCACCGGCCAGGGGTTTTATTGTTTAGAAGAGGAGATCGCCTTTCTAGCCGAGCTGCTCGTCGTGATGGACCAGGTCGACTGCCTGCATCGCCCAGGGCTCGCACCAGAGCAGAAGCAGAGGTGGATTGGAAGGTTCGTGTCTCGACAGCGTGATGACTGAACGTGAGGTCGCGGTGGGTTGGATCTTCTGGTAAGGCTGCCCGGGGAACGCGTACGTGCTGATTTGCCGCGAGCGACGGCATCTCGTGGCGGCGGAGGTACATGGTGCAAGAGACCTACGATATGGGGCTTTTCTATTCCATCCTGGTGGTTCTGGAGGCTTGTAAGGATGTATGCGCAGTGAAAAACGCAGTGTACCCAGATTACGGGCTGGAGGACGTCCTTGGAGGTTTTGGTGCCTACGTGTTCCTGGTCACTGAAAGTATGGACTGATGATGTATTTCCAATAGGTCATTTGCCGCTTATATCCCCACTCTTTCCACAACACATTCATAACCCGCAAGTACTGGAGGGTTTGATTCGAGGAAAGCGTTAAATTGAAGTCTATACAATACACATATGACGAGATTCCCGATCCCGCTCGACGTACAGGCCCAAGTCGGGCGAAATTTGCAGTTAAAAAGCTCGTAGTTGAACCTTGGGCCTGGCTGGCCGGTCCGCCCCACCATCGTCCAAGCCGCCAGGGCAAAACACCCGGCCAGGGGGAACACCTGGACGCCAACTCCCAACGCCAACCGAGCGTATCGGCCATGAACCCGCCGAGCGCAACGCCCGCCGTGACGCATCTTGATCATCATGATCTCTTTATCAAGCTTTTGCCGATCGATGGGAGTCATGCTTAGTTATTGGAATGTTTTCGAGAGTTTTGAAGGTATGGGATATCACACCTTTTTTGAGTTTATACATTTTGAGGTAACCTACAACTTGTAAGTCTTTTGTTTCTGCCGGGGCCACTTGGAATTAATGGGAAAATAGATATGAAAAAGGATAAAAAAAAAGGATGAAAAAAGGGATGAAAAGAAAAGATAATCTCCTTGATAGACCGAGACCCCAAGTCCTCATCCCGGGCGTCGCTGACATGCTTGGGTTCCTCCCAGACGCTTTCCAGCGTGAGATCGTCAGCTCCGTCTATACAGCAGTGCAAAATGCATCTGTGAGTAAAACAAACCCAACAAAAAGATGAATCAATCACTAGCTCATGACCACGTACCATCATGTATATTGCCAATGTTGGCAAGGTTTGTGATCCAGTACGATCGTTCGTCCAAGGATCCCGGGACGATGCGCGCGTGTATGTGTGTGTAGGTGTGTGTGTGTGTGTGTGTGTGTTGTAGTATTGAACTAAACCTAGAAGTCAGAATTCCAAACTCTCAAAGTGGACCTTAAAAGCCGACTCTCAAATTACGGGACGATGAAGGCGCACCAGTTTCTTACGGAGGAGATAGCAGATCCGGACCGAGCTTCCCCGCCATGCCGGGTTACAGAGCCGACGTGGGCGATGGCAGAGCCTCGCTTACTCGTGAATGCGGCTACCGCCACACGCTGAAAAGCGTGCTGGCACCTGGCTGCCTCGCTGTGCCGGGCAAGTCCTCACTCCCCTTAGCCTTCGGACTCCCGCCTAATGTTTCTCGCTTCCCAAGCCTGTTCCGTTTTCTGATTGACCATTTCCCCTCCCCGGTATCTGAGGGTAACCTGCTCTTTGTGAGTCTTTTGTTTCTGCTAGCTTGGCTGGTATCGAACCGAAAGTCTTGACATACCAAGGAGTGGGCCAAGGAGGAGGAGAAGGAGAAGAAGAAAAAGAGGAAGAAGGCCGCTGCCGCTACCGCTGCTTCCCGCCGCCCCCGTTCCCTTCGGGGTGGTGGTTGTCCTTGTGCCTGATGGTTCTGCGTGCCGCTCAGACTTCTATTGACTGGCCATGCCCGCGGTCCACACACAAATAAGAACGAAGAAGGCAGACCTGACATAGGCGATGGCAGAACCTCGCTTAGCCGTGAAGGCGGCTCCTTGCTGCGATCGGTCTTCCAAATACCAGTGCCCCAAGGAAAGGAAGATGTGCCCTGGCGGCTTCTTCCGCCAGCATGCGCACCCCACCCGCCCATTCCGATGTGGTGTAGTGGTTAACATTAGTCGCTCTCATTCAAGAGCTCTGTCTCAAACCCCATCCGCCCATACCTGGGTCCGCCGACCCTTGAAACGATTCGCACCTGGTCTTGGTATCGTGCTGTGTAGTGGCCGGATCATAGGCGCTTCTTTCATCCCTCCTTTCGTCCCTCCTTTCGGACTGCTCTGGATGTAGAATCAGCTTCCCCAGTTTCTCTAGTATTCCAACTCGAGCTGTTTCTGCCCGATTTCTTCCTCTCTCTCGAATCATGCCAAGCTTCCCCGGCAGAAAGAAAAACCCCCCTTGGGACTGCTCTGGAATGTAGACTCAGTTTCCCCAGTTTCCCCAGTTTCCCGACTCGAGCTTGCGCATTACAAGGATGCTGGCGTAATGGTTATCTATCACCCGTCTTGAAACACCGACCAAGGAGTCGAGCTGTTTCTGCCCGATTTCGTCCTCTTTCGCGAATCATGCCAATCCTCCCTGGCAGAAAGAAGGATCCCCTTTCCTATCCTCTTCATCCCCCGTCCCCCATCCCCCTGCTCCTGAGTCCCCCACGTGACGGTATAATAGATACTCTTCCGCCACGTGGGGCCTCATGCGCTTTCTTTGATCACTCAAAGATCCTCTCTACCCTCTTCATCCCCCTGCCCCCTTTACCCAAACTCGGTCATTTAGAGGAAGTAAAAGTCGTAACAAGGTCTCCTTTGGTGATCCCTACCCCCCTACTCCTGGTTCCCCACGCGACGGTATGGTATATACTTCTCCGCCACGTGGGGAAATCAAGAGAAGCATCGTTTTGTTTCCGAGACGTGTTCTCTCTCGAGGGGGTTTCCACCCTTCCCTCTACGCGAGTTAGGGCCGTTCCCCTCCTCCTTCCGCTAAGAGATCCGAGAGTCAGACTGTGTGCAGTCATAGATGTAGGGTGCCGTCTTTGAGAGTTGACGTTTCTAGTGTCAGCCTCTCAATCGATTACTGCAAGAGATGACTTTATAGAACAGCCCAACACACACAAACTTCAAGAGCAGCCTCCAGGCACTCTGGAATCCCTCTTTCTTCGACTCATACCAAGCGTCCCTGGCAGAACAACAGGCGCGGCGTACTGGCTTCTGGTGCTGGATTGAAGAGGCAAATAGCTGTTTATCGATCAAACTGGAAGCTTTTGGCAGGTCGGTCCGGTGAGGATCAACCTTGTCGTCTGAGCTTGCCAACGCTTTCGAATCTGGCGTGGACCGGCTGCTTACCCAGTAGAAGGGATTGGATACTCTGAGCTAGTACAGAGTAACCAACCTGAGGTTTTGGTTCTTCTCGATCCATGCGAAGTCTTCCCGGCAGAAGCAAAAGACTCCCAAAGAGCAGGTTACATGCCCGGGCTTGGACACCGGGTCCGACTTTTTGATGTCTTAAACTCATGAAGAGCAGCTCCAAGTGGCCTTGAACAGATACGGCCATATCATGCTTGATACTGGGGATCAACTCATAAGCTTCCCCTGTGGAACTTGAGTCCCGGGTGACTCGTCCTTGAACGGTAAGACGTTCGCCGCCAAACATATACAGCCGGACCAGGCAAGCCAGAGTCTGAGGATTCCCGTACCGAGTCAACAACTTCTTGTTCCGAGCAGATATCCTATAGCTAGATGGTTAGCAAGGAGAAACCGACGAAGTGGATATAAGACTTACGCCGCCGCAGGCAATACTCACAAACTCATCCATCTCGGCCTGAATCACCGTCTCGATTGTGCAAGGGAGCTTCGGCGCTTGTGAAATACCACTACTCCTAATGTTCTTTTACGTATTCAATGAGGCGGGAATGGACTTCGTTCAACTTTCGGTTTTGAGGTCCTTCGCGGGCCGGCCCGGGTGGATGCCCAGCCACCAGATCCGCCATACAGCTATCTCCAAGCGCATGCGTGGCAGCCAATACGCCGTTGACGCGGTTGGTGAGGAGTCGTGCGCCGGGGATGGCCTGCACAGCGCCCGAAGGTACTGTGAGAGAGATTTAGTTACCGATCTTGCACCGAAGTGCGAACACTACCAGCAGCTCTAATCGGTCGGCTTGCGCCTATGATAAACCCCCGAGAGGGCCAAGCTGCCGCCATGTCATCACCCTCATTTTGCTGTCGTCAGCAGCTTCGTCAACTCAGCCTGTGATTGCGCTTTCTTCCTTCGGACTCTGCGTTTCTCAATCGTTTCAAGTCGGGGCGAAGCTTGTCGTGTTCGACCTCGCTGACCAAGGCCCTCGGTCTTCCAAGAACTGCTCGAGGGAGGTGGGACTTAGATGTTCTGGCCGCACGCGCGTTACACTGACGGAGCCAGCGAGGACCTCCAGTGGCATCTCTCCACTCAATTCCGCTCATGCTGGGCAATGCTCATCTTGATTGATGGGCGCCATTGTTCTCGTCGGAGAGGCTGGGCCATATCACATTATTGAAAATGTGTGTCTTCAGGGCGGATATTGTCGAGGGAAGATCGATCAATAGACTTCATTTAACTTCTGGTTTCAACGTCCCTCGCGGGCCCACCTGGGTTGAAGACATCGTCAGGTGGGGAGTATGGCTTGGAGCGTGAGCCGGGACAAGCCAGCCGAATTGATGACAAAGCCACATAAGTTATCGAGATATGGGTGCGTGAGGAGATAGTCTTCACGGCGGGTCTTGTCGAGGGGAGATTGGCTACCTGCTTGGGGCGGAAATCAAAGTCTTTGGGTTCTGGGGGAGTATGGTCGCAAGGCTGAAACTTCAAGATATTGACGTGAGCCAGGAAGGCCAGTCGTATTTATGACGAAGCCACATACTTTCCACTTTCATATTGTAAGTTTCGGTTCGATACAAGTCAAAGCCAGCAGAAGCAAAAGACTCACACAGAGTAGGTTACTCCAGGGACGAATATTGTCGAGAGAAGACCGGCTACTCGTTTAGGACGTGAGCTAGGAAGGCCAGCCGTGTTTATGACGAAGCCACATATGTGTGTGACGTGGTGTGGTTGATCGAAGACACATATGTGATCGAGATGTGGGTGCGTGAGGAGGCAGGTATTGATGACCTGCACCGAAGTGCTGGCCTAACACCTGGCTGTCGCTTTCTAGGGGGATTATCCGGTGTTCTCACCAGTGCACTTCCCCTAGTTGAGGTCAGCATCTGAGGGCCAAAACGGGAGAGCAAAAGCAAGGAAATGGGATGGAAGAGGGAAGAAAGTAGTTGCTTACCAGTGTGACAACTTGCAGGGCCGAGCCCTTTTCCTCCTCATCCATCTTGACGAGGTTTCGCGCAAGCTTTCGCAAAGAACTTCGGGCCCGGCTGGGGTGGGTTTTGGTGGGAGTGTGTGTCGAGCTCAACTAATGTACTAATGAGCACCTGGGTTCTGTCGAGGGATAAAAGCTTTAGGAACGTGGCTTGCCTCTTCATTTCTGCCATTTGGCAGCTATGCCCGAAGACAAGAGAAGACAGAACCGCGATTGTCCAGCTGAACTTGTGCCGTTGCTGCCCCGACTTCCAGAGGGCCCGGGGCCACATGAACTTGCCGTTCCAGTATCAAGTTCGCAAGCTGTTGACAGATACTCAGACCAAGACCAGTTCCACCTAATTCCTTGCTCAGACCCAGATCAGCCTGTACGAAAGGCTCAAACACGAGTTCCCACATATGCTGTTCAAAGAAGGTCTATGCTCGAATACATTAGCATGGAATAATAGAATAGGACGTGTGGTTCTATTCCGCATATGCTCCGGGATGCCCGACCCTGTGTCCTCCACCTCAAACTCGAACATGTACGACCAACCCGTTTTGAACAAGTGTCGACCAAGGTTTCGTTCAGTTTCTCATTCTGCAGATTGACAGCAGGCGAATCGGAAGGGCCTTGCTCCTCCAGAAGTACTAGCTTCAGATCCTTCGTTTGCTCCGCGATTTCACGAACCTCCGTGGTCTCGGCCTTGGGCCCATGAGGTTAATGGCAAGCGCCTTGCCAGAAGCAAGCAAGCAAAGCCACTCAATCATCAGATGAAATTCTCCGTGGCGCAATTGGCTAGGTAACCAACCACCCGTGATACTGCGTGCGCCTTCCCTGCTGCACGTTAGACATGACCCCGCGTGCAACTTCCACCCACGTTTTGAGGGTGACCTGCTCTCTGTGAGTCTTTTGTTTATGTTGGCTTTGTCTGGCATCAAGCCAAAACTTACAACTCACAATAAAAAAGCGCCGTGCCGCCCTTGTAGGAACCATAACTTATTTGCCCCTTAGTTCCTTGCCCCTTGGAGCTGGCCGAGTGGTTCGACCCGGAGCCCATCCTATGGCGGGTGCGTCCCACTCGGCCGGCACCTTCCCGGACGGTGTGATCGGAGGTTTCCCTCAGGATAGCAGTGTTTTGTTCAGTTTCGTGAGGTAAAGCGAATGATTAGGGACTCGGCGCCTCCTGGGTAACGCTAGCCCGTCTGGCTTTCTCCTCCACGTACTTGAAGCTGTTCTCAATGCGTTTGTGCGTCTCGGCCTGGTCTCTGGGGGGCATGATGCGTTCTTGGCTCCATCGGAGTTCCTGGGCAGAGTTCCCTTTTCTTCTCAACAGTCTGTCACCCTGAAATCGGTTTGTAACTGCCGTTCTAGCGGCTTGAGGATCAGGTCCTGGCGCTCCCGGTACAGGTTCTGGGTAGTGTGGTCCGGCCCTGTTCTATCCCAAAACATTGTTAGTCAGATACGGAAGAAGAATATCTACAAGTGGTCACACGCCAACACAGCAGCCCTTTCTCGGCCAGTTCTCATGCCGATGTGTAATGGATATCATGAACAGAAGATGGACTTACGGCTCTGAGGGCGTCTTCAAACTCAATGCGTGAGTCTCGCGCCACTGTTGGTGCTCTTCAAGAAATGCAAGTTCTATTGGTATGTAAGCGTTTGTCTTTTCTATCAAATGATCATGAATGCATACAACCATATCCTGCTGAATATTAGGGATCCCGTCCGCTCTCCCATGGTTCCTCTTGACCTTCCCGGTCAAGGTAGGCGTCACATTTTCCGGTCTCCAAAAGGTAGAACGACGTCCCAATGTCACCATGTTGGATGATCAAATATTCAATCTACTGATTGAGTGGCTTTGCTTGTTGGATGACCACAAGGCGGCCCGGCGGAATTTCTGTGTTTCCAACGCATCTGCGGTCGACATGTTTTCTCTGTTCGTCTCGGTCAGCCAGGGAGACTTAGTATGCATTGAAAGAGGCAGAAAAGAAGAATCACTCACAATAATGACCTAAAAGAATGATGGAAATGAATAATGAAAAGAATGATGGAAAGGATGGTCGTAAGGATGCTCCAAAGAATGCCTCCAACGCCAAACAAGGCAGGCATCACATTCTCCGGTCTCCAAAAGGTAGAACGATGTCCCATTGTCACCCTGTTGAATGACTTTGTGTTCAAGTATGAGACTGAGTGGCTTTGGTTGCTTGGACGGCCCCATGGCCCAGGTGCGGAATTTCTGCGTCTCCAACGCATCTGCGATCTTGGAGCGTTCATAGTGCGTGTTGGTTTCTAGGACCGCCGTAATGATTAACAGGGACAGTCAAGCCGGGAGCAGCGGCATCTCCTCCTCCAAGAAGTTTTCGTACATTCGTCGACGCGCAAATGTGGACTCCATCAGAGTCCTAAGGATGTTTCCTGAGGATATTGCCTAAGGAATTCTCCTGATGCTGCCTCGGGATGTTTCCTAACGATGCTCCTAAGGATGCCTCCTGAGGATGCTGTCGTTGACCAGGAACGAAAGTTAGGGGATCGAAGACGACCAGACACCGTGCGGAACGTGACGCGATCAAGCGCCCCAAGGTTGCAGCCAGACTCTGCTGACATAATGGTCGCAGCGCGAGGTGCGATCCATCTTGGGCCCATACTCAATCTGGATAATCTCCTCGTCTTCCTCGTCGTCCTCTTCGGCCTCGACCTTACGCTTCTTGCTGGTGTGCTTACTGGGAGGGGTATTGGGGGCGCCTCTCTTGCCCTTGATGGGAGTGGCGGGATTGGCTGCCGAGTCGCCGGTAGGGTCGTGAATGTCGCTGTTGTCCTTGGCAGTGATTTCGCCCTCCTTCAGCTGAATTGGTACTAGGATCGGTGACGACCTGGGAGTTCTCTGGGAATCCTCGGCATCATATGGTTTATACCCCAGTGAAAGCTGGCCTGTCTAGCTTTCTGCTCCACGTACTTGATCAGGTTCTGGATGCAGATGTACGTCTCGATATGGTATCTGCTGGCCACGAAACTCTCGCTGTTCCATCGGACGTACGTGTCGGCCCATTCCTTCCAGAGTTCCGCGCGGATCTCCTACCCCAGTCAGGGTGCTTGTTCATGACCTCACACATATCTTGCCGCCAATTGTCCGCTCCAGGCTTCTCGGGGATGAACATGAAGCAGGCGCCTATAGCTACACCAGCCATCAATGCCAGCCAGCCGCAGTGACGATCCATAACTTCGATGACGAAAGCTCGGGCAGAGATCGCAATCCTGAGGCCCGTGTAGGTCCACGGGCACATGCACTCGATATGTGAAGACGTAGGGGAACTCATGTTCGCAGCACTACGGTCTGCGGCAGTAGTCCGCCTTCATCATCGTGCCCTTGAGTGGCTTTGAACTGCGTGGCGGACTGCGTGGCGGACTGCGTGGCGGACTGCGTGGCGGACTGCGTGGCGGACTGCCGCTGCCTTCTGGCCATTGGATGCGCGATGGGGTGCAGATATGGGACATTCGGTTCCGGAGTCATCGAGCTTGAAGTGCTCGGTGGTAATTCGTGTATCATCTCCATCGGGCTTGTTCCTGGGGTCATGGGTTCTCGACGAGTGGCCATCGTACAGGGTGAAAGGAAGCCTTCAAGGTTGGTCAATCCTGGAACGATGCCGTGATTGGTAGGTATGGCCTTCGTGGAATTTGACCATATTTGAGATGCTCTGTAGCAGAACATGTTGACCAACTGCCCTTGTGCCGGCGGAAGAGGTCCAGTGCGTCCATGCGAAATCTGCTTGGCCTCTTCTTCAAGGATTTGTCATCCTTCGCCCTGTTGGAGAGGACCCCTTCCGAAGTCATCGGAGGTTCTTGAGGTGAATGGGCTTGCCAATTTGCCAACCTTGAAGTTAATCATGTCGAACTCGAAGGTGCGGCTCGCTCGCATATCCTCCCACCGAGGTACCGAGACGGGCACTTCCCCACCACCCCTTGGATGACTTCCTCGATCCACAGAGTGGTGGGGAAGAAAAGTCACTAGAAACCTACCAGACTAGTCAGTCTTGAAACGAAAAGCAAACTCCCCGAGTGCAACCGGTCATTACCCTGCAGCGGTTGGCCGAAGCCTCCTCCTAGGGCCCGTAAATCTCACCAAAACGCTTTTGACCTTTCAGGGTTGCTGATGAAAGGAGGCCTACCAGACTGGCCGGCCAAGCCAAATCCGTCCCGCTCCGGCCGGCCTACACTCTGATTTCGAGAACTCTTCCTGGAATAAAAAGCGAAGTCGTCGAGCACACTAGAAACGAGACACCGGCCCCTTCGTCGGTGAACAAGAAACTTTTACCCCGCGGGAAGAGGTTGTAGTACTTCTCGAGAGTGCCAATAGTAATAGCCGAGCCTCTCTCGATATACGCCTTAGCTGCCTCACTGGCGAGTGAGGACGCCAATTGTTGGTACAGCCAGCTCAGGGGCTACCGGCACTGCCCAAAAAGGGGCGTCACGTGCGTGCAGCGCACGGGCTACCATATTATCGTACGAAAGAGATCTGGTGATCCCCTGTTAGATAGAAGGAGCATGCAACTGAATACATACCAATTGGATCACCACAATACGTACAATCATACAGAAAGCCCATTCAACCCCAATATCTTGCAGGGTCTACTCGAGGGAGAGACCCCTCTTCTCCCTTCTGTCTTGTCAACTTCGATTCGATGCCAGTCAACCCGAGCAGGAACAGAAGACTTACGAAGAGCAGACACCGCTCTGCTGCGACGCGGGTGTGCCCGCCTCAGTTGCGATCTGATCTGGAAACTGGTGGATCAGATAGAACATTGCGGATGTTATTTGAAAGTAGGAAGCTGATCGTGGTGTTCCTTCCGCAGACGTATGACAACTCGCAGGGCCGAGCCCCTTTCCTCCACATACATCTTGATGAGGTTCGAGCAAGCTTTTTCAAAGAACTTCGGTCCTGAATAAATTGTTAGTAGCAGTACGCTGCAAGGGATGTGGTCCCAGAGCCGGGAAGACATCAGGTTGAAGTGCGTGGCGTATCCAGTTGGCTGAACTCACGTACTTTTCTTTTCGTCTTTCGATTCATACCAAGCCTCCCTGGTAGAAACAAAAGACTCACAAAGAGCATATTACCCTCAACAGAATACGGGGAAGCTGCACGCGGCGTCACGTCTAACGTGCAGTCGGGTAAGCCACAGGCAACATCACGGGTGGTACCGCTCTTGCTGCCAAAGGGGGTTGTCGTGAAGCGCCAAGTCAGCCAAGCCCTTCTGGGCCAGTGAAGAAGAGCCCTGATCGGTAAACTCCAGAAGGCGGCCCCGGAGCCCGACATAGACCTGCCTGTCATGATTGAATCATTGCCGGCCATGGCCGTATTGATGCATGGGCCACCACTTTGGGTGACAAGGCCATGGGGATGCCGTGTTTTGTCGAACGTGATGCTGCACGGATCGCTACTGCCGCCTGTCGTTGACATTCCTGCCGCTGCTGGTATGTTGACGGAAGCTGTGAAGGGAGCCATAGCAACGAGACCGCCGCCGCCCGGTCACACGCAGTCGAGGAAGCTGCTCGCGGGGTGCCGAAGTTGCTTTCTTGCTCCTTGTCAGTATATGAGCTGGCGAGAGAGGACAGAGTCGAGTTGGTGTCAACCGTGGGCATAACTGGGATGTTGGTCTCAGACGACAAGTCGGTATTGAACACCGATGGAGGGGGTCACACTGAACGAAGTGCGAGCCCTGAGCTTGGGGAGCGAGAGACTTCAGGTTCAAGTGTGTGGTGTATCCAGGTGTGGAAGGGGTGGTGATAAGCTCGAGTAGACAGTCAAGACGCTGACTTGACAACGTCGTCCCTTTGCCCGGTTGGTGACAAGGGTCGGGCTGGTTCGGTTGGTTAGAGTACTGGTTGCAGCGCCATGATAAGGTGGGTGGACTTACATGTATACCGGCAAGCTGCGGGGTCGCAGGTCAAGTTGTTGGCCAAGGTCAACTTGAAGTTCGCATCGCCATTCACCACATGGTGACTTCCTATTCGAATTCTGTGTGCGCTGTAGAATCGCTAATCGCCAGGACTTCCACATGGTGTTTTCATTGACGCAGGCATCTCCAAATCTAGCTAGAGGCAGCAAAGGAGAGGGTTGGATCGCGGCTTAGCGTGTCATATGCAGTCGGGGAAGCTGCTCTCGAGGCCATGGCTTAGGTGCAGTCGAGAGAATAAGAGCAAGCGAAACTAGGCGTCATTTGCCATACAACATGGCCAAGACCTGCCGTTCACGGTTGAGATGCGGATATAGGTCCTTAGGTAATAGAATCAATCATCAGACAACGCATCTTAGTGGTTTCGAAGGCCAATGGCCAGTCGGCATCGTCCCGCATGTTAGGCCGCTTGTTGATCCTTTCACAGGGTCTGCTCGCTGCGATGTCACGGCCACACGCTGCCGCGGAAGCAGCTTGCAGGCTGCCTGGAATAGCATTCTCCCTTATGAGCATAAAAGCTAGCGAACCTCCTAGGCGGGTTGAGCGACGCGGTCTATGGTGAAGTGCTTTAGGTTCTGCGAGAGCATCGGTCATAGTGGAGAGTGTATATAGGATGTTCTCCTTGACAGACGAAGAATGTAGATGTATGAATGGGTTGGATCAAAGATGCACCTACTATTTCCAGTGACGCGAGAATAAAGTCAACAATTTGGTTGATGATTTGGTTTGGTGAAGTAGAAGAGACGTTGAGCACTAGAATGGGTTGCAACCTTTGGCAGTTCATTTTCTGCCTTGCTCCTCAGCAGAACCTTAGCAACTGCGTAGTGCGGGGTCCCTCATCAATTAATGATGAATCTGATCTATTTAGGCGAGCAGATTGCTGAACAGATGTGCCTGTTCAGGCAGGAGCCCACTAGGCGGTGCTCGTGGTGGTCTAAAGGGTAGGTTTACAGGCGGACTTCCAGGCGGTCTCATAGCCGGTCAGAACACTCAAGCAGCGCACAACCCACCAGGAACGGTTCACAAAATGGCACAAAAAGAGAAAGACAATGGTCAAACAGTGAAGTGGCTCGGCCACCAAAGAGCCATGGGGCCTTCCTCATCAGAGAAATATTCTTTTTCGGCCAGACCTATGTTAGGTACATATGTAATCATATTTACTGACGGGCACAGTGGAAAGTATCTTCCATTATTGAAATTTCCAACACATTCCTGCCTTCGATTGCTACACGGCAGCATGTCCTCACAGATAGCCTCTGTCCCCTTGGACTACACACTAATCATAACATATCCTAAAAGGAGGCAAATCCCCACGATGACTATGTATACTACAGAAAGCCTTCAATGTCGCCGATAGCCTTAGGAAAGGGGCTAGATACTAAAGGCTACTAACCCATATCTCAGGCCAGCATGTTTTATACAATCTAGGGGTATCACGCATTCTCCAGTATGGGGAATTTCGATCTCCCTATGCTCTTGACCTTTCCCGTGTATCAATGTAAGTTCTGCGAACTTCTGTTTTTTGTTTTCTCCATTTTGCTAACTACCTGGTACCGACCTAGATAGCTACACCGTGCCTGGTGAGTCCCAGCACCATGACTACCAATCGGAGGCACCATGCTGAAATACCTACCACCTACCCACGCACCCGCGGCCGCTACTACCTACCCGAGATCGTCCCTCAAACTCCTTCCCAAGTGGAAACCGATATCCATGCATCCCATCTACCAGATACGATACACAGCAGTGTAGAGAAGCCCCACGGCCCCCGCGTTCTGGCCTTTGACCCCTGACGTAACCTACCGATGGCTCTGCAGTCCTCCCCAGACCCTCAAGGTCCCTCCCACAAGTACGACCCTTCGATTTAACACTACTACGAACGCTACCATAGAACCGAAGAGAAACGGCAAAGTTAATTTTGGGACCAGAAATGTATGTACACTGGCTCGGTACAGTAGGAAGTACTGCGGGCTCGTCCAGCCTGCCAGCTTCCAGATTGTTTGTGACGTTTAGCGTCTTGCCTTGACTACGAAGTAGTGAAGCAGCCCCTCTGCGAGGAGGCGAATGACGTGCCCGCTAGTAGCTGCTCTGTAGTTGTTGATCTAACTGCATAACAACCATTTCGAGGTTTTTGTACTCGGCCAGTCCAAGTCCAGCTGAGATTTGTTTGAGGAAATGGAGGAACAATATACCATTATTTGGAAGGTCAACACCGCGAGTCCGATGGATGGCAATATATAGTAGTGGTAAATCTAGAAGCTATCAAATGCTAGCCTAGACCAGCCCAGCCTGTACTGATATCTCCTCGCGAAGCTAATAACAGTCCACGTTCGCGGCAGCATCCCTGACGCTGGACAGCACAGTAACAACAGCCCTCTGCCATCATGGACTAGTGTAACAAGGGAAATTACCACGGCTCTCCCACAGAATATAAAGTCTCAGCTAGTTACATGTAGGTAAAGAGGCGGAAGAAGAAAGGTGGTGCCTGGTTTATATAGCCGTGCGTTTATAATACTGCAACGAAGGTGCTGCTGATGGCGGTTCCGATGCCGGTTTCCTAGGATATGTTCAATCGATACTCGTGAGGGATTATACGGGGTCCGCGCTGTGACTCGGTCTGGCTGTCAGTGTAGTGATCGGTGTAGACGTCCGTGTCGTCGTCAGATATGGTCTTGTACGGGTGCTGCTATCGTAGTCTCGTTGGAAAGGAGATCATCTATTTATGTATGTATTAGTGCCTGGAGATTCAAAACCGGTGTCAAGACTTTCATTTCCCGTCCTTCCACGTCACCGTTCTCGACTCTTTGTCAGGGCCCAGTCCTAACCTTAAGTCGGCGCCATATAGCTCGGGTCAGCCGATATGTTCAGTGGTAGTCGTCCAGGATGGTTTCGCGTCTTACGACAAAACCGAGCACGGGGGAGTACCATAGCTCATCGGGTAGCAGTTTCCCACCTTGAGCTCGTCCGTATATGGGATATACTCACCATGGTGGCATAAAGCTCCTCTTCCTCTTCCTCCTCCTCCTGCTCTTGAGGATGCTGCGCTGGCGCCGGCGTGGGTGTCGGCTGCTGTTGCTGGGGCTGCTGCATTGCGGCCAGCGCCGTAGCGACCGCCCGCATCTTCTGCTTCATCTCCTGCATCAGTCGCTGTTTCTGAGGCTGTTGCACCTGGTGTAGAGGCTGTTGCTGCAGCAGCAGCTGCTGTTGTTGTTGCTGGTCCTGGTGTTGCTGGTCCTGGAGCGGCTGAGGGTGCTGCTGAGGGTTCTGACCACGGTGAGGCTGCTGGTGCTGTTGTTGTTGTTGGTGGTGATGTTGGGGCTGATGTTCCTGCTGCAGCTACTGTTGTTGCTACTGCTCTTGTCGTTCTAAAGAAAGGTAAGTAACTGCTAGTAGTATGACGGCCATACCTAACAGCTCTATCGCCACGAGCGTTATATTGCCAACAGTAACAACGGGGACACCCCAAGAGCATATCACAAGGGCCCTTGCGACGTCTCGCCCACGTTCGACATGTTCATGGGTAGGCCGGGCGTGCCCAAGGTGCTGGGTGGGGTAGTTTAAGGATGTTCGAGAGATTGGATCTCGAGTCCCCCGTCCGTTTCGGTTCCTTGGCTAATTTGGCTTGCGACTGAGAAGGAGAAGTCCTTGTATATTGCTGGTTGTGCTGGCTTGCCACGAACGTACGAAACTGGGGGTAGCTTTCGCTATGCCGTCGGGGATCAGATTAAAGCAGTAAAGCATGTTGGTGCTTTCCGGTACGCATAGGGCTCAATAAACGTTGAATAGCTCTGGTGTACTATGTAGAAGCCGTTCGTCGGCATCGCAGTCTTCTGGGGGTGACGCAACGCTTCTTCAGTTAGAATCAGGGGCAGTATTTTGATGATAGTTACCATCTGATCGTTGATCTATCTGAGCCTCTTGACGAACTTGTCGTGAAACTGCGGAAGATCTACATTGGTCAGTAGCAGTGCTTGCAGACGGGAATCGAAGAGTAATGTTCTCCGTTCACTCACAATCTTTTTGAAGAAAACCGGCAGATCGTCAATGGTCCTCAAGCCTAGTTGCCAATGAGGCTGCAACGCCCCCAAGGCGTCTGGAGCGGCCGGGGGCTGGAGGAGTCGAAGTTCTCGGCGATCACTTCTTGCGGCGAACGGAAGCTGTGGTGCGCAAGTTTGAGTATTTTCGGTACGTCACGAGGCATTATGGTGGCGATGAGAGTGTTTCGAGAGAATTACACCGAGGGCAGTGGAGTATCGTCCTTGTCGGCTATCGCTGGCACGTCAACCCCCTGCCAAGCCGCTAGCGCAGCGTGTCACCTTGATGGGACTTTTGACAAGTCTGCCGCATCACTACATACCTACCATGAGTTCCTCAGACGAATAGATGTCACATTTTCTGGGAATATTCAATGGCCTTGCAGTTACAGTTGTAGAAGCAAAAGAGCGCGAGTAGGGCATTTCTCGGGAGAAAGTGACAAGGTGAGTAGCTAAGTCCTAGACGATTACATCGCCGCCAAGGACAATCCAGCACTTGTGAAGTACGCCCTATGCAGCTTGCTCCCTCAGAAGCGTTTGTCCCAGGCCTGATGTACATTTTTTTATCTTTCCACTATGCGTACAGTATTGGAACCGAACTGATCTCTAGGGGAAGCACTAAGTCTAATAACCTGCTCATGCCACGAGCAAGATAAACAAATACCTAGGTACTGTTTTTGTTTATTCTCGACTTTGACCCGATACCAAATCAACTTTCTCAATACAAGGCAAACGATGAAGTGTAGACCACTTTAGGGAAAAGGCGATATGGCCAACGCCTTCAACCCACCCAAGATGTTCCAATACACGCCGTTATCGGCATCAAAGTACCGCTCAAGGTTACGACAAAGAAGGGAGCAACGATGGACTTTGCTTCCTTTTCTCTACTAAGGTCTGTTTTGAGTGTTATACTGGTACGGACTACTCTCTTGCTATCTCTCCTGCTCATTCACTGAAATTACGAAAAACACAGACTCAGAACGTTCTTTACTCACGCCCACCTTCTCGCCCCGTTCCAGCCTTCTGCGCCCCGAGAAAGTATATTTCGCGGCGCCTACTTACCGAGCCCCCCCATGATGCGTTTCTCCTCGTTCATCGCTTTTCTAGTGGCCGTCGCCACACCGGCAACATGTCTCCCGGAATACGATGGCAGCCTAGCTTCCCCTACGTCCGCGCCTGCTTTGGAAGCCAATACGGACTTGGCGCAGCAGAGCATCAACCAGACGGCCGTAAACGAGTTGCAGAGTCGAGAACATGGCTATTTCGATGTTCGGGACTGCAGGGTAACCCCACGGGCCAACGAAAAACGTATCCTTGAAGGTATGGAGTACCTCCGGACCGTCCCCAAAGACAAGCCCACATACCAGGAGGGCTGCGGCCGGGTTAGCTGCTCCTATATGGCGGCAATCTGGCTGTGCGGCAATGTACGTTCCGTCCTTGTTTCTCGATTGCCCGTTTCTCTCCAATAGTCTTCCATCTGACCCTTTACCCCTGACCTCTTGAACTCTCCCTATTTCTTCATTGGGTATTTGGGTATTCGGGGAGACGTGTCTCTGAACTTCATTCCGATTCCTGCATAAAAACCATTATCAGCCTGTGACCACTGTTTACTAACTTGTAGATACAGTCCAGAACTCGGCAGACACTCCCAAGCTGGGACCTGGTTGCGCAAGCGGCCGGGTCTGTCCACCACACCTGCTACAAAGAAGACAACAGCAAAGGCTACATCTGGGGTATCAGCGGCGAGGCTCATCCACGCGGCAGCTACGGCAAGGACTGGTATGTCAAAGTTGGCAAGGATGAACAAATACACTGCTAAGAGCCTATTCCTTTCGCCTTAGCGGTTTCATTTCCTCTCCCCTGTTCACCGTACGCTCGTCTGCTCTATATGCAAGCATAGAGCGGAAAGTTCAGGTGAGAAGCTGGACCCTTCCACTAAACGATCAGAGATATATGGAGATGGTGTGACTGTGGTGCGGCTGTTGTGTGTCGTGGTGCAATAGTATGACGCAATTGTGTGCTATTGCGAGCGTTTTCCAACCTGAGAATTCCGGTAGAGCAATGCGTGACATGACAGCGGTGACTCATGAGGCCGTGACATTTTGCGTTAGCAATACAGCCACCACGTTTCAATCGTGCTAATTGTTTCCCTTTCTCCATGTGACGCAAAAGAAATATCAGATAGGAGGAGATTGGACGTATGTTTTGCTTGGGGAAACTTGGGGAAAGTATACGTAGTCAAACAAAGAGCATCAGTCAGCCACCTGGTAAACATATAATGAGTCAGCCTGGGCGCCCTCTGTCAAGACGTGATCGCAAACATATAGCTGAGCTTCTCTCCCTATTTTCTTGTGGAGAGAACGGTCTACATCGCATCGCATCGCATTTCCGGCATGGTGGTTCCGTCGGAGGCTTGGGCGTGAGACATTCCATCTCGAAAGGGGGAAGTGAGCTGCCTGATCTCGAAAGGGGCTACCACAGTGTCTCAGATCGCACATACCCTTAAGCTTACCCTAGAAAATACATGATGCTCACCAACACTAGATTATATCAATAGTTATATACGCCTTTACACAGACTCTCAAGGGTAATTAGTAGCCCGTTGGCTATGAACCTTTCCATTGTTCCCTTAGCTTTACTCCACTTGTGTGATAAACCCGGTAAAACCTACGCGGATCGCTTGGAGGCTGCGAAGAACACCCGAAGAATGCGGGCGGCCATTGCCGTCGTGATTCACCGCGATCATACCAGCCTAAAGGACATGGGCGTCAACATGGGCGTCAACATGGAGGACGATGAGTGGTCCGTAATGGGTTTTTACGTGCTCACCGACTTCTGGGTGACGTTCATGGATAAGACAAAACGCCTCATGGGCAAGTTCGAGAGAATCCAGCGATCTTCAGGTCCCAGCGGTGATGACGATGCCGACATTTATCAACTGGTTAGTGGATATTCTTTCAACCCAACGCGAACCGTCTTCTTGAAAACATCGAAAAACTAACATGCTTCTAGGAGGAATGTACTTCATGCAAGGAACAACTTGTCATGAGGTACAAAGGTTCTCCAGTTGTTTGCGGGTGGCCCGACTGCGCGCTAAATAACGGATTAACCACCAATAATTCCCTGCCAACCGACGGGTATGACGAAAATTATCTCGCTGTTCGTCATGACATGAGTAACGTTGAGCTGCCATCATACCCTCTCCTACCAGCACCGCCCGGGCCAATGGCTAAAGGAGAGTAGACAATTTAACGATCTTCTTTAAAGACCTAAGTGCGACAAGAATATCCGGCGGATCAACTAGGATGGGTTCACGTGTATAGACTACTTCCGACTAAATTAACGGCTCTATTAAAATTATTCTAAATACCGTAAATATAGAAAGTCTTTCCCATTCGGTATACCCGACTTTACTTTCGATAAGCCGGCTTTATTTAAAATTTATTAATATTATAAATAGAGAATAGGCTATTCCGGGGCATTTATAAATAGTATTAATAGATTATTTTAAGAAAAAGAAGGTAATTTTAAGAGTTATAAAGTAGAAGCCGATAATCTTCGGCGGTTACCCTAATAAATATAAAATATACAAAGCCCCTTTTAAACCCCTTACCGGCGGGACATCACTAGCCCCTCTAGCCTAGTAAGTATACGTATTAAATATTTTATATATAAATATATAAATTATCTTATTTTAAGAACTTTTATCCTTTTCTTTTCCCCTTCATTATTAATATTTAATCCGGGAGTTAACAGCCCCTGGCAAGTCTACGTAGACCTCGACTTAAGACGAGTCTCTACTTTACGCTTAAATAATTCACGTCCTCGCTTTACAAGCCACTCTCCCCTCGCCAAGGTGACTTTCGTCGACTTGCTTAGTACGAAAGGGCCAACTGTGAAGGAAAAAGCCGGAGGTCCGCCGAGCAGGACCCGCATTTACCTCCGGAAGGGTCTAAGTGATCTCGGCGGTTCAAGGCCGGAGCTGATCCCAAGCAAGTCCCAGCACATATAAATAAATGCACCAGCCCACTGACCTTCCTTCTCATCATTACAGAAGCCAACAACCACTCTTGGTGTCATCTTCTCTCTCTCTCTCTCTCTCTCTCTCTCTCTCTCTCTCTCTCTCTCTCTCTTCGCTAACAAGCTCTCCCTTTTCACGCTGACAAGCTATCCTTCTTTTACGCCAACAAATTCTCCCTCTCTTAAGTTGACAAGTTCTCCCTCCCTTTCTCCCACAACTACTCTTGTCAGCCGACCTTTCCTCCTCTTCGCAGACCTCAGTAACCACTCCCATCGCGTCGATTATTTATTGGCCGTGTTGCCAGCCACACAACACGCAAAGACTTGGTAAGTCTGACTCTTGACAGTACAAGCCCTCAATCCACCAATCTTATCTCGTACACAAACAACCTTCCCACAGCCTCAATCATAACGCCCTCGTCGTCTGGCTCGCTGTAACACCCCTCCATCACCTCCTCACATTTTCCCTCGTCCTTGTGTTCCCAATCCCTGGCCTAAGTATCGGCAGACCTGGTAAGTTTACTGTACGCACCACAACATGACTTGGGACAAAATAACCTCTCACTCCCACGTGTATCGTACTCTTCTCCCATTTCTTCAACTGCTCTTGTTGAAATTCCCTCTCAACTACCCTTGACATCAGCAAAAATAACTTGCATCAACACTCTCTTCTTCCCCAGTTCTAGCCTGGTTTATCTTGGACCAGAACTGTACTTCACTCCCACGTACATCCCACTCCTCCGCCTTTTTTCGAGTGTTCTTACTCAAAGTGATCCCAATCATCCTCCAGGTCAGCAACACAAGACTGGTATCACTCCTCCCTTTTCCCCAAGTTTACATGCTACTCCCCTTCACACATCAAACCGTCACCAACATCAACAACACAGGGCTCGCAAAATACGGAAGTTACCTCTTCCTACCCCAGTATAACTTCTCTTTCTTGACATTTGTCTTATTTTCTTCTTCCGAGTCTCTCTACTAACATCAACATCAGAGTCACCATGTCCACTCCTTCAACCGTAAATCAGGCTCAGAGCCCAGTGGTAGTTGGCTTTGCCAACTCCATCACCGAGACGTTGGAAGGCACGTCTTGGTGGACCAATAATGAAGGTGGTCTGGCAACAAAGGATACCTTTATCACGGGCATCAGACTATACGGCGACCAAGAGGGCATAGACTATGTCCGAGAAGGCCTCGTCGTAACCCGTCTCGCCAGTCTCGAGTCCAACACGGCCGAGACTTTCCGTAGCCGCGTGAAAATGGCCCGAGCCACGGCTCTCCAGCGGAGGCCCGTCGGTGTGGTTATGCGCCACGATCATCCAGACCTCGAGGAGATGGGGATTGATATGGAAGGCGAGGAGTTCGCAATTCTAGGTCAGTTCCTCATTACCGACTTCTGGATGATGTGGAAGGGCAATGTCAAGTTCATAATGGTCAAGCTCGAGAAGTTTGACCCCTTGAGCCCGAGCAAAGGCAATGCGATTTCCGTCCCCAGCCAGGTAAGGAATTCATCATTCAACTCACTTCATATCTATCCATATCTTGGTGGGCTATGGGATAATTGTATGGCTAACATAAGTACAGGGTGATTGCGGGACTTGCAAGGAGGCCCTGGTGGCCAGATATAAGAACCTCCCGGCCGGTTGTGGGTACTATCGGTGTTCGACGACCAATACAAAGAGCGAGCATAATTCACAGCCGGCCGATGGGTATGACGAGGTGTATCTGGCCACTCGTGAGGATCTGACCCAAGTTCCCAAAAGCTCGCTCCAACTTCTGCCGGACCCTCCTCGGCAGCTGAGTAAAGAAGATATAGCCGCCCAGTTTGAGGCCTCCGAGACACGAAGCGACCGGATAAACTGGGAAGGCTGGTTCTGTGAGCGCTGCAAGCGCTTTAACCAGCGGGTCTTCTGGAACCGCTTCGAGTGCCGCAAATGCGGCTATATCTTCCCTTACGGCATGCCCGACTACAGCTTCGAGGAGCTGAGTTCGGAGAAGTGGCGTGGCCTCACTGAAGGCTCAAGTGTCCCCGGGCTCTGGTATGCTGAGCATATCAAGCCTTTCATCCTCGACGCCGAACATAGTCACCCCGGCTATGTGACTCATAAGTTCGAGCTTGACGGGGACAATGAAGTCTGGCTCCTCCTCCCCAAAGACTTCCTGATCGACTTACCTGGCGGCTCTAAAGACAGGTTCGGGAAGCTCTGGGCAGGGATGCAGGATGGGACGATACCAGTGAAGCGGTGCCCTGCCAACGCCGGAAAGGTCCCAGGGCAGTTAACCAAATTCATGGCGCACAACTACGGCGAGCCGTACAACGCTAAGATGGAGACGGAGACGACCCCGTTGGACGACGCTCCAGCAGTAATCCGGGATGTTAAAGACGAGATGGTAAGCGTCATCTCCGAGATCGTTGGTGAAGTCCCTGTGTTCAATGAGATGCTTGCCATTGCGAACTACCCCAATATGTCAATGGGGTGGCACAAGGACGGAGAGAATGGCGTCGGTTTCATTGTCGCCTCTACTTCATATGGCGGACAAGCTATAATGAGCTTTGCCATGGACAAAGCTCACATGGTCGGCAAAGTCCGAAAAGTGTATCTGTACGACACTATCCTGCCTGGGTGCCTTGAGGAAGAGAAGAAAAGGGATCTCCTGAAAAAGAAGGAGGACGGGGTATACGATGAGGAGGAATATCGAGAGAAGTTCAGGGAGCTGGTGGACAACATTGAGCCGCCTAAGGACAAAGAGACTATCCTCAAGATCCCTCTGCCTGGGACTGGTGCAATCATGATTCAGAGAGGCGCTAGTCTGAACAAACGATTTGTACATATGGTTGAGAACGACGGAATTGCTCGCATGGTTTTCACCTGCCGTTCTATCGAGCACGATGAGCACCAGAGACCAGCGAAACGGGCTAAGACTTCTGAGGATTAAATTGGACCGGGGGAGAAATAAATCGAACAAATTAGGAATTTCAATAAACACAAGAGAAAGCTATAGCTGATAATCAAAAACTACTATGAACTGGCATCCTTCTTGCTCATTTCTTATCCCGCCACCTGAGCAGCCCCCAATGCAACTTGCACGACGGTAAGGAATAAGATGATGCTACCAAACCTATAAAAGAAGGTGGTTAGTTGCTGTGACAGGTCCATGAGCGGTATCCATACTTACAGGAAAGTCCAGTATTGGACGGTGTCTCTGTTGTCTCGAAACAGAATCCAGAAGTTCCACGGCCGCGCCGCTTGGAGGTGGTGATCAAGCTCAAGGATGCGCGGCCACAGATTGCGGAAGGCAACCTGATTCCAAGATGTGGCCTCCTGAATTATGAGGAACTCGAGTTCCGGGTCGTACGGGAGCTGGGCGCTCCACCCAGGTGCTCCTCGATTCCAGGAGGGCTCCCGAGACAGCTTCTTGATCTTGCGGGCCCGAAAGCGCCACGCTGTGCAGCCCACACACCAGCAGAAGTATCGAAGGCCCGTGTATTTCACCAGTGCGCGGTGTATAGAGGAGACGCGAACAGGGTTGAACAGGTTCGCGTAGGTGGATTGTACCTCGTAGACCAGCGCCGGTGAGATGCCTGCTTTGTGGAGGTATTCTGGTTTGCGACCTTGCAGAGCACAGGGTAGTGCGAAGAGTTCGAGATAGCATTTCTGCCCGGCTTTCGAGAGTAACAGGTGACGCGAGAGGTTATCTGTCCAGATGATAGACACCCCAGCTAGAGAAGATAGTCTAGTCATATTGAGGACTCTGGTCGTGATGCTGTGTGATTCAATGAGACCTGCGTGAAGACCAAAGCTGAAATCCGCTGTCCGATAGGTAGACAACTGATCAGCAGTGCCTGTTCCTTGCGCAGTCTCCGGCAACATGGTAGACTCGTCTGGATTTGGGAGCAGACCACAAGAGTTGATCAGGCTAGACGGTAATTGATTGAATGCTTCTTCTTCCGAATACGGTATACCGGACTTGAGACAAGACGAGAGGACAACGTGTCTCTGTTGGCCTTGCATGAGTATGAAGTATGGCTTCATCAGTGTCCAAACTCCGATGATAATTAGTATTGTTTCTTTAACACTAGTCAGTCGCTCAGCGGATCTAGGCAGGGTATCGTTGAAATAGTAGTGGTTAGGGTGCCCGTTCACAATTCCGTCGACGTATGTCTGTATGGTGGTGTGCTGAGGTTGACGGTTTTCGTTTCCGAAATGACGCACAACGTCAGTGAATAGGCGCAGGTAGGCTTCCTTCTCCCGTTTCCCAGGAGAAGACAGCTCGATCCAGCGCAAGTACGGTTTCAGTCGCGAAAACGAATGCACGCTCAGGTCGTAGCCCATAGCATCCAAAACTCCATGGTCCAAGTCGCTCCCATTGTTGGTAGATGCTGGGCTCCCTGGCATATTAACTGCTGGCTATTTCATGTGCATAGAAATTTCACTAGGGTAAAACACTTATAATAACAGTATTTTTTATATAAAGGTCTTTTGAGTATATTGGGACTTATTGCTGAAATGGTAGCTTGTTAATAGTTTTGAAAGATTGTGTAGCCTAATGAAACTGGGCGCTAAACTTGCGGCCGTGGTGCTGCGACCAGCTGCCAAGCTTTCGCTTGATAGGCACATCACAAGGCAGAAAGACGCCTCGTATGCCATTGGCGACATTAGATTAGGTACCCTGCATGTTGTGAAAATTGTTTATATGTGTCTTGATCTTTGTTTTGAGATTAAAAAGCCAATCTTGATGCGACTACCGTGCCAGCAATACCCCTAATTATATATTGTTTTAATAACAAGACGGTCATCCTCGGTATACGAATTCATCAGAGGCACTGGCTAGCACTGGTGGTCTTACTAGGGAGACCTTGAGGTTTATCATATAACTATACCCACCCCTTTTGTTACTCCTGACAGTCACAACTTTAAATTATAATATGCTCCTCCCTCATCTCCCGTGGGACCTTGAATGCTCCGTAGAATACGACACGTCCCTTTTCCAGCATATCCATAAGATGTTCACCCTCAACGTTGTAGTGCTGTATGTCCTGGACCATCTGCACGTAGGAGGTGAACCCTGCTACCTTGCCCTTTTGCTCCCCAGGCTCCGAGTCATCGAGCAAACATACGGGGGTTCCGCTTTGACCGCCGGGTGCTTCGTAATCCTGGGCAACGCGGTAGAGAACCGATCTTGCCACCTTGTTTTTACATGCTTCCATCTCAGACTCTGTGTCCTGCTTGTTCTTACCTCGTCTGAAAGCACCAAGTATACTCCGTCGCTTCGACTTTTCACTGTTCGACTTCTGCCTATTCACAAATATTCCCTGACCCACCATCTGTCTTTGCTTAGTTATATATCTTAGGCATCAGGCCGAGTTCAAGCTTACCTGAAATTCACTTAGTGACATTCCGATGCTCTTAGCGCTCCGGTCCTTATCGTCGAGGAGGAACAATTTTGTGGTGTTCAACTGCAATCTGGTCCACTCGTTGTCTGAAAGCCATTCAAGTGGCATACATGGCTTCATTCCGGACCTCACCGCTGATGGTAGACTGGAAACTTCGACTAGGCTGACATCGTGCTCCCAGAAGTCATGAGATTCCCCGGCATTAGGATCAAAGGTATTGGTTATTGGACCTAGCTGCTTAACGGATAAGTATCGGCCTTCAATATGTACTAGAACCACTTACCTCGATGTGGTTGTTTCCAGCTTCTAGCCTTACGTCGTCATACCCAGACCGTGGCCACTTCCAGTCCAGCCCAGAGTTATTAAGTACTTCAGTTACCAAATGAGTTGGCAGCGTTAGATAAATCCCAGTTTGGGCTTTGGTCATCAGTCCAAGCTTCGCTTGGTGCCTGTATCTGGACTTTTCTTTGGGTATGTAGGCTCGGACTGAGCACCCGATGAATAGGCCTTGTCCAGTAGTAGACCCAGAAGACTTGGGCACGAGGTTACTTGAACCTGATCCGGATGGAGTTGCTGCCGCACTTGACTCCATAACGTCTTGGGTTTGACTGACCAAATGACTCCGGTGGGTTGAGGAAGTCTCTCTTAGATCGTGCTCTTCGCCGGCAGTGGGGATTTGGCCATGATGTGCGTAACTGACTTTCAATCCACCGAAACGACCAGGATAGTAGTTTAAGGCGGTCGATATATCGAAATCATCCGGTACAATGATTTGGAGCATTCCGTTGATCAGCAGATAGAATCCAATTGCTTCTTGGAACGTATCTAGTATCTGCTCCACTACTTCGTGTTGTAACTCTCCTACTGACGAGAGATGAAGTGGATGTGGGTCAGAAGGAGGCATCAAGCCTGCGTTGAGGGGATAATAGGTTTTGACGGGAATAACGACTGGTATGTTGGCTATAGTTAGAGGCACTGGATATGTTCTGGTGCTTCCCGGGGGATGCACGTCCAGCAGGTATGTTGCAGTATTTTGTCTAGCCGCAAGTCATAACGAAGTTCCTCGGGCAACAACTGTAGGAATTGTGTAACATCGGCCTCGACATCATGAAGATACTTGTCCTGGTGTAAGTGCCACACGCCAAATGTCTTAGGAGTATAAGACATGCTCTCTGTCTGGGGCTAATCAGCCCAGTGTTCCTTCGTTGGTGAAGCTTTTTCTTACATTTAGATTCGGTGTGGTGAGATCAGATTTCTCCAAGGAGAGCCATTTTGGTTTCGACGAGGCGTTCTTTTTCAAAAAAAAAGTAAATATCAAGTCAGTACTCGAGGGCCATTAGACAAACCTGAGTGTCGGTAAAAATTGCAGCTTCTGGGGCTAGCTGGCCCATTTTACTCTCCTGCTGCCTTGAAAAGTCTACCGAAGCTGTGTCGGTCACTTGCTGAGACTCTCCAGATTTTATGGCTCCCATTCCCAAGGCGATGGCGTTAGTGAAAGAGTCCGTATCCTTTTGAGCAGCATTATCGAGGAATCTGGGCCGGGCATGTAGTTCGGTGTCAGCAACCTTGACAGCGTTCGTTCCGATAGAAATCCCATGCTTTCTCTGTTCAATTGTGGCATTAACGTTATTCTGCCCAGCACTTATGTACGGGCTGGGCTCCTCGGGATAGACCACGTCGTAGGGGCCGCGATACGATTGACAAATTGGACATCGGTCGGTCAATGCCAAGGAGTTGTTTCCATTGCCGCATTGGGACTTTGACTCTATTAGTAGTATGGGCTATAGGAACTGCTTTTGCTACTTACGCAGTTCCAGCGTAAGCTCTTCGTGGAAGACTTCTTCTTATCCCTGGAACTAGATGAGTGTCCGAGATGGACATCTCTAGAGTGCTTCCCATTGTCGTGGTGCTTGCTGCTGCCGCTCTTGTGTTTATGATCGCCCATCTTCAGGAGAACTCAAGGTCTTAAGCCTGTCCGATATCCCAAGGCTAGGGCTGTATATGGATCAATAGCCACCGAGAGAGTGGAATCAGAATAAAGCGAAAATATTGTTTTGTTAGAGTCTTGGTCGCTATGCGCTTAATACTGAAGGGAAACAATGATTGCACTGAACCGGTCCATTTTCCCTGGCTCTTATGCGTGGCGAGAGTGTGATTATGTTCGGAGGTCGGACTATTGTAGGTGCCTACAGGTAACTCCAATGAAGGCGCAGACCGCTGAGCGAAGCACAAGGGATGGAATCCTGTAGAACCACAATTGTCACGTAAGGCTGCGTTTCTAATGCCGCCCGGCATTCTACCCTCCATTCAGTTTGCCCTCCTACTGAACCAAGATCAAGTCGTATAGATTTTGCAATTTGCTATAGACTTTTGTATGTATGACATACGGATCGAAGCCGATGAGCGTGCCGAGGAAGATTATCTTCAGTTTAGTCACAGCTTAGAACCAGCAGCCCTTTTGATGCCAATGGCAAAGTATTTCCAGTTGGACAGCACCAGATATTGATACGTACAATCCTGAAGGCTACAACTAAAACTACGTCTACGACCATCGACAAGGTCCCAGCGTGCAGCAACAGTTCTCTGACAGCTCCAGGTATGGTGCAGCATATGATACATCCCTCCCTCCACATCGACAACCACCTCAAGCTGGAGAGCCTCGCAGGTTCGGCTACGATCCAGAAGTAAGAGATAGTCTATAAAATTTAGAGGTGGTGTAGGTTAGCTTCGACCTCTTGCCCGTGACTTTGGTCCTGTAGATGAACAAGAGCCGGCGAATTGTGCTGCAATACCACTTCCTTCCAGAGACCAAAGGAGATGTGCGTTGCTACCCTGTCTCTAGGCTGCTGGATCAAATCCCAAGGCAGGATATTGCATCCGTGTATGAATTGCCTGGTATGAGTCACTTACCCATCCATATTTGAAAAGTTACCATCTGTCGCTCCCAAATAGCAATCGCATGGTTAGTCATAGCAAAATAGCTGTATAAGTATAATCGATCGGCAGTACCTTACTCATTTGTCAGTCAACTATGTCTTTGCCCCGGTTCTTCTCGACTTATTGATTGCACGAGATGTGCGCCGGACTCCAAGATATGACTACATACATTGTCAGATCAAAACTTGCTGGGGTTTAACTCTATACTGAGCCGGATAACATGGATGTAAGTGATACACGAGAGGGCTGTTAAGATACCGCGCAGAGATTGATCTTAAGAAGAAGTGGTGGCCTCGGCGGGTTTCGCGTTGCAACAACCCCATATTCACTCGCCGCGACTAATCTGCCATGTATACATTCCAACATGATCTCTGATTGCTTGTACCTACATATTCAAAGATGGCCACTACAATATAATTTGCTCTCTCACGAACAGAAATTCAATCCAAGCTCATTGAATGGTCATGCATTCACAATATAGATATCATATGCTGGATTCAATTGTCAAATTTTTCGTGAGATGAGTATAAATGGAAGCACAATGAGGCCTGTAACCTCAAGTTAGAAGCATGGCTCTTAAGTTGTGACTATGCCTAAAACCATTTGATACTCCTATCTGCTTCACCTAATGGAAGGCTCCAATAGTGCCTATATGCTCCAGGTAGACGATACCTCGCTGCTGCCCTGCAACAAATCGATTCACCCAGGCCTCGCCGGTCACTGAGAGGTAACCTTGACCCCGCACCCTACGCCCTAACCCGATCTCAAGTACCTGAAGCGATCGGTACATGTGCCTGGCGTACTGGGCTATTTTCCTTGTTCCCATCAGCCCTCCCTTGTCGACCCACAGCGGGGTAGCTCTTTGGAAGCTAGGTTCTAGCTGCTGTCTAGCCGTCAGAGCTCTCCCTCTGCTTGATCAATGCCCCGCTCCTGCCTGTTTGGTAGAGTCTCGTTGCCTGCAGAGAAACGTTGTCCGCTCTAGAACCCTCCCGGGCGCCTCTATTGTAAGTCTTCAGGTACCTACAGAAAACCAGGCATTACCTCACAGGCGGGAATACAAGGAAACACTCAAGCTTCCAATCTGCACCCAAACATCACATTGGATCACGCAACACCAACTTGGACTCACCAGCATAACTACAAACACCGATAGTTAGGAAACATCCACACAAGACAAGTTGACAAGATGGCATCGGCAAAGAGAATCGCAAAGGTAAAGACCCTCACTTCCCTGTCTCTTTCCCTTCCTATCTTGCCTGCTTGCCGCGATCACTTCCGGCCTCCATCCCAGCCCTAAGCAAACAAGCCCAGCTAACGTTCTGGCGCCCGCCAACCCGATATAGGAACTCCAAGAGTGCGAGTCCTCGCCCCCCGAGGGCGTCACCCTCACCTACTCCGAGACCAACATCCACGTCTGGACCATCACGCTGCAGGGCCCCGCGGGCACCGTCTACCAAGGCGGCGCCTTCACGCTGACCCTGACGCTCCCCACCGAGTACCCGTTCAAGGCGCCGAGCGTGGTCTTCAACACGCGCATCTACCACCCGAACGTTACTAACGACAACGCCGGAAACATCTGCCTGTCCATCCTGAAGCCCGAGAACTGGAAGCCCGCGAGCCGTATCAAGGGCGTGCTCGAGGCCGTGCGCCAGCTGCTGGTCGAGCCCCAGCCCGACGACGCCCTCGAGGCCCGCATCGCCGACGAGTACAAGAACAACCGCGCCGAGTTCGACAAGAACGCAAAGAGCTACGTCCAGCGCTACGCCAAGGGGGGTGCCGGCGTTGATAGCAGCAAGTAGAGATCAATGCTGTTGAGTTTGCTGTATAGCACTAGAAAGAGAAAGGAGGTTGCGAAGAAGGGTCCTCCCTCATGAGCTTGGCTACACACATACACACACCCCTTGCTCCCTTGGCCCCCTTGTACCATCACGACATCACCGCGACCTGAGCAAATGGCGGGCTCACAAGTCACGAACGCCGGATCGGCAAGGAGAAATAGTCTATTGTGGACAATGGAATGGCATGGGGTCTCTTAGATAATGCTGAGCAAGATATGTCATTGGAAGTCGCATGCCGCGCAGCTGTACTTGGGTCATCTTACCCGATCAGAGCATAACCATCGTCAAGGGTGGATAGCGGTCGACCAAGACTAGAAGAGGGGGACCCAGCAAGCCCCTGGGAAAATAAACCGGTCACGTCTCGTCTAGAATAAGGAGTTCCGGTATTATTGCAGTAATAGCGTTCGTTTCCTACTTGTGATGATCAGGAAAACCCAGAATAATCATGACAGGTAGGTGCTGTTAATTGAGGCAGTATGTTTTATTCCAGCGGCTACTTGGTAGGGCACCACCTACTAGTTTCATCTTTGTTTGCATAATAATGCACAGTTCCGGCATGCCAATAGCTTGCAATGCCTACCTACTTCATACTACCTAGTGAAGTCACAATCGTTCAGTGTTTGTGGGTCAATGTCTTGTTTTTGATTGCATGGCTTTGCTTGCCATTTTCTTCTTTCCTTTCTTCCCAGGCATCTATGATGGCTTCGCTCTAGTGAAATTATTCTATGTACTGGTGGGCTGGCTCCTTTTGCCAAATCGATGGTTCCACGCTGCAATGCCGCAAGATAGTTCTTTACAGATGAAGAAGAAAAGTGAAAAAGGGGGTCCCCGGAAGAGACAGATGTAAAAGCAAAAACGCACCCAGCGCCGACAAATGCCTAGACTATGCACCCTTCCCAGTGAAATTTGGACAAGAAAGAGAAAATAGAAAAAGGGAAAAAGTAAAAAACGAGCCCACAGGACACCGAGTGTTGTTTGCAAACCAGCAAAGCAAGCAATGCAATGAATGCCCTATCACATCTTATATTTTGTCTTGGCCCGCCGCATGCTCCTCTTTGCCCCCCAAAACGAGAAATGCCCCCTCCCTGGATGTGATGTGATGTGATGATGTAAAATACAAAGCGCAGCAGTACAGAGCAGCAACAAAAAATTCGAGGCCGTAAGTTCGTGAAAACCGTCATGATTCGGTGGAGGCGGGAGATTGGGTATAGTAGTAGTAGTTTGGTGTGTGGGTGGGTGTGTGAAGTTCTTCTCCTTCGGCCTCAGCAACGATCCCTAGGAGGCCATATATCCTGTAATCTGGAGTCGAATGCTGAATGAGCACTGACTCCGCTACCATGTCGACGTCGGCCACAGGCCTCCCTCATGAGCCATGTGCACATTGTCGCATGTGTCTGGTGCGTATGTGTATGTGTGGTAGTGTATCGATACGGATATCAGTTGCGAAGGAGTGACATAGGAAATGTAAGTCGATGTATGTTCAGTTGCTGTTGTTGGGTTGCGAAATATCGCCGCTTTTGTTCTGTCCGTCCCGTCCGTCCGGGAAATTGCATGTCACCCCTGAGTTATGCTGCGAACCGCTCGTTCCCTTATTTCTTGGTGCTGAGAAATGTGCCCTTCTTCTTCAGTTCCCCAGTATCCTCTCCCAGCCCGGCCGCTATCCGTGCGTTCTCAACCTTGACATTGTCGCGCCTCTCCTGCCTCCTCTGCTCGATAGTATCCTGGCTCAGATGCCCAAAGCCGTTCCGGCGCTTAAAGCAGCTTTCCATCAGCCCATTGGCGTCGATCAGCCGTCGCGGGATTGTCTGCACCACCTGGAAGATCTCCATAGGGTCGCTTACGCTCTTGATCTCATTCTCGCCGATCTTGAAGATGGCCAGCGCGATGCGGAACAGCGTCTTCGAACCCTCGTAGAAGAAGACGTCCCAGACACGCAGGGTGGTCTCGATGGGCAAGGTGCCGATGAAGCAGCTCATGAACCAAGCAGTCATGCATAGCGTGATGGGCGGTAGGCGCGTTGGCTCGGGGCCTTTCCGGTGTCGTCGCGATTTAGGTTTCACTACTACTGCATCGGTACCATCCAGCTCCCCGCCAATCTTGCTCCAGACAGCCGGCATGGAGTCGCGAAGCGAGGACATAAGCACGGCCAAATCCACGTTGGCGCCTTCTAGACTCATCTCGTGGGTACCAGGTAGGTATACGCGTGTAATGATGTTAAGTAACCAGAACGCATGCTCTTCTGTCTCCACAAACAGCAGTAGTAACCCAGCCAGGAAGTTGAGTGACTGGCAGTAGCCAATGCGAGGGTTATAGATTGAGAATGCGTGGAGCACCCTTCGGAGCGAAGATATCATTTCTGTCTCGTCCGCCTTCGCTGAATTGCTATTCGGAGTGTTCAATGTCGCCTGGCTATTGCGATTGCGCGCCACTCCAGCCTCTGTATTCGGAGAAGCCGAATTATGGGCGGACCTGAACTTGATGTTATCGGGGAACGTCCGGTGGAGATCGCGCTCGATGGCCTCGTTGTCGACATCCTTGGCTCTTTGCTTCAACAGTCCATCGTATACGCCGGCATGCTTGGCTACAATCGCCGGGCCTCCGGCATAATAGAACCAGGCTGCACCTCTCCATTCCGGAGGGATGCCCTTGCGGACGAATCGCTTCGTTTTGGTCGAGCGCTGAGGGAAACGGTTAGGAGTATCCGTCATAAGTCCGCTCTCCTTGAGGAACGCATTCCATTTCCGCCGCCTCCTCTCGATATATTCAGTATATCCATCGTTCCACTTGTCGTACGTTTCTCCGCTAACGTATTGGTTGTGTTTGCGGAACCCGTAGCGATCTCGCTCGCTTTCATCGTCGCCTTCAGGAGGTGTCATGTTGGCGACTGGTTTCGGAGGCAGAGAGACACGTTCTGGCTGAGAGACACGTTCTGGAAAGTCCTCGTCGTCATCCTCATCATCCTCGTCAACAGTGGGTGTTAGGTCGACGAGCTTGCCCGAGTCATGCTTCCCGCTGTCTGCACTTCGTTCCGATTCTTTTGCTTCGAAAGTTTCCGGTTCTTCTCCTTCGAAAATTGACGCTTCTTTTGCTTCTTTTTGAAGGAGGTTGGGAGGTTCAGGGTCTCGGAAAAACGCCGCCGAGTCGCGGGTGAGTCGCATAGAACCTGCACTAGTCCCCGGTCGGATGGGTGGATCCAACGGCATCTTACTCAGGTCTGAGACACTATGGGAGATCCCATGCATGCCTAGAGCATCTTGAGAAACAGTCAATGCGGCCGGACGGGGCAATGGCATTGTATCTGTCATTGCCTCTAGCATTGCGCTCTTCCTTTTGCTCATTTCCGACGCGCGAGTTGGCGGCCTAGAGTCGTCATGGTTGCTAAAGAACGATGGCGGAGCTACCGAGTCGCGGAAACCCTTTTCGTACATTCCCATTATGTCGGTCACACTGAATTCATCAGAATCCTCTTGGACCGCCGGCCCGTTGATGGATGCTATAGAACTGCTTCTGGTTGCGACACTGCTTCGCTCGGTCTGCATAGTCCCCTGTTGGGTCGAATTGGATATTTGTGAGCGGTAGCTGGATCTCATCTCGCCCGAGGGCATCGAAGCCATGCGAGGTATAGCGTCTCGGGAATTGGATCGAGTGCGAGTGCTCTCAGTTCGACTATATGCCAGCGGTGGTCGTGCCAGTGGGTTACCCTGTCGACTCCTACTCCGAGCAGTCTCTCGCAAAGTGGGATCGTGGTTTGGACGCCCAGGCAAGGAAGCGAATGTTGCTGTCGATTTGTTGGAGGCATTGGAATGTGCCCTTTCCCGTGGCCACAGCAGGTGCTGATGGTGTGCGGTCGGCGAATCGGTAGGTGTAGGATCAGTTGCAGAAGATGTGGTGTGCACGAGCCGAGTCTGGTAATGTCCAGGCAATGGCTGCTTCACACTCGGCCGCCGAGGTCGGGAAAAGTTTCCTACCACGGCGTCCCCGCCCACATGCCGGCTCTCCATCGAGTTCATTATTGCGTGATGACTAGGAGTCAGAGGAGGGAACTCGTCCCTAGTTTCTGAGGCGAGCGAATTACCGTCCTCGGCGTCGTATTCATGCGGAGTCAGCAAACCCGGTGAGTTGAAGGCCGAATGCGAAGTCGGAGGAAGGGTGAGCACAGTGGTTTTCGACTGTGGTAATGTCTGCGGTGATTGATTGTAAAGAACGGTATGGCTATGAGCCAAAGAATCCCATCGTGGAGATAAGGGAGTCAAAGGAGCCGGCTGGACTTGGTGTCCAGAGTCGTAAGACGGACGCTCGTCGGAGGAATCGTCGTTGTATTGGTGGTGGTTGTGGTGGGTCTGGCTCGTGGGATAGCGAGATGTCGATGTCGATGGCCTCACAGTTGCAAAAGACTCTACTACGCGGTCGTGATGCTCGTAGTGGTCGTGGTGGTGGTGGTTGCGGGCAGGAGGGTTGTTGCGGTCGTGACGGTGGTTGCGGTCGTGATGGTTGTTGGCGGCGAAGTGGCTAGGGCCTTTCGACAATGAGGCAGGACTTTGTAATGAGGCAGGAATGGGGGATGCCGGGTTGCTAGACGAGGCTTTTGAGGCATAGAGGCCAAACTCCCTGAACTTTTCGCTCCGCTCGCGTTTGATGTTAGAGGGCCCGCGAACAGACGTTGCAGTTGCATCATTCAGTTGGCCAGGGTCACCCTCGACTGGAGCTGTCTGAAGCCCTGGGCTTCGTCCAATGTCTCCGGGCATGGCCATTGTGCCGGCCAAGGGTGGCACATAGGGTGGCCTTCTGCTCTCACTCTCGCGCTTCCCCCCTCTTATTTTGTGATTACCTGTGTATATCCGTACCCCGATATAGTACATGTATGGAGGAAAACTTGATTTCTGACTTATGTGTAGAGGAAAGGTTATTGGAGCAGTCCGGCCAGTAAAGGAATGGAATAAGCCCGCCCAAAAAAGGACCAGAGGCTAAGCAGAAGCAGACAAGGCCGGACCGGGGCTAACAAAGAAAGGCACCAAGTGACATGAGCGAGAGAGTGTATGCCTGTCTCTGACAGTCAGGACTCCTAGCAGTAGGCGTAACAGAAAGAGCGAGGAGAGACGCCCAGGGACGGGGAGAGTTTTCGAGGCGACCAATAGTAATAACCGCTGCGGGCGCTTGGCGGAGATTGAAACTGCACTTTGGGTAGGCTGCTACAACCTCGATCCAGTTTGTGGGGATTTGCTTAGGCGGGCTTCCAAGGTTGAATGAAATCCAGGAACCCGTTGCTGACCTGGTCGACCTAAGCCCGACTGGGAACTTTGGGAACTAGCAATTTGCACAACTATTCCCAAAAGAACATGACGATGCGTGAGACCAATGCTTAACTGCTGCGCGATCATGCAAATGCTCATGCTAAGCTGATTTGATATCTAATGCTTGATGCACTAATGGGCTTGTCCGTTCGGGTCCTGTTTTCCTTCCTGTGCCGAATACCTGGGTCGGGTGATTTGATTGCTTGCCTTATGTTCAATTCGAATCTTCAACAACGGACGGTTAGTTCTTGTGCAGCAGCAAGTGCAGCGGCCCCCTTCATGCTGTGTCATGCTGTGTCCCCCAGCGGGTCGGCGGCAACGGCCGGAAATTTTGTGGCCATTACAACTCTTGCTAAAACCCCAGGACACGGGTGTTCCTTGCAAAAGAGCCGTACCAGAGCTGTACCTACCATCCGCGACTGGCTCAGAAACTAGATATACTCACCTGGTTGTAGTTTTTTGTCAACATTCGGCAGTCTGTTATTTTAGTCCACATTCCACCGGAGCTTGAGAGCCGTTAGCGGGGAGGAAACGTCAACAACGGAAGATTGGCTGGAAAGGCGGGCAGGCAGGTAGGCAGGTTAGAGATGGCAGTCAATTAATTCCAGTGGCATTGGATTATACCGCCGATGGCTTACTAGGAGGTACATACTCGAGAAATGGTCTTGCGACTTGGCCAATGCTGCCTGAACTTGAGATCGTCGGTGAGGTTGATGAGACCGTAGACGGTTCGGGCTGCAATGCTGTATGGCGGCAAGTCCGGTAGTGCTTACTCCATGGAGCCTGCAACTGTAATATTATCGAACAGGCTGAGACGGCTTGTCATCGAGTAATATGACGGGGGGAGGGTACTTCGAATCGCGATGGATCTAGCTGACGTTTCTTTTTGGAGTCTTATTCTACATAGTCCTTGTCACCCAATGGGTGCCGAGTCCTGGTAAACGTAGGTTAGAGATCTTGGTGTCAGAGCCAGGCGTTCTGGTATGATGTTGACGTGACATGTCAAACGCAATAGCCTTTGATCCTAAACTCGACAACGGTACTCTGGAAAAGGGACCATGATCTACCCAAGCTCGCTACTTGCATTGAAACAATCTACCAAATTATGTCAATTTCTCTATCCGTCTTCATCTGTTTGAAGCGCGCGAACCCCGGTGATGCCTCATGCAAGGGCGCCATGATGATCCTCCATCCATAGCTCCTCGCGTCGGGGCCATCGAAGGTTCGTTAGCAGGCCACAGAGACAGCACGTTGCTGTTCCTGGCGGCGAACCTCCATAGGATGTCTCTAATAGTGATAGTACCTGCATGAGGTCGCACACACGGTCAAACGGGCAAGATGGTAAAAAATGATATCACATATATTAATACGGCTGCATGTCCTGCATACGGATAATCACTATTCAACACTATTCATATATTGGAATCGGGCTATTCCCTGCACTGCACAAATAGGAATTAGAGACAATTCACACTGAATCTCGAGGATTCAATAATTTCACATCCGTCACGAGGTCTTCATAAATTTTTCAGTACATATACCTTCTATCAGGCCACCTATTGGTCTGATACAGACAGACTTCGATTATACGAGATAAGCAGAACCTAGCAGGAATAGAGTTGATATCCAATTAATCAAAACGGATCTCGTTCAGACCACAGCCAGACTACAGCCGCGATCCGGATGGGATACTGGCCGTATGGATACGTCTTGATGAGAATTCATTATTGGAAATCAAATGTTTACATTCGGTGGGCTCGGCACGCGTCATTACCTTGTTTGTTGCGACTGGCTGGGACTCTGGGAGATTGAAATGAAGCTGAGAAAAAATGGTTGAATTAGCGCTGGATCCGTCGTAGGGAACGTGTGGAATTTGCTGGGATGACAGCATGGGCGACAGGGGGTTGCAAAACAAAACCACCGAAGAACTCTGCTTTCCCATTGGCCCAGACGCTTCCGGACAAAACAAAAGAGGAAAGGAAAAAGAAGGCACAAGGAAGACGAGGATCAATTTTGATTCGAGTCTTGACAGCTTCTTCATTCCCCCTTGCGTGCGCGCCCTTGCTCGATGATGTCAGGTGGATATATCTTCGGACTTGCTTTGGAGGAATTGAATCCCATCAATCCCTTTTGCGCATCTTAATCGAAGACTCGCCAGCAATTTCATATATGGCATACTCACTGCAATCTGACCTACAGTAGAGATCTGAAGCTTCGCGGCCCGGGATTTCAATGGCATGGACCTTTTCCACGTGAAATCAACATGGCTCTTGCGCTTTGGCTGTGTTGTGACAGCGGCCCGCCCCCCTGTAAAAGCGGTCCCTTCTAGGGTGTAATCAGTCTTCTGGTGGTGCAGGCTCCATTCAGTTAGGGGCTTCCGGCTTTCCCTAGCGCATCGGGGGAGACAGCAAAGCTCGTCCCGGTTCGAAGCGAGGTCGACGAACCCAATGGAGCGGGAGACCAATCTGCCAATGGGGCCTTGCCTGGCAAAATGAAGTTGGCTTCAATATTGTTTGTGAATCCTTTGCTTTTAAGCAATATCACTAATTTCCGCTTACAAGCCCTTCTCGGAGAAGGGAGCAAAATCATTCCGACACAGATCCAGCGTCGTGTTCTCTCCCTACTTGGCAGGACTGAAACTCGGTCTCCTGAACGGGTGTCGGGCAAAAGGGGCGCTCACACAACCTCGCACGATATAAAGTCTTACATTATCCATTGAAGGAGGCCCATTCACCATCTCCTTGCTGTCGCCCCTCCAGTTACTGCCTCTCCGGTTAGTCCCTTGCTACCACCGCTGATGGCTCTGGCCATCCAAGCCATCCTGCACGGCTATGGCGGGTAGGCAGTACAGCCTTGCGCCTATGCTGAAAATGTGGGTGGCGTATCAACACGTTCAGCCCTTTCACCAATGCTGTGAAGCCACACTATACACGAGTTTGGTTCATCCTCCTCGCCCCGTTTTTTCCCTTTGGGTTGGGGCAGTGATGTTTCCCTTGCAAGTATCCGCCGTAAGATATATATATCTCGCTGCCCTTCGGCTGAGCCGAGATGGTAGTCTAAAATAACCACAGCTCTATCGTCCATCGATGGGCAGATTGGGGTTCCCGAAAATGACTGGAGATGCCGCTGCCCGTTGCCCTCAACAAGGCGTTTGACACTTTGACACGCTGGGGTTGCGAAGCATTTACATTCGGCTCAATTGTCCCAGTTAAATATCACTCGCAGCCTCACTTTCCTTCGTATGCTCATGACACCTTTCAAGACCAACAAGATTGGAGAAGTAAGCATTGTATTCAGGGTTGTCGCATTTGCCAGTCTATCGGTCCATCGTACATAGGGGAAGTAACCGTTGGATACCTCTTTCTCACTCACCAGCCAATGACTTGACAACTCCGCATTGGACTCTCTACGTTCTAGACGAAGTAAATACTTCAATGAGTGGGCGCTGCATTGATTATTCTATCCTTGACAAACGCACATGAATAACGAAGTATTCTCATTTGACGTGCACTTATATCGGCCTCGGTTCCAACCTGCCTCAACCTACCCTACCAGTCAACCCCCATTTTCCGAAGTAAAAAGGAGGCTTTGGTGGACAAAAAAGTGACAAGTCAGGCGGACAGGGCGGGGAAAGTATGCAGAAGTTTTTGCAGAATTGCCGATAGGGTGTGTATGCCAGGTCAAACCTGGTGCGGTGATGCTGTATGCAGTACATGCCTTCATGTCGTTTGCTTGCTTTGCCAAACGTCATCGACTGGAGTGTTTCAAATTTGTCTTGCGATACCGTCCTGATTGAAGTTTACTTTGTATCGACAGACACTCGGACCATACGTCCGGCAAATACTGGGGACTTGCACGTGATCTACACCACTTGTACCTGGATACGTCAGGTACGAAGCGCATGTTGGTCCATTGATCGCTGGCCCATGCAGCCATGCGGCCATGCTGTTCCTCAACCTGTTCTGGCTGCGCAATGGTGCACCAAGTACAGTCCAGTAGCTACTTGACGCATGACAGGGGTTAAGGGGACAGACAGCCTACAGGAGGTAGACGGGAGTGAGTGTGTGGAGAGGTCAAAGCTCCCTTGCCTGCTCTCTTTTCTCTTCCCCAAGAAGGAGAGCCAGCCCGGCCAGCCAACCAGCTGCCGTTTAAGCTGCCTTCGCCCATGTTTTCCCAGGGGCCAATCGACAGCTCCCGTGTCTAGCATCGGGCTATGGGCAGATGGTGGTCCGCGTACACACCATTACAACGTCCAAGTCCCCCAATGTCATCACTTTGCAACGCAGCCAGCTTTCATTCTCCCTCTGTCTTCACTATGCTTCCCTCCCCTCTCCAGCCCCCCAGCTGCAGTCTTCCCTCTTCGTTTGACTGCTAACTTTAAGTGACATCGAGTGACTTTGTGGCTCTCTCAAACACGATCCACAATGACAGAGTTATGCTCTCTGCCCATCTTCCCCATGTGCAGAAGCGCATACTGTAGTTCTCGGGGGCGGTACTTACAAATGTACTCGTCAGTACGTGCCCACCACAGCGAAATCTGATGGACTTTGGTAGTAGGCAAGTAGGTACTGTAGCTTTGCCAAGCGGAGGAGGAGGAGGAAGAGGCAGAGAGGTTGAGCAAGCAACAAGCACCTTAGGATGGGCGAGCAGCACACTTGCGCATACGCAATGGGATGGCAAGCCGAGAAGCAAAGCCAACTAGCAAGCTCCCCCTCCTCTTCCTCCTCCTCAATCCCCCATCCCCCAAGTCCGACCTTCCCTAGCTGCCCAGCCAGCTCCAAGCTCCCCCAAGCTCCCCCAGCTTACGAGCCGCTGTCTCCCACCTTTCCCTGCGCGTTCCCTCTCCTGTCTGTCTCGACCGACCTTTGGGGAGCCGCGCCCAGCGCTTTGCTTTCCCACCACCCCCAGCTTCTTCTCCTTCTTATCCATTTCTTTCCCTCCTCTCTTCCATCCTGCTTGCTCCGTAGACTCTTATACTTTTCACCTGCCATTGACCTACCGGGACTTCTCCTCCTGCTGCCGAACCTACCCATTATCTACCTACCCACTTACAGACAACCATGTCCCGCAAGCGCAAGACTGAGGAGGAAGAGCTCGTTGCTCTTCCCAGCGACGAAAGCGAAGAAGAAGAAGAGTAAGTATCACCGTCGGCGCGTTGCCTGCGCACTCTTGGCCCCCTGTTTGTAGGCTGTGGTCTTCCACCTGGCGTGTGTCGCAAGCTATGCGCCATCACGCTCGACGCGCCTAGACTGAGCGCATTGCCATGGCGCTGTCGATGTGATACCAGGCTATTCACCCTAATCATAACTTCCAAAACCGCTGCGTGATGTGAAGCATGACGGTGCTGACACCATAGTCAGGTATGTCTCCGAAGGAGACGAGGACGACGAAGTCGACGACGATGATGACGATGATGAGGAGGTCGAAGAGGAAGACGACGAGCCCGAAGACAAGGAGAATGGTGTAAAGCGTGAGTCGCCCTACCTCGTGATGCGCTCTCTCCCTTCCAGTTGGCGCAGCCCGCATAAAGTAGCGTCGCAAGCTACGATGCGCGCCTTGGAGAACTTTGAGCAACAAGACTGACGACGCAACCTATCACTAGCCGAGCCAGCACGCCCGGCCAAGAAACAGAAAACCGCGCCGGATTCGACCGAGCCTGTCCCCGTAGTGGACGATGGCGATGAGGAAGAGCCCGACGAAGATGATGAAAATGTCGATGAGCAAGGCGGGCTAGAGCCTGAGGAAGACGCCCTCGAAGAAGAGGAAGATCCCGACGCCGAGGAAGAAGACGACAACGAGGAAGCCGCTGCTGCTGAGGAGCCTGCCAAGGCTGTCAAGGTCGGCGCGGCTCCGGTTGTTACTGAGGGCGCTGACGACGTCAAGGAGGTTGCTGCCAATGGTGACTCGGAAGATTGAGCCCGATGAACCAAATGGACAACTCTTCATAACGGCAGCTTGGTGCGCCTGCCTCGTACGCTGATAATGCTTTTGGTTGTCATCTTGTTGAGCATGCTTGGTTGAGATCTCTTGGTTATTGAAATGACATGTATGGATTTCGTATTTCTCAAGAACATAGAAGTAACTTCATAGCACGCATTCAAAGCTTTCATCAAATAAGCGAAAGGCTACTGAATCGTCTTCCAGATTTGTGGCATTGCGAGCTTCCAAGAGTTGCAATTCTCTGAAGGACAAGTCACGGAACGGTTTGCGTAAGAAGTCTCATGATACTGTGAGGTTCCGAGCCCATCTAATATACCAAAAATGGACATGACTTCCATTGGGCATCGATGCCTCCTTGGGAGAACAAGCTTCGTGGAAATCAACCATACATATAGCAATGTCTCGTCTCCTTTCCCCGCGCTAAGCTCCATATAAACGATTACTTTTACGTGCGTACGCTGTAACTCGCCGAACCAAAGCTATCAAACGGCTTCTGGTTGGCCATGGAACCCCCATCGATGGATAAGCTGCGGCCTGCATTACGGCCTTCGTCCCTGTGCAAGCAGATCATCTGGGAAGTAAAATTTGTAGTTGAATGGAAGGCCAGAAGCGACCGTTAGACCCACACACGGAGCATGTTCCTGCCCTATGGATGATGACTAGAACGGGGCGGCGGCGGCCATTCTGGGGTCCGTCCCATGCCTGAACGGCCCAGCTTTCACCGGCCGGGGCGGCAGAGTCAGTAGATGGGATGGTGGGGATTCCTGAAGCACTCCTGCCGATACATTGATTTGCGTTGTGATATATCATCGCGTTTTGTTTGCAGCATGTCTGCGGCATCCAGTTGCAGAAGATATAGGGCTGACCAACGAAAACTATCCGCATCCACTATGTACCTAGTTGAACGTTTTAAGTGCGCTTTCTAGGAGCTTTCCATCTTGATTTGCAACAGGACGTTGGATTGTGATCGGAACAGTTCACAGCAACAGCGTTCGCCGAGTTACCCTGCTCTTGTTCTCGGCATAGTGTAACACAGCAAACAACCTTGGTCAACCGAAAATAGACCGACATAAGCATGCGAAATCAAAGCTATAATCAAGATCACGATACCTTTCCTGCCACCAGTGTTATAAATGCTTATTGCTACAGTACTGGCGCGGTACGTATCACACACAAGTAGCAAAATATATAGGAGGTTCTTAGTTCTCATTCTTGGATAGTTAGATGGGGCCTGTCGCCGACACTCAATCAAAAGGGGCTTGTACAGACATGTCTTGGCTTGTTGCTACACCAAAATTCGAGAGCTTCATAGGATACTCTCTATTACAGTATTTTCGGTTGGAGCATGAAAAGGAAGGGTATAGTCATATAGCCTAGCACAACAACCTGTATGATCCACACTAGAATAACAAACGCCAGAACCAATGCATCAATGGCAACAACTGTTTTGAACCTGAAGGGATGATTACTCTATTCGTTGTCCTCTTCATCGTCCTCCTCCCATTCATCCTCCTTGGCAGCTTCGTCAGCGGCACCCGCCAGACCCTCGCTGTCGTAGTCGTCGTCCATCATATCATCAAACAGATCACTGTTGTTGCCGTCCAGGTCCATCTCGTCGTCGTCGCCATCCTTTTTAGTGCCGTTGGCAGCGTTGGCAGCACGCTCCTTCTTCTTCTTGTCGACATTGGCCTTTTGCTCCTTGCGGCGCTTCTCCTTCTCTGTCCGCCTTTGTTCCCAGCGCTTCTCGAGCTCCTTAATCTCGTCTTTGGACTTGTGGATGTGTTCGTGCCACATGACGTTGCCGCCGGAGAGGCCCTCCTCAACCTTGACCAGGCGCAGTTTCATGCGCGGGCCCAGCTCAACCATCTTCACGGCTCTGCGCTCCACCCGGTCATCTGCTTCGTCGGCTTTGGCACTGGCCTCGAGAGCGGCGCGGGCCTTCTGGGACAGAACCTTCTTGGGGGCGTTGTCGAGCACCTCCACTTCGGCGTCCGTGTCCATTTCACTGCCACTCGTGGCGTCCGTCATGTAGCCGTCTCCGTTCTCGCCGCCAACCATGTAGTCAGAAATATCTTCCAATTTGCCCAAGTTCGGCAGACCACCTTTCCTCGCCTTCTTACTAAGCAGCTTCTCGGCCGCATCTAATCGCCGAAGGGGCTTGGAGACACCGACAGCCTTGGTTGTAATAGCATAGTGTCGGAAGTTGATGACGAAGCTGCCGTCATCTCCGTCTTTGGCGGGCTCTCGATTTAACAGAAGCACGCGCTTGATGGAGCGAAGCGGTGTCTTTTGGGGGTTGATAGGAGGGAAGAGAGATTGGAAAACGGTGGTCGTGAGAGTCTCGAGATGGCGAGGGACCTTTGACTTGGCGTCGGCGTTGGGGGTAGAGAAGTTGTTCATGACGAGCAAGGGGGGTGTGAGGTACTCCTTGCCGCCGCCGCGCGGGTGTCGCTGGGCGCGCCGCACATCCTTGCAGAGGGAGTATTTGTCGACGCGGAAGTGCAGCGTAGGTCCACGGGGCGCGAGAGCTACGCGAAGGTTTGTGTTGCCGGAATCCGACTTGGAGAACAGGAGCAGATGCGTGACTCCCAGCGGGCCGGTCATGGTGACATAGTCTCGAAGACGGTTCGCACGGCGCTCCTTCAATCGACTCGCGGTACCGGGCTCCATGACCTGGCGCACATCCTTGGCCAATTGACTGATATTTGATCCAACTTCACCAGCACCTATCCGAATGACCATGCTCTTGGGGTCCTTGACGGAGGCATGGCCAGTCGAGGCGGCGGTCGACTCGGGGTTGGCGGCGCCGACGTGGGTGCGCCTCTTTGTCCGACGTTTCGCCATGGCTTATGATGGTATCGAAGAAACTCGACAAAAGTCCAAAATGTTGGACTGTACCAATTGAGGATCCTGGGTGAAAGTTTAGGTGCAGCTGGTTGAGCGAGAGTTGTATGGGTGTTGCTACTGCCCCCAGATTCTGCGTACTATGAACTTTCTACTACAAGCTGCAAGTTCACCCAAGAAAAAGTTCAGAGTCCCGCCTAAAATTTCTTATCGTCGGCTATCGATAATCGGATCCATCAGATAAGACTTATAAGCTGTCACAAGTACAACCCGCCAGGACGTGATGAACAGAACACTGGAATTGACCCTCTACATGCAGCACTCTAAGTTCAAAGGTGTTCCTACTACTGAATGAGGGTATCTACCCACAAAGTTTTGCTGAAATTATTGCAACATATCAGTCAGATTCAGCGACGTTTTCTTCACAACGGAGTCCCAAGCTGCCAGGGACCTGTAAGTTCAGATAAGGCCCGCTAAAAAGTTGGGTGGGCCTTTTCCTGAACGCGAGCGAACATCAAAGTTTGGCTTCCTCTGAATCACATCGAAACCTGCTCAGATTATAAAAGCTGCAGCTCGCCCTCCTGCTGTAGAAGTCACCAACTTCCACCGAAACACCATCGATCAATTTAACGAGCCAGACTTTCGATCGTAAAGAAACTCGACCGTCGCAGCTTCCACAACATGTCTTCGGTGACGGGCAAGCGGCGCAAGCTGTCGCACGATGCGAAGGCCCCTCGCGCCAAGGCAGCCATCAAAAGCGAGAAGAAGAAGCCTGCTGTAAAACCCGTCAAGGATGACGAGAGCGAAGCAAGCGAAGAGGAGTCCCCTCTAGACTCCGGCACCCTCCTCGACGAGGACGAGGTGAATGATGAGGCCGAAGCCGAGAAATCTGGTGCGAATAGCAACGAATCCGAAGCCAGTGATGATGATGATGATGCCGAGGAAGACGAGGACGTAGCAGACAAGTCGTTCAAAGAGCTAGGAATTGTCGACTCGCTTTGTGAAGCTTGTGAGAAGCTGGGTTACACAAATCCCACACCGATTCAGCAGAAGTCCATCCCTATTGCTCTCCAGAATCGCGACGTCATTGGCCTGGCCGAGACAGGAAGTGGTAAAACGGCTGCATTTGCCTTGCCCATCTTACAGTCGCTGCTCGATAAGCCGCAGCCTCTGTTTGGCTTGGTCATCGCCCCTACCCGTGAGCTTGCAGCCCAGATTGGCGCAAGTTTTGAAGCCCTTGGCTCCTTGATCTCCTTGCGATGCGCTGTCATTGTCGGTGGTCTTGATATGGTGCCCCAAAGCATTGCGCTTTCTCGCAAGCCACACATCATTGTCGCTACCCCTGGTCGTCTTCTTGATCATCTCGAGAAGACCAAGGGCTTTAGTTTGAGAGCCTTGAAGTACTTGGTCATGGACGAAGCAGATCGTCTTCTGGATATGGACTTCGGTCCGATTATTGAGAAGATCCTCAAGTTCGTACCCAGGGAGCGACGCACTTTCCTTTTCTCTGCCACCATGTCGTCTAAAGTCGAGTCCCTTCAGAGAGCCAGTCTGCGGGACCCTGTAAGGGTCAGTGTCACAAGTAGCAAGTATCAAACTGTCTCCACCTTGAAGACTCATTATATGTTTATGCCTCATAAGTTCAAGTAAGTTCACCCGTCAACACTATCTTATATTCATACGGAAAAGGAGCATTTCTATGTTGGTGTATGCTTGCATGTCTGTGAAGCTAACCTGGGTTGAATAGGGATACATATCTGATCTTCCTCGCCCATGAGTTCAACGGCAAATCCGGCATCATTTTCACTCGAACTGTCAATGAATGCCAACGTCTTTCTATCCTGCTACGAAACCTGGGCTTCGGTGCTATTCCTCTGCACGGTCAGCTGGGCCAAACCGCTCGTCTTGGAGCCCTGAACAAGTTCAAGGCCAAGGCACGGGATATTCTGGTAGCAACCGATGTTGCTGCCCGTGGTCTTGATATCCCGAGTGTCGACGTCGTCATAAACTATGATCTCCCGTCGGATTCCAAATCATACGTCCACAGAGTAGGACGTACGGCTAGAGCTGGACGATCAGGTCATGCTATCTCCTTCGTCACACAGTACGACCTTGAAATTTGGTTGCGCATTGAGGCTGCCCTGGGTCAGAAGTACGAAGAGTATGACTCGAATAAGGAGGAGGTCATGCTGTTCAAACCTCGCGTTGACGAGGCAGCTCGTGAAGCACGGACGGAGATGAAGGATATTCACGAAAGCCGCGACAAGAAAGGCCGAGGCCTCAAAGGCGGCCGCTTCAAGAAGGGCAGTTCCGGCAAACGAAGACGGGACGACATGGATGCCGAGGAGGGTTGATTTGTTAGTAGGCCCCTTGGGGCAGAGCTGGAATGAATGGGTGGGGTTACTGCACTTCGTGTTGGACCTGCTGCCATTCTTGTTAATTTCACGGATGGTAAAAGGCGTTCTTGGCAGCGTTGGCATTGCCTGGTCGCGTATGGGAACAGGCGTCGATATCCAGTCTCCCAGCGAACTCATTTAGCTTGCTGCTTTTGTTCGAGATTGAAACAGATGCGGATTCGACGTCCTATAGAGCAGAATAGTCGAGTCATTTGTGAAAACATTCAGGGGCTAAATGTTGACTACCTGCTTAACTTCCGATCCATCACCGTGAGTGCTTCATCTCAGCAGTGTCGATAGCACGTGCCAGGAGGTTGATGCCCTTCCTTATATTGCCTCTTACGGTGTGCAGATGCGACGATTTATACGAAGTAGAGAGTAATGCTGGAAGGTTAGTACTTGTCAATCTAGGGCAATTGGAAATAAGGCTGTCTTTTTCAAGTTGGTCGAAGCGATCGTTTATTGCCCAGTACCTCCAGATATTCGGCTGTGATGAGGCGACCGGTCTTATGGAAGTCTGCTCAGGGTTCTAGGAATGAACAATCATGGACGAATTGAGATTGAGACATCCTTAGATTGCCCATCGACATTTGGTGAATAAATTATCATCATCCAGCCAGGGACGGCTGTGGCTGGAATGGGGGCGTCGAAGGGATGTCTTAACTTACACATTTCGAAGCACTCAAAACATCATGCCCAAATCCCGAAGATCTGCGTTCCTATCGTTCTCATTATGCCTTGCTGCATCGAGGTCGCCCACAAGGCACACAAGGCATCACCATCAAGATGTGGTTTCTCGACATATACTGGGCATCGCTCCTGATCCTGGTGCCATGCGTTACCTTGGTGTTGGGTCGCAACATCGTCCTTCGCACGTTCGGACGCTTCTCAATATACACCGCATCTGCGACCGCGAACTCGAAGAAGAGCATTGAAGAGGAAGATGAGGAGGTCAACCGCCAGTATGCGGAAGACGCGAACAAGTTTCGATGGTTGTTCTTGCGGGTCTATCTGCTTGTCATGGGATCGGAATGGCTTCAGGTAAGAACGAACCTCTGACCGAGCGTGCTATTTCAAATCATGAGGCTGATCCATAATCCACATGGTCCTTAGGGCCCTTATATGTATACCCTGTTGAAAGATGAGAAGAACTATTCCGACAGGACAGTGGCGTTGCTGTACATGGCCGCCTACATATCGGCAGCCGTATCGGCCCCGCTGACAGGGTACCTTGCCGACAGGATCGGTAGGCGGACCGCTTGCCTGGCTTACTGTGCAATCCATTCGCTGGCCTCGTTGTCGGTCCTTTCCAGCATGCTCGAGGTCATTGTAGTGGGAAGGGTCCTTGCGGGTGTCGGTACCACGTTGCTTTGGTCCGTGTTCGAGAGCTGGATGGTTGCCGAATACAACGCGCGAGGCCTTGGACAGGGGCAGTGCAACAGTCGGCTGCCGCTGAGCGCTATGTACGGCGTCATGACGACGTACAACTGTATCACAGCGATTTTGGCTGGCCTTGTGGCGCACTGCGTTGTGCTCGCGCTGGGATCCAAGATGCATCTGTTCATATTGGCTCTGGTGCGTACTCAAGCACATAATTACGTCTGGCCCTCGATCAGTTCCCATGACGGAAAGCGCTTGGGAGGATATGACTGACAAAAACTACTTACAGATCCTGGATTCTACAGCGGCCGTTATAATACTGCGGACTTGGACAGAGAACCGAGGAGAATCTCCAAGTAATCGATCGCAACAACAAATTGAGGACGAGGGTACAGAGCCCGTGGAGTCACTGGGCGGCAGGCTTCTTGATTCTCTAACAAACGTCCGAGTATGGGTACTCAGTTTAGTTTCTTGCTGCTTCGAAGGCACCATCTTTCTGTTCATGTACTACTGGCCCGGCGCACTACAAGACGCCCACGACCACAGCACAAACCCAGATGCAGCCCCTGGACACCAGTTGCCCTTTGGAGTCATCTTCGCCTCCTTTATGGCTATTATGGTTTTAGGAGCGCTCTTGTTCGACATCCTCATGGCCCGACAAGGGAGATCCTCGACGGACGGGAATGAAGCCGCGTTTCTTCTTCAGAAACACCTCCCGGTCGGCCTGCTGACGATCGCCCTTCTGCTCGGCGGACTGGGTTTCCTGGGCGCCGCTTTCTTGGGCCACCGAGAGGTCCCGTTGCTCTGTGCTTTTCTCTTGCTCGAGGCCTGCAACGGACTTTATGTACCCAGCATGGGTTACCAGCGTAGCCAGGTCGTAAGCGACGCGCGGAGGGCCAGCGTGTACGGGTTCATGAACATACCGCTGTTCGTTTTCGTGGCCCTGGCACTCATTACGACCAACGGAGGACAAGGTAAGTACCGCTTCTTACCTATTCTTGGGGGCGAGGGATGAATGAACTAACGCAAGTGAGGTGTGTAGTGGACGATCATAGGCATGTTGTGTTTATCGTATGCGCGGGGCTTCTCTTCGCGGCCGGGCTTGGGGCTTTTGTCGGGCTACGTGTGCGCGACTCTCCGGATGAGGAGTATGCGGAGATCAAGGAACAAGACACAGACGACCCTCAACCTGATACTCATTCAGTAGAAGAAGATGCATGACCACCTATTAGTTGATGAGAGCACTCATACAGCAGTGTTTGAGAATGTTTCCAGTCAGGGGCCTTGCAGTCTATGCTGCTGGCTTTGGAGATGTTCGGCATCGGATACAAGCGGTCCTAATGATATTGCTCCCATTCGAGTTGATTAACAAATGTTTGTGAGCGTCTAGCGCCCCCTTAGACTGAGCATGCAGTCACTGAGTCACCATCACTACCACCAAACTCAGTTCCCCGGGCCTCAACTGGTCTCAGATACATACGTGCTCGCAAACTACTTACCCGAGCGACACACCGTCCGCGGAATATGTGTGTTGATGTTCTGGCGAGCTGGGGGCGCCGGTCTTACGCTACTCATTGCCTTGTTACAATCATATACCTAGATAGAGATATACATATATAACACAGTAGTAAGCAATTTGAGTTCAAGCCGATAGCATCGGATTGGGTGTGACAGCGATACTACTCTCTGGGGGATACACTAGCTGGGGAACCATTTGACGCCATCGCGGGAAAATCGGAGATAAGGCCAGATTAGGCCAAGCCGAGGGGAGAATCTCGGACGCCGGCCGTAAACGGGCATCTAGTACCTGCTTGCATGCACGCTTCGAGGACGGCCCAGACTCGTCGAGCCGCCGTGCCAGCTTGGGGCTACGGTATGTGGGCGAGTGGGGGAGACAGAAGAAGGTAATGAGGGAGGCACTACCAGACTGTAGATTCGGCTTTTCCCTCTGCCAGGGACGCTGTTTGGTGATTAGTTACTGTAGCCGTGTCTCACGTGCTGACCAGCCGGATTAGGCAGGTCATATTCGAGTACTCTTAGTGGCCCGAACCCGCGGGAGGGCGATTTTTGGCCTTTGATATCGCTTGCCAGAAAACTGCCACAATTCGCCAATGGAAAACCAGAGCTTCGTCTTGACCAGGGGTAGGGGTGCACGCATTGGAAAGCCCATCAGCCATCTGATCCAATACGATGGAAACCCCCCATATCGTCCTCGCCTCAAACCACTGTCAGCTGAAGTCTGTCCATTGTAACGTGCCAGCCGTTGGGGTCGGCTAGGGTTTCAATGACGGAGATTTTGTGTTTGCTTGCTCGGACTAGGGCATGCGGATTTCGTCTCGGGATAAAAATGACGACAATCAAATTCCTACGATGCATATGTGGCAATCCTTCTTGACAAGGGGAAGCCAATTCAGGTCAATCGTGCATAAACAGCAAGACATATCTATCCGCTTAGGAAGGGGATATTGCATAGATACAGAGGTTACAGCATATGTCGATCGGAACCGCCGTTTGGACCGCTGACATTCCAAGCCCCGTTACATCTGCCGGATCAGGGATTCTTTGGCCAATCGTCACAAATGGAGATATCAGGACACGCAGGCAGGGCCCGTCAGCGCGACTCAGCTTGAATTTCCTGTTGGGCCTGTCATCCTTCCTTATCTATTGATGTGATTTCCTGCATTCCTGCACTCTTTCTAAAGATTGTTTAGGTCCCTAGATAAGAGAGGTATAAGCAACGCAAAGACCGGATGCTGGCAAAGGATGTGTTCGTAGGCCCCTCGTGCCTCCTTCCTGGATATGGAGCGTTTCCCCACAAGAAAAATAAGTTTTTTCCCTCTCGCGTGCTTGGCATTACCCAGAGACACGACGTTTCCCCATCAAACTCATGTTCAATCGGCCCATGAGAGGGACAGGAAGAGGGGGGAAATAATGCCTTCGAATCTCTTCTCAGGACGGGCTGTAGATATTGCATTCAATTGAAACCCGATGACCAGGAACTTATCTTCCTAGTCTAGTAGGTCGCATGCGAGTTTGATTGATAGAGCCCACTACCAAAACCCTGGAGAATCTGGGGTAGCTGGGCGCGCATCAATCGCAGGTGGTAATCTGATAACTTTACGCCTCTTGACACATGCGCCCGCCGGCGGCATTCGTCGGGCGGTCAGCAAAAGCTGGCTTTGCCACCATGATAAGGGTATGACGCTACTGGGACAGGGGACCGGCTTGGCTACTGGGTTGGCCTAGGCAGGGGACTGGCAAGACTTGACCAGGGGACTAGGTAAAAGCTACAGGCCCTATTTCCCTTATCAGCGCCGAGCAAGGGACACAACCAGACGGAACGACAGAAGCCAAGGATGCCGGATTGGTTCAATGGCTTGGGGCTTGAGGCATGGCCGCCATTGGATACTTGCGCCAGTTCCTTTTCCAGAGATCTTAAGCATAAGATACAGTTTGATTGGAAGGACAGGGAACTGGTGGCTGAGTTGAGGGAATCCGACATCCCTGGCTCTTGCGTTTCTTATACTTGTACGGGAGCTAATAAAGTTGCGCAGCAAGCAAATGTTAGCAGCAGCAACAGCCGACGAGTAGCAAGCAGCAAGCAGAGACGGCTACCAGCCTCTTTGACAGGCAAACCTTCTCGATGGCAACCCGTTCGTGTTCAAGGTTCGCAGCTTGCAGCAATCTGATTCATATAGCGACGGGGATTTTTCTTCGTCCCCTTGTTAGCCAAACATCTGCATCTCTCTCGATGTACGGAGTAAGCGGGAGCCCTCTTTTGTCAGTGCAAGCAGGTTACCCGTGTGACGGTTTAAGATTCTGAGGGATAGCAAAGGCAATCGCCGTCTCGCTCTTCTCCCAAACCGTCACCGAAGCGGCCAACCAATCCCAGCCCCCCAGACTCTCGCTATCATTGGAAGTTCTCCATGGATGAGAGATGATGATCCCAGTCCATCTTCAGCTCGCACGGCAGCCGAGTGACATGCCTCCCTCCACACCTCCCCGGCTGGTTACCTTGCTTCAGAGATAGGACAACCTTCCGCTTCTAGAATGACTCCATTCTCTAGGGCAAACCGGCAGCAATCTAGCCCACGCGATCAGCAACTCGGCCCAGTACGACGCCGGCAGCCAATGGAAAAGCTTTGCTTGTCTTTTTCAAGTGGGTAAGCGTTAGATGTGGGCGACACTTGCAGAGGTCCCAGTAGGTCCCCTTCTGCTCCAGCACCAGTGTGCATCCTATTAAACCGATGGCATACCCGCACACACACGCGCAACCTTTTTCCCAGTATGCATGCAGGTCAGATAGATCAGCAGCTTCGACTCCCTCCCCCAGTTGCGACTCTTTGCGCGTGAGTAAGGTGATCCGACGACGACGGTTTCCCTCTCTCTCTGTTAGGTCAACCCTTTCCGCGCTTCTTTCTCCGGCTACGGCATCGCCACCCACACTCAGCAACTCTCGTCTGTGTTGCTGTCTGTCTGTTACGAGTCGGTAACATAAGCCACAGCCGCGCAACCACAACAAGACCCGTTCTTGTTCCCTGGAGTGAAAATGAACAACGCCAAGGAAGTTTTTGGGCGCGAGGGCCACAATGCCTCTCTCCAACACGGTGTTGACCCCAACCCCGACCCGGCCCTAGACTACGCCCATGAGCACCGCCATGAGCACATCAACCATGGAGGGGCTGCTGCTGCCCACAAGGACCGTTTGGGCCAGCACGACGAGGTTGTATACTCGGCAGGTACCACGGATAAGAGCCGCGATATGATGGACAGCCCGTCCCAGGACTACACCACGCACAAGATGCGCGACACCTCGGCCGAGAAGTCGGTCGATGAGGAGAGCGGTAGAGTGGGGGCTGTGGATGAGACCGAAGAGGCTACAGGCCGGAAATGGACTTGGAAGAGATTCTACCGGAGGTTTCGCCTGCCCGTCCACATCTTCATCTGGCTTTTCTTCACTGAGTACGTATCCAAACTGTGATATCATTCTATCTGGGGCATTCAAAGTAACCCAGACTCTAGATGGTGGATTGTTGGTTTGGTGTTTCACCGCAACGATGGCCTTGGCTGGCTTATACCGTTCTTGCTGTACCTTTGCATCAGTCTGCGCATACTTACGCTATGGGTGCCCGCCTCTTTGTTCATGAAGCCTGTTCGTTTTGTTTGGAACAACACATCAGTCAGGATCTACAACATGATACCTAGTAAGCTGCACCAGCCCCTTGCCGCTGCCGGCACCGTGGCCGTCTTCCTCGTTGGATCCTTCGTCCCCGAGGAGACTGGCGAGAACACGCGCGCCAACCGCGCCGTCTCTCTTGCTGGCCTCGTCGTCATGGTCCTTGTCATGTATGCCACCTCTCGCAAGCGCTCCAAGATTCCCTGGCACACGGTCATCGGAGGCATGCTGTCGCAGTTCGTCATTGCCATATTCGTGCTGCGAACCAAGACCGGATACGACATCTTCAACTTCATCTCGTTCCTCGCCAGAACACTGCTGGGTTTTGCAGGCCAGGGTTTGGCATTCCTGACCAACGACGAGATTCCGAAGCTCACTTGGTTCCTCATTACCGTCATTCCGGCCATCATCTTCTTCGTCTCTCTGGTTTCTCTGCTGTTTCACACGGGTCTGCTCCAATGGTTCATTGGCAAATTTGCTGTGTTCTTCTTCTGGAGTCTCCGCGTCTCAGGAGCCGAGGCGGTGGTCGCTGCTGCCACCCCCTTCATTGGCCAAGGTGAATCGGCCATGTTGATTCGTCCCTTCGTTCCTCACCTCACCCTCGCCGAGCTTCATCAAGTCATGACTTGCGGTTTCGCCACCATCGCCGGTTCCGTATTGATCGCTTATATCAACATGGGTTTGAACCCCCAGGTCCTGGTATCTTCCTGCATCATGTCGATTCCCGCCTCGCTGGCCATCTCCAAGATGCGATACCCCGAAACCGAGGAGACCTTGACTTCAGGCCGCGCCGTCGTCCCCGAAGAGGACGAAGAGCACAAGGCTGCTAACGCCCTCCACGCTTTCGCTAACGGTGCCTGGCTCGGTCTCAAGATTGCAGGCATGATCACGTCTGTACTCCTCTGCATCATTGCCTTTGTCGGCTTGATCAACGCTCTCTTGACTTGGTGGGGCAAGTACTGGAACATCAACAACCCGGATCTGACTCTCCAGCTCATCTTGGGTTACCTTCTGTTCCCCGTTACAAAGCTTCTTGGAGTCGAAAACAAGGACTTGCGCACGGTTGGTGAGATCATTGGAGTCAAGATCATCACCAACGAGTTCGTCGCTTTCGACACCCTTACCAAGACCACCACTCTGAGCGAGCGCTCTCGCGTCATCGCCACCTATGCTTGCTGCGTAAGTTAATCTGCCCTGAGCCTCTGTGCTTCTCACACGTGTGAAAACCAAACTAACCAAGTGACAATAGGGTTTCGGTAACATTGGTTCTCTTGGCAACCAGATTGGAGTGCTGTCCCAGATTGCCCCTGGCCGATCCGGCGATGTTTCCCGAGTGGCTGTGTCTGCTCTGATCTCTGGCATCATTGCCACCTTGACTTCCGCCTCCATTGCCGGTATGCTGTACACGCAGCAAGTAGCGAACAGCACCTAAGCCGATATTGGAGTAGGGAGTAGGACCACGGACAGGAACATCTCAGGATATTTGATATCGCCGAGTAATGTCTGATTATCTACTGGATATACCATACCCGCTACAGTATAGAGTTGGGTCGGATTTATGAAGAATATGAATGAAATATACCATGCTAGTAATGCTTGCCTGTCTATCTGCAAATATAGTGATCGTGTGCTTATGTTTTGCGACAGCAACATGAAGGGTGAGCTAATTTGGATTCCTCAACTCAAGCACCATTCTATATCCGTATTGGCCAAACTAAGCATACCCATAGATCCGGCTTTGACGTCGCGTAAGTACAGCCACATGGTAAATCTGTGCTTGTATATGAAGGATTCATGTATCCTTCTTCTTTCAATTATGTGCAGCCAAATATTGTTACATGATTATGCTTATTAAACGCAATGCAGGTGTCAGCCTGATCAATCCATCCAATTTTACGAGTTGATCAATGTGTATGTGCAAGATTACCGAGTGACCCCTTTACTCCGCCACCAAGTCGGCCCCCTATCAGTGCTCCCCTCGATGGAGTTGGGACCAGGAAATAACCGACTTATCTCGTGGCTGTCGCACGCTACTGTTGGTAACCCGACAGCTCCAAGGTGTGCTTGGTCAACTGTTCCAGCTCCCGCGTCGACACGAAGCGGGGACTTTGGACGAACATTGGGGGCTTCATCGCTGCTGCATCGTTTTTGTTCTTGGTTTCAGTGGCGGCAGCGTTAGTGGAGGAACGGTCCTTGTCGTCGCTAGACCAGCCGGCGTGTTTCTCATAGTGACTCGCCAGGGCCATGACGTGAGGCATCAGCGCTGAAGATGAAGCAGTAGCCGAAGGAGATACTGGTGATGATGGGGAGGAGGAGGGCGTAATGATGGGCGATGATGTCGGCATGGCTCGCAGCATCATCCGCACCGCCAGGTCAAAGTCGCGCTGCCCGTGCTTCTTGATCGTGAGGTTCCGGTACAGCGCCTGGGCTTCCTGATCGATGTGGATGATGGGGCCCCGGACGTGGGCGCGGTGCACGATGCCCGTTTCGAGCAGGGGCTGCAGGGCTTCCTCGAAGAGGTTCTGGATGGCGACGCTGCCGTTTCGGGCGCCGCTGTTGTTGCCGATGACGGTGTCGTCATTGTTGGGATCCATGCCATCATCGGCTGTCGGAGTGGTGGTGGTGGTTATCACCACCCACGGTAGGGGGTCTTGCAACATCTTCCGATCGTTGAGTTCGCGGCGGGCTCGAGCTTTTACGCCAGACGCGTCCTTCGTGGTGTTTCTACTCGGCGCCGATGCCGCGACAGCAGGAGAAGTAGTCGTGCCGCTTGTGGTGACCTCGCTCATCGAGGAGAACGAATATGGCTGGAAGACGGAGGCAGGTATGTTGTGGACAGGCGACATGAACGAAAGGGCTCCCAGCAGGCGCCATGTGGCCTCCTCGGTTTGGGGCCTCTGCTTGGCGAACTCGCCGAGGTCTTCGAGGCGGTCGGACGCCGTGATGCCTTCCATTTCTCTGTCCGCCCTTATGTATTTTTCCGGTAGAAAGGGTACCAAATGGAAGGAGGGCAAGGAACTTCGTTTCTGTTATAGAAAGTAAGTGAGTATGTTGGCATGAGATGAATCCTTGCTGTTGATTGCTATTACCCTTTTCCCATTTCCACTTCCTATGCATAGCAAGCAGACGCTATTTGTAGAATGGCAACAGCCGTTTTCTTTGTCATGGTTCACAAGAATGCTCACCCAACAGTGTATCAATGGGAGCCACGGTCACTTGTCCCAGTCGTCTTTGTGCTGTTTGCAATGACGCCCGTCGCTTGTGAGCTGGAAACAATGGGACCAAACCGACTCAATTGCCAGCAGCAGCACACCAGATACTTCGAGACTGCTATTACTTAGTGATGGTTTTCAGGATTAAATCAATTAAGACACTCGCTTTATTCTTCCTATTGTACCAAATGCGCCCAGCGAGTCGAGCCACCCATGACTGCTCACGACTGCTAGGTAGGGGGTATCATGTTTATACAAGATGACTAAAAGATCTTTACCGTCAACGCCGTCCAATGCAAGGCTCGGACAAGTCTGCTTCAGCTTGATCACGAGGTCATACGTATGCTCTCTAGTAGTACTCTTCTTCGTCATCGTCGTACTGGGCGTAGTCCACCTCGTCCTCGTAAGGCTGTTCTTCTTCGTAATCCTCTTCCTCCTCCACCGCCTCCTCTTCCCCGGCCGCATTAGACGGCTGGGTATTGGCTTCTGTTGGCATATCTCCGGCCTCGCTCTCCGGCACCTCGCTTTCGTCGCGGCTCTCTCGTGAGCTGTCTGCGACACTGCCTGGGCCCTTTCTTTGGCTGAAGAGGTTGTTGATGGCGTCGAGATTGATTCTCGAACTCAACGTGTGCTTCTTCATAGCAGCCATGGCTGCCTCACCAGGCGTGCTAGCTGGTGTAAGCTGACCCTCGCCGATCCTGGGCTTCTTAACTCGGTTACGCCGCTTCTTTTGCGGGCCCAATTCTTCCATCGCTTTTCGGTACTGCTTCTCTTGCTGCTTGCGAAGCCAATCCTTGTTGGCATTCATCCAGATCTTCTCCTTCATGGCGATTTCATCCGAGTTAAGAAGACAATTCTCCACCTCAGGATCGTCAGCAAACTCATTGGGGTCGATCTCCTCGTTCATGGAGAGCTGTCGCTCCTGCTGTTGGCCGCGCTCCCAGGCTGCCTTGATACGAGCGACCAAAGCAGCGTTGGCCAGCGCGCGGCGATGTTCATCGCTGTGAGGGTCCGCGATAACTTCTGCGATCTGTTTTTCCATGAGGTCCTCGTCATGCTCCCACTCTTCGTCAAAGTTAAGAAGTGGCTCGGGATTACGATCGTACCGCCCACGGCCTTTCCTACGCTTCGCGGGCGGTTCTTCCTCCATTTCTTCCTCCCCCTCTTCTTGTTGCTGTCCATCATCATAAGTCTCTGCGAGATGATCGACGGCTTCATCACCTGTGGGATCATCGGCATCAAGCCCCTCTGCCACCTCCTTTTCGGGAGCGGCAGCGACCTTGGGGGCAGGAGCAGGTACCTTGTCAGGATCGAAGGCGTCAATCATGGTCGTGCCCGTCTTTGGGTCAATCGATCTGGGCAGATACTCCGAGACAGGAACCTTCACCCTGGAGAAATCGGGAGGAGGTGGCGGGGGCATCAACTGGCTCGGGGTGGGAGTCGTTTGCGGACCTGGCGTCGTGTTTTGGGTCAAGGCTGGATCCACCAGACTCATAGACGCGTCTGCCGATTGGTTTTGGACTTCATCTTCGTCGAAATCTACAACACGCTTCCTCTTGCGGCCGGATTCGACCCGCTCCTTCTCTAACTTGTCTTTCCAGTCTTCTTGGGCTTTGTAGAATGATGGTGGATCATGGCGTGACTCGAGAAGCTCCTGCTTCAAGAAGTCCTCAATCGTCATGTCCGAGGTGTCAAGGACTCTGAATTCGTCCAGGCGCTGCTCAATGGTATGCATGGTCACCTTGACAATATAGACGATCTCTCTCACAGTGCGACGGAAACCCCATATTTGAGAAGCCATGGCAATGCATGCTCCGCAGATACCTGAAGGCCGTCGGCCCATGACCATCCAATCGAGTCCCATTCGCTGACATAGCTTCGTTGCAGTTTCGGCTACGTCTTTGGTAAGGTCGCCAAAGTCGAGGCGGTCACAGAATCTGTAAATCAGATCTTCGGGTACAACCGAATTTATCTTGTTGTGGCTGAAGTCGTAGATGTTATTGAGGTCCTTGAAGACGTGACCGAGCTCATACACATTGATCTTGACCAACTCGGCAAAGTCTATAAGCATGACGCGACAGCGTTCTTGCTTTCGGCAGGCAGCATAGAGGCAAACGGGAACGACTTTGACCATGCCACGTCCCTGAATCCAGTTCATGGTGACACACAGCTTGAAGACTTGGAGGCCTTCATTCATAATACTCTCGCTAATCCGGAGCTGATGAGAGTACTGAGTCATCATCGTCTTGGCTTCTCGCACCACTTTCTCTCTGTTGTCGGTCAGATTGCCTCCGATACGGCGCATGCCTGGACCCATGGGCCGAGAGGCGCCTTGGTCTGCTCCGATGAAGCTACCTTGGACCATGGCAGCACCAGTGGAAGTCTCTCCAAACTGGACTTCGGAGACGATATTCGAGGTATCAATTTCACGACCACAGGCTGAACAGTATCCATCTTGGACAGGGGCAGAAGGATCAGGACACTGCTTGTTAGGACAACTCCGCGTCGAAGATGCGGTCACATTGTTGCTGACCGAGGCCTCGGGGACAGGGGTCAAACTTGTGGGCGTGAAACCAGTATGACTCCCGAGTCGGCCTATGTTTTCGCGCAAGCGTTCAGAGTGCTGAGAGCCACGGGGCTTTATGGCTGTACCCTTCTTAGCGCCCGTCTTGTTGGGCCTGAAGAAGGACGACATGACGAGCAGGATTGATGTGCCGAAGAAGATGAGAGACTATAACAGATACTGTTGGTCGCATGCAGGCAGTCATGCGGTATCTACGGATACAGAGTTGAACATTGATGGTGGCAGACAGCTGAGAGTCCAGTTGTCCAATAGTCGGGTTGAATAAAGACTTGTGAGAGATATCGCCGGGTGAGGCTGATTGTTGGTGGTGCAGTTGAGTCACTGCAGTTCAAACCTTATTGGGTTAATTTTGTGGAAGCAAGCCTCAAAGGCCGCCAGCGACGAAGAGAGGGATCGTAGAGGCTGGCTGGTAAGACGTGTAGACGTCGGTCGCTCTCTCAAAACGCGTGTAAGTGGTTCGCGATGGTTTGATGGAACTCCTTTCCTTGTCTTTGGTGGAGTTGGTGAGAGATGCTGGTGAAAAACGAAACTGGAGGGGCAGTTGCAAGTTTTCTGCGCGTGCCAGAAAAGGTCGGTCGGATGGTTGAGTGGGGAGGATGGTGGGAAGTGAAAGTTTGGTTTGGTTTTTGGGGGGCGTTCGGAGAAACCCTGCTGCAATTCAAGTGACTGCCAGTTCGAGTACGCCCGTGGACAAGAATTTTGGGAATATTCTTTTATTCCCTCTGTTCTTATCAACCCAGTCTCTTCCTGTTGGTTATTGTACAGGCTATCAGGTCAGAAAGTTGCTGGATTATTCTATTGCAGTTTTAACTGCACAACAATCCTGGCACCCGCCAAGCTCCATCTCAATCAGGCGCATTGCCAATTGCACAGTGTACCTAAACTCAGTTGAATCTGGATAAGCTGCTTGCTCAGACGTCTGGGCCCCGCTACAAGACTTCTCTATTGTTAGTTGCAAATAGGTAACTGGTACATAGTCCAAAGAAAACCGCCCGATTACCTTGCAACAGCGTCATAGTGTCCTATTTTGTTTGATCTTGAGGTCGGCGCGATTGTTTGTACCCAACCGCCCATCACCTTTAACTACTCAATTCAGACCGACAACCTCTTTGATGATGGACGGTCTAGATGATTTCGAGAAGCAATTAGCAGCTGAGAAAGCTGAACGGGAACAAGAGAAGGACCGCAAGCATCACAAGCATCGTCATCACCACCGTCGCGAACGCGAAGACGACGGAGAAGAAGGCCACAGGCACAAACGATCGCGACGCTCCCCGGACGACAACCGAGATGAGCGAAGAGAGCACAGGAAACGCGAGCACCGCGATCACCACGAGCACCGCGAACATCGCGAACACCGCCATGGTCGCTCCCATCGGCATCGCAGCGACGCCGGCGAGCTTGAGAATGAAACACATTTGAAGACATCAGACCCCAAGGGTGATCTTACTCTCCCAGACGAAGAGGTCCCCTCGGCGACCAAGAAGCTAGTCCGGGACGATTGGATGTCGGCGCCTTCAGCTCTGGGCGTCGATTATACACAGAAAGGCGCCAAACGCGAGAAGACGCCGCCGCCCAAACAAGAACCGAAACGCGCTGTTCATGCCCGTGAAGTCAATGCGGCGGAGCTGAACCAACTAAATGAGGGCAAATCTTGGAGCGAAATGGAGCTACCGGCACAGCACGAAGTCGAATACACATTTGGCGACGCTGGGTCACAGTGGAGGATGACGAAGCTCAAGGCTGTCTATAGCTTGGCAGAGCAGAGCGGCCGCCCGTTAGATGAGGTGGCGATCGAGAGGTTCGGAGGTCTCCGCGAATTCGACGATGCTCGCGAGGAGAGAACTGAGCTAGATAGGAGAAATACCTATGGCAAAGGCTACGTAGGCAAGGAGAAGCCGAGCGGCGAGCTGTTCCAGGAAAGGAAGCTCGAGGCGGGCATTCACCGAGAAGCCCAGCACTCGGCTGATCCTCAAGAGTCTGCCGATAGCATCGCTCATGCTGTTGCTATGGCGAATGAGTCCGATGACGAGCCCGCTCCCACTACTAGGATCGACCAGACGATGCTGAACAAAATGCGAGCGCAAATGATGAAGGCAAAGTTACGAAAGGCCCCTGACGCGGCCAAGCTCGAAGGCGAATATAACCAAGCTGCGGCCGCTTACGTCAAGCAAGGCCCAGCGCCGGTCGTGTTGAACGCAATGGATAACCGGTTGCTCGCTGGAACGCGTGCTGAAGCAAAGGCCATCGACACAAAACGCGGAAGAGAGCGTGGCTTAGTTGAGGAAAACACCGAAATGACAATTGACGATATGGTACGGGAAGAGCGTCGAACCCGCGGCCAGACAGGCGGCGAGGGTCTCCGACTGGCCGAGCGCATTGCGAAGGATGGCAAATTCGACAACGACCTAGATTACATGGACGAAAACGCCGAGAAGCTCGCCAAGCGCGTCCAGAAGTCCGAGATCAATCTCAAAAACTCGGCCATTGGCGATTTCCAGAAGATCAACAAGATCCTCGATCGCTGCCAGCTCTGCCACCACGAGGACCGCGACCTGCCGCCGGTCGCCCCTATCGTGTCCCTAGCCACGCGGGTCTACCTTACCCTGCCGACAGAACCGGAGCTGGCCGAGGGCGGCGCCGTCATTGTACCCGTTCAGCACCGCACCAACCTGCTAGAGTGCGATGACGACGAGTGGGAGGAGATCCGCAACTTTATGAAGTGCCTCACGCGCATGTACCACGAGCAAGGGCGCGAGGTAGTCTTCTACGAGAACGCCGCGACGCCGCATAAGCACATGCACGCGGCCATGCAGGTGGTGCCCATCCCCTACGAACAGGGCGACACCGCCCCGGCCTTCTTCAAGGAGGCCATGCTTACGGCCGACGAGGAGTGGTCGCAGCATAAGAAGATCATCGACACGGGCAAGGCCGCCCGGGACGGGCTCGGCAAGTTGGCGTTCCGTCGCTCCATTGCCAAGGAGGCCCCCTATTTCCATGTCTGGTTCTCTCTTGACGGCGGCCTGGGTCACGTGGTTGAGGACGCCAACCGCTGGCCTCGCGGCGACTTGTTCGCTCGCGAGATCATCGGCGGCATGCTTGATGTGATGCCTGACGTCATCAAGAAGCAGGGCCGCTGGCACAAGGGGGATCCGAGGGCCGATGTGTTCAAGAAGCGATGGCGCAAGTTTGACTGGACCCGAGTGCTTGCTGATGATGCTACTGCCTAAGTAGCTCACGTGTATACTTACAAAAACTATAATACCCCTAGTAGGCATGTAACTGTCATAAGAGCCTGTAAATTGAATATGATGCGATCCTTCTGCACCATGACCGTCTTCAGCGTGCGATTGGGGGCCATGTCTCGTCGTTAGCATGTAGATAGCATGCAAGGGCTTGTTACAGATCACGTGGAAATGCTCAAATCAGTAGGGGTATCTTGAGTAAATTGTGACTTTCTTGTTTTTACAGATTGCACTTTTCTGGCTCCAGCCTTTCCCCGGCCTATTCGCATCGCATCCCTGTCTCATTCCCTCTGTAGGACAACCAGCAAGCCCATAATACCCAGCATGACAGTCTTGAGCCAGGGGTGCTCGCTGAGCATGATGGTGACGTAGCCGACGAAGGGGATGTAGGCGAAGACGCTGCCGATGATGTCCTTGCGCTCGAGGTAGTCCTGCCCGCGCGCGTAGAGCTCCGTGTCGTCGGCGGCGTTGTTGTCGCCCTTGGTGAGCAGCTTGGCGTGCTCGCCCTCGCCGAACTTGCGCACGACCCGGTGCACGATGGGGATGTCCTTGTCTTTCACGTTGTACACGACCACCTCGCCCACGTCCGTCTCCGCCATCACGTTCCGGTTCCAGAGGAAGAGCAGGTCGCCCCGCTGGAAGGCCGGCTCCATCGAGCCCGACAGCACGACGACGATCGGCGAGGGGGAGTCGGAGATTACGGAGAGGCCTTTCCACATCTGTTTGGGGGAGAAGCACGAGTTATTAGCAGGGTTGTTTTTATTGCAATGCATGCCTGTCGGGAACACAGACTGGAATGCAAACGTGGCGGGCGCATGCGATTCTGGGGGAGCTTGCTTACCATGAAGGCCGTGGAGAGAATGAGACCAAAGTTCAGCACTTGGGCGGCCAATTGCCGCGGATTTTGCAGACCTCCCATCATCTTGGGCGTTTGTTTTCTTATCGGCTGCTCGTCTCCCGAGCAGAAGGAGTGTGGTCGGTCGTTGCTGGGGTTGCTTGGGAGAATAATGGTGGTTTGATTGAATACTGGAGCTCCCCGGCGTCAATTGCCCAGGTCTCGGAGGTGGTAATCTTATCGCGGGAGCTGTAGAAGTGAGGTGTCCTTAGCAGCAGTTGCTAGGCTGCTGGGCTGAGGGTCCCCTGAAAAAGGCTGGCAGCTGGCAAAGATTGGTTGGGCGGGCCGGGCGCTGACTTGAAGTGTAAGCAACGACAACTTCTTCTTAAGGTACTACGTAAAAGGTATAAATAAAGTCCCCCCTCCTAGGTACCTAAGTCGTAAAATATGGGCTTGGAGCAGCGGTACAGGTCGCAATACGCCTTTAAATAGGGATATACCTAAGCAGGTACCCTTTATATCATTATTCTGGATTGTACGGAGTAAGTAACCGGCGATAGCTAACTTCGCTACTTAACAGAGAGCACTAAACTTAGGAACCCATAAGACGTTGTACGCTTAAAAAGACGACACACAGCCATTAAATCAAGCAAGAAAAGAAACCGGCCCCTTTTCTTAATTGTTACAAACCTGGTCCCGACACTGATCTACCATCCCGTTCAGTTAATCTGTCACCTTTTCTGTGACTGAGACCTGCATATCGTCATTATTTGCATATGGTACTCAATTGAAAGGTTTAGGTTGAACGAGGAAGTAACAGAATCCGCTAATAAATGGGTGCTTTCATGGAATAGAGAATACCCTCCAACGGCTGCAGCACATGTTCCAATACTTCGCTGATACATGGGTTCGTCCCTAGATGTCGTCTGGTCAATCTTGATGGCATCAAGCAGAACATAATAGCTTCGGCAAGTTCTGTGCCATGCTCCCACTCGACATCCTTTTGCCATCGCATAGCTGCTGACTGGAACGTGTAGTCGTTGGGCTGCCCGTTCTGGAGGTAGTCTGGGAAGAACGGCTGGTCCTCAAGCTTCTGTTGAAACGCCAATTCAAGCAGTGTGATGCCCAGCCAGAGCAATGTGGATTCAGCCGCTCTTTCGGGGTCGACGGGACCCTCCTGTAGAGCGGCGTGGAAAGACTCGTAGAGCACGAGTGGCTCCGCTCGGGGCCCGTACCGAGAGGTCAAGAATACAAATTTATTCTGCAGTCCCCGGTTGTCGGCAAGGGGGATCCAGGGGGCTCTCCCAAGCACGAGCGCAGTGCGTCCCATCAAAAGGCCCAGTTCGATACGATCTCGGAAGTGTCTTGTGTCTTTCCACATGTTGTCGCAAGAAACCAACTTATCTTGGACAACGGCCTGATGAGACGGGCGAAGCTCCAGAGTAGTTTGTTCCTCTTCCAATTCAATATACTCGGGGCATATTGAGTCTGTCAGTGACTCGAAAAAGATACAGGCATTACGCATGGCAACGGGTGTCTCTGGGCTTGTTTTAGGAGGGCCAGATGGCCCTGGCCCTGGTCCTGGTAAGAATCGAACTTGCCTCCGGCTTGATCTGCATTTGGGGGATGTAAGCGCACCATAGCATGCATAACGACGTGTAGTACATCGACTCAACTGATGATTTACATACGTTTGGCTACGGCCAACTGATACCTTTTTCTGCAGTCTTTTCCGTGGTGATTTCCGTAATAATGTCTCCATCTTGGGGATTGTCATCGTTAGTGCCAGCCTGAGGCTGGCAAGAGCTGCTATTGCCACAGTCGGTTTTTCCTTTGTGAATCCAATGTTATTAGTGACCTCCTCTGGTTGGTTGAATTGCGTTTGAGTGTTGTATATATGTTCGATTGTGGTAGGGCCAGAGGTCTCTCTGTGGGTTTGTTCCATTCTTGACCAAGATGCTTCTACAATATCAACTCGTTTCATGGGGGTTTTCGAGCCAATTAACAAGCTCAGACTTGAGATAGGGTCCGAAATGGATATGTCCCAAGCTGCTCCAATGCCGCATCTGTGGTTCCGACCACACGAACATTCCAGCCAGGTCTTTCGGAGAGCCTTATGCAGATTCCAGGCCAACCTTTGGAGGTTCCGAAGCGACTCGACGTCTCTCGCAGTCGGTCGATTATCTCCAGTCAAAGCTCGGTAATCCGTGGTCGGTTCATTGGTAATATAGCTCTGTCTGGTGAGAAACTCCCAGAGTTCTTTGTTGGTCTTGGTAATGCTCTTGAGGAGTGGCTCTCTCTTTCTTGAAAAGCTCACAAGAAACCGGTATTGAGTCCTCTCTACCGTCTCTTCCTGTGAAATACATGTTTAGTTGCTTAAGAAATCACAATCAGGGCGGTGATGTGAGGCTTAGAACTAACTCTGATTGCTTGAGTCGGAAGCAGCTTGCGGAGACTGTCAACATCAAATCCAAGACTTTGGAGCTTCTGTTCTAGCCAATGGTAGTACTTCGCACCAAACCTATCTTTTAGCATATCGTTAAACTCTCGATCTTTCCACAACGGCGAATGGGGATCATCCATCAGGGTATGGATAAGACTGCCGTGATGTCGGCGGAAGGGCTCCAGAAGGTAGTCGAGAATCTGCGAGTAGAAAATTGACTGGCTCTGAAGATTGTCCAGAAACTCGTTGAATGAAGTCTTGAATTCCCACCAAAACCCAGCGCGCTCGCGAAGGGTTTTGAGCGCCTTCGCACCCTCAATCGCGAGCGGCAAGGCTCCGAGAACCAGCCCTGCGATTTCAAACCCGGACATTTGCGGCAAACTATAAGTTGATTTAGATAGATGCGAGAAGTCCAGGCACAGGATTGGGAGGAATCATCAAGCATCAAGCAGCCCACCTAAGATGGGCATGAAGCAACACAGCTCTGCATCAGCTGAACTGCTTGACCCCGCATCCTATGGCCAATTGCGTGAGGCCAAAGATGAAGGCAACTGCACACTTTCTTTCTGGTCAGGCGGTCATTGACCATTTGTTTTCAATCAATGAACATTTCCTTGAGAGAAAGTAACACTTCGTCGCCTGTTACATCAAAGACTATGGAGGAAGAACCATCCATCTCCTCACTTGCACGATGCTGTGACGTAGAATTACAGAGCCTTTCCAAAGCCTTGCAAGAAACCCAAGATGTCAGATTTGGCACCTTGGACGAGATCCTGACACGGTTTAGGATGTGGGCTAACAGCATAGGCGCCTTCCAAGCCTCGAGTTCGCTCACATCCCTGGATGCTCGTCTCAAGCATTCTGTGGCCATGAGCGAAGCTGTTAGAGACGCTCTTTCGGATCTCTCTGAGTCAGCCGTACAAGGTGTGTAGCCTTTGCTGTGATGGGGTAGAAATACTGAAAGGTTTTGTTCTAGCACGGTATATCACCCAAGGACGTCGTCGAGACTTGAGCAACGTCGCTACTGCAACGTCACCGATGATAGTGCGTGACTATCTCTTGCCGACTGATGACGATCCAGATTTTCCATCAGAAACAGTTGCGCTGGGCAAGACCGAACTCGAGGAGCTTCTCCGTGGTCTTCAACTTACAACCAAGGGACTCTTTCGATTATCTGTACTTATACGTCGGGAGAGGTTAAGAGACCGCATACCACCGTCTTTGAACCTAATTCCGGATGAACTAGACCTCGGAATCCGCCATGTTCGAGATTCATTCCCAAAGACGAAGGATCAAAGCCTTATGTGGCTGAGTCAACGTCTAGGCGAGGCCATCAGCCAGCGCAAGGCGATTATCCGTTCTCGACAAGAGGAAGGCCACCACCAGAAAGGCAAGGGTGTGGCTAGTGTATCAATGGCTGACAAAAGTGAGACGATCCCCACCATGCCAACCACTATTAGTGAGATGTCACTTGATCCGGAAGGAGCGGCATCTTTCATGTCATCGAGAAATCAATACAGCAGTGCAACCACGATCACGAGCATTTTTGAGAACGGAGAGAGCGATGAGCTGCGAGTTCCAAGACTGACGTCTCTGATGTTCAGAGGCGTGAAGTTGGAGTACAACATGCGTTTAACTTGCCCTTTCTGTTTGACGACTCGATCCTTCAGCTCAGATGGGCAGTGGCGGTAAGTACTTACACAACAACTATAAGTTTCTTAGCATCAAATTTCTAAACAATTGAACAGAAGCCATGTTTTTGCCGATCTCCAGCCTTACGTATGTAGTTTCGAACATTGCTCGGCAGATCTCTTCGCTACGCGTCATGAGTGGGCAGACCATGAGATAAAGCACCACCGCACAGTATACAAATGTAATCGCTGCAATTACATTTGTATAAGTCGATCAGACTTTCAAAATCACCTTGAGAGTACCCACGCAAGCTATATAACCAGCAAGCAACTCCAATTCATCTTGGATGCCTACAAATATCCGATTCGATATTTTGAGTCTGGGTCTTGCCAGTTATGCAACGATTGGGTACCACCACAAGGCATCGAAGACAACACCAGAGCGTTCTTTCGACACCTTGGGAAACACCACCAATTCCTTGCTCTTAGTACGCGAGTGCAAATGTCGATCGATGACTTGATAGTAATCGATGGATCCTCGGGATCAAGTGCATCCTCTACAACTGGCGATGCAGTCGATATCATAGAAAGTCCCGAGGCTGGTAGAAACTCCCCGGAAGCTGGGAATGTACTAGTTCTGAGTGGCAATACAGCTCATGACATTGGCGTCGAACTGTCCCCCATAATCGGAGAGCCTGCATCTGCAGATAGACCTGTTTCTGCTACCTCCGCTGTCGCACTACACAAACCAGGAGTTAGCCCAACTATTGGCGTGTGGGGGAAAACCCCAGCTTCACAAGAACAATTCGCTTTCACTGATATCCGTCCTGATGAAGAGCTGCTGCAGACATTCCAGAACGAACTCCAGAAGCTGGAGCATTTGTTCGTCCGTTCTTCCCTTCCACAACATGGTGTTCATTGCCGTTTTTCCTACGTTGGCAAAACACGCGAAAGCGCTCGCCCAGCAATCGTGATACTCGGTACAAAAGAAGATTTGAAGAAAATCCGAAAGCAAAAGCTACACAAGGAGATAGATCCGAGGTTTGAAATAGTTTACGCAGAAGCTCCGGATCTAAAGTACTGACCAAGAGCCATAACATATGAACCCGAGAAACAGTTCCAAACTGACGAGGTGCTGAGTTTTTATTATTTGTGATATAATGTGCTAAATTGTGTCATTCATGGTGAATTGCTCCGCCACACTGGTAGTTAGTAAGCGCATTATGACGAACCAGAAGAAGGGCTTCTCTTAACGCGCAGGTTGTTGGATATGTGGACGAAAGGGAACGTTGGGATGAAGGAACGACGGAATATCTCCAGCTGCTCCGCTGCCCTCTGGTCAGAGATATGATGTACGGCCACATCGTTTTGAATGGGTGACAGCGAAGGGTCGGGGCTACTTGGCCGTAGAGCATGTATGATTGAGTTTACAATGTCTAGGACAAGATCTGGGTCGCCTACAGCGGCACCACCAGACTGCGAGTCTGGTTTATATGTCTGCAGCTGCGCATCTTGGACCCGAGCTCCATCATGTTTCTCAGTGGTCTGGGAGTGCAGAAGGGAGACCAGGTTGCCAAGCCTCTTTTCCAGGCGCGCCGATAGATGCGATGGTGACTCTTGCTTCTGTTGCTGTGGCGGAGGTGAACCAGTCTTGCGTTTTCGGGTCGCTTGTGGTGACACGCATTCTTTCCTAAGGCGATGACATCTTGATGAACGATAAGATCAGATCTGCTTCATATGTGTAGAAGGTATTGATGTCTCCGGTCTTTTACTACGAACAACCCCTACCTCTAGTGACATGCCACTTGCCACTCGCACTAATATCCATGGAGTCTGAAGAAGCACTTGCATTTGCCGCGCGAGCAGCCTACACATGCACGTCCGTAGGGAGCCGGAATGAGAGAATCGCTGACGCGAGATGTCATCTTTTCACCACTCAGAGCAGAATAGTAAGGGCTAGGGATATATTAATTCAGGTATAGGTTGCTTGTTGAGAAGTCGTAGGAGGACTTAGGCTAAGGAAGACCGAGGTGCAAAGTTGAATGGTAGCGTACTAGGTGATGATGGAAAGAAAAGCTAGGGCGTGGCGCGGGACGCTGGGGGCCTAAGATGTACCTAATGTTTGCGTCTTGAGGCCCCTGTAGGGCCTGCCCCTCTTGGTTCATCGCCTAGATAACGCCCAACACCGCAAGCCCCTGCGATAATTAATCATCCAAATCTCTTCGGAGATAACAAGTTCTGCAGATTATTAAGGCCAATTGGGTGTAGTTCAGAGACTATGTGTATAAGTGCAAATGCCACCGTCTTCGTCAGGAGGAACGCGATGAATCCCGATGGGGCCGGCTTTTTAACGTAAGCATTGCTCAAATGGGAATTGGGCATTGCAGTCCACGAATATGTACGTGATTTGCGTTGGGGTTGAAGAACTGACGCCGTTGAATGATGGCCTCCCGGCCTAGCAAGACACCTAGGGAATATGCCGGTTCATCTCGTCGGAGACTAAGGCCCGCTACACCGACCGGCACGACAGCGGATCTTCGTAACCCCACTGCCACCGTACTATATGTAGCCCCGATCAACTCGGACGTTGCCGGTAATGATAAGTGTACCTACCTGAAGCTGCGGGTGACGCAGACATTTTCTTGGGTAATTTGTCCATCCAATATCATCACAGGTACTAAAACTGGAGCAAGGTGGCAATGTAGCGAGGCGATGAGGCGGTGCATGCAGTACGTCTATAATCAGAATGTCTTGGTTGTAAAAACGCAGGCAGGCAACGACACATCGTCCGCTTCGATATATGTACATGTTCTTCATCCTCTAGTACGTATCGCTTTGAAACAACCCGTCGGATTATTTTGGTACCTGACGCGACTTTGATGGGGATCGATATACTTTTCTGACATCCATTTCTGTGCCGCAATGAAGGGACATCCACCCACCTCACCTCTCTCTATAGAGATGAGGTTTCAGACATTGGAAAGTGAGTTTGATAACTAACCTACTTAACCTATCAAACGCAATACAGGTGTCTTTAATGCTTGTGAGAAATGGCCTCAATCGCGCCCTCGATATAGTTTGGCCGATAAGATGAGGTTCCCTCGGTCACAGGACCTCTCAGACCGGGTTCGAAGCCCACAGTGTATTTTCCTCGTTGTACTCCTTGGCCTCATCGTATTGCCTTCTATTCGATGGTTGTTGGACGAGGTCGTTGGCCACCGGGATTTATTTTCGTCTATTACAGATTTCGTTGACGTGTCAACGGATACGATGCTCGACTTCATCGGCGACATAATGGACGGCATCGCCACTAGACAGGCCAATACTCCATTACGTACAAAGGACACGAACTTAGCTCAAGGTGAGCAATCCAACCCAGACCCATTACGCATAGTACTCATATTCGATATTCTAAGGGATACGTCCATTCGGCAGGCCTACAAAGCAGCCTGGATCACACTACACTCATCTGGAAACTGACGAGCTTAGACTGCTCATACTTAAGCCGGGGAAGGCAGGCATGCCACTTGAATGTGAACTCGCCATCTACCATCGCACTCACCGTGTTCCTTATGAAGCGCTCTCGTACGACTGGGGCGACCAGGCAAGGGACAACCAGATCGTTTGCAACGGGTCGCCCTTGCAGGTAACTGAAAGTATAGAGACTGCACTGAAGCATCTAAGATTCCCCACGGAGGCTCGCACGCTTTGGGTCGATGCGGTATGCATTGACCAGGAAGATGCCGCGGAGAAGGGCCATCAGATACGTTTCATGGATACGATATACTCGGAAGCTGAGAGGGTATTGGTTTGGTTAGGACCAGGCACACCAGAAACCGAGAATTCTTTCAGACTGGTCAACCGAGTGGTTCGCTATATCCTATTGGGGGTTGCTTGGAAGCCTCGACGCTTCCTGTCCAAGTCATCTTACTCCTGACTACGTTGACTTCTCACCCTCAGTAGAGTTTGATAGGCTTTCAAGGCAAGATCTGGGTCCACTGTTGACCCTCTTGGGACTGCCTTGGTTCACGAGGCTGTGGGTTTTTCAAGGCAAGTTTGAAAACTCCGGTTTCCTATAGCGTATATGCTGACAAGAAGAAACAATGGGTAAAGAGGTAGCACTTGCAAAGCAGGTGCTTATTCTCTGGGGCACTGAAGCCATTCCTTGGGACAGGCTGGCGCAAAGTGTCATGCATCTCAATCGTAAAGGCGTGTTTATCGAACACGCCAAGGGTAATGTTCCTGCAGGGATCAAAGCAGTTGTTGAAATGGAAAGGGCCCGGCAGGGTGTTACAGAACATGCCTCACGCGATCTGATTTCCACGCTCTTGGCCACCAGCGCAGCACTATGTACGGATCCGAGGGACAAGATATATGCCATTTTGAACCTTGTCACAGAGGACGACCCCCTGAAGTGTGGACGGCCGCTTCGCGTGGATATCGACTACGAGGCCGAGACAGGGAAGGTATATCAACGCCTAGCAGCAAGTTACATCGCCAGAGGCGATCTCCGGATCTTGTCGTGTGTTTCTCGGCACCTGTGTTCTGCGTCGAACCATATGGAGAACATACCATCGTGGGTCCCTGACTGGACGGCTGTTGAGAATGATACGCCGTTCATTCTGTTGAACCTCTCTTCGGCTTTCCCGACGAGTGACCGCTTGTACTCGCAGAATCCTCCTGAAATCACCGACGAAGGGGTACTTCTACTTCCATGCGTGACAGTCGACTGGGTTCAAGGCGTAGTACCGACGACGGCCTTGACAAAGACGCCTTTGATCAGGCCGTTGTCAGCAGATGACTACGAATCACTGCAGCGGACACTGGAATGGCTGAGGGCTAGCAGGGACCTAGTCCAGGCCTACATAAACGATACTCAAAATAAAGTACCGATATATGAGGCGCTGTGCATGGCGATTACTGCCAGCTTGACGGGTGACAGCCAGCCCGCGGCGACGGAACAATATGCTGAGTTGTTCTTGCAGTATCAAGAGTTTTTGGAGACAACAACTAACAATTTCTTGAGCGGGTGGGCTACTCAAGCGAATCAACCTGCACTGCAGCTGGATTTTCTGCATAGCGATGATACAATATCACCTTTTGAAGGTAAATCTATATCTACCACCATCACAACCACCACCAGCGAGCTTCTCGCCGCCATCGAAGCTTCTATATACATGTGGTCCTCAAAGCGGCTCTTGGGGGTCACCCAGCCCGGCAGGGTCGTCCTGGTGCCCAAGGGGACCCGAGAGGGCGACAGGGTCGTCCTGCCGACGGGGTCAGTCCGTGCCGTTGGTTCTGCGCTACGACGAAGAGAAGGGGTACTATACACTTCTGGGTGAGGCTTTCGTCCACGACGTGATGGACGGCGACCTGGTTCGGCGGTTCAGGGACGCGCATGCGAGGATGGAGGACTGTCCGTACTATGCCACACTGGCAATCTATTGAGATAATACTGATTAGAGGACTGCATGTTTTGGTTGTATTTTAACAAGAATTAGACATTGGATTTACTAACTGTTTTTTTTCGTTGCCTTTTAAGTGGCATACTTACGGTTCAGGGGTTTGGAGAAATCGTGAAATCCCCATATCTTCCACAGAGGAAATGTCAAGCTACCTCGAGAAACAACGTTCAGCTATCAAGCGTATAATTGGTCCCTACTGAGCACCGCGAGGAGCTGTAGTGGGGGCAATCCCCCTCGTGTTCTAGAAGTAGAGTGTTGCATTCGGGCCACAAACGTTTGCTTTGGCCGACTTTATCCAGAAAAGGGGCTAGCTTAGGCATGCCACCGCAGCATTCCACGCAGATTATTTCCGGGGATTTTCCAAAGCTGACACATCATATACAAATGGTAACAGGAGAACAAGGCTCGGAAGGGAGGTCTCCCACTTACCGACTAGTCGGCGCCCCATGGGCAGACACATCTATAAGTGGAACGATGCCAAGTGCCGGGAAAATCCAATTTGGGTAATTGGCATGGCATTTGCATCGGTTGTACAGACACGACCCATGACTGGCTGTACTTAGCAGGACCTGACTGGCATGCGACCAATAACTGCTCAGGTTCAGGTCAAACTATGACCCAGAGGCTGGTCGAGACTGTGAAATTTTGACTTGTTTGTGCATGGATATCGGCAATTCGAAGTAGGCCGTGGTAGATGGGCTTATACGAACCTCATAATCCATGACTGCGTCCTTTTCTGTACCTTCCCCTTGATAGGATTTGACTCTGGAACTCTAGGACCATAATTTCTTGACGCCCAAGGCTTGATATTCCTGGTATTACCAAGTTCTGATATCATTCTTAGTGGTACATAATGCGATTCCTCTTGTTGGCTGCAGCGGCCATTGCGCCGGCTGTCGAAGCAGCTGCGACTTTGCGTTTCTCCTGCTCCGAGCTCGTGGTTGAGCGACTTGACCCGTGAGGCATCCTATCACCCGGAGCTGTGGATACAGTAGTTTGATTTCGAGTTGGCTAACCAAACTCGTTACAGTCTCGTCAACTCCGGCATGTCACCTTCGCCCCATCTTCACCAAGTCGTGGGTGGAAACACTTTCAATGCCTCCATGCTGGAGGACATACCGTCTTTGGCGACCTGCACTAGCTGTACACCCACCGAGGACTTCTCAAACTACTGGACAGCTACACTATTCTTCCGGTACGTTAGACCATCTTTGTACAAATATATGGTGGATCAAATCTAACAGCCCCCTTTTCTCCTGAGCAGCGCACGCAACGGAACCTTTCACCGCGTAAACACATTCGGCAACGAGCTCGGCTTCACCCCGGCGCACGGGGGCCAGACAGTCTACTACCTGTCCTCGGGAAAAGTGACGGCCTTCAAGCCCGGGTTCCGCATGACGGTCGGGGACCCGACTTTCCGGACCGCGAAGCAGCTGCAGGCCAAGTACAAGTACATGGACTTCACGTGCCTGGCCACGTCGATGACGCGGGGCGGCCAGACGCTCAACTTCCCGAACCGGCCCTGCGCCGCGGGCATCATGGTCTCGATCCGGTTCCCGACCTGCTGGGACGGCAAGAACGTCGACAGCCCGGACCACCAGAGCCACGTGGCGTACCCGCAGGGCAACCGGTGCCCCGCGACCCACCCCGTCACCATCCCCCAGGTCTTCTACGAGACGTACTGGGACACGCGCCCGTTCAACAACAAGGCCGAGTGGCCCGCCGACGGGTCCCAGCCGTTCGTCTGGTCGTTTGGTGATGCCACGGGCTACGGTATTCACGGCGACTACGTGTTCGGCTGGAAAGGCAACGCGCTGCAGCGCGCCATGGATACCAATTGTAATTCGGATCTCTTCGCCAACCGCATCAACTGCCCAACTCTCCAGACTCAGTCGCTAGACCAGGCCAATAAGTGCACCATGAAGCCCAGCGTCAAGGAGAACTTGGACGGTTGGCTCACCGAGTTGCCGGGCGGCATGCCCGTCATGTGAGGGCTGTAAGCTTGGGTTGCCATTTGACAATAGGGGGCAGTTCTCCGACTATCATCGGTGAAAACCGCAGCAAATTGTCGCAGCAGCTCGAATTTGGTCACAATCTAGGACATAGTGATGTTACTGTGGTACAAGTTTTACTAAGGGCATATAGTTTACTACATACAATCCTCATGTTCTCCATCCTCGCCCTTCCAACCCCTTTCTAGATACGCTTTGTTGCATCGTGCCTACATCTGGGATTTTTGAGGGCAAGGAAAGTACGTGCAGCATAAATGCATGATTGCGTAACAGGAGTGGAAGTGGTGGTTGGTTACTGTCTGTTTTAAATGCAATTTCTGATATATGTCACCAAGTAACATAATCTGCAACAACATCTAGCACGTGGGTGCGCATGCATGCAGGCCTGCATATTAGTGATCGAGTTTAGTCAATTTCAAGTATTTGGGCAGGTGCATGTCATAGCGTTTTCGATGCAGCGCCGACGTCCTATGAATTGCCCGACGTTGCAAGCTGATGGGACATTGGCCATGCAATGGTAAACACACATGCAGGCAAGTAAGCACTTGCCACCTGCCCGTTGACATTTGAAGCTAGAAATTCCCACGTAGACGTGTACTCGCTCTTTCCTCATAGTACTGGTAGCAGGTTTGTAATACGCCGCATCCCTAGCCAAGCTTTTGTCCTTTGCACATCGGCAAGTTCTCAACCCTCCAACTCTACCACACAACTTAACCAACCTCTGGCAGTTTCGGTCACCTTACCTTTCTCTTGTCTTCAGCTTCTATCCTCTTCATACACTATTGCTATCATCGTCTCAGCTCTCAGGCTGAGATCGTACCTACAAAGCATTTGAACCTTCGTTTTGGATCGTCATCCTTTCCCAGTAGGCATTTCGCGTATACTCTCAGGTTCCTGTCCTTCTCTGCCTATCAACATGGCGGACGCCACAACACCGCTTCTTCCGGGACCGTCAAGTTCGGCTTCATCCGACAGTCATGTAGGACTCGTCCCTCGACTCTCTGGGTGGTGATGGTTTGCTGCTAACTGATTATATCTGGTACAGCCCATCTTCCTCCGAGCTTGCCATTCGCCATGGCGATGGATCAATCAAAGCGTCCTGACTCTGATCCGTTTCGTCATCTCGGCATACCTTCTCGCCGTGATGGGTATCTCTCTCAAGTACAAGCTCGAACAGGAGGATGACCACACTAGATGGCGCATTCCTTTCCAGTTCTCCTCTGTCTCGTTCATCCTCTTGCTGCTGTACAACCTTCTAGTCACTGTCAGTCCCAGTCACAACATTGGTTGTATATTTGGATGTTGGACCTTGCTAATTCGAGACGCAGGTGTGGACATTCATGCATCTGCTGCTACCTAAAGAGCTACCCGAAGATCCTGCCGAGTGCCATGGCCACCAGTTCCGCAACAAGGTCATCAACGCCTTCTTGCCTCCAAGCCGCAACCGATATGGCAACCACACCCATCCAATCTGGTTCTCCCTGTTGTACACGGTTTCGCATGTCTTCACCTTCATGAACACCATTATATACTGGGCAGTTCTTGTGCCGGCAGGACACGGTGGCTTCCAGCCGCCCCATGCCCCTCATCGTCACCCCCATGCCCCTGATAACTCAACGGTTGCTGGGTATGATCCTCGTAAGTACCCAACAAAGCAACGTCTTCGGAAAAGATGCCCCAGGGATATACTGACACCCTCTGAAGACAAGGGTCTCTTCGAGGAAGGTCACCTCAAGGCGTTCAGCATCATCAATGTTTGGTCAATTACATCTGTGATTGCTCTTCTAGAGATACTCCTGTTCAACAGTATCAGACGCCAGACGGTAAGCGATCCCTCAAGCTGATGCCTGACGTATACCCAAGCTAATCTATCTCTTATCACAACAGCCGATCGTTGGACATGTTGCCGGCACAATCTTTGCCAGCAGTGGCTACATCGCTTGGGCTTAGTTGGGCAAGCTTGTCACAGGTCACGCAGGCCTGTTCTTCCTCGACCCCGAACTTATGGGAAACGTACACGGAGCAGCACTTGCCGCCAGCGTCCTATTTGTCACGCTCGCTCCCGGAAGTAGGTCTCCACCTTGATATGTGATAAGAGTATACTTGTTTGGGCATGTACTGACGTGTTGGGTAGTCTTTTCATACATGTACGGCCTCATTGCTATGCGTGAGAGCATGTCGGCTGTCCACGAGACATCGCAATAGGTACACCCGCCTGTACATGCATGATGACCATATGTGCCTGACTTGGCCATGTTGGGCGAGGACAAGGAAACACCCGTGCGGGCCTGATGGTATGTTCTAGAGATTGGTAATCCCGAAATAGGATCGAGTACGAAACGGGCTTGGGACAACTATTGCCCTCGCAAGAAGCGGTGTCGAGCATCCTGATACAGGGACAAGAAATAACGCAGGGGAGTGAAGTGAAGTTTGTACCTAGGTATCAATCATGGCTAGTATCATGGTTGAGTCTTGATGGGGAGAGAGGGGTTCGGAAGTATTATTAAGCCGGCGGAGGAGAGGAGCATCGTATAGCAGACACCCAGTTTGACAGAATGAATAACATGATTATGCAATTGAAACGGGGCACAGTGCAATCATAATATTCGCGCATTTGACAAGCAGACCGTTCCTTGTACAACACAGCTGGCCAGGGGTAAAGTCGGAGATGAAGGATGCGCTGTTGTACGTCTAGATGCAGTTTTAGTGAGAGGTGAGAGGAGGTGTTTGGGGAGTCCCACCCTTTGCTGCTTGGGGTTAGGCAGAATTGACCGCTGAAAGCAGCCCATGGGCTCCCCCACTAGGTGACGTCTGATTTGGTGGGATGGCCTGAGCGACTTCTGGAGGTGACCAAAGACAGCCAAGGACCGGAAGTCGGGAGAGGGAGTGATTCCGAACTGGTCATTTCTCACATCTGCACGTTAGGTAATGCTATAGGAATAGCTCCGATTGTACCATCGTACCGCCTCACTCATGCTCTATCCCTTATCTCTTTCTACGCTGTTCTCGGTGATACCCAATTGAGAAAGGAACGCGCTTGTGCATGGAATGAACTGCCTACCTACACACATGATCTGAGGTCGTCTTGGTGAGGAGGCCCATCGAACGCTACTTGGTACTTTGGAGGGGGGAGGCAGTGCACTCCCGTCTGGTTCGGGTTCACGTCTCGTCCTGCGAGCCTGCTTGTATGTTCGTACCACACAGCGCTTGCCACGAATGCAGTCAGCAGCCTTCGCGACGATCTGATTCGTCAATCAATATGCGCCGGGAGCGTCTATCACGGTTCTCAGACTCTCTCCCTCTCCCCTCACAGGCTCGCTATCGCACTATCGCTGCCTTATCCTGCCTTATCCAACCTTATCGGCCGGTCAGTAAGTGACCGGGCGTATAATGGGACAGCATTCACGTTGCAGCCTGTTTCGCACAGCAACGCAACCTCACGTGCTGGTTGCCCAGCTGCAGTTGCAGTCTCGCGCTGGGCGGCTGGTCGGGTTTTGTTTTCTGTTTTCTATGGGAGCCTGGGCGGCTGCATTGTCCCTAGGTGCCAAACACGGTAGGCAGGACGGACATTCATGAATTGATTGATTGAGCGAGCGCTCAACCGATTGATCAGTTTCCATGGTTAGGTCGCATTGAGGTCATCCCAACAGTACCGGGTTACGCGCAGCTAGGTCCATGCTTGTCTTTTCGTTTCTCCTCTTCCAGAATCAGGCCGAGTGAGGTGTGTGTGAGGTTCACAAGTATTCACGGAGCCAGTATGTACCACAAGCTGTGATGGGTGACGATGCGTGGCTGGGGGGGGCGTGGGAGATGGACGAATCAACAGGCGTTTCCTCGCCATACTAGTGCAGATATAGCGGCACATATTGGGGCGGCCATGGGCGAAAAGGCTCCAACCACGGCATGCGTTGGCGGCCGGTATAAATATATTGTGCACCCCCTCCAATGTACCCCCCTTCCTTTCGTTCTCCCTCCCCACACACAAATCCATACAGGGTGTCGCAAAGCTTCAGGATATCTCCAGATTCATTCGTTTACCTCCGAATCGTTCTCTGGGGATAGACCGCCCCGGACCCCTCTCAATCTCTATTTTTGTGCGTCAACTCACTTCCACTCTCTAGTCGCATCCGGTATCCTCTTCCCGGGACAACACATCACACTCATTTCGTCATTCTCTAAGCCAATTATAAAGAGGAACCAATACCCTTCGAGAAATCGGATAGAAGAACCGTATTCACTTACGCTCTTCCGGTGCCGCTTTCTTGTTGCCCGGTTTCTTATCATCTCGAACACTACCACCCCGACTTCTCTCTCTTTCCCTCGATCTATTGTTATCTATCACCACCGCCATCATGTTTAAGCGCACGTTCCGGTCTCAAGACCGCGTCGAAAAGGCGGCGAGGTTAAAGAAGTCGACCCCCGTTCGAAGTGACCCCCAGAAGGTGTCGAAATTGCAGCAGTCGCTTGAGGAGAGCACCCCCAACAAGAGGTCTCTCAACTCGCCCATTGTCACCCTGACCGTGGGCCGCGAGGAGCGACTGTTTGCGGCGCATGAGGAGGTCCTGGCTCAGTCGCCATTCTTTGAGCGTGCTTGCCGGGGCCAGTACCTCCATGCGCAGAGTAAGAGGATATCACTACCAGACGAAGAACCCGAGATCTTCTCGGCTGTGCTCGAGTACCTCTACAAGGGTGACTACTACCCCCGCTTGTTGCACAACAAGCACCGCAACACTTGGGAGCTCGAGGATACCAACACAGCCGCGGGACGATCTCCCAACCCATCATCCGAAAACGGAGGCGGCCGCGGAGCCGAGGCCACAATCTACATCTCCAGCGTGGGCCAGTCCCTCCTGAGGGACACGGTCGTGTATTGCGCCGCAGACCGGTACGGGCTCGAGGAGCTCAAGCGCCTGTCCCTGCGCAAGCAAGGACTGCAGAGCGGCATCGACGTCGCGACCATCCTGCGGTCGGCACAATACGCCTACGACCACACGCCGGACTCGGACTCGCGCTTGCGCGCTCACTACCTCGCCCTGATCATCCGGTGTCGCAAGACATTCAAGAGGAGCGGGACCATGCAGGCTGAAATGGAGAAGGGCGGCAAGCTTTACTTTGACTTGTTCGTGGCCATGTGCAATCACCTCGACGACGTCGTGGATATGAGCAATGCTCGGACCCCCAAGACGGTTTGAAGAGGCTTGGGAGCAGACCATGGACTACCACTGAACATATTTGTCAACTCAACTCGGGGTCCATCTATTTGATTTTCTGGAGTTCGGCTCGGGCGAAGAATCACGGGATTTGCTACGAGAGGTTTACGCGATGATTTTCTTTCATGTCTTTTCTCCGCCACTCACACTTCTCTCCCAGTCGGAACACATCAGATTGGAAATCCATTTGGGAGAACAAAAAAACTCCACTTCTTGCAAGGTTGGCCGACCGGTTTGATGTTTCTCGGGAGAGTTGGGGCATGATTAGCACTTGAAGTTCCTCGTCGCCCCTCCGTCTTCCCATTGTTCTAATGAACCCGGTCGCAAACTCCATGATCTCAACATACCCCATTGAGAAATCTGGAAAATCTGGGACGATTTTTTTGGTCTTTTTCAACAGTACGCACGCAATGCGGCGGCTTGTACAGGATACACCGAAACAGGAAAAAAATTCAAACCCATGAAAAGGTCAACAGATTGGGAAAAGCTTACGACCGAAGAAAGTTTTGTCTTTTGAACTGCGTTGCTTTTTTTAACCCGCTGGCGCGCCATCAACGCACCGCCCTCTCCCAGTTTGAGAGGCCGGTCGCTCGCGCCGCGGCTGGAGGCAGGCGTGGAGGACGATTGGACCAACAGGTTGGCGCGACCTCTTCGCTGCCTAACAAACATCTCCTATCTCATCAAGGAAATCGGAAATTTGTCAAGGAGCCTGCAGTTCTGAACTCTGGGGTAAGAGGGAGGACTGCAGGCGAGAAGGAAGCAGCCTGCATTACTTGTTGAGGTCCCCGCTATCGCGAGAGCGGGATGATTATTTGGGGAGGAACTTGTGTTAGCTAGTTAGTCTAGACGGCTGTCTGAGCTGTCCAAATCCCCCCTGCTTGGAAAGCACCGTTCACCGTCCCTAGAGGATGGTGATGGCATTCCCGGCTTGAGCCCTCGTCAGGGCGAGGTTAATGAGAAATTCGGCCACCTCAACCACCACACACTCTTGACTTCTTTGACTATTGATACGTGAATCTTGTGCATGTTTGCTCTCTTAAATTTTGATGTATAGAGTGACCTTCGAATTGCCTTCTGTCAATTCTGCCTTGCAAGGCGATGATGATACGACTATTCTAGGCCCAGACCCTGAATGGCTTCAATTCCGGGTCATGCCAGTGTCTAACCGTTCGTTACTCAAATAATGACCGCTACAACTCAATGCACATGTGTCAAATGCTTCTCTGGGACAACTTGACGTTCCTGCCGAGCTGCCGGCGAATCGACGATACCTCAACTGTCAGTTTTCGGCTGACCCTGGGTCCTCTCCTCCACTTCCCAGTCGTGCGGCTTTCGCGCATAAACGACGTAGCTATTTTCGAAGCAATCAAACGTCAGTCATCGGCAGTCCGATTCAGGAACCAGATCGTCAGTCATCAGTTTCTGCCGATCCAGGAACCAGCAAGGGACTCATCCATCAGCCCATTTCCCCTTCCCCCCAGTGGGGCAGTTTCTTTTTTCAGATCTGCCCCTCCCGTTCTCTTTTCCGTCTGAGCTTCTCTCACCTTCTCCTCTTCTTCTGTCGCTGCTTCTCTAGCTTCTCTCCCCGCCACGTCACTTATCGGCTTATCGCGCTGGGCGGCTAGAGAACAACAGGAACGGGGCACCCACCCATGACCCATGATACGAAGAAATGAGGAGGGCTCGGGAGGGGTTGGAGGCTGACAGCAAAACAAAGGGAGGGAGGGAAACCGCGGACAGACTCACACTGGATGGTAGATGGCGAGCGAGGGGTCCCCGGCGTCCCGCCGCAGCTCCGCGATCAGTCCCTCCTTGGCCTCGGCGCTGAGGCCTGCGAAGCCTAGCGCCTTCCAGCTGAAGCCCCGCGCGCCCTCGGTCAGGTTGACGAGGGCGTACTGGCCCAGGCGCTTCTGGGAGGGGTCCGTCGGCCAGCCGGCGAGGGGGCAGTGGAAGATTTGCTCTTTGACGTCGACGACTTTTTCCGTTTGGTCATTGTTTTTTACGCGTTAGTCAGGTACTCGGATGTTTGGTTTGACAGCGAGAAGCGAGAACGAAAAGAAGGGTGACGTCGGTTTCTTACAGCCAACTTCAGCGAGCCAGGTCTTGTAGTTTCGCGGGCATAGCATGTCGCGGCCGATCTTGGACATGCCTTGCCGGAACGTTGCCCAGAACTTCTGGACGGTTGAGCCTGTGGTATGCAGTGTCAATGGACTTCATCAATCGGCCGTGGAGTTTCTCTTCTCCTTGTCCTTTCTGTGCAGTGCATTGCAGCCAGAACTGCTGTTCTTTCCCTTCGCTTCGGGAGTCATATGCCCTCTAGTCTGATTTCATACCCAACTAAATACTCACCCTCGTGTCTCCCGTCGCGCGACGAGGGATCGATGTACAGGTCGCAGTACTCGATCCAGCCGCCCGGCCGCATGTTGTCGAAGGCGTGGCGCATGACGACCTGGTTATCGGGAAAACAGGTGAAGACCATGCGCAGGTGCACGTAGTCGAAGAGCATCTTGGTGCCCGTGCCGGGGGTGCGGTAGAGCCACTCCTCCTCGGCGTCGTCCTTGACGAACTCGCAGTTCTGCACCATGGGCAGCGCCGGCTGGATCTTGCTCAGGTCGGTCCCGATGACGTGGGAGCCGGGGTGCTCCTGGGCTGTTACATCCCTTGTCGTTAATACCCAGATCAATTGAGTGCTTACGCCTACTTTTTGCCTTTTGCGGGTGCATTGTTTGCTACACCCGTTGAAGAAATCTAACGTACCGAATTGAATCGCCCAGATGCCCGTCCCCGTTGCGACGTCCATCACGTACTCCGGGTCGTGATCCATCGGTGCATGCGCGAGCTTCCCGCCCGTCGCCATCATGAGCATCGCATGTTGCAAGTCCAGACGGTCTTGCTCAGCCTGCAACAGTTATCGCATCACATCAGCGTCATTCGCTCTCTAAATTCGGTGCAGGTTTTGTGCGAAGGTTGGCTCACGGCATCGTTGGGCAAGAAGTATTTTCCCTCCTTGTAGCCGTGAAACGACCGGCCCGAGTCGTCGAAGACAGAGTCGGGCTCGACGATGGTCGACCCTGTTGGTTCGCGCGGGACATCGGCCGGCATCAAGATGCTCGTGGGTTGCGAGGATATGCTGCCGCTGCCGCTGGAAGAGGACGCCATGAAATGGCGATTGGACCGGTCTTGGTCCCGGGCGTCGCCGCCGTCAGAACGACCGGACGCTATGGTGGCAGCACCGGGCGGCGACAATAACGGGGCATCTTTCGCACTATCGCCGTGCTGGTCGATGGTGTCGGTGTCGGGGGTGGAGTCCATGTGCGGCACGGTATTAGGTGTAACCTGCCAAAGGGGAAAGGCAACTTGGCCTCACTAGGCAATTGAAAATATATTCAATCGAGTGACTAATCGGGGATACGTATGATTTCTGAGAAGAAACAGTAGAAATGAAAGAGGCTATCTACTTGTATTTGCTGCATGTGCTACGGCGACTGGCTCTCTGTGAGGACCCAACCTGCGACGATGGCAGTTGCTCCGGTACCAAACATGTTGCACCGAACATCCCGCCTGGCACACACACATACACACACAGAGACACACTATCGCATTATTGTCATACCCATACATACCCGAGGGGAAGGATCGGTCCCTCTTTTGGCATTTATGCCAGTGTCCATTTCCATCAATTGAGGCTCGCCCTGCAGGGAACGGAATGTGCCCCGTCGGTCCCAAAGACTCATGATTGGTACAGGCAGCACGCAGGTAGGTTCTTTTTGGGTTTATGTCCACGTAATCTGCGTAACTGCCTACTTACCTTATATATGTACCTATGTCTCGCGAATGTAGCCCCTCGTGGGGGCCGGTGAGTTTATGTCATTCCATGCACCGATGGAGAAGGTGCCTCCTCCTTCTCGCCATGTCCTCGATGTCGCTTCGCTCGGCTCGCGCAAGCGCCTTTGTCTGGTTGGCTCGCTCAGGTTATGCGTGCGCGTGCGTTCTCCAAAAGGGGGATTTGACAGGGATTGGTTTGTCTGGTCCTTAGCCAATGTGTGTGTTCTCTGGTGGAAGAAGGATGGGCGGCGTCTTCCCCCATGACCCCATGCTTTATGTACGCGGGGATTGGGTCAATGTTTACCTATTACGCAGTATGCCGAGGCATCGAGCAATGTATGTTTTCTTCCTACTTCCAGAAGCGCGGTGAGGTGGGTACGAGATACTTACTTATTGGTCTACCTGCATATGCTTACTATTGAAGACTGTCCTTGGCCACGCGGGGTCTTCTCCCAGGGTCAAATGTAGGACGGGCGGTTGTCTGTCTCTCCAGCAAATCCTATCCTTACGACTTTGAATTGGTGAGATATGCCCACGGCATCGTGGACGCTGTTCAGAACTTCCTTCATGGTAAAGGGGGTTGTCATCGCCATCAACACTAGGACCATGTCTTCCTATATTAACCAAGTAGTGTCAGATAAAGCATTAATGCATTCCTTGTAACGATAATCTATGCCTTCGTGACGTTTCTTGGCTATGCAAACTACTTCTGATGCATGATGGTTTCTTGTGTGTACTCATAGGTGAGTATAGGGGGAAAGAGTTGACTTGTAGATTCAATATCGAACTACCTATTCCAGCTCAATGGTGACTGAAATTGCATTTTAACGGTCAAGCACCGAAATGAGAACTTAAGGACGTCATATTGGCTGGTTTTCTGTTCAGCTTTGGTCACCGCTTGGCGAAACGCTATGAATCCCGGCCTGAGGAAAGGGGGTCGTGGAATGTATTGCCTGTGTTGGTCATTTTTGGTTACTAGCCGACTACTTATTATAGTTGTATGGCTGATAGATGCCACTGCTTAAGATGGTCCTTTATCAAGTGTTTGAATCTATCGTTTTGTTGGTGTCTGGACGTGGGATTACCACGTGGAGAGAGGGTTCGATGATAAAGGGGCATGGGTACGGCAGCGTCTACAACTGCTTAGTAAGGTATACAAGATGGAGTTATACTATGCTCATGTCCATTCCAATAGGTTGATAGTGGCGAAAGTCGTCTCAGTGCTCAGCTTCCGCACACGTTGCTACTGTATCCAACCATACTAATAGTCAAAAGTCGGTATTAGTTCCGTGCGGTCTCTTTAGCCTTTCTGTTCTATCAAGACTGGCAGTACTAGAGAACAGAGAGCTCTCTCGTTCTATTCGTATGTTGCTGTACATTGACGAATTGGGTCATACCTTCGTGCCCGTGACCTAATAAGTAGGATTTGGTTCATCATTGTTGCTATTCAAATGCAACACCAGCTACGTTGGACTGATCATCGCCACACTGGCCTAAATGGTTCCAGATACGTCGTGTAATATATCACTGCGTGGTTTGGCAGGTGTCCTCTACCCCATCTGATTGGTTTGACCATCCCGGCCTAATAACGTCCAGAGTGCATGTAACGTGGTCAGCATCACTTTTTATCCCATGCAGGTGCAGTACTTTCCCGTCTCCGGAGCCCCGTCCGATTTAGCGGACGAGTATAGTGTTACTGGGCATTGCAACCGTATGGCATCATTCTATGTGGCATATGAGCCGTCATTATACTCGAGACCTACATGAATGGCATCATATCTCACCATGGAAAGAGACAGGGATGTTACCTACCATCAACCAGGTTTGCCGTCTGAAGTAAGCAGTACTTAACGACTGAAAAGGTAAAACAAAGGGAAACGGTGTGTGGGTGTGGCATTGACACGTCATGTGGAAGGACGAGTGCGCCCGAAGTAGGTAATAATCACAGTGATCCAGCCAATGGCCCTCAGGCGAAGCGACCGATGTGCTCCGATTCGTCGCATGCGCCGAGACTCAGGCTAGACCCCTTACTATAGCCATAGACTTGCCCAGGTAGACTGGAATGCCATAAGTCAGGGATGGAGGAAATGTGGGACCCCTAGATCTCCCTAGGCCCAGGTACTAGACCCGAGGGATTGAGTGTGTATGCTTATGTCGACCTCGGAAGCCGCGCCGCTAGCCAGTGTTAGAGTGGAAAAGAAAAGGCTGTTCGGGTGTGAATGCAGAGTCAGGTGAACTAGCTAGGTAGGTTCTTTGGGAAAGAAAACCCACAGGTTCGAGAAAAAAGAGTTATGGGTCGGGGGCCTTTATCTTGTTGCGCGGTTTGCGTTGAGTTGTGCAAGTGGTATCAAATTCTACGGGATGGCGCAATATGCTCATGCGCTGGTGAGATGCGAAGCTCGGACAAAGGATGCAGCAGCACCAGCGGAAGTCTTCTCCCGCATAGTCCTGTTCCTTGTAGCATTGTACAGAAACTCCGATCTGCTCTCGCAATCCCGCCTATATATAGCGACATATGCCTTGTCATACACTCTGGCGGTGAACCTAGGCCGAGTCTCTCCTTGAATTCACACCATATAAGGCCGTCAGTCCGGATCCAGTTTTGCCAATGCGAGTCAGTCAGTCACTTTCCTTGAATACACTTGTTCCAGCGCACTTTTAAGCCAGAATACTTAATCTCCCTCACCATCTTACCTGCAACTCTGCCTTGACTCTAAAACTTCCACCTTCACCACCGGGCCACCAGAAGAACGCACAAGGAGGCATCGTAGCGCATCGTTTCCAGGCCTCTTATATGTTGCGCGCAGACATCGTTCACAACATGGCCATCTCTGAGGTACATCCAGGGCAGACAATAGCCCCCAATGTGTCTCGCGATGAGAAGACACGGCTGGTAACATCCGAGCGAGAATTCGACCATGCCGAAGTTGAAGCTGGCGACGACGACGGCTCGTTCTTGGTCACATCGCCCTATACGGAGAAAGAGCACCGCCTGGACCTGAGATCGGTGGACATGGAGAACGCACTGCTGGCAAGAGCTCTGGTTCACATGAAAAGCCTTCGGCCATACTACGCGACGGCCCCCTACACAGAAACCTTTAATTGGTCCGACGTCATGGGCGAATTGAGAGGTTTGCTGAGCGAGACGGGACACAAGTGGAAAGAGACATCCTTCTACATTGTCGCATTCCGGTCGCAGATCCCACCGTCAACGGTGTATGCGGAACTGGGAGACCTGGATAAAGCGGCGCATGCTGAAGCCGTCGCAAGTGGCGGATTCCTAAAGTGAGTATTCTTCTCTGGTACCGGCGCTTATGGCCAAAATCATGGTGCTGACTTGGACCAGGTACTGGTTTGGCACGCCCGATAAGGATGGCAGAAACCTTGCTACCTGTGTGTGGAGGTCGCAGCACGATGCAAGAGCGGGCGGTGTTGGCCCAGCACATCGTAAAGCAGCGGGTGCGGCTAGACACCTGTACACCGATTGGCGCATTGACAGACATCGGCTCATTATCCGGGAGGAGCTGAGCAGTTGGGAGATTGTTGACTGGGTCGACTAAGCCAGCAGAGGACGACAGGTCACATGGGAGCCGACATGTCAATGGCAGCGTAGCAGCAGGAAAAGGTGATTGCAAGCTGCGGGACGGAATCCGGTTTGCCAGGACGTATGGTAATGCAAAGTACATCTGCTTTGGAACTTGCTTTAGATTATTTGGGTTGAGCGTGGCGTTGATAGGCTTCTGAGGTCCTGACCAACGATTAAGACCATACATAGACCTGCAAGATAGATTAGACGGATAAAACATCAAGACGATCTTCAGTTGCAACCAAACCCTGGCATGTGCCGGTAGTACTGGAAGACATCCCGTGTCGTAGCAGAACATATAGCCGAGATACAGATAGATGAGCTCCTGTATCTCTTCTTATCAGGCCTTTCGCGGAATCTCTTTGATGTCCCCTAGGTTGCGTGCGTACTGCTTGCTGCAGCAGGGTGCGCATCCAAGACTGTCGGATGATACCTTACTTGCGCTCACCGAGTCCTGCGACCAACCAATGAAGCCGTTGATGATAACCTGGTGGCGGCTATCTCGCAACGTGTGGACGGGTATAGATCCGTCGAAGTAATATGATGGAGGTGCAAACATGAGGGGACGAGATATGCGTCCATGCCTGTTTAAGGAAAGATAACCCTCCAAGGTTGGTAGATTTATCGGCTATGCTGTGGGTTGTCATTGGTTGGGGATGACAGGCTTGTAGCCATGTGAAGCAGATGGGAGAGCATGCCGTAAGCGATACTGGAAGAAAGCGGGAAAGTTGTTCTACAGCAAAAACACCAAATCATCATCTGAAGTCAAAATGCGGCTCTTAGAGATGTCGTTGGAAATGAATTACGAATGACAACATTAAAGACGTGGGGGGGCCATACGGCTTGAGAGTGGGATGAATTCTATGTTTCATACTATGAGTGGGCATCGCGACACCTCAAAACGCGGGGGGTGGATTCAAGCCATCAGGTAAGCAAGCAGCCCATCAATCAGGTCTGTGCCACCATTGACTGCCCAGAGACCAAAGCTCCGACTTTCCGACTGGTTTTTTTTTGGAGGGGTCCAAGCATTGGGCCAAGTCCACGTACAGTTTTACAGCCATCGCCATCACCCCACTTCCCACACAGCTGCAAAAGAGCACAGCACAGCATTCGGGTGGTTATTGCCCAATTACTCCGCTTTCTGCCCACAGTTAGATTTAGCAAAACTTGCCCGCTACGACAACCAAACGGCACGCCCATCGACACGCGAAAAGACAGCCGCTCGCGCATTACCGAACTATCGATCGCTTAAGGATTCGCATTAATCAATCATACGAACTCGCATCGCAATCATGGCGGACGCTCAGAAGGAGGTGCCGTTCAAGACGGTCCAGGTGGAGGCTTTGGTACGTCTGGGTTGAAATTTCTCCTTGTGGCGTGGAGTGCTCGAGATGCCCCTCATTTTTGCGTTTTGCTGCAATTTGGCCGCATCGACGACGATGATGGGAGAAGCGCTGGGCACGGGCGATAAGGATGATTTTGTGGTATGATGGGGTCACTGACCAATGGATTTTATAACAGGTGGTCATGAAGATCGTCAAGCACTGCGCCAACCAGTTCCCTACCGCCGCCACCGGATCCATCGTCGGCATGGACCAGAATGGTGTCCTCGAAATCACCAACACCTTCCCCTTCCCGATCGCCGACGTTGCAGGTCTCGACGGCACCCACCAAAACGATGCTTCGGCTCTCGCCGCGGCCGCTCCCCGGGCCAAGGCCAACGTCGTCTACCAGGCCGAGATGATCCGCCACTTGAAGGAAGTTAACGTGGATGCCAACAACGTTGGTTGGTACACTAGCGCCACCATGGGCAACTTCCTCAGCTCCAGCTTCATCGAGAACCAGTTCCACTACCAGAAGGAGAACGACAAGACGATCGCGCTCGTGCACGACGTCAGCCGCAGCGTACAAGGCGCCCTCAACATCCGGGCTTTCAAGCTGTCCGAGAAGTTCATGGCGGCATACAAGGAGGGAAAATTCACAACTGAGAGGTGAGATTTTACAGACTCCAACTTTAGCTACCCCGGTCATCTAACATGCAACAGCCTCCAAAAAGCGAAGCTCAGCTTCAAGGAAATCCTTGTCGAGTACCCCGTTAACGTTCACAACTCGCACCTCCTCACTTCTTTCCTCCACCAGCTGCCCGGCTTGCCTTCCAAGGCTGAGGTCGCCATGCCCACATCTCTCGCCGATATCCGCCGAGCCGACCAGAAGACGCCTCTGTACCCCTCGGTCGACACTCTGGAGCTCTCCATCGATCCCTTCCTCGAGAAGTCGTGCGATCTGTTGCTCGACAGCATCGAGTCTCACTACACTGAGCTCAACAACCACCAGTACTACCAGCGCCAGATGACCCGTGAGCAGACCAAGATCACAGCATGGCAGACGAAGCGCAAGGCGGAGAACGCCGCTCGCGTTGCGTCCAAGCAGCAGCCGCTGCCCGAGGATGAGTGGCAGAGAATCTTCAAGCTGCCTCAGGAGCCCAGCCGTCTTGAGGGCATGCTGAACGCAAAGCAGGTGGAGCAGTACAGCAAGCAGATTGACGGCTTCACAGCAAATGTGAGCGCAAAGATGTTTGCGGTTCGCGGCAACCTCCTCCCGGAATAGAGGTCTGCGCGCCAGGATAGATAGATCAGAGAGGTATAAAGACAAGGCCAGCCCTTTCTGGCGGTGGGAGGGGAAAGGGGTTGAAACAAAAATCTAGGGATGATGCATCTGGCCCGGCGTTGGGGGTTTCTTATGGCTTGTCGGCCTGACAATGATTCAGGCTTGTTTACACGACGTTCAATGTATTCAGCTCTAGACACTTTAGCACTCGAGTAGAGTTTGCTCGAGACTTATGACAGGCTCCGCGCTGCCGGAGCTTTTAATAGCCATGGAGATCTCGGCGTCGTCTTGGCTGGAGCGGGACAGGATGAAGATAATGTCCCTGTGAGCGAGCGGCGTTTTGTTTTAACGAGCTGCAAGGGTGACCTTAGCTGATCGAGCGTCGAATCAGGAGTGGATATTCGGAGACACTTGTACATGCGAGAGAGAGACATGGGCACATCCCATTCCGTCAATAGCTGGGCAGTTCCTGGGTTACCTACTTACCTACTTCCCGTCACCCCTCTTGTCAGCAAGGAGGCGGTGACTTTTTCGGTGGTGACGGAGACCATCCATAGAAGTGTCGTATCTAGCCATACCAAGCTAATTAAAAACAGTCAAAACCACCACTGCTTCTTCCACTCAAACACTACTAGTATCTGAAACTCGTTGTCGTATTCTTGCCTCTGAATGCGAAAAAGGAACCTTTCGGGCCAACTGACCGATAGAATGGAATTAACCCGTGTCTCCCTCCCAAGAATGCCGAACCTATCTGATGGTGGGGCAGAGATTGCAGGTTCCTCGCAGTCTGGAGGGGTTTTCAGGACGGCTAGTGCCCACGTTTTGCCTCAGCAACCGTCCAACGGACCAGTCAGAATCGAAGTTTCTGCACACGATTACCCAAACTGAAAGTCCGAGGGGCCCCGCGCTTGGAGGGGTACCTCAGATGTGGCCCTGTGCTAGGCCAGGTTCCATCCTGGTGTACCAGAGATTGGCCGGCAAGAAAGACTGCCAGCCATCTCTACCTAGGTAGTAGCTTAGTTGGAGGGGGCCAGCTACATGCAAATTTCTGTCGTTGGGATCGCATTTGGATTGGTTCTGCTCGAGTCGGGGTCTCTCGTCCCTCATAAAGTCAACCAAGGGTCCTCATCCCACTTTCGCTTTCTGAATCTTCCCTCCCTCTTCCTCTCCCATCTTCTTCACTCCATAATCACCTCTTCTTCCTCAATATCCTGTAAGTCAACAGTCAATCCTCTCGGTGTCCCTTCCTTAGAGAAAAAAAACCCCAATTTGAGGTTGTTTCTCTGTTTCCCCACCGGAATTGGCGGTTCTGTTGTTGTCGTTACTAACCCGATCGACCCATCATCAGTGAAGAAGTTCTGCCAATACACCCCGCACTTCCACCTTTTGCTTACATTTTCCCACCCAGTAAGTCTTTCCCACTTGGCATTGCTTTTCTTCCTTCCTACATCAACCCAAAAAGAGACCAATTACTTACTCTTTTCTCGTCTTATTAGCATCCATCAAAATGTCTGCTCCCGCCTCCAAGTTCAAGGTCGCCGACCTGTCCCTTGCTGCCTTTGGCCGCAAGGAGATCGAGATGGCCGAGGTCGAGATGCCCGGTCTGATGTCGATCCGTCAGAAGTACGCTGCGGACCAGCCCCTCGCTGGTGCCCGTATCGCCGGTTGCCTGCACATGACCATCCAGACCGCTGTCCTCATCGAGACCCTCACTGCTCTCGGTGCTGAGGTTACCTGGTCTTCTTGCAACATCTTCTCCACTCAGGACCACGCCGCTGCCGCCATTGCCGCTGCCGGTGTCCCCGTCTTCGCCTGGAAGGGTGAGACCGACGAGGAGTACAACTGGTGCCTCGAGCAGCAGCTGGTTGCCTTCAAGGACAACAAGAAGCTCAACCTCATCCTCGATGACGGCGGTGACCTGACCCACCTCGTCCACGACAAGTACCCCGAGATGCTCAAGGACTGCTTCGGTGTCTCTGAGGAGACCACCACCGGTGTCCACCACCTGTACCGCATGCTCAAGAACAAGGCTCTCCTTGTTCCCGCCATCAACGTCAACGACAGTGTCACCAAGAGCAAGTTCGACAACCTTTACGGTTGCCGTGAGTCCCTGGTCGATGGTATCAAGCGTGCCACCGATGTCATGATTGCTGGCAAGATCGCCGTTGTCGGTGGTTTCGGTGATGTCGGCAAGGGTTGCGCCCAGGCCCTTCACGGTATGGGTGCCCGCGTCCTCGTTACTGAGGTCGACCCCATCAACGCCCTCCAGGCCGCCATGGCCGGATACGAGGTCACCACCATGGAGAAGGCTTGCAAGGTTGGTCAGATCTACGTCACCACCACCGGCTGCCGCGACATCATTGTCGGCAAGCACTTCTCTGAGATGCCCAACGATGCCATTGTCTGCAACATTGGTCACTTCGACTGCGAGATTGACGTCGCCTGGTTGAAGAAGAACGCCAGCAGCGTTCAGAACATCAAGCCCCAGGTTGACCGCTTCCTGATGCCCAGCGGCCGTCACATCATCCTCCTGGCTGAGGGTCGTCTCGTCAACTTGGGATGCGCCACTGGCCACTCCTCGTTCGTCATGTCCTGCTCGTTCGCCAACCAGGTCCTTGCCCAGATCATGCTGTTCAAGGCCGAGGACAAGGCTTTCGGCGAGAAGTACGTCGCTTTCGCCAAGGCTGGCAAGCTCGACGTTGGTGTCTACGTCCTGCCCAAGATCCTCGACGAGGAGGTCGCCCGTCTTCACTTGTCTCACTGCAACGTCGAGCTCACCAAGCTCACCTCCGAGCAGAGCGAGTACCTTGGTCTCGAGGTCGAGGGTCCCTACAAGGCCGACCACTACCGATACTAAGCTATCTCTGTTCCGCTGTATTCCTCCAACCCCTTTCTCTGTAATTGATCGGGTGTAACACATTCCGGCAATTTTCAACAAGCATTTACGGCACATAATGGCACGGGGCTGGGACATCTACAATTGATTGTTTTCGGGAATCCTAAAAAGGGTCATAGCGGGCACCATTTTTTCAACAAAAGGCGTTGGCACAGAACTGATATGATGCATGATTCCCCTCATGGCGTTTTCATTTTTATTTTGACGACTTCGTCACTTGACGAATGGCGGGTATGGGATGGTCACCTGGGGTCTACCGGTGTAGACCAAAATCGTCGGCCTCCACGAGAAGCTCAGACGTAGCTTAGTAGATGACAGTCACTTAAAGTGACGTGATGACCCTTCAACCGGGTCTGTTGGCTTCAACCAATAGAGAAGCAATGATGAGCAAACCATTTCGTCCCTATCCCTATGTGATCCCTTGTTGATATTTCCGTACTCTTTTACCCAAGTCCCAGCTAGCGAGACTCCTCACCGCCCAACTCGGTTGGTCGTTGCTACGCAGCATCGTGTATCGGCAAGAACCTCCATACATGAACGGGTCGGCGCACTCTTTGACACAAGCCTTAGCCAAGGAGTACTAACAATCATATTAATGATGTCTGTCTTCTTTCTCGAACCGGAAATCAGATTTCTAATTTGGCACTGTAAACCAAGCAAGTTGGTTGGTCTATTCATGGACATGCCGTGATTACGGCCAACGAGCGGATGCTATTTCAATCCTTTCTGTGTACCGTCCCAGATTTGGCCAATATCTACCACATCTTGCCAGATCAATCAAGATAGGAGAAAACTGAAGCCATGCCTTCGCCTCCAAACGAAAATGGTTATCCCTACCTCTGTTCTCCCACCCCCCTTTTCTGTTTTGTTTTTATTCCCGTCACCCTTTCATCTCTACTTGCCTTTTCCCGATCTTCTCTCTCTCTCTCTCACCGCGGCTCTACCCAACGCTCACTTTCATAACGTCAGCCCCCTCTGCTCCGGCACCCCGCTCGTCAGGCCCGTCCCGGCCAGCGCCGAGCGAACGTTGGCCATGGTGGCCTCCTCCATGGCGCGCTCCGTCTCGACGGTCCAGGTGCCCATGTGGGGCACGAGCAGGGCCCGGGGGTTGGCGATGAGGTCCGGGTGGATCTCGGGTTCGTTTTCGTAGACGTCGAGCCCCACGGCGGCGACGTGGCCGGCGGCCAGGAAGGAGGCCAGGGCCGCTTCGTCGATGACGGCGCCGCGGGCGGTGTTGACGAGGACCACGCCGGGTTTGGTTTGGGAGAGTTGCGGGGTGGAGATTATGTGTTTGGTGGAGGGCTGTTGCGGTTTGGTTAGGTTCGGTTCGTGGAGAATGGGGCTCCGGAGGAGGCGGTTCGATAGTGTATTGATGTGACTTACATTCAGGGGCAGATTCAGACTCAGGACATCGCTCTCGCGCAGCAGCTCCTCGAACCCGACATACTTTGCCTGCCCAGCCTCGAGCTCATCCTCGTGGGGCAGGCGCGTGCGGTTGTGGTAGATGATCTTCATTCCGAACGCCAGCGCGGCCTTGCGCGCCATGTTGCGCCCGATGCCGCCCATCCCCAGGATCCCCAGCGTCTTGCCGCGCGGGTCGTGGCCCTTGTCAGGCAGGTTTCCCTTCCCCTCGCTGTCGACGCCGCGCCAGCGGCCCGCGCGCAGGCTGCCCAGCCCGACCGCCAGGTTCCGCAGGGACCCCAGCATGAGCCAGATGGCGAGGTCCGCGGTCGCGTCATCGACGGCGTGGGGCGTGTGGCTCACGCCGATCCCCCGGGCCGTGCACGCCGCGACATCGATGCTGTCGTAGCCGGCGCCGTTGTGGCAGATGTACTTCAAGGAAGAGGGCAAGAGAGGCACGGCTTCCGCGTCCAGGGGCCCCGTTGAGGCCGTCGAGGAGAAGGTGCGGTACGCGGCGCTGACACCGTCCAAGGCACCTGAGCGGCACTCGGCCAGGAAGCCGGCGTGGTCTGTGGATTGGGGGACGATGACGTCGGCTTGCTGCGCGATGGCGGCCCAGGTCTCGTGCGCGCTTTGGGGGTGGTGGTTATGTTAGTAAAGCCGTGTTTGTTTCAAATGGTTTCGTTCCCTCATGTTCTTGAGGTCAAATGTATAAGAGAAGGAGAGGTAGAGACCAATGACTCATTACCACTGTGGATAGGGGATCTTCATGAGTTTGCACTTACTGCTTAACCTCGCCGAGAAGAAGGACCTTTGGTCGGTTCATCTTGTAATTTGGTATTCAGGGTGTTGAAGGCAGACAGTTGTCGTAAGCGTTAATTTCAGTATTGGCATTCAGAGAGACAATTCGCAGGTTACGTGCTTTTATATCGCCCAGGATGATCGCCTCGGCTCGGAATTCCTGCAATGCAGTAGTCCCGGAAACAAGTCCGACTCCTCTTGACAGTGTCGATGAGGGGAGATCAGCACAATTATCCGAAGTGAGCAATGCAGTGGTAAAATTTACAATATGAAAACACAATGATATTAGCAGAGAAGAAGAAGATAGCCTTATTATTATACTCAAGGCATGGCAGAACCAAGTAAGTCAACTTGACATCAAGAATGCGTGTCAAGAGTCACTTCCCGTCTTGGAATCAAAGCCAGCAGCACCTTGCGCTGGTTCGATACCCCAATATGCGGGAATAGCCGAAGGGTAGCCAGCCAGCCAGTGACTGCGATTGTCGATCACTGTGGAGGCGGGGTTCTAATGGGGTGGGTAGGGTAGGGGGGATCAATAGATAGATGGAGGGTCTCAGAGAGGGTCAAGAAAAAGTGCGGGGTGGGGAAAAGGGTTCGAGGTCCCCCTATTATTGATTTCGGAGAGCAACGCTGGGGACTTATATGCGGCAATATCCCTTCTCGAATCGGGAACCGGGCTTTCCTGTTGAAGTAATGGTTTGCTCATGGATAACGAGTGAATGAGTAAATGATTTCAGGCAGTTCGCATTGGTTGCAATCCAAATGACACCATTAGGGAAAGTCCCTAGTTACATACAAAGAATGCAGATACAGGGATCGAGCAGAGGAACCCTATATGTATCACATCATAACATCCAGATATAGGGGAGTCTGATGAGAGTAGGAAGCCATGGGACCCGGTCACTCGGAACCCAATGCGGGAGCGCTATAGAAAACCAAGCAACGGGCAGCGACACACAAAGTGGCGATCCCGCTGCCGCCCTGAGCAAACATTGATCTGTACCTCTTGTTCTGTACCCTTCTGTTTCATTTTGGCCGCCCCATATGCCCCATTCGTCGTTACTCCTGACGCTTCGATGATAACTTGGCTATGTAAGTGGTGCCCCCCTTCGATTGGAGATTGGGCCTTATCGCAGCTGTTGTATAACCGGTCAGACAGACCCCCATCGCGCTTGTTGGCCGTGCGTGCGTGCGGCGTGCAACACACAAGTTCGTGGGTGTAGGTATTGTAGCACCCTGCTTACACACACCTACAGCGCCTTCTATGCATTACGTGGGGGTCTAGTGTATCTGGTGTCGACTTTGGGGGAGTCGCACCCATGATGGAACGAGCATCCGGATATTCCGTGACAACTGGTTGTTTTAGTCTCAGCCTATCAACCAGTCGCCGCTGACCGCATCGCCAAATCTCCCCACAACGGCACATGAGAGATGGACCGGAGGCATTTGATCAACGTGCCCCCCAGAGAGCGCTCCGTCGTATCCAGCCACGACATTGCGTACGCACAACCTACTACCTACGGAATGCTGGTTAAGTATCGACCGAACATGTTGACATACTTACATAACTAAGGCGGACAACGGCAGGGTGCTTTGCCGGTGTTGCATGCTGAGAGCTTGTCCCCGCGTACATCTGACGCAGGTAGGGTAGGGTAGGTAGGCCAGGTGGTACCGACTTCACGTCCCACCACCACCCCCACGATTGAAGCGCGCGAATCCCTGACTTTGACGTGCCTGCCGGTATTTGGATCTTCTACTGATGCGCAAGAAGCATTGCATTGGGTCGCTCGTTGATCGCCACGTCAATCGATATATTGAGCTCAGGTGGGAAAGGGCAAATTTCTTTGGGGCCTGTTTCTTTCTCCGTAGCTCTCGTATCTATCATCATCGGACAGATTGATATGGGTTCGCGCTGTATCAGTTGTGTTTTGTATGCAAGAGGTAGAAGGTAGAGAGCATTTGCCCAGAAACAAAAGTCTTCCACATTCAAAGACTGCCAAGTCGTGGCCCATCCTGCCCCTTACCATTATCCCTAGCATTATCCCCCTTAACTCTGAAACCATTATCTTTTCCATGGAAATCTCTCTAGCGCATTCTCTTCTCTATCGCCAATTTTGTTTTTCTGTTGTTCCAATGGAACACATAGTCATACATCGTATTCAAACATGTCGATCCAAATGCTCGTGTGTAGGGCGTAACCGCTGGCTGGCATGCCAACCTTATGGCTTGGTGTTCAATCGAGATGATGCGGTCTGCCTTCATCCTTGGCAGTGCCATGCTGGTGATTCAACGATACTGTTGAAAGCCTTTCCTCGGCAGCCTATCCCTAAGCACCGTAGCCATATAGACCAAACCCTAGTATGAATGCCCAGCGGGCTTTCATGGTATATGCAGGCATACTGTTATCCGCCAGCGCCAAAGCTAAAAGAAAGAACAACGCTGAATGGGGATAAGAAATAGAAGAAATAAACGTGTTAATACAAGTGTCCCCCGTATCGTCATGGCGTATCATATAGTGGTACGGCGAGAACCGGCGCGCGTTATGAAAGCCCTTGCAGCAATCTCAGAAAAGCAGCGAACCACATTTGTAGTTCCTCCGGTGACCTTGGCTTCGTCCTGGATGAACTTGCGGGCCACCGCCAACTTGCTTCGAGGCATCGATTCGTCCAGGTGTGCTGGCAGCGTGCTTTCAAAGTCAGCCGGAACCTCCGGGGTATAGGCTCGCATAATGGCAATGGCATAAAGAAGATCTCGGTTTTCCCGCCCATCAAGAACAGTGCGCATCTTGGCCAATATTTCCTCTCGTTCTGGTGGCATAGGGCAGGTTGGATCGCTCCTGATGGTTAGGAACTCGCCAAGATAGAACCAAAACTCAAACTCTCGCAGACGATGGAAGTCGCCCTCAGACAGCATCGGCTGCAGCGGATTCTGACCCAAAACATCGCCGCTGATCAATGCATCAAAAATGATCAATCGATTGCGAGCCTCCACAATGTCGTCTGGTGGAGGTAGCGACCGCCCTGCGTTCATCTGTTGATTGGAAGGGTCGGCGAAGCAGGCCAAAGTCGCCTTCCATACGACAAGTGGCTCCAGGGTGGCGGGATAGTCAAGCGAGAGCGGCTCATTCGCGCCGACAGATTTGATCGTATTCAGAAATGCCGCCAGGACATCGGTCGATGACTTATCGGCCATGAGTATATCAAGTGTCTGCTCCCTCGTGAACCATCCCGACTCGAAGAACCTTTCCAGACCCGGTCCATAGATTTCGGCGAGCAGTCCTCTTACATCGTTCAGCAGCGCGGCGGATGGAGAAGCCTGGAGTTTGGGCAACGAGACCCCACTCATGACAACCAGCTGGTTGATGGGCATTTTCGGGGCTCGTGGTGGGAGCGCTATTAGATTAGGTTGCTGCTGAGGCAGCGGTGGTGATTGAGAAACAGAATGATGCATAGGTACCAGCGCCGGTCCTCCGCCTCGAAGATGAGGTGTCACAGAGCCCATTGATCTTTGGTCCAGGTGCGTGGCCATTGAGTTCATTCCTGGCACACTGGCACCTGACGTAGTAGCCATTTCCAGACCGGGATCAAGACTGGACGTAGGAGCTAGGTCGATACCCTCAGTCCTCAGCATGCCTTCCTTGGTCATAGAATTGGAGCTGATCGTGTTAGCGGGTGTTGTAGACATGACCACAGGGTTGTATACCGGGGGAGGAGCCGTCGGAGGCGGTAAGGGCGGACCGTTGGAAGGAACGGAGGCAGATGGGGGTATGGGATGGCTATTAGGAGCCGGCTGGATGCTGGTTGGATGTTGCTGCTGCTGCTGCTGTTTAAAGATGGGATCATAACCCATGCAATCACGTTTGGACTTTTGACAGTTCTTGCAGACGGGATGTTGCTCGTCGCACTGGACACACCAAGCTTTCGTTAGTCAAAGGTGGGGTGACAATTGGGCAAAGGCGGGACGAGAGCTGTGGTTGAGACGAGTTGAACTAGTGCGGGTTCAGCCGCCAAAAAAGGCAACCATGGATGGGAAGCAGCTCTGCTCGTACACCACACCACGACCGCATATTGCTGCGTGCTAGGAAGTAGGGGTAGAAAAACTTGGGTACATGGATCTCAGGTTAAGCAAATATTGAAGATTGGCGAAATACTGCATGGGCTTCCAAGTCAGTGCCATGTTTGGAGAGATGGCTTTTTCCCTTGTAGCCATTTTGAGCTTCGATCAATTGGGCGTTTAGACACCTGCCGCCTCCGCCGCCGCTAGCTGGCGGCCCCAGGCACTGGAAGGTTGGGTAACGTGGGAAGATCGGATGGGGCACGACAGGGGAAAGCTGCCACGGGATTTCCAAACACCATGTCAGTGGCGCCCATGCGCTATTCTGATGCAGTGCTTCGGGTGTTTTGGGTGGGCAATCATGGTCCAGAGTTGTCACTATGTCATTAGAGTTCTGGAGAATCCCGTGCTAAAAAAATAAAACGGAATGGACGGCTCTTTGTTGAATTGGCGGTCTCGCGCCTCTCCAAAGTCAAGCCGAGCGGAGAGTCCACTTCAAAACGTCAAAGTCACTTTGGCTCACGATCGTTCTTTCTTTCCTTCTTCCTTCCCACTTCCAGTACTATACCAATACGGCTGCACACTTGCGCAGCTCTAGCAACTTCGCCTGCGCTTCATGCTGCAAGGAAGATATGGGTTGACCAACGCGATGAAAAACAGGGAACGGGAAAAGCATAAGCAATGCAGCAAAAATTTCCTCAACATACCTTTATCCTGCGCTTGCGACAGGTTAAGCAACCAGTCTTGGTGCGGCGTTTGATCTCCTAAGCGACGACCAAATCCCCAATCAGTATATGCGGATACATCAACTGGACACTTGTGCCGTGTTATTTCGGTGGTTGAATGGTTCTATAGGTACCTTTTTATGTCGCCCACTCGCAAGCACCGTCCGAGGATCATTGGGCGGTATTGCGTATCGCGGAATCCCGTCGGCGGGGAACGCCGTGAAAGACCCCGGCAGTTGTAGGGGCGGCGGTGGATAATATGACATGCCCTGTGGCAGTTGCCCCATGGGCGCAGCCATAGCAATCTGCTGTTGCTGCTGCTGCTGCTGTTGTTGTTGAATATGTTGCTGTTGTTGTTGTTGTTGTTGCTGCTGCTGCTGCTGTTGCTGATGTTGGAGAGGATCGATTGTCCGCATACTGGGCAATGACATGGCATGGCTCGCCGCCGTTGGGCTTCCTCGATAGACCTCGGCACTTGGCCCTGCCGATGTTGGATATGCGTAATGCATCGGTGGCGGCGCATATGTCGGGGCTGGGTACGAGATGGACTGTCGCGACGGCCCGGACGGATGAGGTGGATGTGGGTTTGACATGGCTCGCGACGTCGACGTGGGAGGATGCGAGGAGGTAGTGCCGTTTGCAGTGCGTTGGGAACCAGACGAGGAAGAAGCGTTGGCACCAGACGGTGTTGGGAGCGGATCGGTAGCGACAGTTGTGTTAGCTATAGCAGCAGTTATCGTTCCTGTCGCAGTGCCGGTGGGAGCAGAGGGTGAGTGTGTGGTGGTGGTTGGCGTCGTGGTCCTGACATTAGCAGTGGTTGCAGTGTTTGGCGTCGAGAGAAGCTCCGACGACGTGCGCTCCCTGCCCTTGATAGACTGGTCCTCCTTGATTTCTACAATTACTCCTTGCAGAGGCCGTGTAGCAGTCGGTGCCTCTGCAACTGGCTCCGGCCGTGGCTGCAGCTGCAGCCCTCCTTTCGCACTGTAAGTCCGGGTGTCGTCGTCTGCGCTAGGCCGCGATTCTGCCTGTAAGTGCAAACGGGGGCCAGCAGGAGCACCAAAGGAAGTTGTCTGGGTAGTGGTGGTGGTGGCAGCGGTGGTAGTGGTGGTTATGTTGTTGGTGGTGTTGGTAGTTGTAGCTTGTGACCGTGACGGGGATCTGGCCAGTGAAGTGTCACAGCGCAATCCACCAACATTATTACTACTACTATTATCGGTCACAAAGTCAGAGGAAAGGCCATGACGGCTAGCTCGAATTGGAGCATGGACATGCTCTTGCGCAGCAGCGGAGATGGCGGGAGTGAAGGCGACAGTTCCCCGTCCGGGTGCAGCAGGTCGAGGCTCCTCGTCTTGGTCTTGGTCCTGTCCAGGCCGTGGATGGCCTGGCTGTTGTGGCTGCTCCTGTGCCTCTGACATTTTTATTTGGTTTTTAATTTGAAATTTTTATGGAGCCGGCGATGAGAGGGAAACCAGGGGGGTTTGGCAATTCATCCATACATTCGCGTCCCTTCACCGTGCCAAGGGGGATTGATGGGTGACCGGGGAGGAAACGCGGGCAGCATAGGCGGCGGTTCCTGGTCGGGTAGGTAGCAGTATGGGTAGGTATGGATGGATATGGATCTGTATGGGTACAGCGTAGCGTAGGCAGGGCCTGGCTCTGGGCCTCTGGACCTGTAGGCACGTATCGATGGTCTGATTGCAAAATAGATGGTAGATAGGCGGGAAACAAGGGGGTGTCAGCCAAGATAGGCCGCGGCAGAATTGGCATGGACATGGACAAAACAGACGAGAACAGATAGCCTGGAGCAGCAAACATTGCAGCCAGCAGCTGCTTTGCTGGGTTGCTGCTGTTACTCGGGGCTGGGGGGAGCTGGCCCGGCCGAAAGAGTGAGAACGAGAGAGAGCGCGCGCAAGAGAGTGAATTGGGAAAAGGTGTGGTGAAGCGTTTCGAACACGCGCTACCCTGGGCCGAGATTCCTGTTGGTATCTGCAGTATTACCATACCTCCTCCCATGCATACAAGCAGCAGCAGCAGCAGCAGTAGTACCTACCTTCCTTGCCAGACCTACATGTCCGAGCAGGATTAAAAATAAAAATGCGACGTACCTACAGATGTCACCGAGACCACATGTATCATGGAATATTGGATTGATGCAGGCCTGGCTACACCAACACAAGTGGCATAACTCAGCCGAGCTCATCACAGCATTGTCAACCTTTCGTAAGCAGGTACAGTGATAATCATGGTCGTAACCGGCCGTGATCGAGGTTTCAATCCCTCGGGACACCTTACGAATGCGACGTGAATGCAGATTCCACATCGGCTGGGGGTCGGTCCCTAGTGCAAGCAAGGAATACGGAAAAGAAACACGCCTGCTGTCTGTCCTTTTTTACCACCCTTCTCTGTACCTACCCTCCGGTCCGTAAGTGACGCTCCTTCCTAGTGAATGAACGGCTGCTGTTGGGAGAATGGAGAATTGGGAAATCCATTGACTTTTGAGATGTCTCTTACCCGTTCTGTGCTAGGCTAGACGCACCCTGCAGCAAGCCCAATTTGGAGGAGCAATAATTGGAGCCATCTCTCGCATCTACGACGGAGCTAGGGTACATCAATGTGGATTTCGGCGTCAATTAGCTAAAGCACAGTTCATACCTAACTGTCGGATATTATTGACTGGATACATCGAGATCAAGGGAGGGCGTTCCGGTGAGTGACTGTGATGGACTGCAACAAGTCCCTCTCTACATGTATGTACATGCAAGCATGTAGATACCTGAGCATAAGCAGAAGTGACCTTAAGCGCCTGAGAAGATAAGTGCAATATGCTCAAGCGGAGTTTGTTGGTCTGGGTTGGGTGAGAGCATATCAATCTTTTTCTCTCACTCGTTTACGGTCGGGTATCTGATGTGTTACATGTCAAAGACCTTTCCTGCGTTGGTTCGTTTCTTGCGATCAATAACACCCAGCACCCAGTTGATTCAATGAACCAAAAACCAAAAACGCCTGCTCAAGAGGGAATAGTGTCCGTTCGTTTGGGCGTGGTTGGTCTGGTCGCTTCGATCAAACCCATGCAAGCGAAACCCCTGGTTGTGGGCTTTGCCTGTTTATGTCTAGCCTCGTTCAGGGAGCCCCCAATGGCTGTAAGCCCGGATTCTGCCCGGAGCACAAGAGATGAGCAAGAGCGAAAAAATAACACGACAGGGAGCCTGACGGGAATGGCAGCTCGGTTAAGGGGCCCGGCGGTAGGGGTCAACCCTGGACTCGATTCCTGTCTTTTGTTTCTGCCCCCAGTGACCCAGCTGATTTACGAGCTTGGACTTGTACTGGGGAGCTAGACTCCGGCTGTCCAGTCCTCGGTTTGGAGGGGTTGAGGTCCTGACTGGAGCGCGTCTGGGGGGAGAACGGAGCTGCCACGAATTCCGCCGACACGCAGCAAATCGCTGTGCATTGGTATACCTAGCCATCGATCCCATTTCGTCAATCTGCAATCCATTGTTATCCAATATGTAGTTCACGTCAAGTTAGGCTTCAAGTGGCTTCCTCTCCGTGGATACTTGCAGCAGTATTACACAATAAACGCGATGAAACGACGATCTTGCGTCGTCGCGCCCCGATTTGAATTCCCAAGTTGGAAATTGGGTCCATCCATACCTTAGGGATCAGACGGCCCTATTCCATCCACCCCCTACGACATACGTACAACTCTGCCTATCGCATGCACCCTTCCTACATATTGGCATTTCGTTGGTTTGCCTGCTTGCTGACCTCGTTCCTCTGATTTGGCATCGTTTCTGCCGTATCTGCCTTCTAATGTCAACACGGGTCGTCAGGCAGGCACTGCACTGTTTGGTACATGTAGGGAAGGAAGGAACGCCCGTAATTAGCCCAACAAATGCCCGAATTGGATAGCGGCTAATAAATAATACGTACGTACTGGGTCTACCTACAATACAACAGTGCACTTACAAGCTGACATTGAAACTTTGACACCACCCTTCACACGAGGTAGAGAAGGGAAAATTTTGATCTTACCAGGTTGTACAGATCCCTCTCATCCTTCAGCAGCATTCGGCACCATCACTTGCCATCCCCACCCCCTTTTCTACCAAAACAATGCAATGCTGCAGTTGGCTGAGATGCATTGCAACCACCAATGCATGACTTTGAAACATTGCATCACTACCACTCACCGGAGCTAGGATCCTTCCAGACTACCCGAATACCACTGCATGGACAACAGCGCTTGATACTGCGAGGTGAACTTTTGCGCCGCGTTTTCCAGGGCCTGCCCAACCGGTGGCATGCGTCACCTCCTCCTCCATCCACTCTCTGGCGCAAGCACGTGCTAGGTTCTGTCTCTTCTCATGGATGGCCCGCCCCCGCAGACCCGACTCCGATGCCTGACTAACCGGGCACACATATCTCAAACAATAACGTGAGCCTCTGAGAGGAGAGCTCGAGACTTCGTTTGTTGCGAACTATTCGTATCTACTCGTCTCATCTGCTCGAAACGCTTACCTGTTTGACCCTCGAACAGACAGCTCGTACGCGGCTTGCTGCATGGTTTCTTCCATTCAGCTTGAACCAAAGCCGACCAGAAAAACAAAACATAGATGCACACTCGGGGCGACAAGTCTTGGCAGAGGCGGGTCGCGCCTCGAATACCCGACTCACCCATCGCCTGGTATGGGTGGTAAGTGGGCACAATGACAGTTGAAGGTCGCATGTATGTAGGCCTCGCTCATGGGGCAGAAGATTTGGTGATGCTCAGTCACATGACGGTATCCATAACGTTTTCTGGTTGCTGAAGCCAGTTTATCCGTCAATCAAACGGATACTGCGTTCTATTCCTCGCGCTCTGCAGGTCCCCGGAGTATTTCAGATGTTCTGCAGCTCGCTTCTGGGAATCCCGGTTTGTCACTCGGTTGATAACGATCGCTTGGTGTGCCACTGTGGGTGGCCACACCTGCTGAGCGAGCCTATCCCGCTGTGCCTTCGTTACGCTACCTGCGCTAAACCATAGCTTATTCGAACCGCAACGAGCCCTTGCTCGTGCCGAGACGTCCTGCCGTCCACCGTAACCCTCCCGTTTCCTTCATCTAGTTTGGATATCCTACAATCTATATTGAGTATCTCATCGGATACCGGAGGATTGGATCTGGCCTAGGTCAGCGAGTGAGATGGCTCCTCCATCATACCATTGCGACGTTGACAGCCGCCATGTGGCCTTGCTGACCATCTTTCTCGTGGCGAAGGAGAGTGCCGACAAGTGCCTGTCCCTCTCCCTTGCCAAGGCTCGCCACCAAAGGGATTAGACAACTTGCAGTTCCATTAGCCCTTGGGTTGTATATATGCACCCGGTTCTCATCTTCTATCTATCGCCGGCACAGTGCCCATGAAAATCCAGATTCTTCGAGATACGATATGCTGACCCGCGACGAGACGGTCTCGGCTGATTTCGTCCGGCCATTAGGCTCTTTCTACATGCACAACGGCATCATTGTGTGGCTCCTGGGAAGTAATGAAGTCAAGGCATGCAGGTGATTCACTCGTACTCGAAGGACATGAATTGCTCAAAGTTTTCGCACTCTGAACTGCTATTTTCCCTCCATTAAGAAGAGGTGGTTGTCTTCATTACATTGCGGGCCGCCTGTTGAAGAGACCCAAAGGCGTAAGGAATTACGGCCCGGCTCTCCCCACAACCCAGCGAAGCCCAATACAGCCAGTTGCAACGCAATCCAACTTGGTTCAACCACTCCCCACGAATGTCGAAACAACACCCGGCATCGTTCAATACTTGCGTCCGGATCAACGGGAACATTTACTGGGCTTGTAGTCTATTGCTACTACTATATGTCGCATTGCCTCACCGCTTGCGGCGCTACGTGACCTCGGCGGCGCAACAATATCTCTCCATTCATCACCCCAAACCGTTGAGTCCTGCAGGCCACTGCCGCCCATATTGTAATTGACGATGCAATAGCACTTGGGGCGTGGCAGGTGGCTGCGTTAGACGTCTTTCCCATGACACGGAGCCCAGCGCCATCACCTGCATCCACATTAACCCCGACCGCCATGCGTCAATTACATCAACCGCGACCAATCATGACGTACGGTGAGATATATTACACGACGGTGAATCAGGGGGCTGCACAGGACTGCCGAGGGGAGCAAATAATCCTTCTCACGCGGCACTATTTGCACTGCGGCTTTTGATGAATCGAGCAATGTGATATCTGGCCATGACCGGCTTGACCTCCCCTTCATACCTCCCACTATATTGTACTTGGCGGTTGCATCGAGGCCCTTTATATCTTACAATCGAGCAGTATTTTAGCAGTACTTAAGCTCTATTGGCCTCTGATACATCTGTGTCCCGTGGATGTTGCTGACTCGTCATCATAAAGTGTCCCATCTTCGGCCATACTTGGTCTTCAGTCTCATCGAAGAGAAATTGCCAGTCCCTCGTACAAATCCGGTTCAACAGAAACTACATGGATCTTGATATCTGCAACGGCGGCTCCTATGAAGACGTACAACTCTGCTACAATAAACCATGCTCGGCTACAGACACATCTTTAGGCAACTTTCCCAGACTGTCACCGTTGTATTTTTTCTCCTTTGCTTGATAGGGCCAACGAGCCATAACATAGTAGGCCTAGTACAGAGGTTCCGACCCCTATCTTAGCCACCTGGTTCGTATGGATAAGTAGGCCGGCGAATCTTGGTTACCATGCCAGATCTCCAAACTCGAGAAACGACGTATCAGTGCGAATATCTCGTATTCTTCTCCGGCAACGAAACACGGCCTTGGCTTGTGACTCAGCATCCGACTCTTGTGTGATGCCATAGACACGGCTTGCAATCTAGTCTTGAGAGGTCATTGATGTCGTGGGATGATGGCGACACGAAGCTTGCAACAAACACTTTCCTGGCTATTTCTCCCTGCCAACGGTTCCGAGTCGATCCATGGTATCAACAACCTGGTCTCGAATGTAGCTATGGGTTTGTTATGTTCTCTCTGATCACCAAATGTGACTTTACCGTTTTGTTGATCGTCAAGCTCACGTCCAGACGTTGTATTCGAGTGGGAATGACTTCAACTGATAGCATATTGACTTTTGTTGTCGGCTACGCTGGGTAGTGAGCAAACCACCAGCGTACTGGAAGAGACGTGTAATGCACCTGGTACTGCAGGTGAGCCCCCAATGTACGAGGCACCAATGAGGCACATTTGGCTAGTATATTGTATTATATGCAAGTGACAATAATGGCAAGGTCCTGACTTGGGTACCGAATCTGTCCTACCACTGTTGGCCCAAAGAGCCAGTCGGGAGTCGACAGCAATATCCGGCAGGATTTAGCGAGACCGGCTCCAGACAACATCCCTCCCAGGCTCACCTCCCAGGGGAATAAACGTGTTTAGCCGTAGGTGATGGGGAAATCAACTTCCCTGCACCCCTAAGCAGGTCTTATCTTGACAATGCTACCTTAGTGCATGTAATATTTACTTTTCCCGCTGTCACTGACGTGCCCAGTGTCGTCCGCCAGACAAACGCATTATTGATTACACCTCGTCAGTAGATCTTAGAATACGTTTGAACAGTTTACTTCTGCATGGAATGTCAATTCGAGTAAGCCGGATGCATATATTTCCTGGAATATATTTTCCCTGCCAGTCCCTTGTAACTGCAGCGGCTGAAAAGATATACCTTGACACAACTGATACTATCGTGAGTTGAGGTTGCTTTTAGATTTGTATACACAGCAAGTGAGTAACACTTTAGCCACGGATGACCGCTGGACTTGAATCTACAACCTGTGTTTTGAGAGGAACCTGTGCTATATCTTCCTTACCCCTTTTTCTCTTCTTGAGTTTACAAGTCTTTGAGTTTTGTTACGTGTAAGCTTCGTACTTGGAGCTCTACAGCAAGTGTAAAATGTTTAAGATGTACGTGAACCACCTAGCCTCTACTACGACCATTAGAAAAAGGGTAATCTCCGTGTCCCTATCTTTCACCAACTACTTGTAGCGTTTCGTTCCTGCGTTCCTCCCTTCACAGCCATCTTCGGACATGATATGGGGCCCGCCATGGACGAGGGCCGAGTTCATGACAATTTGACTCGGCGCCCACCAGTGTAAAACTGGATATGTAGCCTCTCAACGGCTGTTCTTTCATCTACGGCTCCTCATCAGCCTGATATAACAAGCACTAGTGGTTTAGTGGTAAAATCCATCGTTGCCATAAAAAAGCAACATTCGATGGGCCCCGCGTTCGATTCGCGGCTAGTGCACTGAAATTCATTCTCTTTTTGCTGCATTTCTTTTGCATTTTCAGAGGAGAAGCCATCGTGGGATATCGTGGTGGATATTATTTTTTGACCCCTGAGTCCAAGCACGGGCCAATGGGAAGCTTCCGAGTTGACGCTAGTGGGGTCTAGCCCGGTTCAGCAGATAAGATTAGCCCTAACCCAATCCCAGATACGATAGGACATGGCTTTCCCCCACCAGTCTCACATGCAATATATACTATCATACGCCCAATCATCTTCATCAAATCAGGGGATGTGGTCTAGTGGTATGACGTTTCTTTAGCACGCTCTACTTCGGTAGACTGATATAGAAAAGGTTCTGGGTTCGATTCCCAGCCTCTCCAACTGATTTTCTTTTGCCATTTTTTTGCGACAATGATGCAATCTTTTTGCTTCAATTCCGGTCTCGACTCCTTTTGCTTTTTGCTATTGGCCAAAGACGGGACCCCTCCAGTTCTGTCTCAGCAATCCGGACGCCCGGGCCCGAAGATTGCTTTTATGGCCAGTAATCGGTCGCATGCTTAAGTCATGACCAAGCAATGCCGCCAGCGAGTGGGAGTGCAGAACAGGACATCACAATGAGGCATATGGAGGGACATCATTTCGTAAGCATAACAAAATCGTCAACAACGGCGCGACTGATAGCATTGATCGCATCTTATTCAAGCCACTGTGATCCATCACACCAATATAGTGCTCGCGTGTACCAGCTTCCTATGTACTGCCATGTCGCAGCTTCACCTCCTGAATGACAATTCTGACACCGAGCAGTCGCGTCGTCGATGGGACGATCGTGGAAGAGCTGGTAAAGCTCCTTTAGGACATGAGAGGGGAGCTGCGTGTGCTCAAAGATGAACTCGCAATCATCCCCCTCGCCCTGGGGCGCTTCGTCGTATGGTGCCCGTTTACGAAACAACTTCAGGGCGGGCCCGAGATCTCGACCAGCCGCGCCCTCGCGCACGGCAGTGTCATCGTACAGCGCAGCAAACATGACGTAGACGAGGGCGAGCGGGCGTGTCTGCCTCCAGAGTCGCCTCTCAGCCCGACTGAGCAACGCCTGCGTGCACATGTCAAGAGAGGCTTCCAGTCCATCGCTGGACCACTTGCCAATCTGATTAGACGAGAAGTAGGTCGAGAGCATCAAATTATTTGACTCTGCGTCTCTTTGCTCCGGTGCGCACTCTAGATACCGAGCGAAGTATCGGACTACTCCCTCCAGTTCGTCAAGGCCGTAGCCCCACGCACCGAGGAGGGCCTGGGTGATGTCGAGTGCATCACGCACGTTGACTTCATGAGAGAGCCTACAAAATCACGTGGGCCAGGTATTGAGAAGTTCCAAAACGACTTCATCAAGTACGGGACCTGGTTTGGTAGGTGGGCGGTACCGATTGGCGCAAGCAGCCGCCGAGCAGTCGCCCTCGCTTGAGCACCAGACTGGAACTGACAGAGAAGAAGAGGGAACAATCACTTGTCTCGATTTCATCCCTTGCCACGTGCATATCCAAGCCCACATAAGGTCGGAGAGAGGCCTGGGACTTCTAGTATGGTGAAAGTCATGGCCATGCTGTATGCGTTCCTCGGACACAGGAATGATATTGAAATGGGACAAGATCGATGTGCGTCAGGGGAGCAAACTCACGAACCACTTATGCGCCTCGGGTTCTCAAATCCCCATATGCAGAATAAGGTAACAAAATATCACGGCTACCCCCGATGACTATCGTGCGACCACCAGTGAGCCACCAGTGAGATCACGTCGGAGCAGCGGCCGGCAGGGGTAGGTCGTGGCACCATCTCATCACATCGTGGGTTGGTTACACGAAATATTGAGGATGAAAATTGCCGTGAGAGGAAGGGACTGCCGAGTTTGTTTGCCCAGCAGCCGGGGTGAACTTCTGGCCTATCAGTTGGTAGGCGTTTAACGTAAGGGATGACTTAGTAGAGTAAGGAATCTATAAGTTAGACAGCGATGTTGGAAACGAAGCTTTGAGAACAATGTAGTGCGCGCTGACTCATCAAGAAGCATAATTCGGAGGCTGACTCTGGTAGAGCGTAGCACTATGTAGTCCATGTATGGATTGGTTGGTGGATGCAATGAAGCAAATCATCAGCAAAAGTCTCGCCTTTCCTTTCCCATCTTCCCTTACCCACGTGTCTTGCCCCCTTCTCAGTAGGGTTCGGGACCGTACTTATCGTTGTCAGTGCCATCAGAACGGCCGAGACGACCCATTGTCGTTTTCAAGCTCAGTTTGCGAGCATCGAAGAGGGGCCTCGTCCAGCCGCGCTCACACCTCACAGGCGCATCAATAGCTGCTACATACCGCATAGACAGATCAGCCTTTACTCATCAACTAAACCTGCTGTCTGGAAGGAAACAGGTAGGCGGATGCAAAATATGCAAGGAAAAAGGAAAAAAAAAAGACCAGTGACTTACCCAAGCCTGAAGGGCGAGCATTGACATAGATGTTCTCCCAGTGACCCGGCGGCACATTATAGAGTTCGTGCTGGATGCTGAGGTGCGGGTACGTCTTGATGACGTCGTACCACCATGTCCACGCCTCGCGGTGGAGGGGGCCGTGGGCAAAGGCGTGGATGCCGTCGACGGACCGAAAGTAGCACAGCATCAGGAGCTGGCTTCCGGTGTACCGGTCGTCGGCAGCGAGAAATGTATTTTGACAGAGAACTGAAGATAGTGGTTTCCGCCTGTGTAAGCTAAATATACAACTTAGGCGCTAGGACTGGGACTTACAGCCGTAACGGTCACCGTATTTCTTGTCGCCCTCGAGGGCAGCTCGCATCTTCTCCAGCTGGGCTCCCAACTTTTTGAAACCTGGTGAGAACGCACCCATAGGGCTATGTCCCCCACCCCGTTATTAGCTGATCATGGTTCTCTCCATGTCAATGTGGTTGGATGGGCTTGGGCGATTCAGGGGCCAGGGTTGGGGGCAGAAAGACATACTGATTGGTTCGCGCAGCCAGCATCAGCAAACAGACGCCATTCTCTGAAGGCGATGTCGGCAAAGCGCCGTTGGGTCCGGGAACTTGCGCCGTGTACTTGCCTCGGATGACGCCCTCGGCGAAATCGTGCTTGACCAGGCCAGCGGTCATGAGGACAGTCTTGACCAGTCGGCAGAGCAGCAGGGCCAGGGCTGGCAGCAATGCGTACGGGAGCGGCAGGCAGGCAGCGACTAGGCATTGGGCCGCGGCGCCCATGGCCAGCCAAGTCGTGATGGTGAAGCTATCTCGAATAAGCTGGGAAAGATATGTCTTGTTAGCACCGGATCGGATCGGTCTCATCAGATTCAGCATTCTCGACTGGCAGGGATAACATACCGAATGTTCAAGGATCTCAGGCCCATTGCTGCTGCGTTGGCTTCTGGAGGGCCAAGCGTAGGCTTTGAGCATTGGCGAGAACTGCATCGTGCCTTTTTATAGCCAAGCAAGTTGCAAAAGCTCCATGTGAGAATCGAGTAGACCGATGTTGAAATTAATAGCAGAGGTGTTGCGGTTTAGGAATGATGTGGATGGGAGCGAAGCATTCTTAGAGGTTTTGTTCCTGTGCAAAAACTTGACATCGGATTGAATTTGATCAAGCGAATGGATTGATTGTTGCCAAATAAACCAGTGTATTGATTGTCTAATCGCACGCATTTCCTCCAACTGAGGATGTCCCCGAAAAGTGAGCGCTGTTGTCTTATGAACCAGGCCGTTTTTGCCACACGGGTTCCGGCAGCCTGGAAACTGACACGGCACACCATAAGGAATGGCTAAGCACATAGGGGGCCAAATGATTTCGCTTGTTCGCATGAAGCAAATCGCCAACAAGACGCACGATGATACACCTTACCTCAATATCGGATCTTTCAAGGCTGAGCTCGATGTTGCGGATTGGGTTCTGGACCCCAATCCCAACGAACAACACGAGTCGAGACGGCTTGATGGTAGTCATAGGCTGGCTCATTGATTGATTGATGCATCATAATTTGATTTGGTTGCTGGATATGCCAATGCTTACTTGCAGCACCAGGTCCCGTCTATTGGCAAATGTGTTGGCAATTGTCACCAAGTAGCCATGCAAGTGAGGTTGGCGTTGGTGGCTGATCATGGCTGATCATCACTGGACCCCTCTCCGCTCCAGTAGGTTTCAACGGTTTCCCCCTTTAGGAAGGAGGGGACACTTTTTGCTTTTTCAGTGCCTGCTCCCACACGGCTCGACCTCCATGGCGTGCACCCTGCAGGTCAATTTAGGTCATCGGACTGAGCTGATTTGCAATCAATAGCAAGTAACACCATGTTCGCGATAGGCTTCAAGAACTTTCAGAACAGGGTCATGTTGATCAATAATCCGAATTGACATTCGATTCCAGAGGTGGTCATCTATCTATGTAATACCCTAAAATTTTCCGATCGCCGCGTTGCCCAGGAATGTGGAAGTATCCAACGGTCGAAAAACGCCAAATTTCCTCCGCGAAATTTTGTAGATGCCCCAGCCCAAATTGTGTCCTTCTAGAATCTATGTGTCCAAAATGTCCAAGCAATAGCATCTGAAGCGCTGGTATGTCAAAATCAAGCGCTGAGGGGATATCGCTAATAAAACCCAAAAAGTTGAAACCGCCCGAAAAACGCCAGGCCGTTGAAAAAATCCTTCCCAAAAAGGGTGAACCATGATGTCCACCCAAGTGTCCCATAATAACAGAATGTCGTCCGTAAGTAACTTTTGTTGTTGTTGTCGTGTGTCATGTCATGCGCCCGGGGTTGCTTTCAGATGCAACCGACAAGTCTTGCTTGTTGCTGCTGTTTGTTGCCCTGTCCCGAATGAGAAGGTAGAAAGCTTTGGGCCAGCCATTGACTCTCCCGCTAACTTTTCCCCCTCACTCATTTCCTCGGCCCGCTGGTCTCGTAGTGTTTCACCGCGGCCTCGAGCTCGGCTAAGCTCGAGCGATCGCCGTAGGCGTTCATGAGGTTCTCCGCATGGTGCTTGGCCGCGTCGGGGGCCGAGGAAGTGGTGAATTGAGCGGCTTGCTGCTCGGTATGGAACTGCTTGAACTTGACAACTCCGTATCCTAGAGAAAAATCGCGGGTTAGCTCCTCGGAACATTTGTAGTGGTTTGGGCGGCCGAGCTAGACAGCTGGAATTGCCCGGGACCCCTCATTTTGCCTGTTCAGGCAATCGGAAGGCGGGAGGAATAATAAGCAGGGAGGGAGGTACTAACCAATGCCCACAGTTGCGACAGCGACGGGAACCCTTTTCATGGTCAGCATCTTGTTGGATTTGTTGGCGCACATTTTGGAGGTTCGATTTTTCTCTGCTTTTTCTTCTTTTTGTCGCAATCGTACGATAAAAGAAGAAAGAGGAAAGAAGAAATGGGACGGGGGTTTAGTTTGAACATACAGCTTCTTTTCAACGCGACTGGCCCGATGCAGTTGGGGAAGATAGGCTGGGTACACGCCAGTGGTGGTGGAGAACGGCCGGGTCGAGCGTGGCAGAGACATGATTGACGGGTAGAATAGGCAGTATATTTTGCTCGGGGTGGTGTGGCGCTAGTAGTACGAGGGGGATTGATCGTCCGTGGAAAGTTTAGGTAATTGGAAGTTATCGTATGAGTATGTACGTAGTAGATGGTAGTAGTCTATGTGTAAAACTACTCAGGATATGGTCATGTGCGGTATGCTTCTGGCTCCTTTGGGATGAGTGTGTAGTGTAGTATGCATATGTGGTGTGGGAGGCGCAGGGGGATATATAAGTATTGAGTTTAAATGACCCGACGTTTTTAAGTATCTGTGGAAGATTTCGAGTTTGGATGTGAAAAGAGGCCCTGCCTGTGTGCAAATCTTTGCTTTGCGCTGCTGTAACTTTGCTGATACGAACAACTTCGAAGTCCGACGGAAGCGTCCGAAAATCGAACGAGGGACACGCGAGAGTTATTATTTGTATAGGACGAGAAAGCAGCTCATTATGCTGAACAAGTGGAAATGTCCAGGTCTGGTAGAGCTGAGAGCTCGGTCACATTGTGGAGCGCCCTGGCGAGGTGAATGCGAAGCTCGATGCGAATAATGGAGACTCTCCTGCTGGCGACTCATCAAGTCATCTCGGAAGCGAAGCAAAACAACAGGAGACAGGCAGCCTAGCAGCAGTGTCCGCGGGCGGTGTGTGGATACCGGCGGTCTTCAGCAGCAGGGGGAGAGCTAAAACTGGAGAGAGTCTAGAAGAACTTGGCGGCCAGCAAGGGCATGTGTCAATGTTTAAATAGAATGTCAGCTAAGGATGGGAAAGAAACACGACCAGGGAGTCGGGGGGCGTGTTGAGTTATTGAATAGCCCAAACCCGCCAAGCGGCCAAGCAACAAGTTCACTGTTCGTGTGTTTGAACCGCGGCAATGGTAATGGGAGAGGGAGGAAAATCCGCCTACGAAACGGGCGGAAGGATCGACGAGAAGGCACGGCGGTTGAATGCCGCCCTGCGCATCTTACCGTGCTTGCATCTTGCAGTTCGCCCATCTGCTGCCATCTCGGGCCAATTCTGGCGAGGATCCCTCCCAAAGCGACAAACCGACAGGTGGGGTCGCCATCTCGTGCATTAAAAAACAAGCAATTGCTGCGAGTTCCGCCAGTCATACAACTTTGGAGGCATCGCCTGACATTCCATTATGATGTCGGCCTAGCGCCACCAATGGAAGCAAACAGCACTTTGCTTCTGCGGTGGGCTCTTATTGAAGCAGGACTCAGGAGGAGAGGAACAATGCAAGCGTTTTTGCCTGTGATTTCTTTCGATCGATTTGGGCAGCTTCTTGGGCGAATTCCGACCTACAGACCAGAGTAACTCTCCTAAAGGTTAGGAGGGCCCGCCCAAATGCCTAGCTCCCGCCGGCCCGTTATATCCAGCAGGGGGCAATGCTGCTGTTTGAAGTTGCAACGGGGTGCCCACCCAGGGAAAACGGGTCCCCTAAGGTTGGAACAGCTCACCAAGCTCACACACTTGCAGCCAGCCGTCCTGTCCAGTAAAGCATATGCATTGTCAGATGTGAGATGTGTGATTCGCGTATTTTGCTTCCAGACCGCCCGGCCAGCGACAGGCAGGCTGGGAATGATACCCTAGGGCACCGCAGGACGCCAACGGGGCACATACACCACCCCACCACTATCTCTTGGCCGTGGACCCTTTGATGGAGTTCTTGGCCTGCACCAGATCGACCCTAACCTGCCTTGAGTTCCAGCCAGGTCTCGAAACAGGAAACGGCATACATATCCACGCTAAGTGCCGACATGCTTCTTGGGCAACCAGGTGTCGAAACAACAAACGCATACGATTCAGATCCAGCCCAAGGCTAGTGAACAGCTCTAGTCTTCTATGGATTGCTTCAGGCCCGGCGGAGGGCGTTTCCCGCAGCCAAGACTACTGCATACAGATCGCATCTATTTACCAAGAGATTTGGATGCTATTTCCATCCCTTTCAGGCAAGCCGAAACCCAACATGCGGCAGTTGACATGCTGTGATTAGAACGCCAAGAGGGAATTGACAGGACAAACATGTCTGATTCGCGGACCCAATACGACTTCATTTTCCCAGCCCCTGAAAGCTCAAGCCAAGGAAAAGAAGGGCGGGCAAGGGAAACAAAGCGCGAAGGGGCGGAGGGGCCAGCTATAGCACCAACCATCTCCATCTTGGTCTGAGTGGGAGAGGAGAAAAAGAGCGAGACAGCGAGACAGCGAAATACCACCCAATAACGATTTCAGGGACACGTCCGGAACCCCCCGTATAGCTGCGCATCCAATAAGACGGTAAGCAAAAAGGTGGTATATCAAGTTGTGATCTACCGACGACAACAATACGCCCATACGGCCGCCTGCCCCTGAGTGGATGGATAAGAAGAGAAACCTAGGCCTAGGCTAGTTTCTGTAATGTAAGGTATGCATCCAAGGGCTGTGTAAGCTTGCAGACAATACCCAGACGGGCAGGCATAACAGCCAGACAACGGCGCGCGCGCGGAAGCACAAGCATCGGTATCTTGCATATGCAGTGGAACCTTCGGCACCCGCTACAGAGGCCCAACGACACGACAACACCACACACATCACGCAATGCACGCTATAGGCAGGAAAACCGGCATGCACTTCAGCTCGTGGTGCACGTGTATCACCATGGCCGGATGAAGAGGGAAAGGGAGAAAAAAAAAGCCGGCACGGGATGGTATCATCTATCAGATTTCATTTGTTGCCAAACAGCAAAATAGCAACGCGTGATGGATGCGGTTGATGAATGACCAGCCGGCCACTATGGACCTAATTATGTTACAGACCACCAGATAATTTTTCCGAGTAACGCCATGGACTCCATATCCTCGAGAGGCCTCAAACACCGAACAATAGCCGGGCGCCAAAAAGTTGACCAAAAAGACATGTGAGAGTGCGCGATCGATGTCTTATCGCATGCAGCGCAGCAGCCAGGGAACAGGAAACAAGCAACGCTTTCAATGCTGCGCCATGGGACCACCGACAACAGCCTCGATAGTATCGCCCGTTTCGCTTTCGGTCTCCAGCTCCTCATCCTCCTCGTCTTCTTCGTCTTCTTCCTCATCTTCCTCCTCTTCTTCGAGGTCTTCGTCAGCTGCCTGGTCGTCATCATGCCCCTCCGCCATTTCTTCGTCCTCGTCCTCTTCGACTTGCATGCTGTGGTCTGCCGCCGGGCCGGGGTCTGACCCGGCTTCGTCGGCATCTTCTTCCTCATCTTCCTCTTCTTCGTCTTCTTCGGCACCGTGGTCGTGGCTGTGGTCGTGTTCCTCGCCATCGCCGCCATCGTGCCCATCGTGATCCATAGCCTCGACTTCTTCCTCGCCGTCTTCTTGTTCCTCGTGCTCTTCTTCCTCGTCGTCGGCGTCCCCATCACCTTCCTCCTCGTCTTCCTCGTCTTCTTCCTCAGCTTCCTGCGTGTTTCGTCTGATTAAGCCCGGGAACAAGAGTGCCGCTTCTTCGTCATCGAGTATATCATCCGGCACATCGCTGAGGTCGCTCTCGTCATCGGCCGAGTCGTGGAAGCTTCTCGGCGGACTGCTCTCGTGACCCTCGTGCGCCTCGTCGTCCTTCATCTCGATGTCACCGTCTTCGCCGTGTGCACCAGCAGTCTCGCCAGTCGGCGTGCGGCTGTTGTTACGTGACTTGCTGCTCGATACCGATGCCCGTGACTTTTCCCTCGTAGGCTTGGCGGGGCCGTCAATGGCCCGCATGACGGCCTGCTCGGCCTTGCGGAGCAGGTCTGGCCGCCTGACACCGGCGCGACGTGGGCGGGCGCTGGCTTCGTGAGCCGCCGCCGCCGGACCCGCAGCATCGGTACCAGAGTTCTCGACGGACTGAGGATTCAGTAGAGCGGTGAAGGGATTGGCAGGCTTCTTATCCTTCTCTAGCTCGCCCTTCTTGATCTTGTTGGCTTCGGTGCGCTCCTTGATAAGCGCCTCGAGCGGCGGACCGGGTAAGTTCTTGCCAACTTCGAAGTAAAAGGCAGTGTAGCTATCGTAAATGAGGTCGTCCACGGCGCCGGCTTTCATGAGTGCTGAGTTAAGCTTCTTGAGCTCGACGGCTTCCTTGAGGGCCTCGAAGGCCGAGTGGTCCGACGTGTTGGCGTCAGTCGACCACTCGGTGATGCGCTCTGCGATGATCTCAAACTCTTCCTGCGAGACGTTCTTATACACATCATCGATGATGGGCTGGATCTTGTAGTGGCTGCGGATCATGCGCAAATAGGCGATGCAGCATGTCTGCCACAGATCGTTAAAGTGGTAGAAGTCGCCTCCCTTCTTGCGGATGCGGCGCAGCAGGGCCTCGAAATTGGTGCGATCCTTGAGCGTGACCAGGAGCTTGACCATGAAGCGCACATACTGCTCGGTGTAGACGTGATGACGACCGGGGCGCTCGGCGTCGCACTTCCAAACGTTCATGACCATGGTCTTGGTGAACATGGTTTTCTGGAGTACCTGGAAAGCGGACAGAGCCTGGAGGACCTCGGGGTTCTCCGCTTTGTCGTCGAAGAGCAGCCTGGCGTGGCGCATAATGATGCGATGTTGCCAGTTGGACTTGTCCTTGTCCTTGAGATGAGCGAGCGTCTCAATCACGAATGGTTCCCATTCTTCGGCTTCGTTAATCTCTACCGCCCTCTTAATGGCAAATGGCTGTCGCTGCAGGATCTTGGCTGCCTCTTGTGGCTCGAGATCACCTCGTGCCACCAGTTTACAGACAACTGACACGATCTTGTAGTGAGGCTCGAGAATAGGGTCGGTTCCGGAGCGAGGCTTGGGCAGCGCCGAGACAACATCCACCGAGTCCTCCAGGGCCCTGATGACCTGCTCAACAGTGGGACGGCTTTGCCGGTCGTAGTGGTCCAAGGTGGTATAAGGCTTCTGGTACATCTTCCAGATGCACTTGGCGCGCATGTAGAAGTTCCTAATACTATTAGCAGATATTATAGACAAGTAACGTGGATATGTTGTACTTACTTCCATTCCTTTGGCTTCACCTCCATAGCTTTGCGGAATAGTCTGGCAGCGTATTTCCACACCTTGTAGTCGTCCATCTGTTCATGTATGATACGCTTGTACGTGCCTCCACCCTGGAGGCTATTCTGGATGAAGAACCGCTCGTGATCCGAGTGCTGGAAAGGCTCCATGGCAAACGGTTCGCGGCTTGACGCGTACATGCGCATACCGAATTTGTGGTACAGCTCGTGAATGGCCTCTCTACCCTCCGTATCGCCCGGTTCAGGCAAGGCTTTCCATGAGTGAGATAGCGCAAGCGTGTAACAGTGGATGGCGTTGCGCTGGTATTTAACAAGTTCTGCGCGCTCCTTGTTCATCTTATCCGCAGTCCATAGGACCGACTCGTCCAGCTCGTAGTCGAAGCACTCAGCAAGCCGGAACCACGCGTCCCATTGGTCTGGGGTGAACTGAAGTTGCTGTCGAAGGAAGGTCGCGCCGATCCGAAGGTCATCAGTCGCACCGGGTGTCTGTCTGCGATTGAGATCGACACCCTTGAACTTGCTGAAAGCGATCATACCAAGCAAGAAAAACCACCCGTGGCGCGCGAGCGAGCTGTCGGGCGTGTTGACGGCTACCGCATCGATTGTCAGACCGCCCTTAAGAGCTTGGTACAGCCGGAGCGGATGCACTGGCCTCTTGAGGAATTCTGTAAAGTTTCGTAGATTGTGTATCGTCTGCTGATTCGACTTGGTCTGGCCGATGGCTTGCTGCATGTGCTCAATGGTACCCTTCAAGTCTGACTTCAAGAGGTCCTTCATCGACATATGGTTTGCCAGAACAATGATCTTCTCGACCAGTGCGGCAGCATTGCGCCTCTCAAGCTTCTCTGGCGGGCAGTTGTGGTCCTCAACTTCCCATGTACCAATGCCTTTGAGGCCGTAAAGGTCAAATAGGACTTGACCAAGATAGTCTTCCCAGTTGTCTACCAGATTCTGCTTCAGGAGTTCGACCCGCATCATCTTGAGGAAGATCTTGTTGGATGATTTGCAGAACTTCCTGAGGCCGAGGACCTGATGCACTGCGGCAAGATATTCTGCCAGGTCCGTTTCTGGCGCTGTAAATTCCGATCGGTTCTGATTTACACCCGCTTTCAGGATGGTGTAGAGAAGAGACCAGTTCCGCACCTGCATCTCGCGAAGCTTGTTCAAGAAGGGCGAAAAGCTGGAATTGCTCGTAGGAGCTGTAAGCATGCCAACCCGGACCTCATCTTCATACACGGAGGAGGTATGAAGGAGGCAGCCCAGTTTCACCAATGCAGCAACGCTTGATCTCAGGTGCCTGTCATCAACAATGTCGAAAGCGGTCGGATCGTTGAGTGCGAGTGCGAGGGAGTTGACAAGAAGGTCGTCCACGAACTTGAGCATCTTGAAGAAAAGACCGCGCCGATCCTCGAGAGGCATGCTAAGATAGGGGTCTCGCTCAAAGTCGTTGACTACCATCTCAATAGCTTTCAACTTACATGAGAACTCCTTGGTCGTGTATTTGATGGCCTGGTATGCCTCGTCTAAGCGGTTCCATAAGAACAGTCGCATCTCCGTGCTGGCCCCGAGCAAGAACTTCCACAGGTCCCGGAGCCCTTGACTGGCGGTCTCCGATATAGGCTGATGCTTCACTTCATCTGGCTGTGGTGTGCTGGACTGTTCATCCGGGTTTGGCGTGCCTGAAGTTGACTTGGGTGTTTCCACCGTGTACACGGCTTCAGGATTGAGGACCGGTTCGAGACTGTCAATGACAGAAACTGGATCACTCAGGTCATTCTGGAATAGGCCCAAGAAGAAATCCATAGTTGTCAGCTTGGATATCTCCTTGTCCGCCGCGAAGATCGATATCTCTGGCATTATTGCGTTGTTCGGCAACCGCGGACTGATACCTTCAAAGTCGTCGGCCAAAGACTCGCGAACGCTCTGCCAGCACTGAAGAATATGTTCTCGCGACACACCCTCAGTGAGAGTGACGAGAAAGACGGATGCCCACAAGAAACGCACCGAGAGCGCCTGGTTACGTTCTGCCGGCCTCCTCTGACTAAGTTCCGCAGCAAATGAAAACCACCGGCCAAGTCTACCCTTGGTCTCGACACGAATACCAAAGTCCACGGCGCTGTTAGGGTTCGTGATCCTCTCGTAAACGTCCAAGTGCAGTTCAAAAAGCATCTGGGTCATCCCATCAGCACTGTCAAATGCCTGGGGGTTATCCGAGGTCTCGGCGTCTTCAAACTCATGTCGCATACGGCTGTAAATGTCCTCGTCCAGATGACTAATAACTTGTACCACGGAGGTCTTCAGGGAATCTGACCACTTCGAGGTGACGTATGTTTCCGAAATGACCCTCACCCATTCGAAGGCAATATCGCCAATACCCATTCCGAGCTGCTTGGCCCGGGCGGCGAAGGTCTTGAGGTTCTTTGTCTCATCAAATTCCGTCGTTTCAGCCTTGGACTGAGAGCCGGGCTTAGAATGCTCAAGAAACAGGCTGAAGCCCACGGCGGATGTAGCTTCCTTCTTGCTCAGCAATACTCTTGCAATATCTTCGTCGAAAGCAGTAAGCGAGTCGCGCAGATCAACCATGGCAGGCTTTGTCACCTTGGCAGTCCGCTTTTCGAAATCCGACAACTCCAAAATCTCCGCAAGACGGTCGAGCATGCCACGGTCCGTGACGCCCAGATTCTCGGCAATATTCCGTACATTCTGGAACAAGTTCTTGTCGGCGGCCTGGTAGGGCTCCAGCTGCGCGGAAAACGGGTTCTGAGCCTCAACTGGCTCGTCCGCTATTGTTTCCCTTCTTCGAGTCCGTTTGCTGCGCTTCTCGACGACTTCTTCTGTCTCACCGTCAGGCTGCAAACCCGCAGCCGACTGCGACCGTTTTCTCGACGTCACGGAATTACTGCGTTCCTTCCGGGATCCCCCAACAGTGATGGTATTTTCAATCTTGCCCTCTTTTGGCGACTCCACTGCCTCGTCCGGGGAAATGGTCTGGCTGGTGTTATCCCCAACTTCTTCTGTGACTTCCCCGGCCGCAGCCTCTCCCGCAGGCTTAAGTCGTTCGACCAGCATCTTCTCAGTGGGCTCTGGCGTATCGGGTAATTCCGGCAGCTCGATAGTAGTAATCCTCCCGGGAACGCCATGGGTTGCCACAAAATGGACTAAAGTCATTCCCAAATCAGCCCACGACGCGGTCGGCACGGCTAGGACCAGTGGCGACAGATGATTGGACATGTCATCATTTGCACTTTTCGGTAATGCAAGTGTCTTGGTCGGATCTGGCAGGAACGGTACGGGGTCGAGATATCGCTTCAGAGCAGCTGGCATGAACTTCTTGTTGTAGGGCCCCATGATGGGATGTGACAGGGCCACATCGTCCGACAGTACCTGCAATTGCTCCTTGAGTTGCTCTCCCGCGAAACCTTCGGCGAGAGATGGCGGCTCGACTTCATCAACCGCGGGATCATCGTCTAGCTCGATTGCCGCCTCCAAACAGTATCGGCTTGCCCTGGCGCTTTTTAGAAAGGCAGCAACTCGGGCCGCTTTCCTCCAGAGCTCGGCATCTGATGGGTCATGATCAAGGGCGGTGGCGTAGTCGCACAATGCTTTATGGGCGCTTCGCAGTGTTTCGTCCTGCTCAAAGACCGAAGCTTTATCTTGCCCTGCGGCTTTGGCCTTGTACTTGATGCTGTCCAGCTCAAATTGGCCATGGTTCTTGTAGGCCAGGTACAGGGCCTGGGGTAGACTGCTTCCGGTGCCATCGATGTCGGCCTGCGTGACTTCGAGCGACTGCGCAAAGTTTATGTCGAGGGGGAGGTTGTGAGCTTCGGTGTGACGTTCGGCGCGATCGAATTCAGTCTGCGCTTCAGTGTACTGGAAGATCTCGGATTTGAATAGATCGTCGTATGCATCGGAAGCTTCGGTGTAGTGCTGCGGCCCCTGAGCATGGAGCTTTAGGGCAGTTTGGTAGCGTTTCAGAGCCTCTTCGATATGGAGCTCCCGAGTAATGTCGACCTCGTCGTCAATATTTTCCTCGGGCTCGACATTGATGGGGTTGAAGGCCGGCTGCAAATTAAATATCAGTCATGCCCACAGGTCCAAGGGGGTTCACACGGAGCGTACCATGATGCTTTTTTGTAATGGGTAAATTGATTACGCTAATCGGAAAGTTGGCCGTTCACATCACATGTATTATACGGTCCATCGCATAACTGTTGTTACCGAGGAAAACAGAAGGAAAGAATATGTAAATCAGATCTAGAGTCGCTGGGAGCTCGTAGCCATCGGTTGCTTCGTCGGGAATGGATATTTGCGGTAGTTGTACAGGGTTTATGCAGCTGATCGCATTTCGTTGTCGCGCCTGGGGTTGGGAGTTGACGCGCCGTGCGGTTCCAAATCGCCTATTAATAAATTGAATTGAGCGTGCTCCATGCCAGCAGCTCCAGCTCCAGCTCCAGGCAAAAGATGACGGAACCTGTTAGCGGGATGTGGGCCAGGTACCGTGTGGCGCGAGCTTCTGGATCCCTGCTGTAGGTTGTGGCTGACCCGCCCATAATGTGCGCTTGAGGGAGATTGTTAGATTGACAGAAGCTTTTCCAGGGCGTTTTAGATTGAATAATGAATCCCCGGCGTGGCTTGGGGGGATGGCGCGTTCCTTGATTGGAGTGACACTTCTGGCCAAATCATCAATGCCAAGCGGGACCTGTACTGCGCAATCGTGTTCCCAGTCCAATTCAGTCCACTCCTGTCGCATGCCACCAGCCTGCCAGCCTCTCTCCCACCTAACCACCAGCCAGTGTCGTCTGTACTGGAAGCCCAAGTTACACATATCTAGTCGTCAATCAACGATTCAAGGTGCCCGGCACCATTGACGCCCTTCCCTTTTTCATTGCTACATGACTCGGGCGCATTGAGTTGCATCATACTGTTCCCATCCAAGAATAACACACACGTCGGGGCCTCACTTGCGCTTTCATATCTCCAAGCTCCTTCACAATGCCTTCGCCGGCGGTGCCAGAGTAAGCTATAGCTACAGCTCTTTTCTACAATACGAAACCATACACACACAGACTTACTAACCGAAACACATGGTAGGATATCCGAAGAAGTGCTCCACGAGTCCATTGAGGCCCGAACCGAGTCGCTTCAGTCTTTGCGCGAACTTGGACCCCCGATTTGGTTCATCTCCTCAAGCAGAACCTCCGGACCCCAACGCGACAGATAGGCGTATACCACCATGTCACCGGTGTAGACGCCTCCTCTTCCGCCAGCTTAGCTGCGTATATCAACACCCTCACCTACAACAACAAGGACCACGGCCAGCCCACCCCCAACAAGATCGTCGAGGGTCTGTACAGCTGTTACAATGCCTTCTCCCGCCTAGACATGCGCGTCCATGTCACCATTCCCGGAACTGTTGACAGTTATTGCATTGACGAGCGGGGAGAGAAGCGCCCCGCGACCGACGAGTTATGGCTGGAGACATATCTCTGCAGTGTGCTGCGTGCCTACTCATATGCGGATGATGGCAGCGGTGACACAATCAGGAAGATTATGGGCGTCCGCCGGTTCAACCCCGTCATGAATACCGAAACTGAACACCGTTTCCTCAGCGCTGCCGAGCACCTGTTCTTCCGCGGTTGGCAGCTGGGCTCCGACTCGGTCGTTCAGGTCCCTAACAACGTCTCGAACCATCTTACTTCTGGCCTGCTGAAGTACTTCCACACTACCGGCCGCTTCGCTTCTGCCATCAACCTCTTTGAGAAATTGCGCTCCCAGAACGTCGAGGTCTCTTCACTCTTGGCCAAGGTTTTGATTATGGGCAACGAAGAAGTACAGGGCGTGCGCGTTCTGTACCAGGCTCTAAAGGACACGCCAATGGACTACGTGATGCTTGATACGCAGGCGGATTTCCTCATGAAGAAGGCATTGTCCGCTCCTAATGCGCAGCAGAAAGAGGAGAGACTCAAGATGGCCCAGGGCTGCGCAGATCGGAGTACCATTGCTGCTCCCAGTGAGTTTGGCACATGGGCCCGACTAGCACAGGTCTATGTCACCATGGAAGACTGGGAGAACGCGTTGACAATTCTCAATTCGTGCCCCATGTTCACCTACCAGGATAAGGATGCACCCCTTATGCCCGAACCCAAAGACGTCTATCTCCCCACGTTACCCGAGACGCGGCTCGAAGAAATCGACAGCGAGCCCGAGTCAAGATATAACGAGCAGGTGGATCCCAGTTTGTTGAACCTTAGGGCGGCAGCCTACCGTGGAACTTTCAAGCAGGCATACAGCATCTTGACGGAAATGACGGCGAAAATTGGATGGGACCAGCTGCTCAAGATCCGCAGCAATGTGTTTGTGATGGAGGATGAGTACAGGACTGAGCGCCAGGATACATCCTCGCTTGCGCCCCCGCAGCGCAACGCTAGTCTCGACGGCCTTCGCGGGACTCCCGAGCCACCTACCAATGGCGACGAGGAAAACGAAAAGGAGAACACCAAAGAAAGCGACAAGGAAAGTGACAAAGATGATGACGATAAGAGCAGCATAGAAGGGGACGAAAAAGACGAAAAAGAAGATGATGACGAGGAGAAGTCTAAATCTGGCGACGCTGATTCGACTGCGCCTACCCTGACGAACGGCAAGGATGTGCCGAATTCGGTTGAGAAGCCTGAGCACACTATTGATCCCGGCAAGGTCAAGGCCGACGCCATAAAATCAGACTCCGACAACGTAAGTTGCCCCTCGGTAGAGATGTGTGGTATTGGTATACTAACATGAATGGCTAGTCTGCGACTACAGAAGAGCATCTATCGCGTCTGAATAACAAGCGGCTGTGCGAACGCTGGCTAGATAGTCTCTTCATGGTTCTGTATGAAGACCTGCGAGTCTATACAATCTGGCGCACCCAGATGGCGCAGTACCGCGCCCAGTCCATGCAATACAAGAAGTCGGCCGAGGAATGGGAGATCCTCGGCTGCCTAGCCGAGCGCCTGCAGCACCACGACGAGGCCGCCGAAGCCTATCGCGCATGCTTGGCGCAACGGTTTAGCCCCAAGGCGCTGTCGGGCATCTTACGCGTGTACGAGAAGACCAAGAACACACGCGAGATTGTCGCCTCCCTGATCCGGCTGGTGACGTGGCAGTACCGCTGGTACAGCGAGTTCTCGCCCGACCTGCTGTACACCATCCGCACCCTCATCGAGGACGAGGGCGCCGTCAAGGTGCGCAGCATCATCCAGGCCACTAGCCTGCCGCAAAACGTCCTGGACCTGACGCATCACTACGCGGCCCTGTGTCACTCGTTCCGAAGTACCGGAACCGACGGTTAGACATTGGGAGCGAAGTGATTCAGGAACAATATGAGATATAAAGGAGGGGAAAATGTCGTCGATTATTAGACCTCGACGACGCTACGAGTATACCTTTTGAACGAAGAAGACGAAAGGCAGGAACCAGGTTATGAGACTTTATTCATTCTAGCAGTGTGTGCGCGGTCAGATTATGTGATATCCATGTCGGTACTACTACTACTACTTTTTGGAAGGGAGGTAGGAAGGAAAGGATGTTGCCAGTCAGTCAGCCTGTGGTATTAATAGACAAAAGTCCCACGCAAACAAGCTTTCTGCTTTGGAGTCGATGAACGGTCGGTCCGTGCTCGTCCGATCTTTCTTTTGACTTTCCTTGTCTGCACGTGTGACATCTGACGACCACCACCAGGCTACACTACTTGGCTCCTACCCCTTTCTCCTTCAACTCCGGCAGAAGGTCGCTGTAGACGGCCCGCTCGAGCTCGTCCCACATGCGGTTCACGACGGCGTTGCCGTGCGGAAGGACATCCGTGAACATAGCGGCCGCAATCCCCGTCGTCGGGTCGAGCCACCAGCGCCCGTTGCCCATGCCGCTCCACGTTACGCTGCCCGCGCGCCGCTTCCCCGGCAGGTCGTCGAGAAACATGAGGCCGCCCATCCCGAAATCGAGTCGCACGCTTCCGTCGAGGGGCAGCTCGGGTGCGAACCCGACCTGATACCCCGTCACGGTGCTCGTGAGCTGGGCTCGTTGAGGCGGTGTAAGCTGCGGGGTCCAAAGCTGCGTCAGGGTTTGGGGGTTGAGCAGTGGCTGATCTTGGCTGGAGGAGGATGAGGACGCGGACCGTAGGACGCCGTAGAGGAACAGACCGTAGTCGTGCGGCGTGGAGAACAGGCCCGCCCCGCCCGACTCCACCTCATGCTCCTTGCGCAGGATGCTCGTGCCCGGTCGCAGCTCGCCCTCGGGGTATGGTCCGGCGCCCAAGATGCCGTCCTCGGCGCCGAAGGCGAATTCGAGCAGCTGTCCCCCTTCTTCGTTGCCTTCCTTTCCCAGAATCTGCTCCGGCCAGAAACCCGTTCGCTTCATGCCCAGCGGCGCGAATATGTGGTTCTGCATATACTCACCCAGCGTCTCCTCCTTGGCCAGCTTCTCCAGCACCTTGCCAGCCCAGTCGTACGCCATGCCATATTCCCAACCCTCGCCAGGCACGAATAGGAGCGGGTACGTCATCCCCGACCGGCTCCAGTCGAGGTTGATGGCGGTGCGGCCGACGTAGCGGCTCCAGCGCATCAGGTCCGGGACCGATATGTCATAGCCCAGGCCCAGCGTGTGCGTGAGCAGGTGGTGCAGGGTGATGGGCCGCGTGTTGGGCTCGAGGATGGGCTTCCCGTTTTGGTCGTCATCGAACCCGCGCAGGATCTCCAGGGCGCCGAGTTCGGGCATCAGGGTCCGCAGGTCTTGGTCCATGGTCAAGTGGTCCTGGTCTACGAGCTGCAGGAAGGCGACCGCCGTGGCCAGCTTCCCCTGGGATGCAAGCCAGACGAGGGAGTTGACTGTGAAGGGTGCCGAGCCAGGCGCAAAGGCGAGGCGACCCGAGGCGCCCTCGTAGATGATGCCTGTTTTGGTGGGCGGCAATGTCAGACAAGGGTCGCTTACGTGGACGGGAGGAAAGGAGGCTCAAATCAGGTACGTACCATTCTTGTCCACGACTACGAAGCCGGCGCCCAGGAGCTTGTTCTTCACTGTGGACTCATCGGAAGAAACAGTGTACGATCTCAATATCTCATCGAGCTTCTCCATGGTGTGCCAGCAGTGGTTTATAGCCTGGTCTGCAAGGCGGGGTGGTCTGGGAAGGTGGTCTCTCGGCTTATCGGCGTTTATATAGCCACCTTGAGTAACTACCAGCCCAGGGATGTAGGAGACAGTTCTAAAACCAACAGCATTGAACCAACAGCACTCAACCAACGGTATTGAACCCCGCCTTTCGGCTTCCACCCGGACCATTGTTAGCGAGCTGGCGGCTCATTCAACATAACAATCGCTCCCTCGATCCGTGTGTTAGCCAGGCGTTTTGCAATTCCAACATGCGAATTGCATAAACTGTTCTGTTCGTCAGCAACATACGTTTGTCGGAGACATGATGCAAGGTTGTCGGTTACGCGCCACATCACGACATGCAAGAAACTTTGGCCGTCCTCTCCCCACTGGACATCAGCCTGACAACTCACGCGTCGGGTCACTCGCCCGTTACCAAAAAGAGGCTTGGTCGTCCACCGGCAGTCAAGGCAACCAGCTTAGCGAGCTTGAAGTCCGTTTAGCTGCAGCAAGCTGGTGCAAGCTCATGCCATTGGCCCGGCAATTATTATTTGTTGTCACTTTCTTCATTGTGACCTGGCCACTGGTTCAATTGAAGGAGGTTTGGGGACGCGCGAGGACGCGCGACCTACGCGGCCCACCAAAAGAGAAAGTCAATAGGGCGTAAACGGTTCTCAGTCAACACACAGCCTCTCTGCCTTGCCCGTCCTCTTCATCCGCCGATATTGCAGATTTGCTATCCTTGCACGGTTGACTCCGGGGGTATTGCTCCTGTATGCTTGAATGTTGGGAGGTTGCTCTCGTGGAATTAAGCAAGCAATGAGGGCAAGATGGCGACGAAATGTTGGCCGTACACCGCTCTCTCCGTACAGGCCGACAAGGCTATGGAATAAAAGCGTTGCATCCACGTATGTGCTTTCAAGAATGACTATCTTCCCACTCATAGCGTTACAGTAGAAGTCAGACGACATGCGACATATATTGAACACGGCTTGTCCGTATGTTGATACTCCCCGTAACACTGACGATGTGGCCGAGTATGCCTACCGACTTACGGTCCAATCGTGCTCGGGGGCAGGCTTGCCCCGGGGGTCATTTTGTGCATTCGCGGTTCAGTTAAACGGACCTCATGGAGGCAGGCGCAGGCATATCGCGAAAATGGTCTTCAAAACTTTGGACCTTACCAGACCCCTTTTCCCGACATATACTTTTGCCGTCTCCCAAATTCTAATACACCCATAGTACGAACTATCGTAGAGAAGAAACACGGAAAGGTTCTTTTGTGACTTCTCGAATGCTGGAAGTAGACCCAAATCTCCCATTCACCTTGAGTATCATCGTATGCGACCTGCAGTAACGTCACGTCAGCAATAAAAATGCATGCTAACTCGGCTCTGCAGTGCCTCACTTCATTGGTGTGCCATTTTGGCCGCCCAGCCGATGACCTAGGGTAAGACCTAGGTATGGTGTTCACGGAGGAGCAGCGCAGCTCTGTCGATTCCGACGAGAATTACGACAAGAAGGTGCCGGCCCTGCGTGACTTTGCCTTTGACCACCACTCAAACCCGATCTCCCAGTACCTCGATTATTCTTCGGGGAGCATTGGGCCACCAGCGTTTAACGACGCTTGCTTTGTCGACTCTGGCTACAACAGCGGCTACGGCCAAGGCTACGTCCACGACTGCAGCAGCACATGCAGCCACCAGCCCCCGCAGCAAATCCCAGGGGGCAATGAACAGACCTCATTCGCTGCGACCTCTGATGGCAACCCCAACTTCCTCGGAATTGGCTCCAACTTCGTCGCGGACCCTGGCTTTCAGGTCAGCGAACCTGACCCAATTCCAGAGCTCGGGTCGTCGATAGCAGCCGGTCCCTTTGGCTACAATATCTCACCGGGCGGCTTGGCTCTGGATACTGGTTGTACCCAGTTCTTGCATCCAGATCGGTCGCGTGACGTCTACCGGGCGTCTCTGGGCATTCCGACTTCGAACGGGGAGGCGGACTATGGTCTGCACTCGCTGGCGCCGTCCTTTTATCAAGGCTCGTTATCGAATCCGGGTGATTTTGGTGGAGATTTTCCGCTATCACCAAACTCAGCAACCCAGGTGCCAAGCAGCATTAGTGGTGGCTCAAAATCGCGGCGTCAGCGAAAGCCCCCAGAATCGAAAAAGAAGCGTGAATGTCCCCATTCTGATTGCGACTGGTCTTTTGCCCAGCCCAAGGGACTCAAACGGCATCTGGAGTCCTATCACGCCGACGAAAACACAAAAGTTTACACTTGTAAATGTAACTATCGTACTTCCATCAAGAGCAACTATCAGCGACACCTCAGGGGCAGAAGCGACGGCTACTGCAAGGACCCCGACGCATGGACGGTATTCCAGTGCAAATGCGGCCGTGCAAGCTTTGCGGATGTACACGATCAACTCACGCATATGGATGCATGCGAGTCTGTGAACGGGAGAGTCGGGCGACCACCTAGGTTAGGCTGACTCAATAACGAGCTGCCAGCCCCCTGTATTTCTTTTGTTTTGTTCAGTCACAGGAGGACAGTCGTTACCAGATGATTTGAAGGGAATGCATTCGTTACCAAAAATTATTCTCTCATTTAAACCACATACTATTTACTCTTCTTTTCGGTGTAGTCGAATCCACCAATTGACCTTTCGTGGAGAGGGTGAGGATGGAGGACGAGTTTTCGGGTTGGTAAGGAACAAAAGATTGGTTCAATTTTCTGTCTTTCATTTAAACGTGTCACACCAAGCGATACAAATTAGCCTTTCCCCTCGTTCGATAAATGCCACAGCAAAATTACAATCTTCTCTACAATGTTGCAGGTAGAGCTTGTACGTCGCTCCTCGGCGGATTCGCATGCAAAGGCGCCGGAAATGTGATATAACAGAGGAATTGACGAGATGTCGCAATAGCAAAACCGGGAGACCGATGATTACATGACGAGGTAGAACTTGACTTGCATCTTATGGGTACATGGATGTCCCTGTCCCAATCATTGAAGCAGATGCTGCCTGCATATCAGCCAACACATCATTGATACGACTCTAGCCGACAGTTACTCCAAAGTAATATGCATCAATTGGATACGAATCTCTTATTGCATTGCACTTGGTCACTTGATCGAGCGAGGAGAGAGTCTGCGGCGCAACAGTCGCGTCAAAGGCATTGTAGACCGAACAGTGCGACGCCCCCACCCCTCACAGGGCACCTGGCACCCTGTAGCTGTACCTAGGCTGATGGATAAACCCCGCTGCATGTGCCATAGGGCTGAGGGCCCAAACGCCTTATGAAGTGAAGACCAATTCCATTCGAAAACGGGTGGGTTGCACTTCAGACCGAATTAGACGGCATCACAGCTCATAGTATCACAGTTGCGATTTCATATAGTCGGATGCATATATAAGTCATGAAGCATCGTCTAAGGAGTTCACTTCGAATTGGTTTGGCAGATCACTGCATAGGTTTACAGTTGCCCAATTGCCGGGATCAAGTTCCAGAGGCTTGGTCTTTCTCTATCCCCAATTTTGAGACCCACAAAGGAGTCTATTCAGCCCCTTTACCATAAGACTGAGTTTGGGCTAATTTACTACTTGGCTTCTAGGGAAAGGTAGGATTGGATTTACCTCCTGCTGGCCCAATAACTAACTTACAATGCAGCTTTTACCCCAAGTCCAGTCCCCACGTCCAGTCCATGGACTATTTCTGTGCCATTTCCAGGCAGTTAGCCTCGAAAGACTACAGCTCATCTGACGAACGAATCATTGGTGAGATCCTCCAGAAAGGCTCTCGCAGTTATCAGGTGACATCTCGTGTTTGGGACACTGGAGATCTTTGGGTGTTATCGGTGGTTGTTCAGGATGTTCATCCAGAGTATGCGGATCTTCGCAACCGCCCTCTCGAAGCGCAGGCCTTCTGGAAGCACCAAGAGATTTCCCCGAAGCTCTATGAGTCTAGGAAGCGGAGAATCAGACGCCTGAAGAACTCGCGGAACTTTGTTGACGATCTTGAGAATGAACAATTACGAGTTGTGGTATGCCGCTCCCCGAGTGAAGGCATCGAGAGACATTGTAGGCAGGAGGAACACCCACCCGCGTTCCTGGATACGGACTTCCCAGCGCTTGGACGGGATAGAACCAACCAACTTGCTGTTACCATTAACGCAAGCACAACCAGCATACCTACCTACGCTGGAATCGCAGAGACATGTTCTGTGCAAGCACATGGTACTTCGTTAGAGCCTTCCGACCCACTAAGAGAAGCCAAGCAGTTCAGATGGCGCAGGGAAGCCAAGGGACGTAAAAGGGGCTAGAATCATACTTCTACTCACTATAACGACAAGGGAAAATCATTGATATACGGACAAAAGGAACTAAGAGAACATCCATTTTCTTTGAGGCTCGTCGTTCTTTTTGGTCATCGCATCGTTGCGCACTTCGTTTCCATTTAGTCGAGCAACTCTATAGCATGATACGAGGAAACCTTGGCTCAATTGGTCAGTCCAAGTATACAACTTTGAATTGAAAACCCATTGCACAGTGAACATAAAATATATATTATTGGGTCCCTATATGAGACGACACGGAGCGCCTGGAATATATAGACGGGAATTCAACCGTTACTTCGGATCACTACGGTCTGACACCTTACCTAGACCATCAAACGATCCATGCCAAAGCCGACGAGCAACTAGGCCGCTATTGATCACAGACGTCGTCAATAGGCTTGCTCAGAATTTGTGAACAGAATGTCATTTTCAATAATACTCAGTGGTAGGCAGCCTCCGACCACTACACAAACACATTTAATACCTGTCCTGGATTGAGATCTGAGCTTCTGAGGTGACACTATATATGCTGGCTGGTTTGCATTTCGGGCTTCGGCCACGCATAAGATCTGGAACCTAAGGCGCACGCCTAATGTTGTAACGCCATTCGTTGAACCAGGCAGTTGTCAATATAGGTGACAAGAAGCTGACCTACCTACCTGGCTACCACCTAAGGTTCGGAGGGGTAGGTAGCGGGTATTGCCAGCAGGATTGGCTCTCAAGAGCTCCGGGGTACCCCGCCACCACAGTGCCCCTCCTTCCAGGAGCATGGAGCTACGACTGGGACCTGGTCAACGTTGGCCGCAATAATAACACCAACAACTCAAGGCGATATTCAGATAAATAGTTAAATAATATTTATTTTAAACAGCATTACGAGGCTATAGACGATATATTTCCTGTCGTTAAAATTAAGTTAAGGTTATAATCGATCCCGCAGTTTTCTTTAGCTTAAGCAGTGGAGTTACGACGGGCTTAGCTTTAATTACAGGGTTTCGCTATCGGCTGTAACAATCCTGGAATACCTTTGAGGTCCGTGTATAACGAAAGCAATGAGAAGGGGACCGTAGTTGACAGAACAAAGAACAACAAAGTGGAACGAACAATCTTGATTTGGTTCCCTGGAAATGTATAATTGATAATTCCTCCCAGATCCTGGAGGCCAGTCACTGCGCCATTCCCATCACCCACCACTTGCCTCTTTCCAGGCCTTATAAGCAATCCAAGTCTGGATACTAGCTAGTATAAGGGAAAGGACGCCGACGATTATGGATATGAGCAAGGCAAGGAGGGCGATGGCGAAAGCGTTGCTCTCTGACGTCTGCCACTTGACCCAGCGCTCAAATCCGTTGCGCGGAGGGCGCTCGAGCACGAAGGCGTGCAACGCGGCTAGCCGCTCGCCCCAATACACATACTCGAGACCCTCCGAGTCATCAGAGATCTTATAGCCTTCAGGTTGGAGACAGTCTTCATCGAAGCCTCCGGAAACAAGCCGCTCGAGAATGTAGCGCGACTTGTGGTCGTCAAATTGGAACATAATTTCCTGTATGGAATGGAGCGTTTCGACAAGGAGATAAGGCGGGAGGCAACCCCTGTAAACATGGGTTAGAAGGATGGAGAACTCATAAGTGAACGAGCATATATGAAGCGGTCTTCAATACTGAGTTATAGCTATTAAAATAAACAAGCAAAGTAAAGACAACATGCCTCTTCAAATAGAAGACTAAGTCTTCTTCCTTGTCGGAGCCAAGTTCATTTAGCCGATCCAGGTGTGCGTTCAAAAACGACGTGTGGTGGAATATGGAGAGGGTCGGACCTTTGGGATGTAACAGATCCAGAACCAGGTGATTGGCGATATTGTTGGTGCTCTGAAAAGATAAATGGCATTTATTCTTGAGCTTCCATGCCTTTAGGGACTTTTTGTTGCTGAGCGCACTCTTTACGGCAGTAGGTACGCTCGAAGCTCTCGGGAAGCATTTGGAAATGTAGTCGACGAAGCGCTCATCTGGCTTCCACGAACCCTCGCAGCCGAGCATGAACATGACCCGGGCAGATAAAAGAATGGCCTTTTTGATCTGCTGTCGCGGATAGTATCTAGAGATCAGTTTCGACTTGAGAGCATCGCAAGCCTGATCTAGTGTAAGTGTGGGGTCGTCACGAAGAACCCTAGTTGATACGAGGATGTCTTCGTCCGTGATGGGGCTCGGGATTCTAGAGCTGGGATTTTCAATTTGAAGGACGTAGGCATCATCGCTGTAAGCTAATAAGCTGTCGTAAACTTTAAAGTATGATTTGAAAGAGCGGTGGTTTGTACCGAGAAGCTCAGCAGCGATTTGGGCTCGGTACAATGGCTGGCTGCTCATATTGTATCCAGCCAAGCATATATAAATAACGAGATTCGCAACCGTCTTTATGGAAGTAGGGTTCTGTCAGAGAGTGAGAGAACATGTGTAGGAGACAGTAAGAGGCAGCTTGCTGGACTATATGCGCTTCAAAATCAGTTTGCTCAATCAACGTATAGAGGAACTGTTTCTGCCCCCCATATTCTTATCTCGCATCACACAGCCTGGTCTGCCGTCTTTCTACGACCACCCCAAAACGAAGGCTGAGTCGGCCGTTTAGCCTAGCAAAGCCCTCTAAAGCGGGGTTAATGCTGGTGTTGGTGGTGGTATTATGCAAAACCTATATGCGGTAAGCTACGGCTTGGAAGACGTTGCCGCCATACCAGGGGGTTGGGACATTATTGGACCACCAGACCTTTCTTTCTCCCACTGTGGCAATCGGACCTAAGATATGATCTTACTTGGATCAAAATGCATCGGCTGCAATGAGCGCGGGTACACATGCAGTTTCTTCTCAACGATTGACAAACGAGACCCAGGTTCAAGCAAGGTCACAGTTTTAAATCGGCAACCCGCTACCGAACTTAATGCATCCCGATTGATAGACCTTGCTGATGTCGACGTGTCCCAGGCCCAGCCCCAGGGAGGAGACCAATGACGAGACCGACGGCGGTGGCAATGGCGACAGCGAGAGCGAGAGCGGCATCAGCCAACACCAAGACCCTTTCCTGTCACCGACAAACTCGGATGCCCCAGGAAGTACACCGGCCACTAGCACATCGGAAAGTCTATGGGATTTCACCATTCCAGTGCCCAAGAGCAAGAATGGCAATATTATTTACCCCAAGGTCTCCATTGAGCTAGATCCATGGTCGAAAAAGGAGTTGGACAGTCGTTTCAAATACGTCAAGAGCCAGCTGGAGAGGCTGGTCGAGAAGTTGCGGTTGGGCCAGGAGCACCGTCCCGTCTACGACTTCCGTATGGTTGGCACATGTCCTGAGAATGCGCGACCCACCATCGTGGTGACTTGCCGCAAAGAGGATCTGAAGCGATTGCAAGGTCAGTTTCGGGGAATGGCCGAGAAGCCCCTACTTCTCAGCCAGGAACGGGACTCGATCTCTGCATCGGCTAGAGCTTTTCTGAGTGGCCTACGCAAAGGAGAATCCGCAAATGCAACAACACCTAAGCCCAAATTACAATTGGTTTATTATATAGTCGACGATATACCCCTCTTGGTTTATCCAACACTCATTGAACCCGAATCCAGTATGACAGGAAGGACAGACATTGGAGGAACCAGAAGAGCCCACAATGACGGTTCAACTCACCACTTCCATCAATCGTTGAAGGAACCGCTTGGAGCATCCTTCTATGAGTACGACGCTGGATACGGTGCAACCATTCCCGAAAATGACCGTTTGAATTACCATTCTTATCCAATGAAGGAACCGTTTGAAGCATCCTTCTATGAGGATGGCACTGGATACGGTGCAACCATTCCCGACAATGACGGTTTGAATTACCATTTCCACCCAACTTTAAGGAAACCGCTTGAAGCATCCTGCAATGAGGACGGCACTGTATGCGGTGCAACCATTCGGTTTGGTGGCGCCTGTGCAACCTTGGGAGTTGTTTTTGACCTAGGTCCAGAACATATGTCACGAGCCTTCATGACCGTCAATCACCTTTTTGGTCGCCCAATACCTGAATCATTGCCCTCCCCCGAGAAGCTCTGCCGTTCAACCAATAACAGCGATACAAGCAGTCTTTTCTATGTTCACAATCGTGATGACGGTTTGAACATACCGTGGGAAGACAATGATGAATACGAGGATGATTCTGACAAAGAGGATACGACGGAGATCGATAGAATGCCAACTACTGGAGCAATCACTGATGTCAAGTCAGAACAAGCCTCGGACACGGACATTGCAATGCAGTTTAGCGAATTACCAGCATCTGGGGCTCCCAACTTTGTGAAACCGAAACAAGCCATAAGCCCGTCTCTTAATACCCCCCAAAAGTCAATGCTAAGCCAAAGTGTCCGCAATGAGCCATGGGAGGTGATCGAACCTCATACACCCCTCAGCACCCAATCGCCGTATCTTGACTGGGCCTTGACACGACCTCGGTCAACACAAGCAAAGATGCATAATTATAGCGTCAATATTTTTTATCCCCACGGTTACAAAGGGGAGAAGGCCATTTCCCTCGACACGTACGAGATATCCCCTACTAACCATTTGGCATCAATCTATATGTTATCGCGCCGAGGCATCATACATGGCCAAATAATCACCGCACCCAGTTTTCTTCCACCGATATTCCCTGGTCAAGAGTCATGTGAGGTCTGGACAATTATCCTTGAGAACAGGGACTGTGAGTGACCTTTTCAAACTTCTTTTCGTCTTGCCTTGACGGACTTGACCACAATTCTATGTATAGTAATAACTGATACTGGCGTTATAGCTATCGTGGCAGGCGAGAGCGGCTCGCTAGTCGTCGACCGGGTAACAAACAACATTTACGGTCATGTTGTTGCATATGACACGCTTGGCCACGGTTATGTGGTTCCCCTAGCACATGTACTTGACCAGATCAATGCCTGTTTCCCCAAGGCCGTCTCGCCCGTTCGTCTTGCAGCCCCACGGGTTAGAAAAGATGTCACCATAGCTCCGATTGAGAAAAGCCCGGGGTTCTTGGGGACCCAATCTCCTAAGGGAAAGAGTAACATCGCCTTCGACTACGCTCCGAATGAATTTGAAGAGAACCTCGAGGGCCCTGCAAGGAGCAACCTGATACCAGACCCCAACGGCGGCTACGGCAACTATAACTACAGCAGCGACACTGGCTACGAACTGTCGCAGGGCGCCCCGGGGAACAATAACTGGTATGGTACAACATATGCCAGTGACCCCTGTCTTTTTGGGGTTGGTTCCAATCTCGGCAAGGACCCCAGCTCTATGCTTAGTCCCATTCAAGAGTTCGAGCCCTCTGCTGCGGCCAATCCCTATGTCTATGGAGGCCGGTCGGGCTACGACCTAGGGAGCCGATCACGAGATGCGTACCGGAATCTCCTTGGGATTCCTAATTCGCACGAGCAAGAGGGCTATGAACAGCACTCGATCGATTCCTCGGTGTACCAAGGCTCGTCTTCGAACCTGGGCATTGGTGGTAGGGGGATGCAAGATCTGGATTATCTGACAACCCTATCGCACACAAGCGACCCGGTGCCAAGCAGCAGCGGCGGCTCGAGAGCGAGGCGCCCGCGAAAGCCCCCAGAATCGAAAAAGAAGTACGAGTGCGACCGCTCTGACTGTGACTGGTCGTTCGATCAGCCTAAAGGGCTCAAGCGACACAAGGAGACAACACATGCAGACTTGAACACCGCAATGTACACTTGCAAATGCGGCCACCGAACCTCTATCAAGAGCAACTACCGGCGACACCTTAATAGTAGAGGTTCAAGCTGTGGGGGTCGGGACGATGTTTGGGGCTCTTTCCTGTGCAAATGTGGTTGCACAGATTTTAACGGTCTGGATGAACACACCAACCATCTTGATGCTTGTCATGCTGTTGACGAGAAGCTTGGGTGGCCGCGCAAAAAGCATTGATGACCCGTTCCCTTTAGTTCTTTCTTTTGCCCGAGGTTATAGGAGGACGGTCCTTACCAGGTAGTTGAAAGGGAATACACTCATTTCATGATACGCTTCTCCTCGCCTGTGATTTGCTTACCCGTCTCTCTGTACTTTCCCCGATTGAACACAACGACGAGGACGGAGAGGAGGGAGTTTCGAACTTTTGCGGTATGGAAAGAAGGAGAGTGATGGAAACTGCCTTCGGTGTTTTATCATGTAACCACTAAATAACCAACAACCCATTACATGAACCAAAGTCGCTTCAATCCAAATGTGCATTTCCACTCAGAAGTGCAAACCACAGGAAAGTATCCTATTCTTGCTCCCCAATTTTGCTTATGCGCAAACGCCCTAGGAATCTGCCTTAAAAGAGAGTTTGGCGAAAATATTGCCAGACTAGGAAAACCAGTCGTCAGTGATTGCGACTGAGCGAAGCAGGTGACTGTGATTCGAGGTTGTAGGTCTCCTACCACAGAACCCGATCGTCATGATAAGCAGATGCTGCATGCACAATGGCGTACACGTCGTTGACACACTTCGCCCCAGGCAATGTCGACTGGAACGGACCAGGGAGAAGAATGATCTGGTGTAGAGTTACAGCCCTTCGCATTGGGTTCAGTTGTTCAATCTTTAGTGGTTGGAAGAAGAGGGTGTCTGCCTCTGTAGCAACGCGGTTGGGTTGTAGGGCTGCAGGCAGCGTAAGCACTTGACAATGCACCAAAATCGCCCTACCATTTGGGCAGCTGGCCCCTGTGGTTCTGCTGGAAAATTCGGAAGAGAGCCTGCTGCCCTGAGGTTGGGGGCCCCAAACCTGCCGAAACGAATGAAGGCCATTTTTGACACTCCAAACGAGTAGGCAAGGCCACCTTTTAACTGAAGTGAGATCACATTTGCGATCATCATATACATTTCTTGTCAGACAGCTCGGTGAAACACCGGCATGGTATGTCCATCCACAGATCGCCGTCTATAGTTTCGTATAAAAGGTGAAGGAGATACAGTCCGTGAAATAAGTGTTTATTTCTAATTGATTATTAGGTTTACTAGCTTCGTAGTTATTAATTATTATAGTTTAGATTAAGGGAATTATCTTACTCTATTTATATTTAATTAGTTAAAGAGGGAGTATATAGGAATACCCCTTTTTAATATTATAAAGAGTTATTAAAGTAATTAATTTATTAATAAATTTATAAATAAAGGTAAGTTAAAGAAACCTTAATACTTATTTAAATATTAATATTATCTTTTAATATAACCTTTACCTTAAGTTTAATTAATAAGCTCTTATTATTTATTTTTAAAGTAATTAATTATAAATAAATATAATTTATTTTATAAATAAATTATTAAAGAAATCCTTTAAAAAGGTTTAAAAAGCTATTAAGTAATCTTTTATATTTAAAATATAAAAGATTTTATAATTTTCTTAATAATTATATTAAACGTTTATTTAAAGTATATAGATTTCTATAACCGCCCGCTTAAAGCGTAGGCCTTTTAAAAACACTTTAAACTTCCTTTAAAGCTTTATAAATTTTTAAAAAAAAATTTAAACGCTTTAAGAACTCCCGGAACTTTATTAATAATTTTAAGAATAAAAGGCTAAAAGTAATAATATCCCTTTAATTATTAAATATAGCTTAAATAATAGAGACACCTTTTTTATTTAATTAACTAACGCGTATTCTTATTTTAATATTTAGTATACGCCGGATTTTAATCTATACCTTTAATTAAATATTATAAACATAGCTTTATTATTTAAACTATATTTAATAGTTAAGGGGATACTAGTCTTTAAATAAAGGTATTAAAAGGTATTATAAATAAAATAAAACGTAGTTAAAAGAGTTATTATTTAAGTTTTAAGATATAAACTTTTTAACGTTAAATTAAGATAAAATTAAGTAATATATTAATATATTTAATATAAATAAAAGTAATATATTAATATATATTAAAATTATAAAAACATTATATTAATAAGTATATAATAATTCTTATAAGTCCTTTAAGTTATTTAAAGTAATTAAACTATTTATATAATATAAAAAAGCCGGGGAAAGTATAAGATATTAAAATAAAGTTTCCGCTTACTTTATTAAGTATATTATTTCTATAAATATAAATTTTAATATTTAAATACTATAAATATTTATTTACCTTTAATCTTATTACCTTTTTTAATAAATAAGTACTTTTATAAATTCCCTTTATTAAGTTAAGCTTAAAATAATTAAAACGCGATTTATATTTAGTTAATAACCCCTTTTTATAAATTAATAAAGAACGTAGCTATTTATAAGCACCGAAGTCGGCCTCATGCAAGTTTCGTAAATCGGATTTCGATTACAAATGAACACTAGGAGGCAAATATTACTTGAACCAAGACTTGGTGAGTGATCGCATTAACACACCTGCCTTCAAATTTCTTTCTAGGGCCGACAGAAAATATGACTTCATTTGACGTGGACGATGATGAAGTCTATGCTGCCATGGATGCTTGCAATGCGCAATCCAATTGGGACACGAGTGCCCTCGATCAACTCCTCGAGAAGGGTTGTGATATCAACGGCAACTTTGGCTATATGGGGGACGCATTGATGTAAGTTCACTCCTTTCTTTTGCGTTTACCCCTTTTCCCGCGGCTTTCATTCCGCTGAATTACACCACCCACACAGCCTGGCTGTCGGCCGCAACAATCTGCCGCTGGTTGAGTATCTACTCGACCACGGCGCCGACCCGAACTTCAACCTGCGCGGGGAGGCAGACTCGGCTCTCGAGTGCGCCGCCGGCGGCAACGCGCAGCTGGGTATCTTCACCGCACTCCTGGGCCACGGCGCAGAGGTTCAGCGCCGGAGCGCGATGCTCATCGCCGCACGGGCGGGACGGATATCCGTGTTAGAGCACCTTATCCGTGAGGGAAACGCTTCAATCGATGCGGTTCCTGATAATCTGGATGTCTTTGAAAATGACAGACAGCGAATAGACTGGGGGACGCCTCTACATGGTGCGGCGGGGAACGGCCAGACGGAAACGGTCGAGTGGTTGCTCAAACAAGGGGCGTCTCGTGATATCAAGAATCATGTTGGACTGACGCCCAAGGAGGTGGCTTCCAAGAAGGGTTATTTGGAGTGCGAGAAGCTTCTACAGCAAGTGTGAGAGAGTATACTGGGTGGATGGTGAGGGAACGTGCAGCACTCGTAGCTAAATCGAACGTACGGTACTCAACTGGACTCAGATTCATGCTTCATTGTCGCAATCGCAACAAACATGGAATGCATATACAAAAGGAAATAACTACGTGAAGATGATCAGCAGCATATCTTCTTGCTGCGAAGTATCCAGGAACGAGTCCCAATCGTCCTACGGCCACTGTGGTGGCCCGACCCACCTGCCCCCTATTTCTCCCTCCTGCGCGAGCTTCGCGCTATATATCATCTGCGAAATATAGCAAAGCCACTTGAGAAGACTTGGGGAGGTCGCCAACAAAAATAGAGGCTCGAGTTAAGGACGAAATCTCACAGATTCCTAACACCTACCTGCTCGATCTGCTCTCCACAATTCAAACCATGGCATCCTTAAAGCTTGAAGTCTTATTCACTCAAGAGCAAAACACAGTTTCACTCCTCACTCGGGCTCATAAACCATGTCACCCTAGTCATCCCTTGACCGGGCCGGTGTAGCCTAGCGGTAGTATCATTACATTATCATTAGATCATACTTAAAGGCAAGAGGGTTCAACTCCCTCTGCGGTCACTTCTTTTCGATCCCTCCAGTGGTCCCGTTTCTTCTTTTCTTTTTGCTTATTTTATCTTGTATTTTACTCCCTTCAATGACACAATATCGAATAATAATTTGAGAAGTCTTACCATTGCTACCGAAACCCATTACCTAGATTGTCCGTTCGATCCACCTTGACTGTTGGGGCTGATTTTATACCTGATTTTATACCGAGGACCATGGTCGCCAGAGTCGCCGAATTGCACGTGATACAAGCAACTTCACTTTGCGCCCAGTATGTGTGCCACTTGGCTCTCTTACACCCTCGTCAAAGCTACACGCCTTTGACCATATCATTTTCGTAGGCCTGAACGTTGCCGTGTGGTGATCTTGAACTACGACCATTAACATTTATCATACATTCTACGTCCAATCAAAATTTCACTCGCAACTGAAAATCAGCGTGCTCTCTTGCTCAAGTACGGATATACAGTGCCTCAGCTAAAAAGGAGGAATAATGGATCAAACCCTGGCAAGTGAGCCGCCATAGATCGGCAGTAATCTTACCTGCATTGAGCTTCTGATCGCGAGGTTCCGCTCTCGGCGGCGGATGGCCCGTCTATCCCGTTCCGGTAATGCAAACGAAAACACCACGAGAGTGCTGCCCACCAATGAAAACTCCCATTAGTGGAATCACCTACCTAAACCATCGTTTTCCACCCACTAACATCGTGAGTTCCCACTCTTTATCAATATGAACTTCCGCCTATCACATCAACGGCCAATCCTTGGCATCACCACTGAGGCATGACTAAACCATCTCCCTAAACTATCTATATCTACTGATTATCCTTTCCTTTCCTAGTAAATGCTCCTCGTCCAGTCTCCAACACCGTCCAAACATATATACCGGATATTGCAGTGTACCTCTTTTCAGGATGAAGACCTCAGTATCATTCCTCGGCGCTCTCGCCAGCGTCGTCGCGGGCCACGGCCTCGTCACCGACTTCTGGATCAACGGCCAGCACGAGCAGGGCTTCCTGCTCGACTACTACTACGCCAAGCAGAACGGCGGCTCCGTGCCGGCCATTGCGGCCTGGTACGCCGAGAACCTGGACATCGGGTTCGTGGCGCCGACCGAGTACAACACCGCGGCCATCAACTGCCACAAGAACGCGTCCCCCGGCAAGTTGACCAAGACGGTGCCCGCGGGCGGCTCCATGAAGTTCTACTGGGAGGCGGCCAACAAGCAGCCGTGGCCCCATTCCCAGGGGCCCGTCCTGAGCTACCTCGCCGCCTGCAACGGCGACTGCAGCAAGGCGGACCCGACCAAGCTGGCGTGGGTCAAGATCGACGCCAAGGGCATCGACTACAGCACCCAGCGCTGGGCGTCCGAGGACCTCATCGCCAACAACAACACCTGGACCAGCAAAATTCCCGCTAGCATCGCCCCCGGCAACTACGTCTTCCGCCACGAGATCATCGCGCTGCACGCCGCCGGGTCCCTGAACGGGGCTCAGAACTACCCCCAGTGCTTCAACATCGAGATCACGGGGTCTGGCAACGCGAAGCCGTCCGGCACGCTGGGCACTGCGCTCTACAAAGCGGACCACCCGGGTATCTTGTTCAACCCCTACCGGACCATCACGAGCTACGAGATGCCCGGTCCGACTCTGTTCTCTGGCTAGATGGAAGTCGATTGGAGGTATGATTTAAGCAGTAGCTGGCTGAAACGCATCCGACAACTCTTACCAAGCATGGGTGAGATCGGGATTCAGTGTAGGAGGGTTTCAAAGCATCACGGCTTAACAACATATATAGAAAGCTCAAAGTAGAGGACATGATCCCTTACTAGGGAAAAGAAAGGCTTGAACAGAAACGCTGTGGCATTCAAATTGCCAAGCTGCCGTGGTATCGAGTAGCTTGTCCCCCATTTACTTTTACATAGCCCCATATCAATACAAGTGAGCCAAACCTTCGATCATTCCGACAGATATATCTTCTCTACGAAGTTGCCACCAAAGACTACGCTGGAACGTCGTCGATATGAGATTCGTAATAGTGCTATGCTTTGTCACCACCCAAGCCTTTGTCCAGGAGAGCACGGCAACACCTGTCATAACTGATCTCAACACCTTTATATACCTACCTAAAGGTTGCAAATGAGTGAAATTGGGTACCTAAATATACAATGTTTGCCTCGGGATCTTGTCTTACTACGATCTGAAAAGGTTTTCAAGACTGCTAGTAAGTGCTTCTACTCGGTCACTGGATTTTCAAACAGCGACATATCAGTCTACTGGCAAACCTGACGACTGGCATATTAACCAGTGTTGCATGGGTACACTGTTCCAAAATCGCACATTCGTGTGCAATCTTTTGTTCATATTAACCACAAAAAGCTATGACGTGTATGATATAGGTGAAATAAGGGTTGGATTGTGGATGACATCGACCTGTCCGTCTTCCCCTGCTGGTATACCAAACCACTTGCGTAGCGGCCAGCTGCTGTCACGCAAGGCCATATCACACGCCATGGCCTGGAAATTGTACAAGAGCTCATGCATAACAAGGGTTTTCGTGGTTTCCTCCAGGAATGTACACCGAGTTCCCCAAACTTCGAATCTCTGTTTCGCATGACTGCTCAGCAAATCAATCTCTCGGTGTCTGCCAACCCAAACTCCTAAAGGTCCTATCGTAGCATCCGTTTGAAAGTGCTTGCGAAAGTGCATGTAAATATATATGTGGCAGGTACGCGAAAGGGCCAACTATGATGACCCACCCACGTCGGTTTGCACCGCGTTCCTTCCAGTTGAGGTGTACTACGTGATGACCAAGGATAAGCTGGTAGAACGGAGCCAGCTGGATGGGGCACTCGGTATGAGAATTACGTGGGTCAATCCCGCGTTGAAGATCTCCAGATCCCCTTATGGATGTTCTGTTTTTCGAGATGTAAAGTATGGGGGTATTGCAGTACACTTGCCTCGGCAGTTTGTCTTATATGTCAATAGAGGGGGCACATGCAAACGGACAACGACTAGGTCCATGTTCATTATGTTCCATCTCTGGCTCAGTCGAACAAACGAGCTACAGAATCTGACATTGCACTTTCCTTGGTACATACTCACACTGGTCTCATGATGGTGGCTCATGGCCGAAACAGTACAGGCAGCATTTCATGCAAGGAAAACAATGCGCCTGGGCGGTATTTACTCGTAAACGACCCGGTAAAAGCACCACTGGGGGTCCTTTTCATGGAATTGGGTGACTCATCTGTCCTTCAGTATTCCACGGGCAGAACAGCAGGCCATGAGCTCATGGCTATCAACCATCCCCAGGAACGGTGCATTTCCTTAGCCCACGGAAAGAGAGAACAGAAGTGGGCAAGAACATTGATAGCAGGCACAGAGGTACCCACCAACCCAAGGCGACAACAAATATTCCCTGAAATGGGAAGGAGCAGCCAAACCAAGCACGTGTTGTCTCCCTCCACATCAAGTACCCCAGTCTACCGTGCCTTGCCACGCAAAACATACACCTTTGATTCAAGTGGCATTCTCCCTCCGCCCAAATCAAACTCGGAAAACAACTAGGCATTCTCTGCCATACTGCCCAGCTGGCCGAAATCTCTACCTGCATCTTCTCTTCGCACCCACCAGCACTCAACCAACTCTCTTACATCAGGTATTGGGAGGTCATCTTCTCCATCCGTCACCCACTGCCTCAGCATGGTTCACTCCGCAAACGAATTCTGCTGCCTTTACGAGGCTGGGAAATGCGAGTACAATCTGGCCAGAAGCCGCAGCCTCAGCAACATGCCGGCCACAGACTTCCCTCAATTCTCCAAACTGCCACCAGAGATTCGAAATGCCATCTGGCGCGAGGCTGCTCTTGAAGCCTACAAGAATCGACTCCTAATTTTAGGAGCATACCAGTTCCGCCTGTACAACGCAATGAGTCCCCAGCTCCGCGTGTACAACGAAAAGAGTTCCCACTCAATCCATGTCAGTCCTCAGATGCAGCCGAGCGCTATCTTCCTGGCGAACAGAGAGAGCCGCCGGGCAGCGCTCCAGGTCTACAACGTTCGTCTTCATGTCTACAACACAGCCGTCGGTGATGATACACCGAATAGTTGTGGTGTTGTAAACTACTGTTGTTGTGAGGATACTTCCCACATGACCTACAAAGGCGAGGTCTACATCAGTTTGGTGCATGACGTCTTCGTCGAGCTAGATGAGTCAGAAGTATATGAGCTGGATCCAGACCTAGTTGACGATGTCTTTCCCTGGGAATCTCATCCGATCACAGGCCGATTGAGCCGGGATCACATTACTTCTATAAAGCGCCTCATGGTCATTCACTGGACAGACTTACAAGTAGAGCAATTGGGCGACCCTGATATGGAAATCCTGATTGACATTCATATGCTGAGCAACGAGCGCCAGTATGAACTCACCTGCATCACATTTACCGAGGCATCATCACACTGCGATCTCTACCTAGACCTCGAGGACTTCACCGAAACCACACTGAAAAAGATCTTCACCTGCTCAGCCGGAAAGCTCCTGCATAACTACCCCGGCCAGTACAAGTCCTGGAATTTCAGATTGTGACCTGGAGGATCATGATCTGCGTGACAGCCACTCGAATTGGCAAATGAACATTTGGAACAGGGTAGACGGTCCGAGATGAAGTAGGAAGGTTTTTAAGGGCATGGATGTTGTTTTGACCCTGCCTATGGGCTTGTTCTCGCTGACAATAAGTTTTTCGTGCTGGAAGGGTCATCCTTACACTAGATACCAAACGAAATAAAGAAATGATTGACCGAGCGAACATTCTTACCAAGGCTAATCGTGCACCTTCGGGCCTTCACCGTCTCTAAACTAAATGCAATAATATGAACTAGGCTCGTAGAGTAAATTCTTTTTCCAAGATGTACAGTTAGACAGTGTTCTCCATGTCACTCTGGTAACGAGTCTTGCCAGAATATGTTTGTAGAGGTATCGGTCTACCCAAACATGCCCAAGAATACCACGACTGATACACCCGCGATCACTTGCTATCTGACTCGTTGTAAACGTCCCGTGCCCCATGGGCCCTGATAATATCATTGGGATCTGGTTTGTAGTTACGAATCAAAAGGCGCCACGCCCTGGGAGTGGGTCGTTCTTGGCCGGGCATCGGCTGTCATACGTACTCGGCACCGCGAAGCTCGGCTCGGGACTATTGCGGTGTCCCAAAAACACTAGGGTCTCACCTATATAGACACAGAACATAGCGACAGTGAGTAAGGGCCTTCCTGTATTCGAGATAAATCCAGAGCTGGAATGATGACTTACCTGCCGGGTCGTATGAGGGCCATCCGTACCCCGTCAGCCCTCGCTTCGGGTCCCGGGAAAATGTAGCCCAGGCTCCCATCATATAGCGCGACGTAGCTGCTTCCTCGTAACTGCTCTTCAGGCCAGACACGTCCCGGGCCGTACCGAAGACCATCTCGATCTCGGAGCCGTGGTAGGCGCCGCTACCGCGAGGGCCCAGGCCCGCGGTGGTGTTGTAGAGGCGGAGGCTGTCCCAGTCCCCGAGGTAGCGGTACCGCCAGGTGGGCACGCCGTACCGCGCGCGATACCCGGCGGCGTAGGCGCTGGGGCACGTAAAGGCCCGCTCGTTGTACAGGTCCCACTGCGCCTCGGTCAGGTTGATCCGCGCCCCGTACGCCGACAGCTTGTACCACCCGGCCTCGAAGTCGTTGTTGCCGGTCAGCATGGGGATCCGGGCGAAGCGGCCCGCGGCGGCGCGGGCCTCGTAGTCTCCGAAAACGGTGATGTTGTCGATGGTGGGGTGGAATGTCGCTTGTGGGAGGGCTAGGCTGTGGAGTGCGGGGACTTTGGCGGCGGCGGCGAGGAGGGTGGCGACGTCGGCGGCGCGGACGCAGGAGAGTACCTGCGAGGCTTCCTCGGAGCTGTCGTTTGGACCGCCGCCGCACCCGATCGTCTGCGAGACGTTGTACCAGAGGCTCGCGGCGTACTCCGGCGTGTTGGGGAGGAAGCTGAGGGAGGTTCCCGACTGCGGGATCAGGCCCGCGACGATGGGGTCCTCTGTCCAGGCGAAGGAGTAGTAGTCGACCGAGCCGCCGCCGGCGCTCTGGCCGGAGATGGTGATGCGCGACGGGTCACCCCCGAAGCCCTCGATGTTGTCGCGGATCCATTCCACGGCTGCGCGTTGGTCTACGAGGGCGGCGTTCTGGGGCAGGCCTGGGGCGCCGGAGAATCCGAAGATGCCGAGTCGGTAGCTAACCCATGCGTCAACATGGCAGATTTCGAAGTTGCAAGCAGAAGATGGGGCCGACTCAAAACGTAACTCACTTGACCGTGACTACTACCACATCCTCAGCATCGGCTAGATACTGGCCGTTGAAGAAAGGACTGTGGGGGCCCGGAATCGTAAACCCTGTAGGAGACCATCATTAGCAGGGGTCCAGCCAGGGGTTAAGAGCTTGGCACCGTACGTCCCCCATGGAACCAGACCAACACCGGCTGCTTGGCCGATATGCCCGGGTTCCTGGTCCATATGTTCAGGGCCAGGCAGTCCTCGGATGAGGGGTTGTCGTTCTGGGCCGCGAAGTTCTTCCAGACCCGCAAGCCCGACGGCTCAGTGAAGTTTGGAAACTTGGACACGGGCGGCTTGTTGGAGGGACAGTCGCTAATGCCGTTCAACCCCATCGTCAGTAGGAACGCAACTGTTAATCATCTCAATACCATGACGACGTACGGTAACTACTTGTGGTATTCCAATTAGTATCGAATCGGTGTCAATCAAGCCCGCGGCATCCGCATGAGGGAATGTTGCGGTGTCTCATTACCACCCACTCACCCAATTTGAAGCCTCGTAGAAAGTGCCCGGCGGCGCGGCGAACCTCTTTGGCCGCGCAAAGCGGAGCTCGCCGGTTGGGGCGGCTGCGTATTTGATGCCGAGGAACTCTGTGACGGACGTCCGGTTCGTCGCTTGGTGGCCGCCAATCACCCCGCTGGTCGTGTTGACGCGGACTGACGTCCCGATCAGGGCCGCTGCGAGATCCAATGCGAAAAGCGAGATGGCGATGACGCTGGTGGAGGGTAGCATCTTGGCAACCTCGGAGTTTCACAGACGTACCGATGTTTTGTGGTAAACAAAGGGGAAAGTGGAGTGCAAATGATTCCCCAGGGAGGTGAGGGACGTTTAAGGCATTTCTGTCGACCTCCGGGGGGATCGTAAAGACCGGGATGATATATACACATGCACTTATATTGTGGGCGCCACTGTTGATCCCTTCGAGACCCAAAGCAGTGACTTGCGTAAAATCCTGTGAAAAACGATCAAGGGTGCCGTACGAAACGGCAGGATACCATCACGTCTAATCCAAAGAGGCGTGGCAGCTCCCAGAACGGTAGCCAAACGTTGCACCAAGCGCATCTAAGGTACCAAACCCGTATTTTCCGGGCACGTCTTCTGGGGAAACCCCACGCCTTCCTTGTCCAGGGTGCATACGAAGCGTGCATGCAGCGAAAGTGCGCGATCGGCTCTTGGCAGACTTTCATTGGCCCAGTCGATTTCATTGCATCCAGGGCTGATTGGCCAGATCCACACTACATGCAGCTTGGGGAGAACTTCTACACCCAGCGCTGTTGTGTCGATTGTCTAGCTGGGTCGTTGTCTGCAATCATTTACTATCCAGAATGCCGTAGTGGACGTGATAGCCATACTTGCCTATGACTTCTTATTTAACAGACTCGAGCAGTCTCAAGAGGAAGTGAGCAGAATTTACCACTTTAACGAAGATAGTACCGGGATCCAAAACAAAAGAATCGTATACCAGGAAGATCGGATATCTTTAGATATGAATCGGCATCGAACAACTCTCCCCAAGGCAGTCTTAAGAATTTTAGGGCTGTCCATAGATATGACAGAGTATGCACACCTGAGCTATATTATCAGGCTCTTTAGGACCTAGCAGGGGTTATCTCATGACTGAGTAAAGCTCTTTGTGAGATATACTGTAATAAGGCAACTGTTTACTACAATACAATACCTATGTTTTCTAACACAGTATTTGTTCCTTGCCAGGACCTGGTAAAACATGATCATTGTTCAATATTATCTAGAGCAGCCAACCTGAAGCATATAGCCTGGCCATTCTCCTGTTCGAGAGTTGCTTTCCCTTCTCCAAACCCAACCACTTTCGAGAAAACCAACCAATACTTGTTACTCACACTGATAAGTATCCTCACAAGGAAATCCTACTGACCATCTGATACTAGATCTACCTTCGGTTAACTTACTTGTCAACCATAAACCATCGACAATGTCTTTCTTCGGAGCTGCTTATACGGCGGACAACCCCCTCGATGCACTGGAGCAGGTCCGAGACCAGCTTCTGTGGGAGAACCGGAGCTTTCCCAAGTTCCTGGAGCTCCCTGCGGAGCTGCGGAACAAAATCTGGCTAGAGGCCTTCCTCGACGCCACCCATGAACGCAACATTGTCCTCAATGGTGTGTTCAATGGAGTCCCTCCCCCGGGAGAGGTTGTTTCTGGCGGTGCTACGGCATCGCGTCTTTGGTCGCTGGAACGCCAGACTATCCGCGTGGGACTTCACCTCTACTCGCCTGCTGCCACCTGGCTCCAACTCGCTTGCCGAGAGAGCCGGGAAGAGTACTGCCACGTCTTCGACGTGGATCTGCGAGTCTACGGTTGGTTGCCTGTTCATATGGCAACGTGGTCCCGGAGCGGCGGAATGGAGCTCGCCCGCACCGCTCAAGGTGCGAGCTGGCCCCGACGCCGCGGAAACGTCCGCGTCTCCACCAAGTATGACCTGTTTACGTTCCACAATGATCTTCACATGCCGGGCTGGATCCAGGGCATCGGCAAGCGCGAGCTCTTTATGCAACGCACGTTCCCCGTCGTTGCAGGTCCGCTGAGCCCGGCCCAGATTGCCCGCATCAAGCACGTCGTGGTCGTGAACTGGGGGCCTCTCCCGCACTACTGGGGGCACCTCCCGTGCTACCGGAGAAACAACCCGACCTTCTTCGAAGACGCCGAGGCCACGATGCACGACCCCGTTCTGGACGGCCTCCTGGCTGGCGTCCTCTCTCGAGAGGACCATTATCTGGAAACGGGGGCGTACACCGCCCTCCAAATGCGCGAAGCCCGGGGTACCGGTTTTGCCTCTGACCTCGCCCTCTCGCACCCAGGACATAGCCGCCTGAGCTTCCCTCAGCGGCCCCCCGGCCTGCCGAGGAGCAAGCAAAGGAGGAGGAGGAAGAGGCCGGTCACTAGACTATGAGCCTTTACCCCCTCTTAACTCTTGTTCGGCCATTGTCCTGATTGGTCTTATGGCAATAAAAGCATGTTAGCCTGGGGAAACAGCACGTAGAAAGCGGTGTTGAATGGCTCTTATGGTAAACGACGGTATGTTTTAACTAAAGCGAAAGATATGTATCAACATTGGTCCGTCACGGACTTTGATTGGGACCTTGACGGTGACGTCGGCCCATGATTGCATTGGGATATCCATCGGTAGGGGGGTTATTTTACCCTTCCATGCCTTTGTCGAGTTCTCCGCTTTGTATTATCGGCTCTTTCTGAGCCTCGTAGTATGAATCCTAACAATAGCAATGATTTTAAAAAACTTTCTTGTGTCTCTGTTCTCTTTGTGATATGGTGACTTTTAGACTCGAAAATGTCTTTGTGTTAAAGACAATTACCCCTTTTCGGGCCCTCAAAAAGGGGTCAATGTAGAAAGAGCTCTATCAAACTCAAAGCCTATTGTTGTCGTGACGAGATAAATGTCGGTCAGGAATCGCTTCGAGAAAGGCAGACCAACAATCCCATCAAGTCCAAGTCCTGCCTCGAACCATACGCAATTGGCATACAAGGTAGGCTTGTCAGCTAACACACACGCCCTTACGTAGCACAACCTTTCCCCTCTCCGCAACTAACCTGCAGTACCCACCCAGCCATGGCCCCCCCTCACCGCGTCGAGCACATCGCGAACCGCACCAAGCGCTACTACTACGCCCCCAACGACACGATGCGCGCGCGGCGGGTGACGCGGACCTTCCCCTACAAGTCGGTCAAGCAGAACAACCGCGGCCAGCTCTGGTTCGGCAAGTGCTGCGCGTACCTGGACCGGGTCAACCTGCCCGCGGCGGCCTACATCGAGCACGGCTACGAGTGCCGCTGCGCCGGGTACCAGAACGCCATCATCATGAACATGCTGTGGAAGTGGCTCACCGTCGACGCCGTCATCATGCAGGTCGAGCCCCTCAAGGCCCAGCAGACGGTGCAGCGGCTGGTCGAGACCTGGGGGCTCGAGCCCATGGGGCTGGCGCACGTGGCGGCGGTGCTGGAGCCGTGGGGGAAGATGGTCAATGAGGTCATGGCGCGGCTGGAGGCGGAGGAGACGGCGCGGAAGAGGGCGCGGGAGATGGCGCGGTTGAGGGCGCAGGACATGAGGAGGCATCCGGTGATGTAGGTGAGTAGGTGGATTCGTGGGGATAAAGTCGATAGTTGTAGTATGGTAATTGTTTATTGTTTCTGTACTAATTGAAAAACTCCCATCCAATATTTCATCGAACACCACGATATGCAGTCTTAGATCGCAATGACAAGCATCATCAGGCAGATCCCGACCAATACACTAACAAACAAAAAGCCCCCTTCTACCCTACTTCCCGCCGAGCAGCCGCCGCCATCGTTATTGCCTTTTGTTGAAGTAGTCCCCCCGTTAACCCCCGCCGCATCCCCTCCATTCGCGCCGTTGCCTGCGGACGCGTCCCCGGACCCCGAGCCCCCAGCCCCAACCTTCCTCTTCTCCAGCGCTATATCCCTCTTGCAAACTTTACCACCGGCACCGCCAGCCGCAGTAGTCGCAGCCGACGGCTTCGTAGTACTGGTAACCGCGTCTTCGACCGTCTCCGTCATGATGCTGGTCGCCATACCGTTTGCAAGTGTAATCGTCGTAGTTCGTATGCGCGTCGTGCTCTTTTTGCTAGTGGTCTTTGCCTTCGCGCCGCCGACCACGGTGACGGGCGTCATCCACGCGCTCGCAGCCGTCAGAGTGGTTGTGGAAAACATGTTGGTGGCGGCTCCGGTCTTGATTTGGCATGTGAGCCCGCCATTCTCAACACTGTTGTGTGATACTGGGGCATTTCGTGTACAATCATAGACACTGTCGCCGCCACTGCCTCCGACTACAAGATGCAGGGTGGACGGGCCGGACGTGAGTGTGGGTCGCGGCCGGAAGGCGCCCGTGCATGTGGGCGTTGCGGCGCCGCTGACGTCGGGCTGGCAGCCCAGGGCCCAGAGGGTGGTGATATCGTCCGCGGTGAGGAGCGTCGCGTAGATGTGCTCCGAGGCGGAGGTGGGGATCGAGGGGAGGAGGAAGGTGCTGGTGGTGGTCTTGGTCGTGGAGGATGCGGCTTGTGCCACGAAGGGCGATGCGCCAAGAAGCAGCCAGAGCAATACAAATCCGGCGCCGCATGGCATCTTTACCAGATGTTGCGAATGCATAAATTTCGGCTGGTCTCAAAATCCAACCAATACAACACGTATTAATGTCGCCGAGCGTTTGCGTAGGTAGCCAGGTTCAGATGGGAGTTGCAGGAGCAAATGCTAGCCTCTTGAATTGGGCACCGCGTCGGAACTTACTTATGTACGATGCTGTGAGGCCTCTTTTCCGCCAAGCTTCAAGCAATTTGCGACCGCGGCGCAGTCTATTTTCATCCAGTCACGCATGGCCTGACGTGGTACGGCAGGAGTTGGGCTGACGCCAAGATATACCACCCAGCCAATGGAGGAATTGCTGTAGCCTAGAATGGCCAACCTCGGGTACGTTTTGACTAAGATAGTCGACTTCAGAGCGAAACGGAGTGCACTGGTGGTTATGGTATACGAAAGACACATATTTGGACACGGGATGACATACGAAATCAGCATCGATTGAACAACTAAGTGTTTCTTCCGTTGGCTCCTGATCGACGCAAGAGTTGGTCAAACTCCAACCATTTCTTCAGAGAGTGACTATCGTACATTGCTTAGTTCATGCTAGAGGAACCGTGTCTCCTGGTTAGCCGATTTTTCTAATTAAGCTCTTCGATGATCGGTGTAATAACCGAATCGTCATGCCAGATTCCAGCTGATCCAGCCAGCTCCTCCACCCCAAACCGGTCGCGAAACTCGGCAGCACTGTCGGCGTCACCGTCATCTGCGCGGTTCCAGAGGTGACATGCCACATACAATCTCTTAGCCCAACTGTGCTGCTCCATCACCATATCAGACCGGAGAAGAGTGCACCGGTTGCGATGATATACGAAAGACATATTTACACATGGGATAATATACGAGATCAGTATTAATTAAGTAATTCAGTGCTCTGTTTGCTCCTGATCGATGCAAGAGTTGGCCATATGCCCTTTCTGTAGGCGGCGACTATCGTACAATTCCCGGCTTCATGCTACAAAGACGCTCTCTTCTGGTTGATCGATTGCCTAGTCAACCTCTTCAATGATTGGTGTTGTGGACGAATCATCTTGCCAGATCCCAACTGAGTCAACTGGTTCATTCATTTCAAACTCCTCGCGAGCCAGTGCAGCATTCTCGACGTCGCCATCGTCTGCGCGGTTCCAAAGATGCAAAGCAACAAGAAGTCGGTCGGCCCACCAAGGTTGCTGCAACACCTCCTCTGCGATGCGGATATTCGCCGGCGACTTGAACCGGGACGCGAGCTCTTCCACATCCCCACAGTAGATGCCCGAAGTGTGGATACCGAGATTGCCCTCTACTTCCAGAAGGCAAGGAATCAGGATGTAGCCAATGAACCGGGTCGAATGCAGGATGTTGCAATCGGCGGCGGCAGCGCGGAGGCCGGGGTTGAGGATGACCGGGTTTGCCTCCGTGTCGACGTTGTCCTTAATGCCTCGCGAGAACCCCATATGGAGGAGCGAATCCAGCCCGCGGAGAAGGGTTCGGCATAGGTCGCTGATGTAGGTGACGCTTGAGTCATCCTCAGTGCAGGCCTCGCACAGGCAGTTGAATGGGAGCGCGATTCGACGCTCGTCCCGGCGGAGGTAGTACATGGCCGCCATATTGTAGGAGAAGGTAATCTCCGTGCCGGCCGGGATGCGTTTGATGGAGATCATCGTTGTTGTCTCCGGGTCCATATCGTCGAATCCTTTCAGATTCGGAATCATGGCGTTAGGCGCGCATGAGTGATTGAACCGCGACATAAGAACCTGAAGACCCTCGTCGTCTGGGAATTCAGTGCCGATCTGGGTGAAATTATTCGCCAAGAATGCCTCTTCCAGGGTGTCGAACGGCTCGGAGCCGTTTCGTCGCAAAGAGAAGAACTGCTCTTGTTCATCCTCATCCAACGCTTCGACTTCCACGCGGATTTCATCCTCCAACGGGCGCAGATCGGAGAGGTCACTGATGACGAAGAGCGGCTTCTCTTCCAGGATGATCTCGTTCGGCTGGATATCGCGGGTCGCGAACATGCCCCAGCCTTTGCCTGGGATTGGCTTGAGCTCCACAGGCGCGTTCTCGGGGATCTTCAGTTTCCGGTAGGCTGAGGGAATGACGGTTAGCGAGCGTGCCTATGAGCGATAATGGCGAGATTTTGTTTTTGGGCAGGGAAACATACGGTGATCAGACTCCATCGTGACTAGATGTCTTTGACTGGATTCGCGAAAACGTTCCGAGCCTATGCGCGACAGTGCCGATTCTTGTGAACTCTTGTTGCGTTCCGTGAATGTTGGCTGAGGAAGGATGTTGTTCCTAAAAAAATGTTGCAGGAAACCGAGTAAGCAGGCCTGGTTTTATAGGGAATGAAATGTGAATGTATTCAATGGGAAAGGTACCTTGAGTACCCGAACTGAATAAGCCCAAAGGCGTTATCTATTTAGCAGGGACAGCTGGTACTTACTTACTGTTCACTATGTAGTCACTTGCTACTTATATTTTTAGTGTTATGTAAAGGCACAGCAGCCTCAGGCTAAGTGTGAAATCCATGTCTTCGATACAGTTCTTCTATATGAATGGTCAGGGTGCAACCCCCTCGTGGAGTTGGACTCTGTGATACACCTAAAGACAGTCCCAGGTTACGATGACTCGTAGGTCCGTGGCTTTAAACATGCACAGAGACTCCCTCCACAAGGCTCTCTAGCTATAAAGAATATAATACTATCATTTGATTGTAATAAAGAGCGATTTGCCTATTAACCAGAAGAGTGAAACCCGTTCATTGCCATGTCACCAGAAGCATAATCTGTAGAAATAATGATATAATTGGGTTGCTCAGAAGTATGAATATTTATACAGAAATTAAACTCAATGACATCAAGACCATGGCCGCCGAGGGAATCTAATCGACCTCTCGCGAGTAGCATTCTATGGCCTCTATTCCATCCCAGTATGCAGCATCACACTGGCATTCTCTCCCGGGGTGGCACCCATTCTCTTCAGGTTCTTCCCTTTCATTGACTTCTCGCAAGTCGTAGGCCACCAGTGGGTCGCAAGCGTCGATGCGGTCCCATAGCTGCCAGGCATAGTTCGCTCTTCCGACCCAGGTCTCCTGTTCCAGCGCCCGCTCTGCGATCGAAGCGTTATATGACTCCAAAAAGTTGTGTCCGAATAGTTTCAGGTCGCGGAACCAGCGGTCAGATGTGATGTCGTCCAGGAGTCCCTCGGCTTCCAAGAAGCAAGGGATCAGCGCTTGCAAGGTATATGAACCGGGACGAATTGAGGATCTCAAAGTCTTCCACGGCGTCCTTGCGTAGTCCCGGGTCGGCAATGATGGAAAGCTCTTTCTCCTTGTCGATCGGCAGGGGCCGGTCGCTGCTGACTCCGTACTGAGCCAGGGTTCGGAATCGCCAGAGCATAGTTCGCCGAAGGTCGCTGACCAGTTGATCGTCGGGTCCATGGCTACAAGCCGGGCACCTGCACTCGAATTTGGGGGCAAAGACGGACTGCTGGTAAGCACGTGGAAGGTAGTGAAAGCATGGGCCGTACGGAAATGTAACGAATGCCTCTATAGTAGTTGGGTCCGCTTGTATGTATACTGTTACTTGGTCGAGCTCTATTACAAAGAAATACGCAATTCTCTCTTCGAATGAAGATTTATCGAGCAGGGAGATCCCAAACCCAATACGCCATGCACTGCTTTATAATTACATTATTACAATTCTCTAGGTTTTGGTAGGAATGTGTTATCGGAGATGACGATGCCACCGGATATTTGCTACAGCCCTGTGACTCTATTTCTTGGGCGTTATCCACATGCCAATTGTCAGTTGTGTCTGAACATTATTCATTTTTAACGCATCAAACATTGCTCAGTGACTTAGGTTTGTGGTTAGGTTGCTCATTACTGTCATGATATGCTTGTTCTATCTTTTGTGGTCCGAATTCTGCAATTAAAGGGCAATCCATCAATTTCAAGACAATGTTGAATTTAAGTCACATGCTTTGTTTGCTTGATTTGGTATTTCAGTCATATCTTGTTTTTGTAGACTCATTGTTGCTTGGCCATACCTTCCCGCTCCGCCTTGTAACGCCTTGAGATCTCCCAGGAGATCGCCATCTCCTTGATGAAATCCGGCACCAGTCCCACAACGCCCATTTGCAGTGCATGCGGCAAATAGGCGCCGATGATCATCCTGCCGCACCCGACCCTGGCCAGCGCCGACTTCACGAAGTCGGTGGCATGGGGCTCGAAGAAACTGGGTGTCTTCTTATTCAGCTCCGTACCGCTGACAAGACCCACCCGGAGACCGAGAATCTCCACATCCCGGCCCTCGCACTTGGACTCGCGCGCGAGCTCCTTCGACGAGGTCATCAGGAACGCCTTGGTGGGCCCGTACGTGGGCAGGTAGGGCACGCCCTCGTCCGCAAACGAGCCCATGTTAATGACCAACCCCGGCCCGCCGCGCAGCAGCGCCGGAAAAAGCGCGCCAGTCAGCAACGTGGGGAACGTGGCCATGACGTTGATGTGCTCGGCGAGCTCGGCTGTGCTGTAGTAATCGATGGTGCCGAACTCGGCACGCGGCATGCCGCCGCCCAGGTTGTTGACCAGAACGTTGAGGTTGATGTCCTCGACGTCCCTGGCGATGTCCCGGAACGAGCACTTGTTGGGCTCGGTGCAGTGGGCCGGCAGCGTGACGATGACGCGGAACTTCCGCGTCGGGTGCTTGGCTTTCAGCTCGTTCCGCGTCGCCTTGAGCTTCTCCTTGCTCCGGCCCAGGAGCACGACGTTGAAACCGCGCGTGGCCAGCTCGTCGGCGAAGGCCTTGCCGATGCCGCTATTGCTACCCGTGACGAGCGCCCATGCCGCCTTGCCGTCCTTGGTCTCGAGGTACCTGTCCAGTTTCGACGCGCGCAAATAGGGTATTACGGCGTGGAGAAGGTCATAGGTCATATGAAGGCCATAGAGGGCGCCGAGTATGGCGAGTGGCTTTACCACCTTGTTGATATTGACGTTCATGGTTCAATCTGGCTGTGAGTGGATGAGGAAGGGTGGTCAAGATTAGAAACCGGCTAAAAAGGCTTAAATGGCGGCGGTGTGATTGGAACCTCCGCGCCACGGAAGTTTCAGAACGTCGGATCTGGACCATTTAATAGGTCAATCCCGAAGCTAAGGTCGCGTTACGGTTACGTAGGATGACTGACGGGGTGCCCGAATCTGGTGAGACACAATAATGCAGCCGCATTCTCGTATTGCATTTTTCTTTCTTTACATCATGTACTCCTCAAGGCTTGCCAAATTGCTTTATTGGACCTATATAGCAGCGCTATCAGATATGATTCTAGAAGGATTCGACTGGTTCGGAGTTTGCTCCTCCCTGTCGCATCTCAATGTCCATTGCTAACTGATGTTGACTGAGCCTTGCGCATATGCGAAAAAATAAACGTAGATAGTTCAAAGGTATGTTTCAAAACATCGTGTTTCGTGAAATATGTAGTCTTTTTGTTGCGATGCTAATTATTCGGCAGAAGTAGGGGTTGCGGATGCGATCAGCGCGTAACCGTTGGCTAGACGTCTCGAGACATATTAAACATTTGAAGCGCCTGGGTCTGAAAGCTACCCCACCAACATCGCGCGGATCGCCCTGGAAGAGCCCCGCAATAATTTTCATCTAGTAAAGACCCCGCCATCCTCTGTGACTAGAAGAGCAACGATACCGTAACTTCCGACCCAACTTGCATACCTACCCCAATACTGTTCAACATTTCTTGCATTCCTATTTTGACGATCCTATTTTCGACATGGCAGAATCAACATCAGCAGCCGAGGCGGCCACCACCGCGCCGACTGGCACCAAGCCGACCGCCATCGTTTGCGTCGGTATGGCGGGATCCGGCAAGACGACCTTCATGCAGCGCATCAACGCACACTTGCACGGGCAAAAGGAGCCGCCATATGTCATCAACTTGGACCCTGCCGTCTTGAACGTGCCGTTCGAAGCGAACATCGATATCCGCGACTCGGTCAACTACAAGGAGGTCATGAAGCAGTACAACTTGGGGCCCAACGGCGGTATCCTGACGAGTCTGAACCTGTTCTCGACCAAGGTCGACCAGATCGTGGGGTTGTTGGAGAAGCGCGCAACGCCGTCCGAAGAAAACAAGACACCAATTAAGAACATTCTGGTTGACACACGTGAGGATCCCAACGAGCCCTGATTGATGTAATAATGCGACTAACCATTTTTGCTACAGCCGGTCAAATCGAAGTTTTCGTCTGGTCAGCGTCCGGTCAGATTCTTCTCGAATCTCTGGCGTCGTCCTTCCCTACTGTCATCGCCTACGTTATTGATACCCCGCGAACCGCCTCGACCAGTACTTTCATGTCCAACATGCTCTATGCCTGCTCCATCCTCTACAAGACGAAGCTTCCCATGATATTAGTATTCAACAAGGCCGACGTGAAAGATCCTTCGTTCGCCAAGGAGTGGATGACGGACTACGAGGCCTTCCAAGAGGCGCTACAAGCCGACGAGAGCGGCAACGCGTTCGGTGGTGTCGAGGGCGAAGGCGGAGGCAGCGGCTACATGAGCAGTCTGCTTAACTCGATGAGTCTGATGCTTGAGGAATTCTACGCCCACTTGAGCGTGGTGGGTGTATCGTCCATGACCGGCCAGGGAGTCGACGAGTTCTTCGCCGCCGTCAAGGAAAAGTCGGAGGAGTTCAACAGAGACTACCAGCCCGAGCTGGAGCGCAAGCGGAACGAGCGCGAGGAGAACAAGCGCCAGGCGCGCGAGAAGGAGCTGGACAAGATGATGAAGGGCATGTCCATGGCCACATCGAGCAGTTCCACACCGGGCGTCAAGCCGCCAACCGACGATGACGATGATCTCGAGGTTATTAGCGACGGAGAAGACTTCGACGACAACTACGAGGACGATGACGAGATGGACCGTGAGGGCCTGCAGGCGCGGTACGAGGCAGCCATGCAAGGAGAGGAGGAATCCACCATGGCCGATGCTAGTTTTGCAAAGTATATCCACACGCAACGAAAGGGGCAATAGTCTCTGCATAGAAAACATATTTCGTTCCGGGGCGATGCACGCATAGATCACGCATTTTGGGGCGATTTTTTATAGGGAAGGAAACTGGCGCAAAGGAATACCAAATCTGATTTCAGAGGGCAATGATGAATAATGTCCCTAATGAACTCCTAAACTCCCAAGACTGTCCAAGATTGCTGTGCTTGCTTGCATTTGCCCATGAACCCAATCTTTTTCACAATTACTGCCTAGTCTATCGCAGCAACTCCTGCCATCCATCATATCATCGTCGCGCGTAGACGCCGGGTACCGTATCGGTTAATTTTCTTGCAGCTGTATGTTGCAGCAGTTTTCTTTCTCTATCGCGCCTCGAACTGAACCATTCTGTAGCGGAGAAGTTAGCTTCATTGCCTTCAAGTGTAGTTTCTCCCCTTTCGCCGGTAGCGTGCCATGGGGAAAACGTACCTCTTGGTGCGCTCCTTGTACAGGACGCGGCATCCGCACTCGACGCAACGGATGGTGTCGGCGCGCTTCAGGGGGAAGGTGGTACCGCAGTCGCCGCAGATGTAGCGCATGGGCAGGCCCTCGTCGTTGGCCGCGCTGGACGTGTTGACGACGCTGCGCATGGCCATGCCGGCGGCGGGCGACTGCTGGCCGGTGGGGATCTGGTAGGCTTCGCGTTGGCTCGACATTTTGATTTCGTGATTTGGTTTCGCGTGGGGCGGTAGAAGATCGTCCAAAAAGAATGACTGGCTGTTGTTGCGCGGCGAAGTGATTTTTCGAGATGAGTCGAGGGAGGCCGAATTGCTAGAATGGGAATGCCGACCGTCTTTAGCGTAGCGGATGGCGGAAAGGCGGGATCGAAGGGAGGCTCAAAGAAAAAAGGCGGTAGGGGGCGGCATAATTGGCCGGGACTGTCAGTGGAATGGTTCGGTCAGGTGCAGTTACGTCAGCAACTCAATTAAGCCTCGGCATATTGATACTGGAATGCGACCATACGGGACCGTTAACGGCTTGGAAGCTTGCCATTCCCAGGCCTGGGCTTGGCTTGTTAATGTTTCAACGCCTCTCGTACTAATAAGACTCAAGAGGTCTCATTTCTTGTAACTGTAACTTGCTGTAGTATTATTGGGGCCTGTGTCGTAGTATACATTCAACGCTTGCCGATCCTTCTTTTTGTTCTGTTGCCAGGCCACGAGATCGTCTTATTTGCACCCCAAACATCTGTACCCCAAACAAGCTTTCCCATCTTGCAGCGCCCCTTACTTGCATCTATCCAGCTGTGTAACCAAGTATTCGGGTTAAAGACGTCCACCCAATAACATGGTCAACCCAGACCAGTCTTTCGATCCGACAGTCCTGCCGGCATCCGATCCGTGTCCCTTCTGCGCAATAGCCACCACATATCCGCCCTACGATCCGACCGCACCGCCGGGCCCCGAGTCAACGCTCCTCGACCCAGATAAAGCCGCGCCCGCGTCCTTCGTCGTGCTCTCGACCCCGACGCTCCTCGCCTTCCTCGACATCATGCCCCTTTCCATCGGGCACCTCCTTCTCTGCCCACGGCGGCACGCGGCTAAGCTCACCGACGTCAATGCCAGCGAGGCGGCCGAGTTAGGCCAATATTTGAGGCTGGTTTCCAAAGCTCTCGTCCGGACCACGGGCGTCAACGACTGGAATGTCGTGCAAAATAACGGCGCCGCGGCGGCGCAGGTCGTTAACCACGTCCACTACCATTTGATCCCCAGACCCGAGATCCGCGCCAGCGGCAAGCTACGCGAGAGCTTCACCATGTTCGGGCGCGGCGTCCGGAGCGAGCTAGACGACGATGAGGGCGCAGCGTTGGCAGCGAAGTTAAGGGAAGAGATTAAGGTGGTTTTAGATGAAGAGAGTAGGAAAGCGAAACTATGATCCCAATAATTGTAACATTATACTGCATGCATCAAATGGGACGGTTCGTGACGCGAAAGCTGTAATGCACGCACAGGTCACGAAGAGAAGGTTCAGGTGAATCAGGAACAAGTCTATTGCGGGCCGTCTAGTATGTCTATATGCATCCGAAACGCCCTTCTATCAATATCCCTGGCTCTCTAACAATTAATTTTTACTTTGGTTTGCACAGCATCCTCTACTCGTGGTCGCCGTGGAAGATGGTGATGGGCAACCAGTCGTCGCCGCAGACCTTGAAGCGGTCCTTGAGGTTGTCGAGCTGGTCGACCTCCTCGTCGGTGAGCCACCAGCCGTCGAGGTCGAAGTTGGCCTCGATGCGCTCCTTGGTGACGGACTTGGGGATGACGTCCCAGCCGTTCTGGATGCCCCACTGCAGCAGGCACTGCTGGGGGGTCTTGCCCTTGGACTCGGCCAGCTTGAGCAGCGTGGGGTCCTTGTAGAGGGGCGAGTCGGTGCTGCCCAGGCACGAGTAGCCGGTGCAGTGGATGCCCTTCTCGCCGCAGTAGCGGACGAGCGACTTGGAGGGGTTGTTGGGGTGCAGCTCGATCTGGTTGACCGCAGGCTTGATCTGTTGGTTATGAGTGTCAGTCTATGTTCGCGCACTTCGAATTGTTTAATGACGGGGCGCGTCTTACCTTGCAGCTGGGGTCCTTCAGGAGCTTCTCCAAGTTGGTGATGTCAAAGTTGGAGACACCAATGTTCCGTACCTTGCCGGTGCCGACCAGCTTCTGCATCTCGCGCCACGTGTCGATGAAGGTCCAGTCATCGTAGACCTTCTCGGGGTTCTCGCGGTCGAGCGAGCAGGGCCAGTGCATGAGGTACAGGTCGACGTAGTCCATGCCCAGGTTCTTGAGGGAGGTGTTGATACCCTCCTCGACGTGCTTGTGCCACGGGTTGTCGAGCTTGGTGGTGATCCAGAGCTCCTCGCGGGGGACGCCGGCGGCCTTGACGCCCTCGCCGACCTCGGCCTCGTTGCCATAGGCCAGCGCGGTGTCGATGTAGCGGTAGCCAGCACCGATGGCGGCCTTGACGGCCTCGCCGACCTGGCCCTTGCCCGACTGCCAAGTGCCCAGGCCAATGGCGGGCATCTTGTCACCCGTGGACAGGGTGTAGGTCTTCTTGGTGTGCGCGGTGTGTTGAGACATTTTGAATTGGATTTGGGGGGTATCAAGTTAATGGGGAAACAAAAAGAGGAAACGGTTCAGTTCGCAGGTCGGCGCGCGGAATCTATTTATCTACCTGGACAGGTGGTTGCCCACTCCATTACATCAAGAGAGGCATGACGCAGTGGTGTCATTGGCAGGGCAAGAGGGGAATACTATGTGGGCCCCTGACATACATTGCCATTCAATCGTTCTACCGGATTCCAGTCCATCTCCACCTTTTGCAGCTCCTTTCGCCTTCTCAATGCAAGATCGAGCGATAATCAAGCTCGACCAATGCCAGCCGTGGCAGCGAGCAGCCTGGCCACTGGCATGACGGAAAAAGCGACAGCTGCGGAGTGTATCCGGGTTAGTGGGACTGCAAAGCTGCCATCTTGTCCAGTCAAGCCTCAGCGGTGGATTGAAGCTCTTTACCCGCACCAATCATGGGAGCAAATCCGAGACAACTAGCGACTATAATCGACACTAATAAATCAGTACCAATGGCGGTAAATAAAAGTATTAAGTAAGAGCGAGTAAGTGTAACTCATATGACGGGCAGGCGCGGTATTAATGGCACAAGCGTATGGGCGGTTGTGACAAGCTTCCAGTGCCAAAGAATTGCTGGAGGAGGGGTTGACAGTCGCCGCTTGCTTTTTTAACCGTGGTTAGCTACCCCCACCGCCCCTACGCCAGCGAATCCCCCACTGATGACGGTGCCTGCGCCAACGCCTACAATTGCCGTAGATAGGTCTAGCGGCACGGAACTGTCGCGGGTCTTGCGATATATCGTGATCCACTTCCCGATCCTTCGCGGGTTGTGTATTGCGATGGCTTTCAATAAGGGACAAGAATAAGAGCGTGTTTTCTTGGCAACTGATAGCAGCCCGGGCGAACTCGTTCCCGTCGACTTTGCTTTCTATTAGCTACCCGAGAAGAATATGTTACTTCAAAGTCAGGTTAGCCGGTCATAAGCGTTAAAGAGTCGTAATACATGATCCCAAGACCTTGACCTCTCTCACCACAATTTCCACGATTGTCGTTCGCCTTCGACTCTTCGTCGCTGCTGGTACTCTTATATTCTTAGCCACTTCGAATTGAACCCCATCGATTGGCTCTATTTATTCTTCGTGCAATGCGAAAAGATATTCCGCGGGTGGCGATCGTGATCTCACACGGTAACTCATCATTGACTACAATGAATGGATGCTTCACTCAAGAGCCCAATCTGGCGTCGGCTTCGACCATCCCTGGAACGGACATATGTCCTTGACATCCCGCTCAAGGCTGTACGTATCAGAACCTTTGCCAATCGGGCGGTTCCACGCCCATTTCTTGGCCAAGCCGTCTTCGAGCTCTCCCTGGATTCTCTGGACGACGTACTTGCCCAGGTTCGGCAGGAACTTCCAGCTGTGGAAGGAGCCCGCGGCCGCGATGAAGAGCCCCTCGCAGTGTGGATGCGCATCGATGACCCAGTCCTGGTCGGGACTCACGGAGTCCCTGTTTGCCCATCATGGAGCCCGCCAATCAGCAACTTTAACGGTTCGAAAATAGGTGGTAACGGTATCCTGCTTACCAGCACATCCTGTAAGAGTCGATATCCAAATCCTCGATATAGTTGCCCAATGCGCTTTTGGTCACATATTGGGCTTCTTCTCTTAGCCCCTGGGGAACATCCTGACCGAAGACGCTCTGCGAGAGACTCGGCGGCGGTATCGAGATCTCTTTCCCAAGACCCTCGTGGAACGTCATGTTCGTGGAAGGGATCTCGCAACTGATCTTCAACTTGCTTTCCAAAAGCGGAAGCACCGCGCCTTGTGAGATGAAATCAGCCGCCGTATATGAACCTTTCCGTCGAAAACAGCTTACCATGAGTGTGCCGATTGCTCAGCATCAGGACAGGCATGTTCTTCAGCTTATCCCCTAACTTCACTGAGTCATACCGCGCTGTGCACTGCACCGCTCCAGCAGCCATGAACCGGTCGCCGACCTGAAGCTCGCCCCAGCCAGGGGCCGTGTCTGCCAAGAGCTCCGCCGTATGCGCGCCCGTGCAGAGCACAACCTGGCGAGCGTTGAGATCTATCACTCCTTCTGCATTCGCGACGCGCACGCCTCGACAGCGACGCCCCACGACGTCCAAGAGCAGATTGGTCACGGCGCCTTCGTGAAACAGGACGCCCTCGTCCACAGCGGCTTTGACGACGGCCGCCAGGGCCTCGCTCGCCTCGGCCCAGCCGCCTTCGGGGTTCCAGAAGATCTCGCCCACGTCCGTCAACACGGTATCGCGGAGCTGGGGGAAGCGATTGCGGGCCGCTGCAGGACTAAGCATGTCCTTGTTGCCATCCAAGCCGAGCTTTTTGTAGTTCTCCAAAACCTCGCGACCCACGTTGATTTTGTCGTCGCAGTATACTGTACCAGTCTCGTGGTAGTAGGGCTTCAACATGGGGTCGGATCGCCACAATTCTATGGCCTCCAGGGCCAGCTTCATGTACCCGATGTCTCTGTAGTTGGCGCGCACGATCTTGTTGTAGTCGCTGGAGGCCGCGGCGGGGTGGGGGTTGCTCCGGTCGATCAGGACAACTTGTGCATCGGGGAACTTGCGGATAAGGTGCAAGGCCGTCGATGCCCCAAACACACCGGCTCCCACAACTGCATAGTCAATTTCAGTGACTGAGGGGTCCATTTTGGGCGGATTATAGGTATCCGCATGTGTATGCTACTAGAATTCCAGAATGTCTAAGCTTTATGCGACCCCTGGTTGAAACGAAATGCAAAGACAAACAGTCATTCAAGTAGAAGCTTGAGCAACATGTAAAGTATACAGAGATTGATAGTGTGTCTTTAGTACTGGTGGTTGACCGCCTCTCCCACGGAAGCTGTCCCTCTCGTTTCCCATATCCTTGTTTCTCGTTTTACCAATTGCCGTTTCTTCTTCCATAAACCATACCCCGCCCAAGTCATCATGAAAAGGGGGGTGAAACACCCGATTGGTGTGCCTCTACATAGCGGCGTTTTAGAATGAGCCTCTGAACCCCAACTGTTGGCGAACATACGGATGGAATCAATGATAACGTGTTTGGGCACATGTTGCAACAAGGTTCGCAGCTTCACGCAAATTGTTCTACATCGTAGCTAGTAATCTTCTCTGGTCCCAATCACTTGCTTCCAGGATTCCATGCAATGCTATTAATGAGGTTCAATGGTAGGTGTTTATTACTGCTGATTTGATGGCCCCGTTCCGGGATCCGGGTGGCAGAACCAGGGTCAAGCTGCACCACATCATGCTGCTTTTTGGCAAAACATACAGGGGATGTCATGCCTGTGCTCTCCGCACAACTTCAGCTGCTTGACAGGAAGCAACTGAGTGGCCGTAGGACTTGCAGGCCTCTGGGATGCTCTCTGGACTCCTATTTCCCCCTGAATCTCCAAATCGTAGCTGCATTTCCTCTCCACTGAAACTCCCATCCGATTTTCCATTTTGTTGAACCTCGACGGTAGCAATGCGTCCCATCGTCTTCCTCGCCCGGATTCCTGCACATGTATTGTCCAAAAGGGGTGCCTCGGCTGGTGACGACTGTTGCGCTAGGACCAGCATTTCGACGGCGCTATCCCAGGCTTCACTAACCTTTGGGTTGCGCAGCACATTTCGGTTGAACAGTGCTGCTGGGTTACACAGCTCCCTTGGGTTGACGAACGAGACTCCGACATGTATGACTACCACCGCCACATGAAGCAGCAGGAAGAAGAGGCATAGTCTATCGAACCAGTTCCTCGAAGTCATGACATAACCGGTGAAAATGGCACGCATCACGACTCTGGTGGACCCGGAGGCGGAGTTGCGCAGCTCATCAGGCATCGCAAACCATTCATCTGGGTCTTTGTTGACTCGGACCAGGGCTTTCGATATTGCCTTTTGGCCATCCTCGTCAGTTGGCCAAGGTGGAATTAGCGAAGAGATTGGTCCGTGGCGACTTAATCCACAGCGCGATAGGCTATCGCTGAAAAACATGGAAATACCCAGCTCAAGCGTGCGGGTTCGGGGCACAATATAATAGTCATCGGTCCATTCATACGAGGGGAAATCGGTGTAGTCCAAAAGCCTGTCGACCAGAGAGCGGTTATGAGAACTACTCTCACGGGTTATGAGGCCGGCAGCCGCATCTGCAACGCTGGGGGACAGGACCTCGGTCAGCCAGCTTGTGTGCACCTTAATGTGCTCCCAGGCATCCGGACTTGGCAGAGATCGCGGCACATAATCCGAGGCCGCGAACACGGGAGCGCTTTCCTTTTTCAGCTGAGTTCGTATGACTTCACCTCCCTGACTAATTGGGTAGTTGAAGGCCACTCGCCCACCACTAAAGCCTCCGGACCCGATCTTGATGTACGTTTCGGCAGCCATCCACTGCGCGTCCACAGTGCAGGCGATTGGGCTCCAAGTGATGGGCTTGTTCTTTTCTCGGACGTGGTTGAACAGGGCGAGAGAAATCGAGCTGGCATTGCCCGAGGGGACTTTTAGCGGCACAGCAAACTTGCCAGGGGCGTCGCTTGCCATGAAGAATCCTGAGCTGTTCTGTATAGCAAAACCTCTCTCAAGGAGTGACTCGCGCAGAGGCTCAGTGATGTCAAAGGTGGTCGGTTGACTGTTGGGGTTGCCTTTCGTGTCCTTGTAATATACCGTGTAGTGGTCCAACGTGGGAAATGCCAATGAAACCTTCTCTTGGGCCAGGTTGACCTTTTCTTGGACCATGCAAACCACGCGCACTGCCGGGACCCGAGTGTCCACCTTGTAGGTCTTTTCCGCCCAATTAAGTGACATGTATCGTTCCGGTATCTTATTCTTCTTGCGGTCCTTCAGGTAAGTCAAGGACTGGTAGTAATGACTCGCCGCCAGGTTCAATAGAAGCCCTACAGAGGCATGTGTGGTGTAAGTCCACGTATCCCCCGGTTCCCCTGCTCGCCCGTACATAATCTTACGGGTAGTTCTGTCGAAGAACTCAAAGTCATTGTTTAGGTTTTGGCGTTGCCACCAGCGTGAAAGGTGATTGGCGACCAAGAGGTACGACGCAGACGGGCATTTTGGCTCTTCGAGGCGGTGCTCATCTTCAGCGCAGCCTTCTTGGTGAATGGGGAAGTAACCGGCCGTGAGATTGGTAGGCCACAACTGTGCATTGCTCCCTATTCTCGAGTCAGTACCTTGTTCTAGGCCAATTTGGTGCTAAGGGAGGGCCACCGACCGTTCATCCAAAACACCATACCTCCAACTGGCCAGTCCATCTCCCTTGGCAGCATGATAACTGCAGAAGCTGGTCCAGCAAGCAAAGCTAAGCTCCCCCCTGCGAGCAAAAGACCAATCAGGAACCAATCTTGGCGCCATCTCTTCCAATTTGAAGTAATAGCACCCAGAAAATCTATAGACCAAAAGTAGCTAGGATGATTGGAGAAGAGTTAATGACTCTACTGCAAATAGGCTTTTCACATGAGTATAATACCTAACCGAAACGAACGCTCTGTTAGAGCAAAGCAGACCCAGTGGCACACCACTGCCAAAAAGAAGTTTAGATCGCACAGTGTGCAGAATGATGGCAGCCATGCTTGAAACTATGAGTAGTTCCTGTAGTACAAAGAAAATGTGTTAATCGTTAGTTATTCAACTACATGTGGATAGAAACTAGGGGGAGAAGTGACGTGCCTGCACTTTCGCCGCGATCTGTAAGGCGGCAAACTTTAGGTTATCGCTGTCTGGAGGACCCTCAAGCTCACAGCCAATGAAAAACCCCGATAGATTTGTAGCAACAAGAGAAATCGAAAGGATGGCAGGAATCAAATGAATAGCTGATGTGTATAGAAAAGCAAGTTTCGATTGATGTATCAGGATTTTCGCAAACTCTTCGGGGGTCCTTCTTCGAATTGAGTTCACAATGCCGAGCCCAACGGCCCTCAATAGCATCTGTAAGCGCTGTACAGATGGCAAAGTGGCGGTCTTGGGCCCCATAGCGAATTCCTGACCGAGTCACAGGTGAACGGCATTGGCGACCCAAAAAGCGTTCGTCTATTATATACCATAGGAGTCACGAATAGGCAAGCCTGGAATTATTGTTTTATACCGCAGCAGCTCGCAGATTTCCGCTCCGGTATCCGATTGTACATTGGTAGAAAGCTCCGAACATCAGCCCCTGAAGGGCGTTGCCACGTCATCTCAGCCGCACGAGGCAGCTGTGGCTTCTTGACCAATACGGGCATCAGGATCCATAAGTCTGTATGCCTTTAGGCTTAATTCCGCCGCCACTGCGATATTGTATTGAAACCTGATTAAAGACTGGGCGGGATGGAGGGCCGGAAATTATGACAAGGCGTAGTCAGGTGCCATGCGCCTCAATTTCGCGATCTTGACAAGGAGATTTCGCCTTACCGATCCAATCAGGCTGCAAGATTAAGCCCCCTCTCGTGCCCCCCCTCTCACGCACCCCCTTTAAGCTAAAACTCGCTTATTTTAAACCTTTATAATAAATTAAATAAAATAGGTAAAATTAAGCTTTTTAATATTTTAAACTTATTATTACTTAGAGTTTTAAATATTATAAGTATAAAATAAAAATAATAATATTTAAAGTAAATATAAGAAATTATTAATATTAAATCTATAATATAATATATTACTTTTAATTTTAAATATATTTTTAAAATTATATATAATATAATAAAAAAAGAGTATAAATATAATAATAAGTTATAAGTTAAATAAATTAAAAAATAAAATTAAATTAAAAAATTTCTTTAAAATTTCAATATTTAATTTACTTTATTTTCTTACTATAAGGAATTTTATTTAAGAAAAGAATTTATAATTAATTAAAGGTATTAAAATTCAAAGGTTTTATTTTTAATATATAATATATATAAAGTTATTATTATTATATAATTATTATTATTTTAAAATAAAAGGTTTAAATATTTTATTTTAATTTATTAATAAATACGAATAATTATAATATAAATAAAGTATATTAATTTAAATAAAATGTTTTTTATAATCCTTTTTATAAATTTAAATACTTTATTTAAGGTTTTAAATAATAATAAAAATTAAACTTTAAAATTAATTTTTAATATTTAAATATTAAAATAAATAACTTTTTATATATAAGAAATATATAGGAATAGATTAAAATTATTTTTTAAAATTATTAAATAATTTATTTTAAAACTTTAATTTTAATTAATTAATAGAAATTCTATATTTTTAACATTTTATTTAATATTATAATAAATTTATTTCCATTATTCTCCCTTTATTTATAAAAAAGATATAGAAATCCTAATAAAATATAGAATTATAGTTTTAATTAAATATAGTTTATATTCCTTTTATTTAATTTATAAATATTATATTAATATAATAATATTACTTTTTATTATTTTATTCTATTTTAAAGATAATTTTATAAACTTAATATATTTAAATGTTAAAAAGATATTAAAAATAAAATATAATAAATTAAAGGTATTTTATTAATTTTTCGTTTATTTTTCTTTTTATTATTTTAAAATTAATACCTTTATTTATATAATATAATTTTTAATTATATTATAATTTTATAAAGTAATTTTAAAATTAATATTAATCTTTAATATAATTATATATATTAATAAAAGTGGTTATAATTTCTTTATTAATTAAAATTATATATTATTTTCTTTAATAATTTAAACTTTAATTAAATATATTTAAATAATACGTTATAGTTTATTTATATTTATTTTATTAATTTTAATATTTAATATTAAAGTTAAAGGGTTTTAGCTTAAAGGGGGGTGCGCGAGAGGGGGGGCACGAGAGGGTGCTTGATCTCAATGGAAGGACAAGCCTAACATGCATCTAGCTTAGAATCATACTACAACGGTTTGCGGTGTATTCCAGTATTAAAGAGGACAGAGCATACCACTGATGCATTTCTTTATATCGTATCTATATGGCAGTACCGACATTACCTAACTGTATAGTATCGGCAGGGCCTTAGGTTAATTGAGAAACCCGGTTTTATACTTTAGAGTATTTTGAATCTATCACTATCCAAGCGGCCAGCTTACGGGAGCCTTGTTTGTGAACCTTCGGGCTTTGGGTATGACCTGTACCTCGGACCTTCTAAACCAGTGGTGGGTAGCATTATTACTCACGGTCCATGGGGCTATGCCATATATACCGCTATCTATATAAGTAGCTACATGTAGTCAAGTGACATGGCGCGTAGGAACTCTGGACCCACGCAAACCTCCCAGACCGCCTATTATTAAGGCTGAATACCCCTTATAGCATCTGATACTTTTAAGATCAGACCCCTTCTCGTACCCCCCCTGTTAGACTATAAAAATCGTAATATAGAAGTATTATATTTAATATATTTTCTTTAAATGCTTAATTTTTACGATTCCGGCTTTTTAAAATAATTATTTCAATTTATCGATATAGCTTAAGCCCTTTAGCTACGAGTTAAGCTACGTAATAACCTTCCCTTTTAATATACCCCCTTAATATAAATATCGCCGATAAGGTCTATAATCCTTCTATTATATTATTTTATTAAGATCTTAAGGTAAGGGCTTATTATTTTTTTTCCTTTTAATTATATTTTTATACCTTTTCTAAAGGCTCGGTTTATAATTATATTATATTAATCCATTTTATTTTAAATTAATTTACTCCTTCCTTTTATATTTAATTTCTTATTAAACGTATACCTTCCTTTTTAATTATTTTTAATAATTATTTATTATTAATATAACTTATTTAATTAAATATCTTTTTAATCTCTTTTTATATATTAATCTTTTTTATCTTTTTTTCTTTTATTTAATTAACTTTTTTATATCTTTTTATTTATATTAATTTATTATTTAACTTTTTTATCGTTAATATTAATTTCTTATTTTTATAATTTTAATTCCTTTTTTATTAAAATTAATTTATCGTTATTATACCTCCTTCTAATACCGTTAAGGAGTTATATTATAAATAAATCTATTAATTTTATTTTAAAGCGATAGCGAAATTCGTTTTTAATAATATTAATATATAAGGCGGTTTTATTATCCTTAAGTATTATAATAATAAAGGTTTATACCTTCCTTTTTATTCCTTTACCTAATCTTTATTTTTAATTTTATTATAATTTAAATATTTTTATAAAATATAATCGTTATAAGTCCTACCGCGTTATCTATTATCCGGTTTTTAACGAATATAAAGAAAATACACGCCGCCTTATTAAAATCTATTATAACGAGAATTATAAATATATATATAACTTTTATTTACTCTTTCTTTATTTTATTTTTAAAGTTAATTCTTTTAAAATACGGCTTATATTAATAAGATTAAATCTATTATTATTAAATTAATTTAAAAGTATTAAAAATAAATTAGTCCTCCTATCGAATTATTATTTATTCCTTCCGATCGATCCGAGCCTGCTTTATAAATTATTCCTTATACCGGTATCGTTTAATTATTATTAATATCTTATTTAATTTATTTATTTATAAAACCGAGTATTTAAAAATCGCCCGCGAGTTTATTAATATTTAAAAATCGATTACCTTTAGCTTTATTTTAATTATTTAAGATATTTATTTAATCGTTAAAAATATTAAAAAAGGAGCTTCGATTTCTATTTATATAAGTTTCGATATTAAGATAAATACAATAAATAATTTTATATTTAAATTCGAAAAGGAGAATTAAAGTATAATAGTTCTTTAAATAATTTTAAAATAATATCTTTATAATATTATATTTTTATCGATTTAGTTTTTAAATTTTATTTTCTAATACTATTTATAATTATTTTTATTATTACCTCGCGGTATAATCGATAATTAATACCCGTTAATTTTTTATATTAATAAATATCGCTTTATAATTATTAACTTTTACCTTATATAACTATCTTTATTATTTTATCGATCTTTTAAAATAAAACATCGATTAATTCCTTTTTAAATTCCTTCTCGATCCTCGGTCCAATATCGTTAAATTAAAGTTATTTATAAAACTCGGTTTATTTTTAATTATTTAATACCTTTATTAAGCCATTTATTATTATATTCAACGTCTTTTTATAAACGATATAAATATAGCCTTTTTCGACTTTTTAATGAAATTAATAATTATAAATATTAATATATTTTAATTTTATTTAAAATTTCGTTAAAACTTCGATTAAGAATCGGATCGTTTATCGATTATTATATTTAAATTAAAGCTTCTTATTTATTTTAACTTTTAAAATATAAAATAATCGAAATATATAAAAAGCCTTTTTAATTATTTAATTAATTATTAAAAATTCGGTTTTTATTATTAATATCGTTATAGTATTTTAATAATTAACTTTTTACGTAATCGTACCTTTATATAAAGATAAAAAGTATTCTTAAAAGCTCTTTTTATTATAAATATTAATAAAAGAGGTATTAGATTTATAAATAAATAGCTTCGGATTTTTTAACTTTATTTAATACCTTAGGCTACGATTTAATATTATTATAAAGTATATAATTATTTAATTCGCGAGATTCTTATATTATTTATTTAAATTTTAATTAAACCTTTTAAATAAAGATATTATAAATGCGATATTTAATTTTATTAAAATCGTTATAAAGAATATCGAGTTAATTTTAATTTAATATCGTAATTTAATTATAAGATTAATATCTTTCCCTTTATTTAATTTAATTTTTTTTCTTATAAAGAATGGAGAAATCGGGGTTTTTTCTTTAAGAAAATATTATAATCTTTTACAATTTTATTAATATAGGTTTTTTATAATAATTATAGCTACTTTATTATTCGATTTTAGAGCATATATATTTTTAGGAATTATTTAATTTTATTAAGTTTAATAATATTAATCTTTTATTTAATTAAATTTCTATATTTTTATACCTTTATCGCGTATTTTTAAAGGTAATATATTACGATATTATTAATATAAAAGAATATAATAATCTTCTTTTTATTATAATATATAATTTTTAAAAGATTTTTAAAAATTTTATTTCTTTAAATAAATTCGTAATAAAGTTTTATTATAAAAGTAAAGAATACCGTAACTTATAAAAGGCCTTTTAAAATCGATATATTTTTTTATTAAAGTAATTCGCTATCTTTAAAGGGGTCTTTATATATATTAACTTATTTAAATCGGTATAAATAAATATATTTATTATATTTAATTAAATCGTTTTAAAGTTATAATATATAATTAATATTATTATAATTTAAAAAGATATATTTATTAAAATTATTACCCGAATAAGCTAATTTATTTTATTTTATTTATTTCTAAGGATTATTAAATACGTTTTATATTTTATAAAATAATTATATTTATTATATTTATATATAAAAACCTATTTATATTTTAAGATTTATATTTTAATAAATATATTTTATTTATTTTCTTTTATTTATAATCCTATTTAATTATATTTTTTAAAATAATTTTTTATTATTTTTAAAAATTAGTCCTTTAAAGGATAGTTTTATAATTAGTAATATAAGGATAAAGGAGGGGTTAAATCCTTTCGATATATTTAAAATTTCTTTTTAAATTTAAAAGTAAATCGTTATATTTTTATTTTAAATATTAATTTCTTATTTTTTAATTAGAATTTATTTTAAAAAGTTAGGGATTCCTTTATTTTTAACCGGGGGTAATAATCTTTATTTTTTTAAGATTTTTTTATTTTATATATTAATATTAAAGTATTACCTTTAGGTTAAATTTATATAATTTTATTTAAAGTTATAACGGTATTAAGTTAAATTCTTTTATTTATTATTATTTTATTTATCGTTATTTTTATTTTTTTTATCCCTTTATTTTCGGATTATTATATTATTATATTAATATAAAGGTAATAATAAATAGGAATAAATTCCGGATTATATTTAAATTCTTTTTAAATTTTCGCGGTTATATTATTTTTAAATAATATTATAAAATAAATTAAAATGCTTTCGCCATCTTTATTTAATTTATTATTTTCCTATTTATTTAAAATAATTAAATCCGAGTTTTAAATTATAACGTTCTATATTTAAATACTAATATATATTTTATTATTATCCCGCGTTTTATAATCGTTCCGCGTTTTAACGCTATTTAATATTTTAATCCTATTTAATATCTCGCTATTTAAGATTATTTTAAATTTAAAATTTATAAAAGGAATATTCTTTTATTTTAAATTTTATTTTATTAAAATTTTATTTTTAAAAATTTAATTCAGGATTTAAATATTTTTAATAAATTATTTTATTTTTTTTAATAAAAGCTTAAAAATATTGCGGTTTTAAAGGTAATATATTTTCGTTTTATTAAAAATTATATTTTTTATTATAATAATAATTCTTTTTTAAAATATTTAAATTTAATAAATATTAAACGATTTATATTTAATTAAATATTTTAACGAGATATAGGGTTTTAATTTTTATAATTTCGTTATTTTATTTATTTAATAATTTTTTTTAAATAATATATTTTTAATTTATACATTTAAAAATAGGATATTTATAGTTATATCGATCCGGTAATATTATTTCTTTTATAAACGTAATTATCTAATTTTTAAATAAGGGTCGTCTAATTCCTTAATATATAACTTTTTTTAAAGTATAATTATATAAATATATTATCGTTTAAATTATTTTAAATTAAAAGATATAAAGTAATTTTATTTTAATTTATATTATTTTTATTTTTATAAAGATTATATTAATTATTTATTTTATAATATTATTTTAATTATAGGTATAAGGGGTATTTATTTTAAATATAATATTTTTTTTTAAAATAGGGTTTATATTACGTTTAATTAAAATAATTTTTTATTTAATCTAATTATATCGACTTTTAATTAATATCTTATTTTTAATTATTTTAAACTTTTAACGAGGTCTATTACGATTTTTTTATTCTTTTTATTTTTTTAAATATATATAAAAATATTTAATATCGTTTTATAAATAATAATTATTAATTTTTTAAAATTAAAATTATTATATTTTATATTTATTTAATTAATATAAACCTTTTAAAAAGAATAATATATTAATAATTAAGTTTTTATTTTAAAATAATTTATTTTATTTTTATAAATATATAATTTATATATTATATTATTTTTAATCTTAATATTATTAAAATTATACTTTAAATATATTTCTTTAAATAATATATTATATTTAACTTATAATATTTTAACTATTTATATTATAGGTTTCCTTTAATTTATTTATTAAATTTTAGGTATTTATTATAATAATATAACGTTATTATAATTTTTATATTTTTATTTTTTATTCTTTTTAAAAGAGGGGCTTTTATTAACTTTTAATTATTTCGAATTATAAATTTATAAATTAATTTCTTTTTAATTTTATTATCCTTTTATAAGATTTATTTTTAAAAGAGATTTTCTTTAATATTTTAAAAAAAACCTATTTTTTTTAAAAAGTTTTAAAAAATAATATTTATATTAAAATTTTGATAATATATTATATTTATTAATTTAATTGTTTTTATAATATATTTATTATATACTTTTAAATATACCGTATTTTAATTTAAAATATTATAATATAAATTCCCTATTATTAAAAATTCTTTATATTCGGTATAATAAAGGTTTAAAAATTTAATTAAATTTTAAAATATATAAAGGAAAGAATTAAAATTTAAAATAATTATATATTTAAAAAGAAATATATTTATAATAAATATAAAAATATTTTTTATTATTCCTTTTTATTTTTATTTTATTTTAAATTTTAATTCCTTTATATATTATTAAGTTTTTATTTTTTTATAATTTATATTATAATTATTTTTATTTTAAATTTTTTTTTTTTTTTTTTTAAATATCTTTTTTATCGTTATTAAAAGACCTATTTCTTTTAAAATATTATTGTATATTAATTAATATTTATTAATATTTATTAAAAATATAATTGTTATTATATCTTTAATATTTTAATTTATTTATTTATTATTTATTTTAGTCGCTTTCGTAAATAAATAGTTTTAATTTTTTTAAATTTTTAAATAAATCTTTTAAATTTTTTTTTTTTTTAAAATTTATAATTAAAATATATTTTTTATTATATATCCTTATACCGAATTTAATAAAATAATTATCGCGATATATAATTCGTTTATAATAAATAAATAAATTTATAATAATAATATATCTCTATTTAATTTTAATATATATTTTTAAATTAAAAATAAAGTTAAATTAGATATTATATTTATAAATTAATTTATTTATGTTTTTAATTTTATAATTATTATACCTTTATTTTTTATTTTTATTATAATTAATTCTTATTTCTTTATTTATATTATAAAGGTATTAATAATTTTTAAAAAGTTTTTAATAAAAAAGGTAATATAATTAATAAAGATTTATAATTAAATTTATTATTTATTTAATTTATTTAAATCGTTTAGCTTTTAAAGTTATTCTTTAATTAAATTATTTTCTTTAAAGACTTTAAAATATTATCTTTTAATCGTTTTTATAATTCGTTTAGCGATTTAATAGATCTTTTTAATTTAAATTTTATATTTTTAATTTTTAATTTAATATAAAGAAAAATTTTATATAAAGTTTATTTATTATTAAGCGTTTAAATCCCCGATATTATTCGCGATTCTATTATAATTTTTCGGTTTTAGGATCGCCGGTTTTTTTATTAATTATTTACGTTATTCTTTCGGGATATTTAAATTTAAAACACGTTTTATATTTTTAAAAATATCGATAAAGAATTACTTTCGTTATAAATAATAATTTATATATTTTTTTAAAATAATAATATTTAAAGTCTTTTCGTTAAATATTATTATATTTTTAATTTAAATTTATATTAAAAGATATAATATAATAATTAAATTATTCTTTCTTATTTATATCTTCTTTATAAAAGAAATTATTATTTTTTTTTAAAAATTATAATAATATATTTAATTTATAAAGTTTTTTTATAACGTGTTTTTTTTTTTTAATATATATTCGTTATATATTTATTTTACGTTTTTTATTTTAATTATTTTTAATTCTTAAAAGTATTTAATAATATAATTACCGGGCTTATAATTATTAAATTATAAAAATCGTAATATAAAAATATTATATTTAATATATTCTCTTTAAATGTTTAATTTTTACGATTCCGGCCTTTTAAAATAATTATTCCAATCTACCGATGTGGCTCAGGCCCTCTAGCCACGAGTTAAGCCACGCAGTAACCTTCCCTTTTAACACCCCCCCCCTTACGTACCCCCTTATAGATTAGATAAAAGAGCAGCCTTTAAGTAATAATATATATATATAAAAGGGGTTAATTAACTTTTCTTTCTTTTATAGAATATATTAAACTAAACTTTTTTTCTCCTTTTTTTAATATTATTAATATAACGAAAAAAAAATCGTATTATATAAATTATTTAAGAGGTCTTAATGAATAAATCCTTTAATAAGGCTTTTAAGGATAATAATATTAATAAATATACTTTAAATCGCCGGATTAAGGGGTATTTAAATAAAAAGGAGAAGTATAAAGTAATATAATTATTTATCCTTTATAAAGAGAGCTTTTTAATAAAATAAACCTTTTTTTAAACGAGTTTAAAATACATTTTTATATATTAATTATTTCGGATATATATATAACGAATATTTTTTATAAAAGGCCTTATATATCGGTTCGGAAAGCGTTAGATTTATTAATTTTTAAAGCGTTATTTAATATTTAAATTAATATAAATTATTATATTAAACTTTTAATATTTTTAATATATTTTAAATAAATTAATATAAATGTTTTTTAATTAATATATTAATAAATTTATTATATTAATCCCTTTATATTTTAAATTTAATACCGATAAAATTAAGGCTTTAATATCCCTTAATAAAGGTAGTATAATAATTAGACCGGCTAGGATTAAACATATTATAATTAATACCCCGGCAAATCGCGAGTAAATAATAATATTAAAGGTGGTTAACGTTATCGACGTGGCCCTTCCCCTTTTAATTATTTTTAAAGGGTAGTCGGTTTAATAATAATAATTCCTAGAGGAGGATAATAAAATTAATTAAGAATATAAAAGTTAAATTTTTAAAATATTATTTAAAAGGTAAATTTTTAATCTTATTACTTTAAAATAATTAAAAAAGATTTTTATATTTTAAATTTAATTTAATAACCTTTTTTAATAATACCTCCTTATTTTTAATAACTACGGTAATTATATTAATAATATTTTTATATTAACGGTTTTAAAAGTTAAAATTTAGTTCTTTTATTTATCCCTATATAATAATTATATCTTTTAATCTTTAAATTATAATTATTTCGCGATTTTTAAAATTTAATATAAAAGAGAATTAAAATTAACCTACGCCGTAAATAATAATAATTATATAAAGAAAGGGGATTTCTTTCGAGCTTAAATTAATATTCGTAAGACCGGCTTTAATGTTAAAAATATTATTAAGGGGTAAGAGATTATCGATTTATAACCTATTTATTTCCGGAAACCGATAAATAATCGATATTAAAGGTTTATTATATTCTAGATCGTTAATTAAGCTTTAAAAAAAGAAGAGGTTTAATATTCGAAGGAATTAAAGTTTAAAAGGATGATAATATCCTAGATAAGCCGGGAAATAAAAGATTTAAGGTTAGCGGTGTTAAGGGAGGAATTTATTATTAATAATCCGATTAAAAGGTTATTATAATCGAAGCTCGATAAAATCGTCGATATATTAATAATTCGAATCGCTCGGTTAAAGTAAGAAAAAGCTGGTTTAAAAGTAGATTTAAAAAAAATAAAGGTTTAAAAGAGGTATAAAATTAATAAGGACCTTAACGAAGGGTTTACTTATTTAATAAATATATATTACATTAAAAGGGATATTAAAGAGGGCCGGTAAAAAAAAGGCTTTATAAGAACGTTAAAAACATTAATAAAGAGGTAGAAATTAATTAAAATCGTATTAATAAGGTATAGGATTTAATTTAAATAATTATACGTTAAATTAATTTAAAAAATATAATATATATTAATTAATTAATCGATTTATTATTATATTATTATTTTTCTTATTTAATATTTAAGGGGGTGCGTAAGGGGGGGGCACGAGAGGGGGTCTGATTTTATTATACCGAACAGCTATGCAGCTCATCTTACAGCCATTTCTGCATTAAACAAATCCTAGCTAGAAATTTAACTCTAAGAAGACACTGGCGCCACCGAGCTATTTTTCATCCTTATCTGTTTCAATGTCTTCGTATAAAGGTGGTACAGTTCTGCTCGTGCTATAAAACTAACCAAGAAGGACAATTTAGTGTGTAATCCCAGGGGTATGTCAAAACATTGCAAACACCAGCCGCCAAAGTGATAAGGGATGATAACAAGAAAAACAAGAAGGTTAAGAACCAAAACAACTGGAACCATGCAGCTGGCAGGATATGCGAATGTCATTCTAACATGGGACCATCTTGCTGACACCCATTCCTAACACGCCACACAATGTGTGTGGCAGTGGTGTGCGCTCACAACCTCGGGAGGCAGACCCAAGAGTTGGGCTTCCAGGGAGCCGACTTCGGCTTCTTCGAGGCGGTTGGCTAACTCGGCTCCGGAACTAGATTTGGCACTCCATTGCGACGGGACACGGTGGCGCCGCTCCCAGTACGGGCGCCCGGTCACAGGTGCCATCAGAGTATACCCGGGCACGGCGTTGAAGTCGTCCAATGCGTTTCGTAAGCGAGCGCCGATGTGCACTTTCAGATCCGATACGACCCCGGCTGAATTGGCTTGCCCCGGGCTCCATTGTTTCTTGCCAATGACAGCCAAGAGGCCGGCATTGGGCCGGGTAATGTTTCCGTGGAACCATAGACAGTCTGTCTCGGTGTCAGGGAGATTGGTGACCTTCCGCTTCATATATTGCCCGGTGCGGTTCCAGGCTTTCTCACCACGATCCGGTGCATGTGGAGCGGGTTTCGCTGCGGCGTAGGAGGGGAAACGCTTCTCGAGCTGTGTTTGGTCAAAGCTGATATTGAGGTGTGCGTGAAGCTGCTGGACCATCCACGCAAAAGGGGCATGAACGAGGCCTTCATCCTCTTCAATCCACCCGAGATTGCCATGACTTCCGGGAAATGACACTTGATGGACGGTCGGTCCACGCATAAGAGTTGAGATGAACGGCTCCCTAGTTTCGTGAAGTGATATGCAGTGAAAAGCGAATTTGACATCTAAAAAGACGTCAATAAAGCGAGCATTATCCCAAAGAGATCCGAGACGGAAGCCTAGGGCTCAGCTTTGCCGTACAGGAAGTGTAATGATTGGAGGAAGGTTGTGCTCCATAAAAGGGTTTGTTCTTACTAGATGCAACCTCAGAAACTATATCAGCGTTCCTTTTCTTCCTCGCACCGAGGAAAGCAAGCGGTTTGGCCAGGCCAGTCAAAGGTAACCCCAGCGAGCCCACGGTGTCGAAGCAACAGAGGGCATCAATCGTGATGTCCGTCCACCCTGTTTGGGAGAGTCAAACTCGATGAACATTTGTCTGTAGGGTCCATACAGGAAGCGTGACTTACATTCATAGTCTTGGAGTAGCTGTTGACTAGACTCGCGAGTAATACTCGAATTTTTGTGGCATGCTTTGTAGATAGCATTGTACAAGTGTTCGTCTCCATGCTTCGGCAAACCAATCATGTCGATGACAATGGCTAGATAGCGTGCAGCCCAGGCCCCTGTCAAACAGTCAGTAATTGCAAATCGACCGAGCGTATTTGGGCGAACGTCACCTCGAGAATACCCAACCAAGACTATCCTGTCACCCGCAGCGTAATGACTCGATAGATTTCCTGGCCACAGTAAGTATATAAAACAATGGGCTTAGTTGTGCGAAGTGCCTCACGGAAAGCGGTGATAACATTCCGTAAAGTCCCCCAACCGCCGAGACCTGCTCTGAACAATTAGTATGAGGATTTGGAGATGTGTATAAGGGGGGTGTATGTTTCACCTCCAACAATGCGGTCAATAAAACCAATATCTGAACCGACACCGTTGATCGGCGTCTCGAAGACATTCTCATGGATGGAGATTAGCTTCGCGAACTCGGATACAACCGTCTTGCGAGAGCTCAGAACTCCACCAGCCCAAGTACCATTGAACGTGACGAAATGCAGTCTGGGCTGTCGGGAGATCCAGCCATAACCCTGGTGTAGACTTGACAGAGAAGACATTGAATACCAGGTTCGTTGTTTTCGGATAGCCAAGGACTTAATGAGATGGGAGAATCGATGGTCTAGATATTTTAGTCAGTGAGCTGCTTCTCCCTTACAAATGACAAGATATATGCCACACATATTTTGGGTTGATTGGTTGTCGCGACGGTCAGCTGCATGGTCAAGAGCTTGTAGCCTCTGGAATTCCTCTGATCTACCCAATCCCATCGCAGCGCGAAAAGGGAATAGGGGCTATGTCTGTGGGCGACCTCACCGGGGCGATTGCACCTGTAGGGCTTGGCATTGAACATCAAATCAGGCCAATGAGCCCGTTGAAGGTGATCTTCGGGTTTCATAATGTGGATCTCATAAGTGCGATTTGTTATCGCGAAGGTGGGCTCCATCTTTTGGTTTGGTGTGTTTTGCTCCCAACCCAAGCCTTGGTCTTAACAATTCCTTAACATCTGGCTCGCGGGTAGCATCCATGCTCCGAACTGCCTGGTATGTGAACAAGGTGGCTCCAATCAGCCATCCAGATCCAATCCACACTTTACCCCAACTATCGAGGTGGACACTGGGTTGGATTAATAAAACCTCCCGCTCGGGAGAGTGAAGTGCACAAAGTAGAAATCCTAAACTCTCCATTTATAACACAAAATCACATTTATCGAATCCCACGTACTGTATTAGCCTCATCTTCGTCATGAAAGGTACGGCTTACAACATCTCCTGCCATTGCGGCAACGCCGCGCAGACCGTCTTCTCGACCCCACAGTCGCCAGGAGAAACGGAACCGCGCCCGCTGGACCTGTGCCATTGCAAGTCGTGTCGGCATAACACGGGTGTCGCCTGCGTATCCTACATGGGCCTGGCCGCGGCGCCGTCCCTGGATGGCTTGCGGGCCTATGAAGCTACCCCGCAATTCACGCGTTACTTCTGCGCGACGTGTGGGTGCCACATCTGCTGGCGGCATGAGAATGCAGGTGATCGGGGGCCGCGGAAGGTGATGTACGCGGTCGCCACCGGCGTCATCGTCGGGAGAGTAGACGAGGTGGAAGAAAAGAAAAGGGCGGACGACGGCGATGCTGGAGACCAAAGTTCTGGAGCATTTGCGCCGGAGGAGCAGTATGGTAGGCATATCAACGTGGCCGGGACGAAGGACGGCGGTCTCTCACGCTGGATGCCCCGTATCGATGGCAGAGCGATGGAGACACATCCGGACTGGGGCGATGATCCGAGCGGTTTCTCGCTAGCAGCTGGTCCCGCTACTGCAAGCGCCAACGCGGGCGTCCTCGATGGGTTCTGTCATTGCGGTACAGTCCAATTGCTGATCACGAGGCCCGACGCCAGCAGTCGGCTGCCACGCTCGGGATACTCGGACCTTATTGTGCCGTTCCACACAGGCTCCCCGCGAATCACCAACCCGGATGACGAGAAGTGGTGGCTGCGGCCATCGCAAGATTCTTCCGCTCCGATTAGATACCTCGCAGGCACCTGCGCCTGTCGCTCATGCCGTCTCATCTCAGGCTTTGAGATCCAGACTTGGGCCTTCATCCCGAGATCCAACATACACCTCTGCTTCGGTGCTCCCGTCGACGCCACAGACCCAGACATCGCCGAAGAAGACTACCAACCGCTCGACTTTGCAGCACTAGCAGCGTCGTCAGGGCAAGGAAGTAAGAAGGTGCTCCAAAGCTACGAAAGCTCGCCAGGGGTCATGCGCGAGTTCTGCGCCAAGTGCGGCGCCACCGTCTTCTGGCACGACAAGTGGCGGCCCGACCTGATCGACGTGAGCGTGGGCCTGCTCGATGCACCTGAGGGTGTCAGGGCCGAGAGCTGGCTGGACTGGTGGACGGGACGAGTCAGCTTCGCGGAGGACGCGGGCAACGGACGACACGGCGAGGTCGCGAAGAGGGCAGTCGGGTTGATTCAGAGCCTAGAGGATGGGTTGAAAAAGATTCATTAAAACGCCTGTTGCGTGAAGAAATAGACCTAAGGTATGACCAATATCTCGCTGAACAGAAAAAGGGGTATCATCTCCATCTCCTCCTCCACGCATCCTCCTCCCGACCACTATTCCCCTGATGGTGTAAGCATTGCTTCCACTAGATTATGCCGTGCTGAATATGCCTGGGATCACATGTTGCCATTGCCATAACGTTTATGCCGTGACATTTAGTATGCTTAGTGTGCATGCCCAACATGTTGGATCCCGTCGTCATGAGTCGTCGTCTGAGGGGGTATCGAGGGCTGGGTAGAGCCAGTGAATTGCTGCTGCACCTCTTTTGGCTGGCCGTAGTTGGCCGACATGTGAGCTTGCTGGGGCTGTATCGGGTGGATGGGGTGGTGTAGTTCTTGTTGTTGCATCGGGTATGACGCATAATACGCATTGACGGGGACGAAGACCGGCTGCGCCGACCTGTTCCTCCGGGCTGTTTCTATGCATGCGCGCACAAAGAGCGTGAAGTGCATAATACTAAAACATTTCAGTCAGTTCAATACTTGATCTGTTCCCAGTTCGTTCGCTGGCTGATTCATTAAGACTTACATAAGAAGTATCAAGAACGCCAGTTCCGCCTCCAGCGATCGCAAATAGAAGCTGAGACTGGAGTAGCGGTTATACCGGTAGCTGGAGTAATAGCTCGCCTCCTCGACGTAGACGGCCACAGTGTAGGCCGTCAGGCCGGCGCCCAAGAGGAAGGCGAGCCAGAAGATGAGGTGCAACCCGACGTGGGCGCCGGGGTGGATGCCGCGATGCCCCTTGCGCACGCAGATGGTGATGAGCTCGGCGACGGACCAGAAGATGGCGGCGGCCGCCTCGGGCGCGACCCAGACCACCTGGAAGCTCAGCACCCGCGGGTTCACGGCCAGCGCGACCGAGATGCCGATCAGGATGAGGCAGAAGACGATGGAGATGGCGTGGAGCGCGATCTTGGCGTTGTGCCAGGGCCGGCTGACGGGAGGTGGTGTCTGCTGCGCCGGCGCGCCAGTCGTCGGGTACGGTTGGTATGGTTGGTATTGCTGAGGCTGCTGGGTTTGATGTGCCTGTTGCGGCTGCTGGGGCGCTACGGGTTGCTGGGTGGGATCCATCTTGATAGTCTTCGACGGTTTCTCTCTTCCGAATCCTGGTTGTCGACTCTGTATTATGCGATCAGGACTCGATGGTTTCCCGCGCGTGACCGAAGCACTGTCTTCAGGTGATAAAAGTAATGAAGAAGAGAAACGGCAGATGCAAGACTCATAACAACAAGAAAAAGACCACAGCAATGGCCCCTAACCGCCATCATCTGCAATCCAGGCCGCTGACTGAAACAGAAATCGAGCGACGCTGCCTATTTCAGCTGCTGTTAGCTCGCACAATTCTAACCGGGGAAGGACTAGGCGCCCAGATTTTCAGACGCCTAAAGCTGCGCCATGGGGATAGCTTGTTCAGCTATGTGGGCCGGGACACCCTGAAAAGGAATCAAGGATATAATTAGCAACGTCTAGATCTTCCTGGGGACTGGTGTTAAGACGACTTTTTTTTCGAGTGCTACTTTTGTTGGTGCACGAAGGAAAATGAGATATTTCCCCTGAGGAGTTTGCTGGCACACACCTCTCGCGGCGGTCTGGATATTTGAAGCGGTACGGAGTAAGGAGGCCGGCAATCGTATCCCATGCCACTTAGCCTTATAGCTGTCACTCGTGAGCTAATATTACCGTGGAAGCCACTAATTTCGGTTTGTCATGCCAAGCGTTGCACTCCCAGGCCAAGCCACGGGTTGTGTCACGGCGCTAAGCCAATCAAATCGTCTCGGAACGAGGCCCGTGGAAAACAAACGTAGCCAGCAAACATCCAGTATCGTTTTATTTGTCGCCCTCAATTGCTCAAGAAAATGATGTCGAGGACAACACTGATATACATCCCGAGGCTGTTTGTTAGATCTAGAGACATAGCTTGTAAGCTTGCCGGGGATAGTATAGTCGACTAGGTAGAGATCAAGCGAATCTATCAACACATGAAGATCATTAATTTATATCACGCACTAAGCATCTCTCGGCTATTTTAAGTAATTGCGCTTAGCAGAATTAGACTTCAACCAGGATAGAGTGACTCTTGATAGCGGTGGATTGGCACATCCACTACTATGCAGACTATGTAGACCGTTCAATAGTCAGCAAGGCAAGTATCAGAAGTCCCCAGTCGCCATCCGGAGCGGATATGTTAGCCTTTCCGCCTTGCAATCCGGACTGTCAGCCGAATAAAGTGGGTTTTGGCAACTTGACAGACACGATATGCCCGGAATCCGGGCCGATGCGGGCCCCTGAATTGAAGGGCAAATTGCATGGGTCTTAGGCTCGCGCCAACTCAAAGCAAACACTTGGCTAGCAAACCTTTCCCAAGCGAGATGGGCACATATGAGATGAGAGCTCCTTGCATGACAATGGTTCGTTGTCGTGCGCACATAGTACTCAGAAGATCAATTACTTGTCCAGTGTCGGACCTCGCCGAGGCCGGGGGATTTTGAAGAACATGGGAATATAATACACTTCTCCGTCAAAACCTTCGACCCGAACCAAGCTCTTCTCTTTTCTGGTCTGGGCCTGCGGAGGAAGGTTGATCCTGGACGGAATCTGCCGTAGCCCACGTGGGTCCCGGGCAATCCCAGAAACGGAGGTGTACACAAGTCTGACAGCAGCAAGCGCCTTTCAATCGGCGGCCCGAAGATGCACGCGGGTGATGTGTAAATAAACTCTTTGAGTTCCGGTCTACTGTTTATAGAGTTCGTCCCAAGAGACGGGTTGAGGTTGTTAATGATGACGGGTTGTCCGCCGCAGTTTTGGGACGGCCAAGCGATGCACGAGTCATGTAAAGTCAAACAAAATGAGCAAAACCGAATTCTTCCAGAATTCAGGGGACTCAACGAAAGGCATATAATCTCGCTATCTTGACATTGCAGTCACAATGTTCAATTGGAACCTCTTTCTCACGTCTTCTCTGCTGCTCTGGGTAACGGAGCTGACTGGCTTGATTTCGTTGCATAAGATGGCTCTTCAACAACTGCCCCTGCTGGGAGGATCGCTGTAGGTTCCACATTTCGCTCTTCCCTATTGACTTGAGTAAAGCTTGTTGACACTTCCCCACAGCCCCTGGAACGCCTCCCCTCTGGACGGCCGTCGACGACTCTGTCCGCGGCGGAAACAGCTCCTCGCAGCTGACCATCACCGCGGCCACGAACGAGGCCACCTTCTCGGGCTACCTCGACGACGTGACCCTGGGCGGCGCGGGGTTCGCCTCGCAGCAGACGGTCGGGTCGCTGGACTGGAACCTGACCGGCTACGACGGCTTGCTGATCTCAGTATCGCTGTCCGACGGCAAGCTGTACACGCTCAACCTCAAGGACGTGCTGCCGGCGAGCGAGCGCGAGAGCAGCTTGCTGTACGAGACCAACTTCACCGTACCCAGCAGCTCGGCCAGCGGCGCCCAGGAGGTATTCCTGCCCTGGGCCAACTTCACTGCGACGTATCGGGGGAGGACGCAGCCGGATGCGAAGCCTTTGAACACCAGCAGCATCAAGACGATGAGTTTGATGATGCGAAGGTATGTGACGATGCTGGTCGAGAACAGGTCAGTTCGGCTGCAGAATACAAACAGACTAACCGTGTTCCTCCTCTTAGCTACTTCGGAAAACAAGAAGGTGCTTTCAGCCTCACGGTCAAGTCCATCTCGGCCTTCTGCAAGAATCAATTGCAGTAGCGAAGCACAGGGGAAAGAGGATAATAAGGTTCCGTCATGGGTGCCCACACTTGAGAACTGGAAGTACTATGATGAGCAATGGCAAGTCCAGATCTGGGCTTTATCATCTGGGCCAATACCGTTTTATATACAAACGTTCCTCTGATTTCACTGATAACTAAACTATTGGGTGCGTGCCAACTTTCAGGTTTCCCCTGAAAGCTCCAGATCCAAAAATAGAAACCGGTCCAGCAACCCTACCCACCCGTGTTCCAGTTTTCCTGCCCCCTTGTTTCAGCGCGTTGCGCGGATTCAAGCCTTGCGGCAGGGTTTTGTGAAGTCCAACGACACCGCCTCGCTTTTTCGTTCCCATGAGAGCAATTAGTCTTCTTCAGCGAATGATGTTCAGAGTCTAGTGTAAAATACGCCCATATTATCAGATTCGCGCGCGCGACATTGATTACACCTAATTATGTAAATTAGAGCACAGGATATAATTATGCTCATATTAGCAATGCTTACCTTGGTAATGGCATGGTTTCCAATCTCGTGCTGCCGCTTCATCAGTTGAACTTGTAGGAACCTTACATGATTTCACTCGGAGTCCTGTGTTGCTTGAATACCTATCAGGATCGCCATACCACCCATTAGCCCCTGAACTTGAGAGAGATGCAGTCTTGATAGTGACAATCCGGCAATAGCAGGCGTTAGGTGGTGCAGGCTCTGTGAGGACAGTAGGCTTGATGGCAGACGCGGTTTGAGCTGTCTCCCAGTATGTCAAGGGAAGAGGCTCTGCCAATGGCGATGACGGCAAAGAAAGGAACCAAGGACGTCCCATGTTCTTCCAATCCGACAAGGCACGATGAGTTGCAATCATCCTTCTCCTATTGCGGCTCTGTCTTCTGTATCCTGTCAACTTGAGTCAGGCTGTCGTATCGTCACTGTCGCTATATCACCGACCCCCTACCTCGTTCGGGCTAACTTCCGACTGCAGGATATCAATCTCAGCCGGCGTCTAGCATCACATGACTAGTCCGCCATGCGGACTTCGGATGAGAGGCTTGTTCCGGTAAATCCATTTGGTACGAGCCGGGACCAGGACCACGGTGGCACGGGTGCTCTAGAGGTCACAACACCAACTTCAACTGTCAACGAGTTCATGCGCAACGCTTGCCGCTGTCACCGCTCCAGCTTCAGGTGGGACGACAGCACCACAACGGGTGGTCGTGCAAAGTTTGCCATGAGGGCTTCTCCGGACGAGTAAGTAGGGATTTTTTCGTACGAATCCATTTCGCGCGAGCCGGGACAACGGTGGCACGGGGATTCCGAACGTCACAATAGGAATGGGCAAGAAACTGTCAACAACTTCATGCAACACTTGCCGAGCTGTCACCGCCCAGCTTCTGTGGGACAGCACTCAATGCGTCGTGTAAGGCTTCGTCGCGGTCTGCGCTCTTCCACCGGCTCAGTGAGTGACTCCATATCGAGCGCACCCTGGGTATACTTGCCGAATAGGGGCTTTACTTTTCCCACAGAATGAACACCGCCACAGGTGAAGGCACGCGTTAGCCTCACTCACCCCTTTTACTACTAGTGCCCGCCGGTCCCGCGACCCCCATTGGGGAATATATTCATTGGGGGATATAAGCGCGTCAAGAAGCCCATCGCATAGACGCATGAACGATGTCATGATTACAAAGGCGAGCACAGGACGCATTCTGTGGAAGTATGTTGTACTTTACCTGGAAAGATGGAAACCGTTTCCACAAGTCCTGGGTGTGGGCCTCGCCTCCGAAACGGGGTCCGGTCCACCACAGGCTGCGGGGCTGGCGATGTGTTGTGCAGCATCTTGAGGCGGATCTCCGAAAGGAAATTGAAAAAGGCCGACCCACTCGTACTTTTATGGGTGGAGTTCGACGCACAGGTGCATCTTGGTTCGGATCTTCTTCGGTAGAGATGGCATTTTCCAGAAGTCCTCGAGCCTCTCCCTTCTGCAGGTTTGGGCTGTGCGCTGCAGATGGACTTTTTTCGAGGCTCCGCGAATGTGCAAGCGCGGGCTCTCGGAATGTTTCCTTGGCTTACTACATCTACCTGCAGGGAACACTGCGGGGTGTCGACGGATGCCCAGAAGCGGCACGACCTACCGGCTGGGAGTCTCCCAACTCCTTACTCAGCATTGCGTGAGAGCGAAACTTCCCTCTTTACCTCCACTCTTGCTATGTGAGTCATCGTATGAGTCAGCTATTGGGGTCCAGATAGAGGCCGAGTTGTTTGGTGTTTTGGGATTTGAGGCATTTTGCTTTGCCGAGGTAGAAGACCGCATCGAAGGAGATACTTGGTAATAGAGATCACGGCATTGGTGAGGATATGGGACTTCGTAGGGCCGGCCTCCATCCAACTCCGAGATCGACAAAAGAAACATTGATCAACTACTTAGCGCATGCCAATCATTACCTACACCTCGCTAGCACTGCCGTATTTCCTAAGATAGTAGTCCAGTCGGGTGGTCGACCGCGTTTCTCGGGTCCTTAAATGCCCGACGCTCCTAGGGACGTTGCATATCATATTTGAACACAGACCCCAAATGACCGCTCACATATGCATAATACAAGGTTGAATACAAGGTTGAAGAATCCCAGTCGGTACGGCGCTGCCCAGTTATTTATGCAGGGGTTGTCGGAGGCTCTCCTGAGTAATCTTCAGGCCGGTGGAGACTACGGGTTCCGAAGCGGTGGTCTGAGCTCTAAGCATATTATACCAAAGCGCCCTATAGAAGTGGGTGTGATTGAGGCTCTCCGCGCGACAGGGGGATTGATAGGGGTGATTAGCTTCGGCCGGTACACCGACGTCACTGCGCCTGACACAACTATCCGGGTAAGAAATTCGTGGTTGCATTGCATTAATGCTACACATCTGTCACAAATGACAGCCGGCATATAGGGTAACATCAGCAAACAAAACCAGCAAGTAGGCATTCACAGTCGCCAGTCGTATGATACTAGGTTATACGAAAAGCATACGCACGGGACAATACGAAACTCAAGGTTACGGCATGCGCAAATGCGAGACTGGTGCATCATCACTCACCGTTTTCACTACTGCGAGACTATTCAACGTCTGGTGTTTTTGAGTTTGGATTATGGCTGGTTGCACTAGTTAGTATCATCAAAGTCAGTTTTGTTGATCTCTGACTAGAAAGGAGAAGAGAAAAGATGCCAGGGACTCAGCTGAGGGGGAAGCCTTCTGCCAATTACGAGGGTAACTCGGAAGACAGATTGAGAGAGAGAGAGAGAGAGAATACTTGAAGATGTCCGTTGAACAGAGAGCGCCCCTCAGGACCCAGCAGGCCCCTATGGGAATGAACCGGCTCAGTTTGGCAAGTCGAAGAGCTACCATTCCAATGCAGTGGCGAGAAAAGGGTTCTCAAAAAATGTCGAATTCGAATGATGATCGTTTTATATAGTTCTTATTTGTTTATTCCACTGCCGTAATGTGAAGTAAGTGGAATGATCGTCGTAGTTGGTAATGTGTGAGGTACGCTTGATTCCTGCAGCCGCTTGCCAGGCAGAAAGACAACAACCATTAATATATTGCTGGTGACACTGTTTGGGTTCAAATCAAAATGTCATAATACTTCACAAAAGAGATTTCAAAGGCAGAGAGTAGTTTCAAAGTTGGCATATAAGTGAATAAACTAAATACTAAAGTACTTTTTTTACCCCGTGGAATAGTAATACAAGAATAGTAAATGCCAAAAGAGACGAAACCAAAACCATAACCCAGTCGTAGACGTAAGTGCTAGTCATTATAATAGCCAAACACATTTCAGTTACAAAAGAAAGAGCCCCAAACATGGAACCGAGAGCGGATTAGATACCGGAGTCGCCCTGGACCACGGCGGACACGTCCTCGTGGTCGTTCCAGACGGAACAGGTGTCCACGAGGCGCTGGGTGTCGAGGATGCCGGGGATCTCGGACTGGCGCTCGACGAACTGGAGGGCGAAGCCCTCGGACGTGTGCCAGCCGATGTGGCAGTGCATCAACCAGGCGCCGGGGTTGTCGGTCTTGAAGGCCAGGACCAAGTGACCAGCGGGAGGAAGCATGGCGGTGTCACGACGGACGGGGTTGTTGAGGTTCAGCGAAGTGACACCGGGCTCGTAGAGGCCGTCGGACTGGGACAGGACGTGGAAGTCGTGGCCGTGGAGATGGATGGGGTGGGCGACGGCGAGCTCAGACTGGACGACAACGTAGACCCAGTCCTCCTTGGAGGCATCGGGGGCGGTGGCGAGGTGCAGGACGGCGTTGGACTGGGCGAACGAGGACTCGTTGTTGTGGACCTGGAGGACGGTGGGGTTGCCCCAGTGCACAATCATGGTGGTCGAGTTGATGAACCAGCGGAACATGGAGTCGTCGTTGGTGCCGACCTCGACAGTGTTGGTTGACTGCCACGAGTTGGGGCCGACGGTCGCCTTGACGTGGGGCACGAGCAGGGAAGAGTCCATGTCGAGGCAGTTATCCTCGTAGCCGTGGGCGTGGGTGGTGGGCTCGCCGTCGGTGGCGTCGCCGTAGTAAACAACACCGCGGACGTTGTCGGGGTTGGTGATGTCAGAGCAGGCAGACTGGGGAGTGGCGCGGAGCCAGAACTTGTTGGCGACGGCTTGCTGGTTGGCAGTGATAATGACATCGTAGCGCTGGCCGATACCGATGCTCAGGACGTCGGTGGTGAAGGGCTCAATAGGGACCAGGTCGTTGGAGATGACAGTCAGGGTGTGGTTGTCGACGGAGAACTTGAAGTGGGTGTCCAGGGCGCCGTTGACGAGGCGGAGGCGGTGCGACTGGCCCTCGACGAGGTTGATGGCGTTGCGGTTGCCGATCATGGTGCCAGAGCTGTTGAAGGTGTTGGTTCCGTTGATGAGGCAGTTGTCCAGCTCCGGGGGACCGGCGGCCTGGGCAGTGTCCCAGAGCTCGTCGACAGTCTGGTGGCTCCAGTCGTTGAGGAACATCAAGCCTAGGTCGTTGTCATAGTTGGCGGTAGCACTATTGATTCTCGGTATTAGCGTTTACTCCTTTGGAAACAATGATAATTTCTCGAATAATCGGTTATTCCATCCCTGAAGTCCCTGAAAAGAGACACTGGGATATTGTGGAATAAACACTGGAACAGAAAGAAATAAACGTCGAAAGTTACTTACGGTCCGTTGATGACGATGCCACCGAAGACGCCCTGCCAGGCCTGCAGAGCGAAGTGCGAGTGGTACCAGGTAGAACCATACTGGGTGGCCCTCCACTTGTAGGTGAAGGTGTGGCCCGGAGCAGTAGGGCACTGCGTAATGGAAGCAACACCGTCGTTATCGTTGGTCATGTTCTGACGGATGCCGTGGAAGTGCAGACTGGTGCCGTTGGTCGACGTCTGGAGGTTGTTGGTCAAGTGGACGATGACCTCGTCACCCCAGTTGGCGTGCAGGGTCGGGCCTGGGATACTGCCGTTGATGGCCATGGCATAGCGGCTGACGCCGTCGGGTGCCACCTCAACCTCTCCAAGGGAGAGCCAGTATTCACGGGTGACTCCCGTGTTTGGCACTTCGTTGGCATAATCGGTATCGATGCTGTACTCGCACCACGAAGAGCGAGCATCGGCAGTGTTGCCTTCACAGGCGGCGCGGGGGGTGATTTGTGCTTGTAAGGGGTTGATGGCATACCCAGCAACGAGAGGAGCTGCCACAAGGGGCAAAAAGAAGGAGGGAATCATAGTGAGAGTGAGGGTGGGATTAATTAACGACCGGAAAGGGTAATGCCTTGATATAGAATTATTAAGATAGACGACTTGGTGAAGTGCCGAATCGACTGAGTGTTGCCAATGTCTTAGTGAGTGAAGACTGGGATGGTGAACCTTCTTTCTTTCCTCTAAGTCGATTCCAAAGCTTACATCTTATACCAGAATCCCCTCAACGCCCGGGCACTATCGTCACGATGTATTTCGTCGGAGCACATGCTTAACCAAGCCTCACTCACCCCCCAAACCCCAAAGCCGAGGAGGAGAAGGGACAATGGTCTGATGTTCTCGAAATGCAACGCTCGTGCGTCTCCGGAATGCGAGCATGTCGCGTTGCATCTCTGGATGCTACCGTAGAGTTACCGGGTATCGGTATACCCATCCGCCCGCCAGTAAGATTATACTCTATGTAAGCAAGACTCGAGTAGTGTCAGTAGTAGTGCCAGTAGTGCCAGTAGTGCCCGCGCAAGCCGTTGACGGGCAGTTTCAGTGCGATCGATCTGTTTGTTGCTTAGCAGCCCGATGCGACCCTGAGGAGTTTCAGGGTGGGGAGGAGAAAAGCTCGGCCTCCCTCTGGAGCAGGGGTCTCTTTTTTCTTCCTACCCATGTCCCATGTCTCCAGTCCGATGCGAGACCCGGTGTCGGACTGGACTCCTCCACCGCGCAGATGAGCAAATGAGCTGCACCAAGCAGCCAAGCGCGCCCGTTGCGGTAATTCTCAATCCCCGGTCCAGTGGCCGGTGCGATACCCGCTGCATATACGAAAGGGTCCTCCACCCAATAGGAGTACATGGCGCGACGAGCAACTTACTCGAAACGGACAAGGTCATTCTGGACTGTCAATTTGCACAAGTGCCGACGTGATTGTGCAACTTGACATGCTTATACTAATTCTAATGTTTGCTTTGTCGGCCCATTTCCAGGACGACGATATGCGTGGTAACCTTCTTTTAAGCTTATTCGCAATGTCATGAGCCCATTTGCTTGCTTTTTCTCTCACCGTCCACCGTCGATTGCTCGCTTGCTATTTTTAGGCAGGCAGACTAGTCGCTCGGTGTGCATGCGCTGGCTTCTTCGCATGCTGTGTATTGGGCCGACTTGGCATTCGGATCGGACTGAAGCTGAAGACCGAACGAGCATCAATTATCAGGGTTCAAGGCAAGCTGCATGCATTAGTCAAACCCATCCCAGGGGCCGAGGAAGAGGCCAAGGAGCCACGAGGGGGCCAAGAGGTAATATGTCGCTGCGGCGCAAGGAAGCTACCCAGCCACGAGGCATTTAGTAGGCAATCTGCTTGTACGAAATTGTGCAGTGCTTCGAGAATTGCAATAACAGGATCTACATATGGGTGCTTGGGTCGGGCCGATGTCGTGGGGGTTCGCACAACCTCCAAGGCTTCTTGATGATCCCAATTGCCGGCCTGTAACGTCGAGATCTGTGGTCGGCCCCGGTTGGCCTCAGGGGTAAAAATCTGTGGTTCGACAGGGGTAGCTTGTTATATGGGTCTTGAATGGGTCCTCGCAGATCCGCTGTAATAACACGGGCCCCCCGTCTATAGTAACACCGAAAAAGGTCTGTTCGAGAAGGGAAACGAGTCAGAAGTGATAGGTAGAAAGCACAAACAAGACTCGTCGTCGTATCGTGGAAGCACGGTCTATCCTCCTGAACTGCAACCTTCCAACCCACCGATATAACCCGATATGACCAAATTGTTCCTCAGCCACTGCAACCATTGCTGCAAAGACGTGACCCGTGAATTAACCGGGCGCCGCCCGAGGCTGTCTGTGCGGAGACGGTAATTACTCAATGTCCTACATAGCTCGCGGGGGCGCGAGAACATCGCCTCCATCGCCCACAGTCCAAGATTGGGATGAGTTATGCAGGGGGGTTGGCCGCAGCATCAGAGTCGCATCGAGGGTTATCTGATCACTCTTGAGCACTCCTCGGAATCCGGGTCGGAATCAATACTGATCTAATCTGCACCCGATCCTCGTTGTTGTGATTCCTGCAAGATTCTTGCTTTGTAATGGCCGCGTCCAAGCCGAACCTTTCGACCGACCGATAAGTACCGCGGATCTGCCCGCCCATCTTTTTCCCTTACCCACCCACAGCATCTCACCAACTCACACCACACTCTTTAACATTCATTATCATCTGTTCAACCAACTACTACCACTCACTCGTTCAAGATGCTCATCCAGACCTTCGCTATTTTCGCTGCCGCCCTTGGCGCCGTGGCCAAGCCCCTGGGACGTCCCGTGGTTACTGATCAGCACCTGTTTGCCTACGGAAAGAACATCAGTGGCCTTCCCATCGTCAGAGTCAAGAGTATGTCACCATCATAACTTAAAAGAATATCTATCTTGAAGCGAAATAGAATCTGACATCTGAGAAATCTAGATGGCGCCTACCTGATGGACAAGGAGGCCACTCCCATCGTGGCTCCCATCCAGAACGTGACCTGTACGTTGCCCCGAGAATTCATACTTTAGACCATTGAAGGAAAACTCCTGACCCTTGAACAGTCTCGTGCACCACCGAGAACCGGACTCTGCAGACGGTGACCTCGGGCCAGACGGAGCAAGAGGCGGGCACTGCCAACCTCTTCGGCTTCAACACGACGTCCGGCCTGGCCATGTTTGCCGATCTGGAGGCTGCCGACGTCACCACCCAGGGCTTCATCTTCTTCGGCAACATGCTGTTTGTCGACGTGGAGCAGAAGATGGCGGCCAAGTGGACCGTGCGACCCGTCCAGATGGAAGGCCATTCCATGTTCGAGGTCAGCTGGAATTCCACTGCCGAGGATGCCATGCCGATCCAGCTCAACACCCGGGCTCCCATGCACCAGTAGGAAGGAGGAGGAAGACGAGGAAGTGGGGTGCTGTGAGGTGACAGCCAGGGGAGCATATTAGTGCTCGTGATGGCTATGAAGATCTCACACATTTGACTTCAATGTAAGCTTGGAACATTGGGTTAGGTTTCCTTGAGAGTTATATTATTATTCAGCTTCTATTCTTACTATTACCATGCTACATAGCTGGGATCATCGTCTTGCTCCGGGGCAGCCGTTCGTTCTGGCCCAGGGTTGCTCGTCAGCATGACGTTGTACTACTACTATTGTCTAATCGAATATTTTGATACCATTTGAAACCTTTGAGGCCTTTTATACTTTCCCAGTGCCGTGGTACGATGTAGAAACTTTGTTGGTAGCCCTGAAGCTAGTACGAACTGACGTGAACTCAAAATTGCACGTTTTGGTGCCAGTCTATATATACTATCTCGTGTGGGAAGGTTCAACCCTATTTACTCTGACACAGATGCTTGGTAAATGAAGTTATAAAAATACATGTTGCGTCGTAATATTGCGGGCGGTATCGCCCGCGGTGGCAGTTGCCGACAGCTGAGTGAAATGCTACCCTAAATATTTGAGTTTGGCCATGTCACCTTGGAGATAAACACATGGTACGTGGCGTGAAACATTTCTCAACAAGGTAGCACCATGGGACTATCGAAACACAGCATCAAAACACAGCCTATGCCCATACCAGGTTCATCCATGACTCTTGTGTGTTACCATGTGTTACTCAACCTTATCTCTGCCCTTGCCGCTACTACTATATCATAATTTTCTATCGTCTACGATTCATACGAAGTCATGCCATTGGCACTATATCCTTGGCTTGGTACTTTTGTCTTGCCTGACAATACCTCCCGTTCTAAGCATGCCATTGTACTGCCACAGCATTACGCGTTCAACGACGCGCGGCTTATTTGATTAAGGGTGAGGCTATTGCCAATACCCAGTGACCTCTGCTCTGCGCCCGAGACACGTGCGCCACGCAATAGCTCGGATTCGTTTATCCGGCAAGCCATCGTGATCATGCTCATGCAGTGTACGACACGAGAAATTCGCGATTAGGCTTAAGCGCGATCGGCGCGCTTCCGGATGTCGCGGCTGGGTACACCTGTGACTACATTCACACCACCGGCGATGCCGGGAACATCAGACCTAGCGGCGGTGCTACGGATGACGACGACAATGAAAAGCTAGGATGGGTCAAATATGAAGCAGAAGAACGAGGAGAAAATCCCCCGGTGCTGGTGTCGGCAGGGACTACGAGTTGCTTCTCAAGGTGATCCAGGGCCGCCGGCCCAAGGTCAAACTCAGCAAAGAGCATGCCTTCCGGCGGAGCCTGGCACACGTACAAGCTGTCTCGGAGCAGCAACGGCGAAGAAGAGTATCCGGAACTGCCTTCACATCGCCATCCGCAACCTTGCCAAAAGTCCTCGTGATGCCCCTGAACCACTGAACCACGGCTTGCGGAGGCGGACGCCCTGCTGCTCGAGATCGATGCGGCATGTGAGGCATCGTGGTTCGAGCACGGCTAGCAAGATGGCTTCGCTGGCATATATGGTCGACTGCTGCCAGAGTCGGGGCAAGACGTGCAGGTCGCAGCGCTAGTTGACAAGATGATCAAGGTCACGCCTACGATGTTCAGGGAAGGGAGTCGTTGGGGGAAAATCTTTCTTCGGGGCCGCTGTTCACGTTGAGGTCATATGTCACAGATGTGTCATTTGATAAATACACTCTCTCCATACCATCACTGATAGGATAAGGCCTTTATATAAGAACTGGCGAGTTTATGGGCAGCTGGTATCATATCTGACTTAAATAAGACTCTTATTCAATGTATAAATGACAGAGCAGGAAGTGTTATGGAGCAAACGGCGGTCGTTGACGGCCCAGATCACGGATTGTTCGTACCAGTCTTTCCTCGGCAGTCCACGGAAGTGCCCAGGGGGAGGATCACCCCCATTTCTTGTTTCCATTAGCTTCCTCTCTTTACAACGGCGAGAAGAAGGCTCTGGTGGCGCTAATCGATAGAATACTCAGAGCTAGTCGCCATCGACGAGGCCAAGTAAACGGTCTGCTGTTTTCTCTAACAATTCTCGAGTATCAGAATCGCAGATCTACAATAGCCAACTCAAGATACTCAATGATGATTGACTGAAATGAGGTCAAGGATCATGTTGGCTTGATTTTTTACACCAGATGCTAGAGTCTGGTTCAGGTCTGTGTTCTTATCCGAGGTCTGGGTAGATCTGAGTTGTGTTTGTTGGAGACAGTTGTCTGCCAAGCAAGTGTTGCGATCGAAAGATGCACGCATGATGGTGACTTCGCCAAGTCCCCGATTGGTTCGAAATATGATTAGGCTAAAGGGAAGAAGTGCACTGCCTCTCCAATGCCCTCTGCACTGCCTCTCCAAGACCTCCCCACAGCCTCACCCTATGCTCTGGCATAAAGCCCTTCCAATGTGCACACGCTACACAGAACTTTATAGCATCTCTTCCCCCTCATGGAAGTCAACAAATTAAGAGAATCATTTATACACTCTTTGCATTGGCCCACAGCTATGGCAAGTAACGAAGATATTGGCCCAGTTGGTCCATATCAATACTCTTCTCTGCCACTAAATCATATTCGTTTGCTCCAGCTGGAGCCTTCTTCGGATTCTTCAAGAGCTCTACGTTGTACACTGTCGGATTTTGACCTCCAGTCCAGCGACATACCTTACGACGCTCTTTCGTACGTTTGGGGCCCACCAGTATTTGACCACGACCTGTACCTCGGTGACAAGGCACAACTCAAGATCACATCTAGTCTCCATGGCGCGTTAAAACGATTGCGACGAGACTCCCAGCCTCGGAGAATCTGGGCAGATGCTGTGTGTATCAACCAGGCGTCTGACGAGGAGAAGAGAGTTCAAATCCCTCTGATGAGAGACATATATCAAGGCGCCCACGCTGTGATGGTGTGGTTGGGTGAGGGTGACCAAGCCGCCTCAGCATTGCATCAACTCAGCCTTCGAGCACGGAGGCTAACAGTACCTGGCTTCGGGATGCAGAGCACAGAGACTGTTCTGGCCACGGAATTGGTAGACGAGATATTACGCCTGCCATGGTTCAAGCGTCGCTGGGTTATTCAAGAAGTGGTACTGAACGCGAATGTCCTGTTCTGTGCTGGAACGACAGCAGAGTTAAACTGGACGAAACTTGTGGCATCCGTGATCAGATGCTATCCCAACGCAGCTAGCCGGCTTAATTACGATAGTATAATGGTCCATGAGTCCCAGCCAGGTCCTCAAGGGGAAGTAAACAGTGCTGACGGATCCGCAAGAGCCCAAAGCTCTGTCAAAAGAATGTTCGAGCTATGGAAGGAGCGGGCGCTCCCACTCCCACCACATACCAACTATACCAAATGTGGTTTGCTCGCATTGCTCAACGAGTTCGATGACAATGCATGCTCAGACGGCAAAGACAGAATCTACGCGCTTACTGGACTGGCAAATGACGTATCAGTCCGATCGGACAGCGACACCCCTTATCTTCCGCATGGTCTCCCATCTCAGATCTCAATACGCATCAGTTACGATCAAAGTACCGAGAGTGCTTACATCAGATTTGCGGAGGATTTGATATCATCTGGTCGAGTTTCCTGGCTTCTTGAACAAGCCATATCTCGCAGACCGACATTGCTTTCGCGACGAAATTTGCCTTACTGGGTACCAGACTGGCGAATCAAGCCTTACGGCACTTACTACGACCTATATTCTTCGCAACGGCTAAACCAGTCCTCGTATGAAACTCTTCCCCTCGTTGGGGGCAGTAATTTCGACCGTCATGTCATCTCTATCGAGATATGGCCTTGGAACCACCTTGATCAGGCTATGGACCAGATTTATAGGCCATGGTCTGACAGCCAGTCGGCTCCCGTTTTCACAGATCCCACTCAGCAAGCCCTACCCTCTATATTTTGGCGGAGTGAAGTATATCCCAAACGGTCCAGTCGCACTGATCATGACCCTCGGGCACAGATGGATCATGAACAAAGGGTGTCAATATGGTTACGCGACACAGTATTGGCCCTGTCTCCGCAACGTCCAGATATCCCGGGAAGTTACTCGTATAGGATATCTGAGCCGGACAAAGGAATTGAGCAAGTACTTGAGCTAATCGCCACCCTTCTTACTTGCTCAGCACCCCAGCAGAAAGAACAAATGCTAGTTATACTAAGATCAAGCCTCCCACGACCACAGAGTTTGTATCCAGTCTTAGACGGGGAAGAACACGGAAAAAATTTACTCCTTGAACGACTTGAATATGGAACGTCTATTCAACTATTCCCTGAGAGCAGCCGCGAGTCATTGATTAGTAAGATAGACAGTATCATGGCCAATCGGTGCTTGTTCATTATCCACGCCTCTCTTCCGGACCGGCCCATTGGTAGATTTAGAGATAAATCGTTTATCATCGGCCTCGGAGATGAGAGGATCACGGTTTTAGACCGCCTCTTATGGCTCAAGAGCGGGGACTGGGAAGAGACGGGCTACGGAAGAGACCCAAGTCATGGCTACATCCTCAGGAAGAAAGACCTCGGGGGATCGGGAAATACTGCTATAGGTGATTCGACCCAACCTGACAAAGTAGCAACAGCGCGTGTGGCTGTGCCGTACGACACGTTCGAGCTCGTTAGTGGGTGTACTGTGGTTGCTCGAGCGTGGTGGTCTATGAGGGAAATTGAATCAACCAAAATAGAGCAGGTTATTAGAGATAAGATGAGCTCGATAGCGGATAACCATGCAAGTATCATTTTGCTTTAGCTTAATAGATGATGGGTTTGGGCATTAATATCTTAATGGACTGTCAAGTTCACTTGATCCATTTCCTTTTCCCCACAGCCTCTCTTAACCCAGCCATTACTCTGAGATACACACTCCTAGGCACAAGACGGTAGCCTGTGGGGACCCTGTCCGAATCATCCGAAATCTCCCTGACCGGCAGGGGCAGGTCAATATCAGCGCCGTAGTCTAGAAGCAAGTCGACCATTTCGGTATGCCCCAACTCCATGGCCAACTGCACAACCTGTCCGCTGTGGAAGTGGAAGCGGGGCATCGGGCAAGGCGGTGGTACTGATGCCGGGCCCACCGCCTCCGAGTCCTCCCCCGAGCCTTCATATCCCTCGAAGCCATCTTTCTCAAAGTCGCTGGGATCATCGCGACCGTTGACACCGTGGAAGCCGTTATTCGTCTCAGCCCCATGCTCGAGCAGCAACCGGACCAGCTCCACGTCGCCCGACCGAATCGCGCGCGGCAGCGGCGCCGCGAAGTCGCACGGCTCCAGCGTCGAGATGTGTCCGAACCCGACCTCGCAGTCCCCGAAGTCCTGTAAGGGCCGCGAGGGCACGTCGCCCGCCTCAAAGTCGCACAGGGCCCCGCCCTCCAGCAAAGCCCGGGCGACGGCCACGTCCCCATGCCCCGCCGCCAGACTCAGGGCGCGGGTGCGGGTGACGCGGTCGCTCGTATTGCGCACGAGGATCTCGACGAGCTCGAGGCTGCCCTTGCGCACCGCCTTGATCAGCGCGGGGCCCTCGAACTTCCAGAGCGTGCGGTTCGGATCGGCGCCCGCGTCGAGGAATAAATGGACGAGTTCGGGCCGCTCGTGCTCCACGGCCCATTCCAACGGCGAGATATCGATGTATGGGAGATCATAGTCGACGAACTTGAACCTGGTGTCGGGAATCGTCACATGGCCCAGGGTCGCGTCGTCGAGTCGCACGTTGCCGAGCGCCAGGATCTGGGCGACGAGGCGCAGGCTGCGGTACCCCAGCTCCAGCGCCGCGGCGAGCGCCTCCGTCGACTGGCACTCGTTTGGGCCATCGGACCCAACCTGCTCTTCGGCGCGCTTGTACCGCTTCGAGTCCCGCCGGCCTGCGTAGACATCACCTTGGGTGAGGCGGTTCTGGAAGCAGAGGGTTCGCGACGCGGGCTGCCACACCACGTCCCAGTCGTCCCCTTGCACATCGGGTACCGCCCTATCTGCCAGATCTTTCACTGCCCTCTCTCGAGTCTGGGCAATGCTTCGCCGATATATGCAGGCTTTGCTGGAGAAGCCAAAGCCAAAGTCGACTTCCTCATACAGAATCCCCTGAGACAGCCGGCGCACTCCGTTTGAATCGAACCTGCGGAGAGAGGGGCTCTTCGGCGTGCTGGGCTCGATTTTGAACGCGTTGCTGAGGCTGCCCGGTCTGTAGCGGTTGACCTGCTTGAGCAAGAGCTCCTGCCAGTTCACCCCGTTGAAAAAGGCGTGGGACTGGATCTCGAGCGCGCCTCCTCTTGCCCCCAGCCGTTCGCGGGGATCCTTGGCAAGTAAGCGACCCACGAGGTCCTGGGCTTCCGATGGGAGCTCTTTCGGGATTCGCAGGCTCTGATCAGCGAAGTTCTGTGGGTTTCCATCTGCGCATTCAAAGCGGTAGAACGGAGGCAGCCCTGTTAGCATCTCGTACAGGAAAACTCCCAAGGTCCACCAGTCCGTCATGGCAGACTGGACGCCTCCCGGGGCCAGAAGCTCCGGCGCTGGACACTCTGGTGTGTTAGGCACCAGGCGGGCTCCGTCGGGTTGACTGCCCAGTTCGAAAAGCCCCGGACTGCAAAGGCTGATGTGGCCAAAGGGATCTAGCCAGATGTTTTCCGGCTTCAAGGATGCGACAACATTGTTGCCGTGCAGGTACTCCAAGACACAGACCAGCTCCGCGCCATAGAACTTGACTTTCTCAAGAGGAAAACGTCGCTCCTGTTGAAGGTGACCGAACAGATTCCCGCCGTCTCCCATCCGACAGAGCAGGTGTACCCCCTCGGGCGAACGGAACGCGAACTTCAGCTGCGCAATAAAAGGGTGGCAGTACCGCGGTGCTGCCGCCTCGGTCTCTGGGTGGGATTCGGGTGCGCAGGTCGTCATGCCGTACCGCCCACTTACGCCCGCGGTCGTATGCGAGCGTCCGGCGACCTGCACGAGATCGCCAAGCGGGGTGATCTGCCGCTCCCCATAGTCGTCTTCGCCCGCCGGCGGGAGAGCGAACTCCAACGCCTGGAACTTGGTTTCTATATGCAGTTCCCCCGCGCCCTCGTCCAGGTCGACATACGCACCACGACCTTCATCCCCAGCCTCCTCGAAGGGATTGACAGTAACAGACCCGAGCACCACGACACCGCGCCTCCGCTCCTCCTCCGAGGCCTCGTCGGACGGCCAGGCGAGCAGGCGCACCGTCAGCGTGGAAACGGCGGTGACGTCGAAGCGGTAGTCCCTCCACTTGCTGTCCTCCCACAACATGTCACCCGAATCGCCCCAGCCCGACAAGGGCGGCGCGGCCAATTGGACGCCATCGTATTCGAGGACGGCGCCGGGGATCCAGCGCCGCTGCACGTGGGGATCCGCCAGGTCTCCCGGGCTCGGGCCCGATGCAGTTGTACGGGCATTTCCAGGCACGCCTCCTAGGCTGGACCGGAACCGTGGCCCAGATTGGAGCCGTGACCCCCGCGGACACCGTGGCCCGCAAGCGAAGTGCAGTTTGACGCTCAAAACTCCCGACATTTCCTTCCCTGAAGAGGATGGACCCGATTCGCGTGAGTAAAGATCGGATGCTGGGGTTCTTCAAGCCCTGCGCATCGCGGTCAGCGGGTAAATGATTGAGATATATTCCTTGCTGTAGCCAAAACAAGATTTTCTCGATGCACTCCCTCCATGTTGACAGCAGTCTCTCAACTTTCGTATTTAGTTAACGTTTGAGGTGGATGCAACAGGGGAAGGATAAAGTGGTATGTTTCTGGGCCGCTGCCTGGAACGGAGCTGCCAGGATTGGTGCGGGGGATTGAAATGGCATTCATCATCGGCTCAATATTGAACCACAGGGGGCTGAGGTTTCGCCGTAAGAACTTGATTCGGTGCAGAGGGATCAAACGAGGGCAAAAAACACAATATCAGATAGTTTCAAAGCTTTTTGCATTTCATTTTGTCTAGAAAACCAAGGCCACCATTTCGTCATACCTGATATTCCTTGAGAAGGTCTCAGTATCAAGCGGATGCTTGAGGAACCCTCGGTTTAAGGGTGCTTGCTACCATCGATCTAAAAGACGGCCGAACCCCTTCTGTTTTCAGCTGGCATGTAACATCTACAATCGTCATCTTGGCTCGTTTCGCGGTGCCAGTAGCCTCATTAGGTACACACTGCCATAAGCTTGCTTTCTTCTGTGTCTATGGAGACTCTTAAGCAGCAGCAGTGCCGATCTTGTTCAGTCCCTTGAGACTGCCCAGGCTCAAGGCCAGACCTTGAGATCGACTTCTTATCCTAACGAAGCCTGTGACAGGGCCGTCGTCACCTTCCTTCTCAATACTCAAGTTCGCAAGAGCATCCTCGCCTATACCAGGGTTAGCTCATGTCCAGAGATGTTGCACAAAGGCAGGGTACTTACCGAAAACGCTTCTCGCGTAAAGGTTTGCGCTCAAGAATTGGCAGTCACCCTTCAGGCTGGCCTCCGGTGTGAGGCAGCTCATGTTGGTGCAAGCCATTAATTGCTCCAAGAATTCACGCAGAGTCTTGGCCTTGCTGTTGATATTGACCTTGTTCTCCCACTCGAATTCAGTCCACATGGTTCGGAACTGTGTCTCGGTGCAAGTAGCCGGCTGAATGTAGTCCATAATATCGACATGCAAGTCATTAAGGATAACCACGTTGGTGTCGGTGCTGTGTGCGCCATCGTAGACAACGTTGCCGAAAATAACGCCAGTGTCTGTGGATGACACCTTGATTGTGCACTGCACATTGTGGAAGTCGTGGGGGCCGAGGTTTTGTGTTGTTGGCCGCTCAACCACCTTCAAGTCACCTAGGGTAGCAAACTCGACCGAAAGGTTCTGAAGAGTCTCTGTAGTTTGGTTGACCAGTAACACATCGAGGACGATATCGAATTGGTGCACCTTAACGTACGCTTCCGCGTAGACGGGGTCCGAGAAACCAGTAAGCTGCACAACTCGGCTCAGCTTCGATGAAAGATCCTCAGAAGGAGCATCACCGCCAGTAGCCCTCTCCAGGTCGAGCTCGATCTCATCTGCCCCATCCACCGTGTTCTTCTTGGAGAGCTGTCGGATTTGCACAACATCGTCCACCTGAATGGCAGTCTTCGCCTTCTCAAAAGCCTCCTTCGCAGCTCGCTTCTTCTCCTCAACCTGCACCATAGCACGGAAGGCCTTGCGAGTGTCGTCCAAGAAGACACTTCCGAGTTCCTTCTTCTGGGAGAACTCGGCCAGGGATCGAACACACGACATGACACGGTCGACAGAGTCCTCATCGATAGGGGCCTTGACGAAGTGAGATTGTCCAACGCGGATGATGGAAATCATGATCAACATGGCTTCGGCCTTCAGGGCGTTGGTGCGCGCGTGATCAGCGGAAATCTCAGCGTGACGCATGACCAACTTGGTAAGCGTCGCCGAGAGCACAGTGGCCAAGTAGTAGTCGCCGTCCAGGATGAGCTGTCGCAGCGGCGGCTTCTGTGCAGCCTTGACGGCCTCCAACTTCGCGGCAGCCGCAGCGGAGCTGGTCAGGGCAGTCTCGGTGGCGTAAGTGCCGTCAGCCAAAACCTTGCGCGATCCGGAGGGAGCAGCGGGCTTAGAGTGACCGTTGACTTGCTCGTCCTTATCCTTCTCGTCATCGCCCTGGTCCAGCAGTCGCTGTTCGGAAGCCAAGATCGGGATCTCGCCCAGGCTGGCACGGATTCCCCTCCAGGCATCCCGGATGTCCTTCTCCTCAAGGGAGTACTCGCCGATAATCCAGATGATGCCGCGGTAGACCTTGCCTGCGCGGACCTCGCTCAGAGTGGCGACCAGACGCTCAACAATAGAGGGTCGCAGCTTAGGGAACTTCTCGACGACCTCCTTGACGAAGTTGATGACATCGACAGCGGACGTGTTGCTGAAGTCGGCAATGAAGTCCATGAGGAGATCCACGACACTGGCCGCAACCTCGGAGAACCTGATGGCGCACTGGTGGATCGATTGAATGAGCAATTGGCGGTACTCGGCGTTCTTCTCGTACTCCTGGTCGACAGTCTTGGAGAGCTCCTTCTTCAGCAGCAACACGACCTCCTCCACGTTCTTGCTGGCAACCATCTCCAACGCAATGCTGAGGGCCTTTCTCCGCACGTCGATATCGGGGCTAGACAGGACTCTGAGGATCTCCATAATAAGGTCGTCCAAGATGCCCTCGTTCTTCTGGCGCAACTGATCGACTCGGTCGAGCACGATAAGCTTGACATTGTTGTCCGCCTCCTTGATGCTCAACTCGATGAACTTGGCGGCAGCAGCCTTGACGGCAACCGGGTTCGACGTCAGTGCCGTAAGCGACGAGGCAGCCTCGTACACGACAGTGGAAGCGCCAGCCTCGAGAAGATCGAAGATGAGTCTCAGATAACGGGCCTTGTTCTGCGAGTTCTGAACAGCATCTTTGCGGATGAACTCCAACTCCACCAATTGCAACAGCTCTTCCGCGTTGGGGATACCATCGAAAACGCTGCTGAGATATGCAAGCGCCTTGTCGTGATCTATGCTGGCCAGGGCGGCGAATGCGTTGCGCTTGCAGGTGGCGTCACTTTCTGACTCGAGGAAAGTAGCGATGAGATCTGAGGCGTCGGGGATGAGAGACTGCGAGTGTGTGAAGATGGACGAGATGGCGTATACGGCGTTCTTTCGAACGTATGCGTGTCGGTGCTCGAGGCATTGGCGCGCCGAGGACAGCAGGGGCTCGATCAGCTCAGCTTCTCGCAGCTTGCAGAGGAAGCGTAGTGTGTTGCCCCGGATGTACTCGTTGGGGTGTTGAAGATCGTTTCGGATACCGTTGCAAACCAAGATCATTTCCTGCTTCAGCTTGCCCTGGGCGTCTAGCTTGGGGCAGATTTCGTAGTAGAAGTACAAGAGCTTCTTCAGCGGCTTGTACTTGGAGGGCATAACAAAACGGATGATGTGCATGAGAAGCTGGGGCATAGGATCGCCATTCAGCATGATGGTCAGGATGCGCTTCATTGTCTCGACCTTGCTCTCGTCAGTGCCCTTCTCCAGCTGCGTGCGCAGCTCCGACATGCTGGGAACATCGGCAGTGTTGTCCTGGTGGACCAAACTGTAGGCACTCTCCGTAAACGACGACATGATGGGCGGAGGGTGCGGTTCGCGACCGCAGTATCGGGATTTGGTGTGTTGGTAGAGCTGCACTGAGCGGGTTCAGTTCAGTGTCGTCGGCGTGGTTGTTGGAGGATTCGTGGGGGAGTGATTCGATGGGCCCAATTGCAAGCGGCGGTCGAGGCTCTCTCTGGTACACGTATACAATTTGGGGGAGACGGGGGTGGATGGGCCAATTGCGCCGGTAAGGCCAGGCTAAAGAATTAGAGGATGATCAAATGTTGGCTAACAGACGAGAAGCTGTCTGTCGGGGAAGATCATGCAATGGCGCATGTCAGATATGAGGGTCGACCGATCTGAATTGGCGGTGGTATGAATTATGTGTCGTCAAATGCTCTCCCTAAACGGCTCCTAATGGCCAGCTTCGAATTGTCCAGATTGGCTTCTGGGCTTCTCGATAGCACCAGCTGCCAGCCTGACCATCTGTCCCCTGATCCAAGCTACTCGGGTGTGCCCCACCAGCCGCAATTAAATTCCGACTTGGTTGTTCCGATTCCGGTATCCCAGGTTGTGGATACCTACAAACCACAAGCCACAGTCAGTTAGCATAAGCCTCATTCAATGGCTGCTGTCCCCCCGCTATGCAAGAGCTCCAGCTTTTGGTTGCTCATGTTACTCAGCTTTGGCAAGAATATCCACAACATAAGCCGGCTTAACACTGGGAAAAGTCAGTAGCAAAATGACGTCATGCGCTAGAAAAGGTGGCATAGTATAGTGGTCAGTACGACACGTTGTGGTCTAGCATCATAGCGGTTCCGTGTAGACCCCGGTTCGATTCCGGGTGCCGCCATTCTTTTTTGCATTTTTTCTAGGTAGTTTGCCGTTTTATATCACGTTACTTACATGTACACAAGTATACAATCATTCAACTGGTCTCTTAGCAATCGGTGGACTGGAGCTGCAATCCTACTACTTTGTCGCTGTCTCCGATGCCTATTTCTGACTCACTTACACTAGAAACGCATTCTCCGAAAGAAAGTCTCAGGATAGGGGTAAGGACGGACTTGGAAGTGCGATAGCATCCAATTGTGTATTACTCTGGGTCGAATAGCTTTGATTTTTCCGTCACGTATATCGTCTCGAGTGGATGAACAATTTAGTGTCGAAGCAATAGTGGCAATACCAGATCTTTGCTGTAGTTACGCTTCTATATTTGCTCATCATGGCTAGTACGCCTCGTCGATGTAGAACTATGCAGTTGAACCGTAATTGGTGGTTCTCGAGATTTCTGCGCTCAAACTCGCACTGCCATGTGTGCCCGCTGTGAGCATAAACTTTTTGCGTACCAGGAAATTGACCAACACAAGTCAGTTTCCGGAGATCAGCAATGCAGCGGAGAAAGCTCTCAGGGTAGGTATAAGACCATGGCATTTGCTTGCTGGTTGTACACCAATCCGGCCTAAAGAACACTCACCAACTATACCAATCTAAGGCAATACCTCACTCATACTGCTTTCTATAATTACATACAACATGGCCAACGCGACAGAAATCGAGCACCACATGAGGGGTGAACCCGACGGATACATAATCCCTGACGACGATGGCCAATTTACACCCCTTTTCGTCTTTTTGGGCATCTTCGGGTTCTTCTACCTTGTGGTCGCCGCTATCACCAGCACCATAGTCTACAAGGAGCTGCGAGACTCATATCCCATCTTCCGCAACGACGGCTGCCTCGTCCTCCTCCTGCCCCTCGTTTCCTTCGTTGCCGGGGTCCTCTTCCCGGTCGAGCTCCTCTTGTACCTTATCTACATCTGCGTCGCCTGCCTCGTGCGCAAGACCTCGGAAGCAGACACATGCTGCGGCTTCAGCTTCTCCTCGTACAAGGCCCGCAGAGCCACACTCCGGGCCCAGCGAAGCGCGGAGCAAAGGAGGCAGCAGCAGCAGCAGCAGCAACAGAGGACTCAACGGCCAGATCAGGCTGAGCCAATTGCCACACCTCCACCTGCATACACTGCCCAGGCCTCGCCGTCTGATATGGAAGCAGGCCAGGCATGACCACACCTATGACCGAAAAATCAGCATGCAAAAGTAGCTCTCTCTACGATGATGCTACGCACACTGGGGCAGTCCTTCCTGGCCAGAATACAATACCAAACTTGTCCGATCACTGGCATGTAACTCATCTGATTATTCCAGTGAGAGTTTGAATATCTCAGTGGATGTAAGTGGAGGATCTCATGTGATCATTATCGTGTTGCAGGGGATAAAAAGGAGTATTTTTGGGGCCACCAGACTGAAGTCGAGGGAAAAGATGAAAAAACGCCCAGTTGGTCAACGCCATGTCACAAGAAGGCATGAAGTCATATGTTTATGTTCAAAGAACAATCTGAAACGTATATATACCAACAAGAACTCTGAGTGATAACGAGTTGCTATTACAGAATTTGTACAACTGCTGATAGTGAGTCTCAAGGCGCTATATTAACATGGTTACTTTGAGAAGCTGGTACTAGTGATGGTTTTATACAATTGTGTATGCATCTAGATAGTATACCTGGTAGGCAGCCATTCCAGTAATAGTAAGACTACGGATCGACGTTGAATTTCGATGAAGATCAGCTCAACTCTACGATTCACATACATACTGTCAACGTTCAGTACGTTCTCCAGCATACCCTATATTCATCCCATGTCTTGCCTTTCTTGACTTCCCATCAACGACTTCTGTCTGTGTGGCCCCCATTCGTGTAGGAATACTGCTAACTCAACCACGTCTTGTGCTTTGCCAACGTCTTTCCGGTCAAGCATGGCTCGACAAGACGTGCTACACATGCTTTCCATCACCTTTCTGGTAACGATACCAATGGTTTTAGCCTTGGAGAGGTCCCAGGGCGCAGTTGCTAGTATCATTATCCGTTTCTATAAAGGAGCAATGGAAGCGTGCGCAAGTTACTCGGCATCCACCACTGCCCGACCAACCAACCTTCGCGAGTTGAGCCAAGTATTGTGCTCCTGACGGAACGGCTCATCAACAGTAATTGATAATTACGACGAGTCAAGCTAGGTGGTGTGAGATGTCAGTCAAATGAATGAATGGTTTGGGAAAGCGACGCGACCTCTAGACGTATCGGCCCAATTGCTCGCGCATTCCCGAGGCGGAGTCGCGCGATGTCGCAACAACATGTGCTGCTGTGTTAATTCACTACCTGCGCGCTTCCTCCCATCGCCCATTGCCATCTGCTATCAGAAAGTCAGATATCTCAAGACACTGTGTTCGCAATCCCCAGCTTGCGTGGTTGTTTGACGTTCTGCTTGATCAACTGTCAATCGCCGTTTGCGGGTCATAGGGGTCCAAGAGCCCCCCAATGCTGCAGGGGTTCTCCCAGCCGACGAACCGGCTTGTGCTGGGCCTGGCATGTCTGGGCGCGCGCGCCAGCGTCTTTTTAGGCCATGGCAGACGCGCTTCTTTCGACAAACCGTCCACAGAAACCTGTCAAAAGGTCATGCGCGTGCGACGAATGATTGCAGGTTGTCGTCGCTCTGGCCTGCGTCGATCAGGGAATTGCGCTACACAGGAGTTCGTTTCATCCAAGAACCTTTTCTCCCCCTTGTCTAATTTGGTCCCCGCTCCCAGCAATGTGGTTTGTGGCGCTGGTGCCAGCACGCTCAACAATACCCCCCACTTGGAATGAGGGTAGCAGGTAGGATTCTGGCGGGTATTTATTTCATGCAGCACACCGCATGCCGGGCCTCGTAGTTCTCGCCTAGATAGTATTGCTCTCTTTTTATTCTTTTGCATACCTTCTAGAAACCATCACGTTTTTCTGTCGTCTGATATTTTGCCTTCCCGTCGCCCGCTTTCCCTAATCCAAATCTTTAATCGTCGGATCCGTTAAACTTGTCAATATGGTGGGTCCCCGTCACGACAACCCCTCATCCAGCAAACAAAACCGACGTGGCAACGAGACCGAATACACTGACACCAATATCTTTCATAGGCCAGAGTTCTGTCCCCAGAGGAGATCGCAGTCTTCAAGGAGCTGTTTGACTCTTACGTGAGTCTCATTACCGAATCCATATATGTCCCAACTGAATCTAACCATCTCAATAGGATGACGACAAGGGTGGTATGTTTGCATGGCCAAGGACTAATGTTCATTCCATGGGATACTTGACGCTAATAGCCCTCATACAGGTAACATCACCGTGGAGGAGTTCGCCAAGGTGATGTCGAACAGCCCCGGAAAGCAGCCCACCGAGGCCGAGGTACAGCAGATCATCAAGGAGGTCGACCTCGATGGTGACGGAACTATCAACTTCAACGGTATGTCATGGATTTCATGTCTGTAAAGTCTGCCAGTACTAACTCCGAATCTCAGAGTTCATCACCATGATGACCGGCCAGCCCTACCCGCCCGTGGCAGACCCGAGCGAGGAGTGGGCCAAGGCCTGGAAGGAGTTTGAGCCTTCCATGAAGGGCTCCATCACGCAGGCCCAGTTCCGCCAGCTGATGGCCAACCTGACAGAGCCCGTCACCGACTCCGAGGTTGACAGGCTGGTCAACAACGTGGATGGTGAGGGCAAGATTAGCTGTAAGTAAATTCATCTTCCCCCATGCGGGGAAAAAGGGGCAAAGGAACGGACGAAACTAACCTACGAGCTATCATATAGACAAGGACTTCGAGCACTTCATGAAGCACCGGAATGCGGAGAGCGACATTGTTCAGGAGTACCAGTAGACTTCTCGGACGCTGATATCAATGAAGTAAAAGTCATTAGATCGCACAAGCACAAAATGTGTATAGAAATGCGTACTGAATAGAAATAAGCTCTATTCGCGGATATCGCCTCTATATGAAACCACTCATCATTTGTTCCACCAAACCCCTTTCTCTCTCTCCTCTTCCCCCTGTAAATTTCGTGGGCAACTGCTACAAGGCTCTGCGTCTCAACCCCTCTAGGTATCAATTATTAGTTTAGGCCAATTCTATGACCGGGGAGAAGCAAGGCTACGATGTAACACCAAGCTAAAGCAGTCCGGGATAGATCATGCTTAGCGCCGCGGACCGAGACGGTGGCGCGCCACAACGATAGGTTTGATGATGCGGGCCGCCGCGCCTCCCGCTTGGGAGTTTCCCCCGAGTGCATGTAAACGCCCTTGTTGTACGGGTCAGGCCTCACCATGACACACCCAGGGTCTTTGCCCGCGTCCTGGCCCAAGCTGGCCGCGTCCACGTTGTACTCCAGCTTCAGGTAGAAGAATAGGACGAAATCGTTCGGTTCGGGGGTGTTCTGGCAGAGCGTCTTAGTTTCCTCGTTATACTGGGTCAGCTTATACTGAGAGGTGGCCAGGTGGTTGGGGTGGAAGCGCATGGCGCAGGCTTTACTCGACGTCTAGTTTAGAAGCTTAGCGCTGTCGAAGGCTATATCGATAACAGCTCTAGCAGCTTTCTCGAGGTTTGGTTGGGGTTGGGTTTGCGAGTTATAAATATACTGACTTAAGTTGTGGATATACTTGTGATGAGAGGAAATGTGCAAGGGCTATATGGCTGGAAAGGGGGCTTTGCAGTACAATAATACGTCCAAATCATGACACCTTCTGAAACGCTGGATCTCTTGTGCCTGTTGGGTCTAATTACCACTACTTGCGCCGGTTTGGGTTTGGACATCCACATCCTTCAGCACACATCCACCCCCTATAAACCCGATCTGGACCCTCCAGTACATCTGTACAAACAAGTCCAACTATTAGGACACTGTAGGGGACTGGGCCATCGCGGAAAAAATCCTTCTTCATATCGCTTTCCCAGGCATTCCATTGCTCTCTGTCTCCTTCGAGCGTATCGCAATTATTTACTGTGACGCTCTTAAGAGCTGTCATGTCCGCCAGGTGGTACCCATGTCCGTACATGAATTCCTCGGCGTTCCAGACACAAACGGACAGCTGCTGAATCCAATGGTGCTCGCGTGGGTACCTGTCAACCAAATCCAACTGATCGAGGTGAATAGTGTCTATTTCGAAGTTCACGTAGTGATATTGGGCCGAGTCAGAGATCATAAACGCTTTGGTGTAGCAATTCTGCAAGAGAAACGACCGCGCCTCGGAATATATCCCCAGGATAGGCGGCGGCGGGGTCCGGTTCTGATCCTCACAGTCATCGACAACGACGAGCCGAGGCTCTACAGCCAAGGCCCAGATCTGCTGGCGCAACTCGAGTGGCAGCCGGGGGAAGGGGTGAAAAGTGGACATGATGGGACGATACGAGGCAGATGGCGAGAGCAGAGAGGGAGAAAGAAAGAAAAGAAACAAAAAGGTGAAAGGAAGATGATGAGAGAGGTTGAAATGGGAAATCGTGGTTGATGTTATATTAAACTCAGTGATTGCGTGGGGCAACTGCGCGGGTGAGTCACTGCTTTTCGCCAAGAGAGATCTAGGACCCAATCCACTACCTCGTCTTGCTCCTCATGTATTCTCCAACCGACGTCGCTTCGCTGAATGCGAATGCAACGCTGGACGAAGCCAGGGTAACTGTCCGCCTTGTCCAAAAGGATGTCAACATTCGTAACCGGGAGCGTTCCGATAACCCCTGACTCAACAATTACCACGACCATCATGCCAACCCCATCATGGCTCACAGTGCTGACCTTGCCACCTTCAAGGTCAATGAGACAGTAGCCATGGCCGCAGCCCTGGGTGCGGAAGCGAACTCTCCTGCCTGGAATGGAACATCTGAGAAGCCACCTGCGCGACCGAAAGATGGAAAGTGACAGTCAGATGGCAAAGAGAGCAAGTGACAGGTAGTTAGATAGATGAAATTGAGCACGTGGGCCGAGTGCCATACGGTGGCTCCGCGGACGACGGCTATAAAGTGTCGATTAGGTAAATAATCGTTGTATGAGGTAGCCTTGATGACGTGACTTTTTGGCCGAGCAATATTGTAAAGTCGTGGACTTGGTATGGCTGAGGGTACGCGAGGTGGCCGCGTCAAATAACTTCGAAAACATATATGTACTCAAGAGTATTCCGAACTATGTTAATGAGGTATTTGAAGTCAAATCGGCCTGAGTCCCAGATAGGGGGTCGGAATATCAAGAACCTCCTCCTTATACTCCCAACCCAACTAATGCCTATCTCCGCAGACCATTAAATGGTACTGTAGAAATCGTCTTTCAAACACATTGAACAGTAATTGTCTCTTGCTTAAAGAAAGCATTGATGTCCCATTTTGCCTTGAACTCCATGCAAGGGAATCTTCTCAGTGCTGCAGTGTGTTGGCTTCTTTGTCTTGACAACAAAAGCTACGAGCTCAAGCCACATTACGAATCCGGTGGATATAATAGAATAATAGACAACAAGATTATTTAGGCTATCTTCCCATTTAAGCACTACGGATTCATGCCAATTTTGATCCAGACCGCCACGATTGAGTCATGAATGCACTGGGGTCCCACCAAGCACCCCCTCCCCCCTGATATCTTGCCGAAGCTGTTATCCACTACTTTCGGCATAACCTAATACTTAATAGCTGTAAAGGAGAAGACAAGGTCTTACTGGTGAAGAGATGTGGCAGTTCATAGCCATCACCTTCTCCCTCTGGTGGCTCGCCACCCTAGCGCGATACGTCGATCGGCAAGCGCTCCTGCTCATCACGCAGCGCGCCCTGCACACCTATATGCTGGCCTTTGGCCTGGTACTCGGCGCCGCACTGGCCGCGGGCGCCTCCAGCGTGCAGTACAGCTACGTCCAGGGGCGAAAGGTCGCAACCACGGACACGTACGACACCTACGTCTTCAAGGACGAGCGCGCCGTCGCCGTCATCCTCATGGGCTGGCTCTGCTGGTACGGTGGCCTCGTGCGCAGCTACAACTACGACTTCTTCAGCAGACTCGCGTTTCTCCGCTTCGGCGGTGGCGGGAGGAGAACAGCAATACACTTGCGGCAACAGGAACGGGACGCCCGCATGGTGCTGACTTTCTCGGTGGCCGTTTTGGCCCTGGCGCTGTGCGACCCGGGATTCAGGGCGCTGGCGGGCGCGGGGCTCCGGCGGCTACGGCTCACGGACGCGGTGGGCCGCTTCGCGGGGTGGATGCTATTTGCGGCGAGGCGCACGGTGAAGGTTGAGTTTACGTGGAGGTCCAAGAGCCGGTGGGATCAGGTTGCATCCGGGGTCAGGAGTGAATGGCGTTGGCTCAAGTTCATGGCCTTGAGGCGGCGATGAAAGAAGATAGAGAAAACAGACACTCAATGACTGAGATTTTCTGACATCTGAAAGTTTACCTACCTTACGTATTATGCAGTTCGTCCAAGACAAACGAACACGCAACGCCAATGCATGCAGGCGGCTGGTGAGTGAGGGGAATACGTATTCTTACATACTCATGCAGGGGACGAGAAAAGTTTCAATAGGTGTGGATGTGATGTGCCAACTTGCACACCATTCGGTGATAGCATGACGAGATATGGAGATAATCTGGAAATCTTAATTCGACACCAGCCGCCCCGAGCAGCCAATTGAAGTGCGTGAACGTCGGTATGATTCTAATTTTGGTAACACCGGCCTTGTCTCGGTTTACGGATCATCCTTTTTCGAAGAGAGTTGTTGTGGGTTGAGAACCGCACAAGGTTTACTTTTTGCGCAACGGGCGCAGGTGCTGCTGCTGCTGCTGCGAATGTCTCTCCCTACCGACCTGGGTCTTTGATGGTAAACGAACGCAATGCAGATGCATGTGTCGGTGGAGAATCGTGTGATATATGTCGACAGTATTACTTGCATATGCAGCCTCCTTTTTCCGTATTTCCTGATTGCTCCGAGAGGCTGGATGCAGTAGTAGGAAACAGAAGTAGGAAATTGCTGGTTCAAAGATCGGCATCCGGCATATGGTATGGGGTCGGGAGGCCTGTTCAGAAGGGCTTGGGGCTTGGCTGTTGGGGCTGGTGATGGGAAATCATGGGAGCACTTGTCTCTCCAATGTCCTTATCAACAGGCGACACAGCAGATTGATAGATGGATGGGCTGCAAAATGTATGCTTGAATGCAAGAATAGCACTATGTAACCGACAGCCGAATGTCGTACGAACGGGATGCAACCTATCACGAGCTGCCATTCCCTAATTGCAAGGACCAGCCGTTCAATGCGAAACACCAACGCCTCTTCTCCAAAAAAGCAGGGCTTTCTTTTCCAGAAGGGTCAATTGATCGGTGGAGTGCAGGCGGGTAGCGGCGTAAGGGGGCGCTTTAGTCTTTTAGAGGGTGTGCTCCAGGGCCGGCGCCAATCAGGCCGTCCAGATGGACCCCCCAGGATTGAGAGACAGGCAGAGACAGGGGCTAGTTTCCAGGGATGGGCGACTTTATGCGCAGCAGCAAATTCCGTACCCCTTCCACATACGGATCGTTCAATGTCCCATCTCTCACCACGACTGCTGACCGACGTTCATCATCTCCTGTTCTGTCTCATCTTCTCCTCTTCTCATCTTCTTCCCTTCTTTTCCCCAACACAGAGAAATTACTAAAAAGAGAGGGAGGCGAATACTGGTCAGGTACATACACTCGCTCAACTCGGTCTTTGAAACTTTCCTCTCTTCTTTTCTATCTTGCCCGGTCGCTCGTTTCTTCGCTCGGGTCGTCGGTTTTGTTTGGCAGTCTCGGTCGATCTATTTCCTGCTTGGCAACCCCCTACGATTGGCCAATTCCCCACAACCACAACGCTGAAGCCGTCATCGTGCATCTTCAACACTAAGAGGCAGGATCCCTCTCTCTGCCTACGGTAGCAACGAAATTTAACAAAACCTATTCCTTTGTCGCAATTGCACATATACTTCAAGACTTCGACCCGTTTCCTGTCGCGCCGAGCTCTACTACCACCCACTGTACATATACATACATCTCCTAGCCGAAGGAAGCCGAGAGGACAGACAGCGATCCACGATCAGCAACAACACACCCACTTTAATTCACCCAAGATGCCGTCCATTCTCTTTCCTCGCGTCGATTGCGACGCGAATCCCAACGACGTTGCCTGCGAGAAGCCTTCAAGTGGCGACAAGAGGACGCCCATTGTCATCGGAACCGTCATGTAAGTTTATACCTAAACTCCTTTGCTACCCCTGGGGTCTTGCGCCCTTCCTATGATCGATATGTTTGCTGACTCTCTCGTTTTGTCTACTTACAGAGGTACGGCTCTCATCGCACTGATGGTGGTCCTGTACCTCCTGCACATGCGAAGAAAGCGAAACGACCAGAAGGAGTGGCCTAAGGATCCGCAAGAACTGGAAGACTACGGCTTCGACTCCCCGGGCGGCATCAAGGCCCCCAAGAGCGCCAAGCAGCGAGATAACCGGATGTCCAATTTGCCCACGGCCCAGCCGCAAGTGAACCCGTTCGGAAACCAAGCCGAGGTGGTGTCGGGAGGACGGTAACCGAAGCGACATTGCATTTGGAGCATAGGGGGAAAAGGGCAGCAGCAGACAGGGAAAGAAACAGAGACAGGCAGGCGTTGAGGCAGTGCCGTCACGAACCATACGATAGGTGTTCCCGGAGTTCTTTTATTTTTCTGTCGCATTTCGGCATTGGGTTTGGTGTTTATGTACGACTGTACTTGTATATTTGCGCCCACAGCAGCACCAACGATCCGTTGGAAGCGCCACCTACTTTGCAGTTAATCCTACGATTCGACTGCGGTTCTCTTCTTTAGCTCGGTTCTTCTTCCATGGCACAATGCTCGCTGATTTGTGGGGGGACCTAATATTTCGACTTAGTTGCGGTCTGTGTACGCCTATCTGGTGTCGGCCTCGCAACCCATTATCTGTGAAGAAGTCTGACAGAGCACCGAGGACCAGCCGGGGCTAACCAGGTGGTTGCCTACAAGAGCTGAGCTTGTGGTCTGACTGAATGGTCAAGTGAAGGCGAGACTTCAGAGTGCGAAAGCAAGAGCGACAGAGCGCTAAGGTCAGATATGAGGAATGCTACGGTCTCGGAATGAACACTTTCATTTCACTAGTGGAATGTGTCAGTGCTATGTACGACCTATCTGAGTCGCACCATCAAGTTTTGCGTCAAGATTGCGGTTCCATTTCTATGAACTATGGGTGAGATGTCCAGGATCCTGTGTAGTGATGTGACGACTCCTACCCCAAGATGACGCCGCCTTCAATGGCAAACGTACTATCTCTATGCAACCAATGACTGAATATGAACCGAAAACGCAATGTGAGAGAACCTCGTGAACCCGATGTGGAGTTACTTGATCCAAATCCTCCTGCCCCGGAAAAGTATTTACTTATTCCCCAGCGGACACTGGCCACGTGCGACGCTCACCCGTCATGGAAAGGATATGGGTTGATAGTGACTCGGGAATTAAATCTCGTCGAGGATGTCGTCGTTCTCCTCGTCGGCGTCGCTGACACGGGCACGCTTCTTCAACGGGGCGTCATCGGACTCATCCTCGTCCTTGACCAGGTTAAGATCGTCGAATTCGGCGCGGTTCGCGGTTCGCTTACGCTTAGGCTGGGCGCGAGCGGATGTGGCCTTCTTGGGAGCGGACGAGGCAGTAGTGGCATCGCCGCTCTTGCCGTTGGGGGTGCTGGGGCCTGAGCCCATGGCCTTCTCGATGTTGGCAAACTTCAGGCAGGTGTATTCGAACGCGTCTTTGGCGGCACGGTCGCCCTTGAAGCCGAGGACGTCGTGATACGGTTTCCAGTCAACGTAGCCAGCCATGTTCTTCTGTTTACCAGGGCGTTAGCTGTCTATTCTCATGTGGGATGAACCGTTTCTGTGTTTTTGGGCAAACTGCGCGTGGCAACGGAAGGATAGCATGGTTGATGTAGAGTAGGGCCAAAGGAATTACGAGGACGATGACTTACGTTCTTCTTGCGGAACTCTCTGAGGAAGACGGCCATGATCTTCAGGTCCTTGTCGGACAGGGTAGTGGAATTGGTCTTGGCCATCTTGGGTGATGAGATCAGGATCCGTGAAGATAAGACGGAAATAGAAAGATGGCAGATGATGGTGAGACGGAGATCGAGTGGGTGTATCAGGGCAGAAATTCAGCCGCTGACCCAAGTTTCGTCAAATGTGACTGGTGAATGGGACTCGTATTTGGCGGGAGAAGGTGAAGTTGAACTTGCGAGTCCAAAGAAATTATGATAATGATTGGAGTTTGATTATCGAAGAAGTGATGAGGAATGGTGCTTGGCTATCGAGTCTGAATGAGGAAGTTGGGGTGAATACCTGCAAGTCCGGAGAGGTGGATATCTGGGAGAAGCAGGAATTATTAAGGCGGGTGAAGGTAAGTAGGAGGTAGTTGTCACAGAGAACTCACTGGTATCCGCAGGCGCCAGTGAGGTCCACAATCAATAACCTCGACGACGGTGGGGTCGAGGGGCTGTGAGCTTGCAACTTCCACGAACTGACAGGTACCGGGTCAGGAGCCGCCGACTAGCTTTGGGTAGGAGCCGCCGACGAGCTATATCCTCAAAAATGTGCGTACCCTACACGGGGAAGAGCGGCAACCACTACATGCGAAATATTTATGTGGATGTATATGGGGGACGAAACGTTCCTTGTTATATACTCCAAGGCATAAAGAATATACTGATAACTAGATCATGGGCACCAGGGCACTGCTGGAGAGGTGAAGTCATACACATACAAATACGTACACATGCTCACATTTTGTTATCCTTATCTATTGAGTGACAACAACCTTGGCAACGAGGAAGGAGGGGTGCTGTTAACGGGGTGTACTCGCCTTGTAAGCTTTGTTGTGAGAAATGCCCTATTAACCCAAGCAATCTTATCTTGGGAAGTCACACGCGAGGCATCTATTTTCTTTTTACCAATATGCACGGGGATGTGTTACGTGTACCTCGAGAGTGATCCTGTACTTGAGAAGCAGCCCAGCTCCTCCGTGAAAGGACCAGAGAAAGGGGCCTTGTATTCGAGCGCCAGGCGGGTGACAATACGTATTTAAGACCCCCTCGATGATGCTAGCAGGATTCTTAGTAAATGATGCCATACCCATATTATGAGAACTTTGACGGGCTTCTGCTGGCACGAAGATTGGGCTAATCTATTAGGCACCGGCAAAGTGCCTTGCGGTGAAGCAACGCTGCCACAGGAATCTGGCAGGTTTCGATTGTATGTGTTCTGACTCAGTTGCCTGGGAACGCTGAATGTACAATAATGGGCGCCTAAGTGATCACTGAACAAAGTATGATATTAAATCTGGTTATTCACTCCATATTCTGCTACTCGTTTACTGGTGGCATCTACAATAGACCGGGACCAGAATTGACCACATTTGAAAGATTCATTTTTCTTCTTCTATCTTCAAGTTGGATAATAGCTTGATATCTAACGTCTTATATAACAGGGTAGTCGCCCTTCAATTCGCAAGCTCTAATAACACATGCTATCCAAAGCCTAGTCCCCACTGTAGTGAAACATAGAGTCTGAGAGAGTCACCAAAATTTCATATTGATGCCTGTTGATGCCAAGAAACTTCAAAATGGTACACCATTTAACTGTGAGTACAAGTGGAATAAATTTAAAGATCTCCTTTCAAAACCAGAAGCCTCGACTATATTAAGCGTGGTTCTAAGTCGTGAGATATAAGGACGATTCTGAACACTTGACTTGTTTGCTGCCACAATATGCCATTACATCTAACACAGAGCGATAGCCTGGCTTGGAAATAGCTGGCCAAAAAAGATTAGCAAACATTTCCCAGGAGTATTGAACAGATTGAACACTTTGCCAGAGAGCAAATGCACGTGTTCTATGCATAAGATTAATTATAACATACCGTGAAAGAGGCGAAGACGTATTAAAACGGGGATTACATCGAGTATGTAGCCCCATGTAGGAGCGGGAGAGACCAAGCCCTCGATACGTTGCTCTTATCTGGAGCTGTATTAAACCCATTACATGTATACCAAATTATACCCCGGGGTATTAGTGAAGGCACCAGCCAAGGTGCCCGTGGTGCCGATTGACCAAAGTACACCTCACTGTTGTAAGAGCCATGTGAAGAACAATAGCAAAGCGATCACACATATGCAGGAATCACTGGGTAAAAAGGACATGTTCAAAATAGGGCTATCCAAAGGTGACTGCCGGATATGCCTACAAACTCGAAGACAATATATTCAGATTTGGGAGACATCATATCATGTGCACATATAAGGCAGATGGTACCATAATCCAAGTTTGGTCCCTTAGATGAAAGAGAACCAGACCTATCGGTCACATTAAAGGGGTCGACGACCGACAGGCAACACTGCTGACTGGCATTAGCAACATTGAAAACACAGCTTGTGGAAGAATCATAATAGAGGCACTGTAATATATTGGGTCATTTGAATATCTTGACTGAGATACACATAAGTGGCCTATCACTCGAATGGGCTGAAGACCAAGTCTCCCAATCCTAGAATGAAGCTGGTTGATGAAGACAATCCTGATGTTGAATGCATTGAGGTCAATTGCACTTACATTATGCTTACCTGTTACTCACCGCCTTCCCTCTGCAGACGACCAGAAGGTCTCTTATCTTAGTACCTTGATAGATGCATATCAAGATCCTGGGTAGGCTAGTTGATGCTAACGGAAGTTATGCCCCACCATAGCCCAGCTCGTCACTGAACCAGCGCCAGCGGCCCAGTATCACCGGGAGGCTTCACTTTATTTTTGGGTGATTCCGCGACCGACCTGCAACGCACGTACAGCCAGCGAACCCATTCACGAAAAACGACCACGACCATGGCTGCAAACTCAGCATCGACCGGCGAGCCGTTCTACATACGGTACTAGTACGTCTACCAAATCTCACTCTGGCTCAATCCAGTCTGTCTGCGCGCGCGTTCCCCCACAGCAACCAAGCCATGCAGCTCTTCCTCTTGTCGCACTCTCGGTAGCTAAACACTCACTAACTCTCGCGACCAACTCCAACAGCTCCGGACACAGCGGGCGCTTCGGCCATGAGTTCCTCGAGTTCGACATCCGGGTGGTCGGGGACGGACGGTCGGCGGTGGCGCGGTACGCCAACAACAGCAACTACCGCAACGATAGCTTGATCCGCAAGGAGATGTGCGTCTCGAGCCTCGTCGTCGACGAGATCAAGCGCATCGTCCGCTCCTCCGAGATCATGAAGGAAGACGACGGCAAATGGCCTCAGAAGAACAAGGACGGTCGCCAGGAGCTCGAGATCCGCTTCGGCGGCGAGCACATCAGCTTCGAGGTACGTGGAAAAAGGAGAAGGAGGCCGACGGAAAGAGAGAGGTGGAAGTGCTGCGCGATGTCGAATAAGTGCTCAGCGACCGCTACTGCTGGAGGAGGGTGTGTTTTGAATGGGAGCATTTGCTGACCTAACGACCGTACAGACAGCAAAGATCGGCTCGCTCATCGACGTGACCGAGTCCGCCGACCCGGAAGGCCTGCGCGTCTTCTACTACCTGGTGCAAGACCTTAAGGCGCTTGTCTTCAGTCTGACGTCCCTGCACTTCAAGATCAAGCCCATTTCATGAGCTGCGTAGCTTAGCCCTAGTACTTCGTCAGACACCCGAGTCTCTTCGGCAGTGGGCACCGCAGACGCACCCATGTAGCGTCACGACAACAAATGAACGGAATTGGAAGGGATATGCAGAAGGAAGGAAAGGACAAGAGTAAAAATGGTGCAAACATCGCAAATGCGAAGTGCAGCGACAGCAAGCGAGCGAGTAGACACGAAGACTTGAAAAACGATAAGAGACGACGATGAGGATGATAATGCACATCAGTATATGTGCGGCCTTCATGAATCATGTACACAGGGTCTCGACGGATCCGGTTCTGTCAGTTGGTGTTTATGCGGTCGGTGGTCCCCTTTGCCTACCCAACTGGCCGAGGCTGCAAACAAAGGACTACCAAAAATCAATATACCCCCCAATGCCGCGCGACGATTTACGAAAAGAAAGCAATTCGTACGCCGCTGTATGCTAGATGACAAAGTCCAAAGCCCCCAACTTCGTCGCCGTTCGCTGATGCTATATACATGTATAATATGTGTATCCTTTGATAAGTCTGGTAAGGAGGGGGTTTGATACCGAGGTCTGTTCCATCCTCGGTTTCCCAATCCATAGCAAGCCAAAACGTAACTGAACTCCTCATCAACCAGACCATCTTGATAAATCGATTTAACCACCCTTGGTTCCGTTACGTCGTAGGCCATGGCATACGTATTCGCGTAAAGTAGTATATCATATCGTTGCCAGCAGTCGTTTCTCTGTCCTGCTCGCAGTTCCGAAAAGGTAGCGAGGTCCATCTCTCCATCACACTGGGAAGATTTGCCGCATAGTCGGAAAACCTCCGTCGTTCTGCGAAAGCAAAAGGAACACGCTTTTCGTCTCGAGAGACCCTACGAGCTCCACGCCGTATCGAGTCTTGCTCGGCGCAAGCCCCATAAGGTGATGACCCTGGTCCCCCTTTCCCTCACTCAATGATGTGGGGACCGTAAGGGCTCTCATCTGAACTCCATAGCTCCGAAGCAGCCCCTGTCCTCGACGTGCTTGAGCTCCAGCTGCTGGAACCTAGATGACCCGTTAGTTAGTCGATGCTCTATTGACCACTAAATTTCTCTTGCCCGGCCGATCATGCATGGAAAAATCCAAATATCAGCCGGAAAGAGGAAGAAAAGAGAGTACTTACTTCTCGCTCCTGCTGTGGAAATAGATCCCGCTGATTCCACCCTCCCGCTGGTTGAAGCATATGTAGTAGAATCCCTCAAAGCTGGCGCCATTGATGGTGCGCACCCGGTGGTCGGGGACGAGGAAGTGCTCCTTCCAGCGCATGAAGATATTGTCCTTGTTTTGCAGGTCCTTGATGTGCACGGGGCCTTTTCGGGCGTGCTTGGCGTAGGGCCGGAAGGCCGTGAACTTGTTCCAGTGGTTCAGGTCGATCTTCTCGGTCGCGCCCCAACTGTCGTGATTCGTGATGAAGTTGTACTTGGACCCAATGATCTCCCCCTCGAAGTATGTCGTAAGGGTCGGATTGTCTTCTGTGAGGCCTGCATTGTGGCAAAAAGTCACTAAAAGTCAGCAATTGGCTAGCTTTCCGGTTTCATGAAGTAAGGTGAGAGCCAAAGTGGACGAGGACGGGGACGGAGGTGGCTCCGAGGCAAGGGGAGCTTGCTCGCGCCTCTCTCGGTGAAGGTGGCGGAAACGAACAGGGTTTGTAAGTGAACTCGGAACTGACCTTGTATCTTCAAGTATCCGCACATGAACGATTCTTTCAGGTCGACGTACTTGATCTCGACCTGCACGTCGTAGATCTGGCGCTCGGACTGCTGCGTCCCGTGGAATTTGCTACCCGGTCGCAGGAACGACGAATATGACGTAGGTATTATCTGTAAAGCGCATTTGCGAGATGTCAGCGGCCGCAACAAGCTTTTAACACGCACGCCAAAAGCAAAAGTCTCGAGACATTTACGCTTGGCGATGGGAACGTGGGATGACGGGGGACGTTTAGAATATACGAGCGAGGGGAGCGTACCCTAGCATTGGAGAAGTCGTAGCCCATAGGAGGGGCGCAGTAATCATGCTGTATACTGCTGGACATGGCGCTGCTGCTGCTGGCTTCTGCCTTGTCGCAGTCTGCGAGTGTCGATGGTGTCAAGCCCTCGAATGATGTCGTAGCGCTATCCCTCTTTTGCGCATCGAGGACTTGGTCTCTGCCGCGGCGGCTCCTTCTCGGTGTCTCATGGTCGTAATCTTCGGTTTCGTCTTCTGCAGTCTTAGTGGATGCCGATGGTAATGCGCCATTGCCGGGTTGGTGGTGATGCTGGTCAGGCGCAGGCGTCGTTTCCGCGGTGCCGACACCACTGCGCGAGTCGGGTCGGGGCGATTCTGTATTGGATCGCGAATCAATTTCGTCGTCGTCTATCGTGACTTGGTGCGATGTCGATGAGCTGCCGGGCGACATGATGGTATCGTCGCCGCTGGCCGCGCCGTCGACGTGCATCATGTTGCTTTCCTCCTGTTCGTCGGAGTCATCCCCGTCGGCGACGGCCGCTGCTGTTTGCCACGACGAGGAAGTGGCGGCTGATGCACGCCATTCGTCGGGGCAGGAAGAGCTATGGGACCGTGGCGGCAACGCGGGCGGCGGATTGCTCGATGGCGTAGGCATGGTTATGGCAATTCCCACCTGGAATTGGATTGGGAGGGTATGGCAAAGGTGGTAGGGTAGATAAGCAAAGGTCGCCCGTTGCTCGCGGTCGAACGTAAGTAGCTCCCGATCCCGCGCGTGTAATAACCAAAACCTAATTAATTTCGTAACCAATGCAATTTAGGTATGTAGTTAAAGCAGCAAAGAGGCGAAGAAAGAATAAAAATGACAGGTGACTAGAAGGGATTCCAATGGTAATAGGCGTAAACAGCAAACGGTAGTAGTTGTAGTAGCACGGTCAAGCATCAGCTACTACCTACGCAATACTGCAGGTTTGGGCAAGAAGCGTCACGCTTCCAACTTTTCGTCCGATTCGCCGGTGAGAATGGGAAGAACGTGGAAGGTACAGGGAATTGGTTGACGAAACCCCCGGGCCGATTTGGATGGAACGATGCTGCTGTCGTGTTGAACGTGAAAATAAAAGCAGAATGTTGACAATCGTACAATACAGTCCTGGTGAGATTTTGGGGGCAAAGTCGTATCAAATGCCAGACAGACAGACCATCAACCAGAACGGATCGGGATTGGAGGTATCAATCACAATGTTCGCGGTATGTAAGTAAGACCAGAGGCAAAAGTCGAAGGGTCTCTGGCACAAGCATGGGGATGCGGCTAGCTAGTGAACCAGTATTAGACGGTGACAACTATACATAAGAACGAACCCAAGAAGAGGTGTAGTGGGTAGGGGTAGGGGGTAAAATGGTGCATTCCCACCCATCCGTTGCTCCTCAGCCCACTTTCCACCCACCTCGGGCTATCCTCCTGACTGGAAGCCGGGGGATCTGCCTCTCAATCAAGATAGGCGTCTATTTGTACGTAAGTAGTATACAATGCCAAAGACCCATTCTAAACAAGCCTGTACGGACAGCTGACGATAAATGCGCCTGGAAGTGCATAGTAAAACCAGGTGTGAGCGGAGCACAGCGGGTGGGCTGTAGCTAATCGATGCACAATCCAGACCGCGAAGACCGCGTAACCCCAAGAAAGTCCCCTACGCCCGACAGCGTGTCAGAGCGTGTCTAGATAGAGCCCATTGCACGAGCATTCTTCCCTCTATAGACCGCCTTGTCTATGCAAGCATCGTACTGTTTGTGCATACCAGTACTATAAGCAGCACGGAGATAATGCAGCACAGCCGACCTTCATTTTTTTAAAGAGGGGATAGGAGGTGACCGAGGGTTGTCAGGTGAGTTGTGTTATATCGTCAGTTCATGTCGAAACCGCCTGATGGTGAGGCGCCAACACAATAGCTCCAGAGGCCAGCTCCGACAATGACGCCGAAAGCTCGACATGGAATGCGTGCTTTTTCTGCTGAAGAATGGGCCGGTTTGCTGGAGTTCCTCAGTTCTTGACAGGCAATTGCGGGACCCCTCGACACGATGAGCAGATTGGCTGGCATGGGCAGATGGGGATCCAGGCATACCCCGGGATTTGTCCGTTGAACCAGGCGTTACAGGGCGGTTTAGGCGGGATCGCAAGCTCCACTTGAACGTGCACACCCAAGCAACACCCATCCGCTGCCACATGCAGCCAGCCCTGGGTTTGCTGTCACCCATGCGCTATCCCCTACCTGATAAAATGTCTCGATGCTGCATAAGGGGTTTGCGATAACGATTCTATTTCTAGAAGAGATATATGTAGCTAGCCTCTCTCTTGTATTGTCATTGGTTATGTGCCTGGGATATGTGGTCAAGCTCAGAGAGCTATCCTTGAGTCTAGTCTATTGGCTAATGCCAGGCTTCGAATTACCAGAATGAGTGCGACAGGATATGTCTCATTTGGTTTATATAAGTGCAAGGCATACAGCCAGCGTTGAAGTCGAGCATGCGCTCCACATGCAGGTTGTCATGGGATATGGCAATCGAGCATCGTCATACTTGAAGATGTTTTAGTATGATGCACCCTCAGAAGAACATTAATACCATTGACCGTATTAAGAGGCGACAAGAATGCATGTGAACAAAGCCCAAACTATTTTATACAGCGAGCACGCGGCCCCGCCGCTGTACGCTGTACGCCGGAAAGTTTGGACGGGCTGCCAACGAGGCTCGAACATGCAGCTCTGAACTCTGATGGTGCTCACGATGTCGATATGAAAGTCTGATGGGACCTTGACGTTACCGACTGCCTGGTGAGGTGTGCCGCTGTCACTTTTCAACCGATGCTGCCGCGGCCGATTTTTCATTGTCGAAGCGGAGCCAGAAGTCCGGTTGAACCGTATTCTATTTTGGGGCAATTTCGATTGCTGAGTCGACGGCTTCTTGAGTACGGAAACCATTGAAATAGTGCCGACGGAAGGGATTGAGCTCGTCAGCTGTAACGCCCTCGCTTGTTTGGTCTCTCGACTGCCACTCAAGAAGGGCGTTCTGGTCTATTTTCGAATCTGGCAGGCGCTGGTAGGTTATCAACCTCCTCGACCACTTGTTGAAAACCTGCGTACAGACTACCACGAGCTCCATGCAAGGGTGCAATGGTACACCGATTTCCTGGTTCTCGTCGTTGGCGGTAGGCATCCAGAAAGACAATCGTCCGTTATCGACCAGTGTCTCAGTCGCAAACTGGAGGATATCGTCGAGCATGGCGACAAAGCTGTAAGGCTTCTTCGGCGGAACATAGTCCGGCTGTTTCCACATCACCTTGGATTTTTCCACAACCCACGGCTGATTTACCGGGTCACGAGCGCCCAATACCTTGAGTCCTTCTCTGACTCCATATGGGGGGTCGCAGAGGATGCCATCCAGGAATCTGGCTTTCCGCACCGGGCTGTTCGTCAAGTCGCAAACGAAGCAGTCTCCCAGCAGGCTCTTGAGACCGTACTGCTCGAAATTGCCCTTCATGCTTTTTTGTTCGCCATCGCCCCGTACACTGCGACCGTCTATGTCGCTTCCGAACCCCAGGGCACCCCATTGTGCGCAGGCAACCGGGAAGCTCCCAGTCCCTGCAAAGGGGTCGTAGAATATCTTACCCGGTGCTGCGAGGGCAATGTTGGCCGTGATGAGAGCCAGTTCACTGTCCATAGACGTGGTGGATATGTAACCCCTCTTCTTGAGGTCGAAAGTCTGGATGATATCCCTGGCTGATATCGCGATGAACCTACCAAAGTGGACTTTCATTGGGAAAGGTAGTTTCCGAGGGACAGCCTGGAATTCCCACTGCTCGAAGAGCGTGAAATCCTCTTCGGGATTGACCATCTTGATCTCCCCATCAAGTGGTAGATATCCAAACGAGTTGATGAGCGCAAGTCTCTGCTTGTTGGATCTTGAGCCGTTAAACGCATCGATGGAGAACTTGAAGCTTGTCTCCTTGTACTTGGACCACAACTGCGAAGTCTTACGCTTCACTTCATCATGCAGTTCATCTAAGGTATTGCCGGTGCCCCAGTGCTCATGTATGCTCTGTGCCAAAATGGAACGCTTGACTATTGCTCTTGCAGCATCTTCGGAAGGGAGCTGAACGACACAGTACGGCGACTAGGTCCCAGGATCAGCGGCAAGATTTTTGGAAAGGCAAGACGGCAAATGCGCCGTGGAGATGAACAAACCTCGAGATCATAATGCAATATTTGCATATCAGCACCGACAACTTTAGCGAGCGCTTGTATCTCCGGAATCCGGAAAGTCTCGTGAGACTGGCTGAAGCGAATGAGATACTCCATTATGCACAGACAAAACTTTAGTATCACTTGCGGACTGAAACGAAGAATGAGGAAATCACTCCAACTTGACAATTGCTTCAATAAACGGACCTGCACTTTGGTTTTCCGATCATTCGTGAACAAGCAACTATACGATACTCAATGCCTTTCCACTGCCGCCTCGATTTCAGGCGCCCAAAATGGTTTTTTGTGGTGGAATAGGATGTGGCACGAAATTTGAGGGGGCGTGAGTCAATCAAGAAAATGGCCGAGTGCTAGGGATGGCGCCAGCACTAGTTGATGCATAGACCTTATTAATTGCATGACACAGTTCAGCTGCTTAAAGAAATGCCTTCACGGGGATATTGAATTTTGCGGCAAAGCTTAAGCACAGTGCGATTGCCGGAAAAAGCCCAAATCTTCGTAAAAGAAAGCCGCGTTTTCGTTGCAACACGCGCCGTGGTGTCGTTGTATCGAGCTCAGCAAAATTCGACCGTCTAGACGATTCAGTTTCTCAAAGCTGGGTCCTGAGCTGAACGACCTAGCGACGTCTTTAAAGCACCCAAATCCTTGAAATTACGATGTTGTCGCTACCCGAGCCGACTGTGTACCAGTCGTCGAAATGCTTCACTACCTATGGCACCATGAGCTACCCTGATCCGAAGCAGTTGCCTACCAAGGGAAAGCCATGGAGTGTGTTACTTGCGCAAGACTTCATCCACAAGGTATGTCACGAGTCGAAGAAGTTATTTCGATGTTTACCTGGGGCTAATTCTCGCTGCTCCTGACTAGGTCGATGTGATTATCCCTGCAGAGTCTGTGGATAAGATCAAGGAGAACCTCAGCAACGATACATTTGCCCCAAAGTATAGTCGTGTAATCATGACCCTGGGAGATATCCTGACTGGACAGTTCTTCACACAATACATTAAGATAGGTATGAGATGTGCCACGAGCTCAACTGGCCCATTCACCCACTAATTGGAAGTATGCAGGGAATATCATGATGCTTTCGGAATGCAAGATAGGAGTCGCCAACGTATTTACGTTGAAGAATGGTAATGGCTCGTGTCCTAAATACGAGTGCTGAACTAACATGGGATCAGGTCTACTCAAAATGTATCTTGACAAGGAGACATACGAAAGAGCTGGATTGGTCGGCCAACCCCACGGAGTCAAGGGGAAGCGTGGCCTTAAGCCAAGATGGGGTATGATTTCAGCTAATCCTCCCGTAATGCATCAAGCTGATCACTGTCTCTAGTTATCGAGTACGACCTTCGAAGCCCTGCCAGTTTTCCCGGAAAGAAGGGCTTCGACAGACTATTATATGCGTGTAAAAACGTATTCAATCTGCCTCTTACTTGGTTGTTTCTAAATCTATCGCAGAGTAAGTGCTTCGGGTTCGCGTTGGCGGTCGAAACTAACAAATATGACTTATAGCCCCTGACCCAGATCCTCTCGCAGAATTTGCGCCAGTCAAGTATACCTCATCGCCATTCGTCATGGAGGATCGCCACACACTGATACCAGTGGTTACGCCGCCGCAGTCTTCTTTGGGCAACGGCGGAAAGCTCGACCTCGAGGAGTTTGCGACGGATATGTATGAATGGCTGTCGCTCGTCAGGCTCGACAGCCCCAGAATAAGTACAGGCGACAAAACCGACCCATACCTTTCGCGATACTCTGTGCCAAAAGTACAGGGCGACCCCAAGCCAGCCACACTGTGTAAGGTTAGTTGGCAAGGATTCATTGACCCCAACTGGACCAGACAGGTCTTGGTAGATTTGATTATTTCGACTTCATCCCGCTCCTGGTTTGCGATGAGCACAAGCTCGTTCGAGAAGGGGGTTGCAGGGAAGGGCGGCGATTGCATGATCTTACGACCAGCTAACTCTCCCGGGAAATACGTTATGTGGGACGTCCATGGGCATGAGTGAAGTTGCTAGCAGCATAGTTCACTCCTGTCTTTGCCGGACATTGCGGTCGTCCAGATTTTGTTCGCCGATGGCGGCCTGCACAAGGCGGCGCAATGCAGCCTGACCCTCCTCGGTATGGAAGTCATCCCGACCTGCCAGCTCCTCAATCCTCCGGCGGAACTCTGGGTCGATATCAAGCTCTTGCTCATCGGCTGGCGTCATCGTACCGACCGTGACTTCCATGCCCCCGGGCGCCGGTGGAAGTTGCCCGGCGGCAGTTGCTCCCTCGCCCGGTGTAACCGAGCCGTTGGACAGGCTTTGGCCCCCAGATTCTCTCAGGTATTCGGCAACCTGGGGGAACTCGTCTTCCTCTGTAATCTTCTCCAATGCTGTCTGTCCTTCCGAGTTCTTGGCGTTCACATCGATGTTCAATTCTTCCACTAGGACCCGTGCCGCAGCGACGCTCTCTACCACGAAAAGAGCTGTCTCGTTGTCTTCGTCGCGAAGGTTGATGTTGACGTTGAACTCGCTGACGAGGGTGCGGAGAAGGTCTAGGTGCTCATAGCTGGCTGCGGCGTGTACGAGGGAGTAGCCATGCTCGTCTTGCCCCGATGCCAAGGTGGGATCTTCGCGAAGGAGGGGCAGAAGCGCCGGGCTGTTGTCGGCGGCGAGGAGGAACGGATTGCGCGACATGGTGGCTAGTTGTTCTAGTATAGAAATTCAGTGAACAATAATCGGCGACTGAACTATTGGTAGTAATGGTACGTCTTGTGTTGTTTTCCAGTCGAATGAGTCGCTCCGCAAATACAAGCACTCAAAATTCTTAATGATACGAAATGCGAATTTCTTCACCAAATTGGCGTCCGGTATGACGCATCGCTGGAAGCCAAGCCAGGTCCCTTGCCCCGCCACAAAATTAGGTGCCCAGCTGCCCTAAAAATGGAGGGGTAGCTAAGCGAAATACACTGACATGCATCTAGCCGCAGCAGCTTCGCCCTCTTCCCTTGTAGTATGCGCCGCACTGTGGTGTTGATTTAGATGCAACTGAAGGAACGAACAACCGTTGTTAACCAAAGCTGAGAATCTCATCCTGGTTACGGGGCTGAGCATCGAAGTAAGTACGATCTAGGCCGCAACCTACTTAAGGGCATTGCTGCTTGACAATCCCGTTGGCATCTTCGCCTACCGTTCTGGAATCCCTCTTGCCCTACCCTGCCACTGACATTAGCACAAAGGCAAACTCACCGTACCGCAAACGACGGCCCTGCTCACATCACACGAGGATCTTGTGTGAGCCGTCTCCCAACTACCCAACACTAGGCGAGGCTGACTTGGAACCCATAAGTTGATTCGGTTTTGGTACTGTCCCCCCTCAAACCTTCCCTTCGAGGTTGAATGAACTCATCGGGAATCATTCTGGTGTGACTCATCCGGGGTCTAGTTCCAGCTTGGGCCAAAACGTCCACTTGATCACCACCCTGACTGATACCTCTGTCTTGGAGTACAAAAACGTACCCAAACTGCACATTTCTCTCATACACCTATTCCAACCTGCCAGAACAGCATTCTTGCAGTGTTTATGAGTTTTCAGGTGATTAGACGAATCACACTTTCTTCTGTCTACCACAGGATTTCCCATCTTGCAACTGCATCGACATCGTTTCCACGGACGTCCCCGTACCCATACTCTTACACCATTCATTCTCAACACTCCAGGATCATCAGTCAGTCCACAAAGCTGAAGATGGAGTCTGCCATCAAAGTCCCATATGTGGACCAAGACCACCAGGAGATCGCCACACTCCTTGCAGGTCTCAACAACAAGTCAGCCAAGAAAGGCTACAAGGCGAAGAAGACCAGCTTCAAGATCCAGGACTCACCAGACGGAATCACGGTCGACTCATGGCGATTCCAGGAGTGGGACTACAAAAAGCATGACCTGCCGGTTTATGCTCGAGGTTTGTTCACCACAAAGGATCGACGAGGTCGGAATGAGATTTGCATCAGAGGCTACGATAAGTTCTTCAACATCAACGAAGTCAACGAGACCAGGTGGCAGAAAATCGAGCAAAACACCCAGGGACCATACGAACTTACGCTGAAGGAGAATGGCTGCATCATATTCATTGGTGGCCTAGAGGACGAGACTCTGCTTGTATGCAGCAAACACTCAACAGGACCCCGATCAGATGTTGAGGTCAGCCACTCGGTAGCGGGCGAGAAATGGGTAGACCGACAACTGGCTGCCATCGGAAAGACCAGAGCAGATCTGTCCAGGGAGCTGCGCAAGAGAAACGCAACAGCCGTTGCAGAGCTCTGCGACGACGAATTCGAGGAGCATATCCTAGCATACGGCCCAGAGAAAGCCGGCCTCTACTTGCATGGCATCAACGTCAACGTCCCCTCCTTCACCACATATCCTAGCGATCTCGTGCAACAGTTCGCCGATGAATGGGGCTTCCGCAAAATCGCCGTACAGAAGTTCGAGGATGTAAATGCAACAAGAGAATTCCTGGAGAAGGTGGCCGAGTCTGGCGCACACGAGGGCCAGGACGTGGAAGGTTTCGTCATTCGCTGCCGTATGTCGCCCAGCCCTTCAGTGACTCCGTACAGCGACTGGTTCTTCAAGTACAAGTTCGAGGAACCGTACTTGATGTATCGACAATGGCGAGAATGCACCAAAGCCTTGATAGGCGGCAGACCCCCCAAATTCAAGAAGCACACCAAGATCACCGAGGAGTATCTGCTGTATGCCCGGAAGAGACTGGCCGCAGACCCCCAACTTGGCAAGCTCTACAACCAAAACCACGGTATCATTCAGCTACGAGACGACTTCTTGGCTTTCAAACAACTCAAGGGTTCTGAGGCAGCCAACTGGGAGGCCCAGATGGGCGAGGATACATCTGCACTTATAACCAACGACGTAGTAATTGTGCCCATTGCCACCATCGGCTGTGGCAAGACTACTGTCGCAGTGGCACTCACACACTTGTTTGGTTGGGGCCACGTCCAGAACGACAACATCACTGGAAAGAACCGCCCGAAGCAGATGACACAGGCTGTGGTAGAGCAGCTCACTTACCATCCCGTTGTTATCTCGGATAGGAACAACTCCGAACGCCGAGAGAGAGAGCAGATCATCAAGGATGTGAAGATGGCGAATACAAACGCCCGCCTCATTGCCATGAACTTCGCCCATAACGATCTCGATGAAGTCCGGCGGGTTACACGGGAGCGTGTACTCGAACGAGGAGATAACCACCAGACCATCCAGGCCCACTCAGAGAGAGCCAAGGTTATTGGTATCATGGAGAACTTCATCCAGAGATATCAGCCTTGTGATCCGGAAAAACTGCCTGATATGATGTTCGACTTTGTGGTCGACCTTGATGGTGCCAAAGACAGTCGTGCCAATCTGGAGACCATGGTCCAAGAGCTGCACAAGAAATATCCTCGTCTGATACCCGAAGTCCCTTCCGCGGAAACCATGGACGACGCACTCGAATCTGCCCTGAACAACTACAAGCCCAATCTTCGTCACAAGATCCCCGACCGCAAGGATAACAAGAAAGGCAACAACTCCCAAACCCAGCAGCAGCCAAAAGCCCAGAAGAAGAAGGCTTTGGAATACATGTCGGTGTCTGTTCCGTCCAAAGACATCAACTCTGCTTTGGAGGCTGCATTCAAGGGCGCGGGGTCCGCGACGTCCAAATTTTACAAGCAGCTCCAGCTCACCCGCCGCGTCCAGCCCATGTTCCATGTGACATTGATGCATAGAGCCAGCTCCAAGGAGCACCCCGACCTGTGGGCCAGCTACGTCAAAATGCACTCGGAGAACACGAACCCTGACGAAAAGTTGGGAGAGTGCGAGATTGAACTCGAACGTGTAAGTATTCTTTTTCCATACCCCTTCTACTGTTTCATAAACACTGACTAATGACTCTCCTAGGTGGTCTTTGACTCCCGCATCATGGCCATCGTGGTCCGCCTGGTAGATCCAGATGACCGCTGGAAGTGCGTCAATGATATAGCACACATCACAGTTGGCACCCGCGATGATGGTGTCAAGCCGAAGGAGAGTAATGACTTGCTCACCAAGTGGCTCAAGGACGGAACAGGCGACGAGACGGGCATCGGCGAGCGCGTCTTTGACCCGAAGGTCGTGCTCAAGGGCGTGGTCAAGGGAGTGCTTTCGCGATAGGTGGACGGAACCGCTCCAATCCCTCTCGGGGAACGTCGCCTTCCGAATGGCGAAGAAAACCCATCTAAACGAGCCAGATATTCTAAACGAAACAGAGCTAGAGCTAAAGGCGAGGATGGTGGCCAAGATCCGAACCACAGTCAAACCGGGTACCACACACGCATGTCTCGTGGTCGCACAAATCGCGGACGTGGCTCTCGCGGCCGCGGTGGCGCATGAGGGCACATTGGCGGTCATTTGACCATCCAGCACCTTAAAATATCCGCTGTTATCGATTTGACTGGAATACGTAGATAACGGGCTGCCTAGTACGAATAGCCCTATGAGGAAATGATCGCTGCGACATCGTCAGTCATCTTTGGAAGAGCAAAAACAGTATAGCTAGCGAGATAGTGTTGTCTTCTTGCCAACATGTATAAGATTATCTGCTCTAACTATTTCATCCTGTACATGGATGTCTTAACTCCCTTGTGATAAATGTATGGTTAAGTAGTCACTGCGAACTCCGTCGAACAATCTACGAAAACATCGTCAAGCTGCTCCCATATGAATAGTTGATGTAAAAAGATTTGTTATAGTGCCATGAAGTCTCCCCCGATATGTTTTTGCCCTTGTAAATCCATTATAAAGAAGGTCCAGATCACCCATGATCATCGTCCTCCATCTTATCCCTATCGACTCTCGGTGTCAGTCTTCACTCTTCTTGGGGTAAACAGGTCTCAAGAGGGAATAATGGAAAGTATCTTGAATAAGCGGTCATTCCATCCCTCATGAGACACTGGAATAGCGTGGAGCAAACACTGGAATAGGAAGGAATAAACACCGAAAGTCGCTTCAGTTGCCTTCCAGCTCGTTGGTCACTTCCACAAACTTCTCCCACATGCTCCACGCGGCGCCGCTCTTGACGGCCCAGCGCGCCCGCCGCACGCCCTCCTTCCAGCGACCGCCGCCGGGCCCGCGTTCCGTGATGACCTTGCCACCGTCTTCGGTGGTCTCGGCATCGGTATCGCAGATGCCGGCCACGACGAAGAGGGCCGCCGTGTTGATTAGGACGAATTCGAGGATAGGGTCGTCGTCGGCCATCTCGCCGCTCAGGATCTTGCGCAGGATCTCGGCGTTCTGCACGGGCTCCTTACCAGGGCTGACACTGTTGAGGGGGTGACGCGACAGACCGAAGTCCTCGGGCGTCAGGGTGAAGTGCTCGACGTCCACGTCGCCGCTCTTGTCCTTGCGCTCCACGAGCTGCCAGCACAGCGTGGGACCCGCGCACGAGACCTCGTCGAGCTGCTCGACACCGCAGACCACGAGGCCCTTGCGGGCGCCGCCCAGCCGCAGAGCCTCGGCGAAGACGGGGCCAAGGTCGTCGCGGGCGACGCCCAGCATGCGGGCCTCGATGGCGGCGTCGCAGGGGTTGGCGAGGGGGCCCAGTAGGTTGAAGATGGTGCGCCAGCCCAGCTCTTTCCGGATGGGCGCGACGTACTTCATGCCCGGATGGAAGACGGGGGCGAAGAGGAAGGCGTAGTTGGTGCGCTCGTAGACTTTCGCGATGGTCTTGGGGGTGATGCGGGATAGTGGTGGCGCCCGCGGCGACATGGACATGAGCAGGTCCGCCGAGCCGGACTTGGAGGTTGAGGCCCGGTTGCCGTGCTTGGCCATCAGGAGGAGCGAGGACGCGAGGATCGAGGAGGTCGTGCTGATGTTGAAGGTGTTGTGGCTGTCGCCGCCAGTGCCTACTATGTCGCACTACTCGGCAGACATTATTGATTAGCTTCCTTGCTGCTTGATTTTGAAACTCATGGAAGAACATTGGGGCGAAATGACTTACAAGTCCGCCAAGGTATCTCCCCTCAGGCTTGCCCTTGCGGGCGACCACATCACTCAGTTCGGCGAGGTCGATCTCGGCCGCAGCGCCGCGCATGGCGGACGAGGACTCGGCAAGCACATCGGCGCGGCGGTCCCATCCCGTGAAGTGGAGGCAGGTAAGCAGGGAGCCGGTCTGCACGGGGCTCAGGCTGTTGGGGAAGATGAGCGCGAGGGCGTCGGCGATCTCCTTCGCGGTGACATTCTGCTGCGCTGGGTCCGGCCAGAGGCGCTGGAGCAGCGGCCGGATGTCGACAACGGTGGGCTGCGGTTGTGTATCGGTCATCGTGGAGGTTTTGTGTGGTAGGTGTCGGGTTGTTCCGCGGCGCTCACTCGGTGGACGGCGGCGCAATGGGCTTCGTTCGTCTCGTTACGATGGCGGGGTAGTGAAGCTGGTAGGACAGGGCAATTGGGTTCTGGTTGTAAGTGATATTTAAGTAAATCAACAGCCGGTCAGCTTATTCAGACTGAGTTCTTGGATTTTCAAATTCACCAATGGCAAGGGGGTATTGCACGGAATATGTTATGTAAGGGAGACGAAGAATGTGGTATTACCTTTTACACGGAGCTGGCAGGTCTACTGTGACTCAAAAAAACATGACGGCAGATAGCATATAAGTACCTAACGATCCACAAGCGGCATCGGATCGAGTTGATGAGACACTGGCGACTAGTACGCCCTTGATGTCAATGTAATTCAAATATTATAATAGTTACGGTGCCTGTTACAGAGAGTGAAAGGTGACCTCTGTCACTTTTATCAGTCCATTTCGTCGGTGACATGATAGCTTCAAGCTATCGTGGTACCGATGATGACGAGGGGCAGGTTCGCAATCAATTGCCCAATCGCTGGAGCTGTGGGGCAGTAGCTTTGATCCCTGTAAGGGCGCAGTGCAGAAGGGCGCACCAAGCAGCTGGGCAGTCGGTACTTGTCGGAGAGGATTTACTCCAGCGCCGGTCGGCGGCAAAGCACAGACCTCTCCAGGGAATTTGGGTCCAGCAAAGAAAGCTTCACGCGATTACTGGAAGCAGAAACGTTGCTCGAGACGAGCAGTGGTAGGACAGGTGGCCGGCATAACCCCAGAATTACCTTCCCAACATGTCTGCCCGACTCAATTGCTCGTCGGCGCGATGCGTCGGCCGGGTCATCAAGTCCCAGACGACCAATTCACTTTCAAGAGCTGCCCCAGCTTCGGTGACGCTCCACCAGACTTCGATATCGTCAACGAGGCACTATGCCGTGGCTTCTCGGGCCGCGCCCTTGGCCCTAGGGAAGCTGCAATTGCCCGAGGATTACGTTCCCCCGACCAAGCCGCCGACTGCTCGCCGCCCCGAGACCCGGAAATCGCAGATGATCCGCGCATACACAGCTCTCCTCCGATCGACACCGTTAATGCTCTTCTTCCAACACAACAACCTGACGGCCGTGGAGTGGGCTGCGGTCCGGCGAGAGTTGCGCCGAGCATTGGGAGAGGTGCCCGCGCCCGTAGCTGGCCCCGACGGAAGCGTCCCGGTCGACATTACGGACTCGATACACTTTCAAGTTTTGCGGACACGCATGTTCGACGTCGCCTTCAAGGTCGTCGAGTTCTTTGATGCCGAGGAGGCCGCTAAGCAGTCCAACGGCTACGCCCACGACCTGTCCAAGTCAGCGTACGAAGCCATCCAGGCGGCGGATACAACAAACCCCAACACAGCCTACGCTCAGATCAGCCCTCTGTTCAATGGACCCGTTGCGGCGCTGACATTCCCGACGGTCTCGCCAGCTCACCTGGCCGCTGCCCTGAAAATCCTGTCCCCCAGTGCCCCTGACTACCCTGCTCCCACCAGGAGGAAGAACCCCGGATACTACGAGCTGGCCGCCCAGAGCGGTCTGCAGAAGCTGCTGCTCGTTGGTGGCCGTGTTGAAGGCAAGGCGTTCGACTACCAGGGCGTCCGATGGGTCGGTGGTATCGAGGGTGGTCTGGATGGCCTGCGCAGCCAGCTCGTATACATGCTCCAGAGCGCTGGTCTGGGTGTTACCACGGCTTTGGAGGGCCACTCCAAGGGTCTTTGGCTTGCCCTCGAGTCCCGGAGGTCGGTGCTGGACGAGGAGCAAAACCCCACCAAGAAGGAGGACGGAGAAGCCCCTAGCAGTTAGAGCGTGGCGACTGTACGAGAAAAGATACCAAGGTGTATAAATGTACAATACAATATGTACCAAACAAATAGAGGCCCAGAGGACTTAAGTCCTGGTTTCGTCGCAATGTCAAAAACATGAAACAGTACATCTAAGGTTTACCCATGTAGGTTGCTGAACCAGCGCCTTGAGAGGATATTTCCAACGACGAGCCGGTAGATCGGTGCCCAAGAAAGCCAGAGACGCACAATTGGGTTCGACTTGCGAATGCTAGGTCTATCCAGTACATATTCGGCATCGATGCAGGCTTCCGTGGCTGCCACCGGCTTCATGTTCCCCTGAACGTTTCAGTAGTAGGGACAAACAAGAACGCTGTACATCTAGATCAGTAGACAAAAGTCACAATCGCTCAATTGGTAAAAGAAGTGATCCGTACACCTATTGAACATCTGATTTGACATTCGAGGAGTTGCAAATGGATACGAGAACACGAGCCATTGGTTGATGCACCAAAATAGAAGAGCCACAGGAACTGGTTCGCGCTAAAACAGGACCCTGCAGGTCATTGATTTAGATGGGCGGAATCTGCCGTTGCCGATCCCAGAGCAGCCCGCGTGCGTAAGACAGATCCGGCGCAAGTGCTAATGCGCATTCCAATCAAGTAAACTTCAGCTTAATCGTCATTCCCTCACCGTCACTCTGCCTGCCTACCCTCTGCCTGGTATTACGGCACACCGACTCTGCTTTTTTATTATTTCTGCACTTCGGCGAGGCCGTACGAAGAAAGCGAGCACACATAAGGAACACGAAATTGTAATGCGCTGTCGAATTTGAAACTTTGGGGACCCCGAAAGCTTGGACTGGGAAAGCCAAGCAAGGCAGCACCGAGAGACCGAGCTAAGAAAGAGCAATCGCAACCAACTATCTCCGAATCTCGAGATAACCCACATACGACGAGAAACTCCTTCTCGCTCATAGTTGTCTGCCCGTCAGATCAACCCAGAAAAGCGGCGCATTCAACATATCAGCCCAAGACAAATGCAAATCGCAAGATACTACAGCAAAACGTCTCCGATCAACCAACCCGAGGGCACAGACAAGCTTTAAACATGGACTTCGCACCCTACCAGTCCTCCCCACCGGAGCACAACCGCCCGTGGTCCCCTCCCCGAACGACGGCCTCCCCGCTGGCCTCCCCGCGCGGCTCCTACGACTACCAGCGCCGGCCCAACAACGTCGCCTCGCCGCCGCCGCTCCAGCACCCCCAGCCGCAGCGCCAGTGGTCCGCGAGCCTACCGTCGGCGGATCGGTACACCAACAACGCCAGCCGGGGCCTGGAGGCCGGGTTCGGCAACAGCCCCGCTCCCGTCACGACGAGTGCCGGAGGAGGGGGGGGTTATATGAGTGCGGGCGCGGGTGTGAGCGAGTTCGATACGAGTCTGGGCTTGCGCCTCGACTATGAGGCGGCGGCGGCGTATCTGGCGATCCCGCCCATGGGTGCCATTGTGCTGCTGATTTTGGAGAGGAGCAGTGATTATGTTCGGTGAGTGACCCTCTTTTTATGTATCAATTGATACAGAATGCCAGGCTGGGCTGGGTTGGGGAATGCTCTCGTAAACACACCCCTTCAGGCGGACCACCATAGACAGGCGCAATCTTGACTAACGGGTTTGGGGGGATTGACACTTCGCTTCAAGTTGGTATGGAAATCACTAACCCTCCGCATTGCAGATTCCATGCATGGCAGTCCAGTTTGCTGTTTACGGCTATGTTCATCCTCCATCTCATCTTCTCATGGTCGACGTTTCTTTGGTGGGTTTTGCTTCTCGTCGACCTTGGCCTGATGGCATTCCTGGCTTTGAGGGCGTACCGGGATGCAGACACTCTCGACAGGTGAGCTCTCCTCTGACCATTTCTCATTTTGGTGTACGTACAGCTAACCATTTGACAGGTATGAGGTGCCTATCTTCGGACAGCTTGCAAGCCGAATACTAGATGATGAGTAGCCGGAGGATGATGTGCGTATGGATACCTTGATGGATGATTAATGAGAGCAGTGCAGCAGAGCTGTCTATGAACTTGCATTGGTGGGGGGTTCGGCCTGTTAAGGGTCAGTCAGGAGATGATGATAGCTTTTTTCACTGTACGTCTTTAAGCAAGTATTGTACATATACCCCGAGCTGCCTCGACTGAGACAATATATAACTTCATTAAACAAAACCAATATCGTGATAATGAACATGAAAAGGGTTTCGCTTGATTCGCTCGTAGCATAGGGAAGTTCCCAGGACCCATTTTGCTTCTAAAGATCCATTCTGTTCCATCTTTGAACGAGCAAGCTATCATGGCCAATGAGTACCATGCTTAACGCTATTGTGAATATACCTACTAGGAAACACGTTGTTCGCCTATTGCTAGTATTTAGAGTAACTTAAGGTTATGTTCTTATGTAATAACTAGGTAGGTTTTCTGCATACATACTCGCTCAAGTTGTTGGCTTCGATCTACCTATACTAAGTACATTGTGAGTGTCTTGGAGTAAGAGAATGAACGAACCCCAAGCCATCAAGTAGTCTTCCACCGCTTCCAATTTCGTCTTCTATCAACGAGCCTGTACAGCTACAAGAGCTTGAGATTCCACCAATTTCCCAGTGAATATAGCCAATACACAAAAATATCCAACAAAAGTTCACACTAAGCAAATATTGTTAAGCTGGAAGGGCTTCCTCTGTTAGGAATCCTTCACTCCGATTCTTCCACCAGGATCAGCTTGCCTCATCAGTTGCTGGTCTCGACCTGTAGGCTCTCAAGACCAATACCGCCTTGACTTTAATTTCGTCACTCTTCTCAGCTGAACACAAACTCCCACATAATAACCATTACAACTTTCCTTCTTCCTTATCTACCAAAACCTGACCTTTTCTTCCTTGAGGTTCCACGGCTCATCGTGTTCGTGGGAACGTTCGATCAGCACAGTACCCTTGTATCGGTCACTCCTTCTAACTTTACCACATTCTTTCCGAAAACTCCCAGACAATATCTCATGATCGTTCCTCCATACCAATTCCCTTTCCACAAGATGCAAACAACTATTTTCGTGTTTAGCAACCTCAACGCAACACATTACAAACATAATCATCGTGATTCTCAAGGGATCATCATCCGTAACTTGCAACTACCACTTTCCTGCATCTGCTCAGATACTATCAATCAGCACATCTCGGCATCATGTCTTCGGTAAGTAATTTTTATTTCAGAACGTGATCTTGTTGATGATCGACCCTACTCACCTGTGTACATCAGATTCCAGGCACCCAGTCGCCCAAGGCGCAACTGCTCAGTAAGGTCTCCAACCTCGAGGGCGCAGAGGCCAGAACCGCCGTCGAGAAGGCTTGGAATGAGAACACTGTCAAGATGCTGTACCAACGCAACATTCGACCTCCAATGTCTCAGTCTCACGCGGATCATTTGATGGCCGAGGAGCAGTGGTTTGTTGCCTGTAAGAAAACCTCCATCGGCCAATTTATTTCAAACAGTTGATGAAGACTAATAATGAGCTTCCTAGGCAAGGATCACAATTACCCATGGCGGGGCCAGCAGCCCAGCACGAACGGGACATCTGGAGAACGACATCCCCAGTACTTCCACTACTGGTTCGAGCGAAAGCAACTTGACGAACAGGCCAATATCCCAGCTCCTGAGGGGGAAGTAAACCCACTCATTACCGCCGACAAGCATGCCATCGCGTGGCAGAAGGTGGTCGCCCAAGAGAAAGGCGTCCTTTCCAAGACCACCAAGAAGCAGCTCGTAGTACTGCATGAGGGGGTGAAGCAGCAGATCCAAGAGGCAGAGCGCCTGGCCTGGGAGGACAAGAAAGCCGCCGCCGCCAACAGGGAGCGAGACGCCCGCAAGATCGAGGTAGAGCGAAAAGACAACCACGACCTGGAGAACGAGAACGACAAACTGGAGAAGGAGAACATAAATTTGGAGAAGAAGTATCGAGAGCTGAAGAATAACCTCAAACATGGAGGAGATCGTAGCGACTGGGAAGAACAGGCAGTCATCCAGTCAGTTGCCGACGAACAGCAACGCCTGATCCAAGCGAACCACATCCAGGATCTCAAGACCAAGATCCTTGCCCTGGAAGTTGAGAATGAGAAGCTGAAGGAGCAAGTCGGTAAGGGAGTGAAGGACAAGAAGGATGAATCCTCCTGCTTGGGGGATATTCAGTCCGCTGAGTTGAAGCTGGAAGGAAGATCCCGTAAGAGAAAGCATGAGGAAGTGAGCTCCGAGGACGACACCTCTGAGGATGACACTTCTGAGAACGAGGGTTAAGCTTCCACAGTGGTTTTGATCAAACCAGTGTGAATGCGGTGGATTCGCGTTGATTTCTTATGCCAGGGATTTCTCATCCATGATCAAAGGGTCAGGAACGTTTGCGTTGAATTTCACATTACGGGAGTGTTTGGTGGGAATGGGCATGAATAAGGTGGATGAGAGATACAGATTCATTGCGTTGACTTTAATTTCGCAGCTTAATGACGCGGTTACTTACTCTGAAATATTACAATTCGTCTTCTCATTAACAAAGTAATCATATGAGTAGCTGTCCTGTAGTGTGCTAAATACAGGTCGAGCCGAGTGAGAACGGGAGAGGCATAGGGAATACAGTAGGGTCAAGGGCGTGTAGGTGGGCAGGTGATTGTACAGTGAGAAGATGAAACAGAGGGTACTTAATTCCTAATAGACTACCTTTTCAGCAACCACCAACAGCGACCCCGTCAGGCGTAGAGGGCCCCTGCGTCTGATGGCCTAGTTGGTTACAGACGTAACACCTGTGTAAAAGTGGCTAGAAACAATCCCCGGAGGCAGGTTGGCTTGAAGTATTCAAGGGGGGTTTTTCGCATGGTTCGATTCCCACACGGGGCGGCCTAGCTTTTTTGTTATTTCTGTTTTTTCCAAATTCTAGATTGCTCGTTATATCCGCTGAGGCCCTCTCTGTCTTTTTTTTACTTCTCTCGTACTTTGCCGTCTTCTTATTATCGATGCTCTTTCACACCTCAGGATCGTCCACATATTGCAGGGTTTGGACTTCTTGATTTCTTATTAATGTGATATGTAACAACTTTGATTGAAGTCTAAAATAATGTTCAATTCTAGAACTTCTGGTTGAACCTGCTAGTCAACACCTTCCTATGAGCCATTGACTGCTTTCAAAACTGAAGTCTGCTCTCCCAGCAACAAACAATTACGTACTGTCCCTACGATGATCATTCCGTCTTATCTATTATTTACTTAGTACCTAGTTCACAGTTAGATATGCCGGTAGTTGATCTTTATGCACCACAACTCGGCACCGCGATGATACCAGGCCACTGCCGACAGCAAGACGCAGTTTTTGGTAGCTTATGCGTGCCACCGCGCAATAGTTGCTCAAAATCACGTAACACTAATCTATCTCCCCGAGTTTTGGATTGTAGACTTTGAAAACAGTGGCGGTGGAAGCCTCACGTAGAGTCAACCTCAGGTCTGGATCAGCCCACGAAAGGGGTATTATTAGGGGGTGGGCCCACAAATCACACCAAACTATCAATGACGACAATCAAGAGCCCATGTCTCCTGGTTGGGTTTGAATTAGGCAATCATGGGAGCTGGGATTATTTATTCTGGTGAACACATCGTGGGCAGCTTTTGCTGCACTTGCATAGACCCTGCACTCGGGGTCCAGACTCCAAAGAACATCCACCCAAACCGTGAGATGTTAAGGGCAACCAGTAATATGCAGTACCTGTCACCTCTATGTGCAGAAATAGTATGGGCAAGTGTAGCTTTACTGGTCGTTGACAATGTAGACGATACGGGCGCAATGACTGTGTTTGTCACAGCTTGCACCCTGTCCTGAGTGTCTCCGGCCCATTTCAGTTTTTGCCCTCTCATGGTGGTCAGCAATGGTGGTGAGCGCTGAGCCGCGATAGGAAGATTGATATATAAGTAGAATGTACAAGACAAATTACACGAGGTTTGCCAAGTCTAGCAATTGCTCGTATTTGACAGAACACGAAAGCTGCGCAGACCATACAGACAATGTTGGAACCCGTTTTGGTGATCACCCTGGTCCTGCCTCAAACTCGGGCAAGGAAGACAACAATACTTCAAGTCATATAGATAAAGATGCTGAGTTACTTTTAATAAGAGTATCTGATTCTGCCCTCGTAAGATCTCCCTGAACTCGTCAGTGGACGTGCCTCCCAAATTGAGACTGCTATGGTAGGCCCAAAGGGTTGGGATATTTTCGGAGTCCGGAAGAAAATAGTGCTGCCTGCATGTGTCAAAATCCTCCACACAGTTCGGACCGGTCGATCACAGGGTGTGGCGCCGGAGGAACATACCAATGTCACATCAGAAGCGGTCGGGAGATATATGGTTGGCTGCCGGGGACATGATCCCACCTCCACTCCGCATTGCCTGGCAAGTGGTCATATTAGGGAATCCCACTTATATGCAATACAACTCAGCAATATGAAGACTGGCATCGTGAGCCACCGCCAGCGCTGAGCATTAATCTTTGTCCCCCACTCCATGAGAAGGAGATGTTCCGATTCACTGATGCCTAATTCAAAGGGTTTATTCATATTTTCTGGGATTTGCCTCATAACATACCAAGGCACAAGATCACCCATCGAATTCCTGAGTTGAAACTTGGGCACACAATGACTCAAGAAAAAGTGAGGGAGGCTGTATTGCAAGCGGCAACAAAGATGACAACCCACCTTGAAGACCAGCCAGGAGGTAGCTTGCCCGAATCTGCCAGGGTCTGTGCACTGGAAGCGGCTAGAAAGTTGGTGATAGCGCTCGAGAAGCCCCAAGATTCCCTCATCCAGTTCGCTCAGTCAGTAAGTAACCAACAGAAACCATTATATTCATGTTTAGGGCACCGATACTGACAAGCGGTTATAAACATGGCCGGTAACATGGTTGGCGATGCGGACTTGAGTTCAACTCGGGGTCTTCCCTATGATTTCCGAAAAAGGGGTCTCGTCTGCAGAGATCGCCAAGAACGCTGTGGCGGATGAGTTGTTGATCAGTATGGAAATCCTGCTCCTGTAGCTTCCCAGACCAAGTACTACAGAGGCTGATTCAACGACAGGACGCTTGCTGCTTACTCTAACCGCGTCTGGCTTCGTGGCCGAGCATGGAGATGACCTGTATGGTGCCACGTCGTACACCAATCATCTCAGTCAGCGTACTACTGTCGGGACCGACAAATTTCTGTGAGTAGCCACAGCTACTAATAATCAGCGGCATTGAATTGTGCTATTCTAATCTGACGTCTCGGTGTAGCTTCGATTTCTACATGCCGCTGCAAGGCAAAGCCCCTAAGTTTCTCCAGCAGACGGGTTTCCAGAACCCCAGCGACGCCAAACATGGAGTACTCCAACACACATACATACCAAACGGACAAGGAAGTGTTTCCCTTCTTTCTCCTACCGGGAAACGAAGAGGTCTTCGACAACGCGCAGACGTTCTTTGAGGGCGACCGTGGGAGCCGCCCATCGTGGGTCGAATGGTTCCCCGTCAAGGAGAAGCTGCTTCAGGGCTACAATACTAAGACTCAGCTGCCAGTGGACGTTGGTGGCGGCCGGGGACATGATATCACGGAGTTTCACGAAAGGTTTCCTCAGAACACAGGCAAGCTCATCTTGCAGGACCAACAGCCAGTCCTCGATACTGCTGCGGATTTGCCAGCCTGCGTCGAAAAGGTCCCGATTGACTTCTTCGAAGAGGTACCAGTTGACGGTCAGTAACGCCTTTCCTCATGTTATTATCGAGATGTGTGCGAGTCCAGGTCTGTATATTACAGGGCACGAATCTACTTCATGAAACTTGTCATGCACGACTACTCCGATGAGGACTGTTTGGAGATACTGCGGAATGTGAAGGCTGCGATGACTGCTGGGTACTCGTACCTGGTAATCAATGACTTCATCTTGCCAGATGTCGGATGTAACCTGCTGTCGGCTCAGTGGGACTTGATGATGATGCTCGTCATGTCAGGATTGGAAAGGACCGAGACCCAATGGAAAACGTTGATGAATGCGGCAGGCCTCGAGATCGAAGGATTGTATCAACCATCAGGAGATGGGCAGGGCATCATCGTTGCTAAGTTGCAGTGGCCGAACTAAGTGGCAATTTAGACGAATGCGACGACTCCCAAAAGGAAGAAACCACCAAAATAGCAATCAATGGCAATTGAAACATTCGGGTTGAAGAAAGAATCCATTGGCAATAGTCATGATAAAACAGAAAGGATGGCAAAAAAAAAGAATCAAGATGTTTCTGTGACTGCACTGCCCGAGAGTCGAACTCGGCTCCTACAATAGTTGACCATATGATAATGGGAATCGTAGATGATAACCGCTACACCAACAGTGCCTTGGTTAGATGGCGTTTGAAGATGACACACATTTAACTTGTACTTGTTTAAGTAGGTATGTACGCGTTAATGTAATGTTGGTGGAAGCTGCTTAGCGTGTCGTGACTTCCTTCAACTTTGGATGTCACAAAACTGGGGCTAGATAGGGGCCGAGGATTTAGTGACAGTACTTGAGTAATTCATCGATACAGATACTCATGTGAACTCATTGATGGATGTCAACAAGTCGGAATAGCATCTGTTATATATTCAATACATAAAATCAGCGACTTGATGCCATGTACGTGTCATACAAGAGATGCAATTTTGCTGCAGACAAAACCTACGCCCCGTATTTACAGTCTTGCACATCAGAGCCGTCTCATGTGAGTCTCCCTGACCCCGATGAAGACTATATGTCCGTATTCGGTCCAGCCCTCGTGCCCAATCCTGAGGATGACAGAGTGCTCCTTAAAGTGATGTGTGTGGTGGTAGTCGTCGTGGTGTTTGACCGTTTGCCATCCCACATACACGCAGTAGCTGCCTGCCATACTCTCTACGGGTTCCAGTACCTGACCTCCGGCGATGCCCAGACATCCAGACACGTAGCGAACTACGTGAGTCCACAGAGGCCAGGCCCCTTCGTGCCAGGCGACGTTGCACGATTTATAGATTGCCGTGCCGATGGGTTTTCCTAGCAGGCGCTTGGAAAAGGGGTTGGCGAGCACTTGATGGGTCAGAGACATGTGCCGAATCGATATCGGAGAACCAGGCACGGCAAGGCCCTCCAGTAAAGGGAACACCCTATCAAGGTATTCTGAAGAGGAAAGGAAACTATGGTGCTGTAAAAGATCGTTCCTGACTATGTTGACGTAGCAATCGAGTTAGTCCTCGCTAGTAACTCGCATAATGTAAGCGTAAGGACAAATGGCTGCATACCGACATGAAGTTGCACCTTTTCTGGTTCCTCGAGCCTCCGTCCCCAATACACACGCACGAACCCCAGGGACTTGGCTATGATATCTACAAGCCTGATCCATGTTGGCACGGGTTGGGGGAAATGTTCCCTAGATCCGTCGATGGTGGAATATCAATATAAAATACTTGTGTGATGGGGACATCGGAGGGAAATGAAGCCTGTGCCATGACTGTTCGAAGGGCGACCCGAATCCGACCATAAAGCTTCCGAGACAATGGCGTTCTCTATCAATCGTGGTATGCAATTTGGTCAATTCCGGTGCAACCAGTTCCTCAAATACGCGGTAGTGATAGAGATGAAGTCTTGGCTGCAGAAGAATATATCTGGGCTGAGGTAACATACCACGGCAGTTGCGTATTCTGCATTCTGAAAAGTTCTTCCCCGCAGATGAACGTGCTCGGCTCAGTGTCGTGAGGTTCCTCGGGTTTCGTCCCTAGCACATAAGTTGACTTTGCGGGGTAACCACCATCAGCACAAATGCTTGCCACAGGTTGCGGAAACGAGGTGCGTTTTTGCGAAGACCACCAATCGATGGCCCTTGGTCCTATGTTACTGGTCGCATTTGAAAATCGCTTCCTCGACGAGTTGATGGCAAAGGAAACTCCCGACCCGGATAAGAAATGCTGATCATGCAAGTTGGGTCACATCCTCGAAGTTGTGCCTCGGCAGCTGCCCAAATCCGAGATCAAGACGATAACCGACATTCAATACAGCCACATCACACGATCGCAACTTTTCTTCTACCCCAATTCATCAAACCAGGCTTGATCGGTTCCCAATTACACCGCGGTCTTGACCCAAGGATGACTTCTTGGGTTTCTGAGGGGATTGAGAAGTATGAGCTTACAGTCCCCTAGAAGCCAAAAACACCCGCTCTCAGCACAGCCTACAATCCATCACCCATTTCACCATCTGGATGCCGATGTGAACCGTGCCAATGGCGCCCATGACAACTTTCAATGTCAAAGATCTGTACCGGTACCTGGAGGGATTGGGTAACTACCACTCGTGAGTTGGCTGTCCTTGGGTTCGCCATCACTGGTCGAAACTCGGCTAACCTTGCGATCAGCTCGGAGGCACTCCAAGGAGCAATCCCACTAGTGAACAACACCCCCCAGAAACCACCGCTGGGTCTACGCACTGAGAGAATCAGTGGGAGTGCTTTCACATCGCCGCGCGACCAATACCTACAGACCTTCTTGTACCGGTCGCAGTCCTCCATGCTGCATGGCGATTTCGTGCCCCTGGAAGTGACATCTGGCTATGGCCCGCAGACCACGGCGCCGCCGGCCCAGATCAATCCCAATTCATACTTCTGGCCCTCCTTCCCCGTCCCTGAGCAGTCGCATTGGATCACAGGCCAGGCTCTGCTGGGAAGCAATGGTGATCCCGTCAAGAAGGAAGGCACTGCGGTCTGGGTCTTCAGTGTGACAGACGATATGCCGGCCCGCCACGTCTTTTCCAGCCTGGACGGCGAAATGCTCATCATCCCGCAGTCCGGCGCCCTTGACATCCAGACCGAGCTGGGCTTCCTCATGGTGCGCCAGAACGAGATCGTCGTCATCCCCCGCGGCGTGCGCTACCGTGTGTCCCTCCCCGACGGGAAGCCGTGCCGCGGCTTTGTATGCGAGCTGTTCCAGGGCCACTTCCGGCTACCGGACCTCGGCATCGTGGGTACGACGGGCTTGGCCAACGTGCGCGACTTCCAGGTGCCCACGGCGTTCTTCGACGGCGCATTGGTGAACGGTGTCGCTAAGGCAAACAATTCTGAGGGGAACGACTGGACCGTCGTATCGCGCCTGGCGGGCAAGCCGTGGCATTGCACCCAGACACACACGCCTTTCGACGTGGCGGGCTGGCATGGCACGTGCTACCCCTACAAGTTCGACTTGGGAAGGTTCTGTCCGCTGGGGAATATGCTGTTCGATGAACACGACCCCAGTCTGTTCACGGTGCTGTCGGCGCGGCAACACGGCGCCGAGCCTGGCACTGCAGTGGTAGACTTCGTTATTGTGCCTCCCCGCTGGAACGTCTCCACAGACACACTGTGGCTACCTTACTACCACCGAAACACCATGCAAGAGTTCTTCAGTACCGTGATCAATAACCAAGACCCGGCGTGTCCCTTTAACGACGTCGACCGGGTGGCGAACCGGTTCGCGCCGTTTGGCGCTGGACTACACGGCGCTATGAGCACGCATGGGGCCTCGGAAGCTGAGTTGCGAGCGGCGCAGGATCTCGATACATCCAGGCCGCAGAAGCTACAGTTGGACGGGCTCACGGCGTTCGTTCTTGAGACGGAGCGCCCGCTGGTCCTAAGCGAGTGGGCGTACTCATGCGCCCGGAAGAACCCGCAAGCCAAGGGACGCTTGGCCAAGATGTAAACACATCTTTTGAAGAGAGCTCATCTGAATGATTGGGTAATGTGTAGTGAGAGTTTTGACTTGATGGCCTGAACGTCTCTTTATGTTGTCTTTCGGGAGTTTATGTATGTACAAGATTAGTAGGGAGATTGAACCCCAATTACGGAAAACTGCTGTCCTCCTCACTCGTCCTGCCTCGCGTAAGCCACACCTTCGAGACCTCGTACATGCCTAGGTACAAGCCGCTGCCGACGGCCGTCCAGGCCGCCCTGAGCACCGCGCCTCGAAACAAGCCCGGCACACCCCGCTCGCGCAGCACCTGCCTCGCCACGGCGAGGCCGCCCCGCGAGTCTCTGACCTTCTTCACAGCGGCCTGCTTGCTAGCTTCTGTTGTTGCCCCGGGCTGATTCTTCGCGGCCTGCTGTTCATCGCTGCCCGCCTGCAGCATCATGCGCGTCTTGACCACATCCATGGGCGTCGTGACCACGGCCGCGAAGCTGCCCGCCAGCCCCGCGCTCGTCCCCGTGATCCAGCCCGTCCGCCACAAGCTGGGCTCTTGCTGTTTGCCGTCCTTGCCCTTTTTCCACATGAGCTCCCGCACGTGCTCGAAGATGGGGAACTGAATCGCCGTGAAGGGGAGGTTGCGGGCGACCATGGCCGTGTATCCGGAGAGTAGCTTCTTCCCGGCGCTGGCACCGCCGCCGCTGGCAAGCTGTCGTAAAGCCTTCATGGATGAGGAGCCCGTGACGGCACCACTTTTTGGCGCGCCGGGTTGCTGACTCTGGACCATCTGCGCGTTCTGCTTGATAACCTCGGCGGGCGTCAGGACGACGCAGCTCGCCATCTCGGCGAAGGCGCTGGCGGCTGAGTGCACGAGCGGCTGCGGCAGGTTGACCAGCTTCTTGCGGCCACCACCCGCGGCACCATCGGCGGGTCCAACGTGACGACCGAGAAATGTCTTGGCCGCCTCATACGTCGTGAAGAAGGTGCCCGCGGCGGGCAGCGTCGCGACGATGACGATGCCGATGCCCTGGTAGAGGCCACGGAAGAGCTGCCGCGAGGGCGCCTTGGTCTTGGCCGCGGGGTCCGCGAAGGTCTGCAGGAAGTCCTGCGACTGCCGCCGCGTCTTCAGGGTGTCGAGGGGGTAGATGAGCAGGTCGACGGTGAAGGCCGCGGCGGCGCCGGCCTGGGATTTAGGTGCATTAGCGAAATGCGCGAGGGAGGGAATGGGGAATGTGGGAGAGGATGCAAGGGTAGAGTCAAGTAAGAGCTTGGGGCGGTAGTTACTCACGAGCATCACATCTCGATTCGTGCTCCCAGTCATGGTGACACCGTAATTACCAAGGAGGCTTGCGGGACATCTACTTCATCTGATGCAATGCACGCGTATCTTTATGTTAAATGGAATGAACGTCAAATTTAGGAATCATTGAATGGCTATGACGACATTGTTGATTGGGTTCGATGTGGTCAATCAAGCTTGCTAGAAAGTGGGGCTGCACAAGATGCCTAAAGTCTCCACGGAGTAATAATACTGTGTGTTAAATCTCCGAAATAGTCAACCCACCCTCATTCTTACCCTCCAACCTCGAAATACTTCGCAACGTGGAAGAATGTGTTTCTCCTAAGACTTGCATTCTTTTTCCAAAACTGCGATGTGAAGTTCTCTTGCCTCGCTTTCTCTATGTTGCTTGAGGAGTATATCTGCAAGATCGAACATGCTGCAAAGCGTATCGGGATGGTTGTTGCCTAGTACACGTTTCCGTATCTGCAATACTTCCTCGTGGCCCCTTTGAGCCGCATCCAGCTGGTCCATGGATGAATAGGTGTGTGCCAAATTGGACATGCTTGTATGAGTCAGTGGATGCTCATCGCCCAGGGAAGCCCTCCTTGCGTTCAATACATCCAACTCCAAAGATAGTGACTCCTCGAGCTGGCCCTTCTCCCAGAGCATAACTGCCTTGTCAGACCGGCTGACTAACGTATCCTGATGCGTAGGCCCAAGTATATGTTCACGTGCTTCCAGCACCCGCATTGTGATATCTTCTGCTTCGTCGATCCTGTCCTGCTCCCATCGTATAGATGCCAAATTAGCCATCGCCGTTAGTAAAGCAGGGTCTTCTAGTCCCGCTCCTGTCCTCCACTTACTCACTACCTGGCTACTTATCATGTCGGCTTCTTCAAGCCTTCCTTGGTTGTGAAGTATCCATGCTTGATTTCCCATGCTGATCAGAGTGTCTGGATGCTCAGAGCCAAATAGCTTTTGCCTCCCTTCTAACACCAGGGTGTTGAGCTCCTCCGCCAGATCCCACTGACCACATCTGCCATGTATCAGTGCTGTATTAGACATGGAGAGAAGGATAAGTGGGTGTCCCTCCACAAATCTATCTCTCAATGTTTCCAGAATTGTGCTTTGAATCTGAAGGCTTTCCTCCCACTTATCCTGTTGCCAGTAAAGAACGGCCAAATTGTTCATAGTGGACAATGTGAACGGATGATTCACCCCGAGTCGGCGGGTTTGCTCACTGGATATATGAAGCAAGACCTCACAAGCTTCTTCCCATTTCCCCTGATTGCTGTATATGAAAGCTATCACACCCTCCGTGTTGAGTGCAGACGTACTGTTTGGTCCCGAAAGGGAAATGATCTGCTCGAGGTGTTCTGAAGCGGACTCAACGGCCGCTTCATATTTGCCCTGTCTGTCGTACGAGAGAGCAAGTCCAACAAGGAATCGGTTCTCCCAGGGTGGCTGATAGCCATATTTGAGTTCTCGAAGACAGAACTCCTCAACAAGCGACCATTGACCCTGAACCTCGTAAACGTCACCCAAGTCTTGGCCGATTAGATATGAAATTGCGTTTGCCGGGCCTAAAGCAGCTTCAATATCATGCTTTTCATACAATAGTTGTTCTTGAGCATCCTGGATGATAGATTGTTCCAGATATGTGTCAGCGTGGCTGACCCAATCCACGTGAGATTCACCCGACATATCTCTGATGGCGGACGGTATCTCACGTGTATGTGGCTTCCCATTTCGAATGACCCAGGGTTGAACACAGTCTTGAATGCAATTCCTGTCGAGGCCGCATTCTTGCAAGATCTCTAGTGCCTTCGATGAGTTTCTCCGCACGCCAAACCCAAGCTCATAACAAAGTGCGACCTGTAGTGCTGATCTCGGATCTGTCTTATATCTCTCTATAAGCGAGACAGCGATTTTTCTTCGAAGTCTATAGTCGCACTTGTACAACTCGTATAGACTTAGTTCCAGCTGTAATAATTTCAGTTAGCGCCTAAGAGTATTATGAAGAAGTACCTATCATTTAACTTACCCTGAACGTGGCATCAGTAGTATTGAGTGAATGCCTCAAAATAGGTGCCGAGGCAGTCGCATCTCTGGCATAATTAGCAAAGGTATTGCACATCACTTGTAAGGGCTTACCCGTGGCCCCTGTGTGCACTCAGTAATGACTTCATCTTGAAATCCCGCCCAGTTGGAATTTCATCTACCAAGGAGTCGAAAACGGTTTTAAGCACAACCGCCATACCATCTTCGAACCCAGTACTTGTTGATATGAGCTGGTGTGCAAGAGATCGCATACTTCGTTTGGCTTTATCCAGAGTATCAAGTAGTCCATGTCCTTCATTTGTGTTCATATTGGACTCTTCTTGTGGGTATTGGTTGAAAAGCAACCAGAGGCAGACCATCCCAAAAGAGAAGACATCGGTTTTCTTCGCTGACGATGGTATCCATAGTCGTCCAAGTCGGTCGTGTTCTGGGGCATTCCAAGGTGTTGTTATAGGCAGTTTGATTCTATCGCACTCATCTGAATACCACGTCGAGTAGCCGAAATCAGTGAGTTTGACTCGAAATCCTCTTTCCTTGTCACCAAACACTAGAATATTCTGCGGCTTCACATCGCCGTGTATAACATCTTAGTTGTTAGCGACTGTTCACGTATGATTTTGACTGATACTTACTCATAGCATGCATATCCACCAATGCTGTCTCAATATCTACACAGAGTAAGAGCCGCTCGTCAAAAGACAGATCATTCCCCAAAGACGTGCTCATGAATGTGAACAAATCATCGAACGGTGCCTTTTCAAAAACTAGAACAGGCCAAACGTTCTCACTCCTGGGGGAAATATCCCAGCAGATTCCTTGCAATTGAACGACGTTCGGATGTGTTCGACAGTAGTCATTTCCCAGTATGTGCACCTCATTGATCAACGTGCGAAATATGGTGTTAAGGGGTGTGTTTAGTTTCGTCCGCTCGCTAACACATTTGTAGGCAAAACTTGTTTGCAGATTGCCGTAGGAGCTATTGATTCTTGATGTCCCGCCAACACCAATTATCTTTCTAGACCAAGTGATTGGCAGTAGCTCTACTTTTAGTTCATGTGCTAAAGCAATTAAAGATAACAAGTCTCCGTTTTCAGCTGCCTTGGTTGTGATTATGACCTCAGCCGCTGTGGAGCTGCGAGAATAACTTGCGCTGTAGTCGTCAGGCCAATCAGAAACAACAGGCATGATGAGATGGTCTGCCAAATAATGGCACTGGTTGATATTTAAAAATGGTATGGCGGGCTGTACTTGTGGAGAATGGCCTGTGTATGAGGAGTAAAGGCCACCATGAATGTGATAGTTCCAGTTGGCAGTGTTGGAGAGTCGATACCGCCGTTCTTATGTCGGCTCATGTGTCAGGTTGCTCCTACAAAGTGTGAGATCCTTGTTATATATTTGATGCGATAAGAAAAGGACCTTAGGATTCGTCATCGCTTCTGACTAGCCCGTTAGCAACTTTCGATGTCAACACACTAAATACGCAGACACGCGTGACTCATCTCATAAGCAGACGGTTACACCGCATTACTCCGACATGATACCGATCCACTCCACCTGGTCAAGTGGTTAAACTGTACCGACGCATGTAAGCTGGTTCTGGTGGACGTCGAAGGGCGGTCGGCGACGCCTTACCGGTATACACGTCATTTCTGAGGGTATTACCGTTATCGTGTTAGACGTTATACGTCATTTAAGAGTCATTTCCTTTCCCGATCGTCATTTCAGAGTCTATTCCCTCTCCCCCTAACGGGAACGAGAGGGATCCTCTCTCGAGGAGGTTTTCCCCCTCCCTCTACGGTTCCAAGCCGCATAGAGGAAGGGTTTTTCCCCTCCTCCCTCCGCTATAAGAGGTTTGAGAGTTCGGCTGCTTGCAGTTATATATGTAGTCTAGTTACCTTTAAGGGTAGTCGTTTTCTGGCGTTCAGTCTCTCAATCGATCGCCGCAAGAGCTGGTACTATAGAAACCCTAATACACACATTCACGTAAATGATACCGATCCACGATTTAGGCAATAGTGCATTCACTCATGTAACGTGTGATTATATACAAGGGTACCTGGGCTGCATTATGACAGGCTATTGATACATAAGTAAGACTAGCACTTGGCACATCTACCTAACATTATTATATGCGGCCAGAACTAAGGCAAAGCCTGACCCAGTTCCGGTTTCTGTCGCATTCGACCCCACCACCATGACGTGAAATATGTACAGGCTCCAAGAATCACAGTCATTAGAATGGCTATCCACGTTTCCCTGTGAACCCTCAGAACATAATTTCGCTCACTCGGCTGGTCCCCGTATCCATCATACCAGACCAAAGAAGTGCTGAAGAATGACTAATGCCAATCGATTAGTAGTTTGTTTCTTTGTGTATGGAGATGAGAAGGATGCCGACACCTACCAGAACGAGATTCGCAGGCAAATATACCATTGCGATTACCGTGGCAATCCTCATAGCATGAGAGTCCTTATAAGTGCGATCTGCAAGGTTGGCCATAGTCCTAGTCTCGTTCGCGTCGCTCTGAGCAAGCTGAGCAAGTCTGCACCCGTTGTAATGCAAGAGCTCTTGACCATGAAGTTTCAGAATATCGTCGTACTTGTTGCGACTTTTGTGTTAAACTTGGCAACGCGGTGAATATTCATATGTGACTCACCATGAGTCTTATGTCTTCCGAGCGGTGAAGTAGCTTATCTGCGGTTAACTTGTGATTGTTTAACTCGCTGATAAAGTGCTGGATCTCAACCTGGAACGATCGATAGCGAAAACCTGCAGTATTACACTTCCTTGTGCTCATCTTGTCATGCCGTCCTATGCATGTCACTATATGGATTGTGTTTGCCAGAATGGACTTTGCATAGTGTAACTTCTGTCGCAAATGATGGATATCCTGTTTCGAGGAGAAATTTACTCCGAACTCGTGGTAGGGCTTGCTGATCGCTATATCTTCGTCCTGTATTTCTTATAAGCCTTTCATAATATATAGCAAAGGAGACATAAAAGGAAGACTTTGCTCAAACTCACCAGTGTCTTTAGCCTTCCTGCAATATAATTAAGGTAGTCTCGCCAGTTTGAGGTGCCAGCTGCTAGATAGTAGTAATGTATAAGCATTGGCTGACAAGAATACATACTATTGATGCCTTTTAAGCTAGGTATGAACGACTCAGGGGGCTGAATAATGACCCAGAAGGAATTCTCGTTTATGGGATCATATATGTGATGAATTGCTGACTGTCGACAAGACCACGGATCATCCAGGGACCGCCCATGATGCTCGAAATGTCGGATGTTGTAGCAGAGGCCTATTGAAGTATTAACATATTTCCAGCTCTGTGACTACCACCTATGTGACTGCTTACTTGATGAGACACGCTTTGATTCCGATTCAGAACCAGGTGAAGCCAAGCTTTGGTGTCTGGGGAAATGACTGTAACAGCTCATGAAGTCTTCATCCCCAGATGAGATCTTCCTCCCAAACCCCATGATAATCTTTAGAAAATGGGGCGTGATGTGGTTGATGTGATACAGGTTTCGAAACATTTCAAGACTAATATCCAGTTTGCTCCAAGAGTTGAAGCGTGGTATTATACTGCCACAGAGGATATCAGCGTTTTAATACAAGCAAATTGTATACCAACCATCTGCACTAACAAGATCCTGGAAGACTTGGCGGGCAGTTTGCACTACATTATCATGCCGAGTATATTAGTAAGGTACACATGGTCACGATGAAGAGCTAAAAACATACAAGAAGTACCGCACGAAGCTCAACTGTTGACGACACCCTCTGTATCACACTGCCCGCATTATCGGAGCTGGTTGGAAGTGCTGACTCGACAGAGTCTTGTGCCGAGACCCCAGGAGGAATGATCTTGACGACTCCCACATCGCAATCTTCGTCAGATACAAATAATTCGTGCGAGATAGCTTCAAACTTGGACTTAAGCCAGTCGAGCTCATAACCAACAGGAATTTCACAAGGATTGTCGAATGTGGTGAGCTCTTCATGGGTAGGTGTATCATCGTTATGGGTAGACATCTGGCCCTGATCGAGCACCTTTCGCATTGTTACTTAGAAGCGGTGGCCCTAAAAGTGCTTGGACAAGACTTGAGAATAATAGTGTGAAACACGAAGTTACTGTGCCCTCTACACTGCATTTGTATGCGATGAACGTTTGTGGTAGTATGCCTTACTGGCATTTAAACCCATAATATCACTTTTATATGCATCTCGTTTGCCGCAGATCTCGCCTCCTGTTGCTGTGAAGCATCTAGATGTACTGCCATGAATGGACCCGGCGGGACTTCATCTTTGGTTTACCATTTAACCAGGGCGAAATCACAGCCCACCGACGTGGCTGTGTTGTGTCACATATGATGTGACATACGAAATGACACATCATTCGGAGGAACGGAATATTTTTCGGTGAGAATCTCAAGAGTGCGGGGTTAATACATGTACTTAAGTGGCAGTGAGCAGCTGAAAACCCCATCCCCAATTAGTATCCGGCAGATGATGCAGTGGGTTAACTGGGAATGTCATCTGATTACCTTCTTCCATACTCATTTCTAACTTCATCAATCCAAGTCACTTTCTGGAGACGGTGTCGTAACACTCACGAGTATTTCTTATCTTAATCAATTCGGAAACAATTCATCTTTCTAAGAATGGCAGAATTAACTCGAATTGAGGAGCGATATGTGGTGCGGTCAAAACTGGACAGCCTACTGCAACAGCTGTTCGGGGCCGTCGGAGTGGGCTATGAGGTAAAGGTACACAAATGTATTTACGCTGCCACTCCGCCGTTCCATGCTGACTATGCAGTTGTAGAGCCAAGGCGGTTTGATTGAGGTATCAGCGTCAAGAAAACTGACAGAGGTATCTGTTACCACTATTTGCTCCAAGATATGAAAGCCAGTCTGCTAAAATTTTCAATACAGGAAGAGATCAAGTCGGTATTGCGGACCGGAAGATGAGCCACATTACTTTCCCGAAGGATGCCCATTTTGTGATTGGCTCTCTTTGTTCCTGGCGTTTCAAGCACGCATTAGCTGGCCGAGGGTGGCTTGGCGAGAGCTACTTACTTTGAGGTAACCTGCTCTTTGTGAGTCTTTTGTTTCTGCTGGGGATACTTCCTACCTATGTACATAAAGTAGGTAGGTACATACTGCAAAATTTCAATGCATGCATGTTCCTTATCTGATTATTGGGCACCGATGCCTTCTACAATAAGGGGTAGGTGGGGAAAGCAACATATCGCAAGAGCGTGTGGAAAAACTACCCCGCTCTGCCCTCCAACTTACTTCCCCGGCATCTTCCTCTTGTTGCGCCCCCTCAAATTATTTGATCATTACGGCGTAATCTCAACACATTTAGCATTTGCGATTTCCTTCAGTCTAAAATGGATACTCGTTTGTTACGTCGCCAGCTGCAAGGATGCATGGTCAAATCGGAGTCCATGAGGTGTTTCATACCTGACGGGGTGATTGAGGGCATTTTGACTCTGCAAACTATTGAAGAGATCGTGCCAACTCTGAATTGCAAGTCAGATCAGCGAATCGGATTAGCCAACAGGATACACAAAGAAGGTCAGAAAACATTTGCGATCCTAGTGCTTATGAGTGAGGAAGACTCCATCGTTGTCTTTCGGGATCATAACCTTCTGGATCGCAGTCTGCCACTGAGTATCGATGAAGCCAAAGTTGTCGACAAAACCGTTGGGTACCGTTTTGTTCAGAGTCAATGGGACCTTCTACCGTATGAATTCGACCACATGATGTGGGAAAATCATCAGCAAATTGCACAGGACACGATTCTACCTTTCATTGAAAATCCTGAGCCTGTAGGGGAAGGTGCATTTGGTGTAGTTGAAAGGGTCCATATCCAACCTTCACAGCAAGACTTCATTGCTTCCGAGGTAAGCCGACTTAGAACTCATTTTTAAAGCTGAATGACTAATTCTCCTGGTTACTTGCATCTAGAAGAAGAATGTTGAGGTGATAAGGAAAAAGTTGAAGTCGAAGGAGGTCTCGAAGGAACTCGAGATTGAAAAGATGCTTCTGAGACACCTCAATCAACTCAACCATCCAAACATCATCAGATTACTCGGATCATACACGCACCAGTCGAATCATTACTTCTTATTTCCATGTATAGAGATGGACCTAAAGAGGTTTTATACCCTAGAAACTCGATTTGGCCAGTTCCAAAGGGACTTCGTCTTCTATTCCGCTCTGCGTGGATTGGGCCACGCATTATCGCAGGTTCATTCTCTTCGCCTGAGTAAAAGAATTCATGGTTTGGACCTCGACGCAATTGGCTATCATTATGATATCAGGCCAGCAAATGTCTTGGTTAGCTGAGATACATTCATCCTCGCAGACTTCGGTTTAGGGAATCTGAAACCGGCCGAAGACGAATCGTGGACACCCATCAAGTCGAACCATGGAGATTGGGTGGCTCCAGAGTGCATGGGACAAGAATACGGAACACGTGCTGTCGACGTTTGGGCATTTGGATGTCTGGCAGCAGAAACCGCCACTTACATGCAAAGTGGTGCGGCAGCTGTGGGCGAATTCAGCGAGAGGCGTTTGTCTAAGGGGTTCTCGGGTTGGAGAGATAGCACATTCTGTCAAGCCGATGGTACAGTGAAGAAAGAGGTTAGGGAGTGGCTGGACGGTTTGAAATCTTCCGCATCTGCATCTGATAGACACTTAACCTCATCCCTGGTTGCACTATCCTTATCTGCACTGACAAGCGACTTAGTAGGAAGACCGAATATGACGCAGCTCTGCGACAAGCTTACCTTTCTGAGTATGAAAGCGCATTCTAACTCGGTTCGGATGGAGTACACTCGACTGTTGGACACATCCCCAGGAGCCAATACTGATGTATCCACAAATGGTGTCTGGTTCTTACAAGCGCGCTTCTGTGCGTGGGATCGGACCTTGGGTCTTCAGGGTGATTCTTCATCGGTCGAACTTTTGGAAATTTTGAATCGAATACACGATGGGGCTACAAAGATCATGTCCAATTTGGTTCATCAACTTGAGCATGTGGGTACCAGAGGAATGGAAACGCCCGGGAATCGTTCCAAAGAGGGTTCAGTTGATTGGTTGAACTCAGAAAGTCAAGTGAATCGGCTCGTTGAGGCTCTATGGGATCTTTTGCCACATACCCTACAGAGGCGTGCACAAGACCACTGGCACCAAGATATACTTTCAAACGACAGCAGCAGTGGACTGGATGTCTTCCGGACTACTCTCAAAACTCAATATCCTGTACATGATATCGTTGACGCCATGGCAAAGATGAAGAAGCTCCGACTTCATATGCTTCGCCCACTTCACCCCAATAGTCTCAAAGAGACGGCTGAGGCTTGCACGATATCCTTGAACGACCTTGAGTTTGTGAGGAATGACGGCTACCACACTACTGGTCTGTACAAAAACAACATTCATGTTGTGATAGAAGATATGCGCCACAAACCCAGGTGGGACGATGTTGATGCAAATCAAAGGAGGCTAGTTGTCAACTTAAAGGCACAGAGCTTGGGCGTCGAGCCAGCGCCCAAAGGCATGAGAACATTAAAATGCATTGGCGCCTTTGAAGAAGAGGGCGAAAAGGCTAACTACGGATTGGTCTACAGTTACCCAAAGGGGAGACAGTCAAGCCCGGTAACACTCTTGCAGCACCTAAACTTCGTTTACAATAAACGGAGGGATAAAAATCACCATCGTTGGCAACCGATCCTGGGAGAGAAGTTTCAACTTGCCTTCAGCCTCGCAGACTTTCTAAAAGAGTTCCACACTCTTGGGTGGTTGCACGAGAACTTCAACTCTCATAATATTCTGTTTTTCAGGCCAGGCGACGAATACGAGTCTGGTGATTACAGCATCGGTAACGAGTTACGGGAACCATTCGTGGTTGGGTTGCACAAAAGCAGACCTGACGGTAGCTTCTGGCAGACGGATGGACCTACAGCCGATCAGTCTCTACAAGACTATCAGCACCCGGATTACTACTCCCATCTGGTTCCATTCCAACAGAAATTCGATTATCATAGCCTGGGAGTTGTCCTGTTGGAAATCGGTCTTTGGCGTCCGCTCAAAAGTTTGAACTCAAGATTCACTTTTTATGGCAAGTCCGATGTTCGAGAAGAGTTGAAAGCTATCTGCAAGGAGCAGTTGGGTGTGAAAATGGGAGCGGTGTATCGGGACGTGGTATTGCGGTGCATGGATGGCAGCCTGGACAGTGGGACAGATGAAGACAGCTACAAGTCCTCAAGGGAGAGAGCTATCCTCGCTCGCTTCACAGAGAACGTCATTGGCCCATTAGAAAATCTTGCGATGGCCTCAATCTGAGAACTTAGCATAGACACAGACTCACCACTAATTATCTTGAACGAAAATATCTGCGTTACTGATGACCGAATGAAGCTACCTACATGCGTCCTCTTCAGGTGTCGGTGTCTACTACGGGATAATCATGCAATGTGCTTATTTGTTGCTGATTAATTTCCTTGGCCCCTAGTAGGGCAGTCTAGGTAATCCCGAGCTTATTGTTGGTGATGACGCCTGATCCTCACATCTCACGTCAGCTTGACTCATCCGTCCGCCCTCGAGCATGTGGGATCAACCATTCGTTTGGTTATTTACTCAGGGAAGCCTTTGTGCGCCCGAAAATTGGGCAGTGCAAGGGGCGGAGCGCGAAGCCAAAAGAGACAAAATTGCAAGAGCCTACATTGTTGCATTGGCCCAGGCACTGTTGCGTAATCATGACTGCCATGCGACCAGTCACAGCACTCTTGAAGACCCAAATCTGACATCAGCCTAAACCAACAAGCCAATGATGTGCCCAGGATGCAGTGCAGAAACATGAATTATTGAAAGTTGCATTGCAGCCTACGAGTGAGCGTTTATGCCGACACTCCCTCGCCTTCGCCGGGTGCCCCCAATCTTAGGTGATAATGTCCAACATCGCTTCTGTAAATACTCTGGACAGCCATTTTCCATGTCTCTGACAAGTCACTTTCTTTCTCATTTTGACTATTCTGGAGAAACCACTTTTTGTTGCTCGCTATAAAACCCCATGGTAATCTTATAACACCATTTCCATCCACTACCTAGCGACCTCAAGAAGCCTAGTCGGAGCGAGAGGTAGCCCGCTGACTACCGATTATGGAATACCAACACCTCAATACCAATCCGGAAGCTGCCGATCAACATGATTTCACACAGGAGAGACCAGTGACGAAACCAAAATTGTGGCAAATGAGGGAGGCACGGGGTTTGAGTCTGAGCAAGGTCATATTGACTGCCGTCGTCTCCCTGTTGGCTATATGGGGTGCGGTAGACGTGTCATGCCGGGCATTCCAATGGTCGCGACGGTCAGTCTTGAGAGGAGAGAGCCACCCGCCCTGCTGGTGCGGCACATCGGATGAGGAAGCCGTCGCTATGGGCTGCACCTGGGATCACATCGCCGTCGACTGGCTACCCACTCACTGCATCGACCACGACCTGGTGGCCGAATTCGACGTGGCCGGGTCCGGTCCCGCCGGCGCCTGGCCCTACTACGTCTCGGACCTACACAAAGTGGCCCTTCTAACAGAGACGCAACGGACCCCCGTCAACCTTACCGACATCGACCAGCTGGCTAAGGAGGGAAAGGAGTACTGGACCACGGTGGAGTGGCACATCTCACACTGCCTGTTCACCTGGCGGAAGCAGGTCCGGTCGGCGGGCGGCGGCGTGTCGGTCGAGCCCTGGAACGATAAGGAGGCGCATGCGTCGCATTGCAGCGAGTATATCTGGAATGTGCTGCGGACGGGCAGGCCACTGGACGAAGTCAGCACCGTGATCCTTGGCAAGGACCGGCATGTGGACGAGTAGCAGCAGGAGTGCAAATTTCAGGAGAGAATATAATGTAACAAGTTTCTATTTTGTCGTTTTATGTTATGGATTACGGGTTAAAAACAAGACCTCATATGATCCGTGGAAAATTGTGCTTGCCATTTCGTCTCCTTGATGGCTAGACTGGGTGGCACTGAGCACACACAATTCGGGTTCTGACGGCACCCGAGTGGCTACATGTCAAACAGACCCTTGGCTTGTTTGGGAAAAGAACCAGACTCGCTAACAAAAAGTGCAAACACCTGCTCACGTGGGGTTCGAACTTGCATTCTTCCCTGCTGACGGTCAGATGACACTTACTACGGGAGTAAAGCATAAAAAAAAAGATGAAAACTGATCAGGGCAGGATTCGAACCTGCGTCCTCCCCTTCACGCACGAATCAGATGCCCCGGAGCGTCCTCCAGGGCATCAGTTCGTGCCTATGCGAGGGGTGTACTACCACTGTACCACGTGACCAATGAACTGATGAAAGATGGGCACGCCAAAAGAGCATATGAAGGAAGGTGGAGCCTACAAAGCCGGAGGAACAGTTGACCTTGTTCACACCGTTCAGGTCCACATACTAAAAGTGCTTGCTAGTGGGTGCAATCACGTTCTAAGTCTAATCTGGAGAAACAAACTGAAGCTGACTGTTGAGGAGGTGGCAGTGGTCTTCGAAGACGAGTTGAGACGGAGACTACTCTATATGATATGGTAGGAAACGCAAACAGCACTTGCGCCGAACCGAAACCGAATATGCCAACCAGGCCAAACTTATAGACACTAGAAATGCAAAAGTCGAAAACATGAGATAAGGGGAGCACCAGTGGAACAAGGTCTGATACTATTCCCAGGGCTATGGTTGACATAATGGGGATGACATAATGGCAGGCGTCTCGACCCTCGACTGCGTATTTGCTAGGACTCTTTTGGATGAGGGTGACACCATTTTTGAGGACCGTTTCTGTAAAGGTTGCTCACCGGTGTTCCCGCTATCTCCGCATTGGAAGATGCGTGTACCCAGGGTGATCTGGGGTCACCTGCCAGAAGGGAATGAGTCTTACCGAACTGTCGGGATTTCAAATCACCTACAATCAATGGATACAGCACGCACTGGAACCACAATTCTTTCTCCTTCTCCGTGCTTGGAGGGATGAATCTCGGTTCATCTATACAAAAGCGGTATCACCTGCATGAGCCCGACTCCCCGACAAGAAAGATGCAAGGGTAAGCTAAATATGTGTGCCACCCCACCAACTTCCTACAAGTTGGTTCAAATGTGAAAACCCACATCCAGCTCATTTCCTTCTTTGCTGTCTTGTGGTTTCCAAGCCATCGTTATCACCAACTACAAGAAAAAACATGAATTATCAAACTAGAGACGCTGTTATCGCCAAGTTGCGGGAGTCAGGCTTAAGCGATGTGCTCTATCTGCCTGGGGAAGACAAATACGACGCCCGCGTGGCCAGCTACTGGTCTCTCTCACCTCGGCTACATCCATGGGCCTTTGTCCAACCACGGAATACGGATGAAGTCTCGAAAGCAGTAAAGGCCATCGTGACTACCGACAGTGTCAAGTTCGCGCTTCGTGGGTGAGTCTCCAGAAACTTAATTACCACCCCCACGTGTCGATTACGATATTAATACTGATAATGTTCTTACTATAGAGGCGGCCATACTTGCTATGCCGGTTCCAATAACATTGAGACCGGAGTGACTATTGACCTTAGTCTCCTGACGGAGACAACCTACAATGCTGTTACCGGTATTGCCCACGTGCTACCCGGAGCTCGCTGGACTGATGTATACGACTATGTGCAAAGCCGTAAGTTGATAGTCAACCAATCCAATCAGGCCGTCCAGGCTAATCTATGTGCCCTTTAGACGGCGTGATGGTAGCAGGAGGTCGCGAGGGTCTTGTCGGTGTTGGTGGTTTCATCACGGGCGGTGGCAAAACGTTCTATACCTGCCGATATGGATTCGCCTGTGGTAAGACTTGCACAATGAAATAATGCCTTCCCAGAGACCGCGCAGCTAACAGAGTGTCTAAGATGACGTGGTGAACTACGAAGTCGTCTTGGCCGATGGTTCGATTGTCATGGCTAATGAGCAAACCAACATGGACCTGTTCCGCGTTCTCAAGGGTGGCTCAAGTAACTTTGGGATCGTGAGTCTACTTCATCCAGATGCGAAACCAGGTGCAGCTGATGCTGAACTTCGTTTTTGTTTACTCCAATTAGGTCACCTGCTTTGACTTGAAAGCATTCCCTGCCACTCCTGTCTGGGACGGCTCGGCCGTCTACCAGAAGACCGAGAAAGAGGCTCTGCTGAAGGCGTTCTCCAACTTCACCAAGCGCCTCAATCACTACCCCGACAGCCATGTCCTCTTGGGCTGGATGTACGTGCCCCAGGTTTCCAAGGAGATATTCTCCTCGACCACCCTTACGCATCTAGACGGCGTCGAGAACGCCGAATCGCTCCAAGAGTTTCTGGACATCCCATGTCAGTCCAGCATGAAAGTCACCGGCATCGCCGAAAAGGTGGCCGCTTTCCTGCTACCCTCTGACAAGTAGTGAGTAGCCCCCACCATGCTTCAACACTTATGCGTTGCATAGTTGCTGACTTGGCGATTAAAAAGCGACACCTGGTTCACCCTGACCTACAAGCTTGATGATAGGTCTTTACACAAGACCCTTGAAATATTCGAGACTCTTGTCGAGAAGTTCAAAGCCATCTTCGATGATCGATTCAGTCTTCTGCTGTACCTGTGAGCACCCTTGCATCCGACAATGCTCATACCCTCTTCTCCCTTTACACTATACATCCGTGAGAGACTCTGATGCTAAGTAAACGGTAACAGTCAACCTCTACCGGCCTCCTTTATTAAGAACTCTGCTACCCGTGGTGGCAATATGCTCGGTCTCGAAAGCGTGACTGAAGACTCTGTTCTTTTGGTTATGGATATCATGGTAAGCCTTGACCCTCAGGCTGAAAGCGCCTATTTGTTATCTATAAACTAATCACGAATCGTTTCTGTTGATGCAGGTACCAGACAAGGAGCAAGAGACCGCCTCCTTCCCCATCGTCCAAGCCGCCATTAAAGATATGGAAGACTACACCAAGTCCATTGACGGCGCAGTGGCCTTCCGATATCTCAACTACTGCAACGGCTCCCAGGATCCGCTGGGAAGCTACGGCGCGGAGAACATCAAGAAGATGAAGGACGCTGCGGCCAAGTACGATCCAACTGGAGTCTTTCAAACCCGCATGCCAGGGGGTTTCAAGATCTCCAAAGTCCAATCATGAAGATCATGACAGTAGTCGGTATCTTTGGATGTGTATTTATGTCGCACCGCAGCTTATTCCAAGGTAGGTAGACATTCCAAAAGCCCACATGCCCGCGAGCAGCGTGCGGCAATGAGCAACCCTTTCATTGAGGACTATTGGTTGGGGCAGCAATGCTTATAGGAACGGCACAATGCAGATCAAGGCCGATTGGCAGGAATTGAAGAGACGGCTGGGAGTAAGTAGATGTGATAATTAACTTAAAGATATCACTTACAACATACATTTCTCAGCCCGAAGACAAATCGTCGACTTTGTTCATACCATCAGCCTGCCTCATGTGCACCTGTAGGGAGCCCTGCCAGGGGTCTACCTGAAGAAGCCTCAGCTATTCGTGCTCGGGTCCCCGGGGCAAATGTTCGGATCGTCGTATATGCGTTCCTCCCCAACACAATTCCCTGACCACTGATATTGTCGTAGAACCTATCCGAAGAGACCACACTACGCCAAACAAAGTTGTACTTGATGTTGGCTCATCGCCTTTTGTCGTCCCACCTCGGATTCCCGGCCATCCCACTCGTCCATGCCCAGGTGTGTCGATAGGCCGTACCACGCCATGAAGACACAATCCGCCCTACTCTAGGTACCTGAGGCACTTATATTATGGCGCACGGACTGGTATGTCGCTATGCTAGCCATACAGGATGTTCCATTCTCCTTGCCACCCTCGGAGTACCTCCAATATTTGCTCCTCAACCCAATCCCAGTTCACTTTGATACGACCGGAAAGCATTTTGTTGGAGTACACGACGACCATGCCCCCACCATCACGTCCCTTAAGGCCTTGCAAGATCCCGGGCAGCTGCCCAAGACACGTCTCGGCCGCCTCCCTGACCATGGCGGCCCCGTCGAGCCCGGGATTGTTGTTGTTTGCCGCGCAGTGCGCCTGGTAAACCTTGTACGCGCCTGGATATCGCTCCAGGAGGGCGGCGGCGAAGCCCGCGCCCCACGAGCCGAGGCAGTTGCACCTGTGGACGACGATGCTGTCGGCAGGGATGTTGACGACGGTGGGTCCGTCTGGGCCCAGGTAAGTGAGCCTCTCTTGTCGATTGTTTGGCAAAGCAGCCGACAGATGACGAGTGATGGCGTCGGACTCTTCTGCTTCAGAAGACGCCTTTTCGTCGGCTCTTGGGGGGCTTTGAGTAGGTGACACCTTGCAGGAACTAGAACCCAAGTGTTTTGATAACTTAAGGGTTCATGCTGGCATATAGGCTGCAGGAGGAGTTCTTAGTAAGACTGCATAACATCTCACTCCTCTGTACTAAAAGGTCGTAGTATTGGACAAAACGGCTTTGTTGTGGCTATAAGAGCAAATAATGGTGCCGTCTCAGTGTTGTCTCACCCCCACAACTTACCTTTGAAAGCAAAGAGGCACCCAGAAAACGTTTAGTTAGGGTCTTTATATCTCGCGGTTTATTCAATCGATGCAAGGTACTCAGGCAGACGCTGAAGCTCATGGAATCGCAGAATGTGGACGCTCTCAGACACATGTACGGAACCCCTTGTCCATATTAATCCTGGAATCATGGCTGAGTCACAGAGGATCATAACGCAGATGTTTAATCTTCATCAGCACGCGAGTGCCTTCTCCGGCTCGTGCCCTATGTGGTTCGAAGAAGCGCCCACGATCTTCGGGGTTCCAAATCGCCAGGGCTGCCAGTTTGTATTGTCCGTGGAGATCGTGTTGGTGGGTCGAATGTCTCTGCAAAAGGCTGGACACGACCCAGCTGGCCTCATCTGTATGGCCATCCTTTAATTATTATCTAGATACCACACATAACTCCAAAATGAATGAAAGTCTGATCAGGGTTGAACATGTTTGAAGAAATGTCTCCCGACGTCTGCAAGAAAGTGCGTTGGAGCGAGCTGCGCCGCTTATATGCATAGCGCTAGGGCTGATTATGACTGCGAGTACCGAGCCCTTGGTACCGTCTTCCCTAGGAGTGGCAGGCGCAAGAGAAGGCTAATAATCATGACCGAAAACTCCTATCTTATGATCTATGAAGGAGATGGGGGCCAACTAATCAATATAGGCAAAATGCCCTTGCGGGAAAGGTGTTTTGACTGCGGGGGACACGGCACTGTCTCGCACTTCGTGCCAAGATGGCCTCGCTCAAATATCGATCTCTGCGCATCCTACCATACTCTGTTATGCCAAGAAAAGGCGATGCTCCCTTCTCCTCACTCGACCCATAATCGTGCCAGTGCAGTTGGACCCCTAGGATACCACGGTGGCCCCGCGCACTTGACTGCACTCTTGACTCTGCCAACCTCTTGTCTTTGCTAAGCAACCAATATTGGCCAAAATGACGAACCCCATTGAGCTCCTTGACTCCATCGACGTGGACTCCTTCAAAGACGATACCGAGCGGTACGCAGCAAAGGAGGCGGCGCGCAGACTGCTTGCGCGCATCGAAACGCCGTTTGAGAGGATATGGGCCTTGGCGTTTGAGAATCCCGTCCTCATCGCAGGTCTGCAGCTCTGCCAGGACTTGGGTATCTGGACCAAATGGACCGCAGCTGCCAGCGAAGGAGACGAGGGGAAAACACAGACTTTGGAAACCCTCCTTGGCTTTTGCAACACCACCGTTGAGCCCAACTTGTTATGTATGTGCTGTTAGAATATTAGGCGTCTAGGCATGGCTGACGGATACTAATTGTCTAGATCGCTTTCTGAACCATATGGCTGCCCTGAACATCCTAGAAGAAGTCGGGCCCAACACCTGGAAACCCACACCTTTATCGCTAGCTATGGGTGACGGTGTATCCTACATAGACCAGGGCGTCCGTTGCGGTCTTGACCACACCATCCCCGGCGGCGTCAACCTTGCCAAGTTCTTGAAGGAGAACGGGTACTGCGAGCCCCTGGACAAGGGCAAATTCGACAACTACCGCGACCTCTTCGGCGATGACTTCTTCGGGCTCTGTCAAAAGAACCCCGGCGCTGGCGGGAGCTTCATCGGACTGATGACGGCGCTGCGGAACCACAAGATGGTCTGGACCGAAGTCTACGACACCCGACGTCTCCTCGACGGCGCCGACCTGGAGATCAACGCCGACAAACAGGCGCCGACACCGTTATTCGTCGACGTCGGCGGCGCGCACGGCCTCGATACCCAGCACCTCCTGGCGCGCCATCTCTGCGAGATCCCATCCGGCGCCCTGTTCGTCGAGGACCTGCCCGAGGTAGTCTCGACGCACGCCCACGAGCAGCTCGACCCGCGCATCCAGCGCATCGCGTACGACTTCTTCACGCCCCAGCCCATCGTTGGGAGCCGCGCCTACTTCCTGCACGCAGTGCCGCACGACTGGCCCGACGCCGGCTGCCTGCGGATCTTCGCCAATATCCGGGCGGCCATGCGTCCGGGCTACTCGAAGCTGCTCATCTACGAGGTGGTGCTCCCCGCCCAGGGCGCGACGAGCCTCATGACCACGCTGGATCTGCAGCTGATGAACTGCGTCTCGGGCCTGGAGCGGACCGAGGCGCACTGGGCGCGGCTGCTGGGCGAGGCCGGGTTTAAGATTGTGGAGATCTTCCGGCATCCCAGGGCGGTGGAGAGTGTGATTGAAGCTGAACTGGCTGAGGCCAACTAGAAGAAATTAGGAATAAAAAACAATCACAGTATGGTAGGACGGTACTGGTTTGGTGTGATAGGGTGTGATTGAGGCTATCTGTAGCTGGCTAATGAAAGCGTAAAAGTCTTTTCCAACTGCAACCCCAAACCTTTAGCCCACCAATCGAGTAACAACACTCTTGTATTGGGTGGTCTCATGAAGCAAGAAAAGGTGCAACCCGATGAGCCAACCACAAAGCTTTCCAAATGAGCTCCAATGACCTCAACTCACCACACACCATGGCGACTGTGGCCGTACTAACCGGCCTTCGTCAACGACTGCAGGCCTGTCCTGGTCTCCGTGTGCTCCTCATTAAGCTTGCGATGCTTAATGAACACACTGGCAACCAGGGCGACACCCGCCAGGCACGTGTACATGATGAACATGTTGCGCATACTCCACGCAAACGCCTCCAGCACAACGTGGCGTTGAGCCGCGTCCTGCATCGTCTGGGTGATGCCGACGTTGGCGGCAGCCTGGCTACCCGAGAGCGCCTGTTGCACCGAAACATCCAATCCCGCGGCCGCGAGCGAGGCCTGCCGCGCCTCCATGCTGTTCTGGAACACGACGCCGCCGAGCACCACAGACAAGGCCGAGGCGATGTTTCGCAGGAACCCCAGGCACGCCGTCGCCGACGCCGTCTCGTCCTGGCTGACGGTAGCCTGGATGGACAGTGTCGGGCCCTGAAACATGAGGGCGGGGCCGAAAGCGGCGAGGATCTCCAGGCCGGCGACCATGGCCACCGACGTATTGGGCCCGAACAAGGTAAAGAGTCCCGTCCCTAGCGTCATGAGCGCGGCGCCGACCCAGATGATCTCTTGGTATCGGCCCGTACGGTGAATTACGACGCCGGTCAAGATTTCCATAATGGCCATGGTGCCGATGAGGGGTAACATTATGATTCCACTCTTGAGGGGCGACGCCTGCAGGACGCTCTGCAGGAACAAGGGGAGGTAGTACTCGATGCCGATAAGAACCATGCTGTGCGAAAACGCCACGAGGAATGTCGCATTGTTCGATCCGTTCATAAACATGGCGAGCGGGACGATAGGGTACTTAGCCAAGCGGTGCTCGCCCAAGACGAAGAACCCGATCATGAGCCCGCCGACGACGATCAAGCAGATAACCTTGGGGCTGTTCCAAGGAAAGATGGCGCCGCCGAAGTCGAGTCCCAGCAATAACAGCACGGCCACGGCGAGGATGGAGATGGTACCAATCCAGTCAATTGCCTTAATACCATCACCGAGACGCGTGCGCGGGTTGTGCACGTCGAGGAAAAGTACGAGCAGCAGGAAAGTCAATCCTCCGATAGGCAGGTTAATCCAGAAACTCCAGCGCCAATCAAACTGCGTAAACGCACCACCCAAGAGCGGACCCGAGGACCCGGCAAGAGCCCACACGAAGCCCACGTACCCATGGTATAGCGAGCGCTCGCGCATACTAAACAGGTCCGAGATAACGATACTGACAAGCTGTATCAAGCCACCGCTCGCGACGCCCTGGAGCGCGCGGCCGGCGATGAGCATCGTCATGTTGCGGCTCAGCGCCGCGATGATGCTGGCGGCCGTGAACCACGCGACAGCGGTGAGGAGCAGCGGCTTGCGGCCCCAGATGTCGCTACATTTCGCCCAGATCGGGCCCGTCGCCGCGTTGGCGACGAGGTAGGCTCCGCCAATCCAAACGTAGCCCTGCGCGGAGTGCAGGTCGGAGGTGATGGTGGGGATGGCGATGGAGACGATGCTCTGGTCCAGGGCGGCTACGAAGAGAGAAAGCTAGGTTGCGTGATATTGTCAGTTATATACTTACTGTTGGAGCTATTAGTAGGAAAGGCTGAACGACTCACATAGAGCCCGGCTAAGATAGCGTACAAGCGCAGTTTAGTGCGGACCTTGGGGGGCTCATCGAGGTCCAGTGCGTCAATGGGGACTCCAGGGTTCATATTGGTGAGAACCCCCTACCGCGGGAGGCTCAGCTAGCACTCCAACGGGTAGCTTGGCGTCTGGTGTTATGGCATCCATCTAGCACTCTAGTCAAGTTGTATACTGTATCTCATTGAAGGTCGCGTAGTTAGTTGAAGAATATTGACATTGTTATTCTTCAGACGTGAAGTATATATGCACGGATGCTACTCCGGTGTGAGTCACTGGCTGACCCAGGGATAAGAAACATTTCATGACTGTTAGGGGAGCTCTTGCAGGCGCACCAATCACCCCGCCATGCCCCCGATCCCCGGGTTTGGACCCCTGCAAGCCTGCTAGGGCGTACTGAAATCTGGGGTTGGGGCTGCAAAAACGGAGTCATCAATAAAGCACGTAGAGATTCCATCATCGAAAAGCGTTGCTTAGTCCTCGGATAGAAAGAGGGCGAGACCGGTTCATGGTCGATCTTCACCGAATTATATTTTTCTGCCGAAATTTGAGTAGCGACTGCAGTGATAGATAAGCACAAGCAATTGGCTCAAATACATCGCGCATCGCTGCCATACAGTCTTTGTTAGACGTAGTGCTGCCGAAACGTCCCAGCTTTGGAATAGAATGTACTTCTGAGTTGCCCAGGCGGGTGATTTTAGCAATTTTGATAAATCGTATCATCGGTGAGTTCGTCCGCACAGGTAGTGAATGTACTCTGGCCCGGTCACCATGCTCTTTTCGGTCAATCGTCTTCCGTCAAGTCGACGATACTGCTGATCCGCATCTTCGAGCCACTTGGCTGGTAAAAGGATGCGCTCGCCGGTCTCTTGTTCCCGGATCCCTGGGCGAGAACGCTGGGCGCTGGGCCGGTCTGCGTGTGGACCAATGGGACGCGCTCGTCCGGGTTGTTACCCGGAGGCTTGCGGATGTTGTTGATGAGAACGAGCTCGGCGTAAAGCTCGCTCCCGAGCGCGTCCCCCACGCACGGCTTCCTGAAGGCCAGAAGTCGCTTCTCCAGGTTGCTGATGTCCTTCATGTGCTGATCGAAGTCCGCCTGGTACTCGGTGCCAAGCTTCGTCACGACCAGAGTGTGCGGCGTGCCGTCCTTGACGGTCTGGTAGTGGAAGTGCTCGGCGGGAAGCCGGTGTTGGATGTGTTCGCGGAGTCTGGCGGCCATCGAGAATCGGTGTGTCTGCTCAGTCCTGGACTCGAGGAAATCATTGAGCTCCTTGCACGGCCCGCTGGTTCTGCAGCGATCGTCGCCCATGACATAACTGTTGCCGGGGCACTCCCGGCGTTTGTGGCCCCATCCAACGGGTTTCTTCGGGAAGGGGCCGATCTCTGCCAAGACGTAGTGCCTGACTAGACTCTCGAAGAAGGGCTTCAGGCTTGCTGGTGCCGGCCGGCCAGACTGATGGATGGTATCGACGACATCAGAAAGGAACTTCTCTGCCCACTTGTGCGGCACGTACGACACGTTGTAGTTGTAGCCTCTCGAGAACCCACGAGCCGGTTCCAACAGTACCGGCCTCTTGTGTGCTTCCGCGACACTGCTGCAGCAGATGTCTGTTAGCTTGTCTGCCTCGTCCCAGAGTCCGTGCAGCATGCACTTCCTGACAAGATGCATAAAACCGGCGATGCGACTCTCTCTGTAGCCTGAAATGTCGGTAAACTCGCCCCAGTGAGACCGGCCGCTTCCCACCTTATAGCTGGTTTCGATAGCAGGCACCAAATCGCTGGTATCTACCTTGAGCTGGCTCACGGTGCCCCAGAAAAGCGCCTTTGCAATCGGCTTTGTATCCTGTGTCGCTGCACGATCGAGCAATGTAGGGATCAAAGCAAGGAGCAAAGACTTTTCTGCGCGGTCCTTCAACACCGGCAGCAAGCTATAGACCAGACCACCAATAGCTTTGGTAAGCGTATGTTGATTTCAAGTAGAATTCAAGCATTTCAGTAGGTACTCACCTGTCATTAACCCAATCCATACCCTTCCCTCCACCCAAGAGTCTCAAGATCATGGGGCAGTCTTTCTCCTTGAGGCGGGACGTTGAGTTTTTGAATCGAGTATCCGCGATGGAGAGACTCCACGTTTGAAGAGATTGTCTGAGTTCCACACTCTTCAAGTCCTGGACAAGACTAGCCAGCGCTGTGTCGACATCGCCCAAATTGGGAAGGTTCATGACCATCCTTCCAAGGCTGCGGCAGGGAGTCAGCATTCTAATCCGGGATAGTGCTTAGTGTGCTTAGTGCTATCCAACTTACTACTTGTCCCAGTCTCCTTGTAGACGGCCCATCCTATCTTTGTTCAAGTGTAACGCAAACCTTGACAGTACAGGCGTCAAACTTGCCAGGGCCCATGACTCCTGGGAGCCGTAAATGCGATCGTAATATGAGCCATAGGACGAGTCCCGGCGACCGAAGTCAAGGACAGCGTTGGTAAAGATTTCGTTCCACAAGTCGAAATCGCCCGTCTTAATAGCGAACGACAGCATCTCGGAGAGGGTTTCGCCCATCCGCCTCTTAGGCGACGCCACGAGTTGCTTCAAGAGCTCGATGGCTACTTTAGGCGCGGGCTCGGCTGTGTCATAGAAGGTCTCCACGACCAACTTGGCAACATTGCTTGCAACGCTGTCTCTTGAAACGGACTTGATATTGAGGAGGCCTGCCAAGTCATCCTTGCGAACAATAACAGCCACCTAGCATGGTGGAGCATGATAAAGGTCAGTTATTGTTTATACTCATTCACTATTCACTTACGATGCCAAGGATAAGAAAGGATTACTTACCGAGTCATGATATCTATACTCAGAGGGCATGCTTTCGTTTCCCGTGAAGTCCCCCTCGGTCTCGCTATCGGCATCTCGATCACGATACGGGTTTGGACCTATGAAACTCGGATCAAGACGTATGCCTGTACTAACCTGAGCCCCGTTGCATGTCGCTACATGGGTAAGGTTATAATACGGTTCGTCGAATTCCTCGCCTTCATCCTCAAATGCCGTTCGGGTTTTGGTGATATTTGCAAGCAAAAGCAGGTATCCAGACGAAGCGCAGGCTTTCTGGACAGCGTAAACCCGGGCTCTGTCATCGCCCTTCATCATACGCAGCGAAAGACTGGTCTCGGAATATTTGTGCTCGAGTGGGTATAAGAGCCTCGTCGCATTGGGGTAGTGGGTTTGTGCGTTCTTCAGCATGGACTCCAATGCAATTTGTTGTTGTACAACACCACCTGCCGACGGCTTGTTAGACGGGTTACCGTCCAGTACGATGTTGTATGTGAGAACCAACCGATGGCCCGAGGTGATCTCTTTGACCTCGTGGGTCACATCAGAATACCAGGCCAAAGCTGTGAGCTCAAAGGCAGAGTTCTGGCTCGTTTTGAGAACAAGCCGCTGTCCACTGTGAGCCACATAGACGTCTCCTCCCTGGTGCGCCGTTGGAAGACAAATGACCAACGTGGCGATCATGCCAGGGGCCTTTTCGGAGTCTTTGTGCGGCTTGAAGAAGGACCCGGGGTCGTACAAGAGAAGCTTGTACGGCTCGGCACGCGCACTGTGCGGTCTGCGGTCCGACTGTTAGAATGACAGGCCTGATCAGAACGAAAGATCGCCATGCTTACATGCCAAGATTGACGGAGGCCTCGTCAAGGAGTGTTTGCACGAATTCGGACCATCGAGGGTTCGAGAAACTGAAGCCATCGCGTCCAATCTCCCATGTCTTCCGAACAGACTCATCAACCACGGTTTCGTCGCCGCGACCGAAGGGGGCTTGATGGCAAGCCTTTCTGATGGTCTCGGCATCGCGAGGCCTTACCAAGGGCAGTGGAATGGGCGTGCCTCCGACTTCCAGACCAGGAAGCATGAGATGCGGATAATTTTTTGACCAGGCGACATCACCAAATGTCTCTATGGCGTTGATGCTCCGGCCAAACTCCTTTTTCCATGACGTCAAAGTTTGGAGACCGGACGACTGACCTGCAGCCCCGCCAAACTCATCGTCTTCTTCGCTTCCGGTCGCATCGGAATCCGTCAAACAATCAGAGTACATAGTCGGAGGATCAGGGTCAATTAGGAGAACGCGTAAAACAGAGGTAGGATATTGGCCCAATATGAACGAGATGTCATCGAATTGACGAAAGAGGAGTTTTGAGTATGGATGCAGTTTGAAAACCAGGTGAACCTGTCTGTCCAGCTGGGGCTTTCATGTGCAGGGTTCAACGCGTCGGAATTAGCGCGATGTCACGAAATCACGTGTCTTTGGGTTGTTCCCCATGAAGTCCGAGAACCAACTACGAACCTTAAACAGCGGCAGTTCTAACAGCGTAATATTATGTACTTAATCAGACTGTAGGGATATGTGTGTATTGCCTTATTAAAGCGAAGACATAGTGTACGGAGTCTTAGCAGGCTGGAGAATCGAAGCCGCCAGTCTTGATGTTTTGCCGGTGCACCGACAGGGACAGGGGTGCCGGCACTTGTCTGTGTGGCTTCATTACAATGTTATGACAGCACAGTAGCAATGAAAGGCTCACATCGTGCTTTTAGCAATTCGTTAATACTAGTTCCGATCTCGGATTTTATCACCGTAACACTGCTTCCCAAGATGCTGGGTTGACGTCGAGTCGGCCTTTCCGTACTAGGAAGGTCGCTTATTTCCCCGGGTGAACATGAAATCGGCGAGAAGACACCCAGCAAATCAATTATTACCCCGAAAGACCATTTCATGTCCTCTCTTGTCGAGGAGCTTTGTTCAAAGCCAAGCGGGCAGATATGGCACATAATTGGGAAGTGAAGGCCTCCTCAGTCGAGCGCATCTTCTCAACGAACCCAGCTTCCGAGCGACTTCGACTTCGGTTTCGGGTCCGGGATCCGGTACGCCGACGCCGTGCTGCCCGCCATGGACGGAGGCGTGTTGATTAAAGAAGGCCCGCCGTCATTCTTGGCACCGGCGGCTTCTTCGTGGACGGATAACGGGGTGTATGTCACCATACATCTACGCACCCAGGATATGGAGCGCTTGGTGCTTGATCCGCACCTCCTACCGGTATAAGCCGTCTGTGGCAAAGCCGAAGCATGAGACCAGTACCATCGTTCGATCTCAGGTGTTTCGGTAGAGGACGGGATGTAGACCGGCTTAGAAGCTTGGGACACTGTGTGGAATTAGCCAACACGAGCTACGTATTTTATCCGCACCAATGATGGCCTTTGCCCCCTGGCGGAGGTAGTGCCCCCGATGTGCACCTCTTACAATCAAGCGTATGGTTCCGAGATTCGGTCCGTCTCCATGCGAGCAGGGTTCCCATTGTAGGGAAAGAAAAGGGGTGGATTGAGGTTTCGCCCGACCGTGCATGTCGAATAACTATGTTACGGTTGGGTTCAGTAGTATGTGTTGCTCAGGTTGTTGTTACACAGCTGCTATTCTCGCCTAGCTGTAGCTAGGTTTGCTACATCCGCATCGAGAGAGTGAGGGATGCATCAGGATGCTCTTGACAACAAGAAGAGATGCTTCGGTGTAGTATGAAACCAGTATCATGTTTCGTATTGCTTGTAACAACTTGTTGCAATAATTACAGTTCTATTTCGAATAACCGAGAGAATTGAACCGTACATAGTGGCTTGAGACCACATCAAGTATTTGACCATTTCACATCACTGAATAGGCTATTGTGCTGGTTAAAGCTGCTACGAGGAATAAACCATGGGACAGCCCCAAATCACAACAGAATATGATATAATTAGCAGTCACGCTGTAGTATCAGCCCATGCAAGTTGTTTTTGATACATTATATATCAAATTCGCAATCTTCAGCAATCGCCAAAGCAACAATAAATGCCTTCGCATTTGAACCCCTTTTCCAACTCTGACGACGCCACAAAATGTGCTTGGATAATCGTGTGTTACTATCATGAGAGAGGAAACAGAGGAATTGTATCTCCTTCCGGGCATCATATAAGGGCACTCATTGCCAGTCGGAAGTTTGCTAGATTATTGTCCGTCAGGGGCGGGAGCTTGAGCAGATTGTGTATTGTACAAGACAGGTCTTCTATATATGTTCCCTCAAGTTTGTTTCCAATCGAGAGACTAGCAGCTAATGAATGATTTGCATTTACTTCAGAACGATCTAATGAGAATGAGAGCCGCTCGGATGTCTCGATGTCTATCTGCGTGCCGTCAATCCTAATAATAGACGTGAAAAGCAACGAGGAATGCCGATCCCCATCTTCATTCTGAATCAGACATTTATGGATGGAAGGAATTCCGCAACAGAAAATACCATGTCGCGCTCAAGTTTTGACTCTTTCCGCAAAAATCAGAGAATTCGCCTTTGCTTAAATCCCAAATCGATTTGTGTTTAACCAAGCTTCAATGGTCCCAAGTCGTAACGAGCCGTTGAACGCCAAGTCCACGGCTGATACTTTGACAGCGGATGACTAGCGAAAAGCGAGAACAGACGAACCAAAAGCAAGTCGACTCGATTACGTTTGTTGTGTCTCTGGAGTCAATCTTCCGTCATGCAGATGTTCGTGCGAAAATTGTTCCTTATCATACTACAGGGCCCGTGGGAGGTCTGTCTTACATCTTGCATCTAAGTATATCCGGATTTCATGTCCCGAGAATGGTATTTCGCGTGGCGAGAGCAGATTGATGAAAGACACCCATCCACCACTCGGTAGTGGTTCCAGCCACTAGTAGGCCTCTAATGCAAACTAAGATGACGACAAGCCTTCGGGAACTAGTTCCGTAATGCGAGCCGTCCCTGTGGCTTGGCTAGATACCGAGTCTAGATTCTGCGCCGTTCGTATCAGGAACGGCAGACCATTCAGCCCACTCAGCCCACGCTGTGCTATGCGTCTCGCCGTATCCTGTGGCTCATACTATGGTCTTAGGGTCGTGACGTACTGATCCCTCCACACTCATAGAGAGGGTTTCAAGTCAATTGCCACATTCCCAATCTCATCGATTGGCGGCTCATCAAACCCTCCACTCCATGCTACTATGTGTTGTAGCAGTTCGCGCCAAGACACAACAACATGAAATGGGGCCGTTACTCAGCGAAAACGCCCCAGGATAGGCTCAGCCTTAGTTTCCCAATCTCCGTGTTCTAGATATTTAGGATGAAAGGCCAGAGATGGATAACGTTCGCTACTTTGAGATGGTGGTTCAGCAGACTAAACTGTTCGAGGTCTGAGAGCCTCGCTTGTGTAACATCGCCGCATACAGCCCACAGTCCTTTGCCTTTTCCCGCTGACATACAATACTCAGCCATGCCACTCTTTATTATCTCGTAGACCTGCTCCCATCCTTTCATTACGCTCTCTCAGTCGCATTGCCGGATAGTCGTTTGCTATCTCGAGCTCCTAGTTACACCAAGTTGCGGACTCGCTACGAAGTAGTCCACCACATTCATTTACCACCAAGATGAAGCTCTCCTTGACGCTATGCGGGGGCGTGAGCGCAGTATCTGCACTCACCGTGCCCTTCACCATGCCGATTCCGATTGAGATTCCGGATGCGGCACGGGCATTCCAAGCCGCTGCGTCGGCGCCCGCCTTGCCCTTGTCCGCCTTCCCCAAGTTCGAGACTGTGAAGATGGAGGACGCGATGCAAGAAGCGGCAGCGGACAACAGCCAAGCGGAGCCGAAGATTGCCTCGACACAAGGTGCCAACGCAGGGGGTCAACCAGCCCCCAACTCCAACGTCGGCAACTCCCAGAACGCCACCGCCGACTCGGCCAGCACCGATGCCGCCGCCCCTGCCCCAGTAGCCCCGGCCACTGTCAACGCTGCTACCAGCCCCGATTCTAGCAACAACGAGAACAACAGCACCCTCAGCGCCGAAAAGACTTCAACCTGCGGCACCCCCAGCCCGCGCGTCGAGTGGCGCGACTTCCCCACGCGGAGCAAGCGGGCCCTGGTCGACGCCATCGCGTGCCTGCAGTCGAAGCCGCCCTCGGGCCAATTCTCGCCGGCCACGAGCCGGTACGAGGACTTTGTGCGCCTGCACCAGGCCTGGACGCCCAACATCCACAACAACGACCTGTTCCTCATCTGGCACCGCTACTTCGTCTGGAGCTTCGAGCAGGCCCTGCGGAAAGAGTGCGGCCTCAGCGTCGACGGCCTGCCCTACTGGGACGAGACGCGCGACGCGGGCAACTTCGCCGCAGCGCCCTTGTTCACGGGCGAGTACTTTGGGAGCCTGCCCAAGGGGAACGGGACCGCGGGGACGTGTATCACTGATGGCGTGAGTTTCTCTGCCACCCCCCACACATGTTGAATGTACGCTAAGAATTGACCTTCAGCGATTCGCTGGGACCACCCTTCATATCGGCCCCGGAACCGGCAACCAGCCTCACTGCCTGTCTCGGGCCGTCGACGAGAAAATGACGTCCGAAGTCAACAAGGACTACGAAAACATCTGCCTCTCGCGCACGAACTTCGTCGACTTCGCGCGGTGCTGGGAGCAAGGGTAAGTTCTTATCATTCCCACCCCCCTGACCCCAACCTCCATCCTCATCCTTCTCCTCCCACTCGTGCTTTGATACTAACGCAATTCCCTCCCCACCAGTCCCCACGGCATCGGCCACAACAGCGTCGGAAGCGTCATGGCCGACGTCCGGTCCTCGCCCGGCGACCCGGTCTTCTGGATGCACCACCTGTACGTGGACCGCGTCTTCTCGGCGTGGCAGGACCGGGACACGACGGGGGCGCGGCGCCGGACCATCGAGGGCTGCGCCGACGGGGCGAAGCCTTGCAAGCCGCTTACGCTCCAGACGCTCGTGCCCATGGCGGGTCTGCTCCCGGACACGACCGTCGGCCAGGTCCTCGACTCTGCGAACGGGGCTATGTGCTACTCGTACAAGTGAGCTCGCTCATAGAAGGAAAGAACGAAGAGAAGAGTACATGTAGATAGAGAGGCAGAAAGAGGGATAGGCGGCGTTGCTAATCGTAATGTCGAGTTCCCCTTTGTTTATAGTATCAGGAGTTGGTAAGAGGGAGCCAGGAGCAAGCAGCAGTTGCTCGACTGGGGGATGGTCATGATGAAGAGGATAAAAGTTGTTGTTGATACCCCATGGCCTTGCCAACGCATTGTCGATCGTCATATTTCTGCAGCAAGCAAAAATTCAAACACATTACCAAGTACATATTATGCCAGCTTGTGCGCCAGTGTCGCTCCTGCTCATCAATAGCAATGAGGTGGTCAATTGCTGTAGGTAGACCAGAACTTGTCTGTGGGGAACCTCTCCAGGTGCGATCCACACGCTAGCGGACTAGGCTGAGGGCAATGGGATAAACCCATGCAGTTTCAAAACGTAACAGTCTGGCGGGGGATCAAGGGAGTATGTGTGGCGAAACGCTGATGTTCAAGGAGATGATCTATTGGAAATAGTGTACTCTATCGGTAGCATTATACATGCAAATATACACTGTTGTTACAGCAAACAGTATTTCACTCTCTTTGCTAAGACTTGGTCGACACGGGAGCCGACGGCGAGTCGTCCGCGACCGGCTTGGTCCCCGTCTTCTGCTCCAGCGCCTTGTCCAACATGCCCATCGTCTTGAGCTTCTCCGCCCGGACGCGCGCCCGGTCGTCCATCCGCTTGAGGACCAGGTCGACGCCCCACGCGCCGGCAACGAAGCCGCCCAAGTGCGACGGTATGTCCATCGTCGCCCTCTTCTTGGAGAAGAGGGCCGAAAGGTTGAGACCCAGCAGCAGGCCGAGGAAGATGATGCCCTGGGGACCCTTCCACGGGTCCGGCGGGTACCCGAAGATCTTGAACTCGTCGTCCTTGTGCACCCAGAAGTACGCCGCGATGACGCCCCAGATGGCGCTCGAGGCGCCGAGGGTGGTGATGTGCAAGCTGCTGCTCGCCACGAAACTCGTCAAGCTAGCCAGGAAGCCGAGCGTCCCCGAGGTGAAGTATATAGCGAGGAAATTGGCACGGCCTACTTCATCATGAAGACGTACACCAAAGAACCACAGTCCAGCCATATTCGGGAGCAAGTGATATAACCCGTTCTGGTGGGAAAACATGGCGCCGATGAGTTGTAAGGGACGGGGAACAGCGACACTGAGCACGAAATATCGGTTCAACATGACCCAAGCAGGCGGCCACTTCCACAACGTAAACACGGCCACGTTGGCGAGAATGAGGCCCAGGCAAGTGGCAGCAGCCGGCGGGATATCGGGCCAAAGCCTCATGGACCGGGTGGGCGGCTTGTACATCTCGGTGGCGAGGTAGGCGGCAAACAGGACTAGGACGGACATCGCGAATGCGGGCAAAAGGCGCTCCCACATTGCCTTGTCCGGGGCGTATTCAAGATCGGAAACGGCGCGCTCGGCGTGCTTCTGCCTCCAGGCACTGAGGTATTGAGGCTGACTTGTGTCAGTGGCCAAGTATTGAGGTCGACTCCTCTTTGTGGACAGTCTAGTTTCGCCGACGACCACCTGTTCCTCTTCTTCGCGCTTTGCCCGCTCTTCTTCGAGACGCCGCTCTTCGGCCGCTTGCTTAGCGAGATTCCGCGCTCGAATGCGATCAATTGTGCTTTCGCCGTATGGCGAGTCACTCTTGGGTTTCTGTGGTAATTTTCCAATGGGCGCTTGGGTCGGATCTTGGACTTTGGCGGCGGCTTTTCCGGATTCGGGTTCGGGCTCTGTTGTCTGGGCATACTGCTCCTGCTCTTCAAGGAGCCGCAGCTCGTCTTCGGCGCGGAGGCCGGCATTGACGATTTCGTCGACGGGGATATGCTTGCGTAGATAGTCCAATGCGACGACTTTGTCCGAAGGCGAGTACTGGGCAGTGTTCTGCTGGAGATCGGGATCGTCCAGTGTACCGGCCACTCGGCGACCGTGTATTATGCTCAGTAGCTGGTTCGCCTCTGGTGCACGAAGGTGTGGGCCGAATATTTCTTTGACCTCGCGCGGGTTCAGTTCTTCTTTGCGAAAGGGGAGACCGTCCGCATCGGTGTACGAGTCCGGGATCTGGTTGTAGTGGACGATGGCGCGGAACATGAAGGCCGTTCGAACCGACGTTCGCGGCAGTAGGCGGCGGTCACATTGCAACCGGCTTTGTCGGAGAACTGAAGAGGGATTGGCGACTAGCCTAGGGCTATGATGGAAGGCTTGAGTGGTGGAAAAGCATCGCGACGCGGACGAGACGAATCGCTGCAGGGTAGGAGAAGTTCGTGCCAAGTTGGCGGGGCGGTTCGACAGGGCAGCTCGGAGTCCGACCTGAAAGCTGGATACCGGCGGCGCAAAGGCACAGAGGACGTTCATGGTCCTCGACTGCAACGCTCTTGACCCGGCGTCTTCGGGGTTCAAGGCTCCATGAGCGCAAACTTATGTATAAGAAGAAAACAAGGGCAACAAATGTCGTAGGCCCTGCATACGCATTGGTTGATTAAGAAGCAGTAACCAAGGCAATTGCAAGTAGAAGTCATAGATCTTCAATGCGATCTCACCATTGCGAATGCTAATTTTGGTGGTGACTGCTGGCAGATTTCGGAAAGACCCGCCCCACCATTGAGCTTCAGGTCTGTACTTGTAGTTCACCAGACAGTGGACCTCAACAGCCAATTGCAACATACTGTACCTACTCTCCCATCGATGCTTAAATATCACAATGGAAAGACTGCATCATAAGCGCGAGATGGCAGCCATTTGTTGTTTATTGTACATTGTTGTCCAGAAACTTATTGCTATTTCAAGTACGGCATGGGCGCTATCTCGGGGTGCACCGCAGATTGATGGTCCTAACATCCGAAAGCCCAATTTGAGCTCTCCTCTTCCCTCATGAGGGCGACTGTTAATCCAATATATACCTCTAAAGCGGCTGTCTCTAGTATATACGACCATAAAATACCGTTAGCCATTCGTTTTGTCGCGCAGCCATGAACCACATTCAACAGCCTCCCGACACGCTGTACGAGCCGGTTCAAGTGCCATGCTTGGATGCAACCCCATATGACGGCCAGGGTTTCGACGGGTACCCTGCGCGGGAGGGATGGGAGAAAGCATTGCTCATAGTGGGTGATTTCTCGCAACACTCTGCCGAGAGGACCGCGGCGTTTCTACAAAACTGGCTTTATTTTGGTGTGCTTCACGAGATTATGGGGGCCGCCGGCGCAAAGGCCAACTACTCCGAGAATGGCTGGGTGACCACAGCTAAACTAAATGCCGATATGTCCATCTGCATGCGGTTGATCAAACTGGACATTGTAAACGGCATGCAAGCCGCCAAGGAGCGAGTCGCTAGGATCGAGCACGTTCTTGAGCAGCTGTCATTCTTCTGCAGTCACATGACCGTGGATGGCGACATCGAAGACCCAAGAACACATATCTGGCCCTTGCCGTCCGAGGTGGACTTTTCTTTGCGAGTTCTAGGTAGCTACACGTCCGCCGGAGTCTACGAGACCCTGTGGGATGTCTTGAGCAGCCCATTCCTCGCAACCCTGCGGTTTGGGAGCGGGGCGCTCCCGAGGTCCCGGATGACTGCCGCAGGTTGGTGCCCGAGCGACACCTCGATGGCCCTGGAGCAATTCTCCCCAGCCGCCCAGTACTACGCCAGCTCTTTCAAGCGTATTGCCGTCCGCGACCACAGCACATGCTCGAGCGAGGCCTGCGTTGCCTCCCAGATAGACGTTTCCACGTATATAACAAAACACACCGAGCCCGCTTGTGAATGTACGGGCTCGGGACCTCCGGTCGAAGAACTTGTGGAGATCATTGAATCTGGAAGGATCCCATTGCTTTTGTTGAAAAGTACAAAAGAAGGGGTCAGCATCAGGGTGCGCGCATACAAGCCCGGCTGCCGGTATGTGGCGTTCTCGCACGTGTGGTCTGATGGATTGGGCAACCCACGGCTAAACCAGTTCCCCATGTGTCAGTTTATGAGGATAAGATCTCTACTTGATGAACTAGATGCGCTCACGAGCACGCTATCCCTCGTTAATAAAGGACATGCCAGTCGACTTTGGGGGCGGCAGCTGGGGGTGACTATGCCGTTCTGGATCGACACGCTATGCATACCAGTAGGCCCCCATTACGAGGCTCAGCGGTCACGCGCAATTTCTCTGATGAAGGACACCTATGCAAATGCTTACCAGGTTCTTATTCTCGACGCGGAGCTGGAAGCGACGCCCATGCGAGACGTTTCCGAAATGATGATGCGTATCTCCCTCTCGGGCTGGATGCGACGGTTGTGGACACTCCAAGAAGGCGTCCTGGCTACCCGCATGTACGTCAAGTTCAAGGACGGCATTCTGGACGTCGCATCGGCCAAGTGGGTGCTGGATCACCCCCAAGTTCCCTCTGGTGTGATCCCGGGTCTCACGGTAACCCATGGCACGGTACTCAATCAAGCCGCACGGTTCTACATGAACATGAGCTGCCTGCGCAGAGGCGTCCTCGGACGCGAAAGGGGATATGAGCCAAGTATGTTTGGAGCGTCTCGAGTCCTGACCGCCCCTGATAAGGCACAGGTAGAACGTGGTCAGAGGGGAGCCGCCGTTATGGAGGCCTTCATCGCTAGCCGGTATAGAACCACCAGCCGCCAGGCTGACGAGTACATCTGCCTCGCCAGCCTGCTTGGGTGGGATACGTCGGGGCTTTCTTCCGTGCCTGTGGACCAGCGGATGAAATATCTACTTTCGAAGCAGGATACGCTCCCGCAAGGCATCCTATTTGCCTCGGGCCCACGAATGCAGGACGCAGGTTGGAGGTGGGCGGTGACAAGATTTGGCCATCCCCGAACCCACCATCATCTGACCGCCCCCATCAACGACTTCACCTTGGCTCATCGTAGTGACGAAGGGCTCACCGTAGAATATCCCGGTTTTATTTTGCCCTCAAGCTACGAGCAGAGGTCCGTGATGAAAAGAGTCAAGGTGTTGGCGGATGGCGTCGAGCAGGGTAGAAAGGCCCGGCTCTTTGAGCTGACCCTGCTGGAGGGAGACCAATCAATTGTGTCGAGTGATGCTCAAGATTGCCATTGCGTTTTGTACTATGCACCGAAACGTACGGTAAGAGTTGGGACGGTTATGGCGGCTTTCATAGTCTCGATTTCATTGGAGCGACGTTCTCTGATTACCAGCGTCACAGGGGAGCCGATCATTTGCACATTTCAAGGCCTATGTCAGCTTCGCATTGTCTCGGATCAGTACGAGCACGATCAGCCAGATTCCGGATTGCCGGCAGCTCTCGATACTACAGCTGCAAATTATGCACACTATGTAAGGCTGAAATGGACAATTCAGTAGGCAATCATTCGTTACCTAGAAGCTAGCAGATCACAGGGACATAGATATTGATTGCTTAGGGTGTGTTCACAGTGTGCAGCTAGGCTAGATTAAAAAAAAAAAAGATATAGATTATATAAAATATATATTTTAATTCGGATTAAGCGAGGCTATTATTTAATAAAAAGCTGCTTAGTTTAAATTATTAACTTATATAATTATTAAATAATCGGTATTATTTAAAGAAAATATTAAATTTAATTTATTAAAAGGTAATATTTTATAAATACGCTTTATATTTATAATATATATTACTTAATAATATACCACGAGGTAAAGCGGCTTAAAATAATTAAAAACGGCTGGATTTTAATTATAAATTTATTTTTAATTAATAAATAATTATACTTTAATAATTATTAAATAATATTATTTATTTAATATAAATAAATAAATATAATATTTATAGGCTATATATTAAGTTTTATATATTAAATATAATATAAAATAAATTATTAATTAAGAATAAAATAGAAAATAATATTATAAGAGCGAGTTATTAAAAGGTTAAATATATATTTATAAAAATATTAAAATTAAAATTAAACGTAATTAAGTTATAAAGTAATTAAATTAAAATAATTATAAATATAAAGCGATAGTTATATAGTTAACTTAATTAACCTTATTATTAAATAATATATATAATTTAATTAACTTTAAAAAAATCGGCTTTATTTAAACTTTAATATTAAAACTTTATTTCCTTTTTAATTCGATTAATTTAATTACTCTCTTTTCTTTTACCTTTTAATTTAATAAATTATAATTTTAATTAATTATTAAATTATATTATATTAAAGCGTTATTTATTATATAACTTTATTAAATTCTTTTAAAAGTTAATTAAAAGATAAAGAATTTATTATTAAAGGCGTAGCCGATAAATATTAATCTTATTATATCTTATACTTTATTATTATATTTTAATTTAATAAGAAAATAAAATAAATATTTTTAAAAAGATTTATTAACGAGGGTATTTTATTTAATCTATTTCTTATTATAATAACGCGCCTTTATATTTAATATTTAATAAAAAATATATAATTATATAATACTTTAACGATTAAAGAATATAATCTTAAAATTTATTTATTTATATTAATACCTTTAATAATTAAATTAGATTTATTATAGCCGGCTTTATAGCTTTACTTTATTATTATTACTTCTTTTTTAATTTAATTCGATTATTATTTACCTATATATTAAAATTAATTAATAAATTAAAATTTCGTCCTACGAAGGATATTAATTTATTAATTATATTACGAAGAAATTATATTAAACTTTAACCTTTTATTTAATAAATTAAATAAATAAATATATAATTTAATTAATTATATAATAACCGATAAATAGCTTAATTAATAATAATTTATTTAATTAAAGGATTATTTATTAATCGCGGTTCGCCCCCTTTTTTAACGTTAACTCCCGTTTATCGATATTAGCCTTTTTTCTTTTTTAATACGTTTAATTAATTTATAATCTTTTTATATTAATATTTATTATATTAATATAAATATTTTATATCCTTTAAAACCTTTTTTTTATTTTATATATATATAAATATATTTTCCGTTTTTTAATATTTTTTATAAAAAATTTTATTATTATATATTTAATATATAATATAAAAATTATATATATAAAAAGTTATATATTATAATAATTTAAAAAGTTTATTATTATATATAATATTTAATATTTTAAAATTAAATTTATTTAAAATAATTATAATTTTTAAATCGTAAAAGTCGCTTTTTTTTAAAAATATAAATTTAATAATTATTAATATAATTATACCGGCCTTCTCGGAATTATTTAAAGTACTATTTATTAACGTATATAATATAATATATATTAATAAATATTAAAATTTAAATAATTATATATATATTTAATAATATATAAAAATATAAAATAAGGAATAATAATAAATATAAATATATATTTATATATAATAAAAAAGAAAGAATTATTATAAATTTTAAAAAGTATTTATTTCGAAATTTTATATTTATATATAAAAGTTTTTTTTTAATAATTTATATAAAACCGATATTTTTATATTTTAATTTTAAAAACTTTATTATTTAAATATAAATAATATTTAATAAATTTTAAATTTATATAATATAAATAAATATAATAATTATTTTTTTAATATTTAAATATAATATTATTATAAAACCCGGGTTTATTATAAATTTTATATTATAAAAAATAATAAAGTAATAATTAAGATCGATAGTTATAATAGAAAAGGGGCTTAATATTTATTATTTATTATTATTAAAAATTTAATTTCTTTTAATTTATTATTTAAGATATTTATTTATTTTAATATAGAGTTATTATTAATTTATATAACCTTTTATTTATTTTTACTATTTATATTAATTATAATAAGCTTATTAAAAAGAAAAACTAATAAATAAATAAATTAAAGTTTATTTCTTTAAAATAAAATATCGTTAAAGCTATCTCTTTTTAATCGTAATTAAATTATAAAATATTTAAACTTTAAACTTAATAATATTAATATAATTTTTTTATTAAATATAACTTAGTTTTATTTTATTATATCTTATCGATTATACCGCTTTAAATTAATTATTATATTAAAAATATAATAAATAATCGAGATTTTTAAATATAATTAATTTAAAAACTTTATTTAAGCTATATATACTTTTTTTTATATATATTTAAATTTAATTTATAAATTAATTAATTTTCCTATTTTAATTAATAAAATCGATAAGATATTTTTAAATTAAATTAAAGAAACTTATTAAACGCTTTTATTTTATATTAGCTAATTTAAAACCTAGGTTTTAATATTAAATTAAGAATAAGCTACTCGATTTAAGCTTTATCTTCCGGATTTAATTAAATTTAATAATAATTAAATTAATTTTAAATATTAATTTTAAAAGATAAATAATAAAATATTTATAAATAACGATATAATTAATATAGATAAGGTTAAGACTTAATATTAATAGTTTTATATAAATAATAAACTTTAATAAATAATTTAATTATATTTTAATTATAATACCTTTATTAATAAATAAGATTATAAATCGATTAAAAAGATTTTAATATATATTCATATCGACTCTATAAAAGCCCGAGGCGTTTAAAAGAATTTATAAAACTTACGTTAAAATAAATATAATTTAATTTCTTTTTTAAATAAATAAAAGATTTTAATAAAAGAATTTAATTATTTATTAATATTCGATAATATTTATATTTACGCTTTATATTATACTTTTAATTTTTAAATTTAAAATTACCTTAATAAATATAAGATATAATTTAACTTATTCTTTAATAAATATAATAAGTTTATCGAGCTCTATTATAAAATAATTATTAAAATAAACTTTAACCCGATATTTTAATAATTAAATAAGGTTAAATTAAAGTCTTTTAATAAAATAGATTTTAATAATATTAAAAATAAGCCTATTCCGAAATAAATTATTAACCTTAACTATATATTTTATAATATATTTATTTTATTTAAATTAATTTAATATTTAAATTATTATTATTTTAATAAAAAGAAATTATTTAATTAAATAAATCTAGAAGTTTAATTAATTAAAAATAAGAGATAAAATATAAATAACGTTAGATTATAAAATAAAAAGCTTAAGGCATACCTTTTTTTAAAGGGGGGATAATTATATAGTTAATTTAATTAACTTTAATATTAAATAATATACGCAGTTTAATTAACTTTAAAAAGATCGACTTTATTTAAACTTTAATATTAAAACTTTATCTCTTTTTTAATTTAATCGATTTAATTATTCTTTTCTTTTTTATTCTTTAATTTAATAAATTATAATTTTAATTAATTATTCAATTATATTATATTAAAACGTTACTTATTATATAATTATAAAGATATAAAAAGAAATAATAAAAGGATTTATAAATTATAAAAGATAATATATAATATTAAATATTATTTTAATTTAATTTATTTTAAATTAAATGTTTTTAATATAATTTATATAATAATATAACGTTTTCTATTTTTAAAATATTTTATTATATAAAATCGATATCCTTACTCCCTTTAAATAAAAGCTTAAAAAGTTAAATTAATATTAAGGTCGGTAATAACCTAGGAATCCTCGGTATTATATTTTTTTTTATAGTTCCTCCGATTTATTACTCGAACGAACTATTATTTATTAAATATAAAAAATATTATATTAATATAATTTATAAGCGTTTAATTTAATCTAATTATTTTAATATAAATATATATTTATAAAATTATTTTAACTATTTATTAATAAAAGCGGTTAATATATCGTTATTTTTATTTAATATACCCTTTTAAATCCTTTTTAATATATATACCTTATTTTCTTTACCTATTATATATTAATCTAAAATAATATATTTCTATATTATAATATATTTAAAGGTATTTTATAGGATAATTTATAATTATTTAAAATTATATTATAATATATTTTTATTATATTAATAAAGTTTAAATAAATATTTAAACTATTTTATTAATAAGTTTATTTTTCCTTTTATTAATTAATCTTTATATATTTCTTACTTTTATATATTTAATTTTTTTCTTTTCTTTTTTTAAATACTTTTATTAATATTTACGAGGTTTATTTATTAATAGAAACTTTAATAAAAATTAATTATAAGCGCTTTTATAAATTTATTAATAATTATATTTTTTATATATTTATAAATTATTTTAATCTTTTATTTTTTATTTTTTAATAGAGTTAATAATTATATATATTAATATACCGGAACTTAATCTATAATACGGTTACCTTAATATTAATTAATTATATAATTTATTTATTATTATCTTAAACTATAATTAATTATTAATCTAATTAAATATTAAATTTCTTAATTATATATTATATAATAAGTCCGTCTTTTATTATAAAAATAAAGGTTAATAATTTTACCTTAATAATAAAAATAATAATAATATCTTACTTCTTTATTTTCTATTTAATTATATTTTTAAATAATTTAATAATATATTCTTAAAAGCTCTTTTTATTAAAAGTATTATTAACGAACGAGGCGTCGTTTATTATAATAAGATTATTCTTATCCTCGAGTTATAAGTTAAAGTAATATTTTTTATATAAATAATATAATATTTAATCGATAGCTTATTAATATTAAAATTTTAAATTAATATTAAATTATATAAATTATTAAATAATGAAAATTATATTAAAATAAATAATAATGATTATATATAAAATCGATTTAAGTTTTTTAAAATATACGGCTTGATTTCTTTTTATAATAATATTATTATATAATAAAAGTTTAATTATTATTATAAACGTTTTAAATTAAATTTAGTAATTATAAATAATTAAAATATATAATTTATTAATATAAAATATTTAAATAAATTAAATAATTCTTTTCGTAGTTTTTAATATTTTTAATATTTAAGAATTATTAGAATTTATTTTTATTACTTAATTAATATTTTTAATATAAAAATAATATATTTAAATCGATTTATTCTTTATTTTAAGTTTTATATATATATATTATATTATTAATATAAAAAAATATTATTTAACTTTTTTAATAAAATAATAATATTTTTTAAATATTTATTTATTAACTTTTTTATTTTTTTAATAAGGTTATTATAGTTAATATAAATAATAAAACTAAATAAAAAGTTATATAAATTAATAATAACTTCGTGCTAAAATAAATAAATATTTTAAATAATAAATTAAAAAAGATTAAGCCTTTAACTATATAATAAAATTAATAATAAATAATAAGTATTAAGCCCCCTTTTTATTATAGCTATCGACCTTAGCTATTCGCGATAATATTATATTTAGATATTAAAAAAATAATTATTATATTTATTTATATTATATAAATTTAAAATCTATTAAAAATTATTTATATTTAAATAATAAAGTTTTTAAAATTAAGGTATAAAGATATTAATTTTATATAAATTATTAAATAAACTTTTATATATAAATATAAAATTTTAAAATAAATATTTTTTAAAATTTATAATAATTCTCTTTTTCCTATTATATATAAATATATATTTATATAATTAAATATTTAATATTTTAAAACGGTGGTTTAAAAAATTTTATATTAAAATTATATCTTTTTATAACTTTAAAAATAAATAAATTTAACTTTTTAAAATATTAAATTAAATTAATAATTTTTAAATTTTAATTATTATAAATATAATATATATAATAATTTTATTTAAACTTCTTTTAATAATTAACTATTTATTTTAAAAGGTTTAAATATATATCGCTTTATAAAACCTATATTAAATAAAAAAGGTTTAAAAATAAAGGGTTATATATAAAATTTTAAAATAATAATAATTATTTTATCTTTATTTTTAAAATAAATAAATATAATATTTCTAAAAATAAAATAAAAAAAGCGATAATATTAAAATAAATATTATAATTAAATAAAAATAAGTAATTTTATTTATTTTAATAATAATTTTTTAAAGAAATTTTATTAATTTATTTCTTTATATATTAAAATTAATATAATATTTTAATATTTATTTAATTAATTTATTTAAACTGTTTATATAAAAATTGTTTTTTAAATTTTTAATTTTTATAATTAAATTATATAGCTAGTTTAATTAGCTTTATTTCTAAATAATATATATAATTTAATTAGCTTTAAAAGGGTCGGCTTTATTTAAACTCCGGTATTAAAACCCTATCTCTTTTTTAATTTAATTAACTTAATTATTTTTTTCTTTTTTATTCCTTAATTTAATAAATTATAATTTTAATTAATTATTAAATCGTATTATAAAAGCGTTAATCGCCGCGTAATTTTATTAAATTCTTTTAAAAGTCGATTAAAGGATAAAAAATCTATTATTAAAGGCGTAGTTAATAAACGTTAATCTTATTATATTTTTTTCTTTATTATTATATATTAATTTAATAAGTAAATAAAGTAGATATCTTATTAATAAAAGTATTTTATTTATTTATTTTATATTATAATAACGCGCTTTTATATTTAATAATTAATAAAAAACGTATATTATATAATATTTTCGTGATTAAAGAATTTAATTTTATAATTATTTTATTTATATCGATATCCTTAAAAATTTAATTAAATTTATTATAACCGGCCTTATAACCTTATTTTATCGCCTTTATTTTAGTTTTAATCTAATTCGATTTTTATTTATCTATATATTAAAATTAATTAATAGATTAAAGCTTATTTTTTTAAAATAAAACGCTATTAAAGTTATTTCTTTTTAATCGCGATTAAGTTATAAACCGAACCCAAATTTAATAATATTAATATAATTTAATAATTAGATTATAACTTCGTTTTATTCTACTATTTAATATCGAGCTTATTTAAAATTAAACCGAATTAATCGTTATATTTAAAAAAACGTAAATTTTATATTAAATTAAAATTTTAAATTTAATTAATTTAAAACGTTAATTAAGTTATATATTTATTTATTTTTTATTTTATTAACCGACCGATTTAATAATATTTTATCTTTAATTTATAAATTTATTAATTTCTTTATTAAAATCGATAATATCGATAAGGTAATCGTAAGCTAACCTTAGAAATTTTAAAATTAGCCGATCCGGATTAATTTCCTTTAAGCTATATATTTATTTCTTATTAACCTTTAGATTAATTTAATAACTTATTATAAATCTATCGATTTTCTTATTAAAATCGATTAATTTAATAAATTAATACCGGAAATATTTAAAATCTATTTTTAAAATATAAAATTATTATAATTAATATTTTATTTTATAATTATAATTTAAATATTATTTATTTATATCGCTTTCTTTTTTAAAAAAGATTATTAATAATAAAAGAAAATAAAAAAATAATTATATCCATAATTAAACGAACGCGCCTATAAGTTACCTTAATTTTAATCGATTTATTAAAAAAATTCTTAATAAGCTTATTATAGCTAATATAAATAATAAAAATAAATAGAAAGTTATATAAATTAATAATAACTCTATATTAAAATAAATAAATATCTTAAATAATAAATTAAAAAAAAATTAAGCCTCTAGTTATATAATAATAAATAATAAATATTAAGCCTTCTTTTTATTATAATTATTAACCTTAACTATTTATTATTTTTTACGGTATAGGATTTATAATAAACCTAAGTTTTATAATAATATTATATTTAAATATTAAAAAAAATTATTATATTTATTTATATTATATAAATTTAAAATTTATCGAAAATTATTTATATTTAAATAATAAAATTTTAAAAATTAAAATATAAAAATATTAATTTTTTATAAATTATTAAAAAAAGTTTTTATATATAAATATAAAATTTTAAAATAAATACTTTTTAAAACCTATAATATTCTTTTTTTTTATTATATATAAATATATATTTATATCCGTTATTATCCCTTATTTAATTTTAAACTTTTATATATTATTAAATATATATATTATTATATATTATATTATATATATTAATAAAAATTATATCGATAATTATTAAATTTATATTTTTTAAAAAGAATTATTTTTATAATATAAAAATTATAATCGTTTTAAATAAATTTAATTTTAAAATATTAAATATTATATATAATAATAGGTTTTTTAAATTATTATAATATATAATTCTTTATATATATAATCGTTTTATTATATTTAAAAAAAAAAAAAAATTTTATAAAATATATTAAAAAACGGAAAATATATTTATTTATATATAAAATAAAAAAAAGGCTTTAAAGAATATAGAATTTTATTAATATAATAAATATCGATATAAGAAAATCGCGGATTAATTAAATATATTAAAAAAAAAGAAAAATCGATATCGATAAACGGGAGTTAACGTATAATTAATAAATAATTTTTTAATTAAATAGGTTATTATTAATTAAGCTATTTATTAATTATTATATAATTAATTAATTTATAATTATATATTTATTTATTTAATTTATTAAATAAAAAGTTAAAGATTTATATAATTTTTTCGTAATATAATTAATAAATTAACGTCTTTTATAAAACGGAATTTTAATTAATTAATATTTTAAAACGTATTTATTTTAACCTTATTTTCGATTTTTAATAAGCCGATTTTTATTCTTTTTAATTTATTTATTATATATATCTCCGGTTAAATTAAAAACGATTATAAAATATATTAAACCTATCGACAGGGATAATACCTTATTTTAATTTTAAAATAATTTTAAAATTAACTTTAATTAAAAAGTTTAACCCGAGTTAATAAATTTAACTATTTATAATAAATTAATTATATAATAATTAAATAAATAATTAGTTTTAAAATAAAAAAGTATTTATTAATTAATATATTAATTAAAAAACGTTATTTCTATTTTTATTATAGCTTTAGGTTTAAATATTTATAATATTCTTTATATTAATTTAAACAAATAAATAGATATAGATTTAAATTTAATCTATAAAATTTAATTAATTAAAGATAAAATTAAATTATAATAAGTTATAAAATAAAAAGTTTAAAGCGCTTTTTTTAAAAGGGGGGATAATTATATAATTAATTTAATTAACCTTATTCTTAAATAATATATACGGTTTAATTAATTTTAAAAGGATCGGCTTTATTTAAACTCCGGTATTAAAATCTTATCTCTTTTTCGGCTCGATCGATTTAATTATTCTTTTCTCCTTTATTCCTTAATTTAATAAATTATAATTTTAATTAATTATTAAATTATATTATAAAAGCATTACTCGTTACGTAATTAATGAAAATAAATTTAAAATTAATATTTTAAATATATTTATTATTAAATAAAGTAATATAATTATATATTAAAATATAATTTATATATTTAAAAGTATTTTAAAAAATTTTAATATTATTAATATATTATTAATTTTTATTAAATTTAATATTTTAAATATAATAGTTTTTAATAAAAAGGTTTTAAATTTTAAAAATATTAATAAAATTATATTTAATTAAATAGTTAATTTAAATTTAAAGCTTTATTTTTTAATATTTATTTTATTTAAACTTAATATTAACGGTTATTATAAAAACTTTATAATTAAACATTTATAAATAGCCGATATTTAAAGTAATTTTAAATATATTTAATAATATTTAATAGGTTTAATAAATATATAATATTTTATAAAAAGTTTTTTATTTAAATTTATATTATGAAATATAATTTTAAATATATATTATTATATTTATAAATTTTTTAATTAATAATTAAAAAAATTATTTTAAAGTTTAATAATATAAACGGTCTATAAAATAATATTTCTTAAATATTTTAAAGCTTTATTTTATATTTAAATATAAATAATAAAAGGTTTAATAATAATATATTATATATTTCTTTATTTAAAATCTTTTTATTATATTTAATATTTTTACCTTTATAATTAAATTATTTTTAAATAAAGATAAATAAGGTATATAATATTATTATTATTATTTTAATATAATTATTTATTATAAAAGTATTTTAAATATAATTTAAAAATAATCGATAATAAAAAATATTTAATTTATTTTATTAAATTCTTTTTTAAATATTAAGAAATCGAACGTAATTATATAATTACGGTAAAAAGGCTCGGTTTATAAATTGTTTTTAAATTATTTTTAACTTTAATTAATTTATAATTATTATATATTATTTTTAAATACTTTTTAATTTAAATTAAAGCTTTTTAAATTAATATATTTTAAATATTTATATTATAATTCTTCTAATTTAATTATTTTATATAATTTAATATATAAATTAATCTTAATATATTAAATAATAAAATTTATATAAAAAGAATTTAATCCTATATCCTTTAATATAAATTAATAAATTTTATTTATTAGATTTCTTTTAATAAGCTTATTATAGTTAATATAAATAATAAAAATAAATAAAAGGTTATATAAATTAATAATAATTCTATATTAAAATAAATAAATATTTTAAAAAAAAAAATTAAACCTTTAGCTATATAAAAATAGATAGTAAATATTAAGCCCCCTTTTTATTATAGTTATCGATTTTAATTATTACCTTATTATCTTTTATAATATAAAATTTATAATAAATTTAGGTTTTATAATAATATTATATTTAAATATTAAAAAAGGAATTATTTATTTATATTATATAAATTTAAAATATATCGGAAATTATTTATATTTAAATAATAAAGTTTTTAAAATTAAAATATAAAAATATCGATTTTTTATAAATTATTAAAAAAAGCTTTTATATATAAATATAAAATATTAAAATAAATATTTTTTAAAATTTATAATATTCTTTCTTTTTATTATATATAAATATATATTTATATTATTTTTTTTTCTAATTTTTATATATTATTATATATTATACTATATACGTTAATAGAAATTATATTAATAATTATTAAACCTATATTTTTTAAAAAGATTATTTTTATAATATAGAAATTATAATCGCTTTAAATAAATTTAATTTTAAAATATTAAATATTATATATAATAATAGGTTTTTTAAATTATTATAATATATAATTCTTTATATATATAATTATTTTATTATATTTAAAAAAAAAAATAATAAATTTTATAAAATATATTAAAAAACGAAAAGTATATTTATTTATATATAAAATAAAAAAGAAGTTTTAAAAGATATAAAGTTTTTATTAAATTTATATTAATATAATAAACGTTAATATAAAAAGATTATAGATTAATTAAATATATTTAAAGGAAAGAAAAGCCGGTATTAATAAATAGAAATTAATATATAATTAATAAATAATCTTTTAATTAGATAGGTTATTATTAATTAAATTATTTATTAATTATTATATAATTAATTAGTTTATAATTATATATTTATTTATTTAATTTATTAAATAAAAGGCTAAGGTTTAATATAATTTTTTCGTAATATAATTAATAAATTAACGTCCTTCGTAAAACGGAATTTTTTTTTAAATATTTTATAAAGGGTTAAATTATTTTTTCTTTTAATATAATTATTTAAAAATTTATTATTTTTATATTAACCTCTTTATTATAAATATTAAAATAATATTATATTATAAATAAAGCTTTAAATATAAGCTATATTAATAAATTTAAAGGGTTTTAATACCTTTAAATTAACGGTAATTAATATTTTAACTTTTTTTATTTATAGATTAATAAATAATTATTTCCGGTTATTATTATATCTCCTTTTATAATAGTTTAATAATTTATAAAACGGCTTTTTATATTAAATATATATAAAATTAATTTTAAATTTAAATATAATATATAATTTTAAAATATAATTAATCGTTATAAAAAAATTTATAATATAATTTAAGCTTTTTTTATTAATTTAACGCTTTTTTAAACGTTATAATTTTAAATTTTTTAATTAGATTATATTCCTTTTTAATTAAAGAAATATTATTTTAAATCTTTAATATTATTTTTTTAATAAATAGGTTTAAAATTTAAAGGAATTAATATTTTTTAAAAAATAGTTAGAAATATACTTTTTAAAAATAATTTAAAAATAAATAAATCTCGTAAATATTTATTATAGAATTTTTTTTTTATAATTAAAGGCGAATCTACCCTTTTTAATACTTTAAAAAAAGCCGGATCTTTATTCTCCTATTAATTAAGAAAGTATATTTATTAATTTAATTTAATTAAGTTTATTAATTTATTTATTATCGTTTTCCGTTTTAAACGTTATTATAAAAATTATTTCTTAAAAGCGTATATTATTAAAAATAATAAAGGAATAATACTTTTATAAATTTATTTTAACGTTCCGGTATTTATCTTATATTAATTAATTTATACTTTTTATAAAAATTATTATTTAAAAAAATAAAATCGAAACGAGAGCTTTTAAGAAATTCTTAATTTATACTTTAAAATATATAATTTTAATAATTTTATATTTTTAATTTATTTCTATTATAAACCTTTATTAAGTTATTTATTTTTTTAAATTTTTAAATATTCTAATAATTAAATAAACGGCTTTTTTATATTTAAATTAAGCTTAAGTATTAAATATTTTAATTTTTATTAATTCGTAATTTTTAAAATTTTTATATTAATAATAAAGGTTTTTATTAATTAAATAATAATTATTCTTATAGGAATTGAAAACGAAGTTATTAATATATTTAATAAATTTAATTTTATTAGTTTATTATTAAATAAATAAGCTTTATTTAATATAGAAAAGGTTAAAAATATTAATATATTATAAACGTTCGGTTTAAATTAAAGGTCGGTTTTTATTAAGAATAATTATAACGTTAAAAGTTTATATAATTATTTTTTTAACCGGCTTAATTAAAATAAAGGTAGGTTTTATATAAAAAATATTTTATTAAAAGAGAATAAAGGCTTTTTATTATTTTTTAACCTTTAATTTCCTTTTAAAAATTAATAAACTTCGTAATTATAATAAAGTTACGATCTTAAACTTCTTAATTTTTTAACGCGTTTAATTAAATCTTTTATTTAATATAATTTAATATTATAATAATAGCACGTTCGATATATATTAAATTATTTTTAAAATATATAAAAATTTTAATTATTAAATATAAAAAATATTAATATTAATATAACTTATATATATCTAATTTAATTTAATTATTTTAATATAAATATATATTTATAAAGCTATTTCAGCTATTTATTAGCAAGAGCGATTAATATACCGCTACTTCTATCTAACACTACTAAGCCCGCGACTTTCACGCCGGTTTAGTTTTGTGATATGCCGATCCGTCAATCGCCGGCTCCCCACACAGCCTCGTTCCTCTGCAACCAACTGATTACTTCTATGAGCCATTTAGGCTGAACCCGTACTTACTCTTCCAACCTCGATGAATGGGCTTTGCTAACCAACCATCGTCCTAAAATTATTGTCCGATTATAAATACAACGACCGTTCGCCATGTCCTATCCCCAACACGAAGTTGAGCTTGAGAGGCAGTGGCTGAAAAGTTGTCTCAGCGCCTTACGACACCCATCTCAGTTATTTTCATTGCTTAGAACTTCCTGGCACGACACGCGAAGCTACTACGCCGCGCGTGACGTGTTGGATCTTGAAATTGAAGAGCTCATTCAGATCATTTCTTATACCCGCAAGATGGCCATCAAATTGACCGGGGGCGCCCTATTCTTGGGCATCCTTCTCGTCTTGGCATTGGTCAGGACCTGCAAGGCCGCTGAGCCTTGGATGCCTGATGACTTTAACTGGACCATGCTTCAAATCCCCCCAAGAACCAGTGGAATGGCTTGTACATCAACTTGACCGAGAACCCACTTCCTGCCACGGCTGAGCTCATGCAAGTGGGAAGACAGGACATGCTCGACGGTCACGCACTCCTTGTGCTACCCTTCACCATTGGGCTCGCCTGGCAGGCTAGCAATTAAACAACACAAACTCCATCACTGTGGTACCTATGTTTATCTTTGTATGTCGTCTGAAGCGTTCATGGCTGTGCGTTCATTCCCATCTGGACTGGTCCAACTTCCCAGGGTTTTGCTCATATAGAAGGCAGGAAAAACATACAGCTGGACTGTCTCAATATACTATTATTTCAATTTAATAATATCCCGGTGGGCTCGTTAACCGTTTATGTACTGGAACTGGGTTTAATGGTCATGCTGCACACATTTTCTAACATGTTCCCTACCGCACTGGGTATTCGAGGTTATCCTGGGGCTGGGGATGTGTTCAGCCTGACTTTTCTAACTGTGCCATGACCGCTGTTCGCTTTGATCGCCAGTACCGGCCCCGCCACAATTCAGTCAGGGCCAAGGAGCACGATGCCAAAGCGACGAATGCGCAGAGCGTGAAGGCCCAGCCGACGCCGATAGCCCGGATCAAGGGCCCAATGGCAGTCGTCCCACCCGACGCTAGAAGGCAACGAGCAAGGTTCATCGCGGCCGTCGCACTGAAGCTCTGGTCCCGGAACAGGTCGACGATGAGGGTTGCTGGGAAGGCATCATGTCAGCTTGTTGATTTCTAAGGTTATCACGTACCTAGGCGAGAAGAACAGAACGGTGGTGCGTACAACAGGCAGCCAGAATGATGGTGTCTAACCCCCCACGAAGAAAGCCATGGCGATGGAAGCTGCGATGTGAACGTGATACTCGATAATCCACCCCAAGGCGACGACCGAGGCCAGATAAGCTATGGTCGGTACGACGATGGGTTTGATGCGTGCGAGCTCAATGTGCTGCACCTCTCGCACCGGGCTTGCGTTGGCGTCGGGATCCGCCTGCTGGGCCGCCTGCTCCCTCTTCAGTTGGTGCTGGTACTCGCGGTCCAGCAACTTGCCCGTGAGGACGCTGCCGCACAGCGAGCCGATGCCGTTGGAGATGTACGTCAAGCCGATGCTCAGCTCGTCGAGGCCGTAGCGCTCGGCGTAGAGGGTGGCGGTGGCCACCATGGTGACCTGCCACACGGTGTAGCAGATGCCGGCGAAGAGGACAATGCACACGCACTCGGGCTCGACGAGCAACCGCACGGGGGCGCCCAAGTCGATGCGGAACTTGGCTCCGGCCGCGGCCGCCGCCGTCGGTTGGCGCGACCTCGGCGCTTCCAGCCAGCGCAGCGGCGTCCGCAGGTACCGCGGCGGCGCCACCGTCCCGTCGTCGACGATGCCACGCTTCGTCTCGGACAGGAGCAGCGCGGTAAAGACAAGCAGGAAGGCGGCCAGGGCCGACAGGAAGACGAACATGCCCCGCCAGCCCGTGTACTGGGCGAACAGGCCGCCGAGGACGGGGCCAAAGGCGGTGCCGGCGCCGCCCAGCGCGCTGTAGTTGCCCATGTACTGGCCGCGGCGGCTGACGTGGACCAGGTCGCCAATCAGACTGGCGCCGATGGCGGTGGTGGACGCCGACCCGACCGCCTGGAGGGCGCGCAAGGCGACCACGGCCGGGTACGTGTGTGATAGCGCCAAGCCGAGGCAGGAGCCCAGGTAGACGGTGAGGGCGATGAGATAGAGCAGCCGGCGCCCAGTGCTGTCGCCGATGGCACTCCAGAGCGTGGGGCTGATGCCCTGCAGGACGAGGTACGCCGTGATGGTCAGGTTGATGGCGTCGGTGGACACGTCCAGGTCCTTTGCGACGGCCGGGATCGCCGGCGTGTACAGGTTGGAACTCAGCGGGCTCAGGAGACCGATGACACTGGCCGCCGCGATGATGATGATGCGTTTGGTAGGGGTAAACTTGCTGTAGGCGCCCATCAGGTCGGGCTCGTGGAGCGACCCCTCGCTGCTGGACAGGCCATCGCCGGCTGCTGGGGTGGCCGAGACGGCGCTGAAAGAAGTCTTGAGGCAGCCCCCAGCCACTGGCAATGGGGTACTCATCGCAATTAACGAGAAGAAAGTGGAACGGTGGGAGGCCAAGTGCCAGGAGGTCGAGAGGGTGAGTGCAATGAAGGCGGGGACGAGCAAATCTGAAGAGGGCAGACCTCGCGTCCGGCCTCTGTTCTTGTAAGCTACACCTGCATTGGCAATTGAATCCCAACAATGCCCACCATGAGAATTTGTTGTCGAGTTCCTGCGGGTGCTTCGTATAGTTGGGCGCGTCGAGGTCCAGGGGTGGCGAGGTCGAGTGCTCTCCTACCTGTTTTGGATACGCCGCGTGCCCCCCGTGTCTCGAGGCGGCAAGGGACCAAATCGTGCCCTCCCGTCTTTCGGGCGTAGCCCCGGCCTAGGTTGACCAATTGGTTTGCAACATGTTACCCGTATCGGGGCTTACGGCATAAGTAGCGCGATCTCACCAATGCAATCTATACGAGCCTAGAACCCCTTCGGCCCTGGACCCCCCTGGCGCCTTGCCTGGTTACTTCCCCCAGTTCGCCGTCGGATTCTTAACCTGCCAACCCGTCGACGGACGCTCCCTTACCGCTAACCAGCGAACGGTGTAAACTAGTACGACCTCAAATGCAGCACAACAACTAATCCATCAGCTAACCCAACCACAATGACATAATTAGATAGAAACAATGATAGATTGATAGAGAAGCTAATCCCTCTCCCCATGATATTTCTTCTGAGTTTATTCAGTGTAAATGTGCAGATTGTGTGTGCAAGGTAACATGTCAATGGGCGGTTTGAAGGTCTTACTACATTATGCAGTGTATTTTTATGAGGAGGTGCTAGATGACCCCGCGGTCCGTCCCGCCTTCGTCCACACTAACTACTTGTATTGGACCTTGGCGATCTAGGCAAACGGCTTGGCAGGCAGACCCCCCATGTCATTCCCCGGGTCCCTGGCGTCGTTCGCTCTTCTTGCACCTGCTATTTGTCAGTCCTCTTCGCCGTGACTACGGCCTCGTTCCACCGCGATCGTCACTCTCACCGACAACAACGACAAACCACAACACCACGTCGCACGCCCGCCACCAAAGCACCTACCCACCAAAGATGAGCGTCCTAACAACGCCAGCCAGCGACCCCCGCGTCGGCGTCGGCGCTATGATCCGCAACGCTACCACCGGGCGGCTCCTTGTTGGCCAACGGCTGAGCAGCCACGGACACGGCACATGGCAGTTTCCCGGCGGCCACCTCGAGTATGGCGAGGCCGTCTTTGCGTGCGCCGAGCGCGAGACCCTCGAGGAAACCGGCCTCGCGGTTCGGGCGACGAAGCTCGCCGCGGTGACCAATTCCGTCTTCAGCGAGGCCGGCAAGCATTATATCACCCTCTTCGTGCTCTGCGAGCCGCTCGACCCCGACGCCCAGCCGCAGGTACGTGTACTCCTCTTCTTCCTCTTCTCGTTCTACGTAGTGCTTCCATCCTGACGATATGCATAATACAGGCTATGGAGTCCGAGAAGGCGGGCAACTGGCAGTGGATGGAGTGGGCAACCGTCTGTGAATGGGTCCGGCACCACGAAGACCATGGTGGCGATTGGCCGGCAAAGCGCGTCTTCCTGCCCATACGGGAGCTGGTAAATGGCAAGACGGACGAGACGGGCTTCACGCCGTTTCAGTCGTAACGTGAAGGCGCTGGCACGACGGCGAGATAGATTTAGCAGACGTTCAATGACCATCAAATGTAACTTTGCGCGTGATCACCACTTTTCTCAGCTGCTGCCGTCCCACTTTTGGAACCCCCCAAAGCGTCCGTGTCGCCTTGTTTGCAATGTACGGTGTAGAGTGTCAACCTCGGCCCAGTTTTCGTCAGAGTAAGGGCCGTAAGCAGAGCAAGTCTCGAGACACGGACAAATTCGTCCCTCCCCGCCGGGCTGACGGTGCGGGAAAAAAGCCAAGGAAGTGATAACGGCTGATGTCTTGACATGCTACTTGGTCTGGCCCCAGCGAAATTTAGACCCGTTTCACACCCACCTCTTGGCACAGATCTGAATCTGCCAAGCGGCGGCTGAGGTACGCAGCCAACAAGTGCGCGCATGCAGGGTCCTCGCTTAACGGCGGCCACTACCAGCTCTCTAAGGAAGGTGATCACGAGAGGGCCCATAGTTACTCAGGTATGTAAGCCGCATGCTTACTGTATTGGATTATAGACTCCTTAACACAAAGGATTACCTTTACGACGTGCAGCTATTCCGCAGTACGAATGCAGAACCGATTGTGTGCCGTGCCAACACTTAATGTTTTACAACCGCTGCAAGACGGCGAGCTCGACGACACGAGGGCCTTGTCTAATAGCTGCCTAGACATCTGTCGCCCGTTCTAGTCCTGCTGACATGCATTCGATGTGGCAAATTATAGTCTTGGCGGCGCGTATACTATTATATTCTGCATGCAGCTCCCTTTTCGAAGTTTGGATAGCAGCGGTGGACCGAGGTGGTGTCTCACGCTGGCTCGCCATTGACAAAAGAAATTCCCGTATGCGATGTATTACTGCCTCAACAGCACACGTCAAGGGTCCAGCAAATCGACCAATTAGCTCTGATGACCAAGTCTCAGCAAGGAGTTGCGGCCCGCGCTAGGGCACTGTAGAGCAACTATCTATAAGGTGCAGAGGAAAGGGGGTGGGGGGGTTGGGGTTGGGGTTGGGGTTGACGGTACATCGCAACGGAAGAATCTCATGTCAGAAGCAAGGCTGGGCGGTAATAACAAATATTGTAAAGGACCCCATGCACATGAAGGTCGCTGCTTTAGGCTGCGAGGGAAGAATCTCGTGTGTACACGATACTTACAGCTTCAACCTTGGGCGCCGGGAACAAAGGGTATCAGTTGAAGAAGGGGGGAAAAGGGGTATAAAACCTTCGTCCCTTCCTCCGATAATTGCCAGAGAACATCCCCAAGTTTCCCAGTTTCACAATTTCACAAAACTCTTCCACAACACCCTTCACCATGGCTATTGGCGCTATTCCTCACATCATCATCATCGGCATGGGGCCCGCGGGCCTCGCGGCCGCCGCGCGCCTGAAGGGCACGGGGATCCCGTTCACCATTGTGGACAGCGGCAAGGCGGTGCACGACCGCGACCGGTACCGACCCGAGGACGCCACGCGGGGCCACGGCGGGGCGGGGCTGTTCTCGGACGGCAAGTTCTCCTTCTTCCCGTCGGCGTCGGACCTGTGGTCGCTACCGCGCAACGGCGACCTGCGCGAGGCCTACGACTGGACTTGCAACGTGCTGAACCAGTCAGGTCTGGAGACGCCGCCGTTCCCCAGCAACCCCGACGCCTACTCGGTCGCCGGCCTGGTGGAGAGTGAGGAGTGGAAACTCAAGGACTACCCGTCCGACTACCTGTCGCTCGACGCCCGCCTGCAGCTCGTCGACGACATGGTGCGCGACATCGGGGGCACGGTGCTGAGCGAGTGCCACGTGCGGGACGCCACGTACCACGCGGCGTCGGACTCGTTCAGCGTCGTGGTCGAGGAGCGCGCCACGGGCCGGATCACGCAGCTCGCGGCGAAACGGCTTCTGCTGACGACGGGCCGGTTCGGGCCGCTGGAGGCGAGCCTCCGGCGCATGACGGAGCACCACGCGTTCCGGCGGCTCGAGGTCGGGTTCCGGATCCAGCAGAGCAGCGAGCGGGCCTTCTTCCGCAACATGCCGCAGCTGGACCCCAAGCTCCGGGTGCGCGAGGGCGACGGCAGCGTCGAGTGGCGCACCTTTTGCGTCTGCCGGCAGGGCGAGACGTGCCTGACCGAGACCAACGGCCTCTGGACCGTCTCGGGCCGTTCCGACTGCCCGCCCACCGGCCGCTCCAACTCGGGCTTCAACACGCGCATCCTCGACCCGGACCTGGCCGCCAACGCCCTCGGCCACGTGCTCGCCGCCCTGGCCCGCCCCGAGGCCCACTTCCAGCTGTCCGCCCAGGGGCTGCTTCGCCGCGACCCCGCCGTCGTCGCCGCCATGGAGGCTGTCTACGGCCCGGACCTGGTCGGCAAGATGGCCGAGGGCCTGCGCCGCCTCGCCCACACCTACGCCGACCTGGCCGCCGACGAGGACGCCACCTTGGTCGGCCCCACGCTCGAGGGCATTGGCTGGTACCCCAAGGTCGACGGCAACCTGCGGCTTCTGGACTCCCCGGCCTGGGTCGCCGGCGACGCCTGCGGCATGTACCGCGGCATCGTGGCCGCCATGATCAGCGGGCACTACGCCGCCTCCTCGGCCATCGACGAGCTCGCTCAGGGCGTCCAGACCAAGCTGGCCGTCCTCGCCCACCTCAAGCCGGCCGACGTGGTGCCGCCAACGCACCTTCTCCACAATCCGACGGCCATCGAGTGTGATGGTCCTTGCTGTTCGGTGGCTAATGTCTAGTCGCTTAGCGAGGGAGATGCATCATGTTGGTCCGGAATGCCCGGAGCCACCTCTTGGCACCATGCCACTGTCTTTTGTGGCAGGTTTTTCAGTGAAGAGATACGAGTCTAGTTGACGTTTGTATTTGAAGTATATATTTAAAATGCTAGTTCTTATATCTGTTGCGTTACGGGAACTGTGTTATTACCACGGTCTAAAGACCCTGATCAACTATTATATGTCTGTATTACTATTACTATCTACCGGTATAGACATTGTTAGTATACTTGAGAAGGCAGTGTCACAGCTCGCAACTTAGGCTTGCTTCTTAATTTACAATCGCGCTTGAAGAGCTGCATATTGCTCGATTCTCCAGAGCTCAGGAGCGACGGGTGATAAGCAGCGGTCCCAACCGACCGAAAAGCCCGCATTGCAGGGTAAAGTCGGATTATGAGCCTAAGGGGATCATCCATAATGTCTTTCTAGTGGTTAGCCAAGAATATGTGCACTCAGTGCTGAACGGGCCAAAAAGGGGGGAGGAACTGCTAGTGATGACATGTGGGTGTGGGCTGTTGATCCGGAGTATTGCGACGACAAACAAAAGGGCCAGGCCACGGTGCGAGAGCAAGAGGCAGCATGCCTAGGCTACATGTGCGTGCGACTACAACAGCTGGTAAACAATATGAGCTGCAAAATCCGTATGGCCCCTGGGCTCAATCAAGTAGCGACGCTGAGGGCGTCGGCTGCGATTGAGACCACTCTGTAGACACCAAGATTTCATGGTGGTTTTGGATAAGACACTATTTGGATATATCACAATCTGCCAACTATCTCGTCATCCCAAAGTCAGTAGCGCCAACAGCCCGACAGTCTTCGTATGAAAAACGAGGAAATATTCCACTAGCCACATTCAAGATGCCGTGGGAATCAAACCTCGGCGGCATCAAAGTTCCTGACCAAGTCGTAGTAGAATCTCAGCGCTTCCATGTGCGCCTGCATATCAATAGCCTCGTCCACCGTGTGCGCATTCTGAGTACCGCCCTTGCGCGTCGGAGTCCAACGATAGACATGCTTTGACAGGTCTGCGCGTGATATATATTAGCCATGATCTTGATTGGTCTGGATGAAAATGGAACTTACGCAGATAGTGTCTGGTGTCTGTATTTCCAGTCATCAGTTCGCCAACGGGCACGACCTTCCCATTGTCAAATGCGAAGCTGTGCTGGATAGTGCCCGAGAGAACATCCCAGATGTCTCCCGACGACGGCGAGATGGGAGCGACCTTGCTCGGCTGGCTCGAGCTCAGCGTCAGGGTGCCGTTGTAGTCCACGTCGTAAGCGGGCCCGAACTCGTCCAGGCCGTCGGGGTTGTTGTCCTCGCCCTTGAAGGCGCTGACGCCGAGCCCGTAGTGCTTGACGATGGGCTTGATGAGGTCGAGGATCCTACCTTTAACTTCCGGGATCGAGTTCTGCGGCGCGACGCGGTGGTTGATGCCGATGCGGATCTTCTCGGGCATGGCGTTGATCTTGACGCCGCCGATGAAGTAGTCGACCGACTGGGACGTCTGCAGGCGGTACTGGGTCTTTCGGTCGATGGTTGCCAGCTCCTCCGCCAGGGTTTCCAAGTCGCCCTTCTCGATCAGCTTGGTGACGTTAGGGGACGCCTTGGGGGAGTAGCGGGCTTGGCACACAAGGTGGTGGTGGATGGGCGAGTCCTTGATCAGCTGCGGGCTATAGGGCTTCGACTCGAGCTTCACCACGATCTCGGACATGATGCCGATACCAGTATGGGGGAAGGGAGTCGAGGAGTGGCCGCCGTTGATCTTGAGATCGAGCCAGATGTCGACGTGACCCTTCTCCATGACGGCCGGCAGAGCATACAGCGTCTTGCCTTCAAGCAGGTCAAGTCCCATACCCCCTTCGTCGAGGATGATGGCCATGGAGTGCTTTCCCCACTGCTCCTCCAGAAACTTGCCAATCTCGCCTGCGCCACGCCGACCGGAACATTCCTCGTCGAAGCCAAGTGCGACGATAATGCTCCGCTTGGGTACCCATGCGGGGTTTGACAGCAGCGTGTCCAGCGCTGACATCAACGCAGTCAAGCTGTTCTTGTCGTCCGAAGCGCCACGACCCCAAAGCCATCGCCCATCGAAATGGGCAGAGAAGGGCGGGTATTTCCATGTCGATTCGTCGGCCACGGGTACCACGTCCTGGTGGGCTGTGAGCATAAGGGGTTGCAGCGCGGGGTTGGTCCCTTTGATGCTGAAGACCAATCCGAAAGTGTTGACAACATCGCGGCCCATGCGGAGGTGACTAGACATGCCAGTGTCAGATGTGTGCTTTTGAAGACCGAGATTTATTAAAGTGACTTACACATTCGGGTACAAGTAGGCCAAAGCGGCGTGGAGCTCGTAGAACACATTCCACCTCGGGTCCTTGCCCGGCTCGCCGTTATCGTCGTAGGACACCGAAGGGATCTTGACCAACGTGCTGTGTCTGTTGACCTGTTTCATCAAGGCCTCTTCGTCGCCAAATAAATCTCGCGCTGCCGGCAGTCCATCAGCTGAGGGATCCAGGACTGGCGGCAGATCGCAGGTGAACTTGGTGGAAGGGACATGATGGCCTCCTCCAAGTAATTGCTGACCGCCCCCAACGGAGTACAAATCGGCAACTGCCGATTGGGCAATGGGCACGCCGGCCGTCAAGATCAGATTCGTCAAGCGCATTGCACTTTCTTTCCACAAGCCTTTGATTTAGCTAAAGTGGTTCAAGTAGTAGAAAACATTCCTCAATCAAGTACGAAACTGCAGCGTCGTTTCTCGAGCCATGCGGGGGTTTGATCCCTTTTAAGAGTAAACTTCAACTGCACAGATAGGAGTCGGCAATGAGATCATGGCGCCCTCGCAAGCTCGTCCTACCCCAACCGTCTGGAGCTTCACTGGTTTGGGGCCTATCCAAGATAGGAAAGCCCAAATGCAAACGATACAGCATTCGCGTTAACGCTGGGGATTAGTTGCATGTAAGCGCTTATTACATATATCCTACTAACCCGACTGCTTAATAACTATCCTATATAAATGTTAGGATAGAGTGATTATCTGCTTACTGCTTAATTATAAAAGATGGCTAAAGCGCTGGATCTACTATTTAATAACGTTTAAGGAGCCGTTTTAAAGGCATTTAAATAGCTTAATATTCCTCCTCGTTATTATTTCTATTTAATAAACCTTTAATATTATAAGGGAATCGTGAAAGGATTACTTTATATTAACGTAGTTTAAGGATAATAAGGTGTATAAGGATAAAATAAAGGGTATAAAGTATTTATATTATAGCTAATGCTTATACGTTAAATTTAAATTAATTAAGTTCTAGAAATATCTAGAGAGATATATAAAATATTACGATAGAGTTATCGTGTTTATTACTTTATTAAAATTAAGAGAGAAGGAGAAGGATATAGATAAGGTAGTTAATAAATCTATTAAAAATTAATTATTAATAAAATAAATAATAGAAGGCTCGAAGTTACTTTAATAGTTACCTTTTTTATTATTTTTCCTTTAGCGTAATTTTAATAACGCCGTATTATAATTAAGCTGGTTCTTTAATTATTTTAACAGTCTAATTAATAATTAGATTATAACCTATATTCCTAACTTAAAACACGTTCTTAATTAAAAGAAGATTAATAATAATTATTTTAATAATTTATATATTAAAATTAAGCGAGAGATTTAAGAACTTATCGATTAAGCAATTTATATTAATATTATATTTAATAAATCGGCTGATTATAAAAGAAATTACATTATTAATATCTCTTTCTAGGTTAATAGGAAGTATTATTTCTATTAGAAAAACATCGATTTCGGTAACTTGGAAATAAACGCCGGTAATAAGCTTATTATTATTCGACTTTATATTTATAAACTTTACCGCGATAATTAGAAAAATATTAATTCTTTTTATATTAATACCTATTTAATAATAAGGTTAGTTTATTAATTAATTTATACCGATTATAATCTTTTATATATATTTACTATTCTTTATAATTCTTATAGCCTTTAGTTATTAATAGAGGATATAGCCGAATCGAAAGAATAGAAGTTAACTTTTAAAGTTGCCGAGGACTTTATTAATAAATTTAAATCGGTATATAAATAATATAGGAGATTAAGGAAGTCCTTTAAATAAAAAATAAATGGAAAAATTATATTACTATATATATAAGGATTATTAGTTATTATTATTCTTATTATTATTCCTATCGATTTATACCCCCCCCTTTAATCGATTATTAACTTTTTTTTTTTTTAAATATATTACACGCTAAGCCTTTATCTAATGCGTTATTATATCTACACTCTATTGTTAACTTACGATCGATAAATTTCTATTCCGACTTAATATTATAATTAATTAATTAATTAGAGATTTCATTAAATACTTAATTAACTTAAAAAATAATAATAATTTTTAACTTAAGCTAGATTTATTTAATAAATTTATTATATTTATTATAAAGGTTTAAATTAATAACGAAGCTAATAAATCTAACTTACCTTAAGTTATCTTTCGATAGGATAGTATTATAATTACCTAAAATAACCTATAAACTAATTTAAATCCGATTTATAAAAGAATTAATTAAAATTAACTATTTAACCTCTTTTATAAAAGAAATTTTAAATAAAAGTATAACGAGTATTAAATAGCTTAATCCCTTTATTTAAATAATTACGATAATATTAATATAAAAATTAATTATAATAAAGTAAAAATAATAATTAAAAAGTATTATATTAATTATTCACTAATAATTAAAGAATTATAAAATTTCCTAATATTTAAAGATATTTATAATCTATATATTTATTCTTTTATAAAGGAGGAGAATATAAAGCTATATTAATAAAAAGCTTAAATATATAGTAGTTAATTAATCGAACTCGTTTTATAGCTTTATAATACCTTTATAATAGAATTATTATTAAAATATACCTTTCGAACGTTAAAAATTATTAAAAACAATATATAATCGTCACTTTTATTAGAAAAGGTAAATAAGGAGTCGTTTATTTATATAAATAATATTATTTTAAAGTACTTTAAAGAAGGTAATATTTCGATATCTTTTATAATACTATTAATAAATAAAGTTATTTAAATTAAAAAGAACTTATACCGATCTATTTAATTAATAATATAATTATATTAAAAGTAATTATTTTATATAAGAATAATATAAATTAACTCAATTAGCTCATTATCTAATTTAATTAATACTCTATAAAAGCTGATTTCATATTAAAGCGCATCTAAGCATTGCTTACTAAACTAAGCAATATCTGCTTATAAACAGGATATATGCAGATACTGCTTATTGCATAGTCAGAAACACCCAGCGTTAATTCGCGTCAATGCATTGGTCCATGACCTTAACGTTGGCTATCATCAGGCCTCCGCCGAAGGTGCAAATGACAGGGGGCTTATCACCTCATTGGTGATAGAGTATTGTACATGAGTAGTGGTAGGTGCAAGCCGCATACGGCAAGTCGACTCCATTATCATCCGGCGCTTGATGTTACCATACAAGTCCGTTACGGGTCCGAGAATCGGCAGGCACCCCGCCAAACAGTGGGCAGGGGACTTTAAGCATTTCCCAAGGCGCTCTGTTCTTAGCGCATCCTTAGAAGGCGCACACAGCTTGACAGCAAGCAAGAGCTACCCCGGTCGTTTCAATGCCCCGCTAAGAAATGTCCCCCAGCAGCTTCCAGGCAATTCTCCAGGCAGCTTTCGCATGACGAACAGCTGCATGACATACTGTTTGCTCCCAAGCCAAATCCAACACCACAACGGCAAATCCCACATTGACGACACAAAGTGTTTTGCAACAAGAACTCTAGGCCGGTTGCTTCGCTCCTCGAAGTTTTATCAGGTTCCCAACACCCGCGTTTACTTCCTCAGTCGCGACCACACAAGCTCGACACCCCACGCACCTTCACCTATCAAACACGCCGCGCATCTTCACAATGTCTGCGCAATCCCGGCCTCCCACCGCGGCGGAATTCGCCAGCGCCCTCCAAGAGCTGCCCGCCTCCAGCCTAGCCCTCAAAGTCCTCGAAATGCGCAACCAGATCGCCCACCTCGACTACTCCAACGCCGAGATGAAGCCATTCGCCGAGGGCGCGGACGGCGCCGAGCCCGACCAAATCTGCGCCGACGGCATCCGCGAAAATGAAGAGATCATTACCAAAGTGCAACACCGCATCGAGCTTGTCCGGGAAGAGGTGGAGCGCCGTGGGCTCAGCTGGCGCGAGTTCGACGGTAAGGACATTGGCGCGACGAGCAGTTCAGATGCCCACGACACCCCACCTAGCGCGGCAATGCTGTCGTCGCTCGTTGCGGGTCCTATACCAGCAGCATCTTCCTCCACCCCCGAGACCTCCACGACGACGGGTGCGAGCGGCACAACAGCCACTACCAACGGCACGAATGGCCAAGGTTCACAGAACGCCGGCTCGGATCGGCCGTTGCTGCAGGAAGCTATGGACGCTGGAATCATACAACGCATGACCGCGCAAGAGTTCGTGGACTCGGTCATGGCAGAACATGAAGCAAATGAGTCAGGAGCTGTACCCCAAGACAATAGGAATGGAGGTACTTCTGGCGATACGGATGACGATGGCGGCCTGCATCTCTAGAGGCCTGCCAATAGAATGCAGGAAGATAATGCATATTCATGGGCTATGAGGTGGCAAGCGCATATATTATGGCGTTCTGGGATGCACAGGAAAATGGCAGTTCTTCACCAATAACCCGCAAGGATAAGATGAGATGTTGACTCGACAGGGTCACAATGGGTCACCAGTTCTCAGCTACGACACTGCATTGGTCGGGCATACCTGTCACCGAACAGGCTCGATCACTATTACCATGATTCACGATGAAAATGACAAAACTATGGAGCGAGTTGACCTCATAAAAGAACATAACTGGCAAATCGAATTCAGAAATACCGCGTGTCTGGCTGTTGCTAGTATATACAGTGATTCACCTTCAGACCCCAACCCGCGCTCATCCCACCAAATACCCCAAGCACCGTGGTAAGGCGCCTTCCGCATATGATCCTTTCAGTCCGATTTGTCCTTAGCAAACCTTCCGGTGAAGTGCCGGATCTGCTTGCCCCAAATGTAGATGGGGATGCCCATGAGGCCAAAGAAGGCCGTCATGGCGCCGAACGCCCCAAAGGCACCGTCCCAGCCGGCCGCCTTGACGAAGGGCGTGATGCCATAGCTGACGCCAAACGAAATGATGCCGCGGAAGGCGCAGATGATAATCAACAAAGGACCCGCGCGCGTCGGGTAGCTGTCGAGCAGGTACGTGATGGCGACGATGTTGGCGCCGACGAAGCAGAAGTAGTAGGCGGCCACGCCCCACACGTACACAAACCAGTGGTATTGCGTGGGGTGGGCGGCGCCCTGCCCGTACAGCACCGCGGTGAAGACACCCACGATCATAGGGAAGATTAAGGGGATGAGCCGGGTCTCGGGCTCGTGCATGCCGCCGCGGCGCCGCGAGAACCACCGGATCAGGCCGTCGGAGCCGTGGCCGAAGAGGGGAGGGCGACGATGGCGGTCGCGATTTGGCCGATGTTGACGTAACTGGCGGAGGTTTGGGGCCAATTGTAGGGGGGCTGGTGACGATGTTGCCGTACTGGCGTTGATCGTATGTGTTAGCTTTAGGTTTTCATCCCTCCTTTCTTTCCGCAATGGGGGCGTGGCTACTTACGGTAGTGCCGATGGCAACGTTGACGCCCAGAGTGAGGCCGTTGATGCACAGCGCCCAGAAGACGTTGGGATAGAGCACCAGCTCGAACGTCTGGTAGAAGGCCTCCCAGCCCTTGCGCCACTCGATGTCGCCGACCCAGAGGCGCATGTCTGAGCGCCACGTACGGGGTGCGAAGTTGACGTAGTCGAGCGGTGGGCGCTCGGTGCACATCATGCTACCTGTCGCCGCCGCCGCTCCCATCTCGCTGCTGTGGTTATCTGACGATGTTGGCGTGGCGGCATTGTTCTCGTCGTCGTCGGCGTTCTTGTTCGGGGTGGAGGTCGACTCTTGGAAAGAGCTCATGGGTCGGTGGTACTTGGTCTCGGGCACGAAGAAGACGGCGAGCACGAACTGCACCCCCGCCAGCACGGCGCCGAGGCCGTACCACCACTGCGGCGTGATGGCGCCGGCAATGGGGCCCGCGAACACGGTCCAGATGGCCGTTAGGATGACTTGGATGGTCTGTTGGATCATGAGGCCTCGGCTTCGTTCGTGTAAGAAGAATACTTCCTAAAACTCGCATGAAAGTGTCAGTCTCATAATGCGTCTTTGATATCAGACACCCATCGTTGGGGTGGGGAATTGAGGAGTGAGGGGTTTGGTTACGAACCTGAGTGATCATGGGCACGAGAGCCTCGCTCTGTCCTGCCGCGAGACCGAGAACCATCCGGGCTGCGAGGTGCCATTCGAAGTTCTTCGCGCCGGCGGCGACTCCAGCAGCCAAGATCATGATGATTGTGGAGATCAGGAGAACGGAGCGACGGCCGACGGCGTATGCGAGCGGCATGCCGAATAGGTTTCCGATACCCCTGTGCAGAGATGTTGAGTTAGTCGGCGTCTCACTGTGTGCGCTGTCTATCCTGAGAGTTTCATCGGCTTACATGAAGAGGGTCGGGTATGTCATCAGATGGGTGATGTCGGCATAGCCCTTCCCAGCAGCCGTGTAGTCTGGGATGTAGAACCCGAGAAGACCACCAAAGCCACTGATCAAGGACAGGCCCAGGCAGGAGACTGGACGACGAATGATGTGTAAGTCATGCTGCACCAATTCTAACCCTCGTACCTTGAGACCGTGAGGGGGCTACTTACAGATGGATATCACGATGAGAACCATGTACTTCTGCCATAAGCTCATGTTCAGAGGATCTAGAAATTGGTGAGCAGCTGTACCGATACGTCCTCATTACACTGTCCTGGATCCTCTTACCTTGCGGGTCTGCAGTTGGAGTTGGGATGTAGATGATCTTGCCATGGGTGAGCTTGACAGTCCCCATGACCTCCACCTCACCCTGAAGGACGTCGTTGTCTCTGACCATGCCGAGATCCTCGACATGGTCGGCGGCTGGCTTCAACTTGGTGTCGTCCATGGTTACTCGTGAAGATAGAGAGAGTTTGGAGGGACTGTAGGGGTAACACAACCGCGGAGCGGGACGAAACGAAATCCAAATCAATATAAAGAGACGACTTTATGATTAAACGATCGCTCGTCTACCGCAACCATAACCAGATGCACTCACGGTTGTGTTATCAGCCAACATGGTGGCAGGATGCAACGCACATCATATATACAAAACTCCGCCAACCGCCAACCCTGGAGGGTGTTACCCGACCCGAATTGGGTAAACCCCCTGGGCCGGGTGATGAAATCCTGACACTATCTGCTCCAAGCATCTTGGAACCATACAGTTCAAGACACCGGAATCAAGAAACGGCGCAACTCAAGACGACTGATCAGCCCCAAGAGTGGCGCTAGCACATTGCTGTACTAAGCAGCAACAACAACAGCAAGCCCCTAACCCAGTCCAGCCCCCCTAACACCCACCCCAACCCCAAAATCGATTGAACCCCGGGCAGGGTTCCCCATGTTTTTCACTTTGCCCCATTCCTGCATCGTGTCTGCAGCTCTACGGGGTGCCAAGGGGGCATTGGCAATGATACCCCAGTTTCCGGTCCCTGCGCGGGTACGCTTTGGGGGAATGCGGGGGAGGGGCCGGAGACGGTTTCAAGGGTTCGATTAGGGCATACGTCCCGTAACCGAACGCTACCAAGACTATTAAAACCAAAAAACTAGCCAAACGTGCATTTCTCATCATTCGGCAGTTACTGGGACCAAAACTAGCTATCTTTTGAGTAGCTAAGCTGGGGCAGCTGAAGACAACTAGCTAGAACGCGCGGACATTGGTCACATTACCTTCTCGGCGCGAACATAGGAGATGTCAACCTCGGAGTAGGATGGGCGACCCGGTCGCATGGAGTAATGTCCGGGAAAGAAGCCGTTGCGATTCCTCCTCCTTGGACAAGGTGCGTGATTTGAGATCGTGAGGACTCAACTCACGTACCCCCGTCAGAGCTATCCGCTTAAGTCACTCAGAGTCGTAGCCTCACATTTCTTCGCCTCTGTCATTCCATATCAATCCTCAATCCTGCTGTCTCTGTGTTTTCCATTTTTCTTTTCAAGCTCTGCTAAGATGACTTTACATGGAGTAGAACTTGAAATTGTGAAATGCGACTCAGTAGTGAACATGAAACAACCGAGTGTTGATCCCATTATGATATATCACATGTTGCAATGGGAGAGATACGTGGTGAAGTAGATAATTCGATATTCGTATTGGTCATCATATATATATGTACATAGCTCTCTCATTCCATGATCGTTGCAGCAAACCCAAGCGTTCCTCTTCTCTAGTAGGGCTTGACACCAGCCAGTCTCAGCATGTCGTCGTTGACCTCGGCCTTCTCGAAAGGCTCGGTACGGTACTTGGGGCACACCTCGCCGTTACGCATCGGCTTCTCTGCCGCAGACCGGACATTGCTAGTGATTACATGTTAGCGGCTGTGTCCACGTAGAGGATCAAACTTTACGAAGACGACCTACCAGTGAGGCCAGTGTGTGGTGCCGACGTAGTTCTCGAAACACCACTTCTTGGCAGCCAGGGCTTCGTCATCGGCGAACTGACGAGGGGTCATGCAAATGTACTGCACGTTCCGGATCTGCTCACCCTCGGGGAGCTTTGCGTAGTGCATCGTCCGGGAATCCCAAAGAACAAAGTCACCAGGCTCCACTGTAAGTAGATAAAACGTTAGTCGAATGCCCAATATCCAAGGGGTTTGGTTAACGTACTGTTGATCTTGACGAGCTCGCAGCCGCGGTCCTCGAACCACTTGACGTCCTTCTTGCTGAAGAGGAACAGGTCCATGAACTCGATCTCGGGCGGCGGGGCGTCCTCGTGGTCGGCCGCCTCGCGCTTCTCGGAGAAGAACTCGTTGAAGAGCTTGGCGGAGCCCTTCATCAGCATGAGGCCGCCGTCGTTTTCGCCGTTGGGCGAGTAGTTCAGGAGACCCTGGACAGCTTGCATGCTACGGTGACGAGTCAGTTTCTTCTTCTCAAGATGATGAATGAAGGAGTGAAGTGGTTAACTTACCCCTTGCGGCGAGGGTTCTGGTCACAGTGAGGCCAGGGGCTCCAGTTGACGTCGGTGCGCTTGGGCATGGAGACGTTCATGCCGTCAAAGGAGCAGATGAGCTCGTTGGTGCCCCAGAGCTTAGCAAAGATCTCGCGGACAGCGGGCTCCATGCGGGCCTCCCACGACATCTTCTCGTGGGCCGAGCCATAGAGGAAATACATGCCGCCTTTGAAGCTGACGGGCAGGTGGTCAGCAGTCCAGGTGCTGGGGTCCTTGTCGTCGAAGCCCAGGTCAAAGTTCTTGAGCCATTGAATCTGCTTGTCGGCGTAGTACTGCGCCTTCTCGGGCGTGATGACGTTCTTGATGACGACGCAGCCGTTCTTGTGGAACTCGTCCCGCCAGTCGTTGTAGACGGCATTCTCATCGAAGGTGATGAGGTCCTTGGTCTCGTACCTCTCACCAAAGGTCTGGGATTTGCCCTCCTCGAAGGTCTTTGTCGTGGTGGTGGTGGCTGTGGTAGACATATTGATGAAGTGTGCAATATGACTTCAACTGTGATGGATGTGATTGATGATTGACAACGAGATGGTAGATGCTGTCTCTTGATATAATAGTACTTCTCTCCTGAATAATGATTTGACTGATCAAGATGGCCTCCTTTTCAAGTAGAGTATTCGGATATACTCCTCGGAATCCAAGTTGTTTTCCGACGGTAAGTCCTCGGGCAACGGAAACCACTCCGGTGTTATCTGTTTCAAATCCAAAGCAGGGGGTTGCCTGCAATGTGGAGTGGAACCGGGGACGGGAAAGTGGACGAGTGCCACACCACACCGGCCTGCTGATCATGACCCCGTGGGGAAAAAGGCGCTACCTTGGAGCGGCAGTCTTGGCGTTGGCAATATGCACCTACAAGTATCCACCCACAGACCAAACACCACCAAAGCCGACCCGGGTCAATTCGGTTCGGCTCGGTCGACACTCGAGAGCATACCCGGATCCACTCTGACAAAGCCCCTCTTTGACCCACGACCTCTAACCCCCGTCTCGTCTCGGCTACGGGTTCTACCCCGCGGCGCTCCAAGGATAGGGGTCCAGCATACAGGTAGTTCTATGTGAGGTAGGTAGACGACATGCGCATTTATAGTGCTGTGTACGCGTAGCAATTTGTAGTGAGGAACTCAGACCACCTTAGTCCAACTCCCAATCAGCAGTACTCCCCTTGCCAACCACACCCTACTCCAGCCATCATGCCTGACCCAGTCCAAGTCGCCACCAGGCGGATCGAGACTCCGAAAGTTGGCGAGAATGGCTACGTCGGCTTCACCCCGGGCAAGACCGAGGTTCTGAAAGCGGGCGCGAACCCCTTTGACGCCAAACCCATCACGAGCGACATCCGCATCGACCACGACGTCGAGGTGGTGGTCCGCGACGGCGCGCGCCTCTACATGGACGTGTACCGTCCGCCCGGCAGCAGCAAGGACGAGCCCGTGCCCGCGGTGCTGAGCTGGTCCTTCTACGGCAAGAAGTACAGCGCCCTCGACATGCTGCCCATCTGCGTGTGGAACTGCTGCGTGCCGCGCTCGGACCTGAGCGGGCTCGAGAAGTTTGAGGGGCTCGACCCGGCCTACTGGTGTCCCAAGGGTTACGCCATCGTCAGCGTTGACACGCGCGGGGCGGGGAACAGCGATGGTCAGATCTGCGTCATGGGCACGCAGGACGCCGAGGACGGGTACGACGTCGTCGAGGCCGTGGCCCGCATGGACTGGTGTAATGGCAAAGTCGGCATGGCCGGTAACTCAGCCCTGGCCATTGCGCAGTGGTTCATCGCGGCGCAGCAACCGCCCTCTCTCGCGGCCATTGCCCCCTGGGAGGGCATGGGCGACATGTACCGCGAGCAGTTCTGCCGGGGTGGGTGGTTCTCCATGAGCAACTTTGACCTGATCGCGAAGGCCATCGTTCGGGGCCAACCCGACTCGGGGCTAGAGCACTTTGCCGAAATGTACCGCCGGTCCCCCACCCAAAACGCGTACTGGAAGCAGAAGCGCGTCGACATGACCAAGATCCAATGTCCCGCATACATCCGCGGGTCCGACGTCAGCAGCATCCACACCATGGGCTGTATCCGGGCCTGGCTCGAGATCCCCCACGACGACAAGTGGATCCACTGGAGCTCGAATATCAGCATACACGAAATAAAAGCTTTAAAAATGGAAAAGGCAATGGAAGGGAACTGGGTTAGAGAAGCTGAGAGCCATGAAAGACTCGTACTAGCACCTCCCCCTGCAGGAAAATCAACAGCGGGTTGTGGATACCACATATCCACAATTGTGGAAACTTGGTTAGAAGATGTTGGCCACAGTCGTCTATCCTTGAACCAGACTGCCAGACAGACAAGAGGTTTGGCCCCGCACTTATCTCACCTCCTCAAACCAGACGTAGTATTCCAGCTACCAATTCAAGTGTAATGAATAAGTCGGGGACTGAATGCGTATAGGCATCGGGTCCAGCTGACTACATGCAATTACGAAGTGTCCTTGAGGGTTTTGTGGGAACTAGGTTATAGCAGGGTAGTATTAGCAGATAGATCAAAGATGATATGCTTGATCGATCAAAGCTCTCCCAAGCGGTTTCCCACGTTGCATTACGGGTCTTGGTGCGTTTAGGATTCCTGTCTTTTGGGGGCAGCCGGCTTCTGGACCGGTCTGCCGGTGCATGTGGCAAGATGCATTCTTTCGAAATACCTGTCATTATTAGTTGGTGCAGTGTTACAATCTGCGGCACAGGAACGAGCACATTCCTAATGCAGCTCGTTTGGCATGATTTTATATGGGGTATAATGCAGTTAATTTGGCCATGAGCGCCCGGTGGTCGGACAAGCCACCCAAAGAAGACAATATATCCACCACCTCGGTACCGAATTCCTGGGACACAAATTTCAGCCCGTTACGCTTTCATATTCCCAATACCATCCTTCCATGTTTCTGAGTTCACTTTTTGCGCTGGAATTGTGTAGAAGTGTCTATCCCATTAGTACCTGGCAGTGTATGCCTTCCCTCTCTATTGCCAACGACCTCACTCCACCATCATTTTGGCATTGTCTCTAGATTGAGGCTATCAACATGGAGTCAGTAAGGGACCATCTGACTGGTGATCCGGTAATACCGGTAACGGATTTTATCTGCAGGATTCTCCCCCGCCTCTTCGGGCTATGGCTAGCGTATCGTATTACCCGGGCAGTCTATAACATCTCTCCTCTTCATCCATTGAGTCGTATCCCAGGCCCCAAGTTGGCAGCTATGTCGATAATGTACGAGTTCTGGTTTGATGTTGTCAAATTTGGACGCTACTCCATGGAGATCAAGAGAATGCATGATGTCTATGGTGAGCTGTTCAATCTTCCATTGTATCTTGGCTTTTCACGAGTACACTAACAATTTCACTGTCCAGGCCCACTTGTGCGAATAAGCCCAAACGAGGTGCACTGCAACGACCCCAGTATGGTGGATGAGATATACGCCAGCGGAGGCCGCCGGCGCGAGAAGTCAGCCCATTGGGCTAGCTCTCTGGCAGGCCCCGTAGCGGTGTCTATCCTGACCACCATTGACCATGATCTCCATCGACGCCGGCGCCAGTCCGTGGCCAACTCCTTCTCACGCAGTGCGATTTCCAAGTTGGAACCCGTCATCCACGCCAAAGTCCAAAGGCTGTGCGATAAGCTGCTACGATACCCCTCGAAGAAGGTGTTCGATGTGACTTCGGCCTACAGCTGCTTCACCACTGATGTCATCACTGACTATTGCTTTGGCGAACCGTTTGGGCTACTGGATCAAGTACGTTGTGTCACTGGTATTGCACAGTCAGTCGGTGTAAGCAAGGACTAACGAAGCTGTGTAGGATGGATGGGAGCCGAACTTCAGGGCACCGACAAATGCCATGCAGGATGCGCAGCCTCTTTTCAAGTTCTTCCCCCGGCACATTGGTTTGCGGATGTATTCCCTAAGCTGGCGAAAATCAGTAAATTTATCTTCTTACAACCTGATAAGGGGCCATGTTATACCTATGAATCGATATGCTGACAGACGGAACATCAAAGTGGGTCCAGAAATGGCATTCTTCATCAAGTCCATCACTGAGGATATGCCGGGTCGGGTCATCAAGGCGAAGGAGGCGGTGGCTTCAAACCTAGTCCGTGAGCGCACAGCAGTGTTCGAGGATATTCTAAGGTCACCCGCGTTGCCCGAGTCCGATAAGAGTGTCTACCGGTTGACGGGAGATGGCATGATCCTGGTATCGGCAGGTACAGAGACATCGGCTGTAAGCAACATCTCTCCCCGTCTTTACTCCGATAAACTTGCCTGCTCACATAATTCCATTTAGTGGACCCTCACCGTGATCACGTACCACCTCCTCACCACCCCATCCATCTTCGACCGCCTGTCCCGGGAGCTCGCCGACATGGACCCGCTGAACCTCAGTTGGGCGCGGCTGGAGAAGCTACCCTACCTAACCGCAGTGATTCTCGAGGGGCTTCGGCTCTCGTACGGCATCGCGGCCCGGCTACCGCGCGTAGCCCCCGACGAGGACCTAGTTTACCGCTCCCACGATGGTAGTGGCCGCGAGTACGTAATACCTCGGGGCTATGCAATCGGCATGTCGACCGTCATCACGCACCACGACGAGTCCATCTTCCGGGACTCGCACCGCTTCCTGCCCGAGCGATGGCTCGATGCCAACGATGAGAGGAGACCCGAGCTCGAGAAGCATATGCTGTCATTCTCCAGGGGCAGCCGCGTTTGCGTCGGCATGCAGTAAGTTCAATAGATAGGATTCGGACCCCTCCCCGGCCGCCCCCTACATCCATATGGGATATCTGAGCTGACTGAAATGGATTCCAAGGCTGGCTTGGTGCAATCTTTACCTTACTACTGCTTCGCTCATGCTCCGCGTCTTTCCCCGGATGGAGCTGTACGAGACGACTATCGACGACGTGCAGTACGACCATGACGCTTTCGTGTCGCGGCCCAAAGCAGGTACGAAAGGTGTGCGTGTTGTAATGCCGTAGAAGTCAGCACTCGTGCAGAGATTATTCTATTATGACTTCGTCAAGGACCTTGGACTAGCTAGCATTACGGACATGGCTTGACATATGAATATAACATACAAACTGCAACTATTTACACACGATAGTAGAGGTGCAAACATAACATACAACAGACGCGTTTCGCAAACCGCAACCCACCACTCAAAATCACATACCCGAGATAGGAATCTGCACATCTTCTCGAATATACGGGATCCCCGTCAACTTGAACACCCGCTCACTCAGCACCGCATCATTCAAAGGCTTCGTCCGCACAACATGATCCGGCTTCCCATCGCGCTTCGCGTCGTTCCAGCCCGTGTGCCGCGCATTGGGCCAGTGCGTAGTCCCGACCCTTCTTTCATACGCATCCTTCTTGCGAATCAAGTCTTCCTGGGTCGCGCACGCCACTGGCATGTAGCAGGTGTAGATGGCGAGCCGGTCCTGCTTGGTCTGGGTCGGCACGTTGTAGTGCGGCGTGCGGCTGTCCCAGACGATGAGATCGCCCGGGTCCGCGGTCGGCTTCACCCACTCCAGCCCCGCGTCTTTCAGGTATTTCATCCCCCGCTCCGTGAAGCCGTACCACTCAGGCGTCCAGGCCGGGATGCGCTCCTCGTCCGCCATGTCCTTGTGGAACTGCTCGCTGAGCTGGTGCCCACCTTTGCACACAATCAACCCACCGTCGTCGGGCCCACTGGGCTGCAGATTGACCAACCCCTGTAGGCAGCGGAACCCAGGCTTCGCCGGGTCCTGGTCTTGGTGCGGCCAAGGCTTGTTCTCGGGCAGGTGCTCGCGGTTCGCAAACCCGTAGTTAATCGCATCGAACGAGACCAACAGGTCCGTCGTGTCGTAGACCTTCTCGAACGCGCCGTAGACGCCCGGCTCGCCCCGGACGGCCCAGACGAAGTCCTCGTGGGCCGCCGCGTAGTTGAGCAGCATGCCCTTCTCGTTGACGACGGGCAGCTTGTCCGGGTGCACGGTCGCGGGGTCGCGGCGGTCGTAGCCCAGGCCGAAGGACTCGAGCAGGGCGAACATCTTGTCGGCGTAGCCCTCGGCGCGGTCCCGCGGCACGGCGCCCTTGATGACGGCGTAGCCGTCGCGGACCAGGTCGTCGCGCCAGTCGCCGTAGGTCGGGTCGGTGCCGTCGAAGGTCATTTTCCGGCCCGACGACTGGAGGTTCAGCGTCGAGGCCGGGGCGGTGGTGGTGACGGTGGTGGATGACATGTTGTTAGGCTGGATTCAATGGACTATTCCTGCTTTGGATCAACTAAAGCAAATGTTGCTGACTGGGTAGTGCTCCTTCTGATTTCGTGATCAATCATCGGCTTCGAGTCCCAAGCCTCTTATCCTGATGGTTGATGGCTGCAGCAGTAAGTGATCCACCATTTCCCCAGACCCACACCGCGGATCTCTTGGTGTCGACCCTTCGGTTCGGAATGTGGGCGCTGGGGGACTTCAAGACCCGAACCGAGAAAAGCAATGCTCAACCCCACCAAACTCGGTTTACCCATGCCTGCGGCTAAACGTCCAATGCAACAGAATGCAGCACCCGAACCGAGTAAGTCAGGGGTCCTTTTTGTGATGGGCCATTGTGTTGTAACTAGTGGCGGGGTCATAGAGCAAGCAGGTCAATCTTCGGAAGAATTAGAGGACCAATATTGTTGTTAACGTTATTAAAGATACCGTGTCAATAATCCAATATGTCTAGTTCGAGCTCGCGACAGTAGGGATCCACGGCAGATGTTATGAAAATGTAGCACAGACTGAGTAAATGTGCAAGTTCGGTGCCCGGGGCAACATGAAGTTTGAAGAGGTTTGATAATAGCTTGTAATCAAAATAAGCTGTATTCATATGGTATTACCGTGACGTTCAGCTAGAATTCGGGTTATTCCATCTGAATAAACGAGTCGTTGTCGTCAATCAGAAACTCGGTCCCGAGCATCGGCCACAGCTCGTCCAAAGGCAGGCCTGCAAAGGGGTCAAACAACGCACTCTGATCCAGTTGCGGCCCTGCTGCCATCGCTGTAGAATCACTTGCTGTCTGTAGCGATAGCTCGGACGGCAGAGCGGCGGAAGGGCTGCCGAACCCGGAACCGCTTCGAGCAGCGCTGCTCCCACTCGGAACCGGTTCCGAAACTGTAGTCGCATCCGAGTCATGAGGGCGCTGCTCTCGGCCCCCGCCCCGACAAACGGCCTGCACCCGCTCCCGCAAGAGTGTGCACCCTCGGATGAAGTCCGGATCCTGCCGGAGGCGCCGCCACTGCTCCTCACAGTACCCCGTCGCCTCGCTCAGCAGCTCGAGGTCGGCGCGGGCCATGCGCTTGCGCGGGTTCCGCAGGATATGCAGGGCGAGCACGGCCGCGGCCAGAAACGCCTGCGTCGGCGTGAAGAGTTGCGACTCGACCCCGTTGTCCGCGAGGTCCAGCACCAGCTTGGCGACGGAGCGCGCGGCCGCGATGGCGAGGTGTTGGCTTTGTAAGAGTCGGGCCTGCGTGGCGGCCGAGAGCGACGTCGGGTAGAGCCGGACTTCGGCGGCGTAGGATCGGGACGAGAAGATGAGGGAGGCGCGGAAGAGGGTGATTTGGGCTTGGTGGTAGTGGATGCTGAGGAAGGCCGCGATGTGCTGCTGCTGCTGGGTTTGGTCATTGTCATTTCGGCCATGTTCCGAAAGGATTGGCGTCTCCTGCCCCGGCCGTAGACTCTCGGGGAGCGATCCGGCCCAGTCCGTCAGCGCCTTGTCCAATTTCCCCGTCTCGTTGAAGAGGACGTAGGACGAGGTCTGGCGCTTCCGGTAGATGTGCTCGCTGATCCGGCCCAAAATGTGAGAAAGGGAGACCCATATCCCAAAGTAGTCGGGCGTTTCATGCGCCGCGTAGCTACTGCGGGGCAGAACTTGGTCGCAATCGTAGTCCGTAATAGCCGATGGGCGACCAGTTTCCATCTCCATCAGCTTCTCCAGGCTGTAGCATGTCCACCAAAGTCGACCATGGAGCTGTAGATCGGCCTTGTATCCCGGCTCGGTTCCGCGCCGAGGCCGCGTGTCGTGCGTCGAGATGTGTCGGTGCAGGCCAATCGAATGCGCCGTTCGTATGGCCTGGCCCAGAACGTGCCATCCCTGACCTTCCTTGCCTTTTCCGCGCAGTGCGATGACGAGAAGGAGGAGGGCCTGGACGCTTCCGAGGTATGGGAGAGCTACTACATGCCCGTAGAAGCTGTAGGCCGCGTCGAGGAACTTCGTCCCCGTCTCGGTGATGTTGCCGGCGGCCTCATCGGCGGCGATGCTTATGATCAAGTAGATCGATACAAGAGCCGGAACATCGCTTGGTTGGATCACTGTCTGTAGCGAGTAGTGCGATTCCTCCCCAGACAGGGATGAGTTCTGCAAAGCTAAGAGGCGGCGGATATCGGTCATAAGCGCTTCATGATCGACGACGGGGAAGACAGGCCATATACGCCGGAAGAACACCCGCACGTGTTCCTCTATGACATCAATGGGAGGGAGGTTGGGTCGGTAGACCGTTATGGGAAGGGCAAACTCCTCGACCTATGGGATCGTGTGAGTGTGCATGTCAGCCTGGGGTGGTGGTTCGATTCTGGTTTGATGCTCCCCCGGGGAGCTGGGGTTGGTCCACTCACATGGCGCATGCCGAAGCGGAACTGCTGGGACACCGGCCCCAGCCCTTTCTGCTTGAGGAATAAATCCACAAATATGCAGAGGCATTGCAAACTGCTCCCACCCAAATACTACACATGCACGCGCATATTAGCCCACACACGGTCCTTATCCGCGATGTGTTTCTGGAGCAACCCACCTTTACCCGATGTGAGCTCTCGTCAGTATTGACCACGATATCCGGGCTCTCAGCATCATCCAGACACCTCTCGCCTCCACGCTCCCGTGTACTGGCATGGTACGCCCTCGTGAGAAAACTGATGGGGATTCTGGACAAGGTTTGAGGGGCCTCGGTCTCGACGGCATCCGGCACGCTCTCGGTCTCGCCTCTGGGACTTGTACCGGCCGCCCCCAGCGGCCGCTGCTGCCCATCGCCACCAGTGGCGTCGATTGATAATCCCTGTTCGGCCAGCAACCGGCTGGTCTTGGCCGGCCACTTGCGCGAGACGACGGCCTCGGGTTTCCGCGGGTCGGTCGTTTGACAGACGTCCCCTCGGAGGCGGCAGTTCCTGCACTTGGGCGTCTCGGCGTCGCACCGAACCTTGCGCTTCCGGCACGCGGTGCAGGCCAAGGAGAGCCGGATGCGCTTCGGTGTGGGTTGCGACGGGTCTGGCGGCGGTTCTTGTGACGGCGAGTTGTCCGCCATCGATAGACCGGAGGTGGTGGTTTCGGGGGTTCTGGTCATCATCCTTGCTAATAGCTGGGTGGGGGCGGTCCCCATCTCATAGCAAAAGTCGTCCAAACTTTGATGATAAGGTAATATGCCGGAAGTGACGTCGAATAATTCCTACAATTGGAGCTTCTGCCTGTCACATCTCAGGTTGCATCAAACAGCTGTATCATCCCGTCTTTACCCACTGTCTGCAATGTCAGGTCGGGTATGGGATCTCGCCCAGTGCCGGCAAGGTGGAGGAACATTGCCCAGCTAATGCGGGGCCGGAAGTGCGGAGTCGACCCCGACCTTCATGATTAGGTTCCGGGGATTTTATGTTCTAATCTGACTCGCAATAGCTTTGAACTGTGTTTCGCCTCAGACTTTCATCGCTCCCGTTGGGCTGGGTACGACATCCAAATGCTTACTTTGACGAAGCCTTTAAATTCGTGTCATCATTTGACAGGACTTGTAAGTATCGCAGGTTACACACATAACTGCCAATCCCTGGTCGTACGATCACGTGGCACTCATGTCGTTTCTCAGATTTTGACACAAGTCGCTAATCAGGGATTACTCATTCGCGACCTGGTAAGATCTGAGTAGAATGTCGTAATTATTGCACAAATCCCTTGGATTAGGTGCTACTATGCGAAACTCGTGCGTTCATCCCCGCAGCCACGAGACAAAGGGCCAACCAATCCCCTTTCTTCGCTCTTTCGCGTTTTCGACATGAGTGGATATCTTAATACGGCAGACCAATCCGGAATATTCGGGGTTCTTAGTAAGTCATTAGTGCTAGGCCTTTATGACAAGAATCTCCCAAGTCCGTTGGTGTCAATGCCGTAGTGGGGTCCCCTCGATAAGATGTTGAAGCCCGCCCCCTGTCCGTGTGTCGCGGCTTTCGTGTCGCGGCCTCCACAGATGGCATCGTATCAAATCGAGATTCTGCCAGCTGCATAGTAGCGATATGCACAATGTGCCATCATCATTTTTTTGTGTAAGATCACCTACGGCCTCGGGCGGTGAGGATCCGTGAGCACCGATGGTTGGAAAAAACTCGTCCTATTGCGCTCCACATATAGGCCGGGATGACGAGGATGATTACCCAAAAAGCGAGAAAGCTCCATAATCCGCACGAGCAAGGGGTGGAGCGGGCTCCATCTTTACACAGGAAACCACCCCTTCCGCGAGCCGCACGCACAAATCCTCCCTTAATGCAATCACAATTTGGTTATAACAAACATAACATGGTCATAACGTGGCACAAGCTTAAGCTTTTGACTGCCGGACTGCCCTCCCCACCTTCTATACCCCGAATCTCGGCTGCTTCCCGCCCGTTATGTAAAGTCTCCATCGTGGCATACGTAGCGGGATCCATTATCAGACTTGTCGTCGCCGGTTCTTAAGGAGAGGGAATCTCTAGTTATTTGCAAAAACGTCTTCGTCGACAGTTCACTTCATCATTCAGTCAGTTCTCCGTAGTGTCTTGATATTCCGAAAACATGGCCGATTCTTTACATCGGATCCGCGACAAGATGCTCTCCTCGCCGTTTGAGACGGCGGGGAAAGCTATCATTCTTTCTATCACCATGGTATGTCATCCCTTCTTGGGCCAGTCCCGTCGAGCTGTGACGGACAATGAGATGGTCAGCTTGCTAACGGCAACAACGCCGCTCGCCAGATGGTGGTATACTTGGTAGGCCTCGTCCTATACAACCTATTCCTGCACCCGCTCCACAAGTTCCCGGGCCCCAAGCTGTGGGCCGCGACGCGGATCCCCTATACCCTCAACTATCTCTCCGGTGTCTCGTACAAGCGCATGCTCGCCCTGCACATGCAGTACGGCCCCATCGTGCGCGTGGCGCCCGAGATTATCTCTATCAACCACCCAGACGGCATGAAACAGGTTCGCGGGCACCGGCATGCCGGGCAGCCGGAGCACAGTAAGGATCCGCTCCACATCGCGGCCAATGCCGGCAACATTATCGGCGCCGACCGCGACAACCACGCCCGCTTCCGCCGCATCCTCGCCCACGTCTTCTCGGCCCAGGCCATGGCCGAGCAGGAGCCCCTCATCAAGGTCTACATCGACAAGTTGTTTGCTGGGCTGAAGCGGGAGTGTGCTGGCGAGACCAAGGTTGTGGATTTGCTGAAGTGGTACAACTGGACCACGTTCGATATCATTGGTAAGTACCTCCTACACGTTAGTGTCACTTGAGTACTTCTGCCGAGCATGACCGTATTGACATGGGCCTTCACCTATCGCAGGCGACTTGTCTTTCGGCGCTCCCTTCGGCTCGCTGGACACCAACGCCTACCACCCTTGGGTCTCCAACATCTTTGCCAGCGTCAAGAACCTGACCTTCGGCGTAAACGCCAACCGCTACCCCTTCGTCGCCCCTCTGCTGCAGGCCCTGGTCCCCGCCGAGGTCAAGAGCAAATGGGCCGAGCACCGCGACCTGTCCACAAGAAGCCTAAGGAAACGACTGGATACCGACACCGACCGCCCGGATTTCGTCGACAAGATGCTGAATGCCCGTGGGACCAAGGGAGGCGTACGTCTACTCCCAACCCTTCATCCCCCTCCGTGCTTCTTTCTCATAGTACTTACTTACTTATGTACTTACATACTAACCGCATCCACAGGAAATGACCTTTGAAGAAATGGCCTCCCACTGCTCCGTCCTCATCATCGCCGGCTCCGAGACGACGGCCACGCTCCTGTCGGGTGCCACCTACCTGCTGGCGACGCACCCCGAGATCCTGGCCAAGCTGACGGCCGAGGTCCGCGGCGCGTTCCCGACCGAGGACGACATCAGCATCGCCGGCACCTCGAGCCTGCCTTACCTTCTCGCCGTGCTCGACGAGTCCCTGCGCATCTACCCGCCGGTGCCCGGTGGCAGCCCCCGCAAGATCGCCAAGGGCGGTGATGTTATTATTGATCACTTTGTGCCCGAGGATGTGAGTGAAGCAGTTGCCTTATCCATTTTGCCGCTCTTTTCTATCCCCTTTCTCCTCATGGTCACCGAGAGCTAATCAAACATGGTTTCGGTGATACAGACGGTCGTGGAGATCTGGCAGTGGGCCGTCTACAACAACCCGACCATCATCAGCCAGCCCGAGTCCTTCATCCCCGAGCGCTGGCTCGGCGACCCCCGGTTCAAGACCGACCGGCTCGACGCGGTCCAGCCTTTCTCGACGGGCCCGCGCAACTGCATTGGAAAGAAGTGAGTTCATTACCATCAGCCGCCTGCCCCTCTTTTTCTCCTCCTCTATGGGTAAAGACGAAACAAGGCAAGTGGGAAAGCCATCTACTGACGCACGAAAATAGCCTGGCGTACGCCGAGATGCGCATGATCCTCGCCCGCATCATCTGGAACTTCGACCTGGGTATCGCGCCGCAGAGCCGCAACTGGATCGAGGAGAACCGGGTCTACTTCCTCTGGGAGAAGCCGCCGCTGGAGGTCGCGCTTACGCCGCGCCAGTTCTAAGGAGAGGGGGGGGTCGTCGGAACCTTGTCCCGGCTTTATGTAACACTAGCCATGGCGCTTCGCGCTCGGGGGGAAATAATACCCCGGCCGGTGTGATTAAAGATTGTATGCACGAATTTGGCTATTACTACACTAAATGGACTATATTGTTTACCGACTCTGTTGGGAGTCTTGGTTGGTAGCTGTGGCATGTGCATGGTTGCGGGGCACAAACGGTGGCATACGTGCAAAGTATTACGCCCAACCAACAGCAAGACTTCACGCACTATGACGTCGGCAACAACTCAGAAAAGCTTCCAACGCCGACCTCGACATAAATTTACCTTCACTCAGCACACCCGTCGAGGAATTCTTCCGTGGCTAACCTCCACGAGCCTTGCCGTCCAAATCCAAGAATAAAGTCAAGATGGTCAACGTTTTACTCTTTTGTATAGCCGAGGAGGCCAAACCCGTAAGCCAACGTTGCCATTCCAAACATCTAGTTCCCGTGATCCTCGCTGACTATAACATCGATATCGCAGCTGGTCCCCGAGCTCCTGAACGCGTACCAGAAGGGATCTTCCACGACCCCGATGTTCCTGGCCGAGTCCCGGCAGGGCCCCGCCGACGGCGGCCAAGAGTTCCGCACCCGGCTCGGCGAGGGCGACGAGCCCGTTGCGGACGACTTCCTGGGCGCCTCGGTCGAGGAGTGCGGCGCGTTCCAGCAGGAGCAGCAGGCCAGGACCGAGATGATGGAGTGGAACTCGCTCGTCCTGCTCGACGCCCGCAGCGCCCGGGACGGGACCGCCGTCTACGGCCACTACGTGGGCCGCGGCGACGCGTACATGCTGCGCCGGGAGGACCAGCGGGGCGACGCCTGGTACACGTTCCGGGTCCCGTACGCCAAGGTGTCCGAGATGGTCGCGGCTATGCCGCCGTACGGGGACGCCGACGAGACCTGGGGGTGTACTACCACCGTAAGGAGGAGCTCACGGACGAGCGCGGGGTTTTCGACTTGGACAGGGCGCGGGAGCTGTGCTGGCAGGACGAGGGGTTCCTGCACTTGGAGGAGTAGCGGAGGTGGCTTTGCCAATATCCGTATTCCCCATGACATGGCGGCGCAGATTGTGAGGTGATCCATTCCCAATGCTATCTTTGGCGGGATGCAAATCCAATGAGTTATATACGGCGGGGTTGAGCGTTCCAGATCAGATCCGCCGTAAGTCTAGGAGGGTATATGCCTTTATTTGGTTTGTTCTTGTATAGTTATATCTCGAGTCTCTACGCGTAGGCTGAAAACGCCGTGTTTTTGGTCAGAAAAGTCGGTGCATTAAGGGGAGGTGCAGTGAGACCCCCCTTGGTTTAGGTGGCGTTGCTGAGCATGTCCTTGATGAGCCCGTTCCCGCTGATGTGCGCCAAGGTCTTCCGCTCCATCAAGGTGACGGCAGGCTGGGCAGAGGGCGTCGCCTGGAACAGTCCGCGGGGGTCGGCGAAGGTGCGCGAGGTGGAGTGGCGGCCGGGCCCTGGTATGATAGGCATGATGGGACCCGGTAGCCCCGCCAGGTGGGCGAAGATGGGCGACAGGTAGATGTGGTTGTAGTCTCCCGACACCTCGGGTAATAATTGCGTAGATTGACTCGGGGTTCGGCACCCGGCACAGTTCATCCATACATTGTCAGCAGCTATTAGGCCAGGGGCAGGTTGGGATTGAATTCCTCCGTCGGCTCAGTATTTACTCCGATTCATTCCATGCCAAGAAGATGACGCCTCCGAATAATTATTCAGCTGATTTCATAAGCAAGCAAGCATTAAAGAAGCATATACAATTGGGCATGACTACGTGAAGATCGCAGGTCAAGCCAATCCCCTCACAAACGAGAGAGAATCCAACCGCTAGCCATCATTAGCCCGCCGACTTTCCCACCCAAAGCGCTACTACCGATCAGAATAGAAGATGAAGGCGTGGACTTTCACGCATGGAGGCTACCCGCAAGCCCTCCACCAGACGGAGCTGCCCGCCGACGAGGCCCCGCTCAAGCCGACCGAGGTGCGGGTCCGGACCAAGGCGGCGTCCCTCAACCCCATCGACGGACAGCTGATGGGCTTCCCGCTGCTGGGGTCCCTGCCCGGGTGGGTGCTGCCGGCGCACAAGGGCGTGGGCGAGGACTTCGCCGGCGACGACATCTTCGGCATCGTCTACTTCTTCCCCACCGGCAGCCTGAGCGAGACGATCCGCGTCGACACCCGCAGCCCCGAGTGCGTCGGGCTGGCCCGGCGCTACGTGACCGTCGTCGGCGACAAGACGTCCACGAACCGCCTGGGCATGGGCGGCAGCTATACGTACGTGTCCAACCCGCAGATGGTCTGGCGCGCCGTCCTGGGGAGGCTGGGGCTGGGGCCCTCGTACACCTGCATCAACCTCGCCTACAAGGAGTCGTGGCTGCGGGAGGCCATGGCGCTACCCAAGGAAAAGATCCATATCGACAGCACCTTCGCCTTCACCCAAGTCCGGGAGGCATTTGAGAGACTGAATACCGGACGCGTCCAGGGTAAGGTGGTTGTACTAGTTAAAAATATATTAATATACTCGTTTACTTTCCTTTTATTATTACTTTTTAATTTTTATTATTACGTAGTCGACAATTAGCCTTTGCTAACCGGATCTAGCCCCGATATAAATCCATTATCTCATTGGATTAGTAATAGGCTGGTGTTTCCAGGATTATATGTACATATCTAAGATACCCACGTCATCGATTCTGGGTAAAATCAAGTAAGGATGGAAAGCGGGGTATCGTCAGGCACTTAATACTACCCTGTTTGGACGAAAATAAACAGTGACTTTGTTGTGACCTGATCAAGCCACTGGAAACTAGTTAGTAGACTTTCCACCATACGAACAAGGGAATCGCAGTCGAACAAAATTCCGAATCGATAGTCCACCAATCATGGCTTCTCCAGTCATTGTGTTTGGCCCGACAGGCCAGGTCGGTTCTGCCGTGGCTCGTGTGGCCGGCGAGCGCGGCGCCGAGGTCTGGCTGGCCATGCGGACCACGAGCAAGAGCATCCCGGACCTCACGAAGGAGGAGGAGAAGAAGGGCAACTTCCACCGGGTCCAGGCCGACCTTCAGGACCCTGCGACGGTTGCCCAAGCCGTCACGACGTCGGGCGCCAAGCGTGCCTTCATCTACCTCGTGCACGGCGCCGAGGACCACCTCCAGGGCGCCATCACCGCCATGAAGCAGGCCGGCATCGAGTTTGTCGTCTTCCTGAGCAGCTTCACCATCCTGGTCGACCGGGCCCTGCGAGACATCCCCTCGTCGGACCTGCTGGCCTACATGCACGGGCAGATCGAGGCGAACCTGGAGGACGCGTTCGGCCCGGGCGGCTATGTCGCCGTGCGCCCCGGTTGCTTCATGACGAACCTGCTGTCCGAGAAGGCCGGCATAGCTGCCAACCGCGTCAAGTTGTACGGCGGCACGTTTGAGCAGGACAACATCCATCCGAGCGACATTGGTCGGGCCATTGGCAACATCCTCGTCTCGGGCCCGCGCCACGGGCACAAGAACGTCGTCTACCTGTACGGCCCCGAGGTCCTCTCGCTACACCAAGCTGTGGCCCGGATCGGCAAGGCACTGGGCAAGGACGACTTGTCCATCACGCCGATAGGTCCCACCGAGGGGTACGACAACTACATCAAGCTCGGCATGCCGCCCCCCTACGCCAAGTTCATGGTGGACTGTCTGAGCACGGCGGGGCCGGACAAGGGCAATGGCGAGCGGTTTCCCAATTATGAAGAGGGCGTGCGCAACGTGGAGCTGTATGCTGGGAAGCCGGCGACCACGCTCGAGGAGTGGGTCAAGGATAACAGGGGACTATTCGCGGGACAGTAGTAGATGGCATAGAGAACAGTTTATATAGTACCAAAGAGACACGAAGCTCAATCAATGTCACTCGGGATGCCTCGAAGCTGCTGGCATGGAAGGCCAATTTGGACCAAGAAATTTGGCGGGAGCTTCAAGGTCCGCAGCGTCGAAGACATGACGCAGACCGAGTCCTACGCGCCCCACTTGCGAGGCGTTTCGGGTGTCCTCCACATCGCCAACGACGCATCGTGCCCGACTCCCCAAGAGAATATCGATAGAGCTGTCGCTGTGATAGTAGGCCTCATGCGCGAGGCCGCCAAGGTCTCCTCTATCAGGGCATTTACTCTCACCTCCTCCCGCGCCGCCGCCTTCGACCCGCCAGCGCCCGGCGAACGTCTGCGGGTATCATCCGATACGTCCTTGCACGATGCGGTGGACCGAGCCCTTGCGGCGTCGGCGGACGCTATGCTCGCCTACCAGGCCAGCAAGGTGGAAGGCGAGAAGTCGGCCTGTACGGACCGGCGAACATCTTTTATTTCTTCACCCACCCGCCCAGTACGTGCGTCGCCCTGCGCGACGTCGCGGCGCTGCACATCATCTCGCTTGCCGCCGGCGAGGCTAACGGGGTGCGCCTCTTCGCAAACCGGGACACCTGGTGCGTCGCAGACGTCTTCTCGGCCATCGGGAAGGTCGATGCCGCTTGGCAGCCCCCGAAGGGTTACGCTGAGGCTGCACCTTTGCCCTGCGGCGACATTGTGGTCCCGAACGAGCGATTCCGAGAGCTGAAATAGATGTACGCTGGCAGGCCCCTAATCGATCTCGACGCATCCATTGCGGATGTTGTGAGTGACTGGCAGGAAACCCAGAGATGAGCCCTTCTATCGGGGATGGTATTCTGGAAAAGGGTCGGAGGTACACCAAGATCAAAACAGATCATATGACGCCTCGAAAGGCCTTGGACCAGTGTTATCAATTAACTAACCATTATTAACTAATTAACTAACTAACTAATTAACACCCTTTAATTAACTAACTAACTAAAGGACTTATTAATTAATAATTAATTAATTAAAGGATTATATAATTGCTAACTAGCCGATTATAGCCGATTTTAAGCCGATTTTATTAATAATATTAATATATTTTAAAGCTTTTAATAATTAAATTTTATAATATTTTTTAATATTAAATTAATACTTAATTTAATAAAATCCTTATTAATAACTTTATTAATTAAGCTTATTATACCCTTTTAAATTAACCCCGGTTATACCTCGATTAAGCTTCTTTTATTTTATTTATTTTATTTATTTATTTATTAATTTAAATTTAATATTATAAAAATATCGTAAAATCGATAATATCTCGACTTAATATTAACGTTACTATTAATTACTTTATTATTAATTACCTTATTATTAATTACTTTATTATTAATTACTTTATTATTAATTACTTTATTATTAATTACTTTATTATTAATTATTTCCGAAAAATATAATATTTTAAAGCTTTATTAATATCCCTTTAAAAAAATAAATTATATAAATTATAATATTAAATAAATATTATAAAATTTAAATATATTAATTAATAATTAATTAATAATTAATTAATTAACTAGCGCCCTTTAAATTAACCTATTAATTAATTAATTAAAATAAATTTAATGTTAACTACTAATTAACTAACCACCGGTAGGTGGTTTAATTAATTAGTTAATTAACAACACTGCCTTGGACCAACTGGCGAGACTCCTTACTGGGCCCTGAGCAGATCCCGCCCGGTCGCCATCGCCCGTCGTATCCGCGATGACTGTGTCTTCACATATAGTTAGGCATTTATATAGACCATTTCCAAGGAATCAACTATGACCGAGAGAAAACAGCCGTATGGCGAGAACATTGTTCATTAAACGATACCATATGGGACTAGTGAGAGTATGCGGTTGACAAGCGGATGGGCCTAGACAACGCCGCCTGTGCTAGAAGCTCCGCCATGCTGGGCGTGATACCATCCCTCACCACATACCGAGTTATACGTCATACTAGAATAGTAAGCCACATTAACAGCCCTTTCCCTTTTCTAAAACGAGTCTATTTATCGCGCCGGGGAGGACGAAATTTGTAAATCCCTCCCAACCGAGAATGTCCCCGAACCTATGTTCTGGATTCCCTGGCCACTAAAGCTGGAAGAGTGACCGAGCCGGCTTGGTGTATCTGAGAGTCCTATTATATGTATATTAGCATTTAAGTATCGATAATGGTGATATTAAAGGGCGTTGAGCTACTTACCACCACTTGATGAGGGATTGGCTGCACCGCTCTTCTCGGGATCCACGTATGTCAGCAACTCCTTCGCACAGGCCGCCGCGGCGGCGGCGTAGTGATGCCAGCGGTCATTCTTGTGGGAGTCGGCATAGTCCGATATGCCCCGGATCACGATGCACGAGAAGTCCGTCATCAAGCCGGCGGCTTCCATCTCGAAGCAGAGAACATCACCTAGCTGTTGTACCTCTTTGTCTCTCTTCATGGCACTCTTCAAAACCCGGTCACCAGAGGCGATCAGACCGTAGTGGATCTCGGGGCTGTCGAAGTCGCGATCCGCCCGTGGCACGACCCGGGTCGTGTCACAGCCCTCGCACGTGGAGCGGATCGGGTCGTGTGGGTATTCCGGGTCGAACAGGATATCGGTGTCGGTCGGTGGCCGGGCGTACTGGCTAAGGCCCCGCCCCTTTTTGGCGCCCTGACCCTGCCCCCTTTTCAACATCGCAGCAATATACTCCTCGGCCTTGCTATCCTGGAGTAGGTGATCCGACCTCATCATCTCGACTGCATTTCGCAGCCGCGAAGGCGGCGCAGACAAGAACCCCTTGAGCTGAAAGCCGTCGTCGCGGTCCTTGCCCAGGTCGTATTGCACGACGCCTCCATATGGCCCTTCGGGCATGCTCACGACCACATCGCCCAGGCGGATATCGTGCTTCCCGCTTGGGACACCGCCGCCGATACCCACGAGAAAGCGCCACTCGATTTGTGGAAACGTGCGAGACATGTTGGTCATGACGGTAGCAGCCGCACCTTTTCCCTGGATCCCGGGGAGACAGGCGAGAACGACGTTGTGGCCACTGAGTTGGCCCAGGATGTAGATGTTGGAGTCCCCGTCCTTAGCTGGCAGCCGCGGGTGCTCCACGTCGAGCATGTAGCGCACGGCGCTCATTTCGTAGCCAATTGCGCAGATCATGGCTACGGCGTAATCCTCGTGAGTTGCCATCTTGGGACAGAGTCGCTGGAGCTCGCGATGGTCCGGTGAAGCCCTGCACACAAATTTGTTGGTGTGTAATTGGCTCGCCAAGCGCTCAGCTGTCAACAGATGCGCTGCTGGAGAAAGTCGTAGGAGACGCATAATTCATGGAGGCCTCCCCTCACCCCCTTCCGGTAAAGCGCAAGGCAGATTCGAATGTCGCCGTGTCTGGTTGGCTGTGCCCCGCATGGGCTGAATGCTTCTTCTCCGCCATGTTGGAAATCTAGAGCTCGAACTAATTTCATCGCTGCTGACCATCACTCGCCCACAGCACTTTACTCAGACAATTCACTCGGGGCTGCTCTGTATCGATTCTCTTCAGTGATTGTTATATATCCCGAGCGACCGCCGTCTGCATTTGCGCCTGTCGACGAGGCCAAGGCCTAGGTTCAAGAGAGACTAGTTATTGACGAGCGAGATGGAACCATTTCCGGGGCGACCGAGACCCCAAAGGACCGATTCAAGCACTGAAACCCAACCGCACATCCAGCCTTACCCCGATATCCCCTCCCAGGCGATACCGATCTACTTTGGTGGCCAAGGTGCCCAGAACACGGGTACTTTCACTGTTGGTCGAGACTTTCAAATTCTCAATTGTGGAGTCACACGAAAGACCAAAGAAGACCGAGACAGAGAAGCATTGGAAAAGGCAGATGGGTCGCTTCGCGAGCGCCGGCAGGAGACCCTGGATTCGTTACGATTCGAACAAATGGATGTCCGCTATATGAGCATTAAGAAAGCGCACCGAGAGACTTGTCAGTGGTTTCTCAGTGACCCGGACTACATCAGCTGGGACGGATCACCCGAACACAAAAGCAAACGTCTACTATGGATCAAAGGGAAACCAGGTGCTGGAAAGTCAACCCTGATGAAACTTCTATTGCGTGAGACTCGTCGAGCCAGACCGGAGGACACGACAGACGAACACAAACGCGAAAGCATACTATGGATCAAAGGAAAACCAGGTGCTGGAAAGTCAACCCTGATGAAACTTCTATTGCGTGAGACTCGTCGAGCCAGACCGAAGGACACGATCATATCCTTCTTCTTCAACGCCCGAGGTAACGACATGGAGAAATCAACTCTTGGTCTTTACCAATCGCTGCTGGTACAGCTACTCGAAACAGACCCTTCCCTGCAGAACATTTTAGACAACCATCCCGGACGAAAGACCTGGAGTATCGAATTACTCAAAAAGCTATTCGAAGATGCTGTTAAGCGTTCTCCCGAAACACTCATTTGCTTCATCGATGCATTAGATGAATGCCAGGAGCAGGAGATCCGGGACATGATCCTTTTCCTAAACGATCTCATGGGCGAGAGAGACAAATTTTATACTTGCTTTGCGAGTAGACATTATCCCAATATCTCGGTCAAGAACGGACGAAGTACTATACTCGAAAACAAGGTTGAACATGACCAGGATATTGCGATTTACCTCAAAAGCGCCCTTCAACTCGGTAGCGGTGGGCTCGCAGACCAGATTCGCTCGGAAGTCCAAAGGAAAGCATCAGGTGTTTTCATTTGGGTAGTTCTTGTGGTCAGCATCCTAAATAGGGACTGCGACAAGGGCCATAAACATGCGTTCTGGCGACGACTTCGCGAGATCCCCAGTGATCTCAACACCCTATTTCATCAAATACTCACACATGACACTGAAAATGAAGATGGACTACTACTCTGCATACAATGGGTACTGTTCGCAGCGCAGCCACTTTCACCGAGGCAGCTGTATTACGGAATACTAACAGGACTAGAGCCCGAGAACCTAGCCGATTGTAATACTGTGACAGATTACATCACAGATGATGACATCTCGAAGTTTTTGCTGGACATGTCTAAAGGACTAGCTGAATCAACGAGGTCGGAGTCACCCACGGTCCAATTTATTCATGAATCGGTCCGGGATTACCTCCTGGATGGAAGAGGTCTCGAAGCGATTTGGCCAGGTATCAGCACAAACCTTACAGGGAAAAGCCACGAGGCCTTGAAACGAGCTTGTTATGAATTTATGACTTGCATGCCTTTGAGAAAGATGTTAGTTCAACCACATCTTCTTCTCAGCAAAGATGGCAGGCTTCCGTTTCTGGTGTACGCCAATCAATGGATCCTGTATCATGCCAATCAAGCAGCGAAACATAATTACGAACAAACGGAGTTTCTCAATGCCTTCCCTCTCTCCTTCTGGGTGAAAATCCACAATCTCCTCAATGCAACACATCGTTCGAAAAGATACAGCCCAAGCGTCAGTCTCGCCTACGTACTGGCTAGTCACAACTCCGATGCCCTTATAAGCACCTACAATATCGGCCGCTCTTGTTTCGAGGTGGAAAATGAGATATATGGCACCCCTCTCTTTGCCGCAATGGCGGAGAGGGCTTTCGAAGCTTCTAGGGCAATTCTGAAGAAGGAAATATCAAGGCGGGTGCCGAATCGCGATCTTTTGGACCTTGACCTGTCGAATTCTCCGAATGACACCTGCTTTGGGAATTTCATGCTTTACTTATCCGATTTCCCCGGAGAAATTTCTCCGATTCACTGTCTTGCTATGGGTGGGGACTCTCAGGTGTTGAGGATATTCTTCGCTACACAACACTACGATATCAATGCGTTGGATGGGCGGGGCGAAACACCACTGTCATGCGCGGTTGCACAAGGGCACTACAAAGTGGTTGAGATACTCGCCGAGCAAGGTGCCAACATCAACATCAAGAACAATTGGGGAAGGACGCCCCTCTCTGTGACTGCATCAGAGGGATCTGCTGAATTTGCTGAACTGCTTATCAATAAAGGCGCTGAAGTGGACGCCAGGGACAGGGGTGGACAGACGCCTTGTTCGTTTGCTTCAGCAAGGGGTCATTTCGATGTGGTTAAGTTGCTTATCGAAGGAGGAGCCGATATAAGCGCCAGAGACGTTTCTGAGCAGACGCCTTGCTTCCATGCTTCAGAAGGGGGTCACATCGATGTGGTTAAGTTTCTTGTCAAAAAAGGAGCCGACGTGAGCGCCAGAAACGATTCTGGACAGACGCCCTGCTTCCATGCTTCAAAAAGGGGTCACATTGATGTGATTCAGTTTCTTGTCGAAAAAGGAGCCGACGTGAACGCCAGAGACGATTTCGGACGGACGTCCTGTTTCTATGCTTCAGCAAGGGGTCATATCGGTGTGGTTAAGTTTCTTATCAAACAAGGAGCCGACCCAAACGCTAAAGATAAGTTCGGACGAACAGCCTGTTTATATGCTTCCTTCATGGGTCACATCGGAGTAATTGGACTACTGCTCGATCACGGCGCCGACGTGGACGTCGTTGATACGGATGGCTGGTCTGCTCTTAAACTGGCTGGGGCATTTGGCCATACCAGAGTTGCGGATCTTCTTGTCGAGCGGGGCGCTGCTCCTTTACAAGACTTACAAGAAGGACGGCACGAACGAAGAAAACTAAACCACTTATCTTTGGATATATGATGCGTCATAGCCAAATATCAAATATGGTAGTTCACAGGTACCATCGCAGATAGTGGTATGAAAGTGTCTGACCCAGATCAACGTTGGCCTCGACTCTTATTGTTAGAATTGAAGTAGAATGACACCATGTGATTGGCCCAAATATATCCGGAACTGTCGGTGTAGAGGCATCATTAGCTTACAGCAGCAGCAAAGTCAGCTATAGACGAGCGATGCATTCCGGATTGCTGGGCAGGTAGGGCAACGGCTTGGTTTCAGGAGATTAAAATCAAGTTAAGAAAACCCGGGCTGAAGATCATGCAAGGTCATATGGTTGGGAATTCAAGCAAGCAATCAGGCCACTGCCGGTGTTTTTCGTCTTCCCCCTAACCAATAGGGGGTTTCGGTGGCTTGATCCGTGTGACGCTGACAGCCTAAGCGAGCTGTCTTGGCCTGCCGAACTCCGTAGCACATGCTGTTCTGGATCGCCCTAGGCTAACCGAACGGAAGTTTTCTGCGCTCCAGGCTTGGCTGCAGTCAGAGTTGCAGCCAGCAAGGCTTAGGTGATCCAGCCGTCGAGTCTCTGGGGCGACAACTGGATGCTCGCGATGCACGATTCGCATCAGGCCCAACTGGGCGACAGGTGATTTGCCTATCAAAGAGGTTGGTCTCACGGCATCAATACGAGGAGGTGAACTCGGTCCCGAGATGAAGATGGAAGAACATTGCGAAACCATGAAGTTAAATAGGGATTGATGGTCCGACAGAGTCCCTGCCTGCCATGTGCAATAGCTGTTTTCCAATCCCAAGCAACTGAAGGTCTTCAGACTTCGACTGTCATTGATCATACCTCTCAGTATGAAGTTCTCCAAGGTCGCTGGTTTTGCGGCACTGGCCAACAGGGCCATCGGAGCGACGGTTGTACGATCCCGGGACAACGACATATCCACTGCCGAACAAGACGTCAAGCAACTCGTTGCTGATATCGAAGAAAAGGCCTTGGAGGAACTCAGTAAGAATGACGAGAGCTCAGGCTGCACTGCCGAAACCATTGTATACCGACAAGAGTTGTACGTGCATTGTGACCCCATCATGATCTTTCTACTCCCCTGAATATAACATAACGTGACACCCAATAAAGCAACATATATAAGGAAGGATGGCAACTGAACATGAATTTCTAGTGGCGATCTTCCGAAAGATCAAAGACTCGACTACACCCGAGCGGTTCAGTGCCTGATGAACCTGCCCGCCAACACTCCGTCGGATTATGCACCTGGTGCCAAGTCCCGTGTAACTAACCCCCGATCACCTCCCCTTAGTAATATGTTATCCCATTCACCCCTCCTTGGCTGCTGTACTTTAACATGCACTACTGGAATGTGACTAACGCTCAATAACTTTTCATCTTACAGTACGACGACTTCGTCGTGACGCACATCAACCACACCCTGGATGCCCACTACACCGGCAACTTCATGGCGTGGCACCGCTGGTTCATCTACACGTATGAAACCGCCCTGCGAGACGAGTGTGGCTACAAGGGCTACCAACCAGTAAGTTTGTACCACGTCCTCCCCTTTTATACCCCACAATGTACAATTTGGGAACAACCCTCTGATGATGCCACCTGCAGTACTGGGACTGGCCCAAATACGCCTCCGCTCCCCAAGATTCCCCCATATTCAACGGCGACGCATACAGCATGGGTGGCAACGGAGAATGGGACCCAGATCTCCCGCCGTCCGTCGTCGGGCCGCCCGAGGGGGTTCCGGGCGTACACTCGACGCTGCCCCGCGGCCTGGGCGGCGGTTTCGTCACGACAGGGCCCTTCGCCAATATGACGGTCAACCTGGGCCCCATCGCGCTGGCGGCCAACAACTCGCCCCCAAACCCGCAAGCAGACGGGCTGGGCTACAACCCGCGGCCGCTGAAGCGGGACGTGGGCCCAGCGGTGAACGAGCGGTTTGCTAACTGGACTACGGTTTGGGGTGAGTACTTGCCTGATTTGGTGGGATGGTAGGATGAAGAAGAGAAGATCAGGGTAAAGCACTTTCGTGTCTTTGCTGCATTTGGCTGACATATTCCTGCGAGAGCCCAGATCTCCTTAACAAGCCGAACATTACGGAGTACCGATTCCTGTCCGAGGGAGGATTCGACAACGGCGAGATTGGTCCTCATGGTGGCGGTCACTACACGATTAGGTAAGTTCTTCTATTTGTAGGCTACATTTAATGGCAGTCCGGCTAACATGTTTACTCTTGTAGTGGCGACCCTGGCGGTGATCTGGTGAGCCTCTACCCACTTGGCTTTCGTCTTTCACTCCTTCTTCTTCCAACACCAAACAAGTGACGGCGACTGACGATACACACAACCGGTTAGTGGGTGTCACCCGGCGAACCTGTTTTCTGGCTACACCATTCATCTATGGATCGAATGTGGACATTGTGGTGAGTAACTCCGTCTTTCTATCCTCCTGCTTGTCACTAGTAGTAGAAACTGACAACGTGGTCCATGTTATAACTACAGGCAAGCCAACGACCCCGAGAACCGAAACTTGCAACTCGACGACGGACCGTACGGTCATATCACGGTAAGTTCTCCCACATCAAGCCCCTGAGTAGCTCATAGCCCTTGGGCACCAAGAAAACTGATACCCTATCTACGACAGTGGAACAACGACCCAGCATCTCGCCTGACGACTCTGGACGACGTGATCAACATTGGCTGGGCCGGGCCCGAGACGACGATGAGGGAGATGATGAGCACAACCGAGGGCCCTCTCTGTTATTTCTATAAATGAACAAGATCGCAATAATAGACATGGGGCGAAGAACGTGGGGAGAACGTAATTTGAATTATCGATTGGTCGAACTCTGGGACAGTGCCGATTATTTCCGTGTTGTCGATCGCGTTGCCAATAAACACCCATGACTTCATATCTGATGGGTAATGTAATCGATACTTTTGTATGGGGCAAAGAAGGTACATCGGTTGTCAAGTTGAACAACTCTACGGGCGCCACCCCGGTGAAAACAGCATCGGCTTGTCCATCGTCATTATAAGCAAGTCAAATCTAGCATGTCATAAAGTTGACGAGAGGTCATTCATGGTGTATAACGTGTTGTGAAGTTGCCCTACTCACCGTCTATCCCTGTGACGCAGTCGGCGGGGCTTGGCATCAGACATTGATGGACTGTGTGCCCCTTAATATCTTGAAAGGCCGTCGGTTGAACCCGATAAAGTCACTGCGTGGTCTCTATGACGCTTCAGCCAAGGGATGCGACAAAACGTCGGTTCCAACAGCGCGAACTGCGTTCATTCTTTTGTCGAGTATGTGTCACGTACCAAGTTATTACATTCAATGCAGACGCATATCCCAGGGTATAAAAGCACGCTCTTTTTCCACCTGGAGGAACATCCCATCACTCCATCATCAACAACCCATTCCCAGATTCCCAACCATCCATCCACAGAAAACGATCGTATCTCATCTGTTTCAACCCAGCAACCATGCACTTCCAATCCCTGCTCCAACTCGCCATTGCCATGGCCTCTGGCCTCAGCATGGTGATGCCTGCCATGGCTGCTCCCACTTCCGACAACGGACTCCAGTCCGACAACGACCTTACCAGCTACTGGGGTGTAAGTTCCTAAATTCTCTGGCGTCCTGCTTCTCTGTATGTCAGTCTAATCGTGTTTTCCACTAGCATTGCAAGACCCACGAGAACTCCTGCCACTGGTCGGGAAAAGACAAAGCCGGCATCTGCACTTGCGCTCCCAACTACCCCGTAAGTCTCCTTAGGTTCTGCTTCCTGTCTTGCTCGGGGAAAGCCTAACATGAGAAACAGTGCAAGGTAGATAATGGAGGCTGCTACTACGTCGACACCACCATGGTCTGCAACTGCCAGACCAATGGCTAGATCTGGTGCCTCGATTCTTCAAGCTCTCCGGGGGAGGATAAGAGGTCGTAAAGATTCCGTTCCACAGCCATGGATATCGTCGGAGTACTAGCTCAATGTGTACTCCTCTCATGGCCTTTTAGTTCTGTGTGGAGACTGAGAAAAGGGGGTTGGACCTTCACTAGAGCTTTCCGGATGATCAATGTCACACGTTTATAGACTAAGTACTTAGTTCGGTGGACGAGGTTGTTGATATTGAAAAAGATTCCTGCTCGACTATTATTTGTGTCTAAGTGCCAGTAGTATACGTTGTACCCAAGAATAGTCCTCTATGCGATTTCCCAACCCTGCTCCCGCTTGTACCACTTCAGCGTGTCCTTTCCGGTCTGCACGCGCATGCCGATACGCGCGTCGAGGGTAAAAGAACCCCAGTTCGTGACTTTCTCGAGCCACTCCTCACACAAGGCTGTCTGTTTCTTGAGCCAGTCCGTGTCGGATAGGGCTTCCTTCTTGCTAGTTGTGCTCTGGGCGTCCGCCTTCTCATCAAAAGTCGCCGTAGTTACTCCGGATTTCTTGCGCTGAACTCTCCACCAAGTCACTGCTGCCATCTCGTAGGCGGCCGCCGGCTGTGCCCAATCATCCTTAAGAGGTCCCTTGAAGAGGTTCCTGTATCATCGTGTCAGTCACGAGGTTGTAAGGGTGGCAGAAGGGAGGGGAACTTACCTATCGATCTCCAGGGCGCCAGTCAAAAGACGCTCAGCTTCGTCCAACTCACCACCGCATCTCCGGATAGCGGCCATGCAGACATCCCTTATGACTTGCTCATCGCACTCAGCCATGATCTTAGCCTTGGCCTCTTCGGGCGCGGTCAGCCGGTCCCAGCGCAGCATCTTCTCAGAGAGATCGAGCTCGGCCTGGGCCATCTTCTTGGTGCCGTTCCATAGGAACACCATCTCCTGGCCAGGACTCAGACCCGCCGCATCGACAAAGTCAATTCCCAGCAGCTTCTGGCGTTCCTCCCACTTGCTGATTTTCCGGGAAACATAAACCTCAAAGGGCATGGGCCGGGCCATGAAGCGCTTCATACCGGCGGTGCTGCGGCCCTTGAGTAATAGTTCCTCGGCCTTCCGCTTGTGAAGGGTGATTTGCGTCTCATCTCTGACCTTCGCATGGAAAGCACTGCGGTAGGTTTCCAACTCGGCGCATCCAGCAAAATAGTAGTAAAGCGAGTGGCTCCAATCGTTGAGTTCAATGCACCGTAAGAAGTTGTCACGTGTCGCCGGGTAATCTCCAATGAACATGGTGTTCAGAGAAAGCTCGAAGGCGTTGAGAGCTTCAACCTGGCGCATCTTGGAGTCGGTATTCTTAAGCAGGATCGCAATGGCACCGTGAAGGTCCTTGGTGTTAGAAAGGCCTCGGGCTTCTTCAAGACGCCATAGTCTCGAGTCAGGGTAGCGTGATCGCATCTTGGCGAGTAACTCAGCGCATCGCTTCTTCGGGTAACCAACAATAGCACCTCGCTCGGTCTCCTCTTCAGATGGCAGGATGTCGGCAAAAGCCAAGAGTCCGTTATAGTATGCCAGGAGAACAAGAGCGGCCACAGCTCCGTTGATGTTGTCGAACCGTGTGCTTTGCCACATCATGGTCACGCCCCGCTCGCGATCGCCCCTAAACCCAATTATGGAAAGAAGCCGTGAGAATGCCGGCGGGACCATGGAAATGATTAGCAAAAGGACGCCGAAACACATGTTGGCTCCACTGTGGACGAATGCGTCAATAGGGTCTGTAAAGATCTCGGAGTCTGGGCCCTTGCTCCACTCGTTGGCGGTTGGCTTCTCCTTGTCGTTGATTGACAGCCCTTTCATTTTCTCAGTCTCGCCATCAATTTCCAGATGGCCTTGATACTGTGTTGGGGTCTGCGGTTCGGACAATCCTTCAGCTGCGTCGACAAAATCGAGATCAGAGTCCTCGGTTTGTTCGCCGCTACTTGTACCATTGGTAGGTGCTGTCCCCTTGGCGGCTGCGGTTGACTCAATGTCCAACCCCTTTGCTTTCAGGTACGTGTTTTCTGCCTCCATGATCGAATCCAGAGTTATAAAAGCCTTGCGCAGCTTGTAGAACCCCTTGAGACCTTCCGTCAAGCTCTCGTGCAGAACTCCGACGACGGCGCTCATGAGTTGTGCCTCAGCGTGCACCAGGGCGTACTGGCTGCCGGCAGGATGTATCTTCTCAGCCTGTCCATTCGTGGCAGCATCCTTCTGGGCCTTTTTCATCTCGTTCCAAGCATTAGTCTCGCAATTTGCCAGGCGTTTGCTGGCTTCTGCCATCATCTCTTTCTCAAAGCCGAGAATACTCCGCATGAAGGTGGTAATACCCAGACCCAAGTCATGATAGGGCGAACTGCCCTTCTTGAGATCGATTTCAGCGCCATCGATGTCGTCGTTCATGATCTTGGAGGCGCTGGTCATAGCATCCTGGATCTGGGCGATCTCGGCCGCCTGGAGATCGATCTGCGACTCTGAGGGGCTCGGATTGACGGTGGAGCGCGGCGTTGCGGCGCCCCGGAACCAACTGCGTAAACTCATCGTGAAAGCGCCTGGTTCAACCCGGTGTGGAAAGAATGAAAGAGGGAAAAGATCAGAGTGCGGTTGACCGCTGCGGAGATCCAAGAAGCCGGGAAATCTGGTCGGACGGAGCTACTGAGCGTAGCGTTCAAGGAGAGGGCTATCCGGTGCGCTCTTGGTTGTGGGGCGTCTTTTAGGGGTCTTTTTGTTTCCTCTAAGGACTTGTAAATGTCCGGTAAATCCGAGCACCAGGCAGGATAAGGTGAAAAGGGATGTTCCGGTTCAATGAGACGCGCAAGACACGTTTATGGCGAAGAGAACTTGGCATACAGCCATGGGTATGTCAGGTATGCGTTATTGGCGCAGGGCGATGATACGCCAAAATGCGTGTTTGTGAAAGACCCGTCTCAAGCGTATCCGCAATTAGAGCATGAGATGGAGAGTAGGGTGTACCTGTAGATCCATGTATCACCTCCGTGGGGATGACGTCTTGACTCTTGGGCGAGAAAGACCCCGCCAACCTCGAAGTGGGCTTTAGAGAACAAGCAATCTCATCGAGTCAGCTTCGGATGCAGTGAGATCAAGTCAGCTGTTAATTAGAATGAACCAAACAGCGGTCGGAAGGACGATAAGCAGCCGAAGTCAGTGATATAGTACTTGACTGTGTTTGGTCGGAGAAAGAAGCAAACGCCGAGTCCTGAGGAACAAAAAGGAGGGTTTGGTTTTGTGTTTATTACATTCAGACCAAACACCGTAAGCAAACGAAATGGCCCATCATATATTGACTTTTATCGGTTTGCATTTCAGCTGCCGGTGCTCACTAACGAGACAGGCTGATTCGGGGCGCAAGGCAGTCAAGTAGGCTGCGCATGCCCGTTGGAAATGCATCCTGGGGCCAAATTCAATTTCGCTGCGCAGCACAGCACCAACACGGAGCGTAGCCGAAACAAGGAGGTAAATGGTGCCTTTTCGGGCTGATTGGCCTAAAAACAAACGTGATCGGCCACTATCTTTGCCGTCCCCCGAGGGAGGTTAGGTGGGCTAGGCTGCCAGGCCAGCGGCCAGGTACCTAAACCATGATGCGGCTTGAGGGGCCCAAGCTCTGCTGGAAGCTCCTTCCCTACCGCTCAGGTAATCAGTCAATCAACGATTCCCACTTCCGATAGCCTCACCCAACCCAAACCGGCCCCAGCCTTGTCAGCCAGCTGCACCACACTTAACTTTCGATCCGATAGCTACCATTCCAGAACAACGGTCCGCGCTGCTCGTCCCAAACCTCAAACACCAACGACAACACAAATCCAGCATCATTCTTTCTTTTCCGTCAGAGGGAAAGGATCAATAACTCAGACCACATCCCATATCCACCCATCATGGCGTCAACGAGCACACCCAAGCCCGACGTGAAGTCCAGCACGCCCGCCGACTCCAAGCCCGAGCAATCACAAAACAACAAGACGGCCGGCGCCCTCGAGGAGGATGACGAATTCGAGGACTTCCCCGTAGAGGGTATGTTTCCTTTTCTTTGTTTGACTGTTTGCCTCCGTAATCACGACAGCAAGCGCAACCATACCCCGGAAAGCGCTTGCATCGTCATTGTCCTCCCCTTGCGACTTTGCTAGGAGATCGCGGATGATATGTCTTGCTTTCCTCTGCAAGAGGACGCATATCCTCGATGAATCGCAAACACTGCACACTCTTCAGCAAGGCAACTAGCAATGTAGCTAACATTCTATCATCTAGACTGGCCAGCCGAGGAGACCGAAGCCGCCAACCAGCAGGGCAACAACACGAGCGGCGGCACAGCGGCCGACCACCTCTGGGAGGAGAGCTGGGATGACGATGACACAAGCGATGACTTCTCGGCGCAGCTACGGTAAGTCTCCAAACATCTCCCACTTCCAGGCGCGAAGCACAATTCCCCTCATGCATATACCATGCGCTTCTTCTATCCAATGCTCTCCCTACCGGCATAACAGAAACAGCAACGCTAACGATATTCCAACGTGCCCCTTTACAGAGAAGAGTTGAAGAAGGTCGATGCCGCGAAGCGAAGATAGGATCAACCCTAGGACGGAAGACTTCGACCCCGCACAACGAACTTGACACCTGTTGCATTGAGATTCAAGTAGGCAGATGGACGAAGGTGTTACCATTTTCTCACGAATTTGGTATTGTGATGGTGGCTTCTGACGGGTTAACGAAATGGGAAACAAACCCAAAGATTGCCCACCAGCAGATGATGAAAGCTTCTCAGCCCCTACTCATCTTGTATTCATGCAGAATCCGCAAGTTGGCTGAATTTGCAATTTGGCATCATAGACGATGTAAAAAAGGGGTTTGAGGAGGTAGGGGAACAGAAGCTTAGGATTCATGGCTTCGTGAAAGGAGCATTTTAGACGAATGAAATGAACAGCTGCATGCTATTGCCAGTCGTATTTGACATCGTAGATAGATGATGCGTGCAGTAAACAATATGTCCCTCGAAGCAGAGATCCTGCCTGTTCTGATCCTTGCATGTAATTGAACCAAAATGCAGACGATAACGATTGTTTTTGCACTACCTAGAGTCTACTTGAGCAAGTCAATGGCAATACGATCGTAGCCGCCACCCATACCGCCCATGTTGTGGGAAGAAAGGGTGATGGCTCGCCGGCCGATGCCACGTTTGCAACTCGGATTACAATTGCATCAAACAAGACGACCGATAATAGTTTTCACAGCAGAAAAGAACTGATTATGTATGGGGGTATATTTCATATTATATTCATGTTTTCGTTGTACTCTATAGTTGCTGACCCTCGACCTCATGCCTGCCAGGGAGAGTGCGATTTGCTGACCCTCCCCACCTGCTGGATATTTTATGTATTCCTTGAGAGAGTATGGACTCGTCTAAATGATCGTCAGGTATGTCATAACTTTTTGTTTTTAATCGTCAACCATCGCATTACAGCTTCGTCGTCAAACTGCGACTAGGCGTAATAGCAGCATCCTATTTGCTGCTGAGGGCGGTAACACCGGGCAGCTCCTTGCCCTCGAGCAGCTCGAGGGAGGCACCGCCACCGGTGGAGACGTGCGAGCACTTCTCCTCGGCGCCGTACTTGGCGGCGACGGTAGCGGTATCACCGCCACCGATGATGCCGATCTTGCCCTGGGACACGGCGTTGGTGAAGGCATCGAGGGTGGCCTTGGTGCCGTTGGCGAACTTCTCGAACTCGAAGACACCGGCGGGGCCGTTCCAAAGGATGGTCTCGGAGCTGTCAATGGCAGCCTTGTAGAGCTTGATGGACTCGGGGCCGCAGTCCAGACCCATCCAGCCCTCGGGGATACCGTCCTTGTCGGTGGCAGTGCCGGTGGTGGCGTTCGCGTCGAACTTGTCGGCGGTGATGTAGTCGACGGGCAGGACGACCTCGACGTTGTTCTTCTTGGCCTTCTCCATGAGCTTGCCAACGGTCTTGGAACCGGCCTCATCGAACAGCGAGGTGCCGATGGGGACGTTCTCGAGGGTCTTCTTGAAGGTGAAGGCCATGCCGCCGCAGATGACGAGCTTGTTGACCTTGTCCAACAGGTTGTCGATCAGCTGGATCTTGTCGGAGACCTTGGCACCACCGAGGATGGCCAGGAAGGGGCGCTTGGGGTCCTCGAGGGCCTTGGCGAAGTAGTCCAGCTCCTTCTTCATGAGGAAACCGGCGGCCTTCTGGGGCAGGTTGACACCGACCATGGAAGAGTGAGCACGGTGAGCAGTGCCGAAAGCATCGTCTGGTTTCAGAGGTTAGTCATGAGCGTCATGGTAAAGACAGTACGGAGAAGCAGGGTGTACTCACTGACGAAGACATCACCGAGCTTGGTGAGGCCAGCACGGAACTCCTCAACCTTGGCCTTGTCGGCCTTGGTCTTGTTGCCGTCCTTGTCCTTGGCGGAACCCTCCTCCTCGAGGTGGAATCGCAGGTTCTCGAGGAGAACGACCTGGGCGTTGTCGGCCTTGTTGACCATGGCCTCGACCTCAGGGCCGACACAGTCGGGGGCCATCTGGACGCTCTTGCCCAGGAGCTTCTCGAGCTCGGGGACGACGGGCTTCAGGCTGTACTTCTGGTTGACCTCACCATTGGGACGGCCGAGGTGGGACATCAGGACAACAGCCTTGGCGCCGTTGTCGATGGCATACTTGATGGTGGGGATGGCACCGGCGATACGCTGGTTGTTGGTGACCTTCTTGTCGGCATCGAGAGGGACGTTGAAGTCGACCTGGAGAGGGAAGCTTTGTTAGTTCATATTACATATACTTGAGGTATTGGTTTCTCGGAATGGCAGAGTATGTTGACGTATCAGACGGAGACTTCGTTGGGCGAAGTCATGGTGATTGATACCTGCTCAACTTGGGATGGCGGGGTGGAGGGGGAGGGGGAGGGGGAGGTTCGTTTTACTTACACGGATGAGCACCCGCTTGCCCTTCAGGTCGACATCAGTGATGGAGAGCTTGCTTGACAGAGACATGATTGTGGTATGTGCAGAAAATAGACGATGTGTGTTGTCTTGATTCTGAGATGGAAACTGGAGGGGGAGGGAAGCAAAGAGGAGGGACAGCGTCTGTTGAAATAATAACAGCTCGCCAGGGAAAAGCACGCAGCTAACAGATTGGCCTGCAGCTGTTTACGGAGGTGAGGGGCAATTCTTGTCGGATTGTCGCGCCAAAAGCTACCAGGAAGCCACTGGCATGGTGGGGTGATATGTTCACGCTGGAGCTTGCCGTGCCTTAGTGACGTGACATTTCACTCGGTCCTTCTTAGCTTGCAAGTTTCAACTTGCCAGATGTTTACTGTATATCGGACCATTCTCGAGGCCATCCAGCCACATTGGCCCTGCCCAACAACATTGGAACCTTCGTGATGGCTTGATTTGCAGATTGCTGCTGGTTCTGGTTGGTTTTTGACGCACCCGGTCGGACTCCGCCGGTTTGTCTTGGCCGATTCTAGATTCACAATGGTCCCAAATCCCAATCCCAAAATCCTGCCAAAGGCTCAATCAGTCTGGTTTGTACGGATACATACATAGAATTCGCGCATGTCCGCTGTAATTGGATGCGACACAGAAGTAGCGTTGGCCGTTTCTGGTAAGAGGCATGCTGACTGCCCTGTAGTTTTCATGTCCCGGTGCTTGGCGTTCCGGGATGTCCGCACTCAGGGTCTTGCTGCATCTGCAAATTGCAGAAGTCTACGTTGTTCGGATGCGGAATCTCAAGATAATGGTTGAATGCTTCATTTTCGTCATAAGTACAAATGGAATAAAGCAGGAGATAGAGTAACGCCGTTCATGCCCTTGCACAATCGATCCCATAAATTCGACACCCGTAACGCCGCGAACCGTAGTAGGGCCGAGAAAGTGTCCTTTACCGCTCGGCCTGCGGCTCAATGCGCATGATGAATAACATGATCCCCAAAGATCGGGGCTGACAAAAACGTCGCCCAAAACCGATTTGGCAACCGGGCCATCCAGACTATTCAAGTCCCCATAATCCTTAGGAAAGTCGAATGTTCGACGCTCGTGGAGAGTTCTGCGTGGTTTCTTGCACGTCCTCAGCCGCATTGGACAGCGAAAGATAAGCAGTCCACGCAATACCAATAGTGGAAACAAAAGGCTAGTAGCAGTGCCATCCGGGTTAGTATCCACTTCAACAAGAGAACGATGTGGTTGATATAGAGCTGTGCCACTTACCAGCTGGAACTGCATAGGCATGAGCCTGAAGTTGATGACCTGCACCGCCGGCCAGACGAGGAAGTTGGCCTTCAATGTCGGGACGTACATGTCCCTCAACTTATGCGCAATGGCCCTTCTACCACCGCCCTCGGCAGCCGTCATCACAGTGAAAAAGCATGCGATACCGAAAGGCGCGAAGATGAGCTGATCGAAGGCCACGCGCTTCATGGCCGGTCCGAACGCGGCAGTCTTGGTGATTGGGAATGTGCGCGACAGGAACCCGAACCATTTGAATTGTAGCGGCGCCATGGCGAAACCGTATGCCATGAAGCGGGTGAGGCGCTCGAAGTCGAACGGCGGCGGCAGCAACTTGGTGTCGGGAATCAGATCGCGCTCGTAGAAGGGGTTCTTGCGGTCGATTTCGTGAATTTCGATGGCGATGTTGTCGTCCTTGTTTATACCCCCCTTCTTATGGAGCGCACGCTCGCGGACGGACGTGATGGTCTGGGCGACAGTGTCGGCGATGCCTCCGAGGACAGCGTTCGTCACCATCATGGTGAGGACTGCGCAGTACAGTCAGCATGGCGAAGCGGGCAACTGGCTAGGAAACTCGGGTTGGGGATAACATACTTGGTCGTTCGTCATAGTAGGCATTGAACCTTGACATCAACCTCGCGGTGATCGTCATTTCGATAAAGAATATGATAGTATGAAGGAGAGGCTAAGAGTTGGTGAAGGCGGAAATGGTCAGCCTTGATCTTTGGAGATGTTGGAAGGATGCTGCTCGCAGCGTAGGGTCAAGTCAATGATGCCAACGATTGAATATAGCTTGATTCTATTGCGATATTCAACGATGGACAGGTTGGACAAGACAATTGCATTGACTAGAAAGCGGGATGGCAAAAACTCACGACTCGGCCGTAGATGAACTTGCTATTAACCGCCCTTGCAACGCGGCGACGTGTGAGTTCCCAAGCCATCTTGAAAGGATGCGGCGGGCGGAGGTTGGGCCTCTATTTTTTATCTTTTTTCCGATTTTTACGTCTACGGGACACCGGGCCCTCGGCACTGGAGCTTTGGGGAGCTTTAGAGGATGCTAAGCGTCTCAAGCTGCTTGGTTTTGGCTTGCTGGTGACGAAGATGCTCCGTTGATTTTCGCAAGTGATGGATTCAGAACTGTCTTCCTGGGTTGGAACCGGGTCCTGGGGCTGCCCATCTATGACGACAGTTTGACTGTCTGGTCAATTTCCGGGGGTGCAGGCGATCAAAAAGCCCAGGCCAAGCGCTGTCGCAAGTCGTAAGCGGGGCTAAAGGTCCGATTCGGGTGATGCGAGCGCTGCAATTGCTGGAGTCCTCTCCTCTTCTGTTCTTCTCTCGTAACGTCGATTTTGATGGGGAAGGAGTTCGATTCGATCGATGAGTTCGTGAAAAGGAAGCGACTAAATAGTGCCAAATCAATCAAGTCGCACTCCTCAGAGCGAAAGCGAAAAGCGCGTGTGGTAGCAAGTTGAGGGAAATGTCAAGGAGTTGGAGAAATGGTAAGTTACGTTGTCTGTCTCTACGAATGGAATCTATTTGACACGCTGCTAAAGGGATTGGCTGATGAAAGCAGGCAGTGCAGCAAGCACAGGTGGGAGGGTGGCCGGAGTTAATTTCATAGACAATGGCCGAGAGTGCCTTGATGCCTGTAAGGCCTGCACCCAGGGCCTATGGCCTGTCACCTGTCGCGTGCCAGGCCACATATGCCTGGTAATAAGCGCTCCCCGGGTACCATTAGCGCCCGGGCAGCCTGCAACATTGGTCAAACACGTTTCGACGTGAGCAACGACATGCAGCTGACTTCTTGAAATAGCCCTCACTCCCAATCTTTCATCTTTTAACCATTCTGTCTTGAGAAAACACCATCTCTGAATATTTCATCCTGATGAAGTCGAAGTGGGCTGATCAGAAGTCTGCTAGATTTGACTCCAGATGCAGTTGAAGATCACTACTACAAGGACCCTAGTTACCCAAGGTTCAAGACATTAGACCCCTTCTGACACGAGGCCCCTCTGCACATCAGTGCAGAGTCTGAAATTAGAAACTGTCTGTCACCTGCATTTGGCAAAACTGCCAGCACTCGTGCAGCAACTCGAGCATTCGACGATGGAATGCTGGTCATGAAACAAACTCTATCGGAATCCAAAAGTAATATCTTCGTTTTTGAGATGAACTGATATTGAATTGGACCTAGGTGATGAATATCGGCTTCGTCCAACCCGACTTCTGCGAAGTGCAGTATGTGTTTTCGATAGAATAGCTACATACTCAAACCCCTTTTACAATTTGTATATCCACATTCCATGATGCCTCGCGACCATGGCGAATACGAGATCGCTGCAATGTTTTTTTAGCCAATCTCGATACCCGGTCAGCCTAGTCCGCAGCAGTTCACAGCAAACAACAATTGAACAGGTGGGAACCAACATCAGCCAACTGCATTAAGGTCGCCAGCCTGCCTTTAAGCTAACCTGACCACGCCCTCAAACGCGCCGCTGTCAATACCAGACGACAGCGACGACTAGCAATACCAATTAGTTTCCAGAAAAGTCAGGCGACGAAGATATGCGACAAGTCCCCGCCCCCAATCAACCTCCTCCACAAATCACACTCGCCTACAAGGCCGCAGTAATAGGAGAAGCTACCATGTAAGTTGACGATGATGACGACTGGGCAGCCGTGACAATAGGCCCAGTCGACGTCGCGGCCGCCGTCGTAGCGGGCGGGGTGCACGAGGGACACCCGCACGTCAAGTGCACCACGACGGTCGGCGTGCAGTCCTCCGTCACCGTCTCCGAGGGATACGGCTTCTGGGTCGGCTCGCCGGGCCGGCAGGTGCTGGTGGGCTGCGGGCAGACGTACCGCCGTTGCTTACTCTTCTTGCAGACGATGCCAAAGAAGGGCCGCGCCGTGGTCGTGACCGTTTCGGCGGCTATGCTCGTGCACGACGACGACAGCGACGAAGAAGATGATGATGATGAAGATGACGAGGTGGTTGGGCGCGGCAGTTGGAAGGTAGGTACGTCTCCGGTGCCTGGCGTGGGATATATCGTGCGATATTCGGCCGCGACGATACTGGGAAAGGAGAAAGGCGACAACATTAGCGATGATTGCCCGTCCGTTGGCCGAGCAGGTTTGCGCGGGGTGCTCATGACGGGGGAGTGACGCCAATGGCTAGCTACCACGAGCGGGCGACTCTTACTTACCTTGGGTGCAACAGCAATGCTGCGGCTGCGATGATGATGGAATTTACAGGGAAATGCATCTTGTCGAACGCGATCTGATCGGGTTTTGAATCTGTGAATATCCAGATGCACTGGGGAAAAATACTATAGCTTCGAACAAATCGTTGCCGCAGAGAAGCTGCAAGTGGTCATCAAGCCTTTGGGGTTTAAGGAAGAGAGATTCACATTTTAACCCAGGCCTCAATTCATCTATGCCGCTGTTTGGAGAGTTCGCTCGATACATGAAGCCGGACATGCTGGATCGGTCCTTTGAGTTTTGGAGGCACCAGGAGACGTGCCATCTTAGGCCATTGGGGCCATGAACCCTTTGGGATAATGTGCTCGCTATTCGCGGATACGCACTCTGCTTCTACTAGTATACTAAAATGACTATCTATGCGGTTTACAGTTCGCTATCATATCGAATTGAAGAGCACTTTATGTAGATTCAACGTCACTTCCCGTACGCGGCCCGGTTTATATACTTTTTCGTACCGCGAGGCGCCCTTTCCCATCAAATAGTCTAGAGGCACCGGTGTGGGTTGGGTTGCATTCGCCTATTCACTTTAATAGACCTGAAAATTAAGCGTACCGTTCAATTGGGTCGATATATCAAGTCGCATTCATTCCAGAGATTGCTGTCCATCGGGTTAAGTTTCAACTATCACCCCCGCTCTTTGATAGCACGAGATGTTCTATCGCAATTGAGCCGTATAGAACTGTATTGAAAATCCCCAAGGTGGATTGATGGGACCCTGCCTATCAGCTGTCTGGATGGACTACACGTCTGTATTTTGCTATGATGTATGCCTGTTCTGGACTTTTGTCCGCGTCGGCCATCTAGGGGGAGCGCACGTGACGAATCAGCAGCTACGTCCTTGTTTGGGGGAATGAAGCGGAAACCTCCAAAATTCCCATAGCAGTTATCAATCAGTGCCACAATTTGTGTCAAAATCTAGGCGTGCGATTCGGCAATGATTGTAAGTAGGTCAAGATCTAGCGCCTAATAAAGACTTTAAGCCCCATGGCTGTGTGCTCTGTACGTTTTGATGGCAGGGCAGCTCCATGGAGTTCATTTACCACCCGCCGGCAACTTACAGCATGTATGCCTGTATCAAGGTGTCAGTTGATTTCCCCCAAGGCCGAGAAATTGTTCATTTCGGGGAAAGGTTTACTTTTAGCAAACTTCGATAATAAAGTCTTGCAGAAGTGTATGGTCCGACATGGGAGGGGCCATTGGGTATGAAAAGATATGAGCAACATCGTCACCGTCGATGTCCAGTCTCCTTACTACTAGCCACATAGGTAAATGTCGACTTCGAGTAGTACAGCATTTCCGAGCCAACAGATACGTACAAAGGACTCACCAGGCTCGTCTACTACGGTTTTCAAGTGCGGCGGCCGGGTGGTTGACATATGTAAAGCCGTCATTCTGCAAGGTGAGTCATCCATCGTCCGAGATAGACTGACAGAAACCCTGCACACTAAGATCACCACAAGAACATGACGCTAACTTCGCCTGGTGTGTAAATTATTGCGAGGCATCCTTGTGATCTATTCGCTGAGCGGCGGGGGGGTTCTCAAACCTGAGCATCTGCCGTTATTTACTCGAATTCGCCAGGTAATTCCAATTGACGAAAGACGAAATTGATATCAGATGCATCCGAACGCACTAGAACCCTTCGTGATAGTTACGACCAGAATTTCGGCAAGGGTTACATCGCGGAATGTTAAATGATGCCGAGCTTGGGATGAATAAGAGCCCAAGCTTAAACGGGATCTCATGTCCCGGGTCCTAGCGGAAGGCAAAATGGGCTCTGATGACCGACTCAACTCATGTAAAAGACGGAATGAATGCAATGAAATGGAATACAGCAAACAAGAGAAGGAGAGAACGAGCAAGGAAAGGTGGTGAATGAGAGAACAGAAAATCTAATAAATCAATCAACACCAACTGCCAACGACGAGTGCGTCCTTACACGAAAAACATAGAGCACCCATTATAAAAAGGCTGTCCTAAGAGCAGCATCTCCATCTTCATCAAGCAGACTTCTGTTGGCTCGTCATCCTCGAAAATGGGGTCCGAACAAGTCATCCCTCTCCATGAGTTCGACACCATGCCGGTGTACCCCAACATGGTCCTCACTCTCATGCTGAAATATGACAAAGTCCTCGACCCGCTTGTCCTGCGGGACAGTCTGATCGAGCTGGTGAGCCGCGACGGCTGGTGCAAGCTGGGAGCGAGAGTGAAGCGAAATGTAACGTACCACCACCACCTCGCACACCCAATCTCCCTCTCTCCTCCTCTTTCCGCCGTCCACGACTAACTGACCCACCGCTTCAGGAGAAAGGAAAGCTGGTGTACCACGTTCCGGCCCAATTTGACGAGAAGACGCCGGCCATCACCTTCTCCCACGCCCTGTACGACATGGACGTGGAGGAGCACCACCTCGGCTGCAAGATCCCGGCCCATCAGCCAGACAAGCCGAGCGTGATGGCGGACCCGTCCGTGTTCGACTCCCTGGCGCGTCGGGCCGACGCGCCCAAGGGCCTGGAGGACTTCATCAAGCGGGACTTGCCGCAGCTGGAGCTGCACGTCGTCTCGTTCCGGAACGCCACCATCGTCAACCTGAGTTGCCTGCACTCGGTGCTGGACGGCATGAGCTTTGGTAGGCAGGGGCTATTCTACGGCTGGATGCTTGTGCTGCAGGGTCGCCAGGCCGAGATCCCGCCCGTCTGCGGCTTCGACGAGGACCTGCTCAAGAACTTGGGAAAGCAACCCACGGAGCAGCACAAGTTCCACCACTTGCGGATGAGTGGGCTCGGCATGCTGTGGTGGATGTTCAAGCGCGCGCTCCAGATGGTGTGGTACAAGGAGGAAGCACGGGTCGTCTGTGTCCCGGGGGAGTTCGTGCAGCAATTACGGGAGACGGCCCTGGACGAGCTGGCCAAGGGCAGCATAACCAACGGTAAGGCAGAGAGCGAAGCAGGAACCAAGCCCTGGGTCAGCGAGGGCGACGTCCTGGTCGCGTGGTGGACGCGCTACGCCACGATGCACCTCCGGAACCAGCCCGACAAGACCATCAACGTGAGCAGCGCCTACAACATCCGACGCGTGCTGTCGGGCAACCTGCTGCCCGCGGGCCACTTCTACCTCTCCAATGCGTCGCTGGGCCTGTTCATGCTGCCCAAGATCTGGGACATCTTCGAGCGGCCGCTTTCGTGGCTGGCGTCGCAGATGCGGCAGGCCATCGTCGAGATGGGGACCAAGGCCCAGATCGAGGCGCTCGTGGCCGAGGTCATGCCGGACTGGAACCGACCCTCCACGTTCCGCATGCTGGGCGACTCTGGGATGCACATGCTCGTCTTCTCCAACTGGACGCAGGCGCAATTCTACCAGGTCGACCTTGCGCCCGCGGCCGCTGACAAGGTCGATCGGGAGTCGGGGCAGCCTGTCGTGCCCAGCTTCATCAGCTTCCGGGTGACAAGCTCGGTCTGGCCGATGCGGGATACCTTCTGCATCATTGGCAAAGACGCGGAGGGGGACTATTGGCTGGGCGGTACGTTGCAGAAGGGGTTATGGGCCAAGATCGAGAATGAATTTCAGCAGGGGGGTGTTGTTGGCGCTTGAACAATTGCGCGCCGTCGGGTGGTTTTTTCATGCGATAAAGCATCGGGTGAGCTCTACTACATTATCAGCTGTAGATTTGGCTATGGATAGAACATCAATGTATTGTATTTTATTGCTGCTGCCTTTGCTTTCATTCGGTGTTGTAGCCGATCAAGTAGCGTCGTTTGATTCCAGGCCAGGTGGGGAACCACCCCCTTTTTCCCGCTCTCCGCTTCAGGTGGAGCTAGTTCTTCTAAACGCCAAACGGTTGCCTAAGGCCGGGTGCTAGTTCGATGTCAAAACACCCTGTTTCTTTTCAGTCGTTCTACTCCGAGTTTCTGAGTAGCTCTCCTCATAAACATTTCAAACTCCGAAGTTTTTTTTTGTCCGCTGAAGGAAAGTCGACCAACGGGCAGCATAGTCTTTGCTGCAATGCCTATCTCGGCGGGCTTTTCTTGGCCTTCGTGGTCCCGGAAGCTGCTCCGCTCCGGGACCGCCACCGAAAAGGAAGATGATGACGTACCCTTCCTATCCAATCCCCTCATACCGACTTCGGCAACTCCGGGCGGTCTCCCATTCGAGGTCCTTCTCCAAGTGGCCGACATCATCCACCGGGAGCACCGGCCAAGCCTATCCGCATTGGCCCAAGTCAACAAGGTCTGCTATGTTGCCGCCATGGCCTGGAGACTCCGAAGCATCTGCTTCGAGGTCACCAAGCGGCAAGAGCTTCGGCGCGACGTGGACAACTTCCTCCGAGTCGTCAAACCGACGGAGGGCGTCCGGCACGTGCGATGGCTCGAAGTGCGAGGCAGTTTGGAACCGACCGTCGCGGGGGAGGAGAAGATCAAGGACCGCACCAAAGAACCCGTCTTACATAATCACATCTGCGACGGCGCCATCCGGGATCCTTACAGCGAGGACACTTACGCTGACTTCGAGTGTGACGGGCCCATCGAGGTACTGCCTGAGGAAGACAGCGCTTGGCAGCCCGTTGTGGACCTCCTGAAGGTAATATTCCACCTTGAGGACTTTGTCTTCACCAGCGAAGAGAACCAGTTCCCGCCCAGTCTACTGCAGGCCCTGCAGAAGCACCACCCGACGTGTCGACTGCACCTCCCCTACTTTCGCTTTCGCAGTCTACACGAGGAGGCGACAGACCCGCACGAGATGGCCGTCGTCTCCTCACCACAGCTCCACAGCATCGGGGTGAAATGGGTCAGGGTCGACTCAGAGAGACGCGACGATTGGAACAGACAGGCCCTGATGCGCCTTCTGGCCAGCGGCATGGCTCCGAATCTGAAGAGCGTGAATCTGATGCGTTGTGCGCCCATGCCAAGTAAACGGGCCCGACGTATGTACCGCCCCGGTCCGCCCTGGATAGGTTTCACCCCAGGGCCGGGGAGTCAGGGTGCAAGCACGACGAGGCCGAGCTCCCTGCAATCTCTTACACTATTCGAGTTCGACCCGATCGAAGCGAGCGACCTGGCAGAGTGGCAACAGCACACTGCCTTCGAGAAACTGACGGATCTCACCTTCGAAACGCAGGTCAGCGCTGAGGCACTCAAATGGGCGGCCCTGAACGTCTCGTTTCCCAACTTGAGGAATCTCAACATGAAGTTCGTACTCCATGCGATGGAACCTAGCGCGCGTAGTCCCCAGTCGCCCGCCGCCACGTTCCTCGCCCGTCTCCCCCCCCTCGAGTCGCTGCGGCTGACGGGCAACATTGATAACGGAACCATCGACAGCATCATCGCGCAGCACGGCTCCACCCTCCGAAGCTTGACTTTGGATCCCATAGGCGTCCGACGCCCCAGCGCTGGCCCCCGGCACCAGCCGTCGACGTATGGCCGCGACCACATCCTACAGCTGCGCGACGCCTCCCCGCGCCTCGAGAAGCTGAGCTTGCCCATCCGGCGACAGATGGGCGAGCGGGCCGAGGTGGAAATCTACCGCGCCCTCGCCGAGATCCCGAGCCTTACCGATATCACGCTTGAGCTCAGAGGCTACAGCCGTGAAGAAGCAGAACCGATAGAGCCGTTCGGGGACCCCTTCAAGGACATGCCCTTTGAGAAAAAGGCGCCTATGCCCCACGAAGTCCCGCTGCGCAACGGCGACGTAATGAAGACCCTCCTCAACTGCGCCCTAGACGAGACCCTCGCCCGCGCCATCTGGGACGTCATAGCAACCCGTAAGGTGGGCCGGCCCCTGCGCTCCCTCCAGCTCGGCCTGCGCGACGGCCCGGCCTATCGCGGGCGCGGGACCAGTGGCCGCTTCGGAGCCGTGACAGAGCACCTGCAGCGCGCCTACCTGTTGGAACGCAACGTGCGCGACGACGCCTTCGCCGCCGCGGCGGCGCCCATGGTCGTGGAGCTCGACCGAGAAAAGCGGGAGGCGCGTGACGAACGGGACCGAGAGAGCAGGCGCGACTACCTTCGGCGGTACGCGGAAATGCACCCGGGCGAACCGCTACCGCCACCGTGGGTGTCCAATTGTATGGGGGAGGTGCTGCGCAGGTTGTGGCCGAAGAAGGAGGGGAGTTACGATTGGAGGGACGACTGGGAAAGTTTACCGCTTGATTTGGGCCAGGACTGAGTCCATTTCTATCCTATTTCATCTTCCTGCATAGGACGCTACCTAGGTCTATGGTGACTGCGTTCTAATCTACCAACAGCTGGAAAGGGGCTGCTCAGTACTGGGCGCCTCCAGTCATACGTCCTAATTAGTTGTCACGCCACACTTCATAACCAGCCCAGACAATGACTGAGCGGAACAGCGTTCACTTAGTTCCACCTGACGAAGCGAGTTTCTGCCGCGCAAGCCTTGCCTGGACATCGTGGCAGGTAAGGATCTCCCTCCACTCATCCCTCCCCAGGATCGTCCGGCCATTATAACTCGGCCCATCCCGCGTATCTTGGGGGATGTCCCCCTTCATCCTCGTGCCGGGAATATAATGAGACATATATTCGCCCAGATCGCGCAGCCTGTAATTTGTCGCCATGTGGATGCGGCGGAACACCTCCACCCGGACGAAGGTATCGTGTATCGAGGGATGTAAAGGCAAGCAGCGCTCGGGGTCGCGGCGGACTGCCTCACTGGGCTCGCCGTCGACAGCGTCGATCAGACACCGGACCTTGGCCAACATGGCCGGCTCGAGCTCGCCCGTCGTGAAGGCGCCGACGAAACGACCGGCTCTCTGGTGGTCCACATACGAGTAGTACCGGCTGAGCTCCCACCAGCCCAAGCCGAGCAGGAAGTGGTCGCGCTCCAGACTGACGGGGATCTCACCCAGGGGACCGCCCTCCAGCGGTGGCGGCTGCTGCGGCTGCACACTGTGCTCGATCACCCACTGGTAATACCACAGGTCCGTGCGCATCTGTTTGGTGAAGGCGTGGACAGGGAGGCGGAGCGGGAAGAGCTCGTTGGCGACGCCGCGGCTTTCGAAGTTGGCGTGGAACACGGCGCGGAAGGGCGTCTGGAGCTCGCGGGTGATGACGATGCGGTGTGTCGTCTCGTCGAGCAGGAGGATGCGGTCGCGGTACTCTTCAAGCACGGCTTCTTTCCACTGTGGGTGTGGGTTCAGCGGGTTAGCTACTTTATGCTGCTAATTATCTGCCTCACACACACAAATAAAAAGCAGTCCACCTTGGAGAGATACTGTCTTAGTCAGATAGTTGAAAGGGTCATTACTTACTATCTGCAACCGAATCTCGGCTGGCAGCTGGGGGAAAAGCGAGAACTCCGTAGCGGTGGCCATGTTAGCGATGTATGTTCTTCTGTAGCGGATGTGGTATATCGAACAATGGTATTAGCATTGCAATTCTTTCTTTTTGTTAATGAAAAAAATGTAAATGCATTTTTAGCGTTTGATACTGAGTTGGTTGCTTCTGTCACTTGGATGCTGTATGTGGGGCCGCGAGGAATAGGAGGCTACGTGAAAACGTAACCATCGCCGTCGTCTACAGCAACTGAATCTGTCTGTAGATGATACAAGGTATTGGATGCGTATTAATTCTCACCTGTCTACTCTGAGGTCAGAAGCACAGCTTCGGTATATGATTTTCGGGGATTTCATAGCTTCGTTCACGCGCCGTGAAGCTGCTGCAATACTCTTCCACAAAACCACCGAGTCAATTCACATCCTCACCACGGTGATGACCCAGTTTCAATCTCGAAATGAGAAGGGTCACCGACCGAAAGTCCCAAGAGTGAGTCACTGTATATCCCGGCTCCGTCTCGAAGTAAGTAATATGAGTACTCAAGATAGCCACGAACAGCACAATGATTACTCATAAGCAATGAGGACTTCTGGGTAAGGAAGTGTAAATTCTGGAGGGCTCGAAATAGGTTGCATTATTAGTCTAGTATTATAACATCCCAACACCTTCTGTCACCTCAATTATGTCGGAAATTTAGATGAAGAACCCGACAGCAGTCAGAAGAAGGGCACCGACACCCCAGATGCCCTTGGCCTGCGAGGCGCCGCTGCTAGGGGGAGTCGTAGTCGACGCCGCAGTCGACGCCGCGGTCTCTGATCCCGTCTTGGTAGCCGACCCCGACGGAGTGGCCGCAGCCGCGGCGGAAGACTCCGGGGCCTTGGTCGAAGAGGATGCGGCGGGAGCGGTGGATGCCAACACGGCACTGGAAGTCGAGGTGGTAGCCAGCTTGATACCGCAGACAGCCTGGGTATCAAACTCTGAAGGGATGGGCTTGTTCCAGGCAAGGCAGCCCTCTACTCCTCTCTCGATAGCGTCTATAGAAGTTCGTTAGATCCAAAGCACACACATGCAGCTACATCGGAACCGAGAAACTTACCGGGCAGGACATTGGCGTCGCACTTCTTGGCCATGCAGCAGTACCACCGCTCGCGCTCCGCCTTGAGCGTGCACGTGCAGGCGGGGTTATCCGAGTTGCACTTGTTGGTGAACTCGGGGAAGAAGCAGCTGTTGTTGCATTCCGAGTCCTTGTTCTGCTTGTCGAGGTTAATCTCCCAGGCGGACTTCGAGGTAGACTGCGACGCGACGAGACTAGCGGCGCCGAGCACAAGGACGGCAGATGCAGTTAGTTGGACCATGGTGACTAACAAATTGTGGTTGAACGAAAGTGGGAGCGAAAAGCGAGCGACGAAAGCGAGTGAAGATTTGACTGCAAAGAGAGACGAAGTAAGAAGTAACTATTCTACAAACCAAACACGGAAATGATGGGCTTTATCAGAAGTAGCTAGCAAGCGACTGTGCCGTAGCCGCTAATCTCATTGTGGTCTGACGATACAGAGATGTAAGCACTAACAGGACCGGAGCACAGAATTAGGGGCTGAAGTCTTGGCATCTCATCTCGTTTGACGCGTTGCTGCCTAATAAGAACAGGAACAGCCCACCACACCTCCCAAATACGAGCGGCTCGACATTCAGCTGTCATCTGATATTTCCTTTCTACCTATATCATGATTTCGGTGTGACTCCCAGTCCCAAAGAGTTGAAGTGCAAATACTACGTGCCTTGGCCAGTCACGTGGATGTCTCGTGACAAGCACGGACGAAGTGATGCCGCTCTAAACGCCGACATCTCAAGCGCCAAAGACCCAGCCTCAGCTCCTCAGCTCTCCGGCTTCTGACCTACCTATTTGTATTTGACCGCCACGACGTGCAACAAGAGACACGGTTACATGGCGTACAGCCAACGCCATCTTGGAACATGGATCCTCTCTCTGCACTGTCCCTTTCGTGTAACGTTCTTGATTTGATTGAAAAGGCTGTCAAATGCGCATTGCTGGTGAAGAAGCTACACGATGGCGCCTCAATGGAGATCGGCGAAGATGCTGAGACAGTCTACGACAACATGCAGGAGGTCATTGCCGCCCTTAGGCGACAAAAGCGGCCGGCCGTTGTTAAAGCCCAAGCTACAAACTTCCATGGACAATATTCTCGCCCACTGCGAGGAGCACTGTCTTGCTTTGGACAAAGTCCTCTGCAAATGCAAGCCGACTAAGAAGTCGTCTTGGCGTTCTGCCGGTGCCGCTGCAATCCGACTCAAGATTAGCAAGTCCGACATTGAGGGGTTGGAAAGAAAGTTGAAGGAGCAGCGCACAGCGCTGGGAATGCTAGAGCTCCAAATCATCCGGTACACCTATCCTGCACCCCTTGGCCGCTTTGTGCGTCCAATATAGCCAACGTCTAACAGTCATATGCAGTGATAGTACCGACGACATCAATCGGCAACTTTACCACGTGAACCTCAAAGAGAATCGAATCTTGGTCCAGCTAGATGACGTGATCACGAAGGTGGAGGATAGCATTCGGCCATTGCGAGACAAAGTCGACGACGTTCTAGCCAAGATGATGGAGTCTGATGCAAAAGTCAAGCATCAGCTGATCATCCGCAGTTTGGAATTTGTCACGATGGATCAAAGATTAGACGACATCCATGATCCCAGCAAAGACACCTTCAACTGGATATTTGATGATCCCAATCGGCTCAAGGAAGAAAAAACCCTCGAAATCACCCTCACAGACTGGCTTCAGCATGGCTCCGGAATCTTTCACATTGCCGGTAAACCTGGGTCAGGAAAATCGACATTGATGAAGTTCCTTCACGAGACGCCGCATACTGCAGAGCTACTACAGAAATGGGCTCAGTCGGACAGCAAGCAGCTAGTATATGCCAGTTCTTCTTCTGGAGGATAACCTCAGTCAAGGAGAAGAAGTCGCTCAAGGGGCTAATCCGAGGGCTGTTACACAACGTCTTAAGCCAAGTCCCTGGATTATCCTCAATACTATTCCCAATGTTGTGGCAACAAAAGCTGAGTGCTTCCGATGGCAGAATCTCGTTCCGGATAACAGATCGAGAGGCTGCCACTGCTTTCGAGACTTTGATGGAAAGCGACGAGATCTACGACAAGCTTCGAATTCGTCTCTGTTTCTTTATTGACGGTCTTGATGAATTTGAAGAAGACATCGCTCTGCAACGTGAAACGTATCGAGATCTGGCCATGAAGCTGCGGAAGTGGGCGTATAACCCCTCTCACAGTCACATCAAGATGTGTGTCGCAAGCCGGCCAATGACGGAGTTTACTTCTGTCTTTGAAACTTCTCAGAGAATTACACTGGAAAAACACACAAAGGCCGACATCAAGAAGTTCATACACGATGAACTGGAGGTCAACGAGCTGTTTCAGGAGCTTAGACGTACTTCACGCGATAATGCCTTGAACTGTGACTCCATTCTTCTTGAAGTCATCGATAGAGCTGACGGTATTTTCCTCTGGGTTGCGCTTGTTACACAACTCCTTAAACAAGAGTTGTCAACCGGGGGTGGCTTGCAGTCTCTTCTCAATATTGTGGCATCCTCTAACCCGACTTTAAATCAGTTCTTCGAGCAGATCATTCATTCGATCCCCTACCACCACAGACTTGCAGCATCTTATCTTCTAGTTGCATCCATGCACCTTTCTGGTTACTTTATCAATCCAGAAGACAACTTGCGTCTTTTCACAAACTTCGCGCAAGTCGCGCAAGAGCATGAACCAATAGTAATTCAGGCCGGATTGGATCTGTGGGACTCCGCTACGATATTTGCACTTGCAGAAAAACATCGCCAAACCTTTCTAGGCTTTGAAGGACACGCAAACATACCAAAGATTGAAATGGTCAAAGGCGACGCACAATACGGAATCGAACAGAAACGATTGGAATCCCGATGCCGCGGGCTTTTGGAGTTGAACGACCTCGGACAGCTCGTTTTCATACACAGGTCGATCCCAGAGGCACTCCGAGAGTACTTTCAACAGGAGCGACAAGCCCAGGTTAAGGACAAAAAGGTTTCTGAAATGCTTGCCTGGATTGCATTGGCAGGAGCTACCCGAGACCGTCCAGTCGGTCCAGTGTTGCAAAGGCAATCTGTCCTGGGAATATTTAGCCACCTCAGTCGTCGTAACTTGGAAGGCTGCGAGTCAATATTCCGCATCCTACGGCGCATTGATGACGTTCTTATTCACCCTAGGAAACATCGCGGCTCGTTCGAGCCTCCCTGGATACGGCTACACACACAGAGAGAGATGTCTTACATAATCGAAATTAATGTTTGGAGCAAGAGTGAACGTTGGCTTCAAACATGGCCCGATATTATCTCACTTTCTCAGGCATGTGGAATATACGAATATGTGTGTTGGGCGTTAAGGGAGTTCCTGCACAAACCCGAATATAAAGGGAGGGCTCTAAGGCTGCTCACAGATACTATTCTCAATCTGGCCATTCCTATTTGTCCGCTGTCTCTGGCCAATTAAAAGATCGTCGACACCATGGTAGAATCTGGATTAAACCTTGAAACCTTGGCGGACACAGGAAACGAAGGAAACGGCAAGGCCGAGATCGAGGCGCTTTGGTACGAGTTTATCGGGAGAGAGCTGCATTTCAGGGCAACCCGCTACAATATGCCAGACCACTCATGGTATGACGAGATGCATGGACGGTGGAACTGGCGCGGCATCGAAGCTTTCCTTAGACTGGGAGCGAACGCTGACATATCCTTGGTTCAGACGGACAATACTGGTAGCATAGTTGGGCCACGAGGAAACATCCTGTTCACTGTAAGTGAAGACTACTACAAGAGTGGCGACTTCAACGACGAGATACTGCTTGTTAAGCTCCGGCGGTCGCCGATGACGTTACGCGACTTTGTGGTGTATGAGGCGACAGTTCACGATATCCCTAACGGCGAGTTTCTCCTTGATCTTATTGATCGGAGTATATCGGAAAAGGCCGCCTCGAAACAAGGCCTTCGGAGAATTTCCTTCCTTGATTACTCGCATAGTGTCGTCGTTTTCCTTCTCGGTATCGTTTTCAGCGTGCTGGTCTACAGACTGGGGAGCTGGGAGAACTTTGGTCTGAAGACCGCCATGGTCTAACTAGAGTAATTTCTAAACGCTATACTATATATGTGGTATATTGAGCTAGTAAAATACTACTCTCTCCTTAACCAAGCTTGCGTATTCTCTAGAAACAAAAGACCCCGAAAGAGCAGGTTTCCCTCAAAAAATAGTGTTATTACCGTGTGAACTTGCAATTGCCTGGAATGCCTCCAACAATGCAGGAGAAGGCTCCAGCTCGTTTGCGCCCTCGGGCGCCTTCATGGTGCTCCATAGCTTGTAGTCCACTTTGTTCTTCTCCTGCCACTCCACCACGGCCTCAATATCTCGGCACTGGTGCTGTATGCTGAAATCCGGTACGGGAAGTCTATGGCCTCTGACCCAGTCTGTCATGGTCCCTCACGTCAGCATCTGTTCCTTTTGGGTATCTGGATCCGAATCTTTACCGCGCCATACAAACTTACTGTGGGTAATGACGTCCAGGCTCGCCGCGCACATGATGTTCTGCAGCAGAATTGACATGCAGTGGCCCATGTGGTTGTAGAAGACGTCGGTCTTGTTAGCGCCCAGGGCCGGCGCAAAGTAGTGCTCGTAGTAGACGCCGCGGCGCAGAGCGTTGAGGCAGTGAACCTGGTGAAACACGTCGAGCACGCCCAGGTGGGCGTCGGGCCCCAGCCCCCACTCCGCGGGGGCCCGGACGGTGGTTGTTGGATCCTTGCTCAGCCGGAGGACGTCGTCGGTGCTAACGACGATCATCTCGCTGTTGGCGACGCGCGCCCACGCCGCGTCCGTCTCGGGTCCCGCCGGGCCCCGGTACACGCTTGTCTTGTAGTTGTCGTCGTTGCCCAAGTCCCCCTCGACCTGCGTGCTGCGGACGGGCAGCTCGAGGCCCAGGATCATGTTGTTATTCTCGCCTGTCTTGCTACCGCCGCCGCCGCTGCACTGACCACTCCGGTCGTGGCGGAGGACGTCGACGGAGACGAGCATGAAGACTGTGGACAGGGCGAAGAGAACGACGTTGGCAATGACGAGCGTCTCCAAGTGGCGGGCAGCCCAGCCAGTCGAGAGAAAGCATCTATGGGAAGAACCCCGTGATGGAGACTTTTCTTCATCTTCGAGGGCAGTATACTGTACCCTATTGCAGGGAAACATGATCATGGTCTATGCGGTTACATTTGTCGAGGGCGTGAGTTCCAGATCTTCGAGGGCGGGCGGCAGCTTTGTGTTCGAGCAGTCACACAGCCGAGAGCACGATCCATTTACTAGGATGTTTAAGCGATCCCGGGCTCACCGCATCATATCAGCCAGTACCATGGGACGTGATGAATCACTTCAGGAAGTATGAAAAATTTCGGGCAAATGAAAGATACCTCCTGAGCCAAGACTTGGCGTGGGGATACAAGCATTGGCCAAAAGTGCACTTCGGACGCAGTCAGCGACATCACCCTTGTTTGGCCTTCCAAATTGAGCATCCCGAGTCTGCATCTGGACCAAGCTCTCTAGATCGCAGCATTAGAATAGACTGCATAGGCTATTGCTCTATGATATGATAGGCGGCTCGTATAAGAGGTGGCTCCTACTGACGATATTTAAAACACGCGATCCATTCTTATCTGCGGGGTAAAGCCCAGTGATTAGTGAGCCATGAGCGAGGAAACAGGGGGGGCTCGGCGGTCTGGCCAGTGTAGTGTAGAACTGGCTGATCCATAGTAAGGCTCATTTCAGCTGATCAGCACGCCGTCAGCAAATTATGCCCCTCGCCTCCGCTCCACCCACATGGACCCAGTAAGCGCGTTGCATAACCTAAGTCACCATATGACCGCGCAGTAACAATACAGCCTCTTGGCATCGGCTATATGACGACAGCTTTCGGATAGTATGTAGAGTGAGACCACTAGTATACATGCTTATCATGGCGTATTCATTGAAATGGCCTGTGACGATCCTATCAATAACGATACGAAATCGCTTTGCGCCCCGTACTGGATAAGATATTGGTCCTTCTCGGTGCGCGTAGCGTGTCGTATTTTGGAACTCCATGAGCCAGTAGTAGCTACGTATGCGAGACCTACTCTCAATTTTTGGCTAGATCAGCGGGGTTGATACTGGTGTAAGGATATTCGGTCATTATGTTAGCTCGGTCAAAGAACCTATAACTAGCAAATTCTCGATGGACTGGGGTAACTATTTCTATACAGTATAAGCATTTTTATACTTTACCCATTCTAGTGACCTAAAGAGCAGGCAATTAAGGAATGGTGCCATCGGGAAGTTAAGTATTCACCAAGTAAACTACATTCTAGAAATCAAATTGCTAGAGCCCACTTCACACTTTCCCACGGGTCGATACAGATTATGTAGGCAGCTCCTAGTAACCACAACCCTGGTCAAATGCGCCACAAAGACCAAGCTCCTCGGGCTTCTCCGGGCTATAAATGATCTTGCTGTAGTCGTGCTCAGTGGCCCAAGCGCGGACGGCCGCAAAGTTCCTGCAGGTGCGGACCGTGCTTCCATAGATGTTGTTGTCCTGGGCCGCCTCGGACCACTGCCAGACCACAGTGCTGATGTCGGCGTGGCATTGGATGGCTTGGCGCAGATGATCGATGCAGTGGGAGAGGTGCGGAGGGTCAAGCGGCCCCCGAGGCGGTGGTCGTCGTCCAGGAGATGGAGAGGCGTGTTGAGAGGGTTGTGCGTCTCGTTCCACTGCTGGTAGTTGAAGTAATCCAGCCCCTTACGGATCGTGTTCAGGCAATGAAGATCGTGGAAGACACTCAGGCCTACGGCGAAGCTGTCGGGATTGTCTGGGTGGACCGGGATGGTCTTGTTCGGCAGCAGTCGTGCCTGCTCGCGCGGAATCTGAAGTTCGACTGGAGGCGACTACAGGTTAGCTTCCATTTATCTCGTCTTGAGGTAGGGGCCGACGCACGCAGGAAGAGGTTCTCCCAGAGCTCGTCGAGCTCCGGTGATGGTTCTCCTTGGTACTCGGATCTGCCAACGCCAAAGGCCGAATTGAATTTGACCACTTCGTACGACAGGACATCTTGTGCAGGAGCTATTTGTCTGTCAGCAAGGGGAAACCCCGAAACCGGACAGGTGGAGCCACTCACAATACAAGGCCTGGGGAAATATTGGGTTTCCCACACCTCCCCTGCGGTATAGATAAGTTCCCACGATGGTGAACATGGCATTGAGCAACAGGGAGAATGCAAAAAGAACTGGTAGCGTAGCTCGGCGAACGCCTTTCGAAAGACTGTCGCGCTTCTTCGACCGAGGGCGACCTTGACTCTCAAACTCTTCCAGTAGGTCATTTGACTCAAGTAAATCACTTTCGTCGTCTTTGAAGTTGCCCATATTGAAAAAGAAAATGATGTGTTGATTTCCTGAAAACGAAAGTGGCCAGGCCTATAGTATGGAATGGAGGAATCTGTCTTGTAATGAAATGGTAGACTAGTTCTCGATGGGTGAAACTATAACATTGCAACACCAACCAAGTGATAATCGAAAGGATAAAGACATCCAGTAGCTGTACTGGTATCACCTTCCTTATTGAGTAATTCGAATATACAATGTGCATATTCGGATTACAGGGTGTTACTAACGGCAGAACTACGGGAAGGCTTGTCATGCACGTGGCTTACACACAATACGCCCTAAGCGCTTACGGCCCTGGCTCGGTTACGCATGATGATACGGGTCTCGATACCGACCAATCGCGTTGCAACTTTAATTTTACATACTATCATATGGGGGGATGAAAGATAGATAATCGCCCCGGAAGGCAAAGGACCTTGCATGAAGGTGTACAGAGGATGATATGATGAAGCCAGCCAATGTTGAGAAGCCGCCTGGCAGTTTGTACCATCCTCGAACCCCGGTGGTATGGAGCGAAGCGAGCTTCGTTGGGAACGTTGAACAGAACTTTTACTGCATCTCAAGTGCAGGCTGACACTATTCGGTCGGGAGATTTGACTGGATGCGGAGAAAGACTTCCGCCTTTCGCACATGTGTACTCTTGGCCTTCATCGTCGGGGGTAGGCTGGTTGAGAAAGAGGGCAATGCCTTAGGCTATTCTCTTTGCGGAGAAGCTCTGCCAACGAGATACCCGATGCTTGGACTATGCGGGTGGTACGGATGGTGTAAATTCCGTGGACCTGACCTTACCGTGATGTGCTCTCTGGATATAAAAGGCGGTGACTTTGCCTACAAGCTTGGCCTTCAATGTCCACAGCCTCAGTCCATACACATCTAACACGACAATACCCTGCCCAGATCTTGTCCCAAAAAACCTTCAAGCCAGTGAGTCGAACAATATCAAGATCACCAGAGACAGACCAAACTCGTGGGGGCATGCACTGACGTTCCATTAGATTCAAAATGAAGTCTACTCTTTTCCTCGGTGTACTGGCAGTAATAGCGGGCATCGCGGATGCTGCTCCGGCACCTGTTCCGGGTGCGCTAGAACCCCGTTGGAGATGGTCAACTTGGGCAGATGCTGACGGTTCTGAAGAAGGTGTCATGGCTAAGCCCGGCGCTGCTCCTAAGATTGCAGCCAAGCGATGGCTGTTGAAGCATTGGGAGGATGCCACCGAGGATACTGAGGCCTCGCCCGAGTCCGACGCCAAGGACGTCGAGAAGCGATGGCAGTGGACCGCGTGGAAGGACGCCACCGAGGACTCCGAGGCCCCGTCCGTTTCCGATGCCAAGCCCGCCGAGAAGAGATGCTGGAGACCGCCCTTTTCCGAGGCCAAAGTCGCTGAGAAGCGATGCGTGAGGGCCTCGCCCGTTTCCGAGGCTAAGGCCGCCGAGAAGCGATGGCAGTGGACCGCTTGGAAAGACGCTACAGAGGAAATTGAGACCTCGCCCGTTTCCGGCGCCAGTACCGTCGACAAGCGATGGCAGTGGACCGCGTGGAAGGATGCTACCGAGGAGACCGAGGAGGACGTCGCAGCTTAGCTGGGAATACGATGCTTCTATGTCACCGAATAGCCCCTCATCATGCACCAGCACTCGACAGCACTTAAGCGAGATGACGGCGAGGAGAGCCTTTGGGGAGAGGCTTGAAGAATCCCGACGGTGTATGGGTACTATTAGATATACCGTGGTCTTATTTATACTGCTAGACTCTCTTTTAATAATTAAAGCAGTATTGTACCGCGCGAAACAGTTGCTTCGGAGGGTTATCTTAATTGGCTTCTCGCATAGTCTCGGCGTGTTCCATATCGGTGTCCTTCCCAGTGTGCTCGTCTACAGGTTAGGAACTTGGGAGAAAATTGGCCTGTTGAGCTTCATGGCATAGATAAAGCGCTCTCTACGTGAACATAGTTAGGTGAAGGCCTTTGCACTCTCCGACCCCTTCCGAACCCAAACCGACTGGTGATTACACCACCCCTTGAGCCCATCCGTCCCCTGCTCGACGCCGACGCCGCTCTCCTTGAACCCGCCGAATGCCACGTTGGGCGTGATCTCAAAGTGCGAGTTAACCCAGACCGTACCCGCCTCGAGCTGCCGCGTCATGCGTTCCGCCCGCGCCGTGTCCGCGCTCCAGACCGAACCGCCCAGACCCATCAGCGACGCGTTGGCGCGCCGAATCACGTCCTTCTCGTCGGACCACTTGAGCAGTGGCACAATGGGGCCGAACTGCTCCTCTGCGACAACGCGCGAGTCCTCCGGCGGGTTGTCAACGATAGTCGGCGGGAGGAAGAATCCGCCCTGGCCATCTATTGATGTAGGGAGGTCGGCCTTGTAAGCAATCTTCAAGCCTTGCTTGGTGACTTCGCTGTACAGCTCTTGCAGCTTGGCGTACTGCATGCTGTTCTGGACCGGGCCCAGGGCCGCCTCGGCATCGGTGGCGGGGCCGACTTTGAAGGACTTGACGGCCTCGACGAAGGCGGCGAGGAAGGCGTCGTAGATGCTTTCGTGTACGTAGACGCGCTTGACGGCGAGGCAGATCTGACCGCTGTTCACGTAAGAGAGGAAAGCAATCTAAATTTTGGGGAGTGTTCCGACAATGTTAGCCAGCGGATTCTTTTAGTTCGTCTCGTCTTTTTCCTTCCTGGGGGTGATGGTTCACATGTGCGTGTGACTCACCTTGGGGACCACTGTCGCCAAGTCAACATCCTGGCAGATAATAGCCGCATCATTTCCCCCGAGCTCGAGAGTAACGCGCTTGAGCTGCGCGCCGCACGCCGCCATGACCTTCTTGCCCGTGGCCACGGAGCCCGTAAAGCTGATCTTGGCGACCCCCGGGTGGGAGGTGAACATGGGGCCCAGATCGTCACCGCCGCTGAGCACCTGCAAGACACCGCGGGGGAAGATTCGGGCGGCGATCTCGCCCAGCTTCAGGGCGGTGTAGGGACTGTACGGCGACGGCTTCAGGATGAAGGTGTTGCCGACCAGCAGGGCGGCCGTGAGCTTGACGACGGCGAGGCCCATGGGGAAGTTCCAGGCTACGATGCCGACGCCAACGCCGAGGGGGAGGTAGCGTCGCACGACTTTTCTCTGCAGTGTTGTTCGAACGACGCATTAGCTAACGGTGCCATGTCAGGAGTCGAGAGCCACTGCTGGTGCAAAAGTTACCTCTTCAGTCTCCTCAATCACCTCCTCCTCGATCCGCAACGGCACCATCTGCCGGATTAAGCTGCCGAGGTGGAAGAGCTCGATCGCCTGGCCCTGCGGGGGCTTGCCGGTCTCCCTGCCCAGCAACGGGCCGAGCCCCGCCTGGTTGGCCTCGATGGCGTCGGCGAACTTGAGCAGGAGTTCCGCGCGGTCATCGGTCGACCGCTCGCGCCACTCGAGGAATGCCGCCTGACCCGCCGCCACGGCGCGGTCGACGTCCGCCTGGGTCGAGACGGGCACCTCGGCCAGGGGCTGGCCCGTGCTGGGGTCCACGGCCCGGCGGGTCTCCGCTGTGCTGGTGAGTTCGTTGTCGATCACATTGCGGAAGGTGTTCTGGCAGCGGAGGTTAAATTAGTCCGAGGGTACCCTTGGTACGGAAAGAGCGGGACGGGGCATAATCTACCTCGTAGTCATCGAGCACGCAGCTTGTTGTTGTGGCCATCTTGTACGGAGAAGCAAGCGGGTTTTTAGCCAAACGAGGGATGTCTATTGTAAGATGGACAGTTAGGGAAGAGCCAAAAAAGAAAAGAACAAATAGATCATATTGGAATTAGCAAATATATGCATTCGTGTCACCGCAGGCAAGAGATGCGGCGCAGCAGACGGAGGTCGGAACAACTAACACGGAGCATCTGCTTAAACTGGGTTCTTTAACAGGCTTGATGGGGCGACAGCTCATGCCCACAAGGTGTTCTCATTGGCTGGTGACCAACCAGGCCCCTGTCGCCGCCCAATGTCAGCGCCATAGCGCTTACTTGGAACCCACAATGAGGATCGTATCAGAATCGTATTCTGCGCGGGGTCAACGCCGCCTCCTAGGTCATCCCAAAGGGGACAACGCAACAGGCGTCACCACGTTGTCGATTCAACGCCTCCGTTCGATTTGTGTGTTTGCCTAAAGTGGAACATAACTCCGTTGTCTAGGAAAGAGGGGGGAGGAAACCGTCAATTTCCCTAAAACGGGCCAATAGCTACTAAGTTGGATCCAACCTGGTGGTGAGAATTACAGCCAGGGGAAGGGTATTTCGGAGCTTGCCCGTTTTCGAACACGCCAAGGCCCTGCGGCGGCACTGGACGCCGGTGGAGGACCCGGTTTATTGCAGAGCGTGCCGGAGCCACCTTTGCACGAGATCCACCCCGTACGATGGACGTGGGTGCCCATCTAGACGTCTAAATAACGGGCGGGGGCGGTCTTCCCCTCATGGTGAGCTTGGGTATTGCCGGGGGCGGCGGACGGCAGGCCGTTCGCTGTGGGCTGGGGACAAATAAGTGCCTTGGGTGACTAGGAGGAAGACGCGGGGAGTGGCAGATGGAACTCGTGGGGGAGATCGCAGGATGACCAGTCCTTCCGCTTTCGCGTTCATCTCGCGAGACTAAGGGATGCCCGACGAGCAGACACCTAATGGGGGCCAGAGGTAGGTTGTTTGACCCAGGAGCACATCACATACGAGGTGCTTGAGGATCCCAGTCCTGCTTGTATTGCATGCATAGCTGTAGGCATAGCACTGATGCAGTTTGCCAGAGAACACAGGCGTTGGTGTATGGAATTAGTGTCAGTAGCAACTACAGGCTTGTGTTGTGCTCTCCTACTTTGTTGTTAGTCTCTCATAATCCGTAAGATTGGTCGTTTGGTTCTCTGAGTTTATTAATGACTCCATACTACAATCTACTTCATAATGATGAATTGTTAGAGGGGGGCTGTTGGCGTTATCTGCGCGGATGCGGTGCAGCTCAACAATTAAGCGTCGGTTGTTCAGGAGGGTCTGGGCTCTTTGAGCAGGTGACTGAGCCATAGATTGACGGTGTGTTTTCGACAAAGGCCCTGAGTTATTAAGACTGTTGCTCCTGAGGCAGTGTTAGCACCTCAACCCTATTCACCTCGAGTACATTGCATCGGTGCTCAATGCACAACAACATTTTCAACTGTGATGTTCATTAGGACTCAATGATGTATATAAGGTAGCTAGCTGATTTAAATATAACAATAATCAGTACTAATAACTCCATTCTCATATCGCCCCGCGGCTGATCCGCTATCACCGGCTACCCTAGGTCATCTAGCTCAGTTAGAAAGTGCGCCGCCGACAAGCACTGGATTAGACGACAAGGCTCTAGTGGGGCTGGAATAGCTGTGACAAGGCAGCATTCAAGTGTGATAGCTGGCTGGCAATTGAATTATCTGGAATAAAATAATAGGTAATAGGATAGATGTGCTGACCTGCTTGTGAATCGGTCGTGATAGAACAGTCTGGAAATGGGGTTCTAAAGTCTGCAAGCAACATTCACCTACTAAATCCATTCTCAACGCGAGCAACATCACACTTCCCCTTCCCTTTAATCCATCGATGACACAAACCATCGATCAACACATCCACCAACACGTCCTACAGACCAACGCGTGGCCGTCATGGCATTGGATGACTTCCCTCAGTTTACCCGACTCCCAAAGGAGCTGCAGCACGAGGTAGTGAGTAAATCTCCAACAACCGGAACCGCATCTAAGAATGGCTAGCGCAGACATTTACTGACCAAACTGTACCTGCAGTGGAAACTCGCTGTAGTCGAGGAGAACAAGGGCCGGATCCTGTGCCTACACAAAGATACCAATCGCGTCATCCCAACTATGTCTCGTCTACTGGCACCATCCCCTGTCTTCCGCGTCACCCAGCAAAGCCGGTTCATTGCCAAGATGGTCTACTCCACACCTCTCACCATCGTTAAGACTCCTCCTCATCGCAAAGCCCTGGAAGAGCATTTCAGCACCGAGAATTGCGATGAAGTCGGCACCATTCGCATCAGCTGGGAGCACGACACCTTCCTGCTGGGATATGGGTTCTCAGATTTCCGCTTCTTTTCAGAAATCATGCTCGGCGGACGATTCACAACGGCGCCGATGGCGGATGACGACCTCAAGAAAGTCAAGAACGTGATCGAGTTTCAGGATCATCAATCCAGCCCACATAAAATTGTCAAATTCGACACGAATCGATTCCCAAGAGTAGACACGTACTACTACATTGAAGGCATCAGTAACGCAGACATATCGAGTCTCATCCCAACATGCTATGTTGTCATGGGATGTTTCGACAGACTACAAGGAAGCGTTGCCAGTCGTCTGCGTGATCTCAATGGCGGGTTCACGGACCGCATAGTTGGCCCTGTGAGCGTGTCAAATGGACGCAAGACCGATGAGAAGTCTGGGAAGAGCCTGGCGCAGAAAGCGAAAGGTTGATAGGAGATGAAGTCAAGGTATGGCAATCTTACGAGGACAAACACAAGCTTGATAACGTCTTTTGCGTTCTCCTTGGACGGCAGTCGACATATTTGAGCCGCCATGCATGAAATCATGTGCATAAGCGGTTAGCCGGGCCGACTGAAACGCTGTAACTAGTAATAGAGCATGATTTAAGCATAAGGGCACCTTGAAGGTGATTGTGATATGGAAATTAGACTTGCTTCTTGTGAGGTGAACATTACGATGTTGCGTCAAACCGACTAAACACTTACCAGGTAACCAGCTATCCCAGATCTAACACCACACGGCAATCCAATATGAATAACGAATTCAAGCCATTAACGACTTGTAGCAAACTGTATTATTCCATGTGTAAGCTAAATTCCCACCTTGTTCCTCCAATGTAGGTTGACTGAGGTATAGATCGACGGTGTGTCTCTGACGAAGACCGTGACGAGTATCTAGATTGACGGGAAGAGGATATTAGCCTCAATAGATTCATGCATCGATGCTTATATATATATAACCTTACCACCAATTCGACCAATGTTGCCGATAATTCCCATCGGTGTTGCCGCACCATTCTTGCCCTTGCCTTTCTCTCTGTCCAACATCACCTAGATACTACTGTTGATGATGTGATCTTCTTCCGCGAACACTTGACAATACGTTGTTAATAGTGTTTGGGACGCGTTGATCTTCATTGCTCCCCTAGTCGTGTACTCCCGGCGGTGGAGTACGCCCGCAGGCATTTTGTCCTTCATTTCCTTCATTCTAGCCACGGTTGCAGCAACCATTGAAACCGCCATGTCTCTAATAACTCTCGTATATACGCCTTTGGAAACTTTGCAATATATTATTCTTAGATATTGGTGGGAGGCTACATACTGAGATAAGATGACCGATCAACAACATCACTTGTCTGGGATTTTGGTTGAATTGCCTTGCGTGCACTTCTTCAATATCAAGTCTTCAATCCAAATCCGGCAGTCTAACCCTCTAAACCAAGATCTCCATAGCCACAACCCCAAGCCCCACGAGGCCCGCCGCGGCGCCCAGCCCGTCCATCCCCATAACCCCCATCGTCGCGGCCGCGCCCTTCGAGGCGGACGTCGAGGTCGTCGTCTGCGACTTCGCCCCCGACACAATGGTTTTGCCGGGATCAGTGGTGGTGGCGACGGTAGTGGTGGCGACAGTTTTGGTGGTAGCACTGGTGCCAGTCGTAGTAGTGGTGGTGGTGCTGCCATCGGCAGCAACGAGCGTGTCGCCCATGACCGACGCGAAGGCGAGGGTCAGAGTGACAGTCGTGGCGATGCTGGTGGGTACGGCGACCATTTTTGGGTTTGGATTCTTCGTGGGTTCTTTACGGGGGTAAGGTTCTTCTGGTTTCGAAGTTTTGTGTTTAATGGTAACCTTTCCTGACAAGATCGGATGAGTGAGGGGATTATTAAGACTTTGGTGGCTTGCAAGTAAATTGACTTTTTTCTTGCACTTGTGCTCAAGGATAAAACTTCTACTGGGTGGGATTGAAGTTTAAATACGATAGGCCTTTCGTATGCACCGAGGGGAGGTGGAAAGAAAATGATGCCGGTTTCTTGTGGTTTGCTCCAGGGGGCTCAAGGAAGGCAAACTGTTTCGGTCAAGATGTTTGTCTTGTTTGCTTCGCTACTCTGAGGGATGGGCAAGGAGGGGAGCTAATATGCGAACCAACGTCGACCGGCTACGTGATACACACCTTGTTGGCTCACCAGTCTCCCTGGCGTCTTGGCTGGGCACATTTCGTCCAAACAAGCTGTTTCGGATTGTAGTTACACGTGTGGTACCCTTTAGAGGGGGCATATTTTTCGTTGGAGGTGATACATAGGTAGCTAATTGAGGCAATGGATGATGATGCGGTGTATGCTTGCTTGTCCCAGTCCGGCGTGGCTGGTAACACGAGCGCAGTGAACACCACATGAAGCTTTGGAGCCTTTCTCGGGCACAAACAAAATCGAATTCATCATATATGTTTGCCAGCAGTGTATCCAAGGTTGTGGTGCTACATGTCCCTCCAAGAACCCTTTGCCTACAGAAAGCCTCCGCAAATCCGACCTCCCACAACTTGATCCGATATTAGATTCATGTATGCCTCCGACCGAGATGTTCAATCTGACTGTTTCGCCGCCGGTTGCCTCGCCACCCAGTCCTCCGCACCATGGTAGTCGCAGTTGTACTTCATGAACTGAGCGGGGTCAAGTGTAACCGTGTTAGAAGTCTTGCTGTCGGTGGCCGGCCTGGCCTGCTGACGGGAGTACAGCTGAATCAAACTAGCCCGTTCGTACCGCGCCGCAAACACCCTCTGCAGCGCACCCCCGATCTCGTCAGCGCTCGGTCGACCACGACTACCGACATCCTTGAGGAAAGCCTGCAGCGCCTCGGCATCCTCCACGCTCTGCGACGCCCCCTGCCCCTGCGTCGGCAGCATCGCGTGCGCCGCGTCGCCCACCAGGATGGCGCGACCCTTGGTCCAAGTAGGCAGCGGGTCAATGTCGCGCAGCTGCCACAGCGCAATATCGGGCGCCTGCGCGAAGATGTCCCGCAGCCAGCCCGGGAAGTCGGCGTAGCTCTCCATAAGCTTCTGCCGCGAGCCAGCCTCGACCCATGACGCGGTCGACGACTCTTCGTGCATCTTCTCGTCGGGTACCAGAGCGACTACGCCGAAGACTTTGCCGCTGCGGCCGGGGCCCATGATGACGCGCTTGTCGTGGCCCATGATCATGGTGGTCGAGCCCTCGCGGGAGGAGCCGCTAGTGTCAATCAACTTGTCGGGTAGGTCTAGATCCTTTAGGTTCTCGATCGGGATCAGTAGTCGGTATGCGGAAATGCCTGTAGGTATCGCACTTCGTTCCTCCCCAAGCACTGCGGTTCGGATCGCGGAGTGGATGCCGTCTGCTCCTATTATCAGGTCTGCCTCGAGCGTCTCCCCGCTCTGCAGCGTCACTGTCCCGGCGTCGGGGTCGCAGCTGGCCACGGCGCTCGCAGTCCTGACCACGGCCGGCTTCCCTGGCAAGTCGGGACTCGTGGCTGCGTCAAGTAGACCCTCGTGCAAATCTTGTCGATGGTACAGCATGCGGTCGGCGCCGAACATTTCCGTCTCCAGGCGCATTTCGCGTATCATCTTGCCCTCGAGGTTGAAGATGCGGAACGCGCGGTCGGGCATCGGCTCGGCCTGCTCGAGGAACGGGTCGATGCCCCATTTCGAGACGATCTTCGTGGCATTAGGCTGGAGCGAGATGAGCGCGCCGACTTCGCCTAGCATCCGTGAGCGTTCGAGGACAGTGATTTGGCGGTTGGGCGCTCTGAGAGCAATTGCCTAGGAGCTGCTTGTTAGTGGGGCCCATCAATTACAGCGCAAATGCGCGGGAGACAGGGGAGCTAACCGTTGCAAGACCAGCAATGCCTCCGCCCGCTATGATAATTCGAAAGTCTTCGGTGACGCTCCCCATCTTGTCGTCTTGTCTTGGAGTAGTTCTTGAATCGATCAGAAACACAAGTCACACAAATCACATAGTTGCTGCCAATTACCATTCCAAACATCGCTGCAACTTCACTTCATCATGTTTGTCGGAGCTAACGAATCCCAAAAGCTACCTCCTTGTTGCCCCTCCTCCTCCCCCGCCCCCACTTGTGCCGGTTCAAAGGAACCGAGGGACACCAAGCCAGATCCCCGACGTGGGGTACCCCAGATTCTTCGGAAGACCCGCGTCCCAGTAGCCAGCCTACGCGCATGCGTAGGAACCGTTAGTCCCATTTCGTAGGAGCAGTCCACTCGTCTCACATCATGGGGAGGTAGTCTTGATTCTAGAGCCTAGGCAATTTACGAAGCGGGGATGGTGCCAGTGGCAACTCAAGACTCGTCCGCCCGCATGTGCAATGCTCCCCGAAACGCCTGCTTAAGCCTCTCCTCCTTGACCCGAAAGGCATCAGGGAACCATTGCTTCAACTCCTCATCATCCCGGCCATCAACCATAGCTGTCAACGCTTTGGCACACATCCAGCATAGAACCATGCCGTGACCCTGGAAACTGGCCGCCATCCATAAGTTCTGAGCACCGGGAACAGCACCGACAAATGGACACCCGTCTGGACTGTACCCCATTATCCCTGTCCACGCGCGACGGATGCGCCCGTCGGGATGATCCTTACCCCAGTTGTCGCCGAAGTAATCCGGCAGGCATTCGCGGAGGCTCTCTGCGATCACCCCGTTGAAGCCTGTGTCGTCAGTCGTCCCATACTCCGATGCTCCACCGTCAGATAGGTTATGTAGACCGCCACCAATCACAATATCGCCCTCGAAGCGAGATCCGGGCGGTCGCGGGATCATGTAGTCGTACGAGTGACCATGTATGAAGCTGTAAGTGACGGGTAGGCCATTGGGTGGCATATTCTGGCCGGGCCGCTGTGCGGTAACGTGCCCACGGAGCGGGACAATGACGCCTTCGAATTGGTCCAGTAGATGTGCTGTGTAGCCATTTGTAGCAAGTATAACCTTCTGTGCCGTGATCGCGCCGCGTTCCGTTTCAAGCCTCCAACTGCTGCTATCGCCATCCGCTATCTTTTCGAGGTTGAGGACCGGCGTGTTAGTCTGGAGATTGAGTCCCCGATCCAGACACAGCTTCAGGATTCCGATGACGAGCTGGTAGGAGCTTATGCTGCCGGCCCCGTAGGAGACGCCTCCCGCGATATCCTCGTCGCCGCCCTTGCCGCAATAGAACTTGTCGCGGACCTGGTCGACATCGTGGAGGCCGTACTCGGACGCTGCGTGCCCCGGTATAGCGTCGCGCATCGCCTGCACGGCTCGCTTGTCCTCTTCCCACTGCGCGGCGTCGTAGACGATGTCCACCGTCTCGCACGGGTGTGAGTCGCATTCAATCGCGTGCTCTCGCGCGAAGGCATGGAGAGCACGGATGTTGGCGAGCTCCAGCTTAGCGATTTTCACGGCTTCGTCGGTGCCATGTTCTTTGACATGGTGCAGAAACGTACGGTAGGATGCTGCCTTGGTGTGACCGCCTAAGGTTTTGTAAGCTGTTTGGGCTCCAAACGCGGGGGGGCTTGGGGATGGACGTAGGATATGGCTTGCTCACCATTGCGACCCGTAGCTCCAGAGCATGCCTGTCGCGCCTCGAGCATGACAATATTTCGAGGTCTGTCATCTTCGGAATTCTCGAGCAATTTCCAGGCGATAGCGGCGCCGGTAATACCACTGCCAATGATGACCACGTCGGCGGATTCCGGCAGGCTCGCAGTTGTGCGGAGATCGGCAATGTCAGCTGGGGGTTCTTGCCAATAACTCTGCGTAGGATTGTCGCGAGGTAGCGTGACAGGTCTTGAGGCGTTTTCTTCCATTTTGGATCAAATCTGGCCAAGTCAGCTGCTCGATTTTAATAGTGATACGTCGAGAGGTCGAAGATCGGATGAAGTAAGTAGGTTGGCTGGCGTTGACACAATTGACACTGCACCCCGCAGAGTCCAGCTCCAGCGATAGGTGCCCGGCAATGCAGCTGTGAAACAATCCAAACTTGCAGCAACCATTTCAACTTGCACAAGACCATGCTGCAGGAGCAACGTCATACGTATTTCACAACAAAAACTGTAATATAACTTCTGTGTAGTATTGATAGATGATATAAGGAAATGCTACATGATCAGATGATCGAAAAATTGAAAGAAAACAAAATGACACCGAAATAACAAACGCCTGCTAATATTGTTACTCCAGGCGCCGTCGCTTTTCAATCATTCGAACCAATAATTCAGAAATGATGGAAGCGTATGCTGCACCCCACGGTTCCCACACAATACGGCCCCAGAAAACCACGGTCTTCTTGAGTCAAGGTTTGGTCCTCGCGCTTTGCCTGGCCTTCATGTCGTCAATGACTTGCTGAAGGTACGCGAATCCAGGATTCTCAGTAGAACAGCATTCGCCCAACTTGTTGATGATGCAATGGGCGCACTTCATGCTGTTGAAATCGACAGGGTTTATAGGGACCCGGCAAGGTCGTCCCGCTTTCAGGCAGGCCTTGCAGGGTGCCGTCGCATCTTGTCCCTCCTTATCTTCAAGTAGTCGCTTCCCCTTGGCTTTCTCATTATCAGTCTTCGACTGGGACTTCGAACCATTCGGTTTGGCGTTCGATGGCTTGTGAATGGTGTTGCTGGCGATGGTGAAGGCGATGTCTCCTCCCGCCTCTGCCTGGCCCGCGGATGTTGGGATGCCGTTGCTGACTGTCTGGTTCGGAGGCTTGAACATTCCTGTCATTGGCAGTTTGCTTGCCCTTGGTCCGTACGGTGGCGAAGATGGCGACGATGGCAACGATGACGATGACGAAGGCGACCTACTACGCTTTCGGTCGGGCTGCTGCGCTCCAGAAATTGGCAGTGGCTTCCTAGTGGTAGCCGCTGTTGAGCCCATTGACATAGCTGTCATTGGAACAACTAGGGCATTTGAGGCCGGTGCCTGCACTGGGGTAGCTGGAACTGGGATAACCGAACTAGTTGCTTCAATTGGATCCTCTGGGGCAATGGATTGGGCCAAATCCGTCGATGGGGCTGGTTGCGTTGACGATGCTGTTTGGGATGCAGACTCGTGATCTTCACCCTGGGGTTCCAGTACGGTATCCATCCAGTTGGACTTGACGTTCTTCGTCTTACGCCATTCATTCTTCCAAAGCTCGTCATATGGCTTGTTGTAGAGCCAGCCCTGGTCCCTGGTGAACAAGTCGTACTGTTTGCATTCCTCGTACCACTCCGTCAGATTTTTGGAACACATATCGAGTCTCCCGAAAACCTCACATTGTAGATCAAACTTCTTACAGGGACCGCAGGCCTGTGAGTATTCTAGGCGAGCACGCTGATGAAAATACCCCATAAATTCGAGTGCGTCGCTGGGGGAACGTGGCTTCCAGCCCGAATTGGACCGCACGACATCGGGCTTCTTCATCGTCTCCGGGCCGTGGAAGACCCGGTCCATCTTGAGATCCATCTCGCGAAATATGACACCAAGGGAGCGATCATCCCCTCTCGCGAAAGCAACGCAGCCGTTGTTCGCTGCCGTTCTAAGGTCCTGCATTCCTTGGGAGTAATCAACGCCCGCCATGGGTCCGCTAGAAGGCGCACGTTCGACCGAGCAAAAAGGCACATGATCCTTATCGCCCTGGCAATTCCAGCTGAGCCCTCGATCGTGTCCCTTTGGAAGGTCTTTTGGGGTTGAATGGTACTGAGACTCTGGGGTCCCCTCACGATAGCGGGACGCCATGTTCCTGAGTAGATGCAGTTGCTAACCAAGTACACTTGATACTTCTAGCCAGCAAGGGGAGGGTTCAATAAACCGTTCAATGTACGGTATAGTGAGAATTGGAAGTCAGCGGTGTAGTCAATCCTGGAAATGTCAGCTTCAGCAAGGAGTGTCAGGATCGTTGGGGTTTCTATTTGGATTTGGGAGTCATCAGCCACCATCCAGACAGAAATACTCAACAGGATACGCATACAATACCGATTCAAGACAGTGCTACACGAGCAGCGGTATATTTCTGTCCTCCCCGATCAGTGACTGATGGAGATAGGTGGGTGAGATGGTCCAAGTCGGGCAAGCAATTGCGGGTGGGCAACCCATTTATATATGTAGCCCAAACATGGTTTATTCTTTTTTCTCAGGCATTTCCGAGATCTAGCAATAAACTTGGATCTTTTGGTCGATATACTTTCCTATTACTTTGGGAGGGTTGGGGCCCTTATACCCTCAACGGCAAACCTTGGTCGACTATAGTTATAAACTCAACAACTAACACGAATCAGCTGACAGATGATCCCCCTTTTCGTCAACTGGATATCCCTTTCCTTAAGCCTTGATTATGCGTAAGCATCGCATCTTATTATCATCATTCTTCGCGCCATGATACTCGTTTCGTCATACTAAAGACCCCAAATAAAAAGTGAACCAACTGGGTGTTTCATTTACTACAGTCTACCTCACGGGATACCTCAGAAATATTCAGCCAGAGCTGTACCGAAGCTCCAATTCCGTTCGAAGGTTCTTCAAACTAAAGTTTTCAGATGGTTGGTGTCACCTGAATCAAGTTCACCTGCGTCATCTGCCCACCTAGCTGAATATATAATTACCTGTTACCAGCATTTTCCGTGGCATCTTCGGTGACTCATGGTCTCCATATTATCTTGGTCATCACATGTTTCGCTTCGGGCATAATTGTGGTAGGTTCGGGCTGCGCGCATAATCTTCCTCCTTAGTTCTTGCTTTAGAACCTGGAAAATGATGGTAAAGATAGGCGGTCCATGTCTTGACAAAGCAACACGTTCTAAAAGCCGTAGAATAGTGGTTTAAAACTGTGAAAATATCCGGGACATGACTAGGTACATGTTGAGGACCGTGTTAGAACATCGAAGGTGGTTCATACTTCCGCTAGTAACGAAGCCAGCTTCGTTAACGTGAGGGCATTGACCAGAAACAAGACGGAGAAACCCCCGCATAATCAATGCAATGGAGATAGGTTATTCTGTTGAGCAGGGCAGTTCCAAGGCCGGGAAGCTGCGCCATGGTTATCTGGGCATTGCCAGTGCTTCCGTGCGTTGTGCCTTCCTCTAAAGCTGTACAATATCCTCACGATGAGGCTGTCAGAATTGCCGCTTAATTCCCAGACAAGACCCAGCTTCATATCGGGAGTGTTACCAATATCGCGCTGAGGAGGTTCCGGTTCAAAATAGTGTGTCTTGAAGACCCGTTAACGTGACGTGAACCATCGTGTCGTTTCCTCATCCCATTACCACAGCCCACCAAGGAGTCATGCCCTGTTGATTATGCCAAAGACGGCCAGTCTGCGCCTCTCATTTCTCTGTTTTTTTTTGCCCTCGTGCTCCATAAATCGAGCAAAGCTTGATGACATGCATGCAAACTTGATCGTGGTTGGAGGTTATCAAATTGCCAAATCGTCAAAATCCGTGGAGGTCATGATACCAAGCCCGAGGAACAGACGGAGTACATACTGATAGCAATGCGAAGCACACATCTTTAATTCATATTGAATGCTGGTGCTTCCACTTAAAACGATATGCGGACCCAACGAAGAGCAACGAAGAGCAATGAAGAGCAACGAAGCGCTACCCGCCCAGCGACGTATTTTAGCACGATTGACGAGAGCGACGGCAAGCACAATGGCGAAACATCCACCACCACCCAATGATATTTAGCGGCGGTAAAAAGGTGTTGGTTGCTGTGATGACTGCGAGGATACCGAATCAAAACATCACAGCTTGGAGGTTCTCATAAGCCCAGCGGGCTGCAACGTTGATGAGGAATCCCCAGGGCTGGACAGGCTCTGACCGTTCAACAACGTTGAAGCTACTGGTGTGGAATTGCCCGCTAAAAAGCGCAAGCTAATGGCTCCCGTTCTCGATCCAACTGGGCGGATCCGAACTGGCGCATCTGCGAAGCTAGGTGGCCCACAAAGGGATTGCTGTTGCAAGAGCAATTGCTATGCCTCCGATCCTCAAACTACTGAACAGGCACTGCTCAAAGTGGACTTTCCAAGAAACACCAATTGACCGGCACTTATGCATTGCTTCATTTAGTGTACTTGGAGTGTCGCCTCCAAGCAGGTCCATAGTGGTAGATCAACACCGGGATTGGCGCAAAAGCCAAGCCAACCGCACCAAGCACAGTGCACCCAAACCCAGCACCAAGCTCTCTGATCAGCGACACTGCAGCCAGCGGAAGAAAAGTAGCCGCAATGCACCGCGTCACGATCATGGCCGTGATGGCCGAGGCGGAATAAAGACCAAACGCATCCACCACGAAGGTGAACACCGGCATAAACGCAAAGTTCATGGCGAACCCGAAAACTCCAGACGCAGTGAGCATCACAGAGAGCGGCACGTGCATCTCGGCCGCCCAACCGTACATGATGAAGGTCGCCGGCAGGGCGAAGGCTCCGACGATGACGATGGGCAGGCGGTATTCAGGAAGCCCAACGCCATCGTTGGCGGCGCGAAGCCGGATGTATATTCTGTCAAGAACGGAATTGCATACCAACGTGCCGACAATGGAACCGGCAGCTGTGGGGAATTAGCAAGCCGAACTGGATGGACGTGCCTGGACTAACTTACTGAAAGGGATGAATGCCAACCCGGTTTGGGCAGGCGTCAGACGGTATGTCTGCGTCAAAATGTCAGGGTAAGTCGTCGAGAAGATGTAAAAGTAGCTGAAGGTCATAGCTCCGAACAGGGACATGAGTTGCAAGACGAAGGAATCAGCAAACACAATCACGGGACGCATCATGGCGTCCCACAGCTTGCGGGGACCCTGCTCCTGGTCAATGAGATCAAAGGCAGTACGCAGCGCCTTGTCGCCCGTCTCGTCCCGTAGCCGGGCTGCCTTGCGCCTCAGGATCGGCACCTTATACGTTTCCTTGAAACCGGTCAGGAGGAACGCCTCGCATACGCAAGCCAGACCCACGCTCAGCCACACGACGGAGCGCCAGCCAACGGTTTCCGCCATGGCGCCGCTGATGAGGGGTCCGACGGCGCCGCCGGTGATGGGCGCCAATTGGACCAAGCTCATCGCCGATCCGCGCTGCTCCGTAGCGAACATGTCGCCGACGATGGCGGGGTTCAGCACGTTGGTCGCGACGGCCAGCCCGGTCAGGAATCGGGCGGCGATGAAGAGCGGCGCCTTCTGGCTGAGGGCGGCCAGGACGGTCGCCCCGATGAAGCCCACGTTGGCGGCGTTGATGACCGGGTACCGCCCGAACATCTCGGAGAGCGGCGCCATCAAGAGGGGTCCCGCGGCCTCGCCCAGCTCCCAGATGGTCACCAGCAGGACACTGGACGATTTGCGGGGGTCACCTAGGTCGGTGGTAATGCGTGAGGCAATGGGGACCACCGAGATGCAGGTGAAGGTGCTGAGTGCAAAAGTTAGTCGACTTCATATCTTCAGGGATGGAATTGGGAACCGTTGATCGTTGGTTTGCTCTCTTACACCGTGAATGCCATGAAGGCCAGTAGTCCGACAATCGCCCATTTGTAAGCCTGCGCCCACTCTAGCGGGTTCTCGGCGTCACCGCTGGGGTCGAAATCGACAATGTCGTCCCGTGCATCCTCAATTTCTCGGACACGCTCCGCAGTCGTGTCGGGGAGCAGAGGGTTGGTTTCGTCCATGCTGCAATTTCAATATTCGGGGTTTTTCCTCGAATTGCCCTGGCCGTAAGTAGAAAAGGAGTGTAAGGGGAACGAAGGGGAAGGGGGGCAGCAGTAGTCGGTCAGCTCAGTTCCAAGATGCAAATGCAGTGAGTGGATTTTGCTGCAGTGGGTCGGCCACCACCACGCTGGTTGTCTGGCGGTGCCCGGCTTCGGCTTCCAGGCAGATTCTAGGTGCTTGGCGCCCCCATCGGTGCTTAAAGCCGGCGCTAAGATCGCACTGTCGCGCCCTATTGTTTACACCCAGCCTCTGTCAATTCGGATGCAACATATCGATCCGACAGGCAACGCCAATCCGGTCGCGGTCAAGTTCATCGAATCAATTGATTAGCCGATCGGAGTTTGCCGTGTTGCATGTACTATTGACTTCCTTCAAAGCTCGAATTGAATGTGGTTTATTCGGTAACGATGTACTCGAATCTGGACTCCGAAATATTCTTCTTGAGAACCCCTTTGCATCGACTGCGCTCAAGAACAAGATCCGTGAGCGGCTTTGCCGCTCCGCCTCATCCAGACTGGACATACTATCACTCGGAGTCGACAAGCTACATCATTCCTAGTTGTCGGGCTTTGTTGTTTCTTATGCAATCGAGTCATTCCAGCAACTGGTGCTGTAGCTGCCCTCTATCATGGCAATAAGGGAAGTCGCCGACTACATATTTTCCAGCGACGCCTACGACAATGTATGCAAAAACATATTGTCGTGTTATATGCTGGACAGCCCGCAATTGGACAGAGGGGAAAATCTAACCCGTGCTCACAAAAATGAAATGACCCATCACTCAAATTCATCGCATCAAGTGATGCACACCGAAATCTATATACATGAAACAAGAAGAGTTCCTTCGTTAATCATAACTTCTTGACCGCCCATTTCGGGCTCCCTTCCCCTCCCCAATCTTAAGCATAGTTCTCCCCCGCCTTGGTAGTAGCCTCCGACTTCATCTGGACGTCCTTGAGCACGACGCTCGTGCCCGTCTCGGAGGTGACGCGGACCCAGGCGGTGGCGGCGCCGACGCCGCCGTTGCCCTCGAGCTTGAAGAAGTTGTTGACGTCGCGCGTCGTCGGCTTCCAGGTGGCGCCCTGGTCCGACGACACCTCCATCTTGGCCGTGCGGTAGACGGCGTTCTCGACCGTGGCCGCGAACCAGTACTGCGACGCGCCGCCGTGCATGCGCACCTGCAGAGGGGTCGTGATGGGGCACGGTACGTGTTCCCACTGGATGCCGATCTCGCCCAGTGACTTGTCGGCCAGCTGCGAGAACATGTCCGGGGACATGTCAAGGTGCTGGGCGTTGCCGCCTGTCTTGTTGGTGATCTGCGTTTCGGTTAGAGCTTTGAATTTGGTCAATCATGCAGATTGAGCTTGACTCACCATAGCGATCTTCTTCTTGCCCTGGTACGTGATGGAAACGCAACCGCCGCAATGGTAGGCGTTGTCCCAGATGGTCTCAGACACGCAGGTCGAACCGTCGATGCCAGACGGCAGGACGTAGTCGACGAAGGCGCAGGGACCGTTTTGCCAGCAGCCCTCCTCGCCGCAGCTCTCGCCGTACCAGGTGCCCTGACCCGTCTCGGCAGCGGATGCGGTCAGACCGGCGGGGGCGGGAGAGGCCGAGCTCAGTGCAATGAGGTTCACTGCCAAGGCGCCAAGAGTGTGCATGGTTCGGGAAGGCATGATGGCGGGTTTGACTTGATGGATTGTGCTTGGTAATTCTGATACGAAGCTTTGTAAAGAGTGACTTTCTTGGGGAAATATATCTCTCGAGCAGAAATATGTCTCTTTAAATACATCAAGGACGTTTTAATGATGATAAACATCATTTATCGTTCCACCATGAGCGCATCGATATTGATCACCGGTGCTGTCGTGGCAGTAATAAGTGTTTGCTGTACTTGAAACAGGATCTCATCAATTTACAGCGGGGAGCTGCAGTCTGGCGCGAGTCGTGGAAATTGGACCGCGCCCTGTGAGCCCTGCTCGCTGGGTACAACGTGGGGTTGGAACAAGCTTCATCCAATATTTTAGCGTCATCGACGGGAAAAGGTAGACCTAAGATATATAGTGGGCGGTCCCAGACGGGATGCTAGGCCGGGAGTTGGCTCATGTTTCCACCAATCAGCGTCAACCGTCATCCCTGACATAAGTGTCTTGAGTTCACCCCTTAATCCGACAACCCGGTTCATGGGTAAGCAGGTATTGCACTGAACGCCACCGTCTCATGATGATCGAGCGGCTGAGGGCACGACGCATTGCAGCAGCATTTGTTGCTTGGCATCCCTTACTTGACATGTTTCACTAACACGAACAAATCTCCGAAAAACTCAACTTTTACTAGGCGAGGCTACCTAGTGAGCCGTACCCGGGGTCACTAGGCTAAAAATATATGGTAGCATGAAAACAAATTGACATTGAACTAAGGGCCCGCTTGAACTAACATGGATGTGCTCTCAGTAAACCAACCCCTCGGAACCAGGCCGGTTCCACGTAATGAACCTGCCCAACATGTATCCAACACCAAGACGGTAGAACTTCTGACCAGTACCAACCGCTGCGGGTGACCTTAGATCCGCTGCGACAACGAGTACGTAATGCTTCTTCGCATCCCTCGAGATACCCTTCTTAGTCTTCGCAATGACAACGCACTGCACTTTCCCGCCACCGTCTGACGCGCTGCGGTCCGTGTCGAATAAGACTTCCGACTCGCCAAACCGTGAGCCGTGTGTATCGAAGTCCCGCGCCACCACCGCCAAGGTCGGCACCGCCCTTTGGCTCTCTTCGTCGTGAGGGGACGTTGCCGAGCGATCTGGTGGGGCTTTCCCGGTCTGTTGCCCCGGGCTATACCGCGACCAGGGTGGACGGACGTCACGCGTCTCCCACTCCATCTCCTCACTAAAGGGAGGCTCGAGGAGGTAATCGATGGGCCCTGCATAGGCCATCCAAGACCACTTGGGGACAGCAGTGCGACGCTCGACGGGGAAAACGATGGGCTGCAAGTTGGGCTTGTTCCCTTGCTCCACGCCGTGGCGCCAGAGCAGACTGCGGTGGAAGAGACCTCCGTCGGGCCCGTCATCAAAGATGCCGTACCCACCTTTGGTTCCGTAGGCCTTGCGCAGCCGGTTCTCCAGCCCCAGGATGGCGACGGCGCGGTCCTCCATCCGCGTGAACTGCAGGCGGGAGTACTGTTTGTATAGATCTTGAAAGTACGCGATCTTATAGCCCCGGCGCTGGTGCATGGCTTTCTGGGGGAAGCTCGGGTCGCCAAGGAAGGCGGCAAGAGGGCTATGAAAATAGAGGATATGTTAGGGGGCGTAATCAGACTATAGGAGTGCGCGGTGTTGGTACTTACTTCTCCATACGTGCTAGGGTTTCGCATCGGATCCCTTCTCCACACTCAAAGTACATCTGCGTATCGGTGAAGTACAACGACCGGCGGGCCAAAGCGCGCTCCTGCAAAACCCAGCCGCGCTTGTTCAGCGGGCTCTCGAGCACATCCCTGCTGAAGTCATCAATGGGCTCACAGACGGAAATGGGTTTCTCATCCGCGGAGCGCGCAAAGGTGACAAAGCTGCGATGGTGGCGCTCTCCCAGGAAACCGTCATGCATGCCCTCGGCACGGCTAGCAGCCAGGACGCAGTAGGCGCCGCTGAATACATCCTCCATGCGGCTCGCCTCGTCGTTGAAATCCCCGTCCTCTCCTTGAATGATGCATATGGAGTCAATCCAGATATAGCGGACGCCGAGGGCCCTCGTGACGGCCACGGCATGACGGAAGGTGGCTGGCATATCGTCGAAGGGAATGGCTTGTTTGAACGACTCGACGTTATGACCGTCTTGATGAATATCCGTACGCCATGTACAGAATGGTGGATAGAGCGTCGTATCGCCCCAAGGATGTGACAAGGCGACGTACTCACCGTTCTGTGCCGGGGTTTCCGACGTCTCGATGAGCCGCATGATGGGTGTCCCCTGGACTCCTACATCAATCAGCCGCGTTGGAATAGCAATGGATTGATTGCCGTGACACCTTTCATGATTGGAATCGCAGTCTTTTAACCATAGCTGGGCGATATGGAAGGACGTATCACTGTAGCCTGTAGAGAGCTGCGGCAACCCCAGCTGTACGGGGACAGGCGGCTTCGAGTCTTAGACCGAGGAGTGTCAGCTATCGTTCCTCAGACTTGGTGACCAAACGTACCTGGACTTCGAAGAAATGTCAAGACTGGCTGTGGTGGACCACCGACAATTCTCAAAGTTGATTGCTCTCGAACAAATGAGATTTTCTTCACTTTGGTCATCTCGTGTCTGGTACAAACATCAAGGAGGATGCGACAGAGGTCGCATTTTCCAGAATCATGTTGCAACTGAGATGGAGAAACCTCAAACGAGAAACCCCCGGCCCAAAAGTCGATTTGCAGGCAGCGGTTACATAGTTTTGAGGGAGACGAATGTGGGGGTAGAAGTTTGGTGCGTCCAACTGAGTGGAAGACCAGTTCAGCGAATTCATTGTCCACTGGGTACGACCAATCTTTGAGCTAAGGCAAACGTTATGTTCGATAAAGGTCTGATTTCTGCTTAGAAGGGGAACTTACGGGCTGAAGGAAATTTGTTAATAAGCCGTTATGTTCGTATGGGAGTATCATGTTCTATCTTGTGGAGGGAGTAGTTGCTCACCGGCTGATACGCATAGTTAGCAAGTACGTCAAGCGATGATGGTAAACAGTGAACTCACCAGCTGTATTAACAATAGAACATTAGACCCAAGTAAGCTTTTTTTATCATTTGCACTTGGTGCATCGCCATTGTTGCTGGACTGCAACTTACCCACTAATAGCTATCAGAAAAGACCTGATGAGCGATAGCAAGAGAGCTTTAACTTACATACTAATAATAGAGTGTCAGACTTTGAGTTATCGATGGTGGAAATCAGTCGTGATTGGGGAATGAACTCACATCCTGTTTGATTATGCATGGCAGTTATTAGTCCAAGTCAGAGATTTGAGGGATCATCTTTTATCATAGGCCTACTTTCTATTAACTTGTCAATTCTGTAACCCTTCCAGGCGGCGTTGATAATGGCAGGATGGCTTACTCTGTTCTTGAATGACACTGTAAGGCCTTCAGGATAGTTATTGGTCGCAGTTTCCTGTCTCTGCAGCTTTGGAGCCGCATGACCAGGGAGAAGGAAGTCTTGTTTGTCTTTGACCAGTGGTGGAAGTATTATACTACCCCGATCTGTGCTGGTTAGCACATATGTAGAGCCTCGAGTCCTCACCTTTTCTGATATTGCTTCCAGACCCCGGCAAAGCCCTTCAGATGTCGCCCTGTATGTTCTTGGGCCTGGGTTGCCCGAGCTCGGGGGGTCGATAACCCTCACGTCAGGGAGCTCTGTCGAGCCAATTCTAAGTGTGTTCCCTCTAGGGGGTGGGAGATCAATGACGAGAAGCTTTTCTTGGACCAGCTTCAGCAGATCGCCAATGACTGATTCTGTGGCGCATTCTGGCTCGTGTTGACGTATATGATTGATCCATCTCTTAACTACACCATGTACTGTGGCGCCAGCGTTCGAGCCATGCGGCGGCAGCTCATAGTAGGGGCAGACGTGACGAGTGTTGCCACGAAGCTCACTATAAAACCTTTCCAGCATGTCGTTGCCGTGCAAGAGCCAGATGACAAACTCAAAGATGATACAGCCCATGGACCAGATGTCGTAGAGACGCGACATTCCGCCGTTGGTGTGGGTTTCGACTTCAGGAGGTTGATATTGGATGGTACCGTATCGTGTGGTCGTCATATGGTTACGGGCTTCCGTCAGGATGACATGTTTCTTAGCGAGGCCCATGTCGCCAATAGTCAGGGTCCCCAGGGGCTCTTCGGGCCCAAGAAACCTAAGTAAGTTCTCAGGTTTCAGGTCCCCATGACGAATCGAATCATTACCATGTTCTTTGACCGCGATATCATCTATGTCTTCCGACACATAGTTGTGAAGTTTGGAAAGTGCGTCTGCGAGTCCAAGAAGCTGTGTCAGGGATTGCTTGATCAGATCTGCGCTTGGGGACTGTTCCCTTGTGCCAATCCAAAAGTCCTTCAAACTATCACCAGTTGCCCAAGGAAACATGAAGTATCGACTGTAATTTCTAGTGATGGCAGCCATGCAAGGAATGATATGAGGGTGTTTGATCTTGTTGATGGAAGCTAGAGCTCTAGCTTCGCGTTCCCACGCTTCGTTCGTGCTTGAGTCTTCACCATCTTTCTTAACATGGATTTCCTTGAATGCAAACTAGGGCCAAGTCAGAATCTAATCATTTGATATTAAAGGTGTGAAAAATGCGTTTACCTCTTTGCCTTCGTGCTCTGTGTGCTCTGGGTGAATGGAAACCCTATGGACCCAGCTGAAAGCCCCTTCTCTATAATTCACACCCTTCTTGGTGAATGGCAGGATTGCGTTTTCGTGAAGATGATACTCGTATTGTGACGTTCTGAAGACTGGTGACAAGTTGCCCCATCTATAGTTGGTTAAGAAGTCGTGTGATGTAAATGGTAACCAAGGACCATCGGTGAAAATAGATTTCATGTCCTCCGGGCTCAATTGAGATTCGCTGAGCCTCTCGTCATCATATCCATGATACCAAAATCGATGCATGGCATTTTGGGCATTTTGGGCAGTCATGTGACACCTGATGAGGGTGAGGAAAACCTTCCTGGCTTTATCAAGAATCCATTGGACAAGCCCTTGAATCAAGTCTGGACTTAGTTGCATCTGTGCTAGCTGGAGCTCCTGCCAAATCACCTCTTTGGTGACAAGATCATTTCCTGTTTTATGTGGCAGGAACTGTCTGGTGTTACTGTCAAAGTAACTGGTGGTCAGACTTTCGAGAAGTTTAGCGTCGAATCCAGAAAGAAGCAATTGAGGTGGAGGAGGTGGTATGACTCTTTTAGGCTCCATTATCATCAGCGGTTCTTGCCATAACTCTGAAGATTACAGTCAGCCGGTAATGTCAAGATGCGCTGGGTGCAGAAGCCAGAGGTGCAAATTGGAATGGAAAAGGAGGTAGATTGGCCCCTTGTATTTCTTTTTCAACTTTCCAAAAATCATACTGTCGGAAGACTAAGTAGCGGGTGCGGCAACTGCGAAGCCTGGCATTGTCTGATACAAAAATGAGGCTCTATGTGGATACATCCAACGACTCCTTCACGATTATCGATCGTTCGGATATGTCCTTCATTCCGGACTACTTTCATTCCGTGCAAGCCACTTTTGCTGTTGGGGTAACATTGCATGTTCGTTTATCGCCAGCCAGTCACATGGCACGGCACATGTGATGCTGCTGCAAACGCTGGCCTACAACCTGAACCCTAGCAGCTATTAATCATGAAGACCATCAGCCGCTGAAAACACGGGAATTTCCTTCCCCGCCCGGGTCACGCCATACGTGCCACCAATGTCACTGCGCAGTCGGCTTGTTGGACGCCACAACCCCTGTCTCAGCACAAACCCCTCATCTGCCTTGCAATTGAAAGACTTGAATATTGGTACATACGGCAAACCCATTATTAGCGTCACTCTTCAATTATGAAACCAGTAATCATGTTTTGTATGTAATATTTGTGTTCAAAATTCCCGTGGCGTGGAACAGTAGGATCTTAAATCGCCGAGAATGTACACCAAAGATATTGAATGTTCTTTCTAAACATGGAAGCGGTGTGAGACCCCAGTACTCAATGCATGCCGAACAGCCCTATCGGGGAATGCCACGCCTGCATGCAATTATCTGTGTCTACGAAACTCGTCAGTATGTTCCGCTAGTGCCATGCAGGCTGTGGGTACAACTGACCTGTGACAAGGGTTTTGGGGCTTTTACGTGATAAAAACTGTCCATTATCTTAAGTCCTTCAATGTCAGAACCGATAGCCTCGCCCATTCTCAAGCTGGCCGGAATGGAAGACTTACCGAGAGCTCAAACCCGTTCACTCCAAAAAGCCGTCTCAGTGTTGCTACCAGCTTCCCACAGCTGATATTTGTGCAGGGGATAGGGTCTTGCTCAAACCGCTCCCGTGTTGGTAGTGGGACCACACTATGATTGTGCTCTGCAAATTCCCAGAACTCAGCTGAGTTAGACATTCCTTGCTGATAGTTTCTGTTATGATGTCAAGAGATAGAGAAAGCTCGGTACATTCGTGGCTCTGGCCATAATGATGGTTTTGAGGTTGCTATCCTTCTATATAAATGCCCTGGTAGCAAAAGCGATAGGAACAAAAAAGCTGTAATTCCTAACGGTCTGAGGCTGCAGTGAGTTCCCAGAGTCCTCGGGCGAATATTAGCGTTGCACAACCCAGAATGTAGGCATAATGGGCGTCTTATGTCAGATTAACGAATCATAGCTGAATTGGAAAGGGGGGCGGTGACTGACAGACATTCGATAAAGACCCCGAAGGGCTGATCCGTCGCTGCGTCAGGCTGAGCCAAGCCACCACATAGAGGAATTTCCACTTTGCGAGCTTTCACGCCTAGATGTCTAGTCCTAACCGCTATGCCTGATTAGTAAAGATATGGCATCATAGGCTGTACCATATTGCTTATTATCTACGAAACTTCCAGCCAGTAGCGAGGGTGTCGACCATTCGGCGGTGGCAAAGCATGTAAAAGTAATTGCCCGAAACCCGATTAGCCTTGGATAGAATTTATATGTTTCTTCTCCCCTCACAAAATGTTGGCTGTTTGATAGACTGTCGATATATTCTGTAAAAGCCTGGTTATAGCTGTAAGGAGCTGCATTGATTCTTGGTCGACTCTCTCAACCCTCTCCACCAGACCAAATCAACCCCCACAACTAGTTCACTTGGTACTACTCGGACATCTCTATGGTCAATGCTCCTAGCGCGTCTTCGAAACAATGGCGGCTGCAGCATCGGGTAACGACCTATCACAGGATGATATGGAACATCAATCAATCGCCACGGCAGACTCAGGGGGTACACCCTCGCCGAATGCGGCCAACGAATCAAACGATGCTCACCACCACCCAAAACAGAGTTTTATTCGGCCCATCACAAATGACACTTCTGTCAGCCTCTTGTCAGCGACCCCTCGTTCTGTCCATGTTGTACCTAGCCTGTCACAATTTGCTGTTCGCGGCGATGATGGTGTGACCTCTAGCACTTCGGATCAACATGTCCTCCAAGATATCAGCTCAGACGAGACAGATGAGAGTTTGTCAGACTTGATTGACAGCGAAGATGACTTTGGGACGGCTCCGTCGTCGCCGCATCTTGGACAAGGATCTGAGTACCGGTTCCAGGGCCCCGCTACTGTCAACCATCCCGTGCACAATGCGTCATCCGATGTAAGCCAATGATGAATGGTGAAACTCCGATGGTAGCTAATGTTGCCCCAGGAGCCTCATACAAGTAGTGAATTGTTAGACCAACCCGAAGATCTCAAGGTATCTCGAGCTTCGGTTATTGACGGCCTTACATCAACGGATCATACGCATGGCTCTTCTCGGCGCGCAACAATGCCTTCGGTGACATTTGATACTGGAAGACGTCACCTCAATGAACAGAGATACCAGAAACGTGCATCCGCCTCGCCCAGCTCAGTATCGTGTGATAGCCTAGATATCCGGTTATTCGCTGCAATGCACTTCGCGCGACATCCTCACTCTGAACCAGGAACCCAAGACGTGGGATTTATTCCTAATAAGCAGCTGGACAGCATTATCACCGAGGATTCTGTTTTTCAGGAGCTTCGCCTGGATTCACCGCATTACCCCTCTGATGAACTTATTCGAGACCATGCACGATATATATGTCGTGATACAGAGGTCTTGCTGGCTGATGGCAGATTCAAGCAGAAGTCCTTCAAGCCAGTGTTTGCGCTTCTGGCCATTCTCAAGAAATCCTCTCATATTCTTGAATTTCTCGAAGAGGATGTCAGTGATCTTGACTTGCCTCTGATTGGCGTAGACCTCGGTCATCCGATTGGCCGAACAAGTCGAACCTTCAAGTCGGACGACAAATCATGGACTCCGCTCCGATGCTTCCACCAATGGTCCATCATTGAGATCAGGAACTTTCTTCAATACCAATGGGCGATGCTATCTCCCTCCTTCGAAGAAAGTAGCTACAACAATATTCAGCATTGCGAACTTCATAGTAGCCACATTTTACCGTGGATAAATGAAGGTCGAGAGGAATACAGTGAATCCGGTGGCGGATTTGCTACTGTTTTTCCAGTTCTTATTCACGAAGACCACCACAAATTTGGTGACCCAGAAGCCTGCAAACGTGGCTTTGCTATCAAACAACTAATGGATGAGAGCACAACGAAATTCGAACGAGAAGTTAGTATCCTACAAAAGTTCGTCGGAAGAAATGCCCACCGGCACATTGTAACTCTTCTTGCAACCTATCGCCATTATGGGAAATATCATATGATATTCTACCGGGCACAGGGCGACCTGGCAAAATACTGGAAATCCATTAATCCAGCACCTACTTTCGAACTGAAGACAATCCTATGGGTCGCCACACAGAGCAAGGGTATCGCCGAAGGCCTGATGTTGCTCCACAGGCACCCCACCTTCCCTAAATCTAAGGAGATTCCGGAAACCCCGGTGTCATCTGCCTATCAACAGTCCTATATCAATAGTCGAGAAACTATACGAGAAACGACTATAGTCAGGAAGCAGACCGATCTCAACAAGACCAAGCAGGGGCGTGTAGAAGACTCAAGAACACATCCAAAGGGCGAAGATAATGCTACTATGAAGCAAGGCTCCCTGAGTCCAGAAGAGCAGATCCGATACGGACGTCACGGTGACATAAAGCCAGAGAATATTCTTTGGTTTGAGGGGGAGAAAGGGGAACCGGGGTACCCTCAAGATTGCAGACTTTGGTCAAGCGGAGCTTCACGATTGGAGGAGTAAGACCCGGACACTGTCCGGGGTGGCTGATACTATAACCTACCGATCTCCAGAGTGTCACGTATATGGGAATCGTTTCCAGCAATCTTCCGATATATGGTCTCTGGGGTGTGTTTTCTTGGTCTTTGTGACCTGGACGCTCGGTGGGGCAGAGTTGGTAGCGCAGTTCTCCAGGGACCGATTGGCCACGGATGAGATATGGGGATTGAAAACCGATACCTTCTTCGAGATCACTCGGTCCAAGGACGGGATCGAAACCTTGACCATGAAGGTGAAAAAAGCTGTCGTCAAGGTAAAGCCCCCATCTAAATCTTCCTTTCCTACAGAGAACCTTTGCTTACAGATATCCTTGGCTCTGGTAGTTCATTCACCAATTGCATGTGCACCCCAAGTGCTCTGCATACTTTCATGATTTCTTAGATGTTATTTTCACCAAGATGCTCGTCATCGATCATTCATCCCCGAGGAAGCGCATCAATTGCCATCAGGTTCACCACGAGCTGAGAGAATTGCGCAAGAAGTGCTTCAAAGACCCGAACTACGCCAGAGAGCCGAGGCCTTGGAAGGAACAGGACGCAATGCCTCAACCTTCTTCCCCTGTGAGTGTCCAGGGTCCCATAAATAGGATGATGGGATTGCCCGTGGACAGTAGACAATACTATTTGGTGAAGACTTGAGTATAGATCAGGAGTCTAGGTAAATTGTAGATAAGTAATGCCAAATCGAATATCGGATCCGTCATTTTGCTCAAAGTTCTGGTCTTGTTTCCTGACTACGACCCTTCTGACTTTGGAACGATCTTGCCAGGTTCTTAGATTGCACCCAGGCATTCCTTTATTTCTCTGCAGCATGTGTTGAAGAGACTCCACGAATCTTGAAAGCCCTGTAAGAGGCATCTTTCCAGTGTGTTTGAGGATTCCGCCAAAATAGTAACGTCAAGATCTTTTTGTCTGCCGTTGGGTACCCCTGGCTTCCTGTGCCGTTTCCATTTTTACTGGGTGGCTTTGTTGATTCTAGGCAGACTTTATAGGGGTAACGATTCTGCTGCGTTCGTGTTCTCGGTGGTCGTGTGCTCCTTCAATATTCCGCTGCATGCACTACTAAAAGTAGTCAAGCATAACGTCAAGGTTATCGTTTGCCGACAATGATTCAATGACTTTGGCGTGGCCATACAAGCTTAAAGAGTGTGGTCGAGTCTGGAGGGGGTGAAGAACTTGTTTCGGTTCTGTCTCGATTTGTGGAGCATACCCGGGCGACAGAAAGGAGTCGAGCAAGGGCGCCATTCATATATAAAGAGGGTGCTAAAATGAAGATACAATCAGTTAATATAGGATATCAACGAGTGTGAATCGATCTTGGAACTTCAGGCATGTAAAACCGGTCTTTGAACATGGTGATAATAATAGCAATGTTTTTTTATTCGTGGGTGCACCACCTCTTTGGGCAAGGAAACTGGTCGAGAAACAGCGCTTTGTTGAAATGTGGTGGCTTTGGAGAATGTACTTCTAGAGCCAGCATAGTCTCCAAGCTGTCTCGGGTAAAGGCCGGCCGGGGATAAACAGCCAAGATCCCGACTTTCCATAATTGTCTTTTGCTTGTAGCTTGAACATCATATTTCAGATATGACCAGCCGAGTCATAATCCAAACTCTGGCTATAGCTTGACGTTAGACTGCTTTGCCTTCGGATTCCAGGTCGAGCTTTTCGGAAGATGTGGTAATTTCGAAACAAGCAGTGCTGTGAACATGCAGATGCTCCCGAGCAACGGAACCGAGTTTCCATTGACCCACGTGGCTGAAGCTTGAGAGAGGAAAACACTGCGGGGTAAGAGATAGGAAGCTGCACCGCATAAGTCACTCGGACTCCCCAAACTTCCTGGCATTTCACTGTTCCTCGGATGACTACACTCATCAAAGGCTACAGGAGTCGGATGTGACATTACTCTGGCCAGTAGATGCCACGTCACTTTGTATCGGGGAAGGGGGGTAATCGGCACTTATTGGGCCAGAACAGTCAACACTCCACCAGAGAAAACTTGAAGAGGGTTCTGTATCACCATGGGCTCCTGACAATCTTGTCATGGTCATAAGACGCTTAGCGTGGCCGGCTGCGATAGGTGGCGGCTTTTATAAGTAGCGAAGTATGTAATGTGGGATGCCTCATTGAAGCACGGTGAGAGTAAGACTCGGGGCTCCATTTTCATCCTGTCACCTGACCCCCTTCACTCCCTCTAGAGTAATATGTTTTCCCCCAAAGCAACCCTGTAATCTCCCCTTGTAATCCTGAATCTCCAATCCCCAATGGGAATTGGTTTTGTATCGGGCTCCCACGCGGGCTTGGCCCCACGGCCTGCTAGCGTCCTCAGGCGATGCACTGCCCACCAAGGCGGTTTAGCAAAGCGTCGCAGATTATGTTATATAAGCTGGCGCATCCACATATCATGTAGACATGTACCCATGTAGATCACCCATTACACTGTTCATCAACCAGCTGCGTTCTATGAGCTACGAACAAAGCAATTTCAGTCACAATACCATCTCTTGCAGTCGAGTGCCCGATAATGCCAAAGAATGACGTCGCAGTTGCAAACCTCTCGCGACAGGAACTTACCAAGGAGGATAAAAAGTCGGTTGAAGGTAAAGAGGCACCGTCATATCTCCGAATCAGCCCCTTCCTACTGACATGAGTTACAACACAGGAAAAGCCACGAAGCATGTCAAAGTCCCACGTCTGAAGAACCATGTCGACATCTACCTCCCAAACAACACTGGTGGAAGCCAGGGTTTTGCTGCTCGAGTCGACGTTTCCCGTCTGGGGTTAGCATATAACTTGAACCGTATTGTCAGTCGGAAGCAGCTGTATGTTCTTACCGATTGAATGGGTGGGGCACCCTTCGACTGCTTCTTCACTTCTGTCGCTGGATGGCATCATACCTTTTTCAATAAGGTCAATTTCGTCAAGTCATTCACTATATATCCTTTATTGTTTTCATTTCAACCAAGGAACTACATGCTACCGAGATTGATGGTGGACAACTATGTCTCTTATGGCTATCTGCAAGTCAGGAACTTCCCACTTTTCCATTTTCGTCAGATTTCACACCAAAACACCCAATAAAAAACAAGACTACAGCTAGTAATCCAACTTGCAGCGCTGTCTACACTTACTTTGCTCTAAACCGTACTAAACTGATTACGTGCCATATCTCATTCTCGCCTAAAGATAATGTTCAATTACGCAGTTTGGAGTCATTTGGTGGATTATGTTCCGAAGAATCAAACTACATTGCTCCATTGTAGCGAATATCAACTATGGTACGCCGGCCCCCATGTTGGTTGCTAGCATTTGAGTGGGAATCCCAAAGACCTTTGGTGCAGTTTGCTCCGGTGTCTGGATGAAATTTCAATACCTCCCTAACAGCAGGAAACGTGGTCACACAGCATCCCACTAGACGTTCTGGCCAACAAACGATTGTTAAGTGGTAGCGGCTGACTCGTAGGTGCCCCCTCTCTCACCTTCCCCTCTCTAGACCGGGTTGAAAACGAGGCTTAGGATTTGCCTTTCTCAATACTACCTGCATCAGGCTCAGCCGTTCGTATGAATGCATTGTAGATTTGACCACCCATGAACCTTCACCGTCTGTTATCTTGAAAGACCATGGATGCTAATTTGGAACGTTCTGGCAAAGCCCTTGGCATCTCGCCTGATCCACCGGACATGAATTGCCGCCACCCCCAATTTTGTGCATTATCGCATGCCAATCACACTGTCTCTGTGTGACCTCCAACTGTAATCATACCCTACCCTCGCACTATCTCGAGACTGATAGGCCTCTTAAAAACTATTAAATGCCGGCACCTGTAAACCACACCGGTGTAAGATTTCTTTTACATTAATCTGCAGCAACTGCGTACACGTCAGTCACAATGAGTTTGCGGGATGAGGCTTCGCGAGTGAGGCTATTACGTGACAGTAACATGTCCGGACTTGATGTAAATTCGTATTCTCTGCCGGGCTTAGCTTAGCCCATCAAAGTGCATTGCCAATGCCCTTGCGTTTTTATAGCCACGGAGTTTGTTATGGAGGGCAACTGCAAGACATCGCAGCTGAAGGTAGAAGACGGAAATGGCAGCCATGAGAATTCGGACTCCTATGGTCCCGACACTCCGAACCTGCCACGAACCGATTCTAATTACACCAACCCCGAGCATTCAGAATGCCCCTGGGGCAGGAAGACCGTGCTTACTTTTGGTAACGTACTATGCATCACACGAAACAAAGATGATACCTAACTTCAAACGTGTTCACAAGATGGAGGAGGAGTACGTGGCTACTCAAGTCTCCTCATTCTTCAAAAAATCATGCAGCGAATCGCAGAGATTGAGACAACTCAGCTAGAAGAAGTTCATCACTCCAGTTCCGACTACCCATGGGGCGATCAAAACCCCGATATCGGAAACATCGAAAATGAACAAGACAGATTCCGGCCGTGTCATTACTTTGACTATATTGCTGGGACTTCGACTGGAGGGTGAGTCGGGTACATAACGTGATATCCGGTTGCTGACAAATGTTCAGGTTGTCTGCCATAATGCTCGGAAGGCTCCGAATGAGCGTCTCGCAAGCTCTTGCCAGCTATGTCAATTTCGGAAATGAAGTCTTCGGAAAGGCTCGAATGTGGCATGGAACGAGCCCCTTTTGGTATCCGCGGCCAAAGTATTCCCGTGCTAAGACTGAAACGGCCATCAAAGCTCTCATCGCTGAGCAACTCGAAATGGACCCTTGGGACGCTAAAGAGGAGCTTTTCACAACCGATGAAGATCAGACAAGATGGTAAACCCATTCATACCTTTTCCTTTGAATATTCAGAGTGTGGCTGACAGTCGTGGCTGACCGCATCCATTATAGCATTGTCTTGTCGTACAGTCAGTCTCCATCCGGTGTGGGCGCCATCTACCTTTGGCGTAGTTACGACCATAACACACAGGAAAAAGGATTGGACATTCAGAGGCTCGGTGATCATCGAGGAGCAGATAGGACACGGATCTACGAGGTTGCTCGAGCAACATCGGCTGCCCCCTCATACTTCGATCCCATCGAGATTAAGGGTTCCGTCCACATTGATGGCGCGATACGTGCTAACAACCCCTCAAGTAGAGTGATCACCGAAGTCTGGTATAAAGAGAACTACAGGGTCCCTGCCTTATTTCTAAGTATTGGCACTGGGAAGTACATCGGGGCGAACGACGCAAATGCAGGCCGCGTCCAGGCTTCCCGGAGAAGACTTACCAATGATAAAGGCTACAAGCTTAGCCGCATGCAGACTATCACTAGCCTGTTCAGCATGGCTACTGGCTTGGTTAAACAGATGACTAACGCAGAGGAGGATGTAAGACCTTGGGAAGGTCTTTGCGAAGATGTGCATAGGCGGGGAAAACAGGGAAATCCCAATGGCAGGATAGAACATTGGTGGCACAGATTGAACGTCGAAAACACCCGCAGGGCCATTTTACTGGACGAGTGGTTCCCCAAAAAGGCGCGGAAAGGCCGGAGCGGTGGACAAGACACTTTACAATTCATTGCCAGTCTCACCAACGACTACTTGAGTAGCGAGGGCATGCCAGAGAAGATCAACCACATCGCAAGGGAACTAGTCGAGAAAAGGCGCCAACGCGTAGAAACTGAACGCTGGGAGCGTTTCGCGTTGAAGGTCTCATACCCTTATCATCCAGAAAGTCTTCAACATCCCCAGGAGTTTGGCACGCGCGAAGAGCTAAGGACATACCTTGAAATGCAGCACGGGACTGGGGCAGCGATTAGTCCCAGGGAAGTGCACGAGAAACTCAACGGCGCCCGTCAAGTGCTCCGTTGGTATTGAGCTCGCAATACACGACCTTGCCTGTATTAACCATAACGATTTTCTTTTTCGACACCTGCACATATCTCTTTCATATAGCCCAATAAACAGAACTTAACCGGGTTATAACTTTATAGTACTCGAGTTCATGATGGTTTCGTGGCATGCCATACTCAGTGGGAACCACGATCTATGCAGTTATTGCCGGATTGGACTTTTATTGGTGTTACAATGGTAATCCAACAAATGCCGAGACAACCGCATGTCATCTGTATAGGAACTATCACCCTCTATTCCGATAAACTGTCGTTTGCAGAAGTTTGGGACGACAAGGTGCCATACGAGAAGGTACATGAGTCAGCAAATTAAATCAGGATATGATGCATGCATCTCGTATGCCACCACGAATTAGAAAATAGTCCATTTTCAGACGGTGATTCATAAGTGGAAACAGCGGCCGAGACTTGAGAACTACTTCACCGCCCCTAAACCCTTACATTCCTGCTGCTCCCGTATGATGTTGGCGGTGAGCAAAACGGCAACCTTTTCAGCCCATGCATGCGGTCATATCGTGCTGACTGTGGCGGAGCTTTCTATCCTATAATGAACTTAGCAATACGGCGGGGGAGACAACTGCTCGTATAGGCGTATAGAAGAATCGCTGGTGGAGACGTAGTCGGATCTTCGTTGTAATGATTTGCGGGAAACTTGTAGAAGCGACTTCTAGGCACAGTTCTGATGTGCCCCTAATCGTATAAAACTCCACTTTCTCTTCAGCTCTTTTTATCGCTAGAACACATCACTTTTCCGAAGCAACCACATCACAGCAAAGGCATTCCATCATCACAACATTTCAAAATCATCATGGTCCGCATCGACATCCTCACCACTGCCTTTGTTGCCGCTCTCTGCGGCTCGGTCATGGCGGACAATTGCAAGAACGGCATTGACTATTGTGGCAGAGGCCTTCTCAAGAAAGGTGAAGCAGTTTCCATTTTGACCCATGCATACTAAGCTTTGAAGTCGCCTCAACTAATGTTCGTCGGGGGTTCAGGCAATTACTACGCGGACATCATTCGCGCTCTGGAAGATGCCCACCAATCGACTGACCAAGCCCACGTCGAGGACTCCGTCTTCCACTGTGGAGGCCCTGACACCATTCCGTTCCAGAGGTTCTGCGGGAGCGGCAGGTGCAAGGATGGTGGCAAGAACCACGACGACTACTGCAACTAGCGAGCCTATCTGATACGGGGTTTGGGGGGTAGATATTTTCTGTGCAGTTGGCTTTCAGCATACGTTCAATTTTCAATATCTCTATAAGTCTGGGATCAGGACTCTGGTTCATAACACAACGGTATTTCGTTACTGGTTACACCCTTTGGATGCAAATAGGTTTCGTATCCGTGTTTAGTCAAGGCATTGATATCACGTATCTATTAACAACCAACTCCTGTGCCAAATGACACTTTGATCTCGACATGGAAGCATATTGTCATGTTGGGAATATCATCTCTACCTTATTCCGCGCTCCCCAAATACTCCACTGTATAGATACAATTCTCTCAGAGCGTTCATCATGGTCCAAGTTGTTGTAAAGAGGATCTGTTCATAAGACGTAGATCCCTAACATGCGCTCTCAGTTCCGCGATCATAGGTATGACAGGGCATCGCATAGTTTGAGCTGGATTGGCCTGAACCCTATCATTGATAAAACACTCTGTTGGGACAATATCTTCTCACTTACTTGCAACTGGGAGGTCATCGCCCTATCGCATTAAAAAAATACAATGATGGGACACGAGAGAACACTTTGCATGGTAGGCCTGTAACCATTTCAATATGATGCTAAGATGTGTGGACGACAATGTTAGCAGTGTTGGTTTATCAAGCTCAGGGGCTGGCCACACTCAAAAGGGGGTCACGTGCGCGTAATGCACGGACCACTAGATCCTCGTACGAAAGGGATCTGGAGATCCCCCCTCCTTAGTTAGAAGGAGTGTGCCAACTACAATATACCGATTTGCGTCACACACACACACACAATACGATCGTATAGACAGCCCATTCAATAAGAAGATCTTCAATGGTTAGGTACATACTGGCATGTGGTCCACGGCATCGAATTTGTTTATGGTCAACGTCGGTTGAAATAAGCTCAGCCCCATCTTAAAGTCAATCCGAAGCAACAAAGTTGCGGCTAATGCAGCATGTTTATACTCAGGCTTAGTCTAGCGACCAAGCTAGTTAGGCTTCGACATATCTGTAACTTAGATTGAACGTTAGGACCTAGGCGCTTGAACTCATAACCTGACTCTTTAATGGTATTGTCGAGAAACCCGTAAGGATACGAGCTGCTGCTAGGCTTTGTTTCTGCTGTCACGAGTATAATTTGATACCGGCATTGATAGGATATACTCATAAATAACGAATAGGATCTTGATTCCGTATCTTATGAGCCAAACACAATAAGGATAATGCCATCACATATCTCTTCATCTTCAATAGAAACCACCCAAAACAGCGAAATATAGTCCACCATGGCATTATAATTTCTCCGAACTGAGATACTTCCGTAGTACCTGCACATGACATGTCAGTTTTATCTCATCATAGAAAGGCCCGACCTAGGTGAATTTACCTCTGCTTTCCGCTTCTCGTGCTCCTCAGCCGTCTCAATGCAGTTCAGGGATTGACTAATGATTCTTAACTTCTCCTCTTGGACCCATTTGACGTACTTGAGTGGGATGTTAGCTGCGATTGCGCCACAGAAAGCAGGTTTCAGAGTTTACTTGCCATTTCCACTGTGTCGGTGACCAGATATCGTATGACTGTCACTTCCTTCGTCTGCCCGATGCGATGGACGCGGTCGACGGCTTGAGCTTCAGCCATGGGGTTCCAATGCGGCTCAAGAATATGGACTTGGGATGCGGCCGTAAGATCAATCCTGATTAGAAACAGTTGCTCGTTAGCAAGTGGCAATAGAATGAAGTGACGGTGCCCTAAGATGGGGCGGATCGGAGGTAGCTCAACGAGAACCAGTCGACCTACCCTTCTGCAGCGCTGCCAATGTTGCAAAGTATCGCTAGACACTGAGGATCTACGCTGAACTCTGAGATGGCTCTCTCCCTGGCTTTTGGACTCATTTGTCCATCAAGCCGTTGGAATTGAATCTTGTTCATTCGAAATGCGATTTCGACAAGATCTATCATGGCCGTCCAAGAGGTAAAGATAACGCTTTTAAATGCATGTTAATGATGGTTTTCCCTGGGAATATATGAAGTAGGTTTCACTTACCTCTTGCCGGGGTGTTTGTGCATGTTTGACAACAAGGCCTTGACTTTAGCTGATGGGGAGACCACATCTAATAGAACCGTAGGGTTCGGGACTGGCTGAGCTGTCCCGTCGTCCAATTCCATTGCTTGGGCTTCCTGGTTATTCTCTCTCAGATCAATCCTGCATGAGCTGCAAATAGCTACGCTCTGCTCACAGTCATGAGAAGAAGAAGCTGGCGTGATTGTCGAGTCATCCAAGTCTTCACCGCATTGCGAACACGAAGTGTCGATAAGATTAGACAGAGGGATGTCATTTCTGTCTTTGTCATTCGAACTCGGATCTAGCAGGTCGAACGCGCGAGAAGGAACCATGCGTTTCCCGTGGTCACAGATCCTTCGAAGGATGGTGATGAGCGACAGGATGTTGCGTCCTTGGTATTCGCTACCTTCGGAACCATTGATCTTCCGTTGCGAGGCCACATCTTCGGCGCGTTTCTGGAAGAGATCATATAGTTCTTGGTCTTCTTTATCGAGCACGATAGACTCGATCATCTCTGACTTTGAGGGGAGTTCAAAGTCAAGGCCAACAGTTGCTTTGGTTCGACGAAGACATGTGGCGTTTACGAGGTCTCTTAACCTATTAAACGCGTCATGGGTCTGTTTCCTGATTGGGGTAGAAACGTGCTTGTCGAACTGAACTTTGGTGGCCAAGGAAGGGACGCGGATGAAGGCAAGCAAAGCACCGTAGTCGTCCACTGAGTTTTGTATAGGCGTCCCAGTGAGACACCACCGGTAGCGAGCGCGAAGCTTGCATGCAGCTTCAAAAACCTGGGAGCCCCGATTTCGAATGTGATGTGCTTCATTTTGCTTAGTCAAATGGGAAGAGTAGCCACATGGTATATGAACTTACCTTCATCTAAGACCACCCGTAGCCAAGCAGTTGAGGCAAGTGGGCCTTTTGACTTGATATCCGACCTTAGTGTTTCGTACGTAGTCAACACAACGTCATGGCCTTTGAACCCTTTGGCTGCTTTTCGCTTGTCGTTTCCATGATAGAGGAAGTAACTAAAACGGGTTGAATCGATGTGCCTTCAAACTTAGTTAGAACAATCTTCATGCCATTATACTACCGTAAGGCTTACCGGTGGATTTGCTGTTTCCAGCTAACAGTTGCTGGCTAAGTTAGTGAGGCTGCAATATTGAGAGCTGACATTCTCTCATGGAACTGAATGATACAGCCAGGTATTATCAGTAGACTTACTAGACTTGGGTGTGACAACCAAGGTCGCTCGTGTCTCTCCGCCTTTTAGGGTAATGGAACCACGTTCTACCGCATCAACCGATGAGCATATCAAAGCAAGTGTGCTCAAGGTTTTCCCCAGGCCCATATCCTGGCTCGCGTTAGAATAGAAGACTCAGATCAGAAATGGACATACATCTGCTAGGATTCCCCCACAAATGTGGACTGGGCTCGTGTTGATAGTACCGGTAAGGATATGGCGGTAGCTTGTGCAACAGTTAGAGACTGCATGGGCCTGATCGAATTCAGACTTACTGAAGCCCTCGGGGGGCTGTCTTCGGGAATCCAGAGTGAAGGAAACTTGGCATTGTGCATTATCTTCGACTCCCTTTCCATCATCATTGCGATAGCCTGCAACTGGTGCCTGTCGAAGTCAGCATTGAGGTCTAAAGAGGTTGATTACCCTTACCTCATAGGCTTCGACCGTAACCGAGGGCTGAGTTCATAAGAAACAGGCATAGCTGTATGATCGTTTGCCGAGTCGAAGATCCGTAGTATGCGGCATCTGTCGACATCGCCCAAGCTTTGTTCCAAGTTTGTGCTACTTGGACTTAAGCTGAGATCTTCCAACTTCGGCATCGATCCATTGGGCCGAACAAGGATGTGAGGGTTCCAGTACGTCAAACTGTCGTCTACCTCCTCTGCATACGGGTGTTGTAGATAGAGAGATGCATCAGAGAGAGCCAGACCCACATCCTTTCCTTCCGCCCGTGATCCGTGGACAAGTATGCGACAGTCAAAACTCTTCAATTTCTTTGCCTCCTGCAAAACTTTCGCCGTCGCTGTTCCCTTTGGATTTGTCGATTTTGTGTCCATAGCTGATTGTGTGATACTTCCCTTCAGCTCAACTGTGGGCCATCTAGCCACTGTTTCAAGACCGGGAAGGGTTAGGATACCTATGTATTCCTTCGTTTCCTTCGAGTACATCTTGGAGAAATTCCCGCACTGCTGAAGATCGATATCAATGGCCGTTTTGGCCTCGGGAATGTGGGTTGAGATGGTGACTTGCGCCACGATCTGAATGAGTCAGAAACTATTATCATTTTGAATGACTAAGGGCTTGAATTACGTACCACTCCAAAGCATGCGTCCTTGACCACTTGAGGAGATTTCTCTAATGCTGAGACGGTATCTGGTGTCTTCGAGATTCCGATAGTGTCATCGGTGTAGGGTGTCTGTATTATATTTATTCCATCATTTGGCGAAGTTTTGCCACATGATAACCAGTCCAAGGAAAAAGGTTGCAGTGCTGTTTCGTCATCTTCCAATAGTTGAGTATGTTCTGAGTTGTTTAAAGCCGTTGACATCAAGAGGCTTGTTGCGGCATTGTTCATCTGAGACATATCGTGAAGGTAGCCTGGCCGTTGTTCCAATTGATCAAAATCAAGAGATTGATTTGGATTGTATAATCCATAGCTCTGCTCTGACATCGATGTGCCTAGTGACGGGTGCATGTGAATGTGGAACCATGGCTCTCCGAGCGGCGCTGCCAGAGGTTCATCCGTCAGGCTATCCCACGGCGCGGTGACACTGGAAAAGTGACAAGCTGCGAATGGATCGAAGGCAGCCTCATGTTTGGAAAGTGTGGTGGATGGTCGTTTGATCGCATGAGGTGACGATATAGAATCATGCGCGGTTTCAGATAGTCTGCGCTTGGCTTCCGGGGTGTCCATGATGCTTGCATGCATGTTTGTTAAGAAGGTATGCCGACCGGCGGCATTGTATGAAGGGTTGGGGGGCATCTTACTTATTTGCCCTTGGCTGCGGCCAGCAGAGCTTAGCGCCTGGGCAGGCTGAATCACGGTGCAATACCAAGCCACATTAGGCGACATGCTGACAAGGTACAATGAAGTCGCTAAGCAAGCTGGTGGGGGCAGTGCATTCGTCTCACTCCATAAATGATATTGCCATGAGCGCCATCATAGATTACATACCACGGTTTGCTACCGTCAAAACAGTTCCTCCCTTCCCTAACCTGGAAAAAAGAAGAAAAAAACCAGACTCCGAAATTTATCCTGGTGTCACTTCTTATTGTTTCTTGATCTCACGTTCATTTCGCCTTCTCTGTTCTCGCATTTGCTCCACGAACGTTTCCCAACTTATACCCATAAGATCTGGCAGCCGTCTCGGTAATGGAGCATCGCAAATATTTTTGCCGTCTCCTGTTATTGTCGGATCTGCCCCATGCAAGAGGAGTACTTTTGTGATCTCCAGTCCCTGTAGTGAATCGTTCATTACTGCAGTCTGAAGAGCGGTGACGGATTCTCCTTTGCTGTTTTTCAAACTGCAGTTCAAAGGCGCGCCGCTTTCTAAAACAAAATGGATAAGTTTCGTTGGGTAGACTCCATTTGTGATCACGCGCCTCAGTGCACTACCAACATACCAGTCCGGCCGGTTCTTGAACACCTGCGTGGCCTCCCAAAGGTCCAGTAAGAGCATCTCCCGAAATGGGTTCCCGGCAGATGTTCGAATTAAGAACGCATTTGTAAATCCGGCTCCGTTTTGCGTGGCGGGCCGTTTCGTAAACTTGCGTTTGTGATCAATACCATTGGTAGAACATTTGCAAGTGAATCCTGATTTGAAGTCCAAAATACCGTAAGGCTTCCAAAGGTCGTAGGCCTCCTGAGACTCTAGGGAGAGCACGTGTATCAGCAGGCTAACCATTTCCGTATACTTCCAAAGTAGTGGAAGTAGGTCCTTGAATCCATCCATGGCTTTGGCTTCCAGAAGTGATCCAAGAACGTCTTCCCATCCGAAGAATCCATTAAGCCTACTTGGGCGTCCGCGAAGAAGACCCAGTCCTGGGTGTGTCATTGTCTCCTCCCTCTCGGGGTTTAGAATATCATATTCTCGGTTTTGTTTGTCCATCTTACTCATCACAAGGACTTTCAAGGCAGCTACAGCACCAGCCGTAGCTGCTGCTTTGATGATATCTTTTTGCGGCCTGAGTTCCAATGTTAAGAACTTTGGTAGCAAAGCTCTCAAGTGAGCATCTTGATTGGTCCGTGCCAAGTCAAGTAGGAATGCTTCTTCCGTATCCTTCAAATTAGAGGGGGCCTGAACGTTGCAAGATAGTTTGTGGAAGTGATCCAGATGGTCATCGCGCATTTTTTCCGATAAGAACCCCCCTTAGCGTATTGGCAATCGGGAAAGTCACATTTCCATGGTCGACTGTGGTGCTTCTCATGATCGTTTTGCTCTTTGATGCTCTCAAATCCATATCGAGCATAGCGGAAATTGAGATATGAACATAAAAACGGGCGCGGACCATGCAATATGCGCAACTTCTTGTCGTTACCCCTGGCGTCGCTGTGACACCTTTGCGGAGAAGGTATCGATGAAATGACCTTATGAACACGGACAGAGACATCTGATACTGTCAACGGGTCTAAGTTCACCCAGTCACCCCCTTCGTAAGATTGAAGTAAGTATATGTTACGGATCATGTCTGATGGTTGGATAACGTACCTTTCTTGAGATGATAGTTGTCGGAGCCGTAGCATATCTTGTAGAAGTCGTTGAGCCGGCAAATAGTTTCGTATAGGCTCTCGTGCTCGGTCTTCAGGCTATTCAGCTGCGGAATTTCGCTGCGTTTGGCGTTCTCATCAGCATTGTCTCTCCTTCGAAGTGAAATAAGCGAGCTCAAAGCATGGATCAGGTCTTCCACTTCGCTTTCAGACGTGGCGTCAATGAGTGCCTTCGTTGTTAATTCACACCATGTCCGCACTGCGAAGTTGTGGAACGTATACGCCCCAGAGAGTAAGGCGGCTTCCAACTGCTCATCGTTATACTCCATGTTATAACACTCTTGGCCAAGGTAAGCAACGCAGCGTTCTGCTAGGCTAATAGTCGCATGGGTAGAGTTGATGTAGCCAGGGATTGAATCACTGATAATGTATCTGTTTCAGAAACATTAACACCCGAGCTTCACTTGGGTTAGGTTGATGGCAAGGTACTTACTCTTTGACCGTGAAGTGAACGAATTGGACGTAGTTATTGTTGGATTCTATTATTGGGCCACAGAGCCGAACGAAATCGAAGTCCCCAACCAAGTCCACTTTTTGTCCTGTGTGTTTCACACTGGTCGCTAAAGCGAAACGTATTTCCTGAGTGCTCAGGGGGTTGGCGAGCAGGCAACCCATCCAAGTATTTGCTTGGCTTTGGTTTTGCTTGGAAGGGCCTTGAGATTGTTGATGCGTGCAAGGGCTCGCTCATAACTGTTCTTGGAGTTCAGTGTCGTTGAAATACGGCATCTCGGAATGATATATACTTACACCTCATTCAATGATTCTGGCAACACTTCTGTCTCCGTATAGATCTCGTCAATGGTGTTTATCCATTCAATGCCATCTAATACATTCTGGCGTAAAGGAACATCCCTTCAAATTGTTAATGGGGAGGGGATGTCATGACATCAGGGGCAATCTTACCTTTCGCCTTGCCCGGCAAAGAAGAAAGTTGCGTTCGGATCCTCGACTGCGCGGTTGGGTTGAACTGCCGAGTAACAAAGCAATTCGCAACCCAGCGTTCCACGAATGTTTGAATGCTGACTTCATTGTTCTGGTCCACACGAATGACCTTGGCGTTGTCCTGGAGTAATGACTTCAGGTCGGATTCCGGGCGGCTGGCAATCAGAATCCTCAGATTACTGCAGCCTTTCGAGACTGAAAGTAGCTCTCTGAGTAGTCTAGTTCGATCTATCTCTCCAATCTCATCCAGACCGTCGACGATGAGGTACGAAAGTCCAGCAGCGTTCACCACTTTCTGCAAGATTGAGGCTATACTAGACATATCGCGGCCATAGTTACCATACACTTCCTGTATCATCAGTGACTGGAGATCGTCATCCCGTGAAGCCAGTTGAAACATTAAAGATTGTATGATCTGCAAGGCCGAGGTGCCTCTGCTGTCGCGGAAGCTCAAGAAAGCAAAAGCTGTCCGACCTCGCATTTGTGCCTGTCTCACGGCGATGCTGGAGAGGAAGGTCTTGCCTGCTCGTCCCGTTATATTAGCGAAAGAAGCCAATTGTCAGTCTCAATTCATTACACACCAGCGCCAGGGATGCCTTGAATCCACAAGAGTTTAAACGCATCATCGGAGTGATCAAGCCACCTCAGAAACGTCGCATCGGCCATAAGCCAATCCCCGGTTCCCTCATACGTCCTGCCAAGAAAGTCGTCCAGGGTGTTATCGTAGAAAACGGGCGATATGTCAGTTTTGATAGAATTAAACTCCTGTTGTCTTCGAGCCTTGGCAGAAGCCTCGAATTCTTCAAATTGCCGTTGCCGAGCATAGTGTGCTTGTCGGATGTCCTCTAGACTGACGCTATGGCGCAGGAGCTGAACGTGGTTCTGTATCGAACGAGCCACGACATCGATCCTGTCCTTCTGTCGTGGCCATAGTGATTCAAAAACATATTTTCAACCTTGTTTGGCATTAGATATGGGGTTTAGCTGCATGCTAGCTTTGGAGTAACTCACGTGTAAGCTTAAAGAACCGCAAAGCTATGAGGTAAAAGTCAAGAATATCCTTGAAGAAGAGAACCAAGACGTCATAGATGTGTGCATTGCCGTGGAATGCTTCAATCGCGGACTTGAAATCGGGCAAGTAATGGCCGATATTGAAGATGGTGTTGATGATGGCATCGAAAGACGTCTTAAGAACAGAGGTCCACTGCAGAAGTAGCTTGATGGGGCCCCATATGAGGGCCAGGATGTCTGGTTTAACTTGAACAAAGACCTCTATAGCAGAAGCATACTCGCCAAGTCGTTTGAGGAAGGGTTCGATTTTGGAGAGATGGCGAAGATGTCCCTTCTTCCCCTGGTCTTTCTGCAATGCGTCCGTCTCATTGTAGACCTCGTCAATCGATGTGGTTTTAAGGACAAGATCGTACAGTGGGTCATCGTCCAATCCTTCTTTGAACTTTTTGATTGCATCCTCGAACGCTCGATGGACCGGTGCTGCCATTGCTGTCTTGACCAAACTATTGCTTCAAACTTGAGACAATGTTAGGGCAGTTTGATAGAGAAGCCACGTCAAGATCCAGGTACTTAGTCGTAGGCAAAGATGATGGATGGCGGGGTAAAGTAATGCAGCTGCGCAAGCAGGCGTCAGGCTCACCTACAGGGGGCACAGCCGCCGCCAAGGCACTTTCTGCCAGGGAGGCTTAGCATGAATTGGAGAAGAAGAAGAAAAACAAAAAAGGAAGCCGGCGGCACAAGCAGGTGTCAGCCTAACCTACAGGGGGGCATAGCCACCGCCAAGGCCTCCCGCCCGATCAAAAATCAACTCACAATCAGCCAGGCTGACTGGAGCTCCTGGAGCTCCTGTGGCATGGATTAGGGGCCACGTCACAGCATACCCTGGATGAATATGTGCGAACGGAGACCAATAGAAGTCTTAATGACTTGGCGCTGCCTAAGGAGGCCCAATTCCCCATGGAAGGAAGCCATAACTTATTGGATATTTGCAGCATCCGAATTGAATGCAGCCTCACAAGGATCATGGTCTGTCCATTGTGGGTCAGAAGTCGCTGTAGTAGCCGTACGCCCGTATGCAAGATGTGATCAGCCGGAATGATGTCAGCAGTGATGTCTCCTTTGCAATGATTTCATTGGCTCCTAACAGCATTCGAGGCTCTCCGGTGAAGCCAAACTTTTGTGGCCGGAATACCTTGTCCGCCCCCATTAGTGTCGGATTAGCTCAAGGTCCTAGCTGGACAAACGCTGGTGGCGTGCATTTACACACTCCGATGGAACATCCACACCCCACACGTAATTTAGAGTCGCACTCCTTGGCGAGACTAAGCACTTTCTTACCATACTAATACCAGTCTCTTCATCTAGAGTTCTACTGGTTCATAGAAATTCAATACAAGTCTCCGCGGCAATGCCCGAGACCCATGTTCCCGTAGTAGAACCCTCAATTCAGTCCTGGTCGACGACACCCCGCCCTTCCGGCGCTCCATAAGTGTCCTTCCGAAGACCACCATCCCTGGCAATTTAACAAACGCGAGGCATAGCGTAAGCACGTAGTGGATAATAATGGAGATGAATATTCCTTGAGCCCGTCAGATATGCCTGCCCAGTTACACTGTGCAGGCGTCGCTTCTGATTCATCTTGAGCTACCAACACGTAACAGCATAGATATACTAGAACGTATATGCAATTAGGAGCACCTATAGTTCTTCGTTTAATCTATCAAGATATACCTAATCGGCATTATTCAACGATTAGAGAAGAGTACCGACCGGGAGTGAAGCGATTTGTGTACATACTACTCTCCAGGGTTGGCTTGTTTAAAATACCACCAAGTTCAGATTCGGGACTTGAGATCAGTACATCAATTAGAACTATATTCCCAAATACTAATGCATGGAAATGGGATGGCCTCGCCGGAGCTCTGGCTAAGCAACCCGTCTCAGTTGCCAACGGCTCCATGTTGAGCTGGGGATTCCGTATGCAGTGCCTCCATGTTCCCTATACCACCGTCCATCTTGGGATACCTACCTTGTCCCTCCAGCTCTGCCCTATGTACATCAAATGCTGGCAGCTCGGGCTTCGCGCGGTATACGTCGTAAACATCGCGTGGAGTTTCTTCCTGGTGGCGCCTGCGCCGTATCTGCAACAAGACTAATGTAGCAACCAGTCCAAGAAATGCGTCGCTCCCAACAACTATCCCTGCTATCTTGCCCCCAAAAAGTGAAGGTCTAGTTGGGTCAGTTGTGTTTGTGGAAGATGGGATGGATGTCTCAACTGGGACATGTAGTGGGAAAGCTTGGATGCGATATGCCCAAGCGTTCTCGGGTGGTACTACGCCGAGCTCTGTGACCACCGCGGTTTTCCAACCACCGTTCGGGTACTCGCCGGATGTCAGGATCGAAACCTCACTGACAAGAGTCAGGACCGAGACCATGCTAATGCATACCCGCATGGTGCCAGATGTCCTGTCGGTGTCGATGTAGGCTGTGCCGCATTGGTATTCTTTATTTGGAAAACACCATATATGGGAATAGTCCTGCGACGCGAGCGGGAAAGAGGTCACACACGCAGCTTGTAGAATGTTCCTTGTCGAGACGAGTAGCCTCACCTAAGTCATAGTACCCATTAGGAAAGCAGTTTTGGTATCTTGAGATCACACTCTTGCCCTATCTCCACGCCGGCAAGCATACCGACGTCGTGTGGTCCGCACTGCAACAGACCAATGGTGTACATTCCGACTCCGCCCCGGCGCGGTGGGTGAATGGGGTCGTCTGGGGCTCGAGCCAAACCGTGTTGGTGGGTGGGTCGTGGGGAGTGCCGCTTATCCGGGAGATATGTGTGAACAAGCTTTGTCCATGGCGAAGCTTGAGTATAGATGATAGTCTCAGTTAAAATGGGTGATACATTTCAAATGCAAAATGTTTTGAAATAGACCGAGCATCAATTGACTCTGAGGTGAAAGGACGGCAAGGAAAGTCTTCGGCTGACTTGGATTCCAGGGAAAGGCCTGGGGTACCCATGCCAGGCCCCATTCGTATGGTGATTTCACATGTCTATGGGTTGGTTACTGGTTGCCCGGCTTGCCAATGCGTGGATCTTTTGATAGCAGCGTAGCTTGCAATGATATTACTAGCGAGTATCGGTGTGATTCCAAAGGGTCGGATGCAAACGTTGCTCCCAACCCTTGGCGATGTAACCCAATTCAGGAATCAAGTCGGAGCGGCTACTCCCGCCTATGGTAGTGGTGACCCGAGGATCACCATCATTCAAGGTACCGTTATGTATCATGATGAAGTTGGCCCGACCATTAAGTCAAGTCAATATCAATTTCCCTTTTGTCAAAAAGTTCTGTTCAGCAATAATCAGAGGCCAAGTCCCGGCACCAAGCCCCTAACCGATGGAAATTCGTCTGCCCTTGCCAGGATCGGGTAATGGCTGGTGCTCGGACTTTCCCTCTTGGTTTGCACAATCTGCCCCTTTATCGATGCCTGGATTGAAGTATTGCCCCTCCGTCCCCGGTGCCTCTACGGGCTTTCTTTCACTTTCCATCTCCGGGTACAATCTGCTTCCTTCCAGTTCCGCGCGGTGCGCATCGTCAGCGGGCAGTTCAGGTTGTCCAGGGCGCCGCCGTCTACGCCGAACCTGCATCACAAATAGTGTAATGATGAGCCCCAGAAAAGCAATGGCTCCGACGGATATCCCGGCAACTTGGCCCCTTGATAGTGTATGGGCCATATCTGTATCATCTTCGGCAGTCTTAGCTGCAGTGGTGCTTGGGGCTGGACTTGATAGATCCGAAGTCGGGGTGCTGACGGCCGGACCAACGGTGCTGGCCGGTATCTGCAATGGGAACGCCTGAATGCTATACGGCCATGCCTGATCTGGAGGAACGGTGGAGTAGAATGTAGTGAGTTCGAGCAATGAAGAACCCTTAGTATCATATCTCTGGACGAATGTCAAATTCGTGACCATGCTGGAGCATACCCGCTTTGTCCAAGGTGGGGTTTGGAAGACTTTGTTGGATGCCATGGCGCATTCGTATGCGCCGCTCGGACAGCACCATATTTGCGAGTGTGCCTGCGAACCGACCGGGAATGTGGTAGAACACGCGCTGGTCCAGCCCGATATGCATGCCGTGCCTGGGTAAGCCGCGGCCAGCTCGTTTTCTGCCAAGCTCGCTAACTTTTAGCAATGCGATTGCATCGGTGTCTGGTATAGGGCCCACGCTCACCTAGACTATAGAAGCCATCCGGGAAGCAATTCGGGAAGCGATTCGTCGTGGCGAATCCCCCATCATCATTCCCGTAAATGTACGTCGGCACACAGATCGGAAGTATGCTGGGTTCAAGACAGCGGGCCAAGGCTTCACAAAGCGTGTTTGCACGTACTTGGGGGATAAACGGAGTGGTCTGGGGAGCGAGCCAAACAGTATTGGTAGGGTTGACAGCGACATCCCCGCTAATTCCAGCGAACTGAGTGAGAAAGGTGCCCATTATGCCACCGTCAACAAATACAAGAGTGTTCAATTGGGGAGGATGGCGACGTTATGGACGACCAGGTTGTGGCGGTTGAAGACGAATCAATGCAGGATACCCAACGGAGTCTTGAGACGGTCGGATGAGGGGAAGGGAGCGTCTTGACCCAGTTCTTTAATCAAACTCGGAACAAAATTGAATGGGTAGCTGCAGCCCTTTGACCGTTCGACTTTCCGAATTACCAGGGGGGTGGGTTCATTGCTGGCGACTGGCCAAGGTATGCAGGTTATAATTGCCTACCGGGGTCTGACAGGGGTAGCGGTGTGACAGCAAGGTCCCAAACTGCCGGGAGCCTTCAATCATCAAATCACACCATGCGTGATTAGCTCTTCGTTCAATTACAGCCGGGTGCGGGGGTGGTGTTGGTTCGGGTTCTGCAGGGGTATGTTGCACCACCAACCATCTGCTTCTGCATCACAGCTACCCGACCACGACATTGCATCTACGACTGCTCTTGCTGGGGACTCTGTAAAAGATAATTTAGTTCACTGATCACATAAAACGGATAGAAGTGGGTAATATGCATGTATGTAGTTTGAAATAAGTGGAATAGCCTTCATAGAGTCTCCTGTGTTTTCAGACTACTGTCGGACGTCCTGTCTGGAGACAATCCAAATAAATTGTGATGGGCTACCTAAAATATGATCCAATTGCGGACTCTATCTCATAGATACATAATCGTAAAAACATCTTCAACCGTCCTTCCTCCAATTTTAGCTCAGTCTCCCTGTAGAAACTACCAGGTCCTTACCAAGCAGTAAGCATCTAATACAACTCTTCCCTGTTGGGTAGCACTCCCCGGGCGAAATGTCCGGCCACACCGGCGACCCCGAAGACGCAGTTGACGTGGAATATACAGCTACGGGCAAAGACGCTCGCGAGCCCGAGCCCGACGAGGATGACGCCATTGGCGGCGTCCTCGTCACACCGCTGCCCACGGATGAGCTCCAATCTCGACTTGGCGGCCGAAGTCAGGACGAACTTGGCGGCTTTGCAGCATACCTCAGCGTAGTCGACGCGCGGGCCGAGCAACGCAGTGGTGGCGGATGGACCGCGGCGCTGGAGGATGAGGAGGAGCTGCTATTGGTGGAAGGATTAGGGGCGAGGACGGTGAGGTCGCGGGCGTGGGCTCTGTCGACTATCGTCGACTTCTTGGTGAGGACCTCAGCGGGCGGAAAGGGGGTGTTCATGCACGTGTTGGCGTTGCTGCTGCAGGTGACGCTGCAGCACTTGTGGTCGACGACGAAGTTACCACAGTGCTGGTTGCAAACTTGCAGCTCGCTTGACGTGGCGGGGTAGGCCTTGTCGCAGAGCTGCCGGCATTGGTGGTTGACCTGGAGTGGACTGTTGCCCTGGCAGTCATTGCAACCAAGGTTTGGGTTAGTAGCCGACAGGCGGCCAGAAGGCCCATGGAGAGGGAAATGAGGGGTTGGAAACGCATGGTAGCTCTGTATGGGGCAAGTTCCAAAAGGCTCTGTAGGACGCATAGTCAAGCACTAATTTGGGAATGCATTCTTTTAGGAAAGCTGGGCCCGTCCAGTGCGTCACCAACCGGAAGCCTGGTTTGGCACCACGTCATCGCAGGCCGCCCATACATTGCATGGCGTCGTACCCGGAGGCAGGCCAGGAATGGCCCGCGGCGAAGACTTATTCTTTTATCTCTACCGCGGGGTCGCTAGATCAATTCGATCTTCTGCACTGCATGATGCCTAAGCCATCGAGCCGTTTCGGTTCCTGCAAAGGCTTCGGTTGGATGTGATTCGTAGTAGCCGACTCGGCGGAAAGTTATTCCCGAAACCATTTCGAGAATAAGCCCCTGTGAATACCCAATACCCAGCTCCAACACTTCCAAACTATACAGTGGCTGGTCTACCAACCACTGCATCTCGAAATCCCACTTGACGGTTACAACTGCAATGAGGTCCAAATACCCTGGTTCTTTCCACATCAGCGAAGTGCCTGTCCAAATCACCTCTTCCATAAACCCTTCTACTACTAAGTACCCTTCCGTCACCATACCAAATGGTGCTACCTGTGACTTGAGACATACGCGGCATTCCTCTACACACAAACTTCCCGACTCGGTTGGCGGCTTGAAGATCATCCCGTGTTGTATCCCTTTAGGTGCATATTGCCACGACCAAGTGGGATATCTATCGCTTGTTGTTGGCTGTGAGGCACATGTATGATCATTTCCTTCGGTCGGGATGTACCAAAGTAACATCAGGGGCAACATTGGCTTCCATAATCCGGCAAGATAGTCACTTGGTTCGTAACCAAGTTTGCGCCGGAATTCATCCGCTACAGCTGAAATGGCAGGGAGCCTGTCTTCCCACTTCGAGATGCGACGTGAAGTGTATCCCTCGATCAACTTTCTCCAGTCGTATGATAATTGCTGCTCAGGAATGGTGCTAAAGCTGGAACCCGATGCCTGGATATTGGGACCCCCATCTACTTGAATGCAATTTTGTTGTCCACACCTGAAAGCTAATTGTCCTGAGCCAAATCTCAAGAGGCGTCGAGCAAGTCTGTGTTCCTGCATTGTCCATGCCCGTTTGTCGATTGGGTCGGTTTCGGAGTAATAGTAACTTATCTCGGAACAGAAAACGTCATGAGAATGTGACTGTTGTGAGTCCTCGCGCCATGGAAGTTGATATACATCGAGATACTGCTTCTTAAGGTTGCGGCGTTGGAGGAACCCTTCATCGCAGTGAGCAGCTCTGGATGCTGAGATAGTGAGGCTGGCACCTCTATAAACTTGCGACATCCTCTCTATCTCTATCACTTTATCGTTATCGTCATCCTGAATGATGCATAAAGCATCGATCCATAGGTATAGGAATCCCAGATCTCGCGCCGTCGTAACCGCGTCTTGCAATGTTTTGGGGAGTCGGCAGCATTCGATTCCCTTCTGTCGATCAGAAATCGTGGCTCGTTCTGTCTTGAGCTTGTTTCTTTCTTCGCCACCCCAACAGTAGCTCAATGCGGCGTATGAGCGGACTTCGCGGCCGCGCGTATCCGTGAGGTAGACAGTACCGTTTGTATCAGGAGGTATATAAATTATCCGAGTCGGTTTGAATTCGGCTGGTATTGAATTTGCCTCCCGGGTGCATCGTTTATGGTAGTCTCGGCATTGACGAAGCCGCTTCTTCACTTTCATGATATTTTCATATGACCAGGGGTCTTGCTTTAAAGGTCGCGTATCAATGAAGTTCGCGGCACAGCTTCCTATAGAGAATTAGCTCTCCGTACATCAATCTCTGGAATTGTCAAGTATCACCTTCCAAGGCAAAGACATTGAGATATTGATACTCTTCATACTCAGGCAAGATACCACGTTCACTATCAGCCCATGCCATTTGAAGATAACATTTGTTACCTATGAGTTTTGGCGTAATCTGAAGTAGTGATGTTGCTCGAGCTAGAGCACTTGGGATTAAACGACATGCCCATTCGAGGCGCCTTCCAAACATAGGACATCCCTGGCAGGCCGCCTCGACTACCTCTTGGTATTTGAAATCATATCTGTAGCCTCTTTCCTTTTCCTTTTCGCATTTGTATGGGTCGATCATGATCCGCTTACAAAGTTCGCAAGAATGAGGCGTGATCCCCTCTAGACCATCCTGCAAATGTTGCGTTTCACAATCCATTAGCAGCGGACGGCGATTGATTTGGGTAAATTGTTGCCGATGCTTTGAGATCAACCCCGTAAAGATTCTATGCATTAACTGATTGCAGCAATTTGACAAGAAAGTTGAAGAGAGGATGACTGAGCTGAGTTGCTCAATTTTTAAAAAGAATAAGAAATAAAAAGAAAATAAAAGGAATTCATTCTAAATATGTATGGGCTGATACTCTATCAGATAAAGCGGGGTAGTCTAGTAAGTAGCCGCACTGAGTACAGCGACTCACTCTATGTCTGGTCGGCAGTTGACCTAAGCCGCCTGCTATCTACCGATCCCTGCCGAGTTCCTTATGGCTCGTTTGGCGGGCGCGTAGCGTCCAGTCCCCCATGTTGCAGTGAAGTATCGATACCTCCATGATGATGGCCCATGCACACAGTGTGGAAGGGGGCTACGGCACGGGTCAGCTCCTTTTTGTCGGAAAATGCCTTACTATCACCCCGCGTCGCCATCTTGCAGCAGGCAGCTAAAAGTAAGCAGCCAAGGCTGACCCCACTGGTTGCCTTCGAACCAACACCAACACGACAGCGTTTTCATTTAAGGCGTCCTGTCCTGGCTGTCGTGCAACCGATAGGAAACATTTTCCAACATAGTCAACCGCGTCAAAGTCTAGTTTTACATGCCTCCTTCATGATGAGGCAGTCAGTAGGCACAGCAAGCGCCATCCCGTTTCCGCCTGTTCGGAACATCGGTAAGTATATGAGCCATAAACATATATGCTCGCGGTCTAACGCGGGACAAATTCATACAGAGCAGTTCAGGAACAGGTTCAAGGTTCTGGTCAAAGCTGCCTGTCTCTCTCCGGGCGAGGCAGACTGGATCGAAATACTATCTGCAAAGTTTGGCTCTGAGCCCGACCAAGGGTGGAGCGAGTGTGACCTGGCAACCTTCCTCGCCATCACAATTCCTGATGAGCTCAAGTCTGATATCGCTGCCGCCGCGCCCCTGCTTCATCGATGCCTAAGGCACTTGGGATCCTTTCCTTTCCACATCAGTGATCCTAGCCCGGTGCTTGACTGCGAAACTCTGTGTGTGGGCATCGTGTTGCTCCTCCGTCGCCATGAGTTCAATCTTTATTCGCTATACGAAGATGAAGACAGCGAGGAATGGATGCGCCGTTTACTTTTCCAGTCCATGTCAGCCAACAAACTGCCCGCTCCAGTCGCCTGGCCTTCGCCGGATGCCAGGGGAGGTCCAGACGATGAACATCTCCTCCGTGCCCATGGACTCGTCTCCTCCTTCAATAAGCGGAGAGACAAATCTAGACCCATGGTTATGTACTACGGGCCGCCAATTATCGATGTCTCGCAACTGCCACCATCGAGATCCCAAGACTTCAGCGGGTCCATCTCAAGCGAGCAGTTGCGGCCATTGCTTCGTCTACTCGTCGCCTCCCAGCTGTTCCTCACCGGTATTGGTCCTGACGTGGTTGGTCGCGACCCCCGCAAGCTGGATGCATCCGTGGATAGTATTATTGGCACCTTCACTGACACCATGACACAATCGGGTATCACGTGGGAGTCATTTGAGCTGGTACTCAAGAGGCATACTGTATGTGGTACCCCTATCTAATTGCATTATGGTGTTCTAAACCTCTGCAGCCAAACTTATTCCATGGCCTAAGCCGCTTATTAGGGCTATTGGTATTGGATGGTGGATTGGATCATGAACATATTCGCTCGTTTGTTCAGGCACAAGTCGCCTGGAAACTCAAGGTCGTCTTCACGTCCGACTTTGACGTTCCAGAGCTGTCAGTCGGTGCCGTCTTCGGACCCGCAATTCTGGCGCAAGTATCCACCTTCCTACCACTAGATGCTCCTCTACAGTCACCAGCAATCATGTACAGCTCCAAGAGCGATGCATTTCAAGACGCGGAACTATTTCAACACTTGAAGGCTACTGCTCGACCTATGATGTTGCTCGTCAACGGACCAACCATGACAACTGACAGTAACCAAAACGGGAATGATTGTTGTTATGGAGCATTCCTGCCCCAAGACCCAGAGCACGCGGCTGCATTGTTCCAACTCCAGCCTGTACATCGTGTTTACCCGGGAACAATCAGAGTAAGCCCCATCCCGAGCGATACCGGAATCCAAACGTTCCAGATCCAGGTTCGAATGGCCGACTCAACCGAGGTGTGCCTGGATATGGGCGGACCGGGCACAACTGGAAGACTTTCTTCTGGCAGACAGGAGAAGCAACGGTTCATCGTCGCTAGTGTGGATCTTGTAGGCCTTGCGCCCAACGCGCGTAGCTATGACTTGAAACAGGACAGGAGATTCTGGGTGGATAGAGATGTATGACACACCATCAGCACCCTGACGACATGACCCCGGCTTTCCCTCTCTCTCTGTTATGAAGCTTGCTGACTGGCCGTTTAGTTTCTCTCCCCGCCACCCAAAGGGGACGGTTCACGCGGGAATCGACTGGGATGGTTCGCTGCCGCGAGCGCGCACGTGATAGCGGTGCAACTCGGCCCACTCGGGCTGCCGTTTCTACCAGCCGGTTTGCTGGCCGACGCGGCCACGGACGCCCTGAACTTGAGTGTGACGTTTGGCACTCCACTCTTTGCCTGGCAAGTTGCCGGGGCTGTCGCCACATCATCAAGGAAACCATTTCACGCTGTCAGGATGACGTTGGCTAGTGCTATGGTATGGCCTGTCTATACGCTACCGGCGCTGGGATTCCATCCGTCGAGGACCGGCCAAGTCTGGGCCGCGCTGGGGGTGCGGTGGGCGCTGGCGGCGCTTACCCTCAGCCGTCGGCAAGCGGGAGAGGCATTGAAGTGGCTGGAGAGAATTCTCATTATGCGGTTTGTGAAGGTACTCATGGATCATAGGTATTTTAAGGCACGTTAAGAGTCGTTCTTGAAATGTTCTTCTAACACTTGGCTTGCATGATCACATATCTATGAATTTCATTAAGCCCCTGTCATAAATATTTGCAATCTCGAGCTATTGTAGCATTTTGTCGCCCTTGCGATAATGTTACTATGTGTGATCCTATCCTGTCGGGTACCCTGATCATCTCCCATCAACGATCGCAGTGGGTTGCAACTGGTACAAGTCACATTTTGATCTCCAACTGCCCGCATACGTGGCTAAGCGCTTTCGGTATCTAATAACTAGGATTAAATGAGTTACTTAGGGATATGAAGCCATCAGGTCTTGGATATATCAAACGCCGATGTGGTTAGTACCAATTCTCAATAATATACCACTTATGGTCCGCGTCTGGACAGATACATCATTAATTGAAGTTCCGCTACCGAGACGTCAGACGAGTCGCTCATAGATAGTTGTTTCACTACAGGTAGAGCTAGCAACAGCCATTGTCGCCTCTTCATCCAACAATCCATTCGCTAGACAGCAGTGGGATAACCACACAATAGATTCGCGGAACTTGATCAGCTGCTCCCCAGCTGTGGCCAGGCGAATTTATTTGAACCAATAGGGACAGGCATGAGCCTCGCCCGCGGCACCATCAAACTCGGAAAGGACAAACCGAACACCATTTGCATCTTGGGTACTCGATTCCTGCTGTTCCTCGTCAAGCTCGTTTTCTCCTTTTGGCAGCTTCGTCACGATCAAGATCCTATAAATGGACTGTCTCTCTCCCGACTTGGTCTGCGGTATATAAAACTCTCTGGTGCCCTTTGCATTGCGTTCTTACCTTCCTGCCTTCCGATGCTCGATGCATTCGGCGACACGTATCCCATCGGATGTCTCCACGTCCAGCGGGAGACCGTAGACGTCGATGCGGTCCGGTAGGCTACGAAGGTTGTCATGGCCCACGCCGTATGCATGGACGTGGTCTCGAGCATAGCGAACCTTTTTCGTCTTTTCGAAGAGGTGACCCGCCAGGGCACGGATCTGCCTCCCGCCGGCCGTGGTGGTAGTGTCGTAGACCTGGATTGCCCATCTGGGCCCGTCCTGGGGGCTCGGCTGCGCTGAGTAGTTCAGCGAGTAAAAGACGAAGGTCCAGGCATTATAACTCGGATTGGTGTTGTCGTGGTTCGGCGCCCGCTCTACTACAAATTTTCGTTAGAAGGTTCAGGCCATGGTACGACGACGTGGATGCAGTTATTCGACCGATGCTGGTGTTTACTGGGAGTTGAAATAAGATTGAACCCAAGCGCGAGTCATTTACGAACATCAGGCCCACGCTAACAGCGGCTGAGGAGCTTGGACTCACTAGTTCAGATGGAAACCTCATCTTTAGGCACTCTTGACCACATGCGCACATAGAAGATAGCATCTTTGACACGGCTTGGGCCATGAACATGCCGATGATCAAGGAAATGTAATATCATGACTGGATTGATATTCTAGCTTGGTCAATGATCCAGGATTGGCGTTATGAGGTTCTTAATTCATGGGCATGATGGGGAGATCGGAAGGTTTCAGCCTAACTAAACGGCTCGAGCCCAAAGGCTGTTCTCATCTGAACTCTATCTGGGGAACCCAAAATAGCACTTGGCTTGATCATTGTTGCCTGGCCGTTTCAGCTAGATTGAAATATACGTTATGCAAGGTCTTGGCCAATAGCGGTGCTTACTCGGTTTACTGTCCATAACACACATAATTATGCTGGCTGAAGTGGGCTTACCTTACTCAGCCCCCACCCCCGCCTTGTTCCATACCCACAACAGCACACTAATGTTACCTCGACCAATCAGCTTTCAAAATATCATTAAGGGGTTGCCTTACTACGACTGCCTGATATTCTATGTCGGGGCATAGCAAGTTGTCCGCACTTAAATCTGTCTACCACTTGTGGCTTGCTGAAAAAAACATAGTTGACAGGATTTGTCGCATTCCTGGACCAGTAACGTGCCTATCTACCCTTCATATGTAATCAGCTGTGTCCCTCAGTAAAAAAGCAATCTTTGACATTATGCGAAGATCATATGCCTAAATAGTAAGCTGCTGCACTGTAAGCTGAATATGATGTTCAAATCTAGGCTTCTTAGAGTCTTGACCTGCGTGGGGTTCATTTTCAGATAGCACCTAGTAATCCATCTATAGCTGCCAAGGTGTGAACTGTTTCGGCCTTTACAATGTCTACTAGACTGACATCCTTCTGATGAATATGATTGGCCTACTCTGAGAACTATTCGCGTGGACTAGGGTTGTGCAGAGTAAACTGCAATGTCTTTGGGGGCGTTGAAGAAGAAGAAACAACATCAACTTCCATCGATACCCGTTAGCTAGGTAGTAATTATAGCCAACGAGGAGACGATCATCAACTCAACCTCTTTGTGACGTTGTCTGCTGTGAATTTGTTAGGAGAGAAACCTATAAAGTCTGTCTTCACACCGTTGCAGTTTCTAACATCACTCACCATCAGCGTCGAGTCAACAAGCCAACAACCCATATCACACTTTCCTACATTCATTCCTCTTCTCCACATCAACCATCGCTTTAAAGACTATCTCTGCTTCTTCATACGAGTTCCATTCTCTTCTTCTCCTTCAGAATGCACGCAATCCAGACCGCCCTGCTCGTAGGTAGCTTCCTCGCCGCCAGCGAAGCCAAGATCGTTGGTCGTCTGGGGAATAGCGCCTCGGCCCTCGAGCAAAAGTTCCACCCCATGACCGACTTCGACACGGACGGCTGCTACTTCACGGCCGCCATCGGCCCCGAGGGGAACACCAACCCGGGCCTGCCCAACCCGGTCGGCAAGGGCATGGCCAGCGACTGCCGCGACAACAACCGGCTCGAGTTTAACAACCTCTACAGCCGGTCCCGCTGCAACAACGGCTGGTGCGCCATCATGTACGAGTACTACTTCGAGAAGGACCAGCCCGTCTGGGGCTCCTTCGGCCACGGCCACAACCACGACTGGGAGAACATCGTCGTCTTCGCGAAAGGCGATGACATCAAGCGCGTGGCGCCCTCGTGCCACGGCAAGTACGAGCACGCCAAGAACGACGGGTTCCTGCATGACGGCACCCACGCCAAGATGGTCTACCACAAGGACGGACCCAACACGCACTGCTGGCGCTTCGCCAACGACGACGACAACAAGAAGCAGGAGAACTACACCAAGCAGTGGGTCCTCGGCAACCTGATCGGCTGGAACAACTGGCCGTCCGTCCAGGGCAAGGGCTCGCTGCGGGATGTACTGTACAATGCTTTCAACGGCGGCGTGGGACCCAAGTTCTGGGATAAGGATGATAAGTTCACCAGCACCCTGCGCGCTGCGGCCGGGAACTCGGTGCCTGGGTTCGATCCGGCTAAGGACCAGTAAGAGGTCATGGCTACACACACTTGTGCGACATTCTTCTTAGGGCTATGTAGGGACTGTTTTATGGGCGGTGTTGGGTATTTCCTTGGAATCTACGTGGATAGTAGGGGATACGGTTTTCATGCTTTGGGTGTTTCTTTCGTGGTTTCATTTACTTCACTTCTTCAACTGTATACTTATATTGGCGGAATACAAGACATTTCAAAACATCCCATGCGTCTGTAGCGAGTCACATCACAAACACGTGTGTTTTGAATCGTGGTTTTACTGTCTGCTGTTTTTCTTCCTTGTAGACCCCTTGTAAGAGTCCCTGGTTGTCACTGCAATGACGACTCATTCATCAGCTGCTATATACTTGAACGGATCACGATGGGTGTCCTTGCCGCTGGCGGTTTGGACATGGCTTGCAAGATGATTTGGGCTTCTAGGTCGATCCGACTTCTCGGGCGCGACGTAAGTAAAGGTCAGTCTTGGCGGGTCACTGGTATTTGGGGGCTTTGAAGTGCATGGCAACAACATACCATAAGGGACAGGTGCGCGACCGGTCGCAGAGCCAAGGGTCGATACACGCGGGGTGGAAGAGATGACCGCAAGCCAGATTACGAAGCTTGTCTCCCTGGCGAAAGTCTTCGGTGCAGATAGAACAGGTAGACGGCGACATAGGTGGTTCCTCTTCGCCTCCATTGTGTCGGTGCCGGCGTATCATGCGCCAAAGACGCGCTCGTAACGAATGGGGTCTTGGCTGGTCAGGCCACATATTATGAAAGCTTTGGTGCTGATCCGGTGACGATGGTGGTGGTGGTGATGGTGACGAGTGGTCTTTGTATTTGATCATGGGTATCCTGTCCACCGCGTTTTGCCCCATACCTCGCACCGCACGGAGCCTCCGCGTTTGAATTGTTCGTCTTTCCCTGAGAGGACGCAACAAAGCTTTTCTATGGCTGAAGTGGCAGATGCCAATGAATGCGAGGACAATGAAGGCTATGGAGAGCGCCACGGCGCTGCGAGTCGCTTGGTTGTCCGGCGGGCTGCTGCCGTGCTCAACTGCGGTTGGGGCCGTTGACATGGTGGTCGCCTAGTAAGCAGTTTAGGATCGGAACTGGTCCAAGCCGCAACCCCATATACACCCTCAACCTGGGTGGTTTTAACTAGGCGGAAAAAGGGCAGTCGTGCACTGGTAAAGTCGGGTTGGAAGGAGCAAGGTTTGGTCATCTCTGGTCAATGCCCAGCCAGCATGTCTATTCACATGGGTTTTATGAACATGCTTGCTTCTTCCTGTTCCTTCGTTCCCCTCTGTTTGGGGAGGGGGTTGGGCAATTCAATTGCCTCAGAATAAAGGAGCGGTATACGGAGTACCAAAAGGTGGCACGGTTGCAGCACCCTGAGGCGTGTTGGCAATGTCAATCACACCCATCGGCTGCATTTGCGACGGTATCCGCCAAGCCGAATCTGTAATAGTGTCCAGGCAGGCGAATTTAGACGAGAATTCATTTCCCCCTCGCGAGGAGGCCTCTGTGGTGATGGGGAGATGTGCCATGCATGCAGTCTATCCGTATCTGGCAATCCGAAAGAGGTGAGTGACGGCACATAATGAGGCATATGTCTTACACGAGCAGGCCATATCAAAATGGTCCGAGCTTTAGCGGATCCGGATCGCTCCCGATATTGCCTTCAAGGTACTACAAACTCCGAAGAACCGGCTTGGCACCAGTCGGCAGCCTCGAGTGGGGCATGGTTGCAAAAACACAATACTCCCCTGCCTGCTCGACAGACTCGGTTTCGAACCTGATTGGCCGCCTACCATAAGGAAGCACGTGTCATCCTAATTATAACTTGAACCCAGAGCTACCATACGGCAGGTGTCAATCGAGGTGCTGTTGGGGTCTTGCTTATTCCAAAGCGGGCAAGTGTTTGTGCTTGTTTCTCTCTAGCTACTCGAAGTTCAGTGTCTTGGGCCAAGCCTGTATGCTATTTGATGTCAGCGGCGGCAATGCTATCAGGGGATGGATTGAGTGAACGAGCATTGGGTTATGGTGCCGGTTGCAGATCAGTTCCCAAAACCAATGGCCCCTGTAACTGGGTGATTATGCCAGCGTGATGTGTGTCTAGATGCGGCGATCAACATATTATGTCGCTGATTTTCCATGTAGGTTTGCTTCCTATGGCAGTAGGATTTCTGCGGGCTCTAGAGGGTGGCATTGCTCAGGGGGGTGGCTCAAACAAATTGGGTGAGGCATTTTCGCCTATCGCCCGAGCCAAAACCTGTGCCTTCTGATCCTCCAGCAATCGCGAATCGGATGATTCAGATTTACCTAAACGAAACGTAACTCGTCGGTTACACCCTGCCAGGTGTCCAATTGCCCCTCAACTGCAGTTGCCCAGTGTGGGGTTTCTGGCAGCACACGGATCGTACTAATTTGCTTAATTCGACTTCACCTCTCACGCTGTTTGTATGGACACTAAAGTCTACACTTAACAACACCATATTGTATCGTAGGGACTTGGACGGTGCACCTCGTTGAGGGGGTCGCTCAGCCGTAAGCAGAAATCTTTGGACACGTCCTGTAAATCCCTCATAGCATCCACGGTGGCGGTTCGGTCTGGACACTGCGGTGCAACTGAAGCAGCGCCTATGCAGCCTCTACGCGCCGTGCAAATGACGCAGCGTGTCAGTGGCCATTGACCGACGATAAATACTCTTGCGTCGCGTACACAATTGCTGATCTCTCGGATATGCGATACCGCTGAACATCTTTTGGGTCCCTTTGCATTCAATAATACCCCCTCGAGCATGGCAACCGACAGCTCGGTGACGTGGCAAATCGGCGATGAGGAAAAGGGCCGCGCGATTCAGCCGGACCCCAAACAAGAAGCGCGTAACTCCTCCAGACCGAACATCGCGCGGCGCTCTACTAGTCGGCGCAGATCAATTGACCCAGCTACTGCAATCCCCATCCAGTTTCGGAGTGTGTAAGTCCGCTGACTGCGACTCACTCTCCTACCATATTTCATTCGTTTTAAGCAATACTCCCGGAACACAAAAGGCTGATAGCCATTAGATCCCAGGACATTGACGATGCCGAAAGACAGCAGCAGGCCAGTCGAACCAAGGCCAAGGATGCGGTAGCATTGAGTAAGTCTAGCCACTCATCGTGAGACTGATCTTCGTCAGTACTGACACAACAACTTCCGCATCGCAGAGTTTGATACCATCGACTGGCACAAGACCTCCATCGCCGACATACAAAAGCGCCTCGAAGTCGATGCGGCCGTCGGGCTCGACCCGGGTCACGCCGCCGACCGCCTTAAGAAGCATGGCTCCAACAAGCTGTCCCCGCCGCCGAACCCGTGGGTCTGGAAGATCCTAGGCTACCTCTTCAAAGGCTTCGGGTCCATCCTGCTGGTTGGCGGCATCCTGGTCTTCGTGTCATGGAAGCCGCTCGGGGAGCCTGCGCCCGCCGTCGCCAACCTGGCCCTGGGTATCGTGCTTATCGCCGTATTCCTGATCCAGGCCGCCTTCAACGCCTGGCAGGACTGGTCTTCGTCCCGAGTCATGGAGTCCATCACCGCCATGCTGCCTGAGGCCAGTCACGTCGTTCGTGGGGGACGCGAGGTCGAGGTGTCGTCGGTAGATATTGTGGTCGGCGATGTGCTGCTCCTGAAGGCGGGGAACAAGATCCCGGCTGATGTTCGGTACCTCGAGGTCTCTCATGACATGAGCATTGATAGGGCAGTTCTCACTGGTAACAAACCCCGTTTCTTTATATATGTCCCTCTCTGGCTCATGGTTATGATGCGTTGGAGTCTTGGCTGACTATGGCCCTTTCGGAACCCTCCCCGGACAGGTGAATCCAAGCCCATCCGAGCCACGATAGATTCCACTGGTGATAACTACCTCGAGACGCACTGCATTGGTCTCCAAGGTACACATTGCGTCTCAGGCTCTGCCACGGGTATCGTCGTGTCTACTGGAGATGAAACCGTATTCGGTCAGATAGCCAAGCTCTCGGGCACACCCAAGGCCGGCCTCACGACCATCGAGAAGGAGATCCTCCGATTTGTTGGACTGATCTCCATCATCATGGTCAGCTGGATTGTCATCATCGCAGCTGTCTGGTGAGTAACTAATCCCGAGCAGACCCCGGCGACTCCGGTTCGTCATTTTGAGTGATTGGGTATGATGGCTGACTGTGTGGATAAAGGGGTGGATGGCTCCAAAAGGAACACCAAGGCTGGCTTAGCGTATCCCAGCTCATCGTCAGCTGCGTCAGTGTGGCCATTGCGTATATCCCCGAAGGCCTCCCGATCTCCGTCACGGCCAGCCTGACGATCATGGCCGATATCATGAAGAAGAACAAGATCCTCTGCAAGTCTTTGAAGACAGTCGAGACTCTCGGTGCCACGTCCGTCATCTGCTGTGACAAGACGGGGACATTGACGCAGGTAAGCTTATATACTCGACGATGGCCGTAACCATTGAATGACATGTCGTATGTCATCCGAGGTTGTATCGTTGACCTTAGTGAGCAGAACCGCATGTTCATCACCGACGGCGCCGTCGGAACCGGCACCTTCACCACGGAATCCCTCCCCGAGATCCGAGACAACTACACCGAACACTCCGCCATCCACCAGCTGCGGAGCGCCGCGGGCCTGTGCAACGCCGCCAGTTTCGATACAGAAACCCTCTCGGCCCCGTTGGCGGAGAGGCGAATCTTTGGGAACGCGACGGATCAAGCCGCGCTACGCTTTTCCGAGGGCCTCGGATCGCTCCCCGAGCTGCTTAAGATGTGGACCGACCGGTTTGAGCTCGCGTTCGACAGCCGGAACAAGTTCATGGCGAAGCTCTTCACGCTGGAGAATCCCCGGGGGCTAGACTTATGTCTATCCGAGGAGGAGGGGAAGGGGTTTGGGCGTGCCGGAAGCGGGTACGTTGTTGACCTCCCCCTATTTGTTACTCTACTGTGGCTCCACTCTCCGACCCACATTGTGTGTCATGTGACTGGAGTTGCCATTCCCTTGTCCGACAAGCTACACCTGCATTGTGTCTAAGTTACTTACTGTTATACAAAGGCTCTTGTTCGTGAAGGGTGCGCCCGACATACTCCTTGGCCGATGCACCACCGTCGTCAAGGGAGATGGCCGGGTGTCCTCCCTGCCACCCGACATGGCCAAGTCGATCCGCGAGCTCAAGAACAAGTGGTCCTCCGACGGCAAGCGGGTCATCTTACTTGCTCGCAAGGTCGTCGGGACCGATCCGATGTTGTCACCCGGGACCTCTTCCGCGGAGATCGAGGAGCACGTCTCCCATGAGGTTCAAGGTGGACTGACCCTCATCGGCCTGCTGGCGCTGATCGATCCGCCTCGCCCTGAGATCCCGGAGGTCATGCGCATTATGCGCGGTGCTGGTATTCGTACTTTCATGGTATGTTTCTCCTTATTGATTGCTGGTCACGCTATCGGAACCTTCCCCGAGGCACCGGGACCCTCCCCGAACCTTCGGAACCCTCCCCGAGCCAGATGCCAGCTCTCAGAAAGTGCCGAGGAGAAATAATGACTGATTTCGGTGAGCGTGCACTAGGTTACCGGCGACTTCGGGCTCACAGCCCTCGCCATCGCCCGCCAATGCGACATGGTGACCAAGCTTACCGTACACGACAGTTCGTCCCTGAAGCGATTCCCACCCGAGACCGTCGCCTTGTCCTCCGACGAGAAGAAGGGCCGGAATAACTTCAAGGCACCAAGCTCAACCTCGAGACCACCCCCCGACGCCGCGCTGGTCTTGACGGGAGCGGACCTCCTCAAGCTCAATGACCACCAGTGGTCCCAAGTCTGCGCCTACCCGGAAATCGTCTTCTCGCGCACGACGCCGGACCAGAAGCTGCGTATCGTGCGGGAGTTGCAGGCGCGGGACGAGGTCGTCGGCATGACGGGCGACGGCGTCAACGACGCGCCCGCGCTCAAGGCGGCTGATATCGGCATTAGCCTCGCGAGCGGCTCGGACATCGCCATGGAGGCCGCCGATATGGTGCTCCTCGACTCCTTTGCGGCCATTGTCGAGGCGATCAAGTATGGGCGGCTGGTGTTTGACAACCTCAAGAAGATCATTGCGTACCTGCTCCCCGCCGGGTCGTGGTCCGAGTTCTGGCCGGTCTTCACCAATGTCGTTTTCGGTTTGCCGCAGATTCTGTCGTCGTTCCTTATGATCATCATCTGGTAGGTGTTCAAACCTTTTGGGGTCACAACATTCGACTTGAACGTCTAGTCTAGCTAACGGTATATTCTTGCCAAGCTGTTTTACCGACTGCGTCGCTGCCGTAGTCCTCGCTTACGAGAAGCCGGAAGAGGACCTCTTGCTTCGGCCTCCCCGCAACCTGAAGACGACAAAACTGGTCAACTGGCAGCTCGTGTTCCACGCGTATGCCTTTGTCGGTATGATCGAGTCCGCCTTGTCTTTCACTATGGCCTACTGGTGAGTACTCCCCTCTAGGGCGGGAGTAAGGTTACAAGCCTTCTGCATTTCTGCTTAGCCCCTTTGAGATATGGCTTCTGACTTTCTCCATCTGTCCATCCCTATAGGTACCTTGAGCGTCAGGGGGTCCACTTCAGCGACCTGTGGTTCAGTTTTGACATTCCGTCCGATATCGTACCTCACTTGAACGTCGCCAGCTCTATCTATTTCATCAACCTGGTAGTGATGTAAGTCACTTGTTTTGTATTCTTTAGGTCCCGTAAGCTGACCAAACCGTTCCGCAGGCAATGGTTCAACCTCATGTCCGTCCGCACCCGCCACCTGTCCATCTTCCAGCACCCGCCCGCCTTCAACCGGGCGACCCAGAACCTGCTGCTCTTCGTCGCCATCCCCGTCTCGCTCGGCATCGCCGTCATCTGGCTTTACGTCCCCGATCTCCAGACCACCCTCGGTACTGCCGGTCCGCCCGTGGAGTATTACTTCTTGCCCGCCGCCCTGGGGCTGGGGCTCCTCGCGCTCGACGAGGCCCGCAAGGCGGCGGTTCGGCGCTGGCCCGACGGGGTGCTTGCGCGGATGGCGTGGTAACAGTGGATGGAGTGCGTGAGGGATGCGTTCTGGACGTTGGTGGCAGTTGGTGTTTGGCTTTCTGTTCTGGGTGATACGCTGCACCTTGTGGTTTGGTGGCGATTTTTACTTTGTCTATGCAGCATTGCCTAAGCTTTTGGGGGGTTTCCCTACATATTTTCCTATCCCATTACACAAATTACAGCTGCAACATATTACATCAAGCATGGAGGCCCCATGTATCCCCATCTCCTTGGACCACAGGACAAGGTTTCTCATAGGCTCATTGCACGAGAGACAGAACGGGTTGACCGAGGCTTCTGAGACCTCCGGTCGGCATCTATGTGATAGTCTTCTATTTGTGACCTATTGCTCACACATGTGCCATCGGTCTCGAATCCGGACCTAGCTAGGGCTGAAGAAACGGACGCTATTCACACGTGAAGGTGGAAAAGACCGAGAAAAAGTAAAGAAAACTCGCTGTTTTTGGATGCCATCAGGAAGAAGCAAGTCTATGGAGCCGCAAAAGAAAGATTTGGTCTTCCTATCTCGGGGCCTCCGTCTGCAGGTCATCATCGCTTGCATCAACATGGCTCAGTGAGTTGCTTCTGCTGGTAAACAGACACTTTGACAGCTGATCAGTAACGGCGCTTCGTCAGTGGCTGGGTATGGAGCTGCAGTGGAAAAACGCATGAAGTCACATGGTCGAGAGACTGTTCTGGCCAAGTTCAAATCAATCGCGCCCGTCCATAAAGACGAGGTTGGACGACCTGAGGCCGCTGGTGTATACTTGAAGTGGTCTCGACCATGGTCTCTCCCGGAGTGGTAGACAGCTTTGTGGGCTTCGAGTTGGCGGTCAATGCCTGCGGGCCGAACTACTACGGTGGCTGCCAGATCGGGTCATCTACAAAGAAGAATGGGAAGGGGATTGCGGAGAACCAAGGCAGGCTCAGCCCAGCCCGGTCTCGGAACCTCGTCGCCCAGCCAGGCCCTCGTTGAAGCAAACAAGCACTACGAGTTCAAAAAAGCTCACGGGTCATGTGTTGATCAGGGCGGCTCTGTCCCAGCTTGTCAAGGATGCTCGGGCGCCGGGCCCTCACGCTGCGTGATTGTAGGGAGCTGAAGAGTGGGATGTTGAGAAAGCCGAGCTTCAGATGCAGCTCCTAGTTCAGCTCCTTGATGCCGTTGATCGCAAACAAATCAATTCGGCACATGACCACGCGAAAACCTCAGCCGCAAAACGGTGCAAATACCGGATTGAGCGGGCTCAAGCGAGGAGAATGGGTGCCGAACAGTTTGTAGTCAGGTTTTGTACCGATCTACCTGAGGCCGCTATCTTTTAGGGTGGCCGCGCAGATTGGCGAGATCTCGACCGTTGGAGCTCAAATATTGGCCTCGGTTTTCGAGCCCTGGGCCACGAGCCAGATCCCCGCCCAAGAATCTAGAATGCTAGTTAATACCAGCGAGGTAAGCGTAGAAGGGTACGTGTATGCGCATCTCGGTCGACGTTGACCTCACGCCAACCCAAATGCAGGTTGGAGTTGAAGTTCAGCTTGACATGTTCAGGTGGTTTACGCCTCAACCGAATTAGGCACCTGAGCTACCAAGCTAGCACCTGGCGTTAAGAGCTACCTTGCTGGCGCTAGGGACCTGGGCTGGGTACTTAGCGCTTCAAGGCGCGCTCTGGCCCCAATTGAGTGGCTTCACCAATTTCAAATTGAGTAGCAAAACACAAACAATACCAAAAGTGCAGAAGATATTGAACGTGTTTGATTGAGAGAGGTAATCAGATAGCTGAACCTGAAGAAGGTTTAAATGATTCTAGTCAATACTGCATTCGCAACGAAAAGTGGGTATGCATATATCCAGTGAGTTGGCGTGTCCATCCATGACAGGCGCCAAGATGTTGCTCTTATCTTATCGTCCGAAGCTACAGGGTTACAATTGCTCAGCTGTCAGGCATTGGGTTTGAATAGCTCTGCTCGCTTGCCAGTTAGAGAAAGCATAAAACACGCAAAACCCGAGGATCTGGGTCTGCGCCGGCGTGGCTCTAAGTCGCCGTCGCCCTCATGGCAGCGTTCGGATTGCTCTGTCAGATTGGACTCCGGCACGCTATAGCGAGCCAGGCCTGGTGCCTGGTGCCTGGGTCACTGCTTCATAAGCATAAATGGTGGCTTGGGCCAGTTCACGTTAGTGCCAACCGCTCAATGGTCACGATCGAGAGCCATCATACCGAGCACGGATGCAGTACTACATGCCGATCCCGAACGAATGGCCACAGCGTCCCTGGTCCGAGCTGACTACGCCTAACTGTGGTTGCCCCTCAGCTCCCGACTAGGTAATTGTTGTGGGGTCATTTTCTCGTGTTCTTTGGCCTCCACCATGCTGCTGTACTTCGCGCGACGGCTTCGCGCGATGGAAACCTCACTTGCGGGGTGAGGCCTGGCTTCAGCTCAGCTGCGCTAGAATGGTTGTCAACATGTTGCCAGCAGCATTGTGTCGCTTCTTGCTGTGCTTCGGTTTGCTTCCGTGGCCAAAGACACTATCGAATCCGAGCTGACTGCTGCGCCGAGCAGCGGTGGTCTGGACCACATCGTACCATACCAGACCAAATCACTCGCTGAGTCTTCCCCAGAGTTCTCTCGGGCCCAAAGACCCCAGCCCACTTGCCATGGAACCCTGCGACAGATCGTGTATATAACGCCGATCCTTTCCCTTCCAGAGACCCTTCTTTCTCTCTGCAGATCAGCAAGCAATCCCATCAGCCCTCTCAACCAACCAACAGTCCCAAAGCCTTTTTCAAGAGCCGTCTTCTCTCAGCCCTATCTATCCACTTCCACCTCCACCCATCACCATGAAGAGCTACGCTTTTGCCACTGTTGCCCTCGCGGCTGTTGCGCGAGCCCAGCTGCTCAATCTCGAGGACCTTGCCGAGTCCGTCCCGGCTCCCGTAGCCATTACTCCCCCTTTCGGCGGTGAAGCCGAGCTGCTCGCCACCCGCTCCACTCTCCGCTACGCCAAGCGTGATGCCCCCTCATGCCCTGCCCAAGTCGACGGCACCGGCCCTCAACCCGAGGTGGACTCCGCTGCTGGTTTCGTCGGGTCTAAGAAGTTCTTTGACACCGCCGCCGCCGCCGCTACTCCTGATGGATATTTCAACACCTTCCAGAATGCCAAGGGCTCCATCGAGGGCGTTGGTTACAAGACCATGAAGACTATCGAGAGCTACAGCCCGGACGCCTGTGCTACTGCTTGCAACGAGATGGACGGCTGCAACGCTTTCAACATCTTGTACGAGCGCAACGGCCTAGCCGTAAGTAACACGAACACTACTTTCCTCGAGCAAAACTTGAACTAACTCTTCTAAGAAATCTGGAGATGGATGCCCCAGGCCCGCTTCCACCACCATCATCAAGTGCACCTTCTGGACCGTCCCCGTTGTCAAGGAGCACGCCACCAACGTGGGTAACGGTGCCATCGAGACAGACTCCAACCAAGATTTCGCCATCGTGATCGCCGCCTCCAACGGCTACGTCAGCAACAAGTTCAAGCCCCAGCCCGAATGGCCCGGTACCATCGTCCCCGTTGACGCTGCTATCAACGCTCCCCTGAACAGCAACGGCAAGGACACCTTCCTCCGATCCCAGACCTTCCCTATCTCGGACGACTACAAGGGTTCCAACTGCGTCAAGGCCTGCGCTGAGCAGGCTGCCTACGAGTACGCCCACTCTTCCGACGGCGGTGCCCACGCTTGCCAGTTCGTCAACAGCTACCTGCTCCTGAAGAACGGCGTGGCCCAGAGCCAGGTCTGCTCCATGGTAAGAAACTCCCTCGCTCATTCATTCCTTCATCTCATTCAGTGGTATTGGATTGCTAACCTTTTCCGTTCTTCCCCCTTTTATAGTACTCTCAGCCTTGGGACGCCGCTACCTACGCCACCAACTACGGCCAGAACAGAGGTGACGACAAGTACACCATCACCTTCGGTCTTACCTACACCAACAGCACCGCCGCTGCTGGCCCCGTCCGCGTTATCACTGCTCAGTAAGCGGTCTTTTTTCCCATGCGCAGTCTACCGGACTGGCGGGCTCCCAATAACGACTTTACGGACGCAAAATAACCATGGTCGATATGTTTTAGAATGAGTGAGGATTGTTAATAAGTGGATTATTTGGCTATATATATTTTACGGATACATGATCAGCGGACAATGGCGATTTAGAAATTTGCATCTGATAAAAAATAATACTGGCGCTCTGGCGCTACATGCCCTTTAAAACATTTAGTTCTGGTTTTTATTTTTCCCTAATGACCTTTGGTACCCCAATACACCACCTCAAGCAGTAAGGTAAACAATCCAATCCACATTCTTAGCGAAGATCTCAAAAGACGTGTTTGGTTACAATATCCTCCTCACAAATCGTCCGTCTCATGCATTTCATTCATCCACGAGGGTGAACTGCTCCTTCCGTATTGAAACCTTGACAGCATATTTCTGCAAATCAAAAGTTCTCTTCCCCGTCACTTTATCGACTTCATCCCCAATTGCATCATCATCTCTCATATCCGTGACTGCACACACGTATTTGATCACCTCCACCATTTCATTCTGTACGCATCTATTGAGAGACGCGGTATTCTACGACGTACTCTTGTTTAATCGATCAGACGAAACGTTCCGAGGGCTTTTGTGCCTACTAAAGATCAACTGCATCTTCAAGCACAGCGTAACTTTCTTTCGCCAATTTCTCTCCCATCCTTACTCATCTGAATTTTCTTGTTTACATTCCTCGTGAGCCTGCCCTCCGCAAGCTCACCTCTCTTCGAGCCTACCACTTTTCAGATTCTCTTTCGTCACTTCAAGCTTGTGGTACGAGTCTTCTCGGCGTCCAATATCACATTCTTCAAAATCTGTTTCTCCCACCTCAGTGTCTCCCACCTCAGTTTCTCCCACCTCACCTTCTACAACCTCATTCCTTGGATTTCAATTCTCTACTTTTTCTAATTTCATTTGTGTTCTTCAAGCTCACCACGTCCATCTTAACAACACAGATATCACTATTCATCTCACCTAGACCGTCACCATGGCAATTGTCATCATTGACGACGTCGGCGACCTGATCGTCAAGATCCCCGTCGAAGGCAAGCCCAACACCGAGCAGAAGTACCGAGTCTGCAAGCGCGCCATGCAGCGTCTCTACGTGAGCGGCGTTAAGAACGAGGCCTTCTCGAACCCGGGACCCATTGTCGAGATCAAGACCGCCCACTCCATAAACATCGTCACCCTCGCCTTCACCCTCGCCCACACTCCCTTCTGCCAGGTCCCCGAGCAGCTGGCTGAGATTGACCTCTTCAAGCTACTCAAGTTCACTGGCGAGTTGGACATCACCCACATCCTGCGCCCCTTCGCCAAGAACTGGGCTGCCGCTATCAACCTTTCGGAGGTACCCGAGGAGGGAATCTCGAGCGAGCGCCTGTACATTGCATGGGAGCTGGGAGATCGCGCCTCGTTCGACAACATGGTCACCCACCTTGCACTCGAGGCCAAGAAGCTTCGCGGTGGAGACTTCCGTGAGACTCTGAGGATGAACAGTTGTTTCGAGGATATCGAGGGTATTCACGACCAGGATAGCGGCTCAATCGTCGATACTCTCGTTGGTAAGTAGTGTCTCTCAAACCTTTTCTTCTTGATAGTCTAACGCTTTCGTACAGACGATATCATCAGCACCCGTGTTGAGGCGATCCAGGCCATCTACAAGTTGATCGGCGAGACCATGGCCGCCCTGGCTACTGAGGGCCAGAGCACGCCGGAATGCCACCGCCTCTGCCGTCACAAAGAGGACCATGACTTGTGCGAGATCATCATGATTGGTGGTCTTCACCAGATGTTCTTCGAGTACCGACTCTGGCCTCCCTTGGAACACCGCCCCAAGTCTGAGCGACAGATGAAAAGCGTCCGCGACCTTGCCGGGAAGATTCAAGAAGTTAACGAATATCTTAACGACAACGACCTGCGTCACTACCTCCCCGGGTCCAAGCACATGAAGTGCGCCAAGTTTCTGCCGCTCTTCGTCAATCTGGACGCTACGCTGGACGAGATCTCCGTGCTGTCCCTGCACCACTTCGATGGTCACTTCACCAAGCAGGGAGAGCTGACGGGCTTCGTGCCCGTCCCTCCGATCGTGGTTGTTGATTGAAACTCGGAAACGGAGAAAGGCTAGGTTTGGAGTTATGGTCCGGTGATTGGGAAGAAGGCAATTTGTATTGGGAGGGGAACAGTGGATTGATAATTTGGGCGTGGCATAGCCAGTGTCATTTCTGAGATACAAACTGGCACAGGCAGCCCAGTGAATTTGCGACTCGATTCTATGGTTTTGATTTCCATAACTTGCAAATGATACCAAGAACATGAGAGGTCATCGAAAGACTTACTCAGCAGATAGATACCCAACAAGTTTACTGCGTATTGACAAACGATTTGGTTGTTTTTGAGAGTACAAATTTGAATGTCCGCAATAGTCTTAGCATCCATGCATCTCAGGTCTACAAAACATAAGTGTTTCCAAATAAGTAATCAGAAATTGAGATTAGAAAACTGATAAAAGTAGGGGGCCGGCCTTGCTTTTATGGAATTATGAGATATAGTGTACATGAGTGTCTCATTACATATGAGATAATCGAATCGTTAGTGGGAGAGCTTCACCCTTTTCTTGGCTGGTTCCTCGCTCGTCGTAGAGAGACCGGTTGCCCTTCCGTGTTCCTCAATCTGAGTCTTCTGATAGTCTGTGAGCATTACCTTCATGTTACCTCTGAGTGTCGAGTGGTGTATCGATTGATCCAGCACCTTTTTGCAGGAGCTGGGGGCCGCAGATTCCCGGTGTATGGACCGTATCGTGTCTCGGTCAACTTGATTCAGACGGTCGACCAAACTGTTGACAGATATCAGAATATTGTCTTTTTGTGGTTGCGGCAAAGGCCAGAGTTTCTGCTTGTTCAGTGAGCGTATGAGCTTGCCCAGCATTACTTCCTCGCAGCCTGAGGTTCCGGCCTTGCAGCTGTAGCGGTGATTCTGTCCGCCCAGTGATAGCTTGTTTAGGGCATCCTGAAATGGAAACAGGACCTCGGACAGTAATGCGACCCTCATGGTTTCGATGATTTCTAATCGGATCGCCATTAGCCTTCTCAACCCAATCAAAATCAACTGTGGCGAATGCGATCTTACTTGTAGTCCCAGGCGCCTCCAGAACATCATGAACTAGGTCTTCCTCCTCCCACGCCATAATATAGTACCGGATGGCCTTTTTAAACTCCGACTGCGCACCTAAGACCCACAATACCCAAAGAAATTGCTCCAGAGTCGAGATATCTTCGTCCCCAGCTCGAATATCCCGCATGATGTTATCAGCCCACTTCGCTGCCCAGGGCCGCACCAACCGAACATTGACGTATTTATCCGCAATGACAGCAACCTCATAGAGCCAATCTGGGTCTGGATCATCAAGGAAAGATGGAAGGTTGTCGAATCTGGCATGAATCGTGTTAAAAAAGAATTCGACGGCCGTTATGTTATCGGCTGGCAACTTGACAACTTAGTCCCCATCGTTCGGTTTCGATTCTTTAAACCCGCCAAATAGCATCTTCTTCCAAACCGGCGATGATCTTGCCAACGTGCGGGAGCAGACTCTGAATGTGACTGGGGTAGTACGATCATGTTTCGGGCAGGCAATTTCAGGCTCTTTGGCCACTTCGGCTTCCTGCTCTCTATGATCTCCATCGACCTCTTCGCCCGGCTCTTCTTCTGCCTCCCCCTCTGCCTCTTCCACTGTCTCTTCTATTGTATCTTCCGCCGCCAGTTCTGCCGGATCGTCTGTGAATTCATCCCCATGATCGGGTTCCGACTCTTCATCTGATTCGTCATCAGAATCATCCTCCGACTCCTCTGCTTCGGGGTCATCAGAGACAACGCATCTCAGGCGACCAACTCTCAGCAGGAGGTCACCATCGGGGTCGATATTGACAACTGCAGGCTCTTGGACCCGGAGGGCCAGCGGACATGGGACTAACTCCATCGTGCCTAACGAGAAGTGTGGCCTCTCGACGCAGTACTTTATTCAACCCTAGTAAGTCTCCTTATCATCAAAATCGGGTTTCGGAAAGTGCTACTTTCAATGAAGCGTAGTACCCTAAGCGTCTGTTGTGAGTTCAAGGGCACTTAGAAGGGATGACATAGGTTTGGGTGACGCGTGACAAACACGGTTCCAATCGCGTCGTTGAATTTGATTGAGGTTGGGTTTTTCATGGGGAGCACGGATCAAGCCAGCTGAGCGCCAGCTGTCTTCATCTGCCAGCAGCTAAGATTACCTGCATATCACTGCACGTTATCAATGCACAGTGGCGCGTTCCATGGTTGCTTTTTCAGATTATGTGCCAGAAGATTGGGACATACGTTTTTGGTACTAATGGGATTGAACCTAAATCATGGGAGATAAACTTGTGTGCAACTAAGGGGCTACCTTGGCCTTTTTCCTCGGTGGCTCACTTTCGCTGAACAGACCTGTTGACCTTCCATTCGTCTCGAGAACCCTCGTCATTCCTGCAGACAGATGTCCATGTATGGTCTGGTCGCTGTTCTTCCGTTCCTTGAGCACTCGCGGGCACGAATGATGCCTTCGATACCGAGCGTCTGAGTCTACTGAGTGTAAACGGGTAAGCAAGCTGGTGACACTACCTCGCACATCGGTGTTCTGGGGGATTGGCCAAAGATTGTTTAGGTGAAGCGAACGCGAAAGTTTGGCCAGGACCACGTCATCGCATGTTGCATCTTTGACCTTGCACCGGAGTGGGTGGTCCGGCTTTCTGCGAAGCATCTCATCGAAAGTGTCTTGAAACGGGGCTAGAAGGACACTGATAAGTTCCAGCCGCACCTCTTTGATCATCTCTGTGGGAATGCACTCGGTCAGCTCTGGCTTGGCTACAATTTGGGAGTGGCGCGGGCAGGTTCTTACGGATAATTCCTGGTGGCTCGAGGGTATCAGAAAACAAATATTCCACATCTTCGTCTTCTCCCGGGTACTGCATTGCAAAGCGTTGGGCTGTTCGGATGAACTCCATCTTCGCACCGAGTATCCAGCATATCCAAAGGTAACGTATCAGGGTCCGTTGGTCAAGATCTTGTTGGATTCTCTCGGTAATGGCATGAGCCCACGTCTTTGCCCAGGGCCTCAGGTGTCGAATCATATCCCACTTATCCGCGGCAGTAGCAAACTGGTAAAGCTGGTTTAACTCGGGGGTGTGATCCAAAGCTATCATATCGCCAAGTCTCGCGTGGGAAATGTACAGAAGAAATTCGATGGCTTCTGCGTCATCATCCGGCAACTCGACCACCCAGTCGCTACCGACCGGTTTCGATTCAGCAAACTCGCCGTATAGCATCCTCTCCTATACAAGTGACGATCTCGCCAAGGTACGGGAGCAGACCCTGAAGGTAACTGCAAGAGCATGGGTGTGATTAGTGTTCCCAATTTCTTTGTGCCCCAGTACATCTGTACTATTGCTCCCGGCGGCGGCGTCTGTTGCGGGGATGTTCTTGTCCGTCGCGGTGCTTTCAGAGTTAGACTCGATGCACTTCGTGAGACCGACTTTCAGCAAAAGGTCACCTCGAGGGTCAATGTCGATGGGCGGCGACTCTAGAGGGGCCTGTGCACATTTTGCTTGTGCCATGGCGATCGGGTTCAGCTTGGCCTCAATTGCGTATAATTGATTTGTGGTGAAAAACAAGCAAGGCCAGACACGGGTTCCAGTAAGATGGTAGGGGCACCAGTTATTGTCAGCCGACCCTCATAAAATGCAACAGGACTCGGCAGTATCCGTATTCAATCCCTCGCGACAATCGAGGGTGGCCTTTTATATCCGAGCCTTTAAGTTACCGGGACGAAGAGCGCTTCTCGCATTCTCCGGTAGGTTGCTGCTAATAAAGTTTTTCGATCTATAAGAGTTATATCTATTAATATATCTTTTAAGGGTTTTAAAGTTATTAGGTATAATAACTTTTTTAAGTTTAGATATTTAAGGGTATTATATAAAATATAAAAAAAAGAATCCCTTACGATAAAATACTTATTCGGTTCCTTCCCCGAAACTTTAACAAGGGTTAGCTCCTCGGGGAATAGTTCCGAACGGACCGTCCCGGTTGCATCCCCACGCTTAATATGATTTAACTCAAACTTAGAATTTAACGTCCTGGTTTGGTTATTATGTGTTTCACGATTGTCTGCGTTAAAAATGTGTCATTAAAGATACACACTGAAACCCCATTTCGAGAGACCGGCCTTGCTATCCTGGTAGTCGAACCCGCAACCTGTATTGAGCCAATGACGTTCTCATTCCACCGTCTCTACAGCCGAGTCGCAGTGAACATCATCTGTTTCGTCTCGTCACCCTGCCACCCCCGGCGATCATTGTCCCAATTGGCGGAGCTGTAGCGGCTAAGAGAGCTCGTGACCTCCCACCGAACCTTGGACTTATTGCCACCAGCGCTGCTGTTTGAGCCATCCACTTCATCGCAAGACGACTGGAAGAGGTTCGCGATTGTCTCGGGATCGTGCCGGTATAGGTCCCAGCCGATGGACTCCATACGAAACGGCCCGCCCTTGCCAGCACCGAGGTTGCGACCGAAGACCATAGACCCGGCGCACGGACGCAGAAGACGCCGCAGCTGCCTGACCACGGCTCGTTGTTGCGGCTCGCTGAAGAGGTGTAGAAAGCTTCCCAGGTAGACGATATCGACCTTGCCTCGGTAGTCCCCTAAGAAGTCCTCGGCAAAGACGTCGCCGGGGACGAACGCGGCCTCGAGACGATCCCGGTCCGCGAACAGCTCGTACCCGAGCTGCAAGAACGCTGGCTCGAGATCCGTGCCGATGAGGTTCCGAGTTGAGGTCCCCGGCCCCGCGTCGAAGGCGAGCTTGCGGAGGTCCTGGCCGAAGCAGCAGCCTAAATCCAGGAACGTGGCGCCCTCTTGCACTCGTTTTACCACGTCGGTGTAGTCCGGCGACAGGTGGATGCTGAAGTCAAGGAAGCGGAAGAGGCCGATGCAGGGGTATGGGAGGCTGAGGTTACCGTGTCATCAGTGTTCCAGTAATATTATGCTTGTCATCTTGTTTATAACCCGGCTGGTGACATGGGGTCGAAAGGGGATGGTAGCCGACTTACACTTTCCACGCCATGTCCCTGATTTTATATATATGTCTTTTGATCGCCTCCTCCCCCTTTATTCCGACATAGTTGTCAAAGAGCCTGACTGTGCTCTCCGGGAGTGACTTGACTGTGGGCTGGTACCACTCGACCGACTTGTTAGGGCCATCTCTAACTTCCTGGGTCGCGTTTATAGCCTGGCTGGCTTGGTGGTTGCCCTTGCCCATCCGCGGCTTTGACTCGTTTCGAGTAAAGGTCAGCATGGTTATTGAGTGGCGTTGAGTGTTTAAGCAGGGCGTGGCCCGGTAACGACAATGATATAATTACTATTTCGCCTCCAATTGTGTTTCGTTGCTTATCGTACTCATCTTATGCTTGCATGTACCGCTTTGCCTCGGTAATATGCCATCTTGTCTCTGTGCCGGCGGCTAAAGTTGCTGGTGGCATGATGCGCCCACCTCCGTGTATCCCCGAAGGCCCTCAAGTCCACATTACCCGAAGGGGCATTGATAGACACCGGCCCGTACTTTTCCCCGAATAAAGAGCTGGTGTTTTGAGGTGATATGTCGTGGCGCCATTTTCTTTTGTTTTCACCATGCAACTGGTTGGAGAGAGCATAGATTGTCGTTGCATCGTGTATCCCCACCAGAGATTACCTCCTCGCCGTTTCTCAGAGGTGCAGCCCCACATGCTCCACTATTGGTAACCATCATTGGGCACGCGGAGTCTTGCTCGGGGAGCATCGAGATACCCGTTGGCGGGGTTTTGCCAACTGTGTCCTACAGCAATCTCGGTGGCATGACGACGGGGCAATTCGAAGTGGCTAATACCTTCCTACTCTTGAACGCCCCCTTGACAGTTCCCACCGTTTCCCAATGCCCTGCGGCCGCAGGAATTCTCGACCCTCAAAGGTTTATTCCAAGACGGCGTGTGGATGACCAAGGTTCATGATTGCACGCTGGATGCCCACGTCGACTAGGTCTTATCCCGTTGGCCTCTGGTCCTAGTCATTATGCGCAGATGGTTCTCGGATGACTCCCCGGGCTCATTCCCGGCCATGGCCATGGGCCTAACTGCGTCAGTCTAAATATTAGGCGATCTAAATTGCTATATCAGCTCTGAAATAGTGCCTTAGTCGCGGGAATCTTGCTCGGTATCGTCCGAGAGGCACCCTCAATGTCATTAGCAGGTACGATACCCAGGCCGAGCAGCGTACGCTCTGCAACGAGCTTGGTAATACCGGGAGTTGGATCATCACGTTAGCCAAGTTGACGGTGCATCTAGTGATCTGATACCCCTTTGTGAACATATTCGACATGCCGGTTGGCTCGGAAGCAGACGGGGAAGAACTCGAGATCTGCAGGGAAGCCGCGAACGCACCGTACCTCCCATTTGAAGGAAGTTAAGGGAAACCTGACCCATTTCCGCCCCTGCGACACGGCTGTCCTACTCTCTCTATGCGCAAAAACTTCAACCGATGTCGTTTCCTCTGGAAAATGCGGGACGATGACCGGAACCTCTCCGGTCAAGGCTGGGGTCCGACCACGTGATAAAAGGCTTCGGAATCCTTCCGAGAACGCAATGAGTCTCTAAAACCACCATGGCAAGTTTGGGGCTTCTCAGCGCTATATGTCTCACCAACAATCACCCCTATGGTAGTAGCCCCAGGCACCCTGATGATCAATCTCTACAACCACACGTCGCGTCTCAGGCGGGTGAGAGGAGCGTACACGTGTAGCTCCGTGATGCGACCAGTCAGCACCTCCCACACTGTGCCTGCGAGTGTCACGGATACGGACTTTACCCCCGAGATGCTCAACGACATGACAAAGGAGGACGTCCAGCGTCATCTTTTCCACTACCTTCCGAAACACCTGGCGCGTCCCGGTTCCGGCCCACTAACCCGGCCCACAGACGTCTCGTACCTCGTGACTGGCGCCGCTCGACTTGGACGACTCCGCAGACACGCCGAGCTTGCACATCGGCATTGACAAGCATTGCGAGCTTAGCTCGTCAACGAGGGTGCAGTGCAGTAACCAGGGTGGTCCAACGCTCACGTGCTCATAGTGGGTTACTTATCCCCGGAGGAACTCGAGTTGCTGGGGTGAGAACATTTATATACAGTGGACCGTTATCCACAGAGTACGGGGTATATCCATCTGACTAATCTGGTTTATATAGGGAGAGATATCTTTATAAGGTTGTTAATTTTATATATTCATAGACTGGCAGTGTCTGGAGCACTCTCTCTACATATACTAGGCAGTTTTCTACTGCCAGGGATACTCGGAAAGAAGAAGATCAAAAAAGAGAAACAAAAGAAATGCCAGTTGCGACCAGTCATGTTGACGGCCATTGCCATGTTTCTGGTTACTCACCGACTAGAGTTCTTCATCAACATCACAGTAGCTGCAAACTACCCAGAGCGTCTGCAAGGATAAGCGAATGGCATACAGAACACGTTTAGCTGAAAATCGTGGTACTCAGGCAACAGGTGATGAAGTCCTCCTCGTGGTATGAAGGGTTGTTTCGCATTAATAAATGACTGTGAAACGACTGGCACAAAGTTGCGCTACTTGTGAGTTTGTGACTGTTGCTGTCATTGTTCATCCTTTATGGTCTTGATGGGGATAAAGTTCTGTCCTCCAACTCGGAGGACTTTCCGTGACCACGCCTTAGGGTAAAATTCAAAAGCTTGGTCCCACTGCTTATCGTGCGGGCCGCACTTCGGGTTCGTTGTGCCAATCAGTTGCAGGGACCGTGCTAAGAATAGATTGACGTTCCGCCCCCACGTGCAGTGAAGTTCATAGCAGGGTGGAGATTAGGCAAGGTGCAGAAATGAGGTAGGGGGTGCAAAGGTGAGGCAGGGTGCAGAGATTAGGCAGGTTGCAGAGGATATGGTGCATTAGTGCTTACCTCAGTAGTCGGCGGCGGCGCAGTACAGCCCATTGAGGCCCCCGCCAGCACGGCTACCCGACACCCAAAGGGATTCTTCTATACAGATTTCCCCAAACATTTGGGCTAGACGCAAGGCTATCCGAGACATGTTTCTATTATGAGATGCTTGTTTTCTACAGACATGCTGAATAATGACCATCTTTACCGTGGAAGAGGTGTCTTATCGATTTGCCATGTTAAATGTTTGCGAAGAATCAACCCCTGTAACATGTAAGACCTAGTAGCACCCCTGCAACAGATAACAAATAACTTGTGATGAATCTGATCACGTCTGTTAGGGGTAGCAAACATTCGATTGAGAGAATGCCTCAAACCCGCTGGTTATGCTATTGAGATGTGCCGCTTTCAGAGATAATATCGCAGCCCCCAATCTTTTTGGGCTTACGGTAGACACTTTCATAACCCTGACTGCCGCTGAACAGGGTTTATGTGCATGGGTGCCAATTAGTGATCAAGTAGGATGCTCAGCTAGGACTCAGCCGCGGATGTAGTCGGAGCCTCGCGACGCGGATCAGCATCAGGCTGCGAGCATATAAGCAAACTGTTCGGCATTCCTGCATGATCCGAACCACTCTAACCTTCATTCTTCATTCATCCGACCCGGGAGCGCGTGCGTATGGGAGTCACAATGGCGCAACACGACATTGAACTCCAGCATCGTCTATCTTCACCAGGGAAGTATTCTCCTCCTGCCGACATGTTCGACGGGCGCGGTGACGTCTCTCAGCCTGACCCATCCCATTCGACTCATGGATCATCTCAATACCATCGGGTCTCTCAAATAACCGAGGACGACTCTCGTTCCATCCGACCGCTGTTGTATCACCAAGGTTCCTCCTTTACCAACCAGGATACCGACTACGCCTCCAGCTATGGCCAAAGCTTTTACAAACCCGAAACCAACCAACATAATATGGGAACGCCCAAAAAGGTGCTTGAGACGAGCTGGTGGCGCTTGTTCCAGAGCTGGCCTGTTCATATTCTCGCCATAGGGTCGACGGTTGGGATAACCTATGTCGGCTCCAGGCGCCTGTTCTGGTACCCCGAGGACGGACCGGTCGTGCTTGGGCAGCAGCTGACGCATGATATCACGTCCAACCTGCTGCAGCTGGTGGCAAAGTTGCACGAGATCTTGATTGTGTTCTCCCTGTCTGCCATGGCAATAGCGATGTTCCGACGCCGGTTGGTTGGCGACGGAGTGCGCCTTGGATTCTTGACCGGGGGCTACCGGGTCGGGGATCTTATGTACCTCACCAGCTCCTCCTTCTGGCGCCAAGGCTTGGACCAGGAAAGGCCCTGGGAGGTTCTCCTTTGCGGCTACTTGGTTTTCGCTACTCTCATGTCGACCGTCGTAGGGCCGGTGTCTGCCGTACTCCTGGTCCCGGCGCTCGACTGGTTCCCATACGCGCCTGGTACTGCTTTCAGCAACATCAACTCGCCCATAATCTACCATTTAGAGCGGGATCTGGCTTGGCCCTCCACCATGCTCGTTGGAGACCATAGCATAAATGGAGAAAAGCTGAATACAACAGCATGTTCTGAAGGTGCCTGGGGTATCTACTCGGCTCTGTGCCCTGCGTCAGGCTTTCGAGAGATAAACGAGTGGGTGCAAGATTGGGCTGCAACCGACCTGAACAACTCGCTGGCATTTCAATCCACCACGGCCGATATCGGTCGACGACTGAAGTTCACTAGAGCGAGCGATAAGCCATCGGTGGTTCTCAGCACAACCCCGTCGGAATTTCTCATGCATAGTATTGGGCTCTTCCAGAACTATATCCGGGACGCCCCCGTGGGCGAAATTTCAGGGAAGGGGAAGCCCCGTTACCGGTTAACAACTAAAGGGGCGAACAATCCGGCAGATCTCTCCTCAGCGGAGCTGTTCCAACCACTGGTTCAGTCTGCATGCAAGATGTATGACAAAGCCATCTTCAAGGACAGCAATGAGGTATTCTATCCAACAGGAGATCTGAACTGCATGGGCGACAAAGACTGCCAACGTCGCAAAGAGAAGCCACGTGAACTAGTGCCGGACGACTCTATTTTCGCAGAGAAGAAGGGTGAGGGGACGGACGATGTTATAAGCAACTACTTCGTGGCTGACCCAAACTCGACCGTCGTCTATATCGCTGGACAACTTCCTCAAGCCGAATTAAGCCGTCAAGGGCACAATGTCTATCTCTGCAACATGGTGGCAAGCTGGATTCCCGCAGGCTTTCGCATCAACCAAACCGAAAGCGACGAGCTCGTGTCGACTCGCAGCTCGAACGAAAGCATGCAAGAAGTATTTCTCCAGGCCCCCGCGGGAAGCCGAGTAGTCAAGTTCGACCGCGCCTGGCTGAAGTTGCTGGATCCCCCGCTATACACCAGGGTGTCGGAGGGGAGTTCAGAAAACCAGACGTACACTGTTACGGGATCGACCGCACTGCGGGAGCTCACCAAGCACTTCACCACGACGGAGAGGATGAAGGACCAAAAGGTCTACAAGACCATGGCGGCCCACGCCGACGACGAAACCGAGGCCGAGATCTTCCTGGCCAAGGTATTCGGCGTCTACCTGACCGAGGCTTTGGCACGGGCGTCCACGGGCGCGCGTACCCTCGTCGAGCTGCGCCGCAACGAGACGGCCCTGTCTTACGCCGACCTCAACTACAAGTACCACCCCCGCTGGGGCGTTAACAACATCACCAGGGTCAATGACACCCACGTGTTTGATGACAGGGCGAACCGAACCATGAAGTTCACCATTGACGGCTACGAGAAAAGCCTCGTCGAGACCTGGCTACCCATCGGGCTCGAGCCGGAGCGCTATGGCTACGGCACGGGCAAGGAGCGCAAGACGCTGCGGTTCGCGCAGGCCGTTATGGCCATCTACCTGGGGACCGTCGCCCTGTACGCGGCCGCGATCACGCTGGGCCACCTGCTCGAGCTGTGTCGCGTGCGGGGGAGGAACGGACCTATCCGCGTCGTCAGCATGGCGGCTTGGTCCGACCTGCAGGACCTGGTCATTCTCGCGCTTAAGACGCCCGCCCCCGTCGACGACCTGGCCGACGCCGGCGCGGGGGTCACGTCGACCGACACTTGGAAGAAGGTCGTCCAGGCTCGGGCGGATGAGGTGGACCGTGTGCAGCTTGTCTTGAGCGACAGTGCAGAGGCGCCGAGGCTGAGGAAGGTGGGCAAGGGACTGTATTACTAGACAATAATTGCATTCTTATGATTTTGGTAATTGGGGCTGGTGTCACTCTAATAGGATCGAAATAAGATGGGGGTGCTTACGTACTACAAGGCAATCAAAAATACTAACCAGTCTTATGATGTCTAGTGGCCTGGTTCTGCCCATGAGCTTCATTTACCACTTGTCCATTTCGAAGGCGACTGTGATGAGTCGTCTTTTAGTCGAACCCCGGCTGTCGAACAGCTTAAGTCGCCCCGATGCCTCCTTTATCGTAATGTGTCAGCACAGACAACATGACACAGCCCACGTTTTCTATACCCCAAACAGGATTTGGACCCTAATCCAGGGTTGCAATGTCATATATAAGTCGCATTACGTCATTTACCATTCCTTGGGAGGTCTGAAAGGGATGTTCGCCCAAGGTCATCATCTTTGAGAGCCGTTGGCCAATATTGTAAATAGCCCCCATCCACCCACCGCCTGTTCTTCCCCCGCCTCAGGCAGCAGCCGCCTCCTGCATAAACTCGACGCCCGTGTTGGCATAACACATGTAGGTCACAGCAAAGCCTATCGTCGCAGTTGCAAGGCGTCAAGAAATTATGCGCGTACAGGGGTGTTTCATGAGGGCGTGAAGAGGGATGAGTTGGCGCAATGGAATATTGGATAAACTAACGATGATGGGTTACTCTGCACAACACCGGCCACATTGGGAATATTTAGTCGGAACACTATTCTGCTCGACCTTCGTGCTTATGTAGAGGCCCTCAGGGCGGGCTTACACCGAACATATCCAAGAATCGAAGCCCATAGCACCAGCAACATATCAGACTTGTAACTTTTCGGTGTGCGTCGGCTGTCAAGTCAATGCGATCATAGTCTAGGGCGTGAGGCAGAAAGTGTGAGTGGCTGCATTTATCATAAGAAGTAGACCAATACTCACATGAGGCGATCTACAATTGTCGGGCAATAAAGGCTTGGTAAATTCATACCCCCAAACTCGCGCCCGTCCGTAAATCCAGGGGAGATATTGCGCTGGAGCCAACAGCACCCGCGCTCTAGATCATTTCAATGACCACACAGCCCTCCTGATTTGAGGTACGAAACGAATAAATCAAAGCCTGTTCAGCGTCATCCCTGTTTATTCTTCAGAAGATTACGTCCATTCAACTAGTTCTCCCCTCGCAGGCTAGATCCTTGGGCTATTGTGACACTTGAAGCTTTTCACCTACCGAGGTATTTCGTTTATCACACCGCACACCCTACTGATGTTTATTTAGCGAGACCAAGCCATGGCGTGCAGCGAATCGAAATTATATGAACATCATCCTCTAGACCCAGTCAGGCGACAAATTCGGACTCTACATGTGCTTCCAGGGCATGGCAATCAGCCTATCTCCATCAAGCTCAAAGTTCAGGACCTGGAGGATCCGTCAACAAATTTCATCGCCTTGTCTTACGTGTGGGGCACAGAGACTGCCTCCGAGGTTGTCCAGGCGGATAAGGAGAATATTCAGGTCACGGTGAACCTGCTGAACTGTCTTCGTCATCTGAGGGACACTCAGCACAGCCTAGTACTCTGGGTTGATGCAATCTGTATTAACCAGGATGACCTACGGGAGAAGTCTGCACAGGTGGCGATGATGGGGTACATCTATTCCAGGTGCTCCACGGTGTGCTGCTGGCTAGGCGCGCCACCTGATTCGGCATCTGCCGAGCGAGACCCTTTCGAATTGATCCACCACTTTGCAGCTAACAAGCACTACCATGACCTTCCGGGGTACTCCGTTGTCGGATCAGCGGACGCTCGGTTTGAGGAGAATACTGAGTTTCTTGCGCTTTGGGAAAGGTTCCTCTCTGTGGCTAATAGCGCCTGGTGGACTCGAGCCTGGACTGTGCAAGAGGCTGTCGTACCAAAGGATTCCGTTCTCCGTCTAGGAAAATGGAGCATCAACTTTGAGACGGTAATCACGTCGAGGCAGCTTCGGAACTCTCACCTACTCCAATGCTGTAAATAATCCCGCGTCGACTGGATTGAGAGGTTCCGTGAATCAGACCCAGTCGAGAACAGCCCATTGGGTCCTCAAGGCTGGCCGAAAACGTTTCCGGAATTTCGGTGCCGTCCTTTCTACGAGTTGGTGCTGACGTTCTCGAACCGAGCGTGCAGTAACCCTCGAGATAAAGTATTCTCGCTGCTCGCTCTCGCCAAGTCGCCGGTCATGAAGGCTCATAGGCCTGACTACAGCCGCTCGGTAATCGATACGTACACACAGGCGTTCCGGCTAATGCTGGATGAGACGGACAACGACTTTCGCTGTTTAATGGGTCCGACATTCGGGTCCGCCAATCCCGATTCCCCATCATGGGTTCCAGATTTCTCGCAAGTCATCCCACCCCATCTAGTCGAGTTCACACTCCGGAGAATAATGATGTCCTCCCTCTTCAAGACCTCTAATGTAGAGCCCGGAAAAGTCGACCACCTACCTGGACGAAGACTCTCCATTAGCGGACTGTATGCAGATACCGTTTCCTTTGTTAGTTCTACATTCGAGCCAGTGGACAGGGCGCCCAACCAAGTCAGGGAAATCCTTGCGGACTGGAGTGCTGTCGGTAGAAGAACCTTGAGCACATCAGATGATTCCATCGTCCGACAAACCCTGTCATGTATCATGTGTGCTTCGATTGGATTTGTCGGTACACCCTATGATGCGTTTCATGGTGGTTGGCGGCGGTTGCGGGAGGGCGACCTTCCTTCAGCAGCAGAATGGCAACAGTTCACCGATGGCAACATGTGGGCGTTGCCAGAAGTCTATAGAGGAACAATGGAGACCATCAGCAGTGGTCGCTGCCTCTTTGCGACAGAGGGCGGAAGACTGGGACTTTGCTACAAGACTGTTCAGCCTGGTGATTAAGTCTGGGCCGTCAAGGGCTCCAATCTGCCTTTTGTCCTCCGAGATTCCAACAGATGGGACGAGCTTCGCAACTCATATTACTTTACGGGAGACTGTAACTTGGATCGAATGATGGATGGGGAGATATGTCGGACTGACGAACAATGGAAGTTATTGACAGTCAAGTAGGAACCAGACGGAAGGGCTCACTCAAGCTTACGATGGTAATACATTAAATGTGATAGACAAATGCTGTATTATGAACATTCGAGTCTTCCACTTCTGTTCCTCTCAGAACTGCAAGTCATAAGTTGATATATTAGTTTAAAACAGTTGTTATGCAGTGGCTCACGTCCTTCATACACATAAAGCACCACATGGTGTTGACCTGAAGCTTTCCATTCGTGAGTGATAAGTTCGATTGTAAATAGCATGCTGCCTAAATGGGCGCCTCCAATCACGTAGTAATGTTTATATGTTTACGTGTGGTAAAGGTGAGTAACAAGTACGCTAGACGTCGGTCCCTTAACAAGTACATGTACTTACTCAACTGGCTTCAGCAGAGTGGCCTGTGTACTGTTCTTCTACAGTGATAGGATAACTACTTACTTAGGTAGTTATCTATTAAAATCCAAAAGCACCCTCGAGCAGTCTGAACACTTTGTGTTCTTTCTAAGGTCTTAATGAGTTCCTCTGCGAACGGATTCGCACTACAATCATTCAGACCACAACACAACTCCACTCGTACCATGGCCTCTTTCCCAACTCCGTGCCCTCGAACACCCGAGGAACCCGCTCTCAAGGTAATGGATGCCGATGGGGATCTTCTACTGAAAGTCGGTACTACGAAGTGTACTACTTCGCCAGCTTTTTCAGGCGGCCCCCACCTTCACGATGTCGTCTTTACCTTTCAGGTGTGCTCGCGCACTTTGGCCCGCAGTTCCCCGGTTTGGAAGAAGATGCTTTTCGGTGGCTTCGCCGAATCCAAGCCCAAAGAGGGCGATTGGATAGTCAGTCTACCTGACGACTCTCCAGAGGCTATGTCGACTTTACTTGGCATAATACATGCCAAGTTCGAAGGTGTACCATTACTCAACCACCTTATCACTTCCCATGACCTCTTCAATCTCACTGTCTTGACCGACAAATACGACTTGACGCACATCTTGAGACCGTGGGCAAGAACCTGGCTCGACTGCGTATGGGACACTGGCTCGACTACGTTCAAGAACCACCTGGAACTTCTATGGATCGCCTGGGAACTGGGCGACCAGGAACGTTTCACGTTAACGGCGAGCTCCTTGGCACAGAACATGCAGGATAGAGCAGTCTTGGAATGTGCCCTCACTCCTCCGGAAGTCACTGGTAAGTTCCAACCAACACCCACGAGAGATTAGAGCAGGGCGAGCAAGGCGAAAACAGCTCTTATCTTGGCTATGATCTTATGCACTAACGTTTGGCCCAAAAGAAACGATTCTGAAATTGCATTATGCGGCTATTGATAGTCTTTTTCGCCCCTTCGAAGGACTTCTGCACTCTCTGTCCCACGAAACAACTGATTTCATGTTCTTTGAGAAGCATGCACACCCTTGCGTCGTTGGACATTCCTCTCGGGTCAACCAACCCGGCAAGGTCAGCAAGAGCGATGAATGCAACTTGTTGACCCTGGGATACTTTACACGCGCATTTCGCAAGTCCGGCCTCCACCTAGGAGCACTCTCTCCGCGTACAGTAACGGAACTTGCGAACGATCTTGAAGATGCCGTCTCCAATGTTCCACACCTCGAGGGCCATAAGAAGTGCTGCGCTGCCAGATACACCGGTGCAAAAATCGAAGCAGTCGTGCGAGAAGTGACATTTACCCCAACAAAGCTTCACATCGAGCACTTGCAGGCACAGGCAATCAAGTCTGGACTGTCCCGGCAGTGACCCATTTACGAGCAAGATGGATGAAGTCACTCTAAAGAAAGCGAAGAGCTACAAGTTGAGAGCGCTTGACATCATATTCGTCACCATGATCACTGGCATGCGCTCATTAGAGTATGAGTATAGCACAAGATTGTGAGCAGTGGCTCTAAGCAATGGTGATATGGCAGCACAAAACGTCATGGTTGTACAGTAGCTGATAATTCTGATCCATTCTCATTGGTCCCTAATATAGTTCTCTACCTCAAGTCTCGCATAGAGATCCGTTTCTGAGCAGCTTGTTACCGATCAATGCGCAATGGTGTGCAGAGAATCTGATGCTCACCAGCTTTACTCTGCATTTTCACCGATAATTTGACTGATGGCTATCTCTCATACCCCACGCCGTTGACCCTGAATGACACTATTGAGGGAGCAACTATTTCTTGATAGGCTGCCTATCCCTTGGCGGGCTATGTAGATACAAGTCATCATATTGTGGATACCTTCTTTCATTATTACTTACCCATCAGGTGGTCGACCGTATGCAACCTATCTCTGGCGGGGTACCACTGGATCCTTCTTCGTACGTGATGCTGTAGGACCATGGGACTTGGACTATGAGCTTGGAATACGACGTCGGCCCTGAGCCTGTGAACCCAATTGGTCACTATCAGTCATCAATTTGCCATGGACTCGACGAGAAAGAGTAATGGGCCGCCAGGAGCACTGGTGCGAAACTCCAACGCAAGGTACAGAACCGGCTCAGTCAGAGAGCGTTACGTCAGTACAAACTAGCGATCAGAGCCAAGATGTTGCAGTTGAAAGCAATAGGGTGCAGGTAACCGGCATGCTGTCCCTGAACAGACACGCCAAGAGGCGGGTAAAGCTTCCATCATGTATCGGTTGCCGTACGGGAGGAAGTCGGCAGCGAATGTGTCAGTAGTCCTGCGGAAGTAGCCGTCGCAGAACATAACCTGGTGTTTAGTTGGCGCCTGATAATCGAGCTTGCAGGTTTGAGAATAAACACAAACAGAAAGGGTTACGATTGGTAAAGGGCCAACGGGTGGCTTCAGGATTTTCTATATTGACCCTGTTCATATTGGTACACTGTCTAACGGATTTGCCAGTGTCCACTGATCAAAGTTGTCAACTTGGATAACCAAGCCCCTGACTAGGTAGTTAATTGCTGTTAGCAATGCACCTTTTCTGGGTTGACGAAATTTCGGCCAATAGGAAGTAGGAAATCACAAAAGGGATCAAGTGCGCAACCACTGAATATGAGAGTTACTCTGGTTGAAGTGAACCTGGTATCCCGGCCGGGTATTTTTAAGCTTAATGATGGGGGCTTTCCCTTATAAACTTCAATTGTCAAACAGCTTTGGTGGACATGAAGGAGCATCAATTGCTAGAACTGCGCTGTGTTCACACACATTTAGTTGGTCAAAGCTGTTCTTCCATCACAACTAGAACTCCGTACAAGGACAACATGATCAGAACCCTAGATCAGTTCATTCGCATCAAACTACGAGAAATGAAGTCAACGGATATCCTTACCCTGTTAGGTCTGAATAGGAATATGCCAACCTGATTGAGATCAGTTTCAGGGTACCTGACTTAGGTAGCTCAAGAGTTAGGTGGGGTACGTGGGGCCGAAAATAAAAAATACAGCACTTCAGGCAGTCTTCCAAATTTGCGACACACGACCACCGCATCGGGCCAGCAAATTTGACATCCTACCTTTACGAACTATCTTCCAGAAAATGGCAACGGCTCAGGCGCCTGCGGGCTCAAACGACGCCCTCGACAAGACCGTACAGACGACTGTTGCGCTTATCTCCCAATTCGAGCCTGTCTTGCACGCGGCCGCGACCGACAAAACCTCTTCAGCAACTACCCCGCCATCATCGTCATCCACCCCGCAGTCGCAAACCATTGATGCCCTGTCTCTTGCCCACGACTCGGCCAGCCTCATCAGAGCCCACAGCACCAAGATCTCCCTGCTGATCATCAACGAACCCTTCACGCCCTCGGCCATCGTCAAGGTTCTCAAGGAACTCGTCGCCGGTCCGATCCCGGGTATCGCATCTGCAGTTCAGGCGTGCGACGTCGACAGGTACACGGCAGTTGTGCGGCAAGACTTGGCATGGAGGTGCTACCGAGTACTGAAAGAACTGAAGACTCTGATTGAAGCGATACCGCTGAATGGCAAGGTTCTGCCACTAGAGAAAAAGAATGGCATCTCCGGTGGATTGGGAAGCATGACAGTCACTGGTGTCATTTGGGCAGCATGCGACGACGTGGTCCTTCTGAAAAAGCTTGGCATTGCCGGCCTGCTGGTGAAGAAAGTGGAGCAGTACAGGGACACCCTGAAAGATGTACTAGATGAACTGAAAGAGTGGAAGGAGGAGGGAGAGGAAGCCGAGGACGAGGAGGAAGACGAGGTTGAGTATGTCGCTCACCAACTCGATGCGACGAGCCTATCCGTGCAGGATACCCAGGACGCCCTGGACGACCTTATGAGTACTAGACATATTCCGCGGGATGACCCGGATAAGTTGGGCGAACGTCTAGATTCATGCCTCAAGAGGCTCCGACTCACGACTTTGTTGTATTCTGCGGTTGTCAAGCGGAGGCTCAAGACTCTTCCCGCACTGCCCGCGGAGCCCGGCAGCCCAATCGTGCGCCGGTTGGACGAGGTTTTCCCCATACTCAGAGGACTCCCCAACCGCTTCAATGAGTTGGCTTGCGCATTCTACGAGTTGGAGCCCGGTCCAATTGACGATGCCATGGATGCCTGTTTCTTCGACGCCTTTGCCGCGTCTGAAATGTTGATGAAGGCTTGGGCCGGACAAAAGGACGAGTTCACAGAATGGGCCGAGAAATACCAGGTCAGCATCAAGAAGCCGGACGAGACTGAAGGATAAAACGATTGCAGTACTAGCATTTACAATTGATACCTACTTGTCCCACGTATCCGAACCACCTCACAAACCGAAAGCCTGTAAACCCGCTCGATGAGGACGAACAACTCACTGCGTTCCATTGGACCAGCTATGGGTGATATTGTCTGAGCAGGCTCATGTTGGCGGACGATGGACGCATGAGAACCTCATACGCGCGGTGACCTTTTGTGTGGTTCGGGCGCGTTTTGACCACCGCTAGCCCCGGTGGAAGGTGCTCCGGGCGAAACAACGGTGGCATGGTTAAGTCATACCACCCCGCCCCGTCGCGAGATCTTCCACAACAGGCAATGGCGTAGGGGACGTGCAGTAGCCGATTGTGGCTCACAGCTCAGCTAGCCATACTCATTCACTATCCGGTAACTCGACAGCCTTTTCGTCAATTCCCATCAATCAACTCATCTATGCCAAGGCAGATTTATCTGGTTTAGCTGCAATGCAACGCACACTAGGTGATCTCGTAGCTTGACCTGGCGATGCGACCGACTCGCATCGTCCTTCCGTTTCCTCTTTTGGCAAATTGCCCATATGCCTACCAGCCCAGGGGGACAGCACAGCCCATGCGCTCTCCACCACCGTGCAATGATTCCGCCAATCAGTGCAGCATCCTCTAATTAACACGCATCGGCACCTGGCCTCTTGCATCACGGCCAATGCTGGGGCCATGTGCCTGCAATTCTCAGCAAGTGGGACAAGATGCAGGCCGTCGGTATTTGCCCTTTTATAAGTCACCGGGATCGCGCAGAGCAGTAACATGATGACCTCGTTCTGGCTCACTTCCCTACGCTCATTTTCGGGAACCGCTGTCGCAGTCGTCGAGTTGTTGTGACCATGCTTCTCCAGGTGCCTTTCTTGGCGGCCCTCGGCTTTGCCTCCACTGCCTTCGCCGCCTTTGGATTCACGAAATCCGGCAACAACTATGTTGTGGATGCGGGCTCAGATAACCCCCTCGTCTTCACGGTCAACGGCGGAAGCTGCGATATCACCTCCATCAAGTTCCGTGGGGTTGAACTGCAGGATAAACAAGGCAGTCATATCTCTTCAGGCCTCGGATCCGCCACTGTCAGCGCCACCACCATCAACAACCAATATGTCAAGATCACCTGCCAGACGTCGACCTTGACGCACTACCTGGTGGCAAGGGCCGGAGACAGCACGATCCATATGGCCACTTACATATCTGCTGAGCCCTCAATCGGCGAGCTGCGATTCATCGCCCGACTTAACTCGGCCCAGTTGCCCAACGAATATCCCTATGGCGCTGTGTCTACCACTTCGGGCAGCTCGTCCACCGTGGAGGGCTCCGACGTCTTTGTTGTCAATGGGCAAACTCGGTCTAAGTTCTACTCCAGCACCCGCTTCATCGACAAGGATGCCCAGTGTGTCTTCGGCGGCTCGGACCAGATGCACGTATGCATGCTAACCCCGCAACCGGAGTCTTCATCTGGCGGCCCGTTCTTCCGAGATATCGAGTCGAACAACGCTGGACCTGCGACCAACCTCTACAACTACATGAACAGTGGCCATGTCCAGACCGAGGCCTGGCGCACCAACGTCCTGCACGGACCTTACATGATGACCTTTTCTCGCTCGGGTGTCCCCTCCAAAAAAGGATTTGACGACTCGTTCTGGGGTCAACTTAGCGTCCAAGGCTATGTTCCGAAGGCCTCTCGAGGCTATGTCTCAGGCACTGCCTCTGGCGTCGCCAGCAACTTCGAGACTGTCATCCACTGGTACAATGGTGCCGCTCAGTACTGGACCAAGGCTTCCTCAAATGGCGCCTTCACCTCGCCGGCCATGAAGCCGGGCACCTACACCATGGTCCTGTACCAGACGGAGTTCAAGGTAGCTTCCGCCACCGTCGTCGTAGCCGCCGGACAGACGAAGAACCAGAATATTGCCAGCACCCTCCCCGCTCGCAAGACACTGTGGAACATCGGTGACCTCGACGGCCAGCCCACCGGCTTCCTCAACGCCGACAAGCAGCAGCGCATGCACCCCTCGGACTCGCGCATGACCGCCTGGAAGCCCGTGACCTATACCGTCGGCACCTCCACCGTCGGCCAGTTCCCCATGGCGCTGTTCAAGAGCGTCAACGACCCGGCCACCATCAAGTTCAACCTTGACGCCGCGCCCGCTGGCGCCGCCACGCTGCGCATCGCCACGACCCTCTCGTTCGCCGGCGCGCGCCCGGGCGCCAAGGTCAACAACTGGAGTGCCCCGACACCGGGGCAACCTCCCAAGATCGACAGCCGCGGCGTTACCCGCGGTGCCTACCACGGCAACAACGAGGTCTACGACTTCAGCATCCCTGCTGGCACCCTCGTTGCGGGGGCCAACACCATCGTCATCAATGCTGTGTCTGGGAGCAGTGGGGCTACCTTCCTGTCGCCCAACTTCGTAAGTTATCCCACGCTCGTCTCATCCATCCTTCTGCTTCTCTTTCACCGAGTGAAACCCAATGGTTTTCCTCTTTTTTGACAAGTTTTCCATTAATACGTTGGGGTTGCGTCAACAGATCTTTGACTCCGTCGAGCTCTTCACAAACTAGACTTAGTAAGGTGAAGTGGAGAATTGACACTGCCGTGCTGTTGTAGATCTTCGATAGCGTTGAGCTCTTCACGGCAGGCTCGGGTAACGGCAACGGCAATGGAGGTGGTGGCGACTCGCCCTTGCCCACAACGACGACGGCCCAGGCCCCTCCTGCGACCACCACCGCGACAGCTCCGGGCTCGCAGCAGACTCAGTTTGGCCAATGTGGAGGCATCGGGTACACTGGACCTACAGTGGTAAGTCGTTCCTGATGCGTCTTTTTGCGTGCGCGGAAAGCCGCGGCAATCGTTGGTGTCGTATGCTGACTGATGTACCCGTCGATAGTGCGTCAGCCCCTTTACGTGCACCGTCTCTAACGACTGTAAGTTCAACCCCAACAAAATGGCACTGTAGATCGTGTAGAACTGATATTGATCGTGGTTTAGGGTACTCACAATGTCTATGAGTGGCAAGATCGGTTCTCGGCGTGACTCCGAGTTGCCAATGCAGTGCGGCGAATCATGCACTGCGTCGATCACCCAAGTACCTACATACATGCCTAATCAATATTATTATTTGTTCCGAAGAATGCAAAGTTTCCCTATTGAGCCTCTGGCAGTGAAAAGAGTCCAGCCATGTGGATTTATAAGCCGATTGACGCCCTTCTCGCAAATCTCCGGGGTGCCGCTCAAACGAGAGCCACCTTGTTCCAAGTCCGACTACCTTGTTCGGCAGTGGGCTGTTGGAAGAAGGGCAGTTGCTTGCTTCCAAGGCCAAAGGTCATAGCGACTTACTCTAAAAGGTACCCACCCAGCATAACAGGTCCCTCCCCAGGCCCCTTGATCCGGCAGAGGAGATCACATCACGTCAAGTTGTCGGTCTAGAACCCGACCTCTGACAGGTCCGCACTACCGTGAGCTGTGGGGGTTAATACAGCTAATCACATGTTCTCGATGTTGCGTATATACTAGCTGTGGTCTCTCGAGAATGCCCGATTTGATCGATAGCTGCATGCCACATCTTTGTGAATGTAGATGAGGGATACTGCTTATGCTTGGCACAATGCATTCCCAAGTCGCGCCCGAGTCTCATGCAGCTGCTCGGGGTTCGTGGCATGTAATCTTGAACCTGCATCGTTGCGTGCCCTGGATAACCTATCGACATGCCTTCTTTTCGCAGGCAACACATCGAGCATCTCACCCGAAACATATAAAAGAGCCAGAATGCTACGTCAACAGCTAGGATAGTCGTGCTGTCACCGGGGACAGGCGTGTTAACAGCTGGTAATAGGCACACATAAAAACTTATGCGAGGTGCCGAGGGTCCCAGGCAGATCATATTGAAGAAGAATGACTCAAGGATAGACCTGTATGCATCTATTCCCTCCTCCCTATCCTTCCGAGCGCTTCGGCACTAACCCGGCGCGAAAATTGCTTGACAGGTGCCGGGCACGAAGCCGACGCTGGCTTCAAGGGTTTGGCTTCTCGCGATCTTAGGAAGGATTGCCAATATTGGCTCCGTGACGTGACTAAAGTCGGTCTCGTCCCGACCAGTCTGAGCTCAGCCTTGGTTCGCGAAGAAGTCTGTCTGCGCGCTCGCGCGCGTGTGTGTTTGGGAAAGGCCAGCCCTTTGCTTGCCACGACGGTTTTTTTTCAAGTTGGACAAAAGGGTGGGCAGATCTCATCTCTTATTTGATGAGAAGGCTCCGCCCTTTCATTCTAGCCTGGTAGGGGTGGAGAGTGGGCCACTACAATTACTTGTTGTGATGCGAACACGACTTCGGCCTTCTGCTTCGGCCACGGTTGGCGGCACGTGGCTTGGCCGTAGCGATTGACCAGCGAGTGCCGTTGTGAGCCCCTTCGAAGTTCGAACCCTATTGTTGAAACGTCTCCCCGGTCCCGCATGCAACATCCTGGCCCGTATTCGGCAACCTTTGCAGTGTTCTCGCCTGATTAAGAGAGCAGGTGGGTCGCAAGGTCTTTTGTGGAGTTGCCAGTAGCCCGCTTTCATTCCGCTAACCACTGCCGGGAGAATATTCTCCTGCTTGTCGTCTGCCGTCTGCCGTCTGCCTGCTTCGAAGTCTCTGCCGTATCCGTACTTGTAGAATGCATTGTTGATTACGGCAACCTGTGTAAGCATAGACGCGTCCCTTCATTTCAATTATTACTTCTCTCATATTGTTAATTCCACCCAGCTAGGTCAAGGATTCGATTATATTTGCTATGCCGGCAATTTCAACTGGAAGCTCTTCATAGCCGAGGAACCTCTCCGGGAGCGGAACTGCGCCATACAGCTCTATGTCGTTCTGATATGTCGATCGCAACTAGTTAGTCACAGCCAATGGTGCTGAGGACAACAGCTTCATGCACGATGCATTAATATTCCCCGCAGCGTACTTTTCGAATTTGAACCATCGATAGAGCTTTCGTGGTTGGCTCTAACGGTACGTTTTAATCCAGAACAGGCTTGATGAAGAGGCAAGAGAGGATGGACGTGGGGAGAAAGCGTGCTGCACTTGTTTCAAAAAAGAACGACTCGGAGAGTTGCAATGCTTAGCTTGCAGCCTTGATAGGCTGTAGCCCTCTGCGCTTATCTGCAATAGGGAATCTTGCCGAATCAGCTCGGACCTCTCCCACAAAGCGACGGTATCCTTCAACCATCCGCAGTCTCCACATTCAATCCCTCCATGGCACTCTCCAAGCGCCTATCCAAGCATCTCAACTGTTCGGTCCATCGTCGTTATGTTTCGGGATATATCATTATATGCCCGAGAGCCAACGTAAATCGTCCGGGGATGCAACCGGTCGTCACATTGCATCAGCTTCTACGTCGCATCGCATAGATCTGCGCGATAACCGGTCACCGTCACACCCGTAATTGCTACTCGCCGCCGTCGTCATCGGCAGCCTCGTGTCACACACACCATCGTTCACCGCTGACCTTGGCGGCCGCGGATCTCTCCGTCTCCGGATCCCCTCCGAAAATTTCGTCTCCGCCTCATGCACCCCATGAATCCTCGTCACTCGTCAGGGAAAGCCCTTGCCATTTGCCCTCCGCGATGTCTGCTCTAGGCAGCCAGTCCTTCGAGCGCGGTCGCCTCCCGCGGCAGACCTCTGCAATGTCGGCGTATCTGCGCTGGGACTAGTGCAGATCCATCTGCAATATTCTTTTTCGGTGGTCCCGGTGGGGTGTCTAACAGTCTGAACAGGGCCTAGACGGGATCAAAGCGGCACCGAACCTGCATGGCCATCGTATGGCGGCCCACGATGATCGTGCCCCAGGCCGTTTTACATGTATATTACCAACCCGATCGCAACGTAACAACGGCTCTGTTACGAGGGTTTGGGTGGTTTGTTGCTGGTCAGACCTGAAACCTTTCTTATAAGACGTATAGTTGTTTTCTTTCTTTCTCTTTGCATATATTGCAGAAGAGCGGCTGGTCCCCCATCTTTCTTGCCAGCAAGTGAACCAGACGGTAGAGAAACCTTCTCCTGCAAACTAAGGTTATGACTGGCCAGTTTCCACATGGAGCTGAAGGCCCGGCAGCCTTGTCCTTGATATTTGCTTTTATCAGCTTGGCTTGCTCCATCACATTGCTATGGCTTGCCTCTTCTCATAACGCGCGATTCTCGTGTAAGTGTATCATATCATTCCCAGCCCTTTAATATGACAACTGACTTGGCGGAACAGACATTGCTTGCGTCGCCATATGTACCCTCGTCAGCACTGCTACGTCCATCATCCAGCAGATTCACGTGATAGGCTGGTACCGGGATGTCGTGGTACAACAGTTCGAGGCCAAGCAGGCGAACCCCCACAACCCAGACAACGCCATTGCCAATGGCTCAACTGGGTTGGACTTGGTCTTATTTTACATCCGTACGTATCCGCACATGACTTGTCCTCCCGGCTCACCACGCTCACCATGTCCTCAGAGTTTTACTGCTACAATGTCGAGTCCATGTTCGTCCTCTTCTGGTATGTGCATCACCCATTGGCAATCATCAAGCGCAATTCCTATTCCAGGTCACTGACTCCTCTTCTCCTCCCAGGGCGGCTGAACTGGGACAGTCGGTCTATGGTTTGACTCAGAAGTATCACATGGTGAAAAAGCTGAAGTTCTTCAACTACGTGGCCAAGGCGATCGCGGTCCTGTTACCGCTACTGTTAGTATCGCTACTAAGAGCGCCTGCTGTTCAAAACAACACGGCAGCCTTCATTGCCCTAGCCGATCTACCAAGTAAGCAAAAGTACTCCACAAGCACACCCTGGAGTATATACATATCTAATACGGGACATAGTGTGGTTATGCATTGGACTTGGTGTCATTATCATGCTCGCCATCTTGGGTCGTTATATCTATACCCAGCGCGTGCTGCTGCGCTTCGATCCCGGACGGTCTGCTTCAACGGATCCCCTTTCAGCGCCACGAAGTGGTCGGATGCGGGTATTTTCGCGCTTGTGGTGCAAATACATCTACGACCGTTGGGTCATGACGCGCTTCTTCATCGCCTTTGTCCGACTTGCGTAAGTAAATCGTTGGCTGTTGCCTGGTATAAACCACAGACTAACGACCCGACCACCTCCAGGATCTTTCAAGTGACCGTCACCGTCTTTCAGCAGTTCGCCACGAGCGGAACCAAAGGCATCGGCAACAACATGGCGGCGGCGCATACCCCCGGCGACGGCCCGGATCTGAGCGTCGAGCGCGCCAGGGCGTCCATGTACTTCTTCATCCCGAGCAACACGCCGGGCGTCGCCCTTATGGTCATCTTTGGGACCACGGTGACCTTCCGCCACCACATGTACAAGACGTTCGTTCCCACGCGGTTCCAAAAGGGCTGCTGCGGAACGCCGCCACTGCCGCGCCACGCCAGCGACTGGATCAATAAAACGGACTACCCGCTGGAAACTGACAGCACTTACTACCCGGCGATGGCGAAGCCGATACCGCGCAACAACACAGCCACGCCAATGCCCTCGTCTCCCAGGAAAGCGCTTCTCAAGCAGGTGTCTTTCCGGTCGGACTCTGCCATGTCTTCAGTAGACTCACCGACCTCTATGCACTCGCCGACGCCGCTCTCGAGATCTAACAGCACCAAGTCGTGCATGCGCCAGACCGCCCCGACGCCGCCGCTCCGGGCCAAATCGGTATCATTCAGTCGTGACACCGCCCTGCCGTCGTCGCCGATGTACTCGCCGACAGCCACACGTCTACAGCGGTCGCAATCCGCCAGCCTACCCGAGGAGAGCCATCCGCCGCCCGTCGCGAGGTTCCGGTCCAACACGGCCATGTCCTTGCACAATCACAGCCGCCGGGCCCCGACGCCCAAGTTGGACCTCATGAAGACGCTGCCCGAGCGGCCGCCGCCGTCGGGGCACTCCAGGTCGAACCCGATCGATGGCCTGGCTATGGGGCCCGGCGTCGAGACGGAGTGGCACGAGGACAGTGCCGCGTTCATCATCCGGCGTATTGAGCAGCGGCACGGCGTCCGGATAGATTCCGGGTCCCACGAGGGGCTGGTTTGATGATACGATACACACAGCCCTAAACGAGAGTGTTTGCGTGGTACTCAACAAGACTTTGTGAGACAGCGCAGATACTCGATTTACTTTCTTTTCTCTTCGCGCTTGGCGAGTTATGTTCCTTGTTTGATTTAAACACTCATGATAAAAACTCAAGTTGCTTTTATTATACCTTAGATACCCCTTATACCCCTTGATGCATTGAATAAGAATTACATTATCTGAACAAGCTGCCTTAACAACCTAATTACCCATCGCATACTCCTTAAAGCATATTGCCCCCCTAACAACTGGTATATCCAACTAACATGTGCACTTGTTTCACATCTCCCAGAGCAGTGCTATCCTTCCATCTGGCACCAACGTAGCCATCTGGCCGTATTAGGATGGCACCAGTATTCCCCACACCAAAAGCCACTTCGAAAGCCCCTTGGTCAGCCTCCTCCACATCATGGCCAACAATTACACACTCCGCACTTTTGACTTCACCTAGCCGTCCCTTCCAGCTCGGGTCTTTCGATAAGACAACCCAACCACCACACAAGAGATCCAGGCTCGAGACAGTCGCATCGCCCTTATTAAGCCAGATGTGCGGTGCCCTAAACCCCGGTTGCCCCCTCGATTCCGCCGGCGTCTTCGCCAACCCCTGTTTACCCTCATCGTCGTCTCCATTCATCATGACCGCCCCGGAGTGGTAAACCTGACCCAACTCCATCGCCACATCGTCCAACACCTCAATGCCCCCCTTCCCACTTTGTTTCCTCTCCGCGAGCCACGCCGAGTCCGCCACGTACTGTCGATAGTCCTCTCGCGCAAAGATCTGATCGTGCCGCACCAGCGCCACGGGCCGCCGCTCCGCGTCGTATGTTTCCAACAGCGCCTTGTCCGCGCGCCCCGCGAGCACCGCGTCCAGCTTCCACGCCAGATTGTGCGCGTCGGCGACGCCCGTGTTGGCGCCGTAGCCGCCACGATTGGGCGGCAGGGCGTGCGCCGCGTCGCCCGCGAGGAACACCCGATTGCTCTTATCCGCGAACGCGTCCGCGATGGCGCCGCGAAGGGCCCAAGTCCCCCTTGCGAGGATCTCAACTTCTACTTCGCCGCCGCCGCCGATGGCTTGCCGGATCAGCCCCTTCCGCTCGTCGTCGTCGAGCGACTCGTGGGCCGGGTTGGACGTCATGAGGGCCCAGCGCCCCTCCTGGTAGGTGACGAGGAAGGCCTCGAGGTCGTCGTTCTGGATGCTCCACTGCGAGACGCCGCTCGCGAGGTGGTGCTCGATGCTCGGGCACCGGAACAGGGTGCTGTACATGGTGCGCAGGTGGCCCACGCCGCTCGTGGCGATGCCGAGGTCGGTGCGGATGCGGCTGTTGGCGCCGTCGCAGGCGACGAGGTAGGAGCCTTTGATGTATAGAGTATTGCCGGTGGCGGAGTTAGTAGCGGTCAGGGAGACGTTGTTGTCGTCGTCGTTGAGACTCCAATCGGTCATCTTGTAGCCGAGACGGAGATCGGCGCCGAGCGCGATGGCCTTGGCGCGCAGGATGGGCTCGAGCTTGTCTTGGGCGATGCCGAGCGCTCCGACGGGGGTGGCCGAGCTGAAGTCAGCGGGCGCGGGCCCTTTACCGGCGGCGGGTGCGCCTCCTCTTGGTCCGGCACCCGGCTTGCTGTTGGTCCAGTGGGACTCGTCATCCCACTTGTCGTTCAAGGTCTTTGTCGTGACCCGACGCGGCTTGCCACCTGCGCGACTGGGAAAGGCCTTCAGCTCCGCCTCGAGCCCGTCCACTGTGCGGAACAGCTCCATCGTGCGGTGCGTCCAGCCCATGGCCCGCGGATGCGGCGAGCTGCCGGCATGTCGCTCGATCAAGACGCATGGGACGCCGCGTTGGGCGAGGAAGAGGGCATTGCATAGGCCGACTATGCTACCTCCCAGTATGATGATTGATGTGTTTAGTGATTCTACCATCGTAGTGATGTTCAGGGGGGTTTGGTCTCGGATTCGATTCAGACAATATTTGACAGTAAAGCAACGATGAGAGCTTTGGAATGATGGGAACAATGATGTTTCGTGAGATTCTTTATAAACATGTCGCTCCGGACTTTGTGTTTTGTTATCGGTCTTCGGGTGTTAGCGAGGTGGCTGTTTTAGTGGGTCGGCCCCAAGCCGGGAGCCGAAACAAAAGGCCTAGACCCGGGCTTCGGGTTTATGGGAGCTGGGCCGTTCATTTTGGGGCCACTACGCAAGTCAAGCCACCCAGCTAGTGGTTGGTGGCGTCTATTGGAAGAGAGCCTCCTAACCAACTAACTGAACTATGATGTCGTTAGTCAAGCCAAGATAGTGACAAGTTGTAGGGTGGTTGAGGTTTCTTGCTTCCGATATCCACGTTACATGTCACGAGTCGTGTTATTACCGGTTTCAAAGCAATCTTGGTAACTACTCATAGTAGAAATAGCCGATTACGTATAGATAGCAAGTACGCAGGATACCACTCTTACGCTCATCCAAATGATGGAGATTAAAATGACACGCGCCGGTTCGTAAGCCATAACGGGACTCCATGCCCGAACAACTCTGGTGTTCATGGTAATTACACTGGCTTTATGTGGTTTTTGGCTGCAGGCTGATACAGGGTTAGAGACAAGCAGCATCGGATATAGTCCGGGTGAGTTCGAAAACAGCCTGATTGATGGCATGCAAGTGTGCTCTTATCGCTGAAGCATGAGTTTCCATGCATTGGTGGGATGTGATATGAACGGAGAGGAAAAAGCAATGGTGGAAAGCAAAACATCAGCTTGGGCCGGATTTGAAAGTAGGACCGATTTGCAAAAAATTAAAGACAATGAACTGGTTCACTGCCATTGGACTGTAATGCCAATGGCTATGAACCAATTCTAACAGTCGCCGACCATGTTAGGACTTAAGAGGTCTCGTTGGTAAGCAGGTGATGGTAGATGCTTATGGCCGCATAAAAGTCAGGGATGGTACTACCCAAATGCCTCCAACTTACTTTCCCAAGGCTGGATAGTTCCTCAAGCGCTGGGTGATACTGATACTGACTGCCGTTTTCGAGACGAAAATGTCTCAATAACTCATCATATTCCTTACAAGGGTGTTTTTGACACACAGTTGCGATCAAAATGCACGCAGTCGCTTCAACCTGAAACTTTTTACAAAGCTATTGTGCTCTTCTTCAGCGCCTGGGGGAAAACCGGGCGGTAAACAGAGAATTCTGATAACACCCCGCACCTTTCAGCTCGGAAGAGACTCGCTTGCCCCTGAAAAATCCGGAACAAGAGGGCCAACTGCCCACCAAGCGGCACCAGCCGTCGAAACTGTCTTCGCCCTGTCCACCTTTCTCCGTTGCAAGCTTGGGGTCTTCCCGGCTGACTTGGCCGACATAACGAACATGTATGAAGAACTACCCTGCCCCGACAAGACAAGTTCCTCCGGCCCTGAGTTCTGGGCCAACCTCGTAGGGCTCTACTCGCATACGTACTTCTCCCGCGAATGGGCTATCGACGAGCTGAGCGCGAACAGGAACCGACACGTCCAGTGCGGGAACTTTGCCATCGAATGGGACAGGGTGTAATTGATGGCAGGGTACGTGGTCCTCGAGACGTCCTTCTGAGAGTGACCATCGACATACTAACGTCGAGCTGCATGTTGCAGGAGAAACTAGATTTACTAGGGGAGTTCTACTGACATTGCAGGCAAATGTGGACAATTTCGATACTTCGTAATAGTGCAATGGTCCCCGTCCTAGCAGGAAACACCTAAATCTTGGATGCCTCACAAGAGTTTCTATCTTCTCCTCATTCTCAACCCGGGTCCCAATATTACCGCGCTGAATGCTTGTTCCCTTTCCTGCTCGCGGTCAAATTCCTCATCCAAGAGCTCCTCCTCGTACTCGTCAGCATCCTCTTGGCTGTAGAAGATCCACTGGCCATCGCTGGTCCTCCATGTCCGCCTCTTGACCCGTTGCACCTCGACAGCCCAGCCGTATGACGAGGCAGTCTTCTCCATCTCCTCAATCTCGCTTCGTCTGTGGTTGCCGTTCCCAATCAACCTGGTTTCATCGCTGACCTGTGCTTCTTCCATGTCCTGGTCCTCTTCATCGACATACACGCTAATGTCGAGAACAATCTTCTCGAGTGTGGGCATCACCTCCAGCTTCGAGGCCAGTGTTTGCAATTGGAGCTGAGTTTCTGGTGGTTCAGGCGGTGTCAGCAAGTTGTGAGAGCCCAAGTTCCGATCGCAGAGCCTAACTTCCATTGTCGCAATGTTCGGGCACATCATTTGGATTGCCTGCATGTTTTTCCTGTCCAACTCGTCGAGATCAGTGGTTTGGTCCGTTCTGTCCAGACCGCGTTCAAAGGTCCACAGCGACAATGCGATGTGGCGAACGAGGCAGGCCTGGCTTCCAATTCTCTTCAAAAACGATGCAAAGATATCATGGTCCGAGTCCGGCTCTGCGAACTGGTAGTCGGGCACCTCCCATAATGCTATCTTGTTTTTAAAGTAAAGTAAGGCGGTGTTTCTTTTTAATTATCCTAGATAATTTAGGATAGGAATTAAAGGGTATAAATATTCTTTTTTTTAAATATATATATTATTTAATAATATTAAATCGTATTTTTTTATATTAAATAATTTTAATATAACATTAGTTAATTATTTACATTTCGATTAATTAATTATATCGATATTTTCGATTTAAATAATTATTTAATAAAATCCTCGTTAATTATTAAAAAGCCGTTTAAACTATAAGTTTTATACTTTATAACGATAAGCTTTATACTTTATAACGATAAGCTTTATACTTTATAACGATAGCGTTATAAGAGGTATAAGATTACTTATATACGGCTTGTCTAACCTTTAAGCCGGCGTGCGTTAAAATTAATGCGTGTAATATTATTTACACTCGTCCTTTAATGCTTTAAATAAACGTTATAAGTCTATTTTAATACTAGCACGGAGGGGGTTATAATAATGTTAATTAATTAATAAGAAATTATCTAGTTAAAAAAAAACTTATTAATTAGTTAAAATTTAAATTAAAAAATTATTTAAATAATTAAAAGTAAATACCGCTTGAAGAGGCGGCCTTATAAAGAATACGCTTAATAATAAAAAGTAATTAAAAGTATAACCTTTAATCCTTAACTTAATAAAAACCGTTTATAAAACAGCGGATTAATATTCCGCTTTCTTTAATTAATAAGTATATAAATATATCGAGTCGCGTCTTTAATGGTATTTTAAAGAGGTTTATATTAAGAATTAAAGTCGTTAGCTATAAAATAGTTCTAGGGTTTAAATAATAAAAGGTCGGATTAGGAAAAGAACATTTATAAATAGGAGGTTAATTATAAATATATATTTCCTTATTTATATAAAAATCGTTTAATAATTAATAAAGTTATCGTTATAATCTTTAAAAGTATTATAATTTATTATAGTTTTAAATAAAATGTCTTATTATATAATTTAACCCTTATTTATTTATTAAAAGCTAGATATTATCTTAAACTTAAGATAAAGTATTAATAAACTATAATTAAAGAGGAAATATATTACCTTTTTATTTAAAATATAAAATCGAAAATATTTTATAATAAAATCTATCCTTAATTAAATATACGTTTTAATATAATAAGTATTATAAACGTATAAATTACTTATATAAAGCTTTTAAACGATGTTTATTAATTAATAAATAAATAAAGGTTAAAGTATAAATATAATAAGGATTTTATAACTAAATATTAATTATACCGGAATTTTATAGGATAATTTATTAAATTAATTATATAGGTAACTTCCTTTTATTTTACTAAATGTTAAAAGCGACTATTAAAGTTAAAACGTTCGTTTCACGTTACGTTTTAGCTATAAAACTTTACTCTTTTCAGCTATAATCCCGGTTCGTAAAAAGAAAATAAAAAAGGAAAGCATGAACGTAAAGGGCATACCAATCCTGGCGTTTGATCAATCATAATCCGAATCATTCTTACGCCATGGGTCATTCCGTCTCTCGTAGTAGTCCTCGAGCCATTCTGCTTCTTCTCTTTCTTTCTCCCGTTGGTACTCCTCCTCCCGAACCATTTCTTCGTACTTCTCAAGGTCCTCCTGACAACGAAACACACACCGATCGTCTTCGCTGTACAAGGCTGGTTTCTCAACCTGTGACATCTTGATGTCCCAACCAAAGCCTAGTGATTGGACCATGTCCGAAACATCATCTCGGCGAGTCCTCTGGGAGTTGCTGCTTTCCCCAGTTTCACCATCACCTCCTGGAGCACGGCGGGAGATTGGATAGCCGTCTTCGTCAACATATCCACGCAGGTTGATGATAACCTTTTCGAGTAAAGGAAATGTTTGGAGATATAGTGAGAGTGCCTGGAAATGGTCGTGTGTGTTTGGTGACCAAGAGCTGGTGATCAAGCAGTCGGAAATTGGGTGCGCATCATCCAGTAGAAATTCGAGGGTGGTGATGGAAGGACACATGACCCGGATTGCATCTAACTCTGCCGTGTCCGTCTTGTTCAAAGTCAAGGCATTATTGGGGAAGTGGACGCCAGTGTTGAATGTAGTTAGTTTTATGGATATCGAACGGATGAGATGGGTTTGGCTTCCCAGTTCTTCTAGGAAGGGTGCAGCTGCAGACAAGTCTTTATCTAAGTCAAGTATGAGTTGGAACTTATTGTCGGAGTAAAGTGCGGGGCTGGCTTCGAGAAAGATCTGCTTGCAAGTGCGCAATAATTCAGGACACAAGGCTTCAAAGCCGTCGTAGAAACATATAGGCTCCTGTGCAATCAACAAGTAGGTGTATATCTTGAGGCGGATTTCGGTGGGGAGATCCAGGAAATTCATTCTCGGATGCCGAGTAATCAGGTGCATGTAGGTTTGAAGATAAGAAGGAGGGAGTAAGCAGTTTGAGTTGGGGATTGAAAACGTATGGAGCGAAAGTTCACAAATATGGGAGAACTTCTCACGTGAGCTGCAACTAACAAAGTCTTCCGTTTATTGGCTTTCATGCACGCGGGGGACTTTGTGGATGGGGAGGATTTTAGATTTACGGCGGATATCATTGACCACTCAACTAATGCAGCCTTGGGGGGCTTTGCATTACCACAAGGATTTGGCGGCAGAATGCAGGAGGCCCATCAACTACCCCTCACTATCAGGAGCCTATGATAATAGTGAGGCTTGATATTGCCCTTCACAACAACTTGAATAATGAATCCAAGACTCTTGGGGTGGCGTCATTACAGTGGCAGATGTCATCACTTTAGTGCTGAGCACAAAACGAGCAATTCAATACTGAACAGCTTGCCACTCGATAAAAAAGAGCACATTTGACTATGAGCAACTAGAATCTGTAAGCCTGTGGCCCCAGTGGTTAATCCCCTGTCCCTAATCCTATGGCTTGATGTACATGGCAGTATCTCAACAGGTACCCCATCAATGACTGCTTCAGTGGTTTTCCATGCCATACTGTGCAAAAACCATACTGAACAAGCCACTATTCTTGTCCCCAACCTTACATAGGTACTTAATGATACCAAAAGTGACAGTTGCCACAATTACTTGTCCCCCTTGTCCCCCCAACTTTCTAGCTCTCAACACATTTCACCACAATTACAGAAGAGACAAGGTGCTTATTGGAAGAATCAAATTAAAATAGGTGAAGTCAGAAGAGAACCCTGCAGTTGGGTTCACGAAGCCTTTGATGACGGCTCAGTTTGAAGCATGGTTAAGCCGCCTAGGAAGGAAGGTGTTCTGGAGGAGAAGTGGTTTGTGATGGCCTCATCGCATACCAGCAGAGGAGGAATGTTGGCAGGACCAGCATTGGTCTGCATGCTGTATTAGTTAATATTCTCGGCGAAGTAAAGGCACAAGTGCTTTGACAGTTCTACATACATCTACTGTAGTCATTTGTCTGAAATACATTTGAATCTTCATCCATAGTACGTGTAGCTCTGTAGGTTCCCGAGGAGTTGGGGTCCAGTAGCTAATCCACCTCACTGAACAAGAAGCCATTATTGTCCCCAACCTCCAGGTGTCAAAGTGATTGTCAATGTCAACACAGCATCAATTCCTTATCCCCAACCAATGTTGTCAATCAACCAACAAACCAAACCACCTACTGCTGATTTGGTTGGCCTAACCCGGTCAACTACTCAGCGCTGGTTGATTGCCAAAACGGTTGATCAAAAGAGTGATGGTTGGTTGATTGTTAGTTGCTGTCTCGTGATGATATTTTCGTGTTGTGGTCCGTGAGGAAGCCTTGTTTTTCCGAGGGAGCGTCAACGATCACTCTAAATAACCACCATCGTCAAATCCGGCATCTCGATATATTGATTGATGGTGATGTAGTGATCGATGGCAAGGTGGCAATGGTGTTGAGCTCGAAGGATGGAGCTTCCAAAGGAGTATCGATTCATCCAATGAGGCTCAACACTAAGGAAATATCTTGAGACATATCTATGTTGGGGGAGTAGTAACTAAAATCAACCTATATGAAGCGGTTGGCAACCAATGGATCGTTTGCTGGTGTGTGACATTTCTCAGTAGGCCAAGGTTGGTTGATTGACAACACTCTCCCCAACCTCGAATCCCGCAATACGTCGCCCGTGTTGCAACAGCGATCCCAAGAGTTGGCGGGTGAGTGGTGGTGCAGGAACATTTCCTTGTCCCTAACTTCACATCCCCTGATAGGTCGCCGATATTTGAACAGTGATCCCAAGACTTAGTCCCTAACCTTATGACTCCTAGTACGTCGCCGATGTTTGAACAGTGACCTGAAGAACAGTGACCTTAAGAACTTGTACCCAACCTTGTAACCCGAAGAGGTCGCCGATATTTCAGCAGCGATCCCAAGAGTTGGTGGTCGAGTGGTCGATCCCACCACCACAGCACAAGTATGCTAACCTATCTCAACAGTGACCATAAGAACTCGTACCCAACCTTGTAACCCGAAAAGGTTGCTAATATTTCAACAGTGCCCTTAAGAACTCGTCCCTGACCTTATAACGCCTAATAGGACGCCGATACTTCAACAGCGATCCCAAGAGTTGGTGGTCGAGTGGTCAATCACACCACCACGGCACAAGTATGCTAACCTAGCGGTCAGGAGTTCGAACACGGCCCCGAGCACCCCCGGCCCCCCGAACCGACAAGACCCACCACCTTCCGCTGGCTCCCCCCACTTGCCTTGGCTAGGTTGCTCCCTTCCCCTGGCTCCTTGCTCCTTGCTCACCACACACAGTGCTCTTGCTCTCACCCAGGAAGCCAGTAAGTACCATCCAACCCCCGACCACCACACCACCAACTCTAGGATCGCTCTCTTTTTTTAAATTTCTTTTTGATCTTTCACCATACCGCCAGCCTGTCCACCACCAGTATATTATGCACTTTAATGAAACTCACTCAGCACCTATTGTTCCTGCTTTGGATTTCAAAACATGCTGCATAAACCAACCAACCCGCCTTGGCATGTTAGGTGAACTGTATCACATAGCCCTTACAACCACATAGGCAATTAGAATACCTTGAAGCTTAGCGACATCTGTCTCGCACCGTCCTGTAAGTTGATCGACTCAATTGTCAAGTGAACACACATCACTGTAATGCCTAATAGCATCACATAACCTCTGGCAATTAGACCCACATTTAACCCCTATCTACCAAAAGTGACCATGCAAGTGCGCACACTGCTATAATGACAAGATAAAGCCACCACACCAGCCCTACAACTCCCTCCTCCACTCCCAGAGCAAAGACCCAACCCCCAAGGGCTGGCCCAACCGCCCGGGCGAAACTGGCCAACATGTTGCCCGCCCCGTGAATGGTGCCCAAAACCGACTTGTCCGGCGCCGACTCCGTCAACAAGATAACCGTGCTGGGAATCGCCATCGTCCGGGCCATGATCTGCGCGCATACCACCAGTCCAAGCAACGCGTAGCGTGCCGCACCGTCGCTGGCCACGAGCGAGAGATACGGCGCCGCGGCGTACGTGGCGGGAAAGAGGACGAGCGCGATCCGGAAGACCCCGCGGGTGCCGATGCGGGCCTGGATCCGGGGGTAGATGAAGAGCTGCAGTAGGATGCCGAAAACCCCGAAGCTGGACAGCCATATCCCAATCGAGGCGGACCGCAGGCCGAGGCCGCCCGTGAAGGCGTAGATGGTGGCTTCCGTGTTGTCGGCGGGCGGGCTGCTGAGGTAGACGGGGAAGATGTGCATGAAGGCCGAGTTATGCAGTGGGAGGAATCCGAAGGAGACAAGAGATGCTAGCACATCGCGGGTCCATATCTGTCGGAATGGTTTTGGCTCTGCCTTCCTGACTGGTCTAATTTCTGTAGCCGGTGGCTTCTCGTCATGCTCTCCTCCCTCGACCAAGACCTCACTGTCCTGACTCCCGACCGTCGTGTACCCTCTGCCCCGTCCGGGATAGACGTAGGCCCGGAACCACGTAGTCAATGATCGTCCTACCCGCAGCCCGTAGTCCTCGGTTGTTTCTTTACCAGGCAGGGTTTCGCGGAGTCCCAGAACCGCGAGAACCAAGGTCCCAGCCAAAGTCATCGCATTCATCAAAGCAGGAAGAGCAAAGGGATAATCCAGGGCCCATTGGACACCTTTCGGGTTGCCGTCGACATTGAAGGCCCCACCGGGTCCAAACAGCCAAGGTAGACTTGTGACCGGCTCCGCCAGCCAACCGCCCAGGGCAAGACTGACCACCATGCCCGAGTTGAAGACGAGCGGCAGCAACAGGAAGGCTTTCGTCTGGAACCGGCGCTCGCGCACAACCTCCGCCGTCACGGTGCGCATGATGCCAACATTCCCGTTACCCAATCCGGCCAGGATGCGCCAGAAGAGGAGCGTACCCAGCGACCGTGAAAGCCCGAACCCGACATTGGCCAGTACGGAAACAGCAAGTCCCGTCAAGATCGAGACCCGTCGCCCGTGTCGGTCGGAGAGCCAGCCCCAAGGCAAGCTCACGAAGAACTGGGCCAGTGGGAATGCGGCGACCAGGATGCCCGAATAAGTGGAGACGCGCGCCGCCTCTGCGTCGGGATCCGAGCCTGGCTCATTTTCATTTGCTGGGGGCAGCACGGAGCGCACGAGGTAAAAGATGTAGGGCAGCAAGCAAACATTCGAAAGGGGTTCCGATAATCGACATAAGGCTAGGATAAATAGCTGGTCTTTATTGGGTAGGTCTCTCCAGCGCACTTCTTTTGATGGTGGTGGTGGTACTGCTTCGATTTCAGCGCTGGCCGCTGTATGCGGGCGCTGTCGCGCAGCCCCGCATTGGCTGCTGCTGCTTGCCGCGAGCTCTGCTGCTGGACCTGACAGTTCGTCAGTCAGCAAGGACAACAGGTCGGGGTCTTGGCACCCGGCAATTGAAAATGGCAATGGTCCTCGGCATAATACTTACCAATGAGCATGGTACTTTATTGGAAATTGGAAATTGATGTGTATGGCCCAGCTGAGAATGGGCTGCTGGATTTAAATATTGCTGCCGACATGTGTAATGACCTTTCGTGTTTCCCAGCTCTAGCGAGTCGTAGCTAACCGAAACTTGGTGAGAGTTGAGCTAAACATTGGTGGTAACAGTGGCCAGCCCTCCAGCGCCCAATCTCGGGGATAGACTCCTGGATATATGCATTTCCATCCCCGAAAGGTACGCGTCCTAATACATATGTCGCATGCAATTCACTCCGATCGCCTTGTTTCTCTGGGCATGACGTGAAGATGGGGGATTTTGCCAAATGCGTGCTTTTTAATATCAAAAGTCTCCCTCCCCCCTGACTCGCCTGGCTTGGCTCCGTCCGACGGGTAAGCTGCCTTAGGAAGTGAACCCCGCTTCCCACCCCCGAAGCGACCCTGCAACAACCCACCCCTGCCCGCATGCCAGAAGGAGGGGACGGCATATCTGGGCAGCAAATGGCGGGGTTTCGGGGCCCCGGGAGCCCATCAAACGATTTGCTGTTCTGGGCAGTTCCGCGCTATGACATGCCCCCAAGCTGTCAATCCGCAGCCAGCGCGCAGAGCAAATGATATTTGATTGGATGAATATGTATAGCAGATGGTCCAGGTTCCCATCAGAGGATGTTAAACTGGACCCTTGAGTTCTTTGATAAATGGTGGTAGCCGAGGACCATTTCCAAATGCCTCCTCGGATGTCTGTATCTCCCCGGTGGTAGCAACTGGAGTTTAATCAAGCTCATCAGGCCGACAAGCAAATACGATGGCTATCTTTACCCAGGCAGTCGTAAGGCTGCATTTACTATGCATCTTCTTCGCAATAGGCTCTTTCGTCTGGGGGTAAGTAAATCCACCCCAATTGGCGACCGCAGCCAAGCAGGGAGCTCCTTGCCCAGACTAACCCTCCCTACCCCCAGCTACAACATCGGCATCCTGTCCTCCATCCTGGTGCACCCGGGCTTCGTCGCGGCCATGGGGCAGCTGACGGCGGCGCGCAAGGGCGTCATCACCGCCATCTACTACCTCGGCACCTGGGTCAGCTACATCTTCATCTCCCACCCGGTCAGCGACTACCTGGGCCGGCGGTACGCGGCGCTCATCGGCACCGCCGTTCTGGCCGTCGGCACGGGGTTCGAGGCGGGCGCGACGGCGCCCCGGGCTTACGCGATGATGATTGTTGGGCGCATTATTTGCGGGCTGGGTGTTGCGATGGTGTCGACTTCGGTGCCCCTTTATCAGGCGTGAGTCGACCCTGCCCAATTGTAACGAGGTGCGCTTGCTTCATTCTAACTCAGGGATAGTGAAATCGCACCGGCTGGGCAGCGTGGCAAGTACGTCGTACTGAATCACGTCGGGTTCGTTGCCGGTCTGGCCAGCGGCTTCTGGTAAGTGCGAGCTTCCTCCTGCCTGCAGATTATGCGCTGATGACGGACCGTCAGGGTCGGGTACGCCGTCACGTTCTGGGAATCGACACCCCACCAAGTCTACGTCTCCTGGAGGTTCTCTTCCGCCGTCGTCCTTATCCCCGCCTTGATCTTCGCCGTGGGGCTCCCCTTCCTCCCCGAGACGCCCCGGTGGCTCATCGAGCACGGCCGCTTCAACGAGGCCCAACGGTCGCTGCACTGGCTGCGCGAAGGTAGCTTCACCAACGCCGAGATTGACCACGAGCTCACCGAGATCCAGGACTCCGTGGAGTCCTACCGCATGTCGGGCCTGAATTGGCTTTCGCTGTTTCGGGAGCGCCATCTCTTCGATCGCCTCTGGCGGGCATCGCTCCTCCAGTTCATGGCGCAGATGTGCGGTGCGACAGCGATGAAGTACTACCTGCCCACCTTGTTCCTCAAGCTGGGTCTTGGGACACGGGTGTCACTGCTCGCAGGCGGCATTGAGTCGACTCTGAAAATCGTCATGACCGTCATCGAGATGTTGCTGATTGACAGGCTGGGCCGCCGAACGACGCTGGTGGCGGGGTGCGTGGCTATGAGCTTGGGCTTGCTCATCAATGGTGTTCTGGGCCAAGTCTACCCCAACAACCAAAACCGAGCATCCGACGTCGTCTGCGTCGTCTTTATCTTCGTCTACGCCATTGGGTATAGTCTGGGATTTGGACCGACTGCGTGGGTCTACGGATCCGAGGTAAGTACAAGTGGGTCGCAGGCATATGGGTCCACAGATACACTGACACTCAAGTATGTAGATCTTCCCAACGGCCATACGTGCTCGCGGACTGAACTTCTCGGCCTCGGGCGGTTCCATCGGATCCATTGTGGTAGCTCAGGTTTGGCCTGTCGGCATCGAAACCATTGGATCCAACATTTACTTCTTCTTCCTTGCCGTCACTGTCGTCTGCATCCCGGTAAGTCTCTAGGCACGCAATGTATGTACATGACCATGCTAACAGTGCTTCGAGATCGTCTACATGTTCTACCCAGAGACCAAAGGCCGTAGGTTGGAGGATATGGACGAGCTTTTCCATGCAAGTCTTGTCCGGAGACACGTAGAAGCCGTGGACGGGGATACAGACACTGTACTACCGAAGAACGTTCCCTAGCTTGCCCGTCAGTTTTGACAACCTATTTACTGGTTATCTCTCTAGATCTGGATAGAGAACGGCTTCTACAAGGTTTTCCAAAGCTCAGCTAGAGTAAGAATTCACATTATTCAAATATTATCATTTCATGGCGACCTTTTATCCATCAAGGGCCTTAAACGATGCATAGACCTGCAGCGCCCCCTCCACACTCTGTATCAAGCCAAACAATATAGTCAAAACCAATACGAGCACCGCTACCCAGAATGTATACCACTGTACGCCGTTCCTGCGATCGTGCCACCACTGTGTCAATGTCTTGGGCTGGGCCTCGTCATACGCCTGCTTCAACATGACCAGCCGGTCCCGCCAGAAGTGGAACCTTTCAATCTGACGCAGCTCCGTCTTCAGCCGACCGCAATGAGCCAGGCACTGGTCTATAGAAGGAATCCGCGGCAGCCAACGCCTCGTCTCGCGGTCCGTGCTGGGACATAGCAGCGCGAGCGTCTGCAGCGTTTCTTCAGCCAGTCCGTCGGGCAACAGGCTTTCCGAGCTTTGACATAGGTTCGTCAGCAATGGACTCTTGTACCGGATTCTCAGGATCCCGCGGTATCGTTGCTCACCTCTGTTTCTGGTATTCGAGGAACGACGCATGGTGAAAGATGTGAACTTTCGTATCGTCGTCGCTTAAGCGAAGATGGTCGACCAGGTCCTCTGTCCAAATGATATCGATCCCCCTATCTTACTCATATTTCTCGCCAAAAATGTCTTCTCGAGTTTCATGCCTTCGTGGGATAGTATAGGTGGCTCGCTGAAATAGTCTGCCATGAAAGTTTGCAAGGTCCCCTGTATCCACCTCAGCTCGGTGCGTCCAGAAAAGCTGAGGGAAGTGGCGCCAAAATCGCACATGAGAAGCAGGCTGGCGGCCAGGTCTATCGCATTGTCCAACAGCTCGCATTCGTTGTCGTGATTTCTGGTCAGCTTGGACCGAAGAGCGCTACGGATCTCCTCCCGGACCATACCCGACTTCAGCATTCGTACTACTCCAATAACGTCAGCGTGCGAGCGAACGGCATTGTGACGGCCGCCATCGTGCAACGCTTGGCGGCAAGCCCTGCTATAGTGTTTCCAGAAAGGCATCAAGTCAATGTTGAAGTTGGACAGCCGCGAGTTATCATATTTGCCCCAGAACTCGGTCGCCACCGAACTTCTGTTTGATTGGTTGGGGGCGTCCAGAAGGTTCGAGTCCATTGGACTAGCCATGATGCAGCCACTCATCAGGAGGTTCGTTTTAGGGGTCAAAGAATGTAGGTCGTTGTAGCAACAGATATCTGTCTAATTTTGTATGTTTTATTTCAGAAAGGCTGGCTTAAAATAGAATCGACAAATGCGACAAACAGGCTTGCGTCACTCAGGCACTGCCATGCTACGCAAGCTACGCAATCATCGCCCAGCATAGTGCATGGCTGTGCAGTCAGCTGAGAGCCAATCGATTGTGTGACGATCAACCAGGCTACCTGTGGAACAAACAGGCTGACTGGAATCCTACAGCCTGACTTCAGTACCACCCTTACATAAAAGCTTAAGATGTATGGTTTTTAAGTCTACAGGGCTCCTTTCTCTTCTTGACCATGAAGTCTGACATCACAATGAATTTCATACACGGATCTCGTGAGACGACAACCGTGATTGAGCCCCCGCGGGCACGGCTGAAATTCCGTCGCAATACACTTTCGTCGCTACTCAATCTGCGGCGAAACTCGGACAAGCGGCTGTCGTGGCCAGATCCAGCGCAAAGCGCTGGTCGTTTCATCTGCAGATCAGGCAGAAACTCCATCTGGGAGGCCTGCGGTCCCGCCCGCGATGCCTTCAGCAAGATCGCGCCGGAAATCAAGGGATACCTCGACGATTATCTCGAGCCCATCTCGAGCTGGGTGACGTGGTCCATGTACATGATTGGTAGCGCCAAGTCCAGCGCCAGTCCGACGGTGCTCTTTTGCTGCGAAGTCGTTTCGCAACGTCGGGAAGTCCGAGACACCATCAAACGAAGCGGCATCCTGGACGGCTACCCTGGGGTCAAAACAGGGCATATGGCCAAACCACCTGGATTCGAAGAGCTCGTCACATTGGCCGGAGGCACTGCTTCAGAAAATCCAACATTTGCTCTTGTGCTTGACGCTCGTCAAAGGCGTCTTACCATTGGCGAAGACTCGGCTGCCGACACGAAAGTATCACACATGGCCACACTTGGAGGCACAATCCAGATAGGAAACAGGTTTTTCTTTACGACTGCCGAACATCCATTTTGCAAGTCATTAGGGTCGCCCGTCTTGGATGCAGACCATGTTCCTCAAAGTACGAGTGCGGACGACGCGCTGAGCTTAGACGGAGAATTTGATCTCGAATCGGATGGATACAGTACGTGGACACCCCTCGTGACAGAGGCCTTGGATTACAGCGACTTTCAGATTCTGGCTGTACCGACGCCTCAACAAAAGGGAAAAGAGGTGTGGGTGAGAGATCAGCCATGGGACGTAGCTAGCGAGGATTCCTCTTACGTGCGATGTGTTGCGCGACCCCTGAGCCACATGGGAGCAACAGGATCACCCGTTTTGGGACAGGTGGGTGACTTATTCATGCCAGGTATGGCTGAGTTGGCTACCGATCTGGATTATGCTCTCATTGAAGTCAGTGGTGATGGCAGCATGGCTACAAATACGTTCAATGACCCGCGAACCCCAGGCCGATGGGTCTCGGTTAGGGAGCTCTGGCAAGATATTTTCATCGATACCACAGTTTTCATTGCCAGTTCTCGAGGCACACTCATGGGTTCTGTTTCTGGGACTGCATCCTACGCACGTAGTCCTGGTGACACAAAGTTCCAAAGGATGACCAGGGCCTTTGTCGATGGTCAGCTAGAGAAAGGCGACTGTGGCTCATGGGTGGTGAATGCAGACACGGGAAAACTGCATGGCCATATTATTGCAGGATCGGTGGGGTCTGGTGCCGCTTTAATATCACCGTTCTCTGACGTCTTTGACGATATCTCACGTCGAGTCGGAGTGGTGCCCGGTTTTCCCGTAGTACGAGAGGAATCGGAAGCCAACGCAGGCGAACAGATACCTCTAGAAGAAGCAAGCAACGCTCGTGGGAATTATTCTCATATTTCTTTTCATGCAGACAACAGTATTCCTCGCGCTGCTGGCCAGGCTGCAGGAACTCTTTTGAGCACTTCATGCGCTCACAGTCCGACGGGAAAAAGGATGCTAGAATCAGCAACGAGTACAGCAACAACCTTGACATCGATAACAAAATATCGCGTCTGGAAAGTGTACTTGATAGTGGTGCATTGGATTTTAGGGAAGAGAGACGGGCGATCATCGAGGTTTTCAGCCTTCGTAAACAGCGCAAAGATTCCGTTGCCCCAGTCAAAATCACTCAAACAGCCCCCAATAGGGTCGCAACCAACATCAGAGGATTCAATGTCACCCTCGATGACTCCCTCAACAAAACCGTAAAGCATCGCGCCCCGTTGGGACAAACTTTTAGCCAGCAAGGTCTCCCTTATGTATTGGGCCCCACATCCGCCGGAGACGATGGGCAACCACACCAGGACGTGGTAAAAGAAGCAGGACCTAGCAGCGCAAACTTCCCAAACTACGCACTATCTCCTTCTATATCGAACCTTAACATTGGCAAATCTAGAGGTACATATGAGGGAGATACTCCTTGTGATACAACGGACACACATTCCAATTGCACTACAAACGCCGGGTCTCTCAGCTTAGAGGACCGGCAGTCCAAGAAGTTTCGGTCGCTTCTGATCCGGCTTTCCGAATTCCCCATGAAGTGGGAAAACGCAGGGCTCTTAGATGAAGCTCTGCAGCTGGTCCCTTTAAACAAGATATACCATGATGCAGAACAGGAAGCAACCAGGTTCAAGTCACTGGCTCAACTTAAGCCAGAGGGCTATACAACAACAAAGCCTGAATGGGGCTACCAGGACTGCGTAGTAAGAGCGCTCCTTCGGTGGTTCAAGCGGAGTTTCTTCACTTGGGTCGACAATCCTGAGTGCCCGACATGCCATAGCAGTACACTCAGCCGTGGCTGGTCGCAGCCCACGCCTGAAGAAAAAGCATGTGGCGCCATGCGGACTGAGATATACCAATGCAGTGATCAGCTTTGTTCGGCTTATGAGCGGTTTCCTCGCTATTCGGATGTGTGGAAGCTGCTCGAGACGCGTCGAGGACGCATTGGTGAATGGACCAATTGTTTCGGCATGCTGAGCCGCGCCATAGGCTCACGTGTCCGCTGGATCTGGAACAGCGAGGATCATGCCTGGGTCGAGGTTTACTCGGAACTCAGACAGCGATGGGTCCATGTTGACGCCTGCGAGGGAGCATGGGATAAGCCGACGCTGTACTCAGAGGATTGGGGCAAGAAGATGGCGTATTGCATTGCATTCTCCACCGAGGGTGCCACTGACGTGACGAGGCGGTATGTGAGACTTCCGGAGCATCAAAAGGAGCGCACGAGGTGTTCCGAGTCTGTGTTTGTGGGTATCTTCAAGGAGATCAGGCAGCTCCGTCGTTCTGGGCTAAGCGAGCAGCGGAGAGTTGACTTGGAACGCGAAGATGCCCGCGAAGAGACAGAGTTGCGGAGCTACGATCTAGCGGGCATTGTCAAAGAGCTGGGCTCATTGATAATCCGAAAATCCTTGGACGCGCCATCAGAGCCCTCGTCGTCTTTCAAGCATCACGACAGCCTCCTGGGAAAGGAAGCCGCCAGCAAGCATAGGAACGAAGACTCCAAGCAGTATCAAGCTGAGACCGCAGGGTTAAGCAGACAGGAAGAAGAACAGATGTATGATTAGGTTTCATCGCACTCAGCTTTGATCTTTTCCATACTTGTTTATTCACATACCCTGTGTTATAATGTCCTGGCTATCATTCACAACGGGAATATGCCATTATACGTATTTCTGTCAGTTGGACATACTTCAGACTGTTAATAACCAATTGCGTCGATTACTAAGTTCAAATTCAAGTTTCCACCTTGAACACTTGGAAAAGAAACGATACAGGAGTCTATAAACGACAGCCAGTGCGAACAGTAGAGTATCCTTCGTTTCATATTCCAATCCAAAAGAAAATGAAATGGCCCAATACATGAACGATAGAGGAACAGTAGAAATCTTGCTAAACCCTTTCTCCCTTCGCCGATTCTCCCTGACTCCCACTTTCCCGGAATTTACCTTTTCATTTTCGTCAAAAATCAAAACTTGGTCAATCCCTCCTTTCTCAGTCTCTGCGCTTGAATGCCGCGGTTTATGGCAACAGATCAAGAAGTGGTGAGGGTCGGACTGATCTCAATCCAGAAGCCCTTCTGCCCGGCTTCTTTCTCTCCACCTTGGCTTCATGCACTCTCCGCATATGTCGTATCCAGTTGTCTCGACGCGGAGAGGCGTAGTTGCAAGATGGGTCCGTACAACTGTAGTTTGCCTGCGCTACCGGTAGACCCACGTCATCAACGGAACGATTGGCGTGTTTCTTGGCCTGTAAGTGACGCGAGATGTCTCTTCGATTACTAGCAGTGTAATCACATTGCTCGTGTATGCAGGCGAAAATCTTGACTATCGAGGGTGGCCTAGATGCTTAATTAGACAGACTTCTTTACTAAATGAATGCTGAGTGGTGTCGCCAACCTGCTGTTCCTTGGGACTGGGACGCTCGATGTGTCGTCGCCTTCTTCCGAAATTATAGGGGACAGTATAGCTTTAGAGCTCGTCTGTGGCGTAAAGTCTGGGCTTTTATGCAAGTCGTTTGATCCTGCTTGTTCTTGTAGGATGATGGGGGCAAACGAGGTCGCCCAGTTGGTTGATGAAGCCGGGGCGGTAGTTGCCAGAAGTGAGTTGGTATCCTGACTCCCAATGCCCGCAACGGTAGTGAACTGGATATTCTCCATTGGATCAACAACTGTTGTTTCCCCGAAGTCGCCCCAGTGGCTGGTCATAAAATCTTGCAAATCGGTAAGACCAATTTGCGAGTTCGCTGGGTTCCCGACATTGTCCATCCAGTTCATTACATCTGGTTGAGTATCAGAGCTAAGTTGTGATTCCAAATCATTGAAGTTCAATGAATTCGGGATTTCATTTGTCTCGGATCTCTTTGTCTCTGCAGCCGCGATGTTGAAGGTCGGATAGAAAAGTCCTGAGAGTCTGCTGGTCACTGGAGTAATTGGCGCAGGTTGGTCTAACAAAGATGCACTACACGTATTCTTCAAAAGTCTTTATTAGAAACTATACACTAGGTACATATGAATAGTATGGGGAGTGAACACTTACCAGGCCCTGGAAGACGTCGGCGTTCAGTTGAACGTCTCGTCTCAGGGCCTGGTTTGTGCCACCGCCATGTCTGGGACAGACCAAATCATCATAACCAAAAAGATCATTATGATGAGTCTTCCCAAGCAATCCGCCAGAGGGCGAAGCTGACATAGCATCAGAAGAACAAACCAGGCTACCTGGAGACGAGAAAGACGTTCCACATGGCAGAACACCGAGGACACCCTGGCCGACAGAATTACATCCATTCGCATCAGAGACATTCAGGACACTGGCTCCCCCAAACCAGTGTCCCTCAGTCTCGTCATACGAATTTCTGTAATCTGTCTGACCAGTGGTAATCCACGGAGCTCCGCCATGCAAAGCATCTTCCTTCGTCAACATAGGTAGCCCGGGTATGTTCTGCTTCAGCGAGCAGCAACAGCCTTGGCAGTGTGCACTCATTGAGTGAACAGTTGTGTAGTCGATATGCCGTCAGTAAGTCGTTCGTAGGTCGCTGAGGCCGGCAGAGATTGAATCTCAAGTGTGTTTGATTGCTGGTGAAGTGTATTGTTCTCATTTGTCGATCAACGCAGTCTACAAGCGCGGTACAAAGTCTATAAAAGTAACGAGGTTGATCAGACGTGGCTTCACTCCCGGGGGAAAGGAGTTGTCAAGGACAGCGCACGCTAGTCTGAGTCGATGGTTTGTCTTTTTTCTCCAATCCAACACAGAGTTCTGGCTGGCCTAATTTTCTGCCCGCCCAGAATCTCTATGTCACGGTTGACTCAGTAAATCCAGCTTGTCGAGTTGTTGGTTGATGTGGTATTAGTAGAGATGCAGGTTAAGATGGCTTTGATACTCTACTTTAATACTTTACAAGGTCGAAATCACGGTTAGTCAATATGCCGGGGGCTGGCGCATATTTTTCATGAGGCCATTTTAGTGCTGCAAGGTGTCGTCATCCTCGAATCCTCCAGAAGCTGGTTGCGTCTTACCAGGCGTAGCCAAGCGATTCACGAATTGGCCTCACGAGGCTTTGGCCCAAGGCATGGGCCTCATGCAGCGGGAGGACCCCAGTGAAGACTGACGTGTAACTCCCACGCTAATGGGGCAGTCAGCCGGCAGTCTACCTTGGCTGAGATCGAAACCCGAAAGCGCACCTATCGGGCGCCTTTTCCGCAAGTACCATGTTTGCTACCGGGGTACTCTCATTCAACCTTCACCGAACTGAGGCCAATCAACCCTGTCTGCATCTTGTATTTGATCAAGATACGGAGTACGCCCTATCCACCGGGCCTTTTCTTGTGCCTTTGTCCGAAGCCCCTCATCCGACCCTCCCTGTACAATTATGCGGCAAAGAAACAAAGTTGCATGCAAAACCAGGTGGAAGAAGGCAACGTAAGAAACGCACACCTGCAGATGAGGCCCATTTAATCCCCATGCCTGCTGACTTACATGGAAGCTGTGAGATGTCAACATTATGTGCGCTTAGTGCAACTTACACAATTTGGAAACAGGTATCGGGCATAATCTCCAGGGGATATCTCAAAATTGACCTCCATCTAAAAAGTTCTAGTTGAGCTACCTATTGCTCTACTTCCAGCCTGATCTACTATGATTTGATCCTAGGTACTTATCTAATCGTAGCAATAGACTCACCTTCTTCTAACGTACTTACCTTTCCCCGCCGCGCGTGCCCCCTTTGTTTCCCTCCCCAGGCCTTCCTCCGACTCCTTTAGTATGGGCTTAACGGACCCTCTAAGCTGGGCTCCCTCCGTATTATTTAATTCTTTCTAGGTTTTACCCAAAATATCCCGGCGAGCTCGATGGTTCCTCTGGGCTGGGCTCCCTCAGCGGTCTATAGTACCTCAAACTCTGCATGAAGCCCTTGATGGTGTCCACCTCGTCAAAGTTCGTGGGGGGTTGCCGGTCGTCGACCCGGTTTCTGTCGAGGCGGTTCCAGTTTTGCAGGGTGCTCCACGGCGCCATTGGGGCCTCGGCATCGTCCGGCCACGCCCGCTCCCACTGCTCCCAGATTTGCAGCGGCCAGTCCTCGCGCACGAGGTCGCACCACTCCTCGGCCGACTCGAAGAACTCGCGGGTGCTGCCCAGGAGCAGGCAGACCGCCGTGAGGACCTGCTCGTGCATGTTGGCGCCGCGGCCCGTCAGCACGTTGGGGTCGGGCTGCCAGGGCCCTGCGCGGGCCTCGGTCACGAGTAAGGGATGCGGCCTCACGATCTGAAAGTTCTCCTCTATCCGGTCGTGCCATACGACCTCCCAGTTCTGCGCCGGAGGTTGCTGGTATTCCTGCCACCAGTCGAAGCCGTCCTCCACCTCCTCCAACTCCTCTTCTGACGGGCTGGATTGGTACACTGGGCCGGGCCGGAAAAGGCCAGCCCCAGCCGGACGAGGCGGTACTTGTTGGTGGCGTTGCCGTCGGTATTCAGCCGGCCGCCCTGCGCGAGAAAGTGGTAGACGAGGCGGCAGAAGGGGAGTGCCCAACAAAGAAGTCTTTGGTCCTCATGGAGTGGGTGTGTCTGGAAGTCGAGGGGTGCGTAGTTATCATACGGGCACAGGCATTGTCCCATGACTAGCTCCATGATCGATTGTGCCCTTGCCGTGACATGGAAGCCCTCGGGTATAGCGGTAGCGACATCCTCGACGTTAATGGTGCCCAGGGTGATGTTGTCCCAGTCCGAGGAATACCAGATCCTGCGAATCAGCTGCTGTGCCAGGTTGAGCCCGCGGGAGGCCAGCAGGTCGATCAGGCCACAGGCCTCCCAGGCAGACGTTTGAAGATCATCCTCGTTCCACCATATGTTCCAGAGCAGGTGCCTGACATGGTCCTCGTCCGGGACCGCGCCGTAGTCGAGGAGATACCGGGCGCAATCAATGTAGAAGGTGGCATTTTTGAGGTCCACATTGTGGGCTTCGGCGACTCTTCGGTCGCTGCCGATGGCGAGACTCAGCATGCGGCTCTGGATGGTGGGCAGGTAGTGAATGGCTCGGGGCCGCCTACCAGGTCGTGGCGGGGGGATCGCCGCCTTGTCCGACGCGTCTCGCTGCTGAATCCAAGAAGTCTGTGCGGGATGCAGCTGCGGGATGAATTCGAGCCAAGCGGCATCTTCGGCGCAACGCACCAGCGCCAACTGCAGCACTTCGAGGATGTCTTCCTGCACAACGGGGAAGAAGACGCCATAATCGATCATCTTAAGCAGAATGTGGAACGCATTGCGCGGAGAGTTGTGTCGCCCGGCCTCGAGGAGCATGTCGCGGCCGATGCTGAAGTTCTGCAGCCCGAGCACGTTCTCGCGCTCGGCATTGATTAGCTCCAGGACCTCGGCATGACCATCTTCGGTGCGGCGCCTCTGGGCGCTCAAGCTCGGGGGATACGGTAGGTTCTCTGTACCTTGTGCGGCCACCGCGTACAATATTTCTAACCAAGCAATGGGCGTGTACCCAGCCCGCTGGGCCCAGATGTTGATGCCCCACCTAAACAACCCGCGCAACAGCATGGGCATGTTGCATCGCGCGGCCAGGAAGCATAGGCCGTCAAGTACCCCCATTGGCAGATTGTTATTATTATTATTGACTTGGGCGCAGAACATGTTATACAGGTCATAGTGCTGGACAAGCAGGCAAGCCAGTTCGTCGGCTGATCCGTACATGGCAAACATGAGCACGCCCGGAAGATTGTCCAGCATTAGTTCGATCGAGGGCCTAAACAGCGTGGCCTCCAGCGAGCCCGGAACCGGCCCCGTGAGGATGTCTCCATACATGATCCTCTCATGCCAACGTTGCCGCTTTGTTATGGTCGAGTGGATGTCGATACCCTGGTCGTAAAAGAATGTTAGAACCTCGTCGCGGCCGCGGATCGCAGCTAGGAAGGCCGGTGCACCGTACCATGGTGAAGTCCAGGTCCCACCCATGCACGCGGGGAATATGTCATAGTAAGTAAGGAAAGCTTGCGCAACAATCGCCAAGTCCGAACCGTTACTGATGGCGATGGCGAACAGCGGATCTGGCAAATCTTCGTGGCGCTCATCAGCCCCCCACGAGACCATGTCGGCCTGGCCGCGCTGCTGAATCGCATCATGCTGTAGCAAGTTCTGCCTGCTGCCAAGCTTTGCATGCAGCTGCTTGTTCGTGTAGGTTAGGTTGAATGTGTCCTCCCTCTTTACCAAATACGACTGGATGCTGCGCAGCAGCTCCAGGGGAAGATCCGGCAGGTTTGGCATGGCCGAGTTGGTATAGATATAGATCGGTGACTCTGAAGTGATTATAATCACACAGACAGAATATGGAAGGTTGTGATAGGCGTGACTATTGGTGCCTGATCAACCTTTGGTTTCGACTTGCAAAACAAATACTCAGGGAGCGAAACTCAAGCTATATACGATGATAACCACGTAGTTTTAACGAGTGGCCGTTACAGCTCATATTGTATAAACAAAGCTATGTGTAAACAAGTGGCTTTGTTGTATTGGGCGTGAATAGTATTGTTTACAAGACTATACCCGGTATAATGAAAGCCATTCATTGTTTACAATCATCACACTCTACGGGTTGAACCTTGTATTATAGAGGAACAAAGCATTAACTACGAAAATTGTATACCCTTTAGATCAAGCACTCTCTCAGGCGGCAGAGACCAACATAATCTCGATTAGAGGCAATGCAGAGACCCCTTACTCGACCCCGGCATCAACGCAACGCACTGTTCCCCGCCCTGTGCCGCGCTTCCCCCATCGCCCGATCCCGCAACCCCGACGTCACCCCTGTTTCTTTCGGTTCTGGTATCGCCTCTGTGCTTTGGTCATACAGCTCCTTGGCGTCGGCGTCCGTCGTCAGCACCAGCTCCCTCCACCGCTCCCACCGGGGCGTTTTGGGCAACAAGCCGACCCGGTCCGTCCACCCGGGGTCGACGGCGGGCACGTCCCTAAACTGGCGAATGATCTGGGCCCACGCGTGGGTGCGCGTAGGCAGCGTTTCACCTTTATCCGCGGACCCTTCAATAGGATGCCCGAGTTGCTTCGCCCCAAGATGTAGATGGCATCTTCGCTGTCACGTTGGGTCACATGACTGGGATTGACCTGGACAGGACGGAGAGTGACAAAGTCTATCAGGCGGAGAGCGATTGGAGCATGCAACCAGGAGCGCGCAGTTCAAGACCCCAATCCAGGAAGCATATGTGCCGGTATACTGAGTATACACGTATATCACAGTAAGGGTCCAGATCCAGGTGAAGACCAGCCAGACCAAATGCAAGCTCTCCAACGTTGCCTGCGACGGGCGTATCGTGAAGACGGCCCACCTGCCGTCTTCGAGCGAGCCCTCGCTGACCAGAAAATTTTACAGGGTCCAGTTTCGTAGAGTTGCTGTCTTGCACCCAAAGGGGGATGTGTACTCGAATGGGATGGGATCGTACAGTATCTCGTGCCCGCTCAGGTACGACTGAAACCCGGTGACAGGGGCTGCGACAATGACTTCCTGGATGGAGCGGTACGACAAGCGATACTGGATCTCGTGCGTCTCGTTAAGCAGCACCATAAAGGCACTAAAATTAAGCGACCAGGGCATCTCGGTGGTCTCCTTGATACCTGAGTATCAGTGTTGAATAAAGAAGCTGTAAGGATGGGGAGTTGAAGTTCTTGAGGCCAGAGATTGTTTGGTATGTGCGGAGTCATATGTATGTGGTACCAACTCATGTTATCGATTCACGGTGACGCACCTTCGTCATGCGTTGCATCAGAGTGTGGCTGTACAGTCCGCTCAAGCTAGGTTACATGCATTAGGAAGATTCATAGCCCAAATGAGACCAGGCGAAGACGCTTTACGACACGTTCGGGCTGGCCGGGTATGCCTCATGGGGTTGTACGTGTATGTCACAGGCCGTCTTGTGTTCCTCTAGTTTGCAAGATACGCCTATAGATCTGTCAGCAGAGCCGCCGGTGTTGTGTAGCACAACGGCACGTGGCATTCCCTTTGCTACGAGGATGACCGGAAAGTACAATATCCCGTTCCATACCAGCCAACCAGTCTGTTGACACGGTTGCACAATCTGGCTTTCTGCATTCAATTCTAGACAGCCAAATCAAAAGTCACAGCCTCGAGGGGTCTTAATGCCGACGACCTGTGGCCAAGTTGGATTGCTATGGCTTCGGAAAGGGGCGACCCCTTTAACCCGTACGGTGCGTGCGGCGCTAGGTCAGAGCGTAGTTCACCCAGTGCGACTGAACTCCAGTATGCAAAACGCTCGTAGTCGCACTGTAAAAGGGGAGCCAACCAATATCATAGATTATAGGAACATAGGTATATATTATCTAGTTCAATATCTTTGTTCGCGTCGGCGGTAATATATATGTGTCTTAAATGCTGTTTCATCTCTTAGTAAAAGTTGTTCGAGTCTCAGTGGCAACCATCACTTGAATAGAAGCGGAAATCTTTTAATGGAATAAACACTACAAGTCCATATAATTCTCATTAAGAGAAGTAAAGTCAGAAGGACGACCCCGAGTGGTATCTTCCTAAGAACGCCTGCCTATGCATCCTGCCTGACCTGACCTGACCTGACCCGATTCCCAGCTGCGCAATCTCATAATCCCGTCATTACATATAATTGGCCATCCAGGCATTACACAGCTAGCCAGTACTGCTAAGCCTGTCGGAATAGTTGAAGCACCCCAAGTCTCATAACGCCCCTTTGCCCCCTCGTCTTATAATCTGCCTTTAGTATTGGAGTATTGTTGATTCGAAACCCCTCTTGAAAGCTAGTGGCTCGGTGTATGTCTCCGGCCATTATTCAAGCCCCATGGACACTTCGTCCCCGAACCCCCAGCTGGCCTGCTCTTTACGGGATCCCTGGATCTCCAGTTCCAGGGCCGGTGTCAGGGAGCCTGCGTCGTTCTCGTGAGAACTGTTCACCGAGTCGCTAGTCCGTCTGGTCCGCTTAGAGCCATCCGTCACCTTCCTATTACTGCGGATCGACGGGGGCTTGCTGTGACTTTGGGCGTATGGGTTTATACCGAAGCCCGGCCACTTAAAGCCTCGGGCTGACTTGGACGATGTGGAAAGCACGGAAGCGGTGTCGGTCTCCTCGTTGTCTTTTTCGTGTTCGTTGCTGGTTTGCGAATGACCCGGATCTGAGCTCCCGCTTTGGACGGACGAGGAGAGTAGAGCCTTGGGTTCAGTGATTGTTACGTCGTGGCGGGGTGGAGCTGGGCGTGCCGGAAGCTCTGGCGGCGGAGGCGACACGGTTGGTTCGGCTGGTATTGATGATCCGGATAATTCTTCTGCTTCAGGGTTCACTTCCACAAGCTCGGCATCACGATACCACTTTCTCCGCCGGGTCCAACGGCCCCAGCCATCCGCACCTCGGCGTCCATTGTTCCACTAATACGATACTACGTTAGCAATATCCCCTTGTTCGCGTGTTTTCGCATACGTGAAATGCACATACCTTGTTGTCGTAGTAAATCCAACCATTCTTGCCAGCTTCCGAATCATAGTCGTGCTCGTCTTGAATGTCGGGTACTCCGTCCACGCGCCACTTACTCCCCTTCACCCAGCGCCACTTGGCATGGCCATCCTCAACCTCGGGCAATTCGAACTCGTCCCTTGGCGGAACTGCGTTATTGTGTTCATCGGTCCATGCCGATCTTTCGTAGGCGAACAAATTGTTCGTCCAACCGAGCCCAACCCACCTTCTCTGATTTTCATAGAGTATGAAGGTAAAACGCACGCCCGTCTCCTTGGCGGAAAATCCTGATCTCGATCGCTGCAGTAGGGTAGTCAGCGCCGAAGTAGACTGCGACTTCTTTGTCCCATTAGTAGACTTCGCGGCCAGCTTCCCGTCAACGACGTCCTTCTCCTTGGCGGGCTTCTTAGGCCCTTCAAATTCGAGCCCGGTGACCCATCTGGCAATTCGACGGACCGTGGCGCTCCGCCACAGCAACGTTCTCGACACCTTGCAGATCCTGCTATGCCAGCTGAGCACCAGCGTGCCGAAGACCATGATAACTCTTTTCGTCGTAATTATGCGCAAAGGGGGTAATGTCAAGATGACCCACACAGGTGTCACAGCCAGGATCCTTACGAACATGGCCGTGAGAGCCGGTCTCGTGGTAGCACTGGTGGCTGTGCGTTGTGTGCTCAGGAAATCCGTCATCAGGAGCAGGGGCTCCAAGAGGATGTTGCACCGTGTCGTAAAGACCTTGACGGTATCCACGATTTCGTCCAACGTCTTTTGGTGGCGTGTGTTTGTAGACTCGCTCGTGTTGCGTTGATGGTCGCTCTTCTTGCCGCTCGCCCCGCCAGTAGCGGAACTCTCGGCCGCGTTGCTCTTCTTGCTGGACTTGCTCGAGGACGATGACGCCCACGAAGCATGTTCGCCCCAGCCGCTGCTGCTTAACGGGCTATACCGACGGCCGTACATGCCCGCGATGATGCCCACGACAACCACGATAGGTCCCGCAAAGCGAACCAAGAAGTCGCCATATTGCACCGTCGCCCAAAAGACGACCAGTAGCAGGAAACTCTCCCATGCGTCGCCCGTTGTCCAACTTAGCAGGCCTGCGAGCTTATTGAGGGGCAGCAGGAACGGGTGGCTGTAGGCAAGGGCTCGGGTGACTTGCGGCGGGGTGGCGAGGAGCAAAGGCGACTTTTGATGCACGAGAATGGTCGAGCGTCGCGCGGCGGCCGTGGCAGTCGTGGAAGAGAGGGTCGAAGAACTGAAGGCGGCGTAGGTGGGAGGAACGGCGCCGTAGGGGTTCTCGATGATGGGTGACGAGACGGAACCGTCGACGTCGCCGTCGCCGCGGGGTTTGGATGGGGTCGACATTTGCGTGAGGAGCCAAGGAGTGTCCTGGGACGGAAAAGGGTGGTTAGAAATCAGCCACCATAATCATTTCGCGGGACAGATCAAGTGCGCAAACGCGAGGCCGCTAAAACGAAAGATGAGGAGAGACGCGTCGGAAAAGGAGATGTGTCGTGGTCGGGTTTCTCGGCTTGCATAACTGGGGAATCGGATTGATTGTGGTGAGATGCAAATCCAGAGTGGAAGAGAGGGAGAGAGATACAGTGCCCGCGATAAAAACGATGTCGTCACCCCCAACCAGGCAGGCACTAGGCTAGGAGGGTGCCTAAGCTCCGGCCGCTTGGGGATCCGGGGAGAAACACAGGCAGAGAGCCTATTGGAGGGGAACAATAAAGTGGTCTTGAATTAAATGTTGCGTCAAGTGTAAAAACCAAATAATGATGGCATCAAGTCGACTTACCAGGGCAGCCATCAAGAAGAAATGCGACGCGGCACACTCACTTGGTGGCCCACGTTGGCGATATGCGATGCGATGCGATGAGATGGAGACACGACGGGAGTTAGTAGCAGCAGCAGTGGGTGCGCTCGCTGCAACCTCTCATAAGCAACCCACCCTGACGCACGGCATGCATGCTCCCCGCTCTCTCGGACTCTTCCTTTCCAAAGCGAATGGCAGAACCAGATAACAGAAGTGAGGGAAAAACACCTTTATGTCCCACAATCGCTTCGTGTTCGTCTCCGTCTTGAACTAGAGGGCGCCTTGGAGTCCACTAGTCTGGCATCAACGAGAGCCTCTTCTTGCTGGTAAAGATGTGGGAAATGCCGCGTGCCAGCCGAAATGCAGCTCTCAAGGTTCGATGATGAGACGTCCGGTCTCGACGATGCCGAGGATGTTTGAGCTGCCGGGCCAGCAGCGAGCGCAATAATCGTGGGGAAAGGGTCGACTTTCCAGGTCAAGGCCAGCAAAAGATGAAATGAATATGAATGAACGGTAGGTGTTTGCTGTAGTAATTGCACGCGGAAATTCAACCCAACTCTTGCGTTCCTGGCAGACGAGTCAGCAGACAGCGCGCTGACAGCGCCAACGCGGGGCGCGCGGCTTTCGGTACAGCTTTCACATGCCAAACGCCAAGCCAGGCAACCCGAACCATTCACATTGCCCACCTCCAGCTTCACTGCGTATTCAGCATTCTACAAGTTACCAGTCACACTGCATTTACTGGGAAATCTTCCTATTTATATGTATTGCACCAATTGGACTTGCTGTGCCGGCTCTTCTGGAAATCGTACATAACTCTGCAATCCCTTGATTGGACATCCGCGTGATGCCATCCATCCAGTACCTTACTGGCTGGCCCAAACTCGCTAACCTCCTTGCCTCGCCATCAAACCGTTTGCACATTCATGCAGGGTATCATTCGCAAACGTGATGTAAAGCAACCATTCCACCCTCTCCTACCACTAAACCCCCCTTATCATATATATCTCAACAATGATCAACATAAAGGACATGGCCGTAGAGACATGTGTGCTCCCGAAGAAACATGGCCCTTGCTTTGCTCTTAGGACTTCATATTCGGGTTCTGTCCCCAAAGCCATCGGACGAAAAGACGTGCTCGCCTGAAACCCATTTCTCCGTCTTCGTCGTCGGTCCTGTCAAAAGCCATCCTGATGGAAGGCTCGCCCGACACCAAATGCAGAGTAACGTACCCTATCCGGTGCTCGTTGATTTGGCGATCTTCGGTAATAGGCGTCTTTAGTCTTACTTGCCTGCACTCCTGCGGCTTGATTATAAGGTTAAATGGCCCCCCTTGCGCCTCGGCCGTTCGTCCGTCGGCGCTGATGATCAGTTGCACGCAGGGCTCGCTCCGACTGCCCCTTTGCCAAATAAGTTGACTTCGAACCTCATCGCCTTCAGTGAAGAGGCGTTCGTAGGATGCAATCTCATAAGTGCTAGCGGAAAATGCTTGGGCACTGCCAATCGTTGCTATATGCCCTTGAGTCGGAGTTTGTGGAGTTGGCATTTGCGGCGACATAGCTGATACCGGAGGTACTATCACCGGCGGGGCTAGCACCGGCGAAGCTACCGCCGCTGCTAGGGTCGGCGCTTCTAATTCCGGCGCTGCTAACACCGAAGGAGCTGCAACCGGAGGCGCTGACCTGTGAGCTGTAGATATGGAGAGATCTGGGTTGGGATTCGGGGCTAGACCAGGGGTTAAAATCGTAGATCGGCCACCATCGGGGATACGACCTCTTGACATCTGGTTTGGTTTCGGCTCGTCCCGGTCTTTCATGTCTAATGTTGGCGAATTCGGAAGTCCAACTGAATTTGCTGACAATTTCTTCAGGGTCTCGTCGAATGAAAAGAGTAAGGGATTGCTGATGTTCTTGGGCGGGTTCTCCTTCTCTGTTGGATCCGTGTTACGCTCCAGCGCTGACATCATTTCGCTGGGATTCGAGAAAGAGCTTTCACTGTTATCACGAGACTGTGGCGCTCTGTACTGGGGGCCACCAGACCGTATCGTATCTGGAGACTTTGGTTGGGAGCCAGCTGAGTCCTTAACACGCAAGCCTTTCCTGTTGGCGCTGAGCTCCCCCAACTCTTGCTTCCCCATCTTTGGGCCCACCAGTCTCGCGCGTCGTTATAGGATCCTTCCGGGTAGCCTTTTTCTTCGGGGCGTTAGCCCGAAATAGATCAAAAGTAGACAAGTCCTTTGCCGGTACCCAGCCATAATTCTTCTCTTCGTCGAAGTACATGACCGGAAACTCTCTTTTCTGAACAGACTTTCCGCCGTCCTTATATTTCGGTTTCCAATCAAGAATCTTTTTGAACCCATCAAACACATAACAACAACGAGGTGGGTCGTGCTTGATGAGTTCTGATGCCGCTAATGTTGGGTGTCGACATCCGTCCGGGAGCTTGTCCCAACCTAGGATCACGACGGCCCAGTGCTGCCCTTCGTACTTTGCATAGTATATGTGGCCCTCCTTCGGATCGGTGATGATGCTTGATGGTTGGCTGGCCGCGGGCTGATTGGGCTTCTGTTGGGATCGTTCAGAGGCCGGGACGGGTGGACCCCTGACCCTGGCCTCGCGTTTGCGATCATTGCGTGGGATATATCCTAATGCATACTTGGCATTGACTTCTGCATTATGCAAATCGCGGAGTTTCTCTGTGCAATCCGGGATGTAATAGCCCAATTGAACAATGGCCGGCCTCCTATCTCTAGTGGGAAGCCCATGCAAACTTCCGACGAGGTGCTTCGCTGCTGCATTGTCTGCCTTCTGTTTGAAGTGGTGTCCATGCTCCTCGCAGAATAGTACCCAGAACTGCTTGGACTGCTCGGGCCACTCGATGATTGTGTCCCAATCGTTACTATCGACCGCGTTCTTACGGACGTCCGCGAACATGAGCGTTTTTATGGGGTCCCGTTTGACTGGCACCGGTGTTACGAACGCCGTTTCTGTAGTTCGTTGCCTTTTTGGATAAGGGCTGCTGTCTCCATCAGCCTTCCGCTTGGGGTTTGAGGTCTCGGAGTCACCCGCCGAAAGATCCGAGGTCGGAGTATGAAGAGGTAAAGAGCGAACAGTGACGCCATGAAGCTCCCAACGGCAGGGATCATCGGTAGCCTTAGACCCCATCTCGGCGCTCACTACACCGGAACGCTGAGCGCTCATTGCTTTTGGTTCAATCCCTTCTCTTGACGCATCTGGGACCGGCGAGTCTGCAATGGGCGGTTGCTCTGGGCCGTTTTGAGGTTCGTGGTAGGCCAAGGTGCGAAGATAGCCTTGATCTTCTTCGCGACGACGAGCTTCCAGCTCGTCTACAGACCGTTTGTAGTCGACTTTTACCTTTTCCATCGCAAGTTTGCGCTCTTCGTCTGACAACTTAAGAGACACTCCAGACAGGGCTGAAAGCTCGCTGTTCTTTCTGGAGTCCAGTATGGCACGCTCTTTATGATATCGTTCCTCCATAGCCACACAGTGTTCCTTCCATTCCTGGCGAGCGCTAACCAAGGTCAGCCTCTGGGGTTTGGGCTGCAGCGGCATGGTGTGATAATAAAAAGTAGGATGGTGATAGGCTTACAACTAATGAATATGGTGAGAAATCAATATTATGACCCTATGAACTTGAGGCGACGTAACGCGTCAATGAGAACCATAATATGGCGTTACAGGTCGTGGTCAATGATTCAGTGAGTGATAAGGGAATCTGCGTCTGCAACAGTCGCTGCCCGATGTTAGAGATGTTGTGAGATGATGTGTGTTGATGCCTGGGATGATAGAGGATGGAAGGAAAAAAGAGGCATTGGGTTAAGCATCATCTTACAGGGTTGCCACGACCAACGTGGAAGATCCAGCGGTGAATATGTGAGGTCTCTGTTTGGGCTCGTATGAGACAGAGTGGTTTTGTTTGGCTCGGCGGTCGGTCGAGGTAGGTGGCCGCGTTGCGTTGATGTGATAGTGTGGTGTGGCGAGGAGATGTGATAAGGGAAATGAACCAGAATGTGTGCCACGAATCGCCCGGCACAGCTACGCGTGCTGGTGATGCTCCATCCACAGATGCAAGAGCAGCTTTCTCGAGGTGTTTATGGGGATAGAAGACAGAAAGCTTTCACCTCATCAAGCAAGCACGAGCATAACGATTCAGCTCCGAACCGAAAGGTGCCACTAGACGAGGGAAAGAAGGACGCAGTTGATGACAGAAGACCGCGGCCCACCAATCAATTTCGTAAACAAAAGGGGAGCGGGGCTGAGTTGTCACTGCTGGCTCGTGCGCAATAGTTTAGGCGAAAAGTAAAGTGCAGGGAAGAGGAGAGACGGACAAGAGAGAGGGCGAACGGGATTCAGTCCAGTCAGCAGCCACCATGTCGGAAATGTCATTCCACAATGGTTGGGGGACATTTAAAACGTTAGGTGGGTGGTATTTAAGAAGAAAAAGAAACTGACCAACCTGTGCGCTTTCCCCCATTTGGATTTATAACTTCTTACGGCGTCGAATCCCTGCAAGTAGAAACGCACTACGGATTTTACCCGTCCTCGAGTATTTCCTTAGCTCTTATTACCCGGCCTGACGATCATATGTTTTATATCGCTAGGGGGACAAGCCACTTTTGGACCCCCCTATGTGCAGGCTTTGTTATCGTTACATCTTATCCCGGAGTATTAGCAACCAAGGGTATTGATGCAAAGCCAAGAGCTACGGGCCTTAATCTAGGAAAGAACTTATAAGAGAAGCTTTTTCCCCCTAGAATTGGGGCCTGCTTACGGATACAACGGGTGAGATGCACTCATCCTGTTATCAGATACGAGTTGTAGTTGCACGTACCAACCAGTATTCGGTTTCAGAATGTTGAAAGTTGAAGCAGGGAGGGCCCCAGTGGGGTAGGGGCCCTAGCTGCGATATGGTTGTATTAATAAACCTAAGAAAGCCTTACCTAGGTATGTGTACGGGCAGTACAAGCAACATCGAGTAGCCAAATGAACAACAAGCAAAATGTATCTCGACTGCGTCAGGCGCACTATGAACATGCACGATATAGGACCGACGTGTTTTTCCTAACCCCCAAGGCGGTACGAGACAAACGTACATGTATTTGTCAGCTCTTCAGCTCACAAATAGGCTGCTGACTTTCGGCCGAGTCACACTGCATATCGCAGAAACACGCCTCGATGACGTTGCCATGAGATATAAATAGCATCAAAAGAAACTACGATACATGTAGGGAGGTGAACCAAATCTCTATCGCTAGCCAGTCGTATCTCCCACTACCACATGGGGGAGACTCGGAAGAGACCAACGCTACTACACTACCACGTGTAAGGGGAACCAAAATCATCGCTATCACAACTGTCATCAAGAGAGCGGCCCCGACCACCACTGCCCCCAGCGCCACTCGCGGCCCGCCGCCAGCCGAGTCCCTTGGCAGCAAAGTCGCTCATCTCGAGCTGGTTCATAAAGGACTCACGGGCCAAGCAGCATTTCCGGCACTCCTCGCCCCGAAACTCCTCCTCGGCGCGGCGGAGGCCGGAGGTGCAGCGGCCCAGGGTGCCCCGGCGCCGTGCGTCACGGCACCACTGGGTGTTGGTATTCTCCCCGATGCGGTCATTGCAAGTCGCACAGACCGACTTGGTTTTGACCTTGCGACACATGTTGATGGTTGGCTCCCTTTCCTTTTTCTGCAGTAGCCTAAATATACCCGATACAAGATTGTAAATATGGGCGTGCCACCTTTGTCGGTGAGGGGTTCTTTGAGATAGGGGGCAGGATGGGACGGATCGCCTTCGGCTGAGGCAAACACTCGGACAAGAAGGAGAAAGAGTCGGGTTGAGGAAATGCATCGCGAACCTGGAGCTGTTCTACCTGAACACAGGCGAGGTGTGTGGGGGTAAAGATGAATGGCCTAAGAACCACACGAGATCGTGTCCTGGAGAGTCGGTCAGTCAAATTCAGGGACCGCAGGCGTGGCTGAGTGCATTGGGGTTACCTGGGCACAGCGCGTGTTTGAGACAAGGAAAACAAGGCAGTGACTGCGTACGTACGTATATATGTCGTCGCGTGTTTGCGTGCGTCAGCAGTATGTCGGGCAGCAAGACCTTGGGAGGATTGAGTTGAGCCGAGGTTGCTCACGCTTGTCAAATGTTTTAGGATAAAAGGCGTCGCGTGCCCCCAGGCTTCCCGTTGTGGATGCCCCGGTGGGTTGACCATTATATATACAGCTTGCAGCCCCAACCCACCCTCTGTCATCTCTTAACATATCCTCTTTCGATCAAATTTGCATCTGGGTCACGGTTACGGCTCACCTGTGTGCTAGTTTTTCTGTTCAGGGGACCGGCCAGGCCTACCTGATCTGTACGACCTCAACCTGCGATGATTAGTTACACTGCAGAATCATACCTTCGTCATAGGCTCGAGGCCCTTGCAGCACCCCATCATGAAAGGACTGACAATGCGTGCCGGTCTCATAGAGAAGTTGGCTTTCTCGGTTGCCTGAGATGTCAGCTGGTGACCTGCATCATCAACTCAGCTTTGCCAACGATTTGCTTCGGCAAACTATGGCGTTGGAGAACTGGATTCACCATACGCTTCAGCACTTGTCAGACCGCTTCGAGTCGGGAATGCTGCGGAGATACAAATCCGGGCAGGGTTTCATTTGGAAGCTCGCAGCTGGGCAGTTGCTGCAATGCGCTCGTTCGGGTGGTAATGATTGCACAAACCCTTTCCCGCCCTGTGGCACAGCAAAAGCAGCTCGCCAGAATGCGCCAAAAGAAATTGTTCTTTAGAAAACTCAAGTCATCCGTCGAGAACCAATTAGTCGGACAAGTGCACGATGAGAAGCGTGTCTGGAATCCTTCACGATATGAGATTAAGTGCATAAACAAGGCACCAACAAGGGCGACGTGCTGCATTGGGCATTCCGAACAGCTTGCGCGACTGGAACGACCAGGGATGTTACTTCTGCAACACCCACCGTGTGAGGTGGGGAGAGAAGATAAATGTGACTTGCCAGCGAATACTGGAAAAGTCCCCCATGGCTGTGTGCGGTCCGATCGTGGTCCGAGGCGGCACTTGCTTCGTTCATGCAGGTAGGCGAGGTACCGTTTCCCCGATCCCATTTGACTACGAAATCGATAATTTGCGGGCAGAAGATGATAATCGGCTCAATCAAATTGCATATAGCAACCAGATTCGAGAATCAAGGCTTGAAAGGAGACAGCTGCATTGCCGCTCAAGGCAAAAAGTCGTCGTTTGCCTAGAAGTCATGAAGGAACCTTCGTGTGGCCAAGATTGGCTTTTCGTACGAGATCCTTGGCGATCGAAGGACGCTACTTCGTTCATCATTCCCCTCTGGATTATGAACCTCCGGACAGTCCCAGAACACGGGCCGGTAGGATCTGGTCTCCAGGTGCCAAGATAGCACGACAGAAACGGCACGAATCACAATTACGCAGCACCAAGCAACTATCAGCAGTGCCGATCTGATGCAACCCTAGCCAGCCCTTCAAGAACAACAGGAAAGGGGCTAGATCGTGATTAGAGCCCGACCATGTGGCAGTAACATGCCGGAGAATTCCCAAGTCTTCAAGCAAACGAGGAGTGATATGGCTCTATTTCTGACTATAGTCTAGCCCGGCTCTCGGAGTCCATGGGGGTATCTCCTCACTACGAGCCAACCACAAGTGACATATGGTTTGGAGACCGCGTATCGGCCATGACTAATTCCCGCGTGATAGGTGGCGTAACTGCCGATTGTTGCCTACTGGCTACCAGTAGGCATGGGATCGAATCGGTGTGTACCATCAAACCAGAGCTTACTGATGCGCCAGAACTAGATGTGGATGCCTAAGTCTTCGTGTCCAGTTAGCTAAGCCCTTGAGCGTGGCGTCCCATCCTTCTCCGGCAAGTCTAGACTTTTCTTAGTCATCTGATAGAGCCCCCGATATAGGGGTACAGAGGTGGTACGACCGGTGACCCCTATCTGCAAACCTTAGAAAACACCTATATGCCGTTCACTGCCTCTAACGGGGCTATATTCTGAGACGAAAAACACACGTTCACCAGTGCAGATGTAAAGATAACTACAAGTGAAATACCCGGGCAATGAAAAGCATGCATAGTAAGGTCAACGCAGTCAAGAAGATGTCCACTATGTGAGGTGATTATACTCATACATACAAAGATCGCCACGAACCGATCGACTATCATCTCGTGGAAAAGGAGCGGAAGAAAAAGTAAGTAGGAGCCATAGACATTGTCTGTCCCCACCCACCCTTTTCCTCCATAAAATCAGATCGCCTCGTTGCATGAATCAAGAAAAAGAACTCCCTTCTTCCCCTAGTATAGAAAAAACAGAACATATACACACACACAAGTGACGCAGAAATTCCACCCCCACTCCTTCTTGCCGAACTCCGGAATGCTGTCGCGACGAAATATTGTGATGTGATCCTCCCCAACGCCTCACAAACGTTATCATGGTCCCTAGCCGTGGAGTACGCCAATTTCGGAAGCGTACGCCAGTAGCGCTATGCAATGGAGCGAAAGCAAGAACACACATTCTTCCCCCATTTCTTTACCAGAAAGGACACCATCCTATGTAGTGCTGGCAGAGGTTCTCGAGTCTGGTGGCCTGGATGATGAGTTTGTTGACCTGAGTCACCGGCTCAAGCTCCTCTTCGGGCTTGAAATCACGACCGTTCAGTTTCTGGCTAACGCGACCCAGCACCTCCACAGCCCTGGCATTGCGGGCTTCTGTCTCGATGTTCTCCGTGTGACCGTTGACTGCGCTCGAATTGGTTCTAGCACGAGGTCGAACACCTGGCGGGCCACCCGTGACAGAATCACCAATCTGCCCAGCAAGGAACTCGGATGGTGGCTGGTTGGCTGCCAGGATCGATGGTCGCCTGGCTCTGGGGGCGCCGGGATTGGCCTCCATGGCATGCTCGCGGTCTGCGTTACGGAAGTCAGGACCCGTGGGAGACGCAACATTAGTGAGACCCCAACTAAGGAGGGGATCGTGAATGAACTGGTAGCATTACAGATTAGCATAGCACATACAAATGGGGGCGGTACAATACTTACAGCCTCGAGAACAGCCATGACGCTCTCCTTGTTGTCTCTCAATACCCGCATCACCTGTTCGCACGTAATGCGGAAACTGCCCTCGATGTTGCTAACTTCCATGGCATATGTGAGCATGCGTGTCAATCGGAAAGGTACCTGCTCAGGGTACTTGTCTCGCTTGCAGGCAACCTCGAAGCAGTCACCGAAATCGATGTGGATGATCTTGCCGGTGACACGGTCAAGCATGAAGTTGCTAGGATGACGATCGCCAAGGCCGAGAATGTAGCCCACTATGCTCATCACACCTAGCGATCGTGTGTAGTTGGTTCGTCGCTCCAGCCAAGCCTCGGATGACTTGCTCTTCAACCAGAGGACACGGTACAAGTCCTGGCCAGTAGTGTTGTCCAGCGCGTAGCCGAACACTTCCACCTTCTGCATGAGTGTGAGAGTCTCGTAGTCGGGAGCCATCTGCACCATGATACGGTGCTCAATGTTGGTCAAGATCTTGCGCGTATCGCGGTACTCGCGGATAAGAACGTGCAATGTGTCGCTGTTAGGGACCCAGCCCAGTAGACCCGAGTTCTGGCTGAGAGGGATGGCTGGGTAACGCTGAATACCGAGATGCCTCTTATAGCATTCTGAATCGTGGGCCAGTAGGGTATTGCACAAGCCGAAGAGCTGCATACAACGCTCATCTTGACGGATATCCTCGTGTCCCTTGAGAACAAAGGCATAGGCGCTGCCATCGCTCCCGTTCATGATCAACTTCCTAGGACGCTGCTTCGAATTGATGACGCTAACAGTCGGCTCGAATGAGATGATTCGGACGATAGGCTGGCCACTCTTGTAAGTGCCAGGCACCGCTAGATCAAGATCCTTGGATGCTAATAACTGAGGGGAACAATAAGCCAACTCTAGAGATGTCATCTGTGGCAATTGGCGTCCGATGCGACGGAATACGTGGTAGTATAGCTCCCACGCTTGGTTAATGTCGTTGACGTCTTGACTTGACTCGTAATGGCGGCACCATTCTCGTGCTTCGGATAGGTCGCGGCCGAAGGTCTGCGCAAAGCTTATTTCGCGAAGAGTTTGCGGGCCCCTTTCAAGCTGATCGTGTAATGGGCCCAGAGTGCTAAACATGCCCTCGACATTCTGGTCGCCAAAGTACAGTCGCGACGCTTCCTCGAGCGCCTCGTACCATTGCTCATGCCAAAGAACAGCAACACGGATCAACTCGTGACTAACAGAATCGGCTTGCTCGACCAGATTAGGGCTGTGCGCACGCATGCTATCCATGATTTGGGCGGCCGATCGTGACCTGCGCGTGCTCTGCGATGACTTCATTGCCACCGTGAGGGGGTAAACAAGGGCTTGAGGGTGGGTTCGACCGACGTCTGACAGCAGGTTATGAATTGACTGTCGCACCCGGCTGTTTGGCTGATTGATGCGGGCAATGAGTTGCGGGATCACTTCGAGCCATGTGTCCACACTGACAGTGCCGAAACCTTGCACGACTGCGGTATTGACCTCGCTACTGCCACCATGGGCAAACCAAAGGGTGAGGAGCCGAAGAGTGTCCTGGAGTGAGCTGCCAGATGAAAGGGCAATAGACTTGAAGAATCCTTGTACGGCTTGAACAACGTGACCAACGACGACGGCTGGGTCCATCCGGGAGATTGCTCCATTGACGGATGGTATGCCGATGGCCTGGACGATCTCAAAGTTCGCCAGTGCCCAAGCATGCCAAGCCTTGTACCATTTGGGATTGTACTGAGTTGCTTTGGAGTATGAAGTGAGGATGTCCTGGACATTGTGGTATTGCCAATCATCCTTGTTCAAAGCAACTTGCCATTCACCTTGTCGGAGGTAGCACTTGGCTAGGAGGTGGGTGTACTCGTTCAACTCGTCGATGGATCGGACGTGGACTCGTTGGGCTTGCGTCTGCGGATTGCCGATGGGGTATCCGAATTCATTGGTTGGTCCCACTCCCAATACACCAAGATCATTAGTTACCTGGGGCTGAATGGTGCTCCGAACAACATCAAACTGGCGGCTGATGTCGGCTGTGAAAGCACGTAGGCAGGCCAATGTCTTCTCGGGGTACTCCTTCTTCTTCAGATCGGGCGTTTGGCCGTATTCCCACTGATACTTCAAGATGGCGTACATAATGGGCGGCGGGGACGTCAAATTTCGTCTGCTGGGGTTTTGCGACAAGACCTCGTTGTTCCAGTACGGAATAACCGACTCCAAGGGAGCCTCGGTGCCAATAAGCTGTTTGAGCCACTTCTCAGCAAGACCCATGCGTTGTGACTTTCTGCATAGGTTGCAGAACTTGATCCACATGTGCATGTTCTCATGGGGTGCAAGCACCAGTCCACGGAGACGCAGCATCCTTGACCACGTCTCGACGTTCCGCTGGCAACCTTGAAGACGCACTTCCCATGTTCGACGCAATGTCGCCTTCTTTTGTCGTCGGCTTGCTTGTACACGATCAACTCCTCAAGCTCCGCAAGCATTTGGACTCTAACCACGACTTGATACGCTCGGTTGTACGATTCACTAACAAGTGCACTAAGCTCCGTATCAAGGCCCTCACGGGTCTGTTGGATGCAGGCGGCTGCCTCTCGGAATTGGTTGCGGTGAAGGGCAAGAATGGCGCCGAAGAAGGACCTGTCTGGAGAATGGCGCTTAAGAGACTGCAGGTAGTTATCCATGGCATCCCATTTGCCCAGGCCCCATGCGGCGGCAGTGGCGAGAGGGGCAATCAGTCTTTGGATCTCGGGAGCTGAGTTGGACCAAGTATTGCCTGCCAGGCCTGCCAGAGCATCCCACTCGCCCAAGGCATGGAAGCATCGCATCTTGCCCATAACAATATCGATAGGGATTGCTTGGTCGGCTGGAACATTCGCTTCCCGTTTGTTATACGATTCTAGAGCCTCGTCCCATCTTTCCAGCTTCTCGAACCATGTCTCTCTCAGGCGAATACCATCTTTATAGAGCTGGGCCTTGCGGAGAATGCCGATTGCTGCATCGTACTGTTGTAGTTGGTTGTTGATGTCGATCAATGCTTCGACAGCCGGGCCGCTCTGATCCTGCAAGAACTCAAGTTCCTTATAGTGAAGTGCCTTGGCATAAGCGTGGCAGCGGGCTGCTTCTCTCCCAAGAATCCTAATGTCGATCGGAAGCGCCTTATCATCGTGCTCCATGAATTCGGCCAGGTTGAGCAGAAGACCCAGCAGATCCGGTGGAACATGCTCACACTTAATGGCTTGTTCAATATTCACAATCAGCTCGTCCTGGTAGTTCTCATAAAGCTCGCTCCAGCAGGAAACGAAGGCAGAGTTGAACAGCTCGCGTGCGAGTGGCAGGTGCATGCTGGCCAGAACCGCACAGGCCCGCAGAGCATGGTTGGGGGATTCGGTGAGAAGTGTTGTGCTGAACCTTCTCAGCCACTCCTGCCAATCTTCCTTGGTCGACTTCCCCTTGGTATCCCAGGCGGTTTTGAGATGGATAGCATTCATCTCAAGCTTCTTGGATCCGAGCTCAGCAAAGATGGGCTCGTCCTGTTGGTCGACAAACTGCGTCTCAGAGCTCAGATCTTGGGGCAACACCTCGCCCTTCTGTAGCTTGCTGGCAAGGAGTTCGTAGTTCTGGTGCTGAATGGGATATGCCTGCAGAACCTTATTCACAGTACCCATGAAATGCAGGTAGTCCTTGCCAAGCTGCTGGATGAGGGCACAGAGAGTATCGAGAGCGGCATGCCTCAGAGACATGTCTGCTGGTGTAGCCAAAAGACGAGCTAGCGGGTGAATGATCTTGGCTGCGTAGTCATTGAGGTTGACTTGGCGGGAGATCTTGCCAATGGTTTCGACAGCCGACTTGCGCAAGAACGTAGGCTGACCGAGCTTCTCAAAAGTCTGAACGACCACGGGGATGATGAGATGCATGTACTCTTCAGCGCTCGCTCCGAAGACAAGGAAGGCATGCAAGACTTTCTCGGAAGGGATGCGCTTTGGCGATGAGTCCTTGTCGAGGACACTAAGCATCATCGGGAGCAGGCGCGCCAGGTAGATCTTGAACTCCCCTTCGAGAGATCTGGATATCGCCTCGATCAATGATAATATCGTCGATTGAAGTGGGCCAGAGGACTTGGGCCAGAAGTCTTGTAGCGTATCTACGATCTCCGGTAGAAAGTTGCGAATGTGTTGTCTCACGATGTTGACCAAGCCAGCTAGTTGACTAAAGTAGGGCTCCTTCTTCGTGTCTGGACAAGTCCTGATCGTGGAGATGAAGGCGGGAACGATGCGATCAAGGAACGGGACACATTCGAGACCAAGAGTGCGGAAAATGTTCATGATGGCCTCGACGACAGCTGCATGGTGTGTCTGAAGGGACTGGTCCTTCAGGATGTTAAGTAGAGCATTGATTACCACAGTAGGGTAATACTCTTTAGCCGACGGCGTCAACCCTGTCATCATGAGCGAAATATCCGTCATGCGTGTCGCTTCGACGTTTTGTTTGGCGTCGGGGATGCGCTCTTCGACTTGCTGTATCTTGTTGTTAGCTAACTCCCAATCTTTCTCGGGGTCTTGCTCGAATGGATATGTGTAATCATTCGGTCTTTTCGCCTTGTACTCATATCTCCACTTGTCGATAGTACAATTTGCGTTGTTGAGGTCGTCAAAGAAGCGGGTAAATACCTGATGGCGGTACGGATCCAATGCACCCAAAATACCCATCAACTTGATCGTTTCCTGTCGAAGAGGTCCACGCTGTGGTTCGGATCGAATGATCGCTTGGAGGATCTCGAGGAGTTCGGGGTATTCGAGGTAGGGGTCAATCACGTAGCCACTGTTGCTAGCAAGCTGGCCAAGTGTGTGTAGGGCCGCTTCGCGCTTTGCGGTCGAGCTCTGATCCTGTAGTGCGTCAATAATAATGGGCATGAGCTTCTCCTTGTGAACGAGCATGTCTTCTCCCCCGACTGTGCAGAGCTCTCCAATGGCTTTGAGGATAGTAGCCGCAACAGCTGGGCTTGTGTCTCGTGCTTTAGGGAGAAGGACGGCCATCATGGGCTCAACATAGGGCTTGACAAGGCCTTGCGCATTCTGGACGAGAAGGCTGAGTAGCTTAGCACTTTCCTCCTTGTTACGTGCCACATCAGTATATTCCAGTTCTGTGAGCATCTGGATAAGTGTCTTTCGTAATGACGGGATGACATAGGCGGGATTGTAGCGGGCCAACCGGCCGATAATAGAAATAGACACTTCTCGGATGGAGAAGTCCTCATCATTCAGGGCGTAGAAGAGGGTACGAATATTCTCCGCTTTGGCCAAGTGAGGGTCGAAGCGCTCGTCAAGTGCGGCGAGGACTGTACGTCGGATACCAGCTTCAGGGTCGGCCACTCCTACAGTCAGTAGTTTCTCTATGACATCGCCAACTACCTGGAGGGCGTGATAACTAGTCTGATTGACGATGGGGTCGCGAACGTAGAGTTGGCAGCAAGTAAGGGCAGCCGCTTCACGGATTTGCGCATCGTCATCTTCGACATACTTGATGGCCACATCCCGGACGAATTCGTTAAGAACATGTCCTAGCACTCGAGTTAGCACCACCATCACCACTACCACCACCAGCCGAGTCATGGATCATCACGTATCTTGAATTGCAAGATCGTAAGAGGTACTCACCTGAGAAATCAAAGCTGCCTAATGTGTTGAGGGCAAGCTTTACTTCCGCCTTTCTGTGCTCGTATGCATGGGGATCCTTGGGGTCTTTTGGTATCACCGGCACGGACGCCAGTGTATTAGGTGTGGGGGCGCCCAGGGGTTTGAAAGGCTCTCCGCAGAGGACCTTGCTCAGCATGTCCAATAGGCGTTCCTGGATGGTGGCCTTGACAGGTGGGATGTAGAATGCCATGTCCACAAGAGCTTGAGTCAGCTTTGGTGTCAGCTCACAGGCGAAGATGGGATCCAGCAAGGCCTCCATGTACTTGCTCAGGGTCTGACCAACAGCAACGGCAAGTCTGCTAATACAGTCGAAGACTGGGTCAACCGAGCCCCGCTTCCGAGATTGGATACTGAGACCTTCTCTGACGTAGATCAATACTCCGTCTAGGTAGGGGGCAATCGCGCTCTTAACGGAGTTGGCAATATTGCCGATGGCTAGAAAGGCGTCGTTACGCTCCTTGTCCTTCTTCAACATGCCGGAAAGGTAGACCATAAACTTGTGGAGGTATTGGTGTGAGAACTCCGAGGGAGCGTAGTTAGCCAGGTCCGGCGTGAGCACTACCACAGTCTTTCGGATGATGGGATCTCGATGGTCGCGATGCCGATATACAATTTCGCAAGCATCCATATAATGGTCCTGCATGAACATGCCGCCCTGCTCGAGTAGTTCCTTGAGAACCAATAGTGATCCATGGACAGACTCAATCGTGTTAATCTTGAGGCCGGCGATCATCTCATTGTACATCTTGTACATCCAGCCACTCTTCATCTCTTGATCTCGCTCGCGGATAATTCGAAAGCAAGCGCAGACTGTCTCGCCAGAGGCCACCCGAATAAGTTGTCGAGGGTCACGCAGGCCTACCCAGACGAGCTCGAAAATCAAGCCGACGTATTGGTACATGAGAGTGGGCGAGTTGCGAGCCAATTCACGCAACACCAGGACGGCGCTGTACCGCTTCTCTTCGACACGGTCTGATTGAAGCCATTCTAATGAGGTTTTGACTTCAGATTCGACAAGTTCGGAAATAAGAGAGCCACCGGGTCGGCAAAGCTTGCCAAGGGCAATGGCAGCAGGCTGCATAGGTACCGTGTCTTGACCACGGAGAATGGTTTTCAAGTTGTTCATGAAACGTGTGTATTTGATAGTGGCATCCACTGCGTCGAAATCTGCGAGGGCGTCCATTGCGTAAACACCGCCCAAGCGATCCGCCGGAACGCTACTGTGAATCAGTTGCGTTATCTTCTGGTTCACGTTGTTGTAGAAGTAGGTGAACTGATCGGTTCCCAAGTCTGATGTCACGCTTGTGTTAGCAAACCAAATCGAGTCCTCGGATAGGAGTTGCTGGGAATTCTTGTAATGACCAATATTGTCAATGGTAGGTGAGCATGAGCGTGGGTTGGGGAAGCTTTGTTGTTTGGCACTTTGCAGATGCAGAGCTCTCAGGAAGCCGGGTCAAGCTTATTCGTGCTGCAAGACCAAACCCCTCAAACCAAATAGCAAAGAGCAAGCTTGCACAACGCCGAGACCTTCAGCGTAGCTGCCCTGGGATCAGGGCTCCCCCAAAAAAATCCCAGGCAATGATCTTGCACCGAACAATATGACCGCAAGTTGGACCAGACTGCTTGTTCCAATGGTTCCTTCTCAGTTCCAGCTCATGCTCACCACCAAGCACAACTCCTGCATCAATATCGCCGAGCTGCCCCTCCAAGAGACTTACCTTTGGACTTGGACACCACCATTTCTCGCAAACGCAATGCCGCATGTTTGCGTGTTTCGTCGCTCGCCCTGTCCGAAGCCGGATGTCTGTCAGTATTGAGTAAGATCTTATGAGAGTAGTACGAGTAGTCACTCTCAAGTGCTACACTATAGCCGGCCGAACTACGACGGAGAGATGTGCCACGCCGAACTGATCGGTACAGGAACGGGTTCGGGTATTCTGACTTCGCTTTGAGGTCCTTCACGATGTCATCCAACGCATTATTCAGTGCTTGCTGGGCAGCAGCAGTGGGGTTATTAACCGGAACCGACATATCGCCGACAGGTTGCGACGGGGCGCGTGCGTGGGGATATCGAAGACAAGAAAGTCGGAATTATATGAGAGACTGGCTCTCGTGAATCGTATGGTCGCGGACGAAACAATCATCAATTATCGTCGCTGGTTCGAGGTGCCAAAAGGGAGATCGACTCGGTCGTATCGACAGTCGAGGTGTTAGACAACAGTGTGGACGGTTGATGGTCAAGCGTGGGTGGTTTGTTGGACCTGTCCCTTGATGATCAACCACTGAGCCGTCTGCGCCCTCGGCCGTGTCTGCTACAACTTCAGCAGAGGGCGACAGACACCATTGAGGTTGCGCTGCTTCATGCGACACGCGCTCTGTTATGTGGACAAAGCCGATGACAGGGGAAAGGAGCAGTCAATCTTTTCCGACAGCTCGAAGGCGCGATGTCGAAATCGGTATTTTCGGAAGGGTTCGTTGGTGGGAATGAGATGGTTTGAGGTTGAACTATGTACAGCTCCCACCTTGATGATGATGGAACTGCAACTGGATTGAGCTGCTTGGAGGTGCACGCTGCACACGGCCCGACCGACAGATGCAACAGTCTATGTCTGATTGGTGGGATGTGTGCTGCTGACTCCAGTCGAGTGCTTCAATGAAGTTCAAGTACTCAGGGATGTGTGCGAAGCCTACTTGAGACTGTGAAGTGGGTGCGAGGGAAGTAGGTGAGGACAGTGTGAACGCGCGAGTTGAGGAAGAATGAGCTGTCAGAGGTACAGCCCAGCTGGGGCTGTTCTGCGCTAATCCCACTTCCCGTGCGCTAACGACTTTGGGGCACGAACCGAGCAAGCGAGTCGGCAAGCCAGAAGGCAAGCTGCCCAGGTCGTTGGAACTTGAAATGATGATGATCACTTCAAGGCAAGTCGAAGGGAAGGGGATAAAGGGGCTGTTATACTTGAAGGCGCAGGCAGATCTTACTTCGAAGTCCCGTGGAGCGCGATCTTGCAACTGCGAATTATGATTCGGAGAAAGCCTGTTATTGTTGAAACTATTTTGGGAACCAAAGGTCAAGCAATGGGAAGCTGCCAGTCGCTTATCAAGAGAACCGCGCTAGTAGGGCGCTAGCGCGATAACGCTAATGCTTATCGTTATCGATACGGCTTTCTTAGTGGGCGTGGTTGCCTCATGAAGTGGTAGGTAACATTCGTGCGACTTCACATCCCTATCATCTCGTGTGGCCAAGACAGCATTGTGCATAATCAATAGGGTGATTGCATGGCGACAAGGGAAATAGTCCTAGAAACTCTTTATTCTTATGGGTTCCTACTAAGTCTATAAACCTACCCACCTCCTTTCTCACAACCAACCCGCCAAGGCTATAGAAGTTCAGGAGCTTCCACAACGGTACATCGCAAATCAAGCTCTGCGCGGGCTATCCAGCGGCTTCCATCAACAGAACCACACCATCGCCGAGTTTCAAGGGCAATATTTGCAATCGCGATCCAGCACCGTCACTTTCTCCATCCATAACCACACCCGACCATCCACCCAAAGCCGCACCAAAGCGCCAACCAGCACAATGGGTAACGACGGTGGCTCCATCCCCAAGCGCCGCGAACTGGTCAAGAACGCCGCTCGCCTCCCGACCGCGACCGAGCTCAAAGAGACGCTGCACGAGTCCCTGACGCACGCCTGGACGACGTGCCCCCTGTCATCCCTGCCGCTCGACCTCAACAACAAGGACATGGTCGTGTCCGACTGGCGCGGGATCCTGTACAACTACGAGTCGATCCTGCAGTGTCTCCTGCCCTCAGACGACGCCGCCGTGCCCGAAGCCCAGGAGGAAGCCTTCCGCGCCACCGACATCAAGGGCGTCAAGGACGTCGTCAAGCTGCGCTTCACCGTGCGCAAGGACGAAAAGGGCCGCGAGTTCCGCGCCTGCCCCGTCAGCCTCAAGGAGCTCGGCGGCGCCGCGACCAAGGCCATCTACATCGTCCCCTGCGGTCATGTTTTCGCCGAGGCCGCCATGAAGGAGCTGCAGCCGGCAGAAGGCAATGGCAAGAGCAGCAGCAATGGCAGCGAGGAGGCAAAGAAAGAGCAAGAACAGCAGCAACAGCATTGCCCGGAGTGCAGTGAGCCCTTCGAACCCAGCAACGTCATCCCGATCCTACCTACTACCGATGCTGAGCTGGAAAAACTAAAGACGAGGATGGAGGACCTCAAATCAAAAGGCCTATCGCATAGCTTAAAGAAGGACAAAAGTGGCAGCAAGAAGAAGCGCAAGGCCGAGGAAGCCGCAAATGGCGAAAAGGAGAACGGCATCAAGAAAGGAAAGAAGGAAAAGGAGACGGGTATCGAAAGCCGCATCAACAACTCCATGACCGCCTCGCTTACTGCAAGGGTGTTAGCAGAACAAGAAGAAAACAACAAGCGGCGGAAGATCGCAGAAAACGGCAGGCGCAGCGAAAAGGTACGGTAATCTCGATCTCGAGATGTTGTTGCTACACCAATTACTTGTACATAATATGTTGTTTAATGATACCACGACTCATGATTTCAATTCACTCTATCAAGAATTTAGAGCTTTGTGATTCAATAGGCTAAAAGCAAATTTTGTTATCCCTCGCTTGCAAAAAGTCATCAGCCATCGTCTAGCCACCGTCTAACCAGTGTGTGTATGTAAGATTTGTGTAGCATCATCGTGTGTACGCTTACAACTCATCCTTCTCCCTTACGTTGCCGGGTTCCACAGCCTCCTCGCAGGCGGCAGGGGTACCGACCTCCATGCGGTAAACGCACTTTTCCTGCTCGGCAATGCGCCAAAGCTCTTCAGTCTCGGCACATGCCAGCCAAACATCGGTTCGGCGGTTCGGGCCGTTCCAGCAGCCTTGCCCGTTCTCGTACCGCAGCACCATGCGCTTACCCCGGCCCAGACCTTTGCCGTCGTGGCGTTCTTCCTCGTCACTCTCTTCCCAGTCAATGCGATCGAAGTTGCCCATAGTAGTGTGACCAAGACCCTTCTTGGACTTCTGGGAGGTGCGCGACAGCCAGCAAAGCTCGTAGGTGTACTCTCCGGCGTCGGTGGAGATGCACGTATCCTTGAGGGTACGGAAGATGTCGTCAGCGCCGTAATCCTTCTGGAGATCCTCCTGGTGACTGGACAGATCACGTTCCTTGGTGCTAATGTCACCCTCAACAGCCTGGTAGGCCTCACGAGCGGCAGTAACGAGGCGAGACTCTCCAGAGCTTGTGGGATTGTCGGCGATAATTCCATTCTCAATCATCCAGATGCGCATGAGGTTGAGCTTCTGGTGGACGAAGTCGCGAATAACGTCGGGGAGGTAAGCCTCCAGACTGTAGACTGCAAACTGTTAGAATTTCCAAGATCAAATCCAGATGGAATCTCGCAACTTACTGATATCGGTATCGGTCATCTCACCCTCTTCATACTCCTTCCAGTTGATGCCATTGGAGTCGGTATCTTCCTTCAGCACTTCCTGGATGTCGTCTTCGTGGAGGGTTTCAGTCGCGGTCTCGCCAAGCTTGCCAACGTAGTCCTCATATGCACGCACAGCCTTCTTGACACCCTCATCGTTAAAGTTGGGGTTGTACTCTTCCTTGAATGCGGACAAGATGGTTTGGAGCTCTTCAACCTTGCTCTTGAGATCGTCACGCTGCCCAGCGACAACTCGCAGGGCGTCTCTGAGCTCATTGACGCGGTTACGGGCCAAACCAACCAAAACACCCAGCTTGCCGGTGCCTTCGGTCTTGACAACCTTGCCACGTTCGGATCGTTCGACCTCGTCATACTTCTGCTTCAGTTCATCACGCTTGTGCTCGAGGCCCTTGATGTCGATTTGCAGGGTCGCGATCTTAGCCTCAACCTGGCGTCGGAGCTCTCTAGACTGCTTGGCCATGGTGCGGCGCTTCTTGTTGGCCCGTTCCAGGTTATCCTTGCGCTCCTTCTCGACCCGTCGCCATTCCTTTCCGATAGCGGCACATCGGTTCTCGCACTTGACACCACCGATGCCGCGGTACTCTTCGCTACCGTCACAGCACAATTGGTAATCGCAAACGCCATCATTCACGTACATGAATGGGACATAGGCGCCAATGTGGCCTTCGTTGGCACACCAGAAACCGGGAAGGGCATTGCTGGTGTTGGTGTTGCCGGAGAAGGAGGCAGGCAATGGCTGAGGGGGCGAGAGAGGGTCCAGGTAGGCACAGGCTGCAGTGCCAGGCTCGTCAGAGCCATCGGGGCAGTCACAGCTGTTGTCGTTTACTTTAGATGCGGGGATGGAAACCGTAGGATTGCCGATACAAGTGAATGTGTCCTTGAGTTCGTAGAACTTGACAACTGTAGTACAATTGGTCGGTCAGTGTTTGCCATACTCTGCAGACAAAAACGTGGACAGTCGCAATCTTCAAGGAGTACCAAGCTATCCAGCAACTTTGACTACTTGGGGAAGGACAGGCAGGAATTGAAGGATGACGTACATTCAGGGCCGACACCTCGTGGTAATGAGCCAGCAGCCACGATGCCACTGTGGGCAACAGCTGTGCCCAATAGCACAAATGCCCGTGATTGCCGCATGTTTTCTGATGTTGTTGGGACAGAACCCTTTCCTTGAACAGAAGAGCGAACTGGTGGTAAGTGAACTGAACACGAAACACATCAGAGGAGCTCCCGTCCAACAGCTAACGCCGCAGCTCCCCCTGCGCGGGCTAGCTGGCTTTATTAGCCACTCTGTGTGGGGTGAATGTGGCGTGCGGGGGTCAATTCAGGGATGGGCCCCTCGATCAATTATCAATTGACCAAGTCCCAAATTAGCGACCAGGCCCAGGGGTAAGATACATTACGAAGACGAGTCAATATTCCCTGGAACACTGCTACCAATTGATGGTTCTTGCAAAACGTGATATGTCAAGATTCGTAGAGCCAGTATTAAACACGGCTTTGCACCTGCTTAATCCTACGACGGAAGTTATTATGGATTTGCTACAGGGTAGTCAGTTAATGCATCTACAAGTTTACTTGAGCATTCTCATAATTTCCCATGCTGTCATTCAATGCCACTTTGGATGCGTTGGGACTAACGCATCACTGACCAGATGCAATGAAGCGAGTATGACATGTTTCATGAATCCAGTTCTTCGTACAATTAATAGCACGAAGATATTGAATTACATTATCTAGTGACCGCCTAGAAAGCCCCATCTTCCACCCCAATTTTGTAATATTCGGTTACATATCACCTGGAGACTTGACTTGAGATCCGCCGACAGCGACATCAATGTCTGTCATCCTCTCATCCAAAGTAGGGAAGCTCGGGCTTGGGTCCCAACTCCGTAACTAAGCTGTACTTCAGCTTCCAGTTGCCGTCGGCATTGTCAACGACGAAGTAGTCGTCGCACCTCTCGTAGATACGGAACGTCTTCTTTACGTCCTTGAGCGCTTTCTCGTCCCAGCGGGACCAGACGATGCTGTTCGTGGTGGTTGCCTCTGGTTAGCTTTGCTTGTTTCCCACACTTTTGGCAGATCACATGATAAACGGGGAGGTTGAAGGAATGGACGTCGTCCACATGGAGGAGGAGGAAGAAGAAGAAAACGTACTAGGTGGTCACATTCGCCGCGTTGCCGTCCTTGTTGGGCACGATGATGGCGTTGGAGACGTGGTGGGCGATCTTGGCGTCCCCGAAGGCCGCGCGAACGTTCGCCTTGACCTCCTCCAGCCCAACGGAGAGGCCGCCGTAGTCAGGACCCAGCGGGCGGCTGTCGTAGACGACGTCCTGGGTCATGGACTCGCCGAGGCGGTCATAGTCTTTGACATCCAGGGTTTCGGCGAGGATGTTCTCGCGCTGGTGGATGGCCTCGTAGAGATCCGGCTTCGTCGTCGCGTACCCGGACGTCACGCTTGCCAGTGACAGCGGGACGGCGGCGGCGGTAAGAAAGACGGTGGAGAACTGCATATTGGTGTAAGATGATGGGTATATTTGTGGTTTGTTGGTCGAGGCAGGTTGGAAGGATGAGTAATTGTTTGATACCTCTGAAATTCCCAAGATGGGCTACCGATACCATCTGTACTTTAAGTACTACTTCACCAGGCGGGCTGGCTCGCAGGATTTCAGGAGCATGTTGACGACCTCGCAATAGGAATCCCAACTTCGTGCAACCACTGCGCCTGATTCGACATCCCTTGCCTCTGGCTCTGTGTCTCGCACATCACTGTCGTTGAGAAACTAAATTGTCGTTGGGGCATGCAATGCACTTTGGGTAAAATTGACGTCGGTGGCAGAGTTCGTCAAGACTCTGGGGATAATTCTCGTTTGGCGTGGAGTTGTAACTTGTAAGATGTCTCAGATGGGAATTCTAGGACGGCCGCTTGGGTTTTACAGATTAGCTTCAAGATCCAAGCAAGTAATGTTAAAATGTCTGCAATTTTTAGTTGAGCTTGAACGCCACATCCGTGATGCTGCAGCGCAGGACCCGTTACCAGTTCCCAATTAAAGAAGGATTGAGACTTTTCCAAAACTTGTGTAATTACATACGAGAAGAACTCCATACGATATTCCGCTTCTTCTGCAGAATAGAATATCTCTGAAGATATCGTTGAAATGATGACATGCATTTGTAGCGAGAGATATTTCCACTATGGCATGCTGAAAATTGACATTACTTAAGTATATAATGTGACTGTCGTTTGTTAAATCCAGGGTCTGTCCATCGTCAACGATGAGATGCCATAGCGTAAAGTTTAAAGCAACGGCATTTCCGTGTCCCAAATAGCTCCTTAAGATTCCTGCAGGCACTCAAACTCAATGTGCCCGCAAGGTGGTCTCAAATTCTCTGCCCACAAGTTTTAGATTGGGACTTCTAATGATGGAGATACACGCTATTATAGGACTCCATCCCATTTTGAACAGAAGTATCCTTGCCTCTGCATAGTCAGTAAGTGAACAAAGTCCAACCTTTGCCTAATTCGTTGTGCTTTGTTCAATTCAGGAAACATGGGGTTGGCAAAGGTAGCCACGGCAGGGTTTGGGAGTCACCGACGCACGTCGAAAGTAATAAACTTGTTCGATCAGAACTGCAAGGGGTCTTGCCAGTCAGTAGGTCAGGAGTCAGGAATGCACAAGATATGTTTATGAGGACTTATTGATGTCGTGGATTCATAAGTATAGATATGAGGTTTGCCTACTCCGCCAAGTTGTATAAACCCCCTGAATGCCAAGATACCCAAGGCAAGCATACATCAGGGTGAGTCGTGGAAACCATTGACAAAAGACTCCATCGTCTGTGATATTGTAAACCAGATACTCCCATGATGTTCCTGTCCTCCATGTTCGTTATTTCCTATCCTGTACAAACAGCTGTCCCGAAAAAAGCAAAATGCCGTAAAGACACCAAATTCTATAGGTTGAACCCCCTAAAAAGAGCTCTAAGAAGCGAAAGTCCCCACCCATGAAAGCATACATATCAGATAAACTGCCGCCCACGCCAAACAGAAAGAAGAAATGAAAAAGAAAATAAAGGAGAGAAACCCCTGTCTTAAATCAGATCCTGGGCAATGTTGGCATACTTGCTGTCCGGGTACTTGAGGTTATTCTGCACGCTCTTGAGCGACCCCAGGGCTGTAGCACTGACCCCAATCAAGGAGTCAGCCCCGGTCTTGTCGCCCGAAGCCTCCCAGAACATGGAGCCGCCGAGCCCCTTGCCGGCGGCGTAGGAAATCTTGGCGCGAACCATGTCGGGGGTGTCGTAGGAGATGAACTCCTTCTTGCCGGCGTCGTACGAGTAGCTGGCGCCGACCTTGTCATCCTGGACGACCTCGGCCCCGGCCTTGGGCAGCACCTTGTAGTCCCAGATTCCCTGCTCCCAGGAGCCCTCGCCGATGCCGCTGTAGGGCTTCCCGGGTCCGTCGGTCGACTCGAACGTGCGTCCGTACAGCGGCATGCCCATGACGATCTTGCTGGCCGGCACACCCGCGGCGATGTAGTCGGTGATGGCGCGGTCGGTGCTGAAGGGCGTGGCGTCTGGGTTGGCGGGGTCGGGGTAGAGGTTGGCCTGATGGCCAGTGGCGTTGCTAAAGCTGCCGGCGTAGTCGTAGGCCATGAGGTTGAAGGTGTCAAGGTACTTGTCCATGTCGGCGAGGCGCATATTGTTGTAGTTCTGGGGCCCCGCGGGGACGGCGGCCGTCAGCAGGAAGTGGTAGCCGCCGAGGTCGTTGCGCGCCGAGTAGTCGTCCAGCTCGGCCCGGATCGCGGCCAGCAGCGAAACCATGTCCTGCGCCTCCTGCGCGTTGGCCGGGTACTCCCAGTCGATATCGACGCCGTCGAAGCCCCAGTCCTTCATCAGCGCCACCGAAGACTTGGCAAACTGCTGGCGCTTGGCATCAGTGTTGACCGATGACGCAAACCGCCCGTTCAGGCTGTAGGTCCAGCCGCCGATTGACAGCAGGACCTTCATGTTGCGGTTGGCCTTCTTCAGCTTGAATAGCTGCTTCACGCAGCCATAAGCATAACCGGAGGGGTCATTCCATGCTGGAAGGCGAAGGTCAGTCATCGTTTTATGTGAATGGGAAATTCCAGCGATTGTATCCAAGATAGCAGAGCTAACTTGGTAAAAAATAAAAGAAGATCTTGACTTACAGTCACCATCCCAGTGGATCTCTACGTCAGCCCACGAGTCGGACGGAACACTACAAACAGCTGTCAGTTACCATACACTCATCTTGTTTCGACCTTTGTACTTACACTGTCCCGTCATCCTGGAAGTTAGCAAATGCATAGAGAATGTTTGTGATTTGGTCGGCCGGTAAGGACTGGGGCTTGTAGTTTCGAGCGTAAATACCCCTATATAGCGGTGAATATGTCAGCGTGCTTGTCCATAACGCGTGAAAAAGCAGGGGCCCTATTCTATAGCTTACCAGTTGACGAAGTAGGCCGAGTTCTCGTACCCGCCAGCGCGTTTGTCGACACTGCTGGCGATAGGAGAGGCGTGACTAACCGATGCGTAGAGGGAGAGGCATGTCGTTGCCAGCAACTGGAAGGGTTTAGACAACATGTTGACTATCTTTGTAAATAGAGAACACGAAAGGAGCGGCCGTGTTATATGTGGTGAGAAGGGAACAAAAGGCAATATAAGACCACACAAAAAGTCAACGTCAGATGTCTGACTATGGAAGCTAAAGTTGGCGTGGTGAGGTGAGGATACCAGAAGGACGGATGCTGGGTAGGACTCCTTTATACTGCACGAAGGCCAGGGACACGCAATGTCCCCGGTTCGCCCCTTCCCCGGTTGGTGACAACACCCCCCCCCCGAGAGAGAGATAACCTGCCATCGTGCTGCAGCTGCAGTGTCTCTTGGTCGGTACCCCAGGTCAGCTTGCCGGTGTGTGAACAGGAAGCGGGCCGTTGAGAGCTGTCTTGACCCACACCTTCTACTCCAAGTCTAAGTCATCGTTTCCCATCGCCGGGTAACATGAGCTACACTTGGCTAGCTCCTCGATGCGCGAAGAGGTAGGGAAAGAAGACTGGGTGTGCCAGATGTAACAAGACCACGAGAAGCTCACAGCTGTCCAAATGCTCAACATTTCTTGAGGCGGTCCTTATCCGGTTTTGGCAATCTCCGGAAGGGAGCAGACGATAGGAAAGAAACCCGTGACCCCTACATACTACAGCACAGCACACCCTGCAAGACAAGTAGAAAATCCTCTCCTGAATGGGCGGCAACGTTGCCACATACATCGATACGTCGAAACAGCAGCCTCACAGCTCGAGAGACGTCCAAGTCGTGTGCAGTTGTCAGGAGGTGTGGGAGGACATTGTCAAATGATGGGTGTTGTTTATCAGGGGTAACATGGCATTTGGGGACCCAAGAAGAGTGACAGTAGGTCTAAAATCCTATGCCGCAACAGGAAGGTGGAGGGGTTAGGATTAGCCGAAAGATCTGAATCTAGGTTGTCTTGGTATGGTCTTGACAATGATCCATCCTGGTCCTGTCCTGTATTTACACACGAGCATGGGAACTAATGCGCGTCTGTTATAAGAGTGCCAAACTATCTCTTCTGTGATTCGGGGAATACTGCTCTCGAGAGGATGAGAGGATGGCCGCCTTATCGCAGGGTCACATTCTCATCTCAATCGCGCGCAATTAGGAAACCCGATTTCTAAAGCCTCTCAGCGAATGAGAACCCCAGCTGCACGTCAGGTTGGTCTCATCACGGTTCGCATGGGCGGACTACGTGATGGCAAGTTTAAGACATGCATCGGATGGCAGATGCTAGGAAAGAACCCTATATACAGTTTTGCCTCGTTCATCCGTACGGGATGTCGTCCAAGCTGAGCTGTGAGCAACTCAGCTTGCATATAAATAGGTAGGCAATAAGCCACGCACTTGTAACATCAGAACTGTTTCTGGACACTGGTCAAGGTTGCACGTATTCTGAGTTAGAGATGATCGGCGCAGGAGTTCGGCAACATCCCGGGCTCATACAACCTACTGTAGGTAGGAGGCACGGAGCCAGGGAAAGGGTGTCCCTGGGGATCAGGGACCACCTGAAGAAAGCTTCGAGGTTTGGAGGTTGCGGCGTGGAGGGAAACCACCTATCAAAGAAACAGATAGAGTACCGGGGGAGATTGGCGGGTCGGGCCCTGCGTCTGCTTCCGGAAGCATGTGCGAGATAACGCGGTTATCGCATGCAGTGATTTGACCAGTCAGCTCTCACCCTGGCCATATTCTCTACGATGCTGCACCCCGGCAAGTTCATCACACTGCTTCTGAGTCCACGTTTATCTAGCCCACAGCCTGGGAAAATGCTGGTGTGATGGGTTGCATTTTGATCGTGAGCGATTCATTTTGTAACGTTACCAAATTGACGGCCAGGACCATCGTAGTGGGTATCGACTGCTGTGAGTTTATCGCTGGCGGTGCCAGTTCCTCCAATGCCCGAGCAGGACCGGAAGCTGGCCCCGCCCATGCCCGTAAGAAGGAATAGGAAGGAGGCCGCGCTGTGTATGTAAAGCAAGTCAACGCGAGCCTCGCGTGAGTTAGAGGGGGACGGGTCAGACACGTGGTGATTAGAGCAATCTGAGACATCACGCATGCGGACCTGGCGAGGAATGAATAGCATTTTTCGGCTGAGAACTATTGTGTCCGAGGAGCTTACCGAATACTACCGAGCGCCCATGTCGGTATGTCCGCCGTACGGGGTTGTGGCGCAAGAGTTGGCGCCCGCAAATTATAGGTGCCGGTACTTAATCAATTCCGGACAGATCAACTGACGGGGCAGCGTGAATCGAAACACCAAATCTTTTGTGAGGGATGGAGAGCGCGTACAGAAGAAATTCAGCTTTACACGTCTCCTCGATTACTAACCCAGTGATGACTTGCATATGCCTCTCCCTTACTCCCAACGGAGAGGATAGCTTCTGAGACAACGTCAGGCAAGCAGGTGACATCAACCATGTCACACATTATGGCCCCAGCTGATTTGACGACAGGGGCAAGAGCGACTAGCGAGGCGTGCAATACTATATAAAACGACCGAAGGCTATAATATACGGCTATCATATCATATAATTAAGCATTTATAATATATGGAATTGACCGATGACACAACAAGATGTGGCGTACGACGACGGCGAGCTGATCGACTCTGTACACAAGGGAAGGCAAGCGTGAGGCTACTGACACCGTATGCAAGCACTTACCGTATCACGGGGTTCCTGCAGTCTGACGCCTGGCCTAACCAGCCTCCAAGTAAACGCAGATCAGAAAGCTTCTGACATAAGCAGAAGTTCCTGGTACCAATTTACTTTCATCAGCTTCTGGTTGCTTCTCAACTCAATAAAAGTATTGGGAGTGAGGATATTAGAAACGGCACGACGGTGCGAGACATTACGGAAGCTGAATATGCCCTCGTGTTGAACCTAAGACAGGTTCGTTCATCCATTCTTCAGCGGGGAGACCCCGCCTAAGCTAGCTGCCTGAAGGGCCGCCCCGACAGAGCACGACGGCCCCGAAATGGCCTAGCCTGCGAGTCCACCAGGGTGCCAAATGCTAGATTGGCGGTTCAACCACCCCAGCCCGCAGAACCCGGCTGAACATGGCTGGGATCCACTACTTTGATTTGGATGATGATTACGTCCTTACTTCCAAATCCTAGGGGTCTTATTTTGGGGCCTTTTTTCTTTCTCCGATTCGAACTTGCCTGGAGGACTTCAGTCAATTCATTACCTGCCGCAGCTACGCCTAACGATAGTATTTGGAAGTCGGATCGTTAAGCTGCGATACCTCAGGCCCTAGCTTTATTGTATTTGCTCACCTCGGCCACCCGTACGATTCGCCGTCGAACAGCTGACTTCCTCAACTAAGTCTGGGGTGGTGGAAGTGGTGTAGTGGAAGCCTTGGGAGAATTACTACTGCAGCAACGAGTCTTGGCCCTACGTTGCACGACCGCTGGGATTGATAGCCTCGTGTCAATTTCTTGTCTACTCCCTTCGGGTTTCGCAGAGATTGCCATCAGACGAAACGAGAAACATCGCGGGGGCAAACATTCTATTTCGCGACTATACCCGCCATCGATCGAGTCACTCGCCACATCCAAATCGACACCAATTACCGAATATACGAGAGCGCGACATAGACCCTGTGTCGCCTTGACCGATGCGGACGAGACAGTTTAGTTGCTCATGACCGTAGGGCGTCGGCCCGATAATTAGACGACAAACCCCCTTTCGCCACGAACGATGCGACAACCCGCCTCGCTGAGCGAACGACAGCCCTTCGTCAACCCAGCCGAAGAGGCCCTCTCGCCCGCCTCGTCCACGACCCTCGGCGACTTCGACTATGCCGACGATGTAGAAAAGGACTCGTGGGCGGACCGGCTATCGAACAGTGGCGGCCAGTCTTGGAATAGCTGGATTAGATCAAGACAGCGGGGCTTCAGGCGCATACTCAGGAGACATCCGGGACACCCCATAGTCACCGTGCTGAAATACCTCGTATTATTAATATGTATACTTCTTGTCGGAACCCCGATCTTCGCGCCCTCGTATTCCCGGCAGCCCAAGCACTACCGCGACTTAGCCGCGCGATGCGACAGCCCCTCGGCCGAGCCGGGTTGCGCCAACCCGTTCAAGGAGAAGGTCTTTATAAGTGTCAGTCTGTACGACAAGGATGGCCACCTGGCCGCTGGAAGCTGGGGCCGGACGCTACTCGAGCTCGTCCATCTGATCGGCGAGGATAATGTCTTCGTCAGCATCTACGAGAACGACAGCGGCGAGGCGGGCGAGAAGGCGCTCAACTCGCTGAAGAGCCAACTGCGCTGCCGCCACAAGGTCGTGTACGACCCGCACGTCTCCCTGACCGACTTCCCAACGATTCACATGCCGGACGGGACGGACCACATCAAGCGGCTGGCCTACCTGTCCGAGATGCGCAACCGCCCGCTGCGGCCGCTGGACCAGTTCGACGAGAAGGAGGGCGGCGTGGTGGAATACGATAAGATCCTGTTCCTCAACGACGTCGCCTTCCATCCGATCGACGCGGCGCAGCTGCTCTTCAGCACCAACCTGGGCCCCGACGGGCGCACACGCTACCTGTCCACCTGCGGCATGGACTTTGACAACCCCCTCCTGTTTTACGACCTGTACGCCCAGCGCGACGCCGAGGGCTTCAGCAACGGCCTGCCCATCTTTCCCTTCTTCAGCAACGCCGGCGCGGGGCTATCCCGCGCCGCCGTTCTGCGCCAGGCCGACGCCGTTCCCGTCACCTCCTGCTGGGGCGGCATCGTCGCCATGCAGGCCCGCTACGTCCAGAACCTGAATGCGTCCCTCCCGGACCCCAACTTCCAGGACATCGGCCACCACGTCATCGACCCGGCCAAACCGGCCAACGTGACGAGCCCCGTGCGCTTCCGCTACGAGCCCGAGGTGTTCTACGACGCCTGCGAGTGCTGTCTGTTCCTGGCCGACGTGACGCATGTGGCGCGCAAGGCCGGCGGCGGCGACAAGGAGCCCCTGGGCACGTACGTGAACCCCTACGTCCGTGTCGCGTACTCGCGCGAGACGCTCGCGTGGATCCCCTGGGTCCGCCGCTGGGAGCGCCTCCTGAGCGTCCCCCAGCGGATCCTGACCCCGATCCTCCGTCTCCCCACCCACAACCCTCACCGCGCCGTCCGCGAGGGCGAGGGGTTCATGGAGGAGGTCTGGCGCAACAACGAGGACGGCTCCCCCGGCGGCCACTGGCAGCTCGTCCAGCGTGAGGCGCGCAACGGGCTGCAGTGCGGCGTCCGGGAAATGCAGCTCGTCCAACAAGGTATGTTATGTTATTTACGTATTTCTTCACTTGTATCACGAGCTGACAAATGGCTCGTAGGGGAACGCACCAACGATGTCAACTGGCAGAACACCAAGATGCCCCCGGGACAGACCCTTCACTTCCCGACTTGAGCCACGACACGCTTGAATAGCGTGACTATGATCTAACGAAAAAAAAGCTCCGACAACCATTTACCTGTTTATATTGATGCTGTCGTTACACAGGATACGATACATGCATTCTCCCCGCGAGGGACGGTACCCGTACATTTTCTTGTACATGATTTTTGGCACATGACTTTGGATATCATGATATTATTTTGGACCATTGGTAAAAAGTCAACAGTGGCATTTATACATCCCATCCCATTTGAGGGACTTTGATGTACCAGTGTTTGAATATATGGACTCATTCACTTATGTACAGACCTGCACTACCTTATCTATATAGCAAATATTGATCGTTCTAAAATGAATATATTCGGGAAGTGTATAGTATCTTAGATTGTCATATTTATGATTCTCGACATTTCTTTACTATTTCTGTGGTCGCAAAGTGTTATTTGCAACTGACCCCTAGGTCGCAGGCTGGTTCCATGCAAGGCGCGCTTGATAGTTGAAGACAGGTACAGCACTGGACAAGGACTTCGCGCTCAGTGCGTGCATGAAATGCGGCTTAAGTGACAAGACTGACGGATATCAATCCCCTTGACGGCGAAAGCGCTGCTCCCACCACATTATGCTGTACATTAGTTACATACTTGTAGATCACTTGGTGCTATTGGCACACCGTTAATGCCATTGATACGATATCTGATCGAAAAAATTGGGATGCATTAAAATAAACTGGGATAAACTGGACTACCGATCATTTGAAGGAAGTATTATACGAAATTCAGCGTCATCACCATTCAAGGGATAACTGAACACCGAGCGAATCCACAGCAGAACGGGACAAGTATCGGAATGTATAGCATGAGGTTGTAAACGCAATACGCAAGTAAGATATATTTGTCCCTGAGAACTCCTACGCCGGCTAGGTTTGATATCGACACAAAAAACCAACATTTACCCATATAGGGTAGGCAGACCGCTGCACCACTCCTTGAAAAGGGATCCATCCGGATGTCTAACCCACCAGACCCATCAAGCCAATGCCCATCCAGGTATCTCACCGCCCGCACCGCCCCAAGAGAGAACCCAGGTTATCCCAAAATTCGTTAAAGAGGTATCCGAAAATAAAGAGCAGACAGGGATTCCAATCTACGGGGCTTCTTCAGATCAGATTGAGGGGGCGATGCGCCCTCTTAATCTTCCCATGGCTTGCTTTCATTGCTATAGCCATTCACCATTTCCTAGTGCTTAGCTTCAAACGGAGCGTTTTAGCCCTGCCCCAACGGGAAGCTCTCTTTCTGACTTGTTTATGCATGCTTTTCCAGCGGCTCAAGACCTACTTGGCTGCCGTCTTGGGCTTGGAAGCAACTGCCTTTATCGCCTTGACCTCATCGGTCTTGGCCTTGCCAGTGGCCTTGCTTACTGCTGCCTTGACCTATGTGCGAGTTAGTCATCTAATACCTAGTCGCGAGAAGAGTCGAGGAACCATGGGGAAGCAGAAGATGAATGAGTGGGGTGCGGTGCGGTGTGTTGCCAGGCGTAGCGTGCAAATCTGCATTTGCAACCACGATGTGAAGTGCCACGCGCAATTCGCAATCCGGGGTAGCGGTGGTCTATTCGACCCCGAGAAGCGACATAGTGAATGTAGAAGGGCATGTCTGTATGGAAAAGCTGAGTTTTTACTAACCTTGGCGGCGACACCGTTCTTCTTCGCGGGCGCCTTTTTAGTGACACCGGCGGGCTTGCTGGCGACAGCAGTAGTCTCAGTCGCGGGCTTCTTGGTGACCTTGGGCTTGGTAGTGCGCTTGATGGCAGGCGCGGTGTCAACGGTCTCGAAGACGCGCGGCTTAGAGTTGCCGGTCGCAGAGCGTGTTCCTTCGCGAGCCATTTCGACGTGTGATATTGGGGTAGTTTTCAAAGATTGATAAAGATTATTCTATATGTATAGTTAGCATGCGACGTAATTGAAGACGTGATGCATTGTATCCCACCCCGCGACGTTGTGCGCGCATGCGCGGGTGAATGCGACAACTTCACAAAGTTGGATGGGCAGTGGATGGGTCGACTTACGAAACGGGCTATTAGCTTGTCGCAAAGATTGCGGCTGTAAGTTTAGGACTTGGAAGGGGATTGGTAAAAAGTAGAAAGTAGTTTCGATTACAATCTCGTACAGCTTCAGGTAATAGTTTGAGGGAAGAAGAGTGTGGTGAGGGAAGAAAAGAGAGAAAAGGAGGAGGGCAGAGGCAGAAAAGAGATGGGATGGGGATGGGGATGGGGAGCTGTTGTGTGGTCCGGCTGCGAGCGAGAGCGAGAGCGTGTGTGTGTGCGTGTGTTGCCGTCGCGCTCTAATCCAAACACACCCCAGCTCAGATCCAGGGCCCAGATCGAGACGAGACAAGCGAGTAGCACGTCGCAGCAGCACCAGCAGCCGTAGCAAGAACAATGCCACGAGAGTGACCGAAAAGACGGGGAGCTAGACGAACTAACCTACTTACCTACCGTGCCTAATGCCTAACCTACCTGGTCACCTGGACTGCGACTGAAAGCCAGAGAGGCTGGGCCGGCATAGGGAGAAAAACCCATCCATCCATTGATAGCCATTGATAAATGGGCAGGCAATATCACTTAAACCAGGCAAATGACACGCGGGTAGTAGGCAATGCCTTCCCCTCTTCTCTCTTCGTGTCCTCTCCGTGCTGAGGCGGGATCGGAAATGGGGACCACGTCAAATAGAGAGGTGTCGAGCGTGTTGGTCGAAAAATCACGGTGTTTTCTTCCGTAGTCCATGGCAGTTGCCCCCTCCAACATCGATAGAGAAAGAGGAGGGTGGTGGACACATGGTTCATCTCATTCGATGAATGGGAGAGCCCATTTCTGCATGTCGGATCAAGCCTAACACTTTAATGTTTCCTTCCCTCCCACCGCTGGCTGCCGCGCGCCTCGAATTTTTTGTCATTTCTCATTCATGGTGATGGTTTCCATCTAGACGAGAGAATAACAATTCGTTCATTGGTCTAGAACTTTCCCGGTGTCTCCCCGATTCCTCACTTGAGAAACATGGGACATAGTTCAGGAAAGGATGGACTCGAAACGAGTGAATACAGCAGCAGAGAGTAGCTGCAATGGACACGCGATGCGTTGGCCAGTCCCACGTCCACGGCCCAATGATTGGCCTAATCGTGCATGGTCTGTTTATATCAATCATGCTCGCGATCAACGGCGAGCTGGGATGTTCGCATTGGTGTTTCATCAGTTGATTGAGTTAAGAATAGTCGCGGAAAGAGGGGAGGGAGAAGGAGAGTTGGAGGAGGGGAAAACTAGGGGAAGCCACCACACTTTGCGCATCAGCTGTCTCACCTCCCCTCAATATCCCCCGCATTCGACTCATTGGGGCAATTCCATTGCGCCTTTCTGCCCACAATGAAGGCATCCGCACCAACGTCGTCGCAATTTTCCTTTTATACGAAAATCTTAGAGTATGCAGTTGCGTAGAAGCCATGGGATTAATGTTGACGTCTATTACAATTTTGGAATGCCAGTTATGTAGTTCCCACCTGATTTGTGACGCGCATCCTGTCGAGTGCTGGTCCCCTTTTTCCCTGCGATTTTCTTTCCCGTTTTCCACCAGAAGTATCGAGTGCATTGTAACTAACTTGGTTTCCAGGAATGCTTGGTCTTCGCTTCAACTTCTCACAGCTCAAGAACGTTATGTTGAATGACCGACGCATCAAGTAGGTATATGCATCTATGGGCAATGTGTATTCGAGTTTTTCCATCTCAAGTCGCGCAATTCCCCTGACGCGTCTAGACTATGTCAAACTCAGGCGCCTCGCCGTACGTCTCGAGCGCCCATTTCCTGTGCCCCTCAACCAAGCTAACCGTGAACTCCTCGTCGTATGCCTTCGCGTCCTCCAACCATGAATGCTTCCCCGCGCGCCACGTCACCCAATTCTCGGCCCGGACCCCCTCGGGCGCGCGCAGCAGGCCCATGGCGACGTTGAGAACGGCCTGGCCCGCGGTCGGCTCGCGGTGCTTCGTCGCGCCAAAGACGGTCGCGCCGCACACGCTGCAAAACCCGCGCGTGGTCGGCTCGGAGGACTTGTACGTCTTCAGGGTGCCATACGGTTGGGGTCCAAGGTCGGCCGGTACGGGGGTTCGATCGCCACCCGCGGCACCAGCATCCACGGCACGACGTTGGCGCCCGAAGAGCGCCCGCAGTCGCGGCAGAGGTCGAGCATCGCCTTCCACTTGGTCGGGTCGAGGGGCGAGACGTACTTGCGCAGGTACTCGTCATCGAGGATATCTTGGGTCGGACGGGGGATCGTGAACGACACGCCTCCGCAGTGGCACTCGGCCCGGAGGCGCTCTGTCCCGTCCGCCGCGTGTTCTGGCTCCGCGGCTACAGAGAAGTCCCTCTCGTCCGGAGTATACCAAAGGGTCTCCTCTTGCTGTGCGCCAGCAGCAGCGGCGCCCGGATGCAGCAGCCAGTCCAGCAATCCGCCGCCGGGGACCGACTTGGGGAAGGCGTGGGCACAATGATGCCAGAATTTGTCATCAAACAGCGAAACCATCAAGCACCACTGGCCCTTTACGGGGACACCGCCCGTCGTTGTCCCGTCCTCTCCAACACCACCAATTGTGGACCCGCACGTAGAACAGAATAGACGGGGCGAGGGACTACCCGGTATCTTGTATTTTGCTACCTTCTCGCTCATGGAACCGCCCGTCCAGTCTGGCTCGATACCGGGCGGTAAGACGACGCCCATCCGAGCGTATGTTCCCTGACTGTATCGGCATATGCTGCAATGGCAGAAATAACTTCTCAGCGGCAGGCTCGCGACGGGCAGGTTGACACTGAACTGAACGGCGCCGCAGTGACACCGGCCAGCAAAATCATTGGTCTCATGCGGACCGGAGGGTGCCGCTTTGTCGTGATTGAAAGCCTTGGGCAGGGAAGCAGGAGGCGACTGCGTTATGCCAGCAACCAACTCCGACATCTTTGCTAACGTGCTGTGTACTTATGCGTATATGTAATCAGAAAGACCGGCGCAGTCACTTGGTGTTCAATGGACACATGGATATTTCCAAGCATTCGTTCATGTTTCGGGGTTTTTCGAAATGAAATAAGCCGCGACTGCCGCTTGCCAGCTGCATGGTTTATACGGTGTGCCTCAGATGATGGTTAATAAGCATGATGGCTGTCTGACGTCTGACGGACTTCCACTTCCGATCACTGCTGTCGTGGCTATGTACCTAAGAGGATAACATACTTGACGCTAACGCAAGCCATTCCGCTGACGTTCAATTCCAAACAAGCATATTCACACGAAATTGGGGTTCCAGTGCCATGCTGCCGATGAGATAGCTCGCAACGCAATGGGTGCCTAGCTGTGCCGCGGATGCATATGCTTCCTCATTGGTTTATTACAGCACTCCTATGACATAGCCCGCGGTGACTACGATAATGCGTAATGCTTGCTGCCCGGCTGTGTTGCCCCTTTGTCGCTGGCCACCGCTCGGGCTCGACAGGACCAGCCAGAGAAACATTGGCACGAAACCAAAATGCGGTGTAGCAACGAGTTGTAAAAAGCTTTTTAGGGATTGCCGCATCGGGCTGTTAATACAACCATCCCGGTTTCCAGGTGCTTCGGAGGATCGATGCAACTTGTTTACAGAATACATCCCTGAAATGGTAAAAATGTCCGATTGAGCTTCATAAAAGTCCCTCATGACTACATGTACCCCAGGTTTCCCAACGTTCGGGACGGCCTTTGATGGGATTATGCGTCAAGAACTGTGGGATGATAGAGTTGAGTTTTGTACACGCGATAATATCATGAAAATGCCCAATGCGGGCGTTGGTGTTGTTCACCAACGACTTCAACATTTGTAGTTTCAAAATGTGATGTACTACTGTACTGCAGTATTGTACATTTGTCATGTTTATTCTATCGAATGCTTCTGTTTGGGTATCAGATTAAAAGGAGGAACCGAACGGTAGCTGAGAAATGATGTAATAATACACGACTTTCAAGTACCCTTCATTAAAGATTGGCGATGTCCAAGCCGTCGACCTTGCCGAGGAAGTCTCCCTTGGCCCCCTTCAACAGCTCGTCCATGTCTACCAGGCCCGTGGCGAGGTACTTCGTGCTGACGCCGGTGTTGATCCGCTCGGACATGAGCTCCCGCAGCTCGGCCTTGAGGGCGCCCATTTCCTGTTTGCTCATGTTCCTGCCTTCCTTTTGCCTCTCCTTTCGCTGGCTGCCTCGTCCTCCCCACTTGCCCGCCTTCTCCAGCTCATCGCTGTCGTACTCGACCCCCAACTCCTCCGCGGCCTTGCGCATCCAATCGTCATCCTTGCTTCCCTTCTCCTTGGCCTGCGAGGCGTCGGCGATCTTCTTGGCCAGTGTCAAACGCGGCTTGAGACGGCTGGCGAGCTTTCGGTCCACATCTAGAGTCTGAACGAAGAAGTTCTTACCCGCCCCTGTTCCTCTGCCCTCGGCATGGACCTTGGCAATAAGACGTCGTGTAGAAATAACTTCTTCAGGTGCGCAGAGCAAAACACTGACACCGGTCTGTTGGGCACGAGCTGTTCGTCCAGATCGATGGACATATCCATCAGCTGCACGCGGGACGTGGTAATGAATAACCATCTCGACTCCCGGAATATCGAGACCTCGGGCGGCAACATCAGTAGCTACCAGGACCGATTGTTGTCCCTTGGGGGCGCTCGTAAACCTCTCGACGCTGCGGAGACGAGCTTTCTACAAGACCATCGACGTTAGTATAGTTCTGATAGGAAAATTAAGTATCTTGTCTTCGGAGGGAACGGGGTAGCGCGACAACGAGGCGCATACTCAATCCTCCTAAGACTCACTAGAATGGGAAGGAATGGAAATCAAACGACGTACCTGTGCCATCTGGGAGTGAAGCGGGTTCGCAGCAAGATTCAACATTTGCAGCATTGGCGTTATCCGGCGCGCGGAACTGATCGAGTTGGTGAAAACCAATGTACGAGCGTTCGGGTACAGCACCAGGAGCATGTAGAGATAGAGATCCTTCTCCATTGCTCCGCACTCCACGAGACCCTCCTTGAGACCCTCGGCCATTTGCGCTATCGGGTTCACGTCGACATACTTCGGCGAATCCTCGCGAAAGTTGAGCTTCTTCAGGAGGTACTCCATCGAGTCTGCCTGGTTCATCAAGCCAAACTTGCCCTTGCCCGCCAGTTTCTGCTGCAGACCCTTGTGGAAGGTGGCGGAGAAGACCAGGGTCTGGCGCGGAGAAGGCTTGCGTGCTTCTTCATCTTCGTTGACCGTGTGACGATCAAGAGCGTTGAGGATATCCTCGGCCTCCTTAAAGGATCCCTCGCTGAGCAGGCGATCGGCTTCATCCACGACAAGGTACTTGATGTTCTTGAACTTGTTCATGAGTTCGGAACTCGAGCTCAAGACCTCCCATAAGCGACCAGGTGTACCGATGACGATATCAGCTTTGGTCAGCTGGCGCTGCTGCTTGTGCACGGAGAGACCTCCGGTGACCGAGCAGATGAAGGGAGAGTTGGGCATCCCGCTGCAAAGGTTCTTGATGTGTTCTGTAAGTTGGTGGGCCAGCTCTCTGGTGGGGGATAAGATGAGAGCGATGGGATCCCTCGATTCGGGCTCAAAGGCTTCTTCGACCGATTCGTATATCTCCAACCATCGCTCGACAATGGGAATACCAAAGGCCAATGTCTTTCCGGAACCCGTGGATGCCTTTCCGATAACATCGTGACCGGCTAGGATATGCGGTATCGCGGCCTTCTGAATCTTGGTAGGTTTGCCGAACTTCAGCTTGGCCAGACCTGACACCAGCTGTGGCGACAAATCCAAGCGAACCCAGGCCGAAACGTCGACTTCATCTTCTGCCGCCTCCTCTTTATCCAGCGCCTTGAAGGCGTTGGCCATTAACTCGGGGTCTTCTTGAGATTTCTCAGCTTTCTTCGCCGACTGCTGTTCCTTCTTCTCTTTCTTCTTCTCGGCCTTGGTCTTCTTTTCCTTCTTCGCTTTCTCCTTCGGTTCCTTGGTGTTCTCGGCAGGAGCTTCAGCAGGAGTCGCTACTTTTTCTTCGCCCTTGTCTTGGCTTTCGGTAGCCTCAGGTTCCATCGGGTCATCACCAAAGCCCTCGAATTCGTCGTCGTCGCCTTCGCCCTCGCCGTTGTCCTCGGTCTGCTCGTTGTCGTCGACGTTCGCGGCGGTGGTCCGGAACTCGACCGAGTTGTCTGGCCTTTTGATGACCTCCACATCATCAATTTCCTCAAGCCCAAAGAAACCCTCGGCGTCGTTCAGCATGTCGGGGAGTTCGGCGGCCTTCCATTTGAGTGCGTCGGCAGCGGCCAACCGGTTGGGCCTCTTGGCGGGCTTTTGCGACTTAGGTTTTGGTTGAGTTTTTTGCTTCTTGGAAGCCGGCTGGGCACTACCAGCAGCGGCAGCCGCTGCTATACTCGCCTTCCTCTTCTTGTAGTCGACCATGGTGAGGTTGGGTATGTCGCAGAAAGGTTGCGATATGGTGGGGCTTCCAATGGACGGAATGATGCTGAAGCTTTAAGACTTTAAGATTTCCTAAATTTTTTGAAAAGATCGGCATCTTTTGGGACCGACATTGCCCACTAAAACTGCCCACTAGCACCATCCCAGCACTGACCATACCTTAAATCCGCCCTGTTTCGCAGCACCTGATTCGCTGGGAAAAATACTTCGAAATCTCCAGAATGAACCACCCCACCAACAATGAAGGGAAAATGGGCAGAATATAGACAGTCATTTTCTATATGCCGTCATTCTTAAACACTTGCTGAGAAGGAGTCAATTACCTGAATACAAAATGGGTAAATCTTCAAAGGACAAGCGCGATGCTTACTACCGCCTGGCCAAGGAACAGGGTTGGCGCGCAAGAAGTGCTTTCAAGTTGCTACAGCTGGATGAAGGTCCGTTTTCAATGTAGAAAGAACCCCGCCATCCGATGAAATCCTGAACTCATTCAACCCCTAGAATTCGATCTCTTCGCAGATGTCACCAGAGTCGTAGACTTGTGCGCTGCACCCGGCAGCTGGTCGCAAGTCCTCTCACGTGTACTCATCAAGGGTGAGAAATTTGGTCGTGCAGCATGGCAGAATCGCGAGGTCAAGTTCCGACAACAGATGCTGGAAGTATTTGGCCCGGTAAAGGAGGCCCCTGAAGAGCAAGTCGTCGAGGTAGATCACACCGAGGATGAGTTGAAGCCCAGGAAGGACGTCAAGATCGTCTCAATCGATTTGCAGCCCATCAGTCCCCTGCCGGGTATCATCACTCTACGGGCCGACATCACGCACCCCGCCACGGTTCCTTTGCTGCTTAATGCCCTGGATCCGGACTATGATGCTACGTCAAAGGATCAGAAGGCGGCCCACCCTGTCGACCTGGTCATCAGTGATGGTGCCCCGGATGTTACCGGGTTACATGATCTAGACATCTACGTGCAGTCGCAATTGCTGTTCGCCGCCCTGAACCTGGCTCTTTGTGTGTTGAAGCCGGGCGGCAAGTTCGTGGCCAAGATCTTCCGAGGAAAGAACGTGGATGTGTTATATGCTCAGCTGAAGATCTTCTTTGAGGAAGTCCACGTTGCCAAGCCTAGATCATCGCGAGCCAGCAGTGTTGAGGCCTTCATTGTCTGTCTGAACTTCCAACCGCCTGAGGGGTTCTCAGCCAGTCTAGAGGAGCCGCTCGGCGTGGGATACCGCTTAACAGACATGATGGAAGAGAGACAAAACGCGCTTTCACTGGAGGCCCCAACGATTCTTCAAAATCCGGAAACCAGCACCTGGGACTGTGTCCCGGAGCACTCGCGCAAGACCGATGCGGACGGAGTCACGGAAGTAGAGTTTGAGGATCTGCGCGCCCCCGAGAAGGACGACGTCAGATGGATTGCGCCCTTCATTGCTTGCGGTGATCTCTCTGCCTTCGACTCCGACGCTTCATATCGACTACCACCTGGTCACGTGTCACTCGACCCCGTACAACCACCAACCGCACCCCCTTACAAGCGCGCACTCGAAATGAGGAAACTGGCCGGAGGCGCATATGGAAAGACTGGTACCAAGAGCTGAGGGATGCGCTCTTATGGCTGTCAATTTGCCAATGACAATTAATGTTCGGGGTGCTGCGCCGCTGGACCTTCTACCAGACCGACCATGATGTCCTTCATTCCGCATTCCTCCCATGTCTTGGCACCAAGCGTCTTGCGATACATGTCCATCGCATCACTAGTCAGGAACATGAATCGCCTGAGATGTGGCCACCCCTTGATAACTTCGCCGAGGCACTCGAGCATCCACCGACCATTCCCTTTCCCTTGATGTTCTGGCAGAACGTAAACATCTGTCAAGTAGGCAAAGGTTACATCATCTGTGATGACTCTCAGGAGGCCGACTTGTTTTGGATTGCTGAGGCCTACAATCAATCAACTCATGGATTAGCTAGACGGTCTCGTTCGTGTAACTCTTGAGGGGGAGGAAAGATAACAGCCCCAAAACTCCCACCGCCGTACCTGCAATTTCTGCCGTAGATTGCGGGAGGGCGTAGAGGCCAAAGCAGAGCGAATTGTGGAGGGCCTTCTTCATCTGATCTCTAGGTAGACCTTGTGCCCACCACATCAAATCAGAGCCGAGTACTGCATTGACCTCGTCGACCTGGATGAGCAGTGGCTCGGTCGAAATCATGTAGTCATCTCGATACCAGTTCTTCGCTTCGGTGTTTAACATGTTTACGACGGAATAATTGCAAATTAAAGATAAGAGAATACACACGTGAGCATAGATATCAATCGAGGTGATCGTTGACCTCTGCTACTAGCCCCTCACTGCGGGATTGACTTTCAGCTGCGCCTACCTCGTTCGTCATCACTCACGTGACCTCCGCAACTTACATTTCACCTCTCGAGGCAACTACAGGAGACACCTCATATTTAACAACAGAAATGAGTGATATGGTGTCTACGGCAGGTATGAAGACTGCTGCTTCGGTACAAGTCCCATGTAGTGGTCTGTTGATTCCCAGATGACCCGGTGCAATCTTGTATAGTGCAGCTGGTACATCAGAGCTACGATATATCCCAGCATCGTTACACCTGGAGAGTAAAACACCGAGAGGATATTTGCTACGCAATACACTATTTCTATATCAGCCTTAGCTTGATATATGAGCCTCACATTATTTCGCAATTTCTGTGCCGGGGGAAATGGTCGGTGGCAGCTTCACGGCAATCTGTTGCCAGTGCCCCCCAAAAGTGAAGTATATGTGAGATCAAATCCACCAATACCAAAAGCAACGACCCTGGGCTTCCCGTTTTCTTCTGAAATTCTACTTTAAAACGGCCAGGCTTGAATTCGTTCTGTTCTTTGTTTGTAAGAGCTTTGATGCTTCGTCGCGTTTCTTCCTCCAATACTGAAGACCTTAGAGATTTGTCATATCTTATCAGAACACTTGTTCGAGTCGCGTCTGCTCGCCAGAATCTGGGTACTCACCACTAATTAAGGCCGTTCTGTGTTGCCCCGCTATCAAACAATATCACAGCTGCCATCTTTGTGCCGATATTACCTTCCCTTCACACCTGGGGACAACAAACACAACGGAATTGCAGCCATGGCCGGGCTTTCACCCAACGTCAAGCACGATGAGAGGTATGTGACAGCAGTTATTATGCATTTTCTGTCGCTGGCTCTAATATTTCTCATTTGATTCCAGTCTGCTTCGTACTGGTGACGAATCCGATGTACTGGTCAGATGCGGTGACCAAAGTTGGCAGCTTCACAAGGTGATCCTTTCCTCGCGATGCCTGTATTTCAAAACAGGTCTCAAGACTAGCTGGGTAAGACTGGAAATCTCCGCCTCGTAATTGCCCAAGCTTGCTTTGACTGACAATATTCTCGCAGTTACTCGGAAATCCGTTGTATTACTACATTGATGAACAAGATGTTCAGGCTGTCTGGTGGATCGTTATCTGGATCTACGTCGGTTGTGAGTACCGCACAAAGCGATCCTTCACGATGAGGGTGTCAAGCTAACCAATAAAAGGCCTACCTAGCGAGCTCCTCGCAGAAGATGGTAGCCAGTTCACATCGTGCCTGCGATTGATCCGCTGCTCTCGCGCCTTCCTCTTACCCGACCTGACCGCACACGCCGAGCGCAAACTCCACGAAGTCTCGCAAAAGATGATGATCGATGCTCAGACCGCCTTCTACGAGGCTGAAGATAGCGACGAACAGTTCGCGGTTTCCTTGGAGCTGACCAACTTCTTCGAGGGCGTCCAAAAGGTCTACGAGGAGGCCGACTTAGAATCCGAGAAACAGTATTTCCTAGGCGTGGTCCAGCATGCGCATTTTTGGCCTCTTCTTGATAGAACTTTTGAGGAGAAGGCTCGAGAACACACAACCTTCTGGGCGGATCTGATGTCGCTTCAGCAACAGTCCATTGCTGATGGAGCCTACTGGCCGTACTGGAAGCCGGAGGAGTACTGCAAGTGCCACGGCAGCCCCTGGATGTCTCAGGATCCTCCGCAGTCGACTCACTGGGCGACTCTCAAGCTCGTCAAGGGCAAATGTCAGGCAACGTGCAATCGATGTGCAAGCGAAGCCCGAAAGGTCTGGTCTGAGTTATGGAAGGGGGAGGACGAAGAGGACCGAAAGCTTCCTCCCGTGGCGGAAGAGGAGGAGGACGAAGAAGAAGAGGGTCCAAGCTCCAGCAGCGCTGGAGATGCTGAGGATGACGGACTTATGAGTGCTCGCAAAGAGGGAGAGGAGAAAGAAAGGAAGAAGTTGGAATGGCTGTTGAAAGTAGGTGGAACGGCGATCCCTTCTGAGACGCGAATGGCGCTCTGGAAGAAAGTTGATGAGATGAGGCAAGCAGCCCAGGGATAAGATGGAATGTGGGATATGACGGTTCGTATATGCCACCGTACTTGTGGAAGTCGTGGGCTCCAGAACACAAGGCAGAGTTGAACACTATGAATAGCTGCGGAGGCATTGAGGGGCAAGTTCATCGCTTCAAGTGTATAACAGAAATCACAATCATCTCACTCGGTGTCAGATGCCCTTTTGACGCTTTATATCCCCATAACCATAATATGCTATCGAGATGTGTGAGGCCTGACCATATCCAAAGATGGTGTTACCCAAATTGGAGCACTGGCAGCATTTTATCTATTTAACCTGCACGAGCTCTTCCACTTGCAACGTGGCCAATTTCCCTTAATCCGAAAGCGAATCATCCTCCGAGTAATCGGAGGGCAGGTACTCGGAATCCTCATCACTCTCCTCGACGGGCTTAGTAGTTTTCCTCTTGGTAGTTTTACTGTTCGCAGCTCTGGGCTTTCGCTTCTTCTTTTTCGACGTCCTGTATCCGTATGCCGAGTCCGGGCCCGAGCCGTCACTCAAGTTGTCAAGATCAGCCTCGGGGGGCTCGAAATCGGGGTCATCGGCGTTGCGCTCAGCCTCGGTCGCGTTCTCGTACCCCTTGATGCTGCGCGCGTGTCCCGACACGTCCTCGTACCATTCCAGGACACTGTTGAGGTTCGCAAAGTAGCGGTCGTACCCGGGAACCAGCTCGTCCCGGTACTCGCCGTACCTCAGTGCCTCGTCGTTCTCGTGGCGGTCCATGAACGAGATGTCCTCCCGATAGTCGCGGGGTCGCATGAGGGATCCCGCCCCATTGGCGTTGGAGTCGAGGTCGACCACGAGCCGGACGTCGACGGTGCGATGCGGGTAGAGCGGGGGGCTGGCGAGGCGGCGCAGCTCGCCCAGGACCTGGCGGAAGAATGGGTCATACGTAACAAAGGGAAGCTCAGTCGGCGTCTCTGACGGTCCAGGCAAGGGGGTGGGGTTCGCCTGATCCGAGGGTTGGAATATCTTGCGTGGGAAGTCAATGGGCCACTGGTAGCCGCCAGTGTCAACGAAGGCCGTGTAGTCGCTGAAACCGTACGCGTCCCGGGTCTGCGACTTGGCTAGATCGCGCAGCTGAGTGCGAGTCGTTATAAGGGCTACCGAGCCGGGGATTTCCTGGCGTTTGACCCGGCGATATGGGACACCAAAGGGGACGCTGAAGAGGCGGCCAACGACGAGACGGATTGATTCAAGACTGCGGAGGCCATTCAGTACATCCGAAAGACCAAGCAAGAGCCACGGGCTGTGTGTGGAATGGGTGGACGGGTCGTGAAGCTTTTGTTTGTTCTTGTCCGGCCAATAGGCAATGTCGAAGAGTGGCAGAGCGAGGTGCCTGAGGCCGAGGCTGATCTGGACATTCTTTGTCAGGGGCCTCGTCAGAGCTCGGATGAAGTGGTTCAAGTTCATAGGATATAACATGTCTTTCTGGGTGTCCACTTTCACTACTACCGGCTTGTCAACTCTCTGATGAGCGATAGAGATCCTTTGGGTGTCTTTGTGATGACGGTCCACGACCCCTCGGGCTTCTTGATTCACAAGGCGCAAGTTCAACTCTGGCTTGAACCTTGGCTCCGGCGATATGTATCCCAGGTCTGATTGACAGTATCTATGATCATAATAGAGCCTGATCCTAGGCCAGAGAGCTCCTGGGACTGTTTCCACGACCTGAGAGCAGAACGCATGTAGGCATGGTGTATCGCCAAGTGCTTCCTCCCACTAAAGGAAGCGATATTAGCTAAAACGCGTCGAACTTTGTGGCAAGGAAATGATACGGATTTCACTTACGATTTGAACTCGAATCTCTGCCGACAGCCTGTTGAAGGCAGAAAACTCCGTATCCGCCATGTCGTGAGTAGTCTAGTGGATTGGGGTTTGACAATGGTCGACTGTTGATGTTATTGAGAGATAGTGTAGTAACGATGACTTCAGTTCTGCTTCTCACCCAGAAAGCTGAGTGAAGAGATGTATATATAGATTTCCAGACTGCAAAATATAGGAGCCTGAGACATAACCAGGAGCGGCTTGACGAAGAGGCCTCGTGATTCTTGATTAAGGTCGAAGGTGAATATTGCCTTGATCATTGTCGAATGTTCTGGTTCAAGTCTCACTATACATCCTTTGGCTTGTATACAGAGACACCAAGGACCGAAGGACAATGAAGCCACCGATATCCCAAGAAGGCCAGCCGAGTTCGTAGTGAACTATAGTCAACAAGGCGCCCTAGTCAGCATTGCATACCACCATGCCCAATCCCAATCCCAATCACCGCGCCCATTCCAGCAATTTGCCTACATCTTGACCCTGAGTCCTAGGGCACATCCCTCACCACCCCGCCACTACCGATTCCCTCCTCGTCACCATGCGCTTGACCCGAATAGCTGCCGACCCTAAGGCCCTGCGCTCCTCCGAGGGTACAGGACTGTTACTGACGCCGATCTCAGTGCTGACGCGGGACTCCAGCAGCCAGTTGCCACTGGTCTCGCCGCGGAAGTAGCTTCCTTGATTGTTGCTCCTGTGGACATAGTAGTTGCCTCCCTGTTGCTGCTGCGCCGGAGAGGAAGACGAGGAGGAGAAAGGCGCCGCGGGCATGGCTGCAAACCGAACCACGGAGCTGGTATCCGCCACCGGGGATCGCCGGCTAATCCTGCTACCAGCGCCGTCACTGCCTAGTGTCATTGGCCGCATGATGGACATGCACAAGGGCGGCGGGGAAGGCGTAGTTGAGGTGGTCGGCGCGGGCACGGCGGTTCGCGCTGTCTCGAGCCCGTAGATGAAGTCGGAATCGGAGCCGCTGGCAGAGGAGCGCGGAAGCGACGCCGACGGCCTCCGCGATGACGAAGCGGAAGTAGCAGTGGTGCTGCTGTTGTAGTAGCAAGAAGCGCCTGCGCGTCGTCCACCTCCTCCTCGACCCGTGGAATGAACGCAGGGCGGGGGTCGCCTGGGGTCTAATGCGGCCTTCTCAGAGTTGCCGCCAGGATTGTTGTTATTGTCGACAGGCGAGCGGTTGGTCGTGGATCGGGTGCCGCCCTTGGTGTGAGACGCGATGGATGCGGCAGTGCTGGTAAGTGACGGGGGCAGCCAGCGCGCGACCAGCGGCCGTAGCGTTGGGAGACAGAGGCAGATGGTTCCGGAACACAGCTCCGTAAGCGATAATATGGAAGGGTCCACATGTTCCCAGGTCGGGTCGGTGTACTCGCGAAAGTACATGATGCGGGTGGCGGCTATTCCGCAGGTACTATGCGAAGAGATCAGCACCCCCTCGCATTAATTTGGGCATGGACGGACTTACAAGAACCCGAGGCAGAATATACCAATCAGCAGGCACTTCTGTGCGTGCGGCAAGCGCAGGTTACCGAGCGCGGGGAGGGGCAGGACCAGGACGGCGACGTAGGTGGCGATGTTGCCCGCGGCATTTTGGTAGGCCAGCGGGAGTGCGGGGATGCACCTGACCACCGTAGTCGTCTCCGGATCCTTGGCGAAGTCGCTCAGACTCAGATCCTTGTCCCAGTACGCCTGGATGGGAAAGCAGGTGAAGATGCTGAGCAAGACTTGGCACAGGCCCCAGATGCCGATGACGGCCATGAGCGTGACGCAGGCCCGGCGTACGCTCTGTATGGGCAGCACGCGGTAGTACTGCGCAAGTAAAGCCAGTTTGGTCGACATGATAGCCGTGTTGTACCACAGGACCGAGAACCAGAGATGCTGGGTGTAGATCTTGAGCTCGTCGGGTTGGGGAAGCGTGTCGACATGGCGTCCCAGGCCATGCTCTGTCACTGCGGAGATACCGGGTAAGCATGCGCAGTCTTGATCACCTTTCGGACATATCGACCTACTCCAACATTGCGTCACGCCTGTAGCAAGAACAAACATCTGATGGGTGAGCTCAGGTCAGTCTCTCTACTACGTCCTTTGAAGAAGTCGCACAAAGAGGGAATCCCACGAATGCCACAAGCGTTAGCCAGTCGTCATACCCCAATCGGTTCAAGACGACGTAGCGCGTATAAAATCTCGAGAATATGAAGCCAGTCGCTAGCGCCATGAGCCCAATATTGACGCCCAAGAGCATAGATGCCCGCGACTCGGGGGCGGCCGGAGGCATTCTCGAATCACCAACTACTTGGTTACTCGATTCCATCGTTTGAGCGTAAGGGGTCGCGCCCGAGAAAAAGAGATAGGCCGTATTGACTCAAACCCCAGCACGGAGAGGATAAGCTGTCAAGAGCTTAGCATCGCTGGCTTCAGGGGCCGGGAGGGGATGGATTCCTCCATGGCATTTAAATGCATGATCCTTCCCGTCCCCGTCCACGCCCCCCATCAGATCGATGGTGCAAATGAAATACCGATCAAACCCAGGAGATCTGAGAGCCCTCAATTCGCATGCCGGCTGATATCTGGGGTGCATATGCGCAGAGAGAATCACCATCATGAACAGATTGCGGATGGTGGTAGTCTGTCCCGCGAAAACGTGCGCTCCGGGGTGCGCGTAGCCAATGAGCAGTGAAGCTAGGTAGAGGTCCGCCCATCAGAGCATGGAGGAGGTGTCACACGAACGGACTGCCATCTGATAACCGTTGGAGAGAGCGTAGCACATGGCTGAACTGGCTGGCGTTCTCGGTCGCTGCACGGACCGATCTGCATGGCAAAGATGGTGCCCACTCCCGCTCACCCATTCTCCAATTCTCATCGGTAAACGTCATCGCGTAAAGGTGCCGCCATATCGTAGTAGTCTGTGCGGAATATAACTCCGTTTGCCGTCCTCGAAGGGCATCATGTGCCGGTGCCCTTTTGATGCCAAGCACGAAGCTCGCCCTCCCCATATTAACCGAGCCGGCGACCTTTCCTCCAAGCCCCGCGTTTTTCGAGTCGGGAAAGACAGAGAACCTACCAAGTTTATTGAAACGTCCAAGCCGCTGTTCCCAGGGTTGCCGCCATCATATGACAAGATCCTCGGTGGGAACTGGTGTGTCGGAAATGCGACCCATTCCTGGTCGCAGTGAAGGAACCCCGGTTTCCCGGGGGTTTTTGATGGTCACTGGAAAGAGTAAGGCAGTAGGTACTTTTGAAGTATTAAAATTGTGGTATCTTGAATGCTGTGTGCGCCATGTAAAGTCATGACGGGCTCAATCGCTAAAAAACATGCGATGCCGCGGCTAATACTGAACAAATCCCTCTAGGGTATATATGTAGAAGAGCATGAAATGACCGATGCCCCCCAAGGCTCGATGCCAATGGGGGGCATCGCGGCTCGGGGTATCATGCATGCTGAAAATCAGACGCCCAGTGTATCTATGCTGCGAAATGCGCGCGCATCAGTTTTATCCCCGTCATAAAATTGGTGCCTTGTGCAATTATCTGCACTGCCCCGGCTGCTCCCTCCAAGGCTCAAAACGTCCTTGCAGCATTCCCAAACTCTCTTTTTTGAAAGCCCCTGCCATGTAACCAACTCCCAATCCTGCGCCGGAAAGCAATCCCTGTATCGTGTTTCCTCCATATGGGGTAGAGAGGGGTGTGTTGTTGAGATTAATTGTGGTCATAAGTCGTCAATGGAATATTTCAAGCTCCATAGCCCCTGGGCTGGAACACCGGTCCGCCGTAGCCCTGAGGCTGCCAACTGGGTGTGGGGTGGCCAGCACCCAGAAGTTGCTCGAAAGCTTGTAGGCGTCTCGTCAGCTCGTCATTCTTGTGAGCCATGTTGCGATTGCGTCGCTCCAATTGATGAATGTACTCAGTTGCCTTGGTCAAGATGGTACCCTATTGTAAAATGTTAATACGAGGAAAGGAAGAAAACGGTGCGGGCTGTGAGAACTGACCTTGCTGACCTTTGGCGCCTTCGACGCGGGAACTGGGGAATCATCGTCATCCTCAGGTATCGACCGGAGAGATGGGATGGCTTCGCGCAGATCGGCAATCCTGTCCTTCAGGTTTGTACGGTACTTGCGCTCAATATCGTTGTGGGCTGCCCGATCGCTATTCCTGGGCCTGTCCTTGCGGTCGCCAATATCGGCGGGAGTAGTCTGGCCAGAGCGCATTGGTCCTGCCACTGAGGATTTCCTCCGCTTCATCTCCGGGGGCGGGTCACTGGCGGTCTCAGACGTACTGCTGGGGCTTCGTTGCTTCTCAAAGTTGAAGTAGTCGACTGCCGCACCAGCTCGGGTAGTGGTGTTGATCGGGGGAAGGCCAGTTCCCATGGCGATCGCGAGGAGTCGTTGGCGCTCGGGGTCATTGAACACGGGGCTGTTGTATGACGACTCCATGCGCAGGCCGGGTTGCGGGGGTTCCCAGCTCAGAGGGGTAGAGTAGAGTCTCTCGGGAATGACATCGAGGGGCGTCTGGTCGCCCCTGCTTGTGTAATCATCATCCAGAGCCATTGCGAAAGCTTCCTCCTCAGACGAAAGTGCGTGATCAAGCGCGCTGTCAGAATCGACAAAGTCGTTGATCATTGACGGGAAATCAGGCTTCACGCTGTCGAATGACGTGACCCGTGATGACCGTGCTGACGGGTGGATGAAGTCGAAGGGTCTGATCTACAGTTCAGTAAGGTATTCAGCTTATTTGACTACGACATGAAGTGCATAGCCAACAGGGATGTTCTGGGGACTCACCGGCGGGTCTGGTTATCGAATTCCGATTTGTCGAGGCTCTCGTCGTCGCTATCGAAACGAAGCCAGTAGTCTGTGCAGTCGAGCGCTGAGTAGTCTTGCTTGCGCTTCAACGACTTCTTCAGTTGTTGGCCCTTGGATCCGGACTTGGAAATTCTGGAAGACTTGGATAGGATCTCCTTCTTCGCGAGAGGCGGGCTTAATGAACCGTTTCTCGTCTTGGGCTCTGTGACGGGGGGTGATAGGGGGTGGTTGACGTTTTGCTGTTGGGGCAGGCCGTTGTCAAAGTTGTCCCAAAATGATATCGAGGACAGTTGACGGAGGCAGCTTGAGGAGTTGTCGATGAAGGACTATTTGAACAAAACAGTTAGCCTTGTTCGCAGACGTTGAATGGAACATAAAAGGGTACACTTGTACCCAGTCAGCAGGGGCCGAAATTACCTTGCTGTTAGCCGCCGGGAACAGGTCAATGTTCTGTAGAACTTCACTGTCCATGACGACGGAATTGGAAATTTAATGTAGCTCGGATGCTACGTACAATCTGCTCTCTACCTCTAGATGATAGGTACTCGGGTGGAGTATCAAGTCGCGAGACGGAGAAATCAGAATGGCGAGGTTGGATATGCGCGAGGCAAAGTCGAGATCTTTCGATGCCTTCCTGAGGGGGACGGTCAATGTCGTGATAGTAGACCAACAAATACACTGTATCGGTCGAGTCGGCGGTTGACTAGTCGTGAGTGGGCTGACTCGGGTCTCGGTGATGTATGGGGTTGGTGGACGATGTGGTTGTGGTAGTATGGTTTGGTTGGGTTGTTGGCAAGACGGTCTAGAATTGGGAACCGTGGAGCGGATGGAAGAAAGATGTAGTTACTACTTGTAACTGTTGCTTGTATTGCTTGATGATGGGAAACAACGAAACGAACATGAGATGGAGGGCGGCGATATGCCAATTCTAATAATAAGCCGCGAACATGGGCTAGTGGGGAATGGGAATCAGGGTGTCTGGCGGTGGATCAAGAAGAAAAGGCGCCAAGATGAGAGTCAGAACAAGACAGATGGCCAAGAGCAGTCACACACTGAGCAAGATCAGGTTTGGGTGGTAACGACGGCCGGTCCCAGGAGTCGAGGGATGCTCAACAACGGCAGCGGTACAGGCGGAGACCGGCCCCGAGAACTGCCACATGCTGAAGGGCTCTGGGCAAATGGTCTGACTTTCAGGCGCTACGAAAATGCAACGGTTTCGGGCGGCCAGATTGTGGGAAGCCTGTACGTGGCCGAGCGTACAGTACAGTACTTCTCGCGTAATTCCTCCAGAGCCAGGTTCGCTCGTGTACTACCCGTACCCCTACGACTGCTACTGCACGCACTGCTTGCTGGAGCTGGTCTTGGTGGAGGTACGCAGGGTACGGTCGGTACGTGTTACCGGGTGTGGGGCGTAATGGTCCATTGCTGCTTGTCTCCCCTTTCCCATTTTTTCATTACGCTGGAGGGTGAGGGTGTCGGGGGAAATAATGCCCAAGCTGTGCACAAATATCTTGATCAGGTCGCGATCAAGACCGATCGGGTACTTCGCTCGCGCAGGATCGCAGGCCAGAGTTGGCAGGCGAGCGACATGCAGGCCATGTAGATCGGGAGAAGCGGAGTCCTTGGATAAAATCCAGGCGTCAGAGACACGTGAGCTTGGCACAGAATGGCCTGACTTTTCCCCGTTGTCTTCCTACCTTTTTCGACCTGGGGGGCAAGGGTTTCAACGAGCAAGAGGGACAGAATATGCGAACCTCGTGCAAAAGGCGCGGGACAAGCACAGGGAACATGGCAAAGGAGGGTCCAGAACTTTAGGCTTGTCTGGCAAAGTGGGGGTCGAAATCAGCCCATTCGCAAGGCTGAGGGAGGGAAAATCGTATGAGGAGCGGGGCCGGCGGCAGGGCTCCCAAGCGTCTCTCCAAGGGCTTTATTGGCCGGGCCAGCCCTCAGTCCGTTGGGCGCCGTCGGCATGCGCTTAAACTCTGCGTCAAGCTCGACTCAGCCTTGCAGCGAGCCCGGCTTTACCCTGGTCTGGTCGTAGCGTTTGCAGTTACAGTCGGGTCGGGGGTGTGTAAATCATTCACACCTTCGAAATGCGTCTGCGTGCGTTCTCGACCCCCTCGACCCCTACCCCCTGCTCCCAATTACCGTGGGAACGTTATCCGTCACTTATCATATACTGCATACATACTGCATCCAGCACGGAGGATTGCGCTTTTGGGAGTCATGGCAAATTTGGAGTTTCCGCGGTCGAGGATGTGATCTACCTACATGGGCAGCATGGGCTTTTCCAAAAAGTGAGGTTCCAGATTGCCAGATCGTCAGAAGTCCTGTAAGATTTCGGTTTGGCAATTCCCAAAAAGCACCAGATATCCAGACTCCAAAGATAAGACTATCGACCGCCATGCCAATCCCAATCCCAACTCCAATCACTCCAATCCTTCCGCCGTCTCGGAAGAGTCATGCGCTTGCATCATCTACAGCTTCCAGTTTAACCCATTCTTTGAGCAGTCAGACGGACATTTGCATATTTGCAATGCGCCCGGTGTCCACAACGGGAATGTCCACGCTGGAGTCAAAAGAGGGCATCTGGCATTTCACCATTGGAAACTTGCTCACTTTGGGGATCCTGATATTACATTGCCATACGAATGCAGTACGGTAGTAGCCTCAAGACCGGAGTTTTGGACTATTGCCGCCTAGGTATTGGCATGGCATTGGTCGCATGTAGTCGCAGTAAGGCGCAACGCGGGCGGCGGCTGGTAGATCGTTGGCCGTCACGGCCGACGGGCGAAAGAATAATTCGCAGGAAAAAAAAGCTGTAGCCTGCATCCACTTTTGCCAGTCCCGAGTCCCGCGGTCTCTCGCTCTTGGGGCTCTTGGGACGGCGCAGCCAATCACAAGACGGCCAATTGTGATTGTAATCAGCTCATCGTACCACTTCTGACCTGATGTTTACATTTGGTCTGCAACACATATCTACCGCTTCGTCGCACGCAACTCCCCAGCATTTTTTTCGCTGGTCGGAAACACTTCTTGTTTTCTCCCCATGCGCTTATACCACTCCGTATGCGCCCTACTTTCCCCGGACTCCTGCGATCTCCTGCGGACAATCCCTCTCCAGGAGCTGGGACCCTCCTCAAATTCCTTCCGTAACGTGACCCTGCTACACCCGAATGCGTGTACTGTACACTCCAGCACTCCAACTCGGACACTGCAGTGGTCCAACTTTGGATGCACCTGCTGCCCGCTGGGCTTGCCTGTCGTAGCAGTAATTCCCTAATTGAGGCTTGAGACCCCTCCCTGCAAGTACTTCCCCCACCCAAGTAAAATAGCCGCAAGCCAATGTAGGTGGCATCCCGCCCGCGTGGCAGGTGCCCCCTTCGGCCGCTGCCGCCTCTAAGCAAAATTGAGTACTTGCACCCTAGATGTAGGAATAGCTTCCTAGCTAGCTTCGAGACACCAACAACCACCAAAGAAACAAAACGACAGCCGACCATTGCATAGCTACTATGCAAAGGCCCGACTTCTCACCGTCCTTCTCATTCTGTTCCGGTAAGTACCGCTCTGAATAGTCGGTATCCTTCAGGGCACATGATCCCTTCTAGACGCCTTCTGCTCTGCTGAATCACATCTTCATCAAATCGGGACACGGACGCAATCTCGGTACGTACTCCGTACATATGGGCAATTTGCCAAGATCTAATCAGATTGGCTTGCCCCCGGCCTTCCGCGGCCGTCCGGGAGGACTCGCCCTCGGCAGAGTCCACCGGTGGGATCCAGTGACTCAGCTCGAATTCGTATTCCCAACACTTCATCCCGCAACCCGAGGCTGAACGAACTGGTGGATGGTTGACGAACACTTCTGCCGTTGTCGGATCCACGTAAGCTGTTCTTGACTAATCTGAATCTGCATCACCACTCGATCCCTTTCATCTTGAGCTCCCTTTGTCTCACGTACAAAGCCAGCAGGCCTGGTCACTGGTAAACTCGGCTGGACGAAGGCTTTCCAGGGGCTTGGGACAGTAACGTGCTTTTTCACATGTCTCATCACCACATCGGCGATCGACGAACCAAAGAGTCTTCCCGCGACGATCAATTCCAAGTATCTCTCGATTCCCGAACGTTGCTTCTGCTTCTTTTTGACGCAGGGTCTCGAGATAAGTCTCAAGCGTATCATGCAGCCCAGCGGTAAGCTCTCCTCTCCTTGATCTGTCTGGACCCTTAAGGGTTTGATCCTCCTTGGATATCGTTAGATAAGATTGTCCACCAGCCAAATCTTGGAATCTTGGCCCAGGGTTCTGCCCAGGGGTGGAGAGATTTGGTGGCAAAAAAGAGTACGATGATCCTCAGCCAGAGACTCTGGCCCAGACCTACCTAGCTTGGCAACCTGGACACTCCCAGCCTACCGCCGTGTCGGAACAGGCGCTTATCCTCTTCGCCTTTTTCGTTCTGGGCGAGTCGCCTTCAATAACTCTTCAACTCGGTTCCCTTCATCCTCACATGGCTAATTTCGTTTCGCCATGTGACGAGCTGTGAATATTGACCAACGCAGGATACCCAATGGTCCTCGACCTCTGGATGTGATATCCCCACTTCATATCTTTGCTACTGCTGCTTGCCCCCCTCACGGGCCCTGCTCTTTCTCTCTTTTTGTCGTTCCCACCGCCATGAGCGTAGGTACAATGTTGCTGAAAGTTCAGTGTTCCTCCCTTGTCATGGATATTGGCCTCGAAAAGGAGACGAGTGAGGCCATCTCGCTCTTCTGCCAGCCTTCACATCCCCTCTCCTGCATAGGAGGACGTCTAGACCGCACTCGAGACTCTACTAGCCACGGCAAAGGGTGGAGCTGGAGGGCCATCCGGGCCCCATCTGGCTGCAGGCGGGCGGGACTCAGAGTGGTAGGTGTTGGCGTCGATGCTTAGTACAGTAGTCTCGCTTTCTCTATCCTCCGGCGAGAATCCGAACAGCGGTACTGCGGGCGGATCCTACCCACTGCGCGCATACATGAATCATGTGCATGCAGAGGAGCCTCCATACAGCGATCTCGATGTGATAAAATTGACCGATTGGTGGGCCTCGTTGTTGGCCCAGATCCTCCATTACCTCCCAGCCAACAGGTTACTGTTATTGGCCTTCCTCGACGGCTTTTCGGCTGCTTTTGATGTCCTCACTTGGCCAGCATGTCGTCGTTTGCGTCTGCATTGTCGCATCGTCAAGTATTTCCAAGTTTTGGTTGTTTCGTACCTCGGCCAACGGTGGGTCTTCGGCTTTCCTTGCCGTGGGGGTCTGGTATCACTGTGGCTACTGACGCAAGGCTCGACAAGAAAATTGATTAACTGCATCATACTTCTCTTCCTAGCTATATCATATCGCTTAAGTGCGGTGGTGGCTCTGCTTCCGGTGCAGCTGCAGGACCGCTTTATCGTCATCTGCCCTGAGCAGGGTTGAAAGAGCCGGCCAGCAAGCATCGGGGCCATGTTGCTGCACGGTGGTATTACATAAGACTTACCTATACGAAGCCCACTTCAGCTTGGGGATACATCATTAGTAGCTATATTGAAAGACTTCACCCCAAGCTTTACTTGCGTCCGTCCATCCGAGAGTCCGCTTCTCCATCTTTCGGAGACTTTATACGGCGTAATCCACCCCTTATTCATCTGGTCTCCCCCCTTCATGCCGCGCTCGTAAGGCCGGCGACCAGCGAGCCAATCAAGATCTTCCCTCTTGCCTACAGCAACGGATATAGGTCTGACGTCGGAAGCTATGCGCAAGCAACTCGGCTCTATTACTACGCAATAGTAACAAACTAGTCACTTAGATGCGTCAAGGACGGGACGAACCTTGTTGACGTTACTCTCATAATGATAATTGCAGATTATGCCCGTCAACACCATATTTCTTGTTTTTTACTAGGTAGTATCTTGGAGAATATGCGTTTCGCGCAGTACGCGGGAGGATGGGACCTCGAAATAGCGCCACGAAGCCGAGTTTGCCAAGATATATTTGGCCGTGGGATGTCTACCGCATCTACAAACTTAGTATACTCCATCTATAGACCCGACATGGCTTAAATGTAATGTAACGCCGGTACGGCACGTACGGCACATGCTTCACTAGTGACTAGATAGATGTTCTGCAGAAGGGGGCTGGAACGGCCTCCTAGATCTGGTCGTCACAATCTCCGCACACGGGTTGCAATATTGAACGTCGACTGCATTGGCCAAGATCATATCTGCGCAGGCGTTCACCCCGTCACAGATCCCCAAGTTCCTGGCCGGGAGAATGAGGCGCCGGTGGCGATGGTACCTTATCGGACTTGCGGATGCGACGTCCCGATAAACACGCAACTTTCACGATATACTTGCTCCAACCAACCCCCCTTTGCCTCTTCGGATCCGGTCGACCTCCTCTCGCATGAAAGAGGGCGGATGAAGTAATGTTTCCCCGGATGCGTGGCTGGCTTCGCCCCCACCTCTGCCTGCACTTGCCCTGCCTGCCTCGGCTCAACTGGCGGCGGTACTCTGGAGACTACTACCGAGATATCCACGGGTATATATCCTGTGTGATAAGGATACGGATACCTACCTACCGCCCAGATCTAATCAGCAAGTGCCGCGTATGACGCGCATGTCTCAAACAGGACTCTCGGGACCCATGCGATAGCGAGGATAGGAGGGTAGCCGGAAAGAAGCAAGCAACTTGTTCTTGCAGAAGGTTCGCGCCAATGCAGACGCGGCCTGCAATGATAAGCTGATTCTGATGTACAGGAGAGAGAGAGGGACCCCTCACGGCAAGGCTGCCTGTAATAGCGTGTGGCCCCAATTCAGCCCGCCCGGCCGCCCCGGATATACTTGCCTAATTCATCGCTTCCTCCGATGCAGTTTGGGGGGAGAGTGTGATCTGATGGTATTGCCGAAGTGTTTCTTGCTAACCTCCCGTCGACAGCTACTATCTCATTTCGATTAGTGAACTATTGTATCTCATATCGCCAGGGGCGCCGGTGATATGGCTTCTTCTGCTCAGGCGTTGGAGTTGCTACTAGGTGCCACAGGCAGAGGCGGAAGCATAATATTGTTGCATCGTGATGATGATGATGGGTTATATCAGATCTTAGTATCATTGTGTGCTTATAGGTGAGGTGCTATGATGCTACGGTCCCAAACATCCACAGGGCTGCGGCGTGCCATGGCCGACATCTGGAAACATACCAGGATGCAATTTGCGCGCCATTTGCGGAAACGTGTGAAAAAAAAAAAAAGTACTCGGCCAAGGGAAATACGGTAGACGAAGGAGACTCCCCACAGGAACATGGCAATGATGAGCCTATACAGTCGTGCCTTGGCTTCGAGGGAACACCTAACTACTGGAGGTCGAGAGCCTATGGCCCGAACAGCCAAAAAGGGGTGAGGTGTGACCGCACACTCTATTGTATTCAGGACAGGCCGGATCCGCGAGCTGTAATCAGACTTGGATTTGCAAATACTACAAGTGTAAGTGATATGAGTATAGTGATAGACCTTTTTATTATTGTATGGTAAATGACTGTCTTGAATATTAGTTTCATTAAAGGAGCGGTATTATTTTCTGGTTGCCTGGCGTCTCAACGCCAGATGAAGGGACTCAACACCACGTGTGCTGGTTTGCATCCCCCTCTATCCCCTTTCCTCCATTACAGCTCCTTATCTCCGACTCGACCGCCTTCTTCTTGCTCTTGGCAATCGGGGAGAGTAAGTGGGCAGAATAGTTGCCTACTGGCAACGGAATGAGCTCACTGTTGAGAGAAACGCAAAGGTTAGTTACTTAGTTTTCTTTGGATCGAAGCCCCCGTCTTCCGACGAAATAAAAGTGGTCCCGCCGCTTCCGTTAGTTGTTAGTCATACGTACTGATATCGTTGAAGTTGTAGTCGTCCAGATTGTAGATGCCAGGAGCGACGATACCGCCCAGGGAGCGGCCCGAGCAGCCTGAATCTCTGTAGGGTGGGTAGTGTCGCGTTAGTCGTCTTTACGGCACGACACGTACTGGAAGCAGTAACTTACTGCCAGATGGTGCAGGTAGTTCCCTGGTCGGGGCCCAGCGAAGTGATGGCATCATTGAAGTTGCCACTGATGCTGACTGAAAAAAGGGGGACCGGTGTGTCAGTTCTCAGTCATGTCCCCGAATCGCTTCTCAGCAGAGGAATTGGGGGCTCTGGAAAACTCACAGCAGTCACCAGTGTTCACTTGGATGTTGGTACAAGCGCCCCCGAAGTTGCTGTTGATGCAGACGTAGAGGTGGGTGATGGCCTCTGTCCCCACGTCCGCAATGGCGGACTCGTTTCCGCGGGGAATGGCGTCTGTTCTCCAGTCCGGGTTGGTTGGGGGAATGGCTTTGGCGGCGGCGGCACCAGCCAGGGCGAGGAGGGCAAGTGAGAACTGCATGTTGATTCCGAGACAAATGTTGAGATTCGTGAATAGGGCAGGGTAAGTTGCAAGGAGATTGTGATGCTTGAGAGTAAGTAGTTAAGAAAAGTCCAGAGGGAGATCTTAGAGGCCTTTTATATGCTGCATTCACGTTCTTGCCAAGTGATTTCACTTCCAACCGAATCTGTCTATTTCGACCTCACCGAGATGTCGCCAGCGCAAGCATCACGGCTGGTGTTTGCTAATCCCCTCGTTTCTGCACGTGGGTAAGTGAAATCCACTGTGCAACACTCAGCAACCACCTGCTGGATGCATCCATCAAATTCGCAGGCACCTGAGGTCATCGTCGTGTTCTCTGCACCTGTAGGTCGTGGCAATAGGCTATATGACTGGTGACATATTTCAACCCGATCAGTTATGTGAGATCTCATCTATGTCGTATTCAATATTGGCATGCAATGTGCGTTCTGATTACTCACGTCGCACATACGAATCGACCATTCTAGCCAATTGAAGATTCGATTTCTCGGATGTCAGCCCAATCAGCACAACTGTTATGTGAGAAAGGAAGCTACGAATGCTTGCTGTCCGGAGGTAGTCCTAAATAGGCCGTACAAAATGCTGACTGCAGTCCGGTATAGTGCGGCGAAACATGGACGAGGGTGTCAGCATGACGCCTAGTGCCACCGCGTCCTTTTTTTGCACTTACCTATGCCAGTGCACATTCGTATCAGTGGGAAGCCCAGACCGATACATCTTTAGCTAATGCTTCGAGCAACTAGATGTCTGCAGTTTCTTGTTACCCTGGGAGAAATGCCTTCCTTCCTCGGGGTAATCGCTTAATACGCCCATTTGACGTGGAAATACGAACTTCCAAGGAGAAAGTGAGAGGCAATCAAGTACTGTTCTCCTTAGTTAACCTGATAGATCCCGCAACACTGCAGGTCGCCCAAACTCATTGCTGAATAGCAGTGTCGATTTTCTCTATATAGGACTTTTGTGAAATACTCGACTCCCGTGCGTCCAATCCCGCTGGCTACTTGGTATCAACTTATTCGAAGTTGCCACTCAATGTGACTACCATAGAAACAAAAGATGTCCTTGGTAACAAATCCTGCCGAACTTACTGTCTACAGCAACCCAAGCGCTTATAGGGGCATCCATGTCTGTCATCCAACGGTCCTTCAAACCATATACCTACCCCTCGAGAAGTGAGAGACAAACGCCGGAGGGCCTTTGCGCCTTTTGCCGACCGCTACTCGGAACCACCGGAAGAGGTTCTGGCCGGGCCAAACCTAGATAGTAGCAAGGGAGAGAAAGACGGACAAGGGCCAAGATGAAGTACCATGGAAGCTCGGTCATGCCCGAGGCAGGGGTATTGCCATGACGGAGCGGCCCGGGCTGAGTTCTCCTAAACGTCGTCACGTGCAGTAACCCCCTTTTCCTACGGGTGAAAGAGATCTCACCGCATATTTCCTGACTTTCTCCTACTTCACGGCTATGAGCCCAAGATATCATCTCAAAAATCGAAGACAGCACTCTACCTTTCAACCATGGCAAACATGATCTGTTCGCGTATTGTGGAGTATTCTATACTGAAACCTGTCTATTCACGAAACGGGAAACTTTAATTCTCTTGGCGAGTCAATGGGGTACCAGCAACAAGCCTGTAGCCCCGCATACATCCCCTGTAGACGCTGCCATGAACTAGCCCGAGTCAGCCCAAATTACCCCCTAGGCTTGGCACCAGAATCATGTCGGGATACGCTGTCAAGCACTCGACACCGAGAAAGCATAAAAACGTAGCCACACCTTGCGCAAGGAAGGAGGCATCTCCTCTCGCGGAACACAGGAACCAATTCCAAATTCTGACAATAGGATGACGAGAATATCCATGCTGCCGCTCGCAGCCATTTGCCTCCTGTGTACGTGCCCCCATACCAGTTCTTCTACACTAAGTAGATAGGTAAACGTGTGCTAACTAGGTAGCCGAGCAGTGAGCGCCGCTCAGGAGGCGCGAGGCCTTGCCCTGGACCAAACCCCCACCACCACCTACGACTACATCGTCGTCGGCGGCGGCGCCGCGGGCCTGGTCGTGGGCGATCGGCTGTCAGAAGCGGGCCACAGCGTCCTGCTCCTCGAACGGGGCCCCGCGTCGTCCGGCCGGTGGATCTCCGGGGTGGAGAAGACGACCCAGCTTCCCTTTGACAATTGGCGGCCGGACTGGCTAGACGGCACCAACCTGACCCGCTTCGACGTCCCCGGGCTCGCGCAGTACTTTTGGTCGAGCCAGACCAACATCGTCTGCGCCGACCTGGCCGAGAACCCCGCGGCGTGCGTCCTGGGGGGCTCGACGGCCGTTAATTCAGCGTTGTGGTGGCGCCCGCCCGCCAAGGACTTTGATGAAAACGGGTATCCGGAGGGGTGGAGGTCGGGCGATATGCGCGACGCCATCGAACGCGCGTTTACGCGGATGCCGGCTACGGATCGTCCGTCGCCGGATGGGGTTCTCTACAGCCCGGAGGGGTACAACGTGGTGTCGGCCGCACTGGCCAAGGCTGGTTGGGCGAATGTGACGGCAAATGACGTGCCGGACGAGAAGAACCGGACTTTCAGCTACGCCAACTATCACTATCGGTTCGGATACCGCAACGGGCCCATGGACACGTATCTCGCGACGGCATCCGCGCGGCCCAATTTCGCCTTGATGACGGACACGGATGTGCGCCGGGTGGTCCGCGACGGTGGCCGTGCGACGGGCGTGGAAATCGAGGGAACTGGCCGTGTCATCAACGTCACCCCGGGGACAGGGCGCGTGGTCCTCTCCGCCGGATACTTCGGCAGCCCCAAGATCCTCTTCCGAAGCGGCATTGGGCCCGAGGATCAACTGAAAGTCGTCGCTGGCTCTCAGACCGACGGAGCCACTTTTATCGACCAGGCGCAATGGCTTCGGCTGCCCGTAGGCAATAACCTCAAAGACCAGCAGGTGACCGACTTCCAGGTTTCGCACGCTTCTGTCAAGAACTACGACTGGTCCAAGGATATCTGGACCAACCCGGTCCAGAAAGATGTCGACCAATATTTGAAGGACCGGAGTGGCATGCTGGCCGGTCCGCCGAATAACCATGGCCCCAGTACGTATTTCACTGCTCGCACGAGAAGACGCCCAGCAAGGATCATGACTAACTTTAAACAGTGGCTTGGGAGACTCTTGACGGCTCCTTGTTCTCCGACGGCACGCCACGGCAAATTCAGTGGACGACGAGAATCCAGAACCCTGGGCCCCCTAACAACCTCTTGACATTGACATCCTTTGTCGGCCGCGGTTCGTCTACCGTTGGCCGCCTGGCGATCAACTCAAATGTAAGTTATATCGTCCCCAACAACTCCCCTCGGCCTGTGGGCCGAAGTGCTTTGAACCCAATTGGGTGTAATGATTTGTTACTGAATTCTTTCCTAGATGACAATGTCATACGCCGAGATTCCCTACTTCCAGACCGAAGATGATAAGAAAGCCGCCCTCATTTCCGGTGAGCGCATGATTGCAGCTTTAAAGTTAAACCCGGAAATCACCTTGGTCAAGCCCGCACCCCGCCAAACTGTCGCAGACTATGTGAACAGTGTAAGTTTTGATGGGATGTCTCTCGATCTTAGCTTGCTATACTGACTAAACCTCCGCCTTTAGGTTCCTATCAACATTGCATCACGTCGCGGTCTTCACCTCATGGGCACCGCGAGGATGGGCGGGCTAAACAACACCAATGGCGAGGCTGTGGTTGATAGCAACGCCAAAGTCTACGGGACCGACAACTTGTTCGTGGTAGACGCGAGTATTCTACCTGGAATGGTTACCGCGAACCCCACTGGTGCGATTTTCTCCGTTGCAGAGAAAGCAGCGGAAAGAATTCTCAAACTCTCTTCTAGGGGTTGAGAACACATAATTTATATATACAAAGGTGTTTATATGTAAAGCATGTTATCTACAATACCGGGTGTGCCAAGCTGAGCCCTACCTCCAACCTCCAACAAGGGGAGTTTAGCTAGACAGGGCCGAGGGATCTCCCCTCTCTAATTCATCTACTTCGGCAAGGTTCCCACTCCTGCAAGCTCCTTCTCCGTCCACTCCCAGAGCTTGTCCGAAAGCTCCTCATCTTTGGCCACCGCCGCCTCCCGGTCCGGGATCCCCACGGGCTCGTAGTACTTCCCCGTCACCACATCCGGGCTGGTAGCCGCCCACAGGTGGTTCCTCACCCCCTGTGCCGGCTGGACACAGATGAGCGGCGCAAGCGGGGCCGTTACACGCACCAGCAGGCTCTCTTGCGCCAGCGATGCGGCCATACCCGTGATGACTCTCCCTGGGTGCACGGCCGCGACTCGCAGCTGGGGACACCGACGCGCGAGTTGCTTGGCGAGACTGATGAGGGCGACCTTGCTCTGGCCGTACCGTTGGGTGTAGGACTAGTTTCAGTGGGGGGGTGTTAGCAACGGCTCGAGAGAAAGTGCCACATTCCATCACTGTGTTAGGGAGCAAACCCACCATCTGTGCGCATGTCCCCTTCAGCGCCTCAAACTGGATCCCGCCCTTGGGCGCCATGGCGTGCCCCTCGCTCGACACCACCACCACCCGCACGTCCGACTGCGCCTGCTGCTCCGCGGTGCGGACCAAAGTCGGGACCAACAGGCGCGACAGCAGCGCGTGGCCGAGGTAGTTGATGCCAAAGTGGGCCTCGTAGCCCTCGGCCGTAGTCCTGGGCGCGACCGTGATGATGCCGGCGTTGAGGACCAAGATGTCCAGCCGCTCCTCGCGGGCCAGGAAGTCGGCGGCGCACGCCCGCACGCTCGCGAAGGAACCGAGGTCTAGATCCAGGAACTCAAACTCGGTGCGCGTCGCGGCATCCTCCCCGGCGGCGTCGTCGTCCTCCCCGTACGCCTCATGCGCGATCCGGCGGAGCAGCTCCTCCTTCTCGGCCGGACTTTCGCGAGGGAGGTCCGCCACGTGGATGCGCGCGGGCTTTCCGTACTTGGCGAGCTGGACGGCGGTGTTCCTGCCGAGATCCCCGGCGGCGCCGGTGACCAGGATGACCTTCCCGGCCAGCGAGGGGATGACCCGGGCCGGGTCGAACGCCGTTCCCTTGCTGCTGCCTGGGGCGTCATTGCGCGACCCAAAGAGGGTGACGCGCATCATCTCCACCAGCTGGGCCATCGTGATGGCGATGGCGATGATGATGCTGCCGACGCTGAAGCTGGCGGACTGGAGTGTTATGTAGGGAGAAATGGTTTCGAACGAGCGACGAGTTGAGTGGAAATAACGAAGGGGCCCGACGAGCGTCAGCTCTTCTAAGCGCCATAGACGGTTCCGAGCTATCGGCGGAGCAAAGTGGCCCTGGACACGAGTGGACGCTAAAAACAGAATGACGCTAGACTCGAGGCAGCAGACTAGGTGATGGATGTAGTAAGCCCCAGAAGCGGCTGATTGTCCGTGTCCGCGACATCGCCAGGATGAGAGCAGACGATCTTCATGGCGGACGGAATTTCACGCAAAGGCGAGGAATACGAGACCGGGCAAGGTTTCGAGTTTCGACTGCCCCAAAGAGTTGTTGGCGATTGAAATAGTATGAATGGCTTTGATTGGCAGCTGGTGCTTGTGCATTTGAATGGGTTTGCCGGCAAACCTGATGATCTAGGTACAATCAGCGTGGTGTGCTGGTGTTTGATGCCGTGTATAGGATAGGGGTCTGACTCAAGGATTTGCCCTTCCTGTATACACCCGCCGTATTGGAAGTCTCTCATACCCCCAAATTCCATATGGATCCCATGTATTGCTAGCCATCCCTGTCAAAGATTTCGTGACGACCTACTTTCGAAGTCTGACGTGTACCGGCATGCCATCCTTGGGATGCACCATTCCGGGTCCAACCCGATACAACCTTTGGCCATCCACAGTATGCGAAGGCGTGGCCTTGGCCCCTCTGAGGTTTTGTCTGTCAGTCATCGTGTGTAGGGCAATGAGTTTTAAATCGCTCGGGGCATAGTACTTACTTCAACTTGTCCCACTCGCCCCAGGCTTCCTCAATCTCCAGCGTACGGATCGTCAGGACCAAGACGAGCTTGAGCTCCATGTAGGCGAGCTCCATCCCCATGCAACTCCGGGGGCCCTGGGAAAAGGGGAGCCACGTGTTCGGTGTGGCTGGATACAACGGGTCGCCCTCCGCCGCCGTCCACCGCTCGGGGATGAAGTCGTTCGGTCTTGGCCAGTACTTAGGGTGACGTTGGATCAAGGTAGCCGACGCCCACATTCCAAAACCTTGCATGGGGTACTAGACCGTCGAGTCCGCGCCGGTCAGGTAGTACCCAGGACACGATTTGCGTATCGTGGCGGTCAGAGGGTAGAGCCGTAGCGTCTCCTTGATGACGGCCAGTGTGTACTGGAGCGAGTGCAGGAGATGGGGTGACGCGATCAAGACCGAAGCCGCCGGGGCCGGGTCCGGGCCGAGCACCGCGTCGTGCTCGGCGCGGAGCTTATCGAGACAGTCTGGGTGGTCCTGCAGCAGCTTCGCCATGAAGCAGATAGTAGAAGCCGTGGTGTCGTAACCGGCCAAGATAATCATTTTTAGGTTAGCAATGAGCCGCTCTATGAACTCCTTGGTGGGCTCCTCCTCCTTCATCGAAGTTCCCGCCGCGCCGTCCGTGTCGACGTGCATCAGGGCGAGATCGAGGACGGTGTATTTTCGCAGGCTGGCCTTCTCGGAGTCACAGTGCAGCTTCTTGCGTATCTGGGGGAGAAGGGTATTGTGTAGTGTCCTGTTGTTGCGGGCTATCGCCACTTGGTGCCAGGGCCAGCGACCTGTCAGCCTACCTTGAGCGACAACCAGAAACTTGTCCAGCAGGCGAAACTGATCGACCAAGGTACTCTTCAGAGTCGTATCGGATTGATCGGACTGCGAGTGGAGTCGCATGTCCCTAGAAAAGATGAGTGTGTTGCAGCAAAATGATGATAGGCTGCAGTTGGCAACTTACAAGGCGGCTCGACCGATGACATCAGTCGTCAGATCTGTAGCCATCTCCTGCAGTTGGAAGACAGGGCCCCAGCCATCATCGCCGTAGGCAGCTCCTTGTTTTAACCGGTCCACAAAAACGGACACCTCCTCAAGAATTTCGGGCGTGAGCGCTGTTAAGTTCCGTTGGCTGAAGCCCGGGTTGAGCCGTGAGCGCCAGGTCTTCCACACATGACCCTCGCTCATGAATACGTCGAGACCCGAAGTCAAGGGAATGAAATATTTCCGGTAAAGCTCGATTCTAGGCTCGCTGTTGGCGATGGTGAACTGCGCGGCCGCCACCGGGTCCGTCACTATGGCCAGTGGCTCCAGTAATGGCCAGGTATCCAGGTAGACCACGGGCGGAAGAAATTCATAGTCCGGCAAGTAGGTCTCGCGATTCTTCAAGAGCCAGGTATGGAAGGTGTAGATGTTAACATCGGGGGGATGTGACTGGCTGAATTTGGCCAAGATGGGCCAGTGTCCGAGGAGGAACGAATGGGGCAGCAATGGCTGTATTTGTTTGTCTGCTCGTCAACTTTGGCTACCGCCTGCGTGTTCACGGGAGTTTTCTGAGATCCACTCACCAGTCCCTGGGTTTTCAGCGACCTCGCTGCCTTTCGATGTACATAACCTTGGTACAGAAACCTCAGCAAGATAGTCGCTAGGACGACCGCGACGCCCTTGAAGAAGAGAGGAAGCATTGCAGTAATTGCCATGTCTGCTAACTCCTGAGACTCCTGTTAATAGATTGGTGTTGATGGGTTCGAGAGAATCAAGCAAATAGGGGTTTGCCACGAGGGAAGTGGCGGGAGTGCTTGTGGTCGACCAGCTTGCTGCCAAGTCGGGTTCCGATTGAGTCCCTCCGCCAGGACAGGGATTGTCACGGCCGCTCGCACATATACGCGGTAGGTATCCGTGCCACCCCAAGTCACTCCAGCTGCTGTTTGCTGTGATGTGCTTGTCATTTTAATTGATGCGCTGTGTCTGCACATCCCCCAAAAGTTTGCGCAGCGTCAAAATACTTTCTCCCCTCATGCACGTAAGTATGCACGTAAATTTTGGAACCTTCACAACTGCCCATCCCTTACGGTATACCAAACGGGTGGATACAGCCCTCGTCGTTTGCAGCTCCTTACATATCTAAAGCAGGGTCCCGTTCCGTTCCTAAAGGTCTGGTACCCGAAGTCCAAGTTTGCAAAGCCAGGAGGTCAAGGCAAGGAGGCCAAACAGCAAACCAAGGAGATGGTCCAGTCTAGATAATAGATATAAGCCCAATTAGCCTGCGAATGTCGACCTGTCGGTCTTGGAGTTTAGGCTGCCCTCCTAGACACGAAGTGAGGCCATCATCCACCGATATATATGTCATACCCAATGACAACCTTAACCCTTGTTGTAGTTGAACCATCTCTACGAATAGATCCCACTTGGACAAGTAAACAGCCGTTTCAATGTCTTCTCTAAATGATGTTACCAAACCCATCGACATGTCGACTGGGCTATTTATCTCGGAACAAACATTCAAGGTATGTCATATCACTGGGATATCTGACGAAAAAGAGACTAGACGGCTTGTACAGTACTGACGCCTCTTACCACTTTCTCACCAGGTCGTGCTCTGGACCGGCACCAGCATCTGCATCGCCGTCTGTGCCCTGAGATTTAGCATCCGCACCCTCACATTCCGACGCCTGTTCCCCGAAGACTACCTGATGCTGGCCTCGCTGGCCATCCTCGTCGCCCTCGCCGCCGCCCTGGAGCACTACCTCGGGGACTTTTACCTGGTCCTGGCCATCATGAACCGGCGGGCGCTCCCCGGGCCCGATTTCCCGGAGCGCATGGAGTCGTCGATGCGGGGCACCGGTATCGCCGTGGTCTTGAGCACGGTGGGCATCTGGGCCATCAAGCTCAACTTCCTGACCTTCTTCCGCCGCTTCGGGGCCCAGATCCGAGCCTACATGGTCGCCTGGTGGGTGGCTTGCCTGTTGGTCGTGGCGAGCGCGGTGGCGCAAATCGGCATGGTCCCCTATGGCTGTCTCTTCACCAGCTGGACCAGTTTCCTGGCAAAGTGCGAGACGGATGCAAGCCTTGTCAGCATATACGGCGCCTACAAGGCCACTATTGCCTTGGATGTGGTTTCAGATGTCGTCAGTAAGTCGTGCGCTCTAATCATGATGGATGCATCGTGATTCCCACAACGGCAACCACGTCGTTGGCTAATTCCGAAATGGGCGTATCTCAGTCGTATGCTTTCCCATCCTCATCGCTTGGCGGACCCGGATCACCATGCGCCAAAAGCTCTTCCTTTCCAGCATTTTCTTGCTCATGGGCTTTACTATCGCCGTCACCATTACCCGTGGTTTTATCTTCCAAGATGCCTACAAGTCCGTCAATGACTTCGACCGCAAGGTAATCAATACAGCCTGGATGCTATTTGGTTCATGATACAATACTTTGTATGTAAGTCATTCAAATCCAGGCTCTCTTTTGTTTTTCTCGTGGGCTGCTGGGAGTGGGAGTGGGAAAGGTCGAAGAATTTGCTAACAAGAGCCGTCTACCCAGCTGTCATCATTGCTTGCATCATCTCTTTTCGTTCACTTTGGGTAGGAAAACGAGAGAATAGGAACAAGAAGCGGGACGAGCTCGCGAGGCGCCGGCACGTTGCCCGGGGAGGCAGCCGCCCGGCGGCGGTAGTAGTCAACCGTCCACGCCGAGGCCGGTGGTCTAGACTGCAGGACAGCGTGCTGCAGACGTTGGCGGACCTGGAGGCCAAAGACCTCGAGCCAGACTGCGGCCAATCACTCAAGCACGAGCTGCCGTCCGGGACCTTCGTAGTCGAGTTTTCGAACTGGTCCGCCACAGACACGTACAAGGGATCTTTCTCACACCACGAAACCTTGTACAGTTCGCACTCGGCGAACAGCTCGTGCTTGTAGTTACTTTGTCCGTTTAGTAATTATCGATGAAGGGTGAAGTCGGTTGAACCATAATGAGATATCTATATGGGAACTGATGGAAATCCATCATAATTTGGACAAATTTTGGGGATGGCAACTGTTTATTTGATATGTCGGGAAGTAGCAACAGTGATAGCTCTGGTAGTTACACCCAATGATCGACTCGTTTAATTGACACGCTTTCCCTTTCCCATCGGCCCCGAATAATACTCCGGGTACGATGCCCGGTAGCCCAGCAAGTACTCCCCGATCCACCTGCCCGTGACGACCATGAAGCCCCGACTGATCCACCAATTCAGCCAATTCGGGATTCCCGGAACAGGAATAGCGAGAGGGCCATCGACACTCCAGAGGAACAGCTCGAGCTGAAACAAGCTGGGTTCCGTTTTCTGGACGCGGCAATCCTCGAGGTAACCGAAGAAGTTGCGGAAGAACCGGTGCTCCATCTCGGCATCCTGGGACTCCGGGTCGAGCCCGATGTCCACCACCAAATCCTCGTCCTCGCTGGCGTTCTCGAAGCGGTGGAACAGGCCCGCCTGCAGCGTGATGTGCGGGTCGCCGCCGCGCATGACGACCCGGCGCTTGGACGCGTCGGGGTGCGTCGGCTGGTACCAGACCCCCGTCCCCGACACACACCGGAACCGCTCCGTCTGGAACAGGTGCAGGTGCAGCGGCGGGCTGAACATGGAGCCCGGATGGAAGCTGTGCCGTACGAAGTACTCCGACCCGGGCGGGGAGAACTCCTGCCAGGACTTGCCGTCTTCGTAGTAGATGCGTGCTTGCGATGCCGTGTCGCGGCGTGGCGGGTTGCTGCCCCGCATGAAGGACAGCATGATTGGTAACTTGATGACTTGACTTGGGTGACTGATTGGCTAGATTGATGGAAGCTTGTAGATTATGTTTTGGAAAAGAAAAGTAGATCGAGTTGACTGGAAGAGAAGAAAGCGCTCGTAGTTGTGGGAAACGTAGCTGAACTTGGAACGGTCGGCTGTTAGGGGACCTGTTGGAGTCCCAAGCCTAAAGTGGGCCGGCATCTCGGCTTACTAGGAGGGCACATGGCGTTTGTGCGCGCCTCAGCCATTGCGTGCTGTTTGCTCAGCCGCACAAAATTAGACGAAATGCACAGCAAGCTGAACAACAAATTTCAAACCAGCGGATGCCAGAATCAGACGATTAATGAAGTGTAAGCGCTATATTTCGGGTTCTCGTAGTGTTGACCAGTGAACCGCTGCCACTGAAATGACCCCAATCAGGCTGGACCTGTCGTGTCATATCAGGACGCCTCTTACGGGGTCAACATGAAAAGTGTCGAAGCCAATATGATATGGCGATCTGCCGATCCTCTTCATTTGGAAACGGAACGATGTCACAATTAACGCAATTCATTGCATGAAACCTGAGTCGCGGTGCAGCAGTTCCAAGTGGATCAAGGCCTCGGCCACATCCCCGAGGTGAGCTATGGAGCGTGAAGATCTCCTACGGACCGATTAAATGGGGCTGCCTGGTTTTATCTCACCATGTCGGCGGAATCTGGTAGTCCCTCCATCTTTCCGTATCCGCATCCCGGAACGTGTCCATGGTACCCTCCACCCCCTGGGCCCCCACGGACCAAACCCCACGCTCGACCAGTGTGGTCCAGTGCTCGAACAAACGCTCCAGCCGCTGGGGCCGTCCGCACCGCCCACCGAACGGCTTGTACCCATGTTGGAACAACTCGTCCACTGTGCCTCGGCCGACCGGCGACCCATCGCTCTTGCGCGCGCCGGCGCCGCCTTCCTCCACCTGTTCGCCCGGGCCTAGGTCCTCGCCGCCCTCCAAGCGGTACGGTAGCAACAGCCAAAACCCTTCCTCGGCAAGGTCCTCGACGGCCTCGGTCATCTTGACCGGCTCGCTGTAGACCCCGGCGGCCACGATCCACGACGACGGCGGGTCCTCGGCGAGAACTTCGCGGCAGCCGTAGTAGAACCCGTTCGTTGTTTCCATCGTCACTTCGACCACTCTGGGCCCGTCATCATCACCGCCGCATCTCGCCGCGGCCGGGAAGAGGCACACGGAAGGAACCGCATGCGGGGAATCCCGGGTCAGCCTGCTAAGGGCCTGCGACGCCACGAACTCGCGCTCATCTGCTGGAGGCAGAAGGAGGCCCGGAGCGATGTACCGAAATGGGGGACGGCGGGCGTGAGTCAGAAACTCGCGCGCGAAGCACCGTTCGGGCACCGAAGCTGCATCCAGGGCGAACGGCGTGACGAGTGACTCTTGCACGACCGTACCGCTGTCCGCCGTGGAGACAGTGCTGCTGGGTGTTGCCGCCGACAACGGCGGCATGCGTTTCTCGATGGCGTCGCACAGCCGATCCCACGCGCCGACGCAAGTTGCGACCTGGCCCTCGCCATAGGACCGCAACCTCCAGAGTCCATCGCCCTTGCCAAGCAGGGGGTCGGGCGCGTGCTCCGGCACGGCGGCGACCTTGCCGATGCGGATGAGCTCGATCCAGTGGGAGAGAATGGTCTCGAGGGGGTGCCAGAGCTCCGGGTGCGCCGCGACGGGCATCGCGTAGTCGTGGTCCCACATGTCGAAAAACACGGCGACGCGGTGGCAGCCCTGGTGGTAATACACGCCGCCGCCGGACTCGCCGCCCTCGTTGAACCCGTACAGGCACACCAGACTGTCGGGGTCCTCGTCGTGCAGATCAGCGTCCTCCTGGGCGAAGAACTGCTCCGGGTCCTCGTTGATGCCCGAGGCCCAGAAGAAGATGGATTCGGGCCCCACCCCTTCGTGGTTATCGGACCAGTTATCATTGACGGGACGGAGCAGAGCCGCATCGAGGAAGGCGGCGAGCGAGGGGTGGATCCGTGGGCGCAGAGCCCCGGCTCGCCACCCGCGGGCATTGTTGAAGAAGGTCTTGCCGGCGTCGTACAATTGGGCGGGCGGGCGACCTTCGGCCACCCAGGCGTAGTGCATCAGATAATTATGGAGAGCCGCGCATCGTGCATGATCCATCCCCGGCAGGTCGTCGCGCGCCGGATGCTGCGCTGTGACGAGCAGCCCGTCCACATTGGGGAGTTGTAGATGGCCCATGGCTGGCTCTTTCACCTGCATCGGTGGGGCGTTGGCGCTCCCCGCGTCCCCAAAGGCGGGTTCACCATCTTCAGTACGACACGACCTGTAATGAAGAGCTATCTGATATGCTGCCATATGGACTTCGTAAGCGAACTATTCGTATTTAGTGACACGACAGCAAATATCAATAGCTACCTAATTGGTAATGTTCAGATGACAAATGGGAATGTAAGCCTGACAAACCGAACTGACACACGGCTGTCGCGCCATTCGACCCCGATTACCCCACCGTTGGCAGCTCGCCTGTAAATGAACGCCGGGGGAAGCTTGATCAAGCGCTACACCATCCCACCAGTAGCGCAAGCCTCAGAGCGTAGCAACAATAAGTATTGTGCAAGTCCACGTCGAGATTCAACGATTCCATAAACCAATATCTTCTCCTGTAGCCCTTTAGTGTCTATATAATCTGCCATACACACTTTTTACCATGTCCATGATCCCCACGTACCCCAGCCCGCTAGCAGGCTACGCCGACGCCGCGCCCCTGCCCGACGAGCGGAACGAGGACGGCAAGAGCTACAAGAACCCGCCGCGCGAGGGCCGGAGCGAGGCCTACGACCGCTTCGTAGAGCCGCTGGATAACGGACGACGAGGTGGATTGTAAGTAGATTTATATTTGCTCCTTTTAGCAATGATTTCATATCCAAGGCTCATCTAACCGACACGGTTGGTATTAGCGACGTCCACATCTACTACTACCAGAACAACAAAGACCAAACCGCATACGCACACCAGCTGTGGGAGCGCATCCGCCGAGAATGTAAGTTCCCTTGCTTTTCCCCTATCTTCTCGCCCCACCCACGTTTTCTTTTCTTTATCCATCATCCCCCCGACTCACGACCCCCAGTCCCCGAACTCCGCATCTACACCCTTTGGGACCGCCCCCTCGGCCCCCACCCCGTCGCCATGTTCGAGGTCAACCTCTTCACCCCCGCGCAGTTCGGCGCCTTCATCGCCTGGCTGGCCGTCTGGCGCGGCCCCCTCTCGGCGCTGATCCACCCGAACACGGTCGTCACCGCCGACGAGCAGGCCGCGGGCGTCGACAAGGTGGAGGTGGAGCGGCGCGACCACGCGGAGCGGGCCATCTGGATGGGCGAGCGCATCCCGCTCGACTTCGCCCTCTTCGACAACGCCATCGCGAGTAAGCGGCGGGACCAGCAGCAGCAGCAGTAGTAGTGGGCACATTAGCAGACCTGCGAAGTTGATTAGGCGTTTTGATGCTTGGTCCCAAGTCGAGTCACATTTGAAGCCGTTCAAACACATCGAATACAACAGTGGTTTGAAATGTCATTACTTTTACTTTATTGTTTATGATAGTGTGCATGTATGATATGATGCCCGCCAATCCCCGCGGAGTCTCATGAGAGGCGGGCTAACCGTCTAATATGTACTGTACTCGTCCAGTCTATGTCTAAATCAATGTCGCGTGTAGCCAGCCCAGCAGGCAGATACGTGCAAGCGTTACCACATGTAATAAAATGCCTAGATTGGTAATAAAAAGGTACTTTTCGAACAGAAAAGATGGTAGATTGAAATGGCCGATGTCTGAGCCGTTCAGATGGAGCCCATGCATGCGACGGCGTCCAAATGAGGGAATGAAATAATGGATCATCGCTTATCGGCGGTTGTAGTTAAGGAATCGAGTCTGTAGGTAATCATTATTAGCAAAAAGCTCATCGCAATTTATCACACGTGTTAAAGAAAGGGGGTGCTTACTCCGAGGAGAATAATAATGACGTTTGAGGCCACGAAAGCGATAAAGATGCCCAGGTCCCTCCAGTGGTTGGAGAAGCTGAAGCCAAGCGGCTCGTAGAACTCATTGCCGATCTTGTAGGCGCAGTACTCGCAGGCGCTGGTAGCATTGTTGACAATGTAGCCGACGCCAGTCGGACTGTCGAAGTAGTTCTTCATGTAATCACCGCAGCTCATACCCTCGGGCGCATTGAACGTGTTCAGCTCCGAGGGGGCACATTTCACGGGCAGACCCTCAAGCGCGGTCGTGGCCATGCCACCGATGAGACGCGTGAAGGGGTCGAGTTGGTACAACCAAACGCGCCAGCCGTAAGGCATCTGCGGCGCGGGGATGGTGACACCGCAGAAGAGCGCAAATGTGATGATGACGAAGGGGTCAAACTGACTCGAGATGAAAGCCGACGGAGTGAGAGCGGCAAGGAGCTGGCCCAGAGTCACAGCAAAGAACTCGGTGATCAGAACCATGAAGAACTGGTAGCCGGCGCGGCTCGATTCCGTGGGGAAACCGGGCATGTAGTAGATGGGCAGGAAGAAGCAGACGGCGCAAAGAATTGAGTAGGGTACCTCGGCCAGGACCATGGACACGGTGAAGGTGAAGGCGCTGTACAACTTGGAAGACTGCTCGCGGAAGAAGATGGCCCGCTTGACGTGGTACATGACCTCAACTTGCGACATGACTAGCGCGGGCAAGACGGTGACCTGGAAAATAACGAACACCTTGTACTGCAGGGAAGAGCGGGAGTCGTCGAGGTTCAAGAAGACGAGACCGGTCAATACAGCAATAGCGACATGATTGAAGAGGCGAGTGAACAGGTAGTTGGGAGAGCGCCAGAAGGAGAGGTTGGTACGGCTGATGACGATCTTCAACTGGTGAGACAGAGGCGAGGCGTACTCACGCTGCATGGCAGGATCAATCTCCTGGCCCTTACGCTCTTCCTTCAATTGCGAGATGGTGTCCTTGACGTTAGCAAGTTCAGGGCTATCTCGCCAGATATCGGACCAGTCACGGTCACCGATGCGAGGAGCACTTCCGGCACCAACGGCTTCGAGCATGAACTCGGCGACATTGTCGGTATCCTTGGCAATCGCTCCATGGCGTTTCAGGTAGTCTCGCAGTACAATAGCATCCTTGCCGATGTCTCCGAAGTACACAGTTTGACCACCCCTCTGGAGCAGAAGGAGTCTGTCGAAGTTCTCGAAGAGCGCCGCATTCGGCTGGTGGATGGTGCAGAGAATAGCCTGACCGGCTCTGGCGAGTTTCTTCAAGAATCGGACAATGTTGAAGGCACTCTGACTGTCAAGACCACTGGTAGGCTCATCCAAGAAAAGAAGTAGCTGGGGCTTGGCAGCCAGCTCAACACCGATGGTGACGCGCTTTGCCTGCTCTACTGTGAGACCGAACTCGGGCGTTCCAATGATAGCATCGGCCATGTCCTCCATCTCCAATAAGGCGATGATTTCCTCAACATAGGCGTATTTCTCCGCTTGGGGGGTCTCGATCGGCTGACGAAGATCGGCAGAAAATCGCAGAGCTTCTCTGACGGTCTGAGAGGGATCGTGCATATCGAGCTGTTCGGCGTACGAGGTGCAACGCTGGAATTCCTTACCGGGTTTGGCTCCATCGACCAAGATATCGCCGTGAATGACACCGATGTTCTTGCGAGCGGCCAACACATCGAGCAGTGTGGTTTTACCCGCACCTGACGCACCCATCAATGCCGTGAGCTGACCGGGCTTACAATATCCATAGACGCTGTTGAGAAGCCGGCGCTGGCCGCCAGGGACGGGCACGTCATAGTTCAGGTCTTCCCAGGTAAGCACGCTCTTCGATTCGATGCTCAAAGCGTTCTCTTCCTCGTCTTTACCCTTTTGGCGTCCAGCGCGCTTGGTCGCTAGCGTTTCGTTGAGACGCTTGCGTTCAGCGTTAGGCTTCTGGAAGATCTTGGCGGTGTTGCCGCCCATTCCGAACTTGATAAACTCGCCGAGAACAACGTTCATGATCAAAAAGAAGATGATGAGTGCCATGATGATACCGAAGTTGCGCCACAAGTCCGAGGGGGCATACGAGAATCCTTGGGTGATATAGGCAGCACCGCTGACCTGGTCAGTACCGGCCTGGGAACCAGCCAACGTACAGACCTGGTTATCGATATTGTCGTAACCTATCGAGTCTCGGTGTCAGTATTTACTCTTTTTGGAGTAAAGAGGATGTCTTAAGAGGGAATGATAGGTATATCTCGAATATACGGTTATTCTATCCCTCACGGGACACTGGGATAGCGTGGAATAAACTTGGAATAGGAAGGAATAAACACCGAAAGTCGCTTACCAGGGCCAGAGGGAATCAGTTGAACGCCGCTGCATGTCAACTGACTATCCTTGAACTCGTTCGCCATCATACTACTGAAGGCAAGTCCTATTGAATTCGGCGTTAGTTTTAACATTCCATGAAATAACCTGTATGAGTCCCGAGGGAATATGTGACTCGGGATGATATTTGCGTTCGTTTATCCCGGGTGGGAAAGAAAAAGGGGAAACCTGCCTAAGGGGTTGATGTAAAAAATCCAGCGTATCCAAACAGGCTGAGACTGGTACTGAATGAGATAACCTATTCACCTTGGCGTTAGTAAAGATGTACGAGGAAATAAACGGTAAGTCCTAAAAGGGAAATGGGCAGCTCTGGAGTAATAGGTGCATCCATAACTCCCGAGGTACCAGAGCAACGAAGATATATTGAGATAAAGCGCCGGGATAAGAAGTAATGAACCTCGAACTTCACTTACCAGATGTGAGTATGAACAAAGTGATGATGATGACGGCAAATTTGATGGCGTAGTCGAAATCTGGAGATACACATCCGACTATGCGGAAAAAGAGCGTCATACAGATATTTCCTACCATGATGAGCAGATAGTATGTGAAGAAGCCTCCCGCCGACGGTTGAAGGCCTGTCATCCAATAGGTGATGATAGCGAAGAGCATGATTCGCGCCGCCGAGAAGGCCGTGTCGACGAATATCTGAGCGATCCAGAGCGAAGAGGGACGATGAAAGGCGTACGCCTTGTGCTTATTGACAATACCGCGCCCAAGCATCTAGATTGGCCATGTCAGTAAATATATCGTAATACGAGGGTAGTATGATTCCAATATTTACGTACCACACTAGCTAGCTCGCTGAATGCCTCAAAAGCATTAAAGCTGCCCTTTTCGTTAGTATTTACTTCTTAAAGTGAACAGAAGCTCGAGGAAATAATGAGAATAAACGCCGAAAGTCACTTACAGCAGGGCAACGAAGAGGAGACCACCCTTGGAGAACGCGCTGGCGGAGGTTTGGCCGAGCTGGTAATACAAGGTTCCGAGTACAATGGCGATGACAGTTGTACGGATCCATCCGATGATCATGGCGGTCCTGTCTTGCAACTTGAGCGCGAACTGGCGCTTCATCAAAGCCCAGACCTGGAGGTGGAAGCCGACGCTGTAGACGGAGTGCTTGGCGCCACTGCGCTTGCTCTCGACGACAGCGACCTTGAAGTCGTCGTGCTTGTCCGTCTCGTGCTGGAGGCTGGCCTTGTAGGTCTCCATCTCCTCCTTGAGCCGGGCGGCATGGGCGGACTTGTTGAAGGCGTCGCAAAGAGTCTCGGCATTGTGGGGCGCATTAGCGGGAGAGTACCCGTCGGCGTAATCCCTTTCCCACTCATCGGTGCAGCCGGTCACGTAATCAGGCGACGTCTGTCGGGGCTTGGGCTTGAAGCCGAGGCTTTCGAAGTAGGCGCGGGCCTCGTTGGCAGGGCCGAAGTAGACCTGCTTGCCCTGGTCGATGACAAGGACCTTGTCGAACTCCCGGTAAATGTTTTCGGAGGCTTGGTAGAGCGAGACGAAGGTCGATGTCTTGTACAGGTTGGTCTGAATGCGAAGCGACTTGGCGAAATCGAGAGCGGTGGAGGCATCAAGACCTCGAGTGCTGTTATCCCATGAAAGGACACAGGCGTTGGTAATCATCATCTCCGCGATACTCACACGCTCTGTACAAAAAGTGGAGTCAGTCAATGCTTTTCTTACAATCGCGCCAATGATGTCGGTGGCGCAAAGCCATACAGAGAAAGGGGGTTGGATACGTACTGCGTTCACCACCAGAAACACCGCGGATAAGCGTATTGCCCACAACAGTGTTCCGTGTATGCTCAATGTTGAACATCTTCAGCAACATGGTGATGACATCCGCCTTGAACTTGGCCTTGTCCACACCAGCCGGCAGCTTCTTCGGGGTCTTGACGTCGATAGCGAACCCCAGGGTCTGCTCCACGGTCAAAGTCGCGTGATGGACCTCGTCTTCCTGGCAGTAGACGGACTCGCCACGGTACTTGTCGAACTCCTCAGCGGTGAAGGGGCCATAGAGCACCTCGCCGTTGACCGCCGTGTAGCCGTAGCGCTGGTTTGTAATTGACTTCAGGAAGGTGGTGCAACCGGAGCCGGGCTTACCGAGCACCAGCACCATCTCACCGGGCTTGACGAGGCCGCGGAAGTCATCGAGGATGGTGACCTCATTGCCCTTAGGACCGAGCCCGAGAAGCGACTTCAAGGGGGTCCAGTAGTCGACAAAGTTTGTAAAGGCGTCCGGGAAAGTCTGCACAAAGTTCTCGGCGCCACCCATGCCCTTGACCGTCAGGCCATCCCAGAGGACGCCGATGTGCTTAGGCTTGATGCCGGCCTCACGCTCAGCCTCTAGCCCACCGTGCAGGACTGTCTCCAGGTCGAACATGTCCTCGGTGGAGTTAGAAACCGGCGAGTCGGTCAGAGAGCCTACCGCCGTCTCGGGGTCACCCTTCTCGATATCCGTAGCTGTTCCTCGGCGACTAGCATGGCTCTGGTGGCTTTGCGTGCGACTGGCCCGGGACAAGCCAGATAGCGAGCGCTGCAGCTCGGCGAAGTCGGCCTGGGCCTGTTGGACTGACACGCCATTGTGGGCGTCCGACGTTCCATGGGGGTTGTTTTGGCGGGCTCGTTCGCGCTGTTCCTCGAGGTCTGTCGTCGCGGTTGCTCCGGTCGATGGTCTCGTCTCTTTCTCATGTGACTGCAGGCCGGCAGCGACGTTGGTATCGCCAGTGACACCGGCGCGGTGCTCCTTCTCAGTTGCGTTCCCCTCCATCTCAGGAGTGGTGTCGCGCCTGCGATGCGCTCCAGACTACGAAGTCGAGTTCTCTGCCGTGGTGCCGGATTTGGTCAAATTCCTGACAGGTTGGCGAGGTGGCCCACTTGTGTGGTGGCGACTGGAATGCGACAACTGCAGAAGTTGTCCCTTTGCAGCGCTCTCCGGGACAAATTGGCAAGGCAACCCTAGATTTTGAAATGGGGGTAAGGAGAGTAGGTAGAGTTCAAAGTAAGAAGAAAACTTGGGACATTTACGGAAGGAATGACAGGTAAAGGTCCAACACAAGGCGTTCACTCACACAGTAACATGCGGGACGGTCCAGGTCTGGAGGAAGTAACGACTTGGGGTACCGTAAAGTGGGAGGAGCTTCCGAGTTATCATGCATTTGGTCGGACGGACTCGCAAACCGAAAGCGGGATTACCAATCACTGGACGCCCCCTTAGTGCTGTTCAGATCGTAACGGCAACGGCAGGTAATATTGACCCTGCAGCTTGATGCGAAGAAAAAGTAGAACCCCTGTACGCACTCGCATTTTTTCCCTCTGTTTCCTTTGGCCCTCCGTTGAAACGTGGATTTTCTGGCTAGGGGGACTGGGAACTGCTGGGACGGTAGCCCACACTACCCCACCAAATACGGAGCTATGAGCCTAACACCGCTGACCACCCGGCATTAGCGAGAGTGAGCGTAGGCATCTCGGTGGAGCAGTCTCCTCCCACCGGGCGAATTCCATTGATTCCATTGACTCCAATGCTTCTCTGCTGCGCGCCGCTTTGCCTCTGAAGGGAATGGCATCTGACAACCCAGTGCTGTCGGCTGCGACTAGGCCGGTTTGCCTAGCTTGGCAACTCTTTGCTCCGTCTCCGATGGAGTACCGCGGCAAACTGGCGCTGTGCTTGTCAGACCAAATACATGTAGGTAGGCAGTAGGCTGGCTGGGTGCATTGTGCAGCATACATGGCATGGAGAAGGGACGACGTGAACAACCAGACACCAGAGTCGGGAAGGTCATGACTTCATGACTGCCGTTTACCGACTTTTGGGGAACCAGTCGTCGACTCGTCGCATGTAACATAGCTATCGAATGGGGCATGGTCTCGTATCGTTGGAATCGTTGGATCGGCACCACAGAAGCTCAGAAGCCTGCGGAACAATTTGGTTCTGACAGGGGTTTCGTCGGGTTGTGGAGGGGAAGCTGGATGCGGCCGCCTGGACCCTTGGCCGGCGAATGAGTAAAAATGATTCATTCTGTTACCAGCTCAATGGATTAGAAATTGAGCAGCCGATCAACATAGGACGTTGACGTCCGGTCCGGCCTTGGCTTCCCCAGCAAAGTTAATGTGATGTCTGCATATACATGTCATACATACTTAGGTATGCTGTTGGCGTATGTACCGTATGTGGCTGCAGTGCATCAAATCACATACCTAAGCATTCAAAGCACATCACCCTGCATGCAGCTCGTACAACATGTTCCCCAACGTCAACCGTTGTCTTTCCCTATGCATGTTTCGTTTTGACACCGGATGCCAAGAACTGACGAGGAGCCTGAGGAGCCATTGATCGGTGGAGAAAAAGAAATGTTAATATACTTGTCTGTCGTGACACTGTCCTGTTGGTCAGTTGCGACACCGCGGATATGCGCAAGATGGATTGAGAGAAAGCCAAAGAAATGAGAAACGGCAGTAACGATTTAGGGTTTATCCCCGGCTCGTTGCACGCCTGCTGCTGATCAAATCAAAAGTGATGCCCGGACAGGATGCAAAGTGCGCGACCAATCTGAGGGAAAAGCACGTAAGACGTTTCGGGAAGCCAAGCCGCATACATACGCGTCGGACGGAGCCGCGGAGCCGCGGGCACAATCTAGCATGTGGTTCAGATGGATGCTTCCTCAGATTAGACGATCAGATAAGCGTTAGGTGCCTCCCGAGGTGGGGAGAAGGCAAACAAGTGGAAGACAGATTATCCAGTGATCACTGGTGACTGGTGAGAGCGAAAAATTGGTGGAGAAGTATTGGAAGCAGCGCGCCCAGTTCCCAGATATGTATGTACTTTATTTGGGATTATTCAGCTTTGGCGGTGTCACGGATAGTTTCAATGCTCCGACCCCCGAGTCTAGAACATCTATCTGGCTTCGAAAACACCCGTTGATCAATTGAGACAGATGCAGTGTAATACGTGCTGGTAACGTATCGCGTTATCTACGGAATACTGTTGATGTCGAACGGCTTGGGGTATTACCGGGATGCATACATAGCTCAAATCCACACCGGGTGACTCAAATAGAGCCGGCATATTGAAGGCAACTATTTTTTGGTCGTTCTAGGACTGGGCCATACGTGCATTCACTAATTCTAGCCTGCCTAAGGTAGTATTTCCACCGCGGCAGGCACTAGATGTCTGCGCATCTATCTACATAGAAACGTTCGCGATGAACATCGAGCATTGACACATAGCGGTTTTCAATCTTGCACCATCGCACCGGAACGACTCTTGGATATCCCGTCCTGAACATTCAACCAGTGCTGACAGCGAGAAGCTGATGGGATGCGACTCCACCTCGGAAGACTCGAGTCATGTCACCTACGCCAAATCCAGGTAACCGTGTCATGAGCCGGACATATTTCCGTAATACCGCTGCCCACCGGGAAGGCCCATGCTTTTTCTGCGGTACTTGACCTACCCAATGGACCCCATCTGGGACGCCTTATCTTTGTAGGAAATTATTGATTCTTAATATGGGCTTTCCTTCTTGCAAGGCGACGAGTCTGATTTCCACTGCTAAAACCGGGAACGGGGAATTCTGCCTACGAGGTAACCTACAAGTCACTTGTCAATTCGTACGTGCACATAACATGATACTGCGAGCCCTGTGTGGCACCTCTCCTACCCCTGTTTAAACTTTCAAGGCCTGTTCTGTGACGATATCAAACCATACCCATCCATTGGACATACCAAAATACACAAGTTTGAGCAGGTGGCACACAGGAAAAGACAAGGTGCGCACAGCTTTGCCGGCAATCGATGGCCTCTTAGCATGTTAGCCATCAACATACCTACTTGTAGTAGAGGGTGAAAGATGATTTTACAATAGTACAGGTCGCAAATGCGAGAAGGAAGAGACGGGATAGATTATAGTGAACAAACGCTATCTATAATTACGGTTTGCCTCCGGGCGGTTTCTGCGAAAAGCAACTGCCATCTCGTGTTCTCAACTGCGTTTGTTATTCAACTGTGTTTTACGCCTTGACCCCGTTCTGGCACCATCAACAGAATTCTAACCAGACTCTCGAGGTAGACGCCGACCTCACCAAAAGACATTTCTCGAACCCTTATAACACCACTGATGCGGGAGAAGTCTAGGTCGCCTTGGCATGGCGGGGAGGGTGCGCTGGATGTGTTTGTGTATGTGTGTATGTGTGCGCTTTTGCCGATCCATTGGTCAAGGCACCGGGTCGTGGATCATCGTGCCCGTCGGTACCAGAGCTAACCCGGATGCGAGGAGAAAGTGCTGTGGTCAAGTAGAACTAGCATTCGTACTTCGCCGTCGTAGGTCCTGGCATGGAGGACTCAAAAAGCTTGCTGGCGGGAAACCAGTATAGTGTGATTAGGGATATATGTAGTTCGAGGTTATGAGTCAGAAACTGCATCCGCGATCTTATCACAGCTCCGACTCTACCCCGTTCTGCTCGGCCGTCATGGGACTTCCATTCTGGCCACCTTGGCCTTGCTTTCTGCGTGCTCGTAGCCGCCGTATGGGCCTCCCGTTTAGATTCATACTAGCATCGTCTTCGTCCTCGCTGTCCGGGTTATCCTCCACAAAACGGCGGGCTTCGTCCAATTCAGACATGTCGTCAGGCTTGTCCCGAAGCCATTGCATACGTGGGCCTGAGCGCGCAACCTCGGAGACACGGAAGCCGTAGATGCGGGGCTGGTAGATCTTGCTGGTGCCGAGACCAGGGGCTATGTTGCAGATGTACATGCCGTTCAGCATATCCTTGTCGTCCTCGGTGACGCGAGTGCCTGCGAGTACGTCTGCGCCTCGCTTAGTGAGGTCGTATTCGGGGAACGTAAGTAGGAAGAGCGCGCCAAAAGTCCGACCGAAGAAGGCGCCATCGACGGTTTGAAATCGACTGTTAGGCGGAACGTAAACGTCCAGGCAGGAAGGGCAGAAGAGCTTGACGGTATCCTCGCCCGGAATATCCGACAGGCCAACGGGTAGAGTGCGGGCCTGCTCGCAGTTGCTGCGCGGGCATATGCCGAAATGGCCCAGCTCGTACTTCTCTGACATCTGCTGGATGCCGGCGCGGGAGCAGATGAATCGTTGGTGGATCAACCCATAGAGCATTTCGGCCGAGGATTCGATGACGGAGAGGTCGCTGGCGATGCGACTATGGTTTCTCCGCTCGCCTTGCCTCATTCGGTTGTCGCCTCCTTCTATCGATTCGTCTTCTTCTTCATCTTCTTCTTCCTCTTCGTCCTCGTCGTCCTCGGGTTCGACATCGAGAATCATCTATACATGGCGGCGGTCAGCATGCGACAACGACTTTTCGGGTCAAGAAATAGTAAAGTACCTCCAGGGCCTCCTTGTACATGGCCACCTGGGTTTGCAACCCAGTCAGGTTGAAGTCATCCTCGATAAACTCTTCAGAGACTTCAGCGAAATATTCGTGGCCCAGAAGAGAGCAGAAGGAGGAGATCCAGGACTCGGGGGTTCCGGAAGAGGTCGACATGATGGTCGAAGTAGACCAAGCAGGGCTCAGCCTTCCTGAGAATGCCAGTGTGGTTTCTTGGAGGGGTCTCGTCGAAGGGTAGTGTCGTTGCGATAGGATGGGCAACCCCGCGTCGGTAGCCTGCGATAAGGGTGTTTGGGAGAGAGGGAGGGAATTGGGGTTGGGGAGCTATGATGTGCGCATGACGCAGAAGAATGACGAGCTGGTCGGGACTATTGACCTAGTAGCGACAGTGGCATCTATTGATGCCTGGGCTCGCAGATGAAGATACGGATGGGTATTAAGCAGATGTGATGTTGTGGTGGATGTAATCGCTTGGCGGATTGTCCCAGTAATTTTCGCCGTTGGGCTGCGAATCAGGTTGCGTCCAGCCGCCCCAGCTGCTGGTGTGGTTTTCGCGTGGCCGGTGCTTGCAGACTTGAATGTCAAAGACCAAAAGTCATTTTAAAGCCCGCCAGCTGGCACCGCAGCCAGCACCTGTCAGGTTCATCTTATCGGTGTGCCAACTGTAGCTTATCAGAGCTCCCTCAGCATGGTCAGCATTCCTCTGGTCTCCTGCATTCACTGAGATCATCTTATGGCTTGCGTCAAACAAGGTGTTATGTGCAATTACACCAATTTTATTTATAAATCAAGTGTAACTTATATGTAAACATCATACTGCATATTGTTGTTCACCCGCCCCGACATCCCATCTGCAGCTGAATTTCAGACATCCTTCCCCCTCACAATTGGCTGTAACTGGTATCTACAACAACGGTATGAGGCCTTTGGTGACACCGAGGCTGTCCCAAGCATGGCTTACTTATAGTAAATATGGCGGCTCTTTATTTTTTCGCGCTCCATGGATTATACCAGCCTCGGCAAGAACCCCCATGCGAGGCTCATTGGCACTATTCGGTCAGTCAACAACACCATCGACGAAGCTGCCTTCTATAACCAAGCCTATGTCGCTCAAGAACCCTTAGTCATTCGTGACTACGTAAAACTGCCAGTCTCGACATGGTTTCGCCTGAATGAGAATGGCAATGTTACACTCGACTCAAAGCTCACTGGGGACTCAAATACCCCTGAGATGCCCTACGAGTATGTAAGAACAAGTGTCGAGGACGACATGGCACTTGCCAACTTTACAAAGTGGCTTCGAGGAGACAAGGAGCCAAATGTTGCTCCGGAAATCCAGGGTACTGAGAACCAGACTCGCTTCAGTCAATTCTGTGCGCCCATCAGTCTCCTATCGAAGGCCATGGAGTTCAATGCTCAGCAGGAAAGCAGCAAGATGCGCTACAAACGCTTATACATTGCTCAAATGCCGATCAACGAGCTCTCCTCCGAACTTCAACTCGATCTTGGGGCCCCCAAGCTCCTTCGGTGTCCTGACAGGCCTTGCGATGTTTACAATACCAGTATCTGGCTGGGTTTAGAGCCGACCTACACCCCGTTCCACCGGGATCCGAATCCGAACTTTTTCATGCAGGTAGTCGGCCAAAAGACTCTGCGGCTGCTTCCTCCTGGGCAGGGAGGGCAAGTGTTCATGCAGGTCCAGAACGCTATTGGATCTGCCAGCAACTCGAGAATCCGGGGAGCCGAGATGATGGAAGGGCCTGAGCGAGGTGCCCTCCACGATGCTGTCTGGGGTGGCGATGCCCCTCAAGAAGTTGTAGAAACCACGCTAGGACCTCATGATTGTCTATTTATCCCGAAGGGGTGGTGGCATAGCGTCAAAAGTGTGCGTGGGGACGGGCACTTGAACGCTTCCGTGAACTGGTGGTTCAGGTATAGACGGGATATTGGTTCTTCTACCGGGAAATGATTACACAGTAGCGAGTGTTTTTCTTCGTCACAAACACTCAAGTGAGATAGTATAATTTATATCAGTCTATATCTGATGATGATGTGGCTTTCCCAGCTCAACGCCTGTTCGTCATTTTTAGTCCTGCCAATTAGTTGAATTTCTCACTATATCCGTCCCGACAGACTTGACTGACCCTCTGCATGTCATCGAATGCATCTTACCTTTGAAATCTACACCCCGGATTTCTCTCTTGAATAACACCTATCACCCTCAGGTCCAATCTTTTCCCCTTCTCTTGGTTCGCCTCAGTGACTTATATCCACCGACTTTTGCTTCCTTACTGCTTGTCTTTTGGGAGAATTGCAATCAGCGTGTATGAAGTGATCATTTCCTTATTTTTACCCGTTCCATGGCCAACGCAGACAATCTCTTTATAGTTATATCTGACCATTATCATCATACTATTAATCCGGGCCTCGCCCGGACAGCTGGCCTGATCTCCAAGTTGCATGGTAAGTTAGAAATGTTTAATTTTTAATAATAGCTTATAAGCATACTATATATATACAGCTAATATAAGTAATAAAAAATGAATAGAAAGTTATACAAGTTGGCAGTAACTCCGTGCTAAGAAAAATGGGTATCTTAACTGGTAAAGTAAAAAAGATAAATCAAGCCTCCGGCGATAACAGATCGCTAGTGTCAAGCCCCTTTTTGCCGCAACCCTCGACCCCAGCCACTTGTCATCCCCCACGGCATAGGAAGAGCTTTGGCCAGTCGAGTTCGGTTGATACTTTTGTATTATCCAAGATTCTGCAGACTAGCTTGGCGCATCTGCGCCTGGAACTTCTCCTCGTCCATGGCGTCCATGCGGACGTCTTCCACGCTGCCCTCGCTGCTGATGGTGCTGAGGGCGCGGGCGTCCCGCTCGCGGACGAGGGGCAGCTGGCCCAGGGGCTGGCCGTTGAAGAAGACGGTGCGGCGGTGGTTGAGGAGGGGGCGGCTGAAGCGGTTGTAGGCGACGAAGAAGTTGTCGTCGGACGAGTCGGGCACCGCGTTGACGGGCGCCGGGACGAACACGCTCTTGCGCTGCAGCTGCACGGCGTCGTCGGCCACGGGCGCCACCCGGTACCACCGGTACAGCGCGTCCAGCGCCGGGATGCTCAGCCCGTGCACCACCATGCTGAAGAGCACCAGGAAGTACACGCACGGCGCGAGCGCCTTGAGCAGGTTGGCCTCGCCCTCGTCGGCCGACTTGAGCGGCGGGAACAGGTGCTTGGTATGCTCGACGTAGAAGATGGCGCCGACCCCGATGGGTCCGAAGTACCCCATGAAGAAGGCCTCCTTCCAGTTCTTGATACAGGACGGCATGGCTTTGTACGTCATCAATAAGGCAGGGATGCGGCGGAAGATGAGGACCATGACACCGAGTCCAAGCAAGCGAGGTAGGGTAATTCCGGTGCCGTCGGGATCGTGGAACTTGCCCCACGGCATGACGATGCCGACGTACATGAAACCAAAACAGTTGAGCAGGACATCGATGCTGCTGTTCACCTCGTCGTGGCGTTCGAGGGTTTCTTTGAGATACTCGCCGTCCCAGTTCAGGGTGACACCGGCTACGAAGCAGGCCATGAGATCATTGGTCCCGATAGCGCCGCATGTGCCAATGATGAAGAGCTGAGTGGGGTGGTCAGTCACTTGAGGCCCTTGTAGAAGGAGAAGGGTTGGCTTGACGACAACGGTATATGACTTACAGCAAGTGCAACGGGGAAGAGGAGGTAACTCTCCGAGTCGATCCATTGACGCTTCAAAAAGAACTTGACAGCCTTCCCAGCACCGAACCCGACAACGGCACCGTACGCCATGGCCAAAATAACGAAGTATAGCCATGTCTCGACCAGCCACTCGACCATGGCCTTACCAATACCACCATCAAGGCGGCCGACCTCGCCAGCCCTGGTGACAAGCTCACCGGCCATGTCCATGACCGCACGCTTGTGGTCGGCGCCATGGCCCGCATTGGACGTGACCACACCGGGCAGCTCGGTATGCCGCATCAGGGTAATGGCGAGCATGAGGAAGGGGAAGCCGAAGCCGTCGTTGGCGCCGGCCTCGGCCGAGATGATCTCGCGCAGGGGCCGGGCGACGTACTTGTCGGCGAAGGGCCCCTTGGCGAGGGCCTGGCTGAGGACGGGGTCGGTAGAGGTGACGCAGGCACTGATCACCAGGGACGACAGCAGCGAGATCTTGGGTATGGTGGCCAGGAGGCAGCACATGGTAAAGAGCCACCGGATCGCCGTAATGGGCAGCAGCAGGAGGGCCATGTCTCGCCAGTTGGACGCGACGTACTTGGCCGGCAACTGGTAGCCCGCGATGAGCAGCTGCACGCTGATCATGACGCGCATGAAGCCCAGGGTTATGTACGACTTCTGGTCGTCGGTCAGGCCGCCCGTTCCCCAACGCGAATTATTCAGGAAGTTTGCCGCGAGGGGGCCGAGTATAACACCGACACACACAGCGGGTACTGCCATTCAGCCAAAGCACGCGTTAGTATATGTCCGGGCAGGAGTTTCTCGAGGTGCAGTAGGATGGGTCGAGTAGCCGACTTACAGGCATCGCCAAGGAGGGCCCTGTTCTTGAGAATAACCGAGCAGATTCCAAATAGAGTGAGGTAGGCGCCTGCTCTATCAAGTCAGTGGACACGAACGCTTTCGGACAAGATTCACGAGGTAACTGACCAAGAACGCCAAGGACAATGTTCAGCTCGCTCACGTCAAGAATCGGCATCTTTGCGTCGGTTCAAGAGCTCCAAAGAACGGGCGCTTGGGTATGAAGTTGTTGATGACTATAGAGGCGCGAATGGCGACCTGCACCTCGCACATCGAGTAATAAGAGTGGAGGAGAAGAAGAAGTAAAAGTCAAGTGATAGTCAAGATAAACAGGGAGGATGATGAACGAACCACCTGGGCTCTAAGAAAGAAAAGAAGAAAAAACCGCCTCAACTATATAAGTGATCTCATCGAAATGACGAGAAGGAAAGCCAGGGTGACCAAGAGTAAATATCTGAAGGGTTGAGGCCCCCCCCTGCTTCTAATAAAGAGCTCTTGTGGCATGGGATGACGTGGGGGTTAGATCCACGGCGATCTGGGCGGCGATCTGATAATCCCCCAGAATTTCAATTCTTGGGTCATATTGTGCTTCTCTATATCTTGGCGGCGGCAACCACTAGTTCTTTTGCTGTTTCGGACTTTGGCTGTAGCAGGTGCGGGAATTACATCAGCGTCCTACTACTCGACCCATTTTGATACGCGCGGCCCAGCTTCGATCGCCCAATGCCTAATGCCAAGTGGAAGTCAAACCCCGGATATTTATCAATATCTATTTACCTGCCCCGTTGGTAGTGCGTTTGATTATCTTAATTGTACATTCACACAGCAGTTTAGTTCCCGCTTCCGTGGGGTAGTAGCGGGGATTCCGACAACTGACATACGACGTAGGTTGGCAGGGGTCACCTGGCTGGGGCAAATGAGACGGTTAATTGTCAGATGGCGTGCCGCATCATTACCGGTGTTCCGATAATGATATGCCGTGTCTCGAGGTTGGGACGCCCAGCGAATTCCCATCCCCAAGCCGGTGGGTCCGGTTGCTGGCCTGTGCTGGAACTTGCTAGCAAGGGGGTTCTGTCAGATGGAAGATCACATCTCTTGGGAGGGGCGTGGAACTTGGGAGCACTCGGAGATAATCAGAAACCTTAGCGGCGATCTCCCGGCGGCCAAACCTCTTCCGCAGTAACTCAGCTCATAATTCATTCCTATGAACGAGTAATCTTTTAATTAATTCCTTTCCCGCCCACAACATCATCACAGAAGGACTTCTCAAAGATTCTGGGGTCTGTGTCGGTCCCCTTCAGCTTTATTCCATTCCTTAGAGCAGCCTCTTTACTGTCGTGCTCTTGATCTTTGCCGGATGAATGGCGTGGAGGGTTCTTGCTAATATTTTGAATAAGTAGCTTTAGCTAAACCTATAGTAGTGGCGCCGTTATTCTTACCCCGGCAAGTGCCGAAGCTGTGGTCTGATGCCAAGACCTCCTTGATGGATTGCAGGTCGCGGCCACCGCCCCTTCCGGAGAGCATACTGTCCTGCAGTTTTGGAATGGGCTTCCAATTGGTCATGCCTTTGAGGATGTCAGAAACTAGCCAAAGTGGCTTGACGTGGAGTTTGAATGCTCTGGTGGCGAATATATGGCACTTGAGCGGTCGAGCTACACTCTGATAAATATCACTATGCAACTTAATTTTACTAACCACGCATGTTGCTCGCTGTGGTATAGCAGAGCAACTTAGGTTTCTTATAGCCATTTTCAACTCTCCCCCTTAGCTTTACCTAGGGAGAGAAAATCTTGTAAGGTTAATAGAGGAAGATTTCACTTTCACCAGCTCCGTTATCGCAATAAATAAACCAGAGGGACCTGAGCAGAAACAAGCGATGACAAGACTTTCCAAGCCGAGCCTAAGCCGGCCTGAGCGAAGCCTGAGCAACGCGGCGAGCTATGTAATCGCTAGCGTCTAGATCGACGTGGTATAACACCACCGCCTTCCCCGCCATGCCTCGCCAACTCTTGCACCCGAATACATCAGATGGCGGCAAGGCCGCCATGAGCGATAACGATACCCACGAACCTCTAATTATGTGGTACCAACATGATGAAGAGGATCAGCCCCTGGGCATCCCCACCATCGTTCACATGATTGCTCGCGTACAACTTCCTTCCCCTTCCTCTTACCGCCAGAGACACTGCCACTGCCCGAAGCGACAGACTCCTCGTTACCGGAACCACCGACGTGATGAAACTAGATCGTGACGAGGCATGGTCTCGTCAATGGTAGATGGATCCTGACAGTGAGGACATTGCAAGGACTGCGTCGAATGCATCCGTTTGAACATGCGGAACTTGCTGCCTAGGAAGGCTGTGCGTTGTTCACGGGTCGGAGATGTCCCTGGCCATTCCCGACACCAGTGACACAGACGACCTCGGTCCGTTGGAGACCAGTTGCTTGCTTCGGGCCATAGAAAGTGTCGGCGTATGCCACAAAGAACACAAATACCAGCGCCAGGGCTGTTGGTTAATGTGAAGTGAAGCTTGGCAGAGTTGGGCGTCTGCTTGGTACGCTTCTCATCTAGGAAATCGTCCCACTCCCGGTCTGTCGGCGGCCAGGTTGCTCAAATGCCTGTGTAACGGGCGGTAAAACCGTGGCCTGCTGAACGCTGTAGCACTCCCAGCAGAGGACACCGCAATCAGGCTGACTGTCGTCGTTGAGGTGCCAGTTGCGGTACCCAGTACAATGGCACTTGGAACATGGGGGAGTGCGAGAAGTTGGAAAAGTCCAATGGAGGTAGCGAATGAGGTCATGGCCCGTGACAATTCGACTGTTACGGGGATCACAAATCATCTGATCCTCGTGCATACGCTCATGAGTGTGAGCCCAGCTTATACGGCGGACTGCTTGGAAGCTACTTTTGCAGCAGATGAGACAGATGCGCCGCGAGGGATGAACCAACACGACCATCCTTATGAAGGTTGTTGCGTCGTCAAGCAAGCTCATCCAACGCAGACTGAGGAGGTAGCTGTCCATTTTGCTTGAGACGGAATCTGGCGCAGCTATCGCAGAGATAGCGTCCCTTCTTGACTGGGTAAGGTTGTAAGAGCCGACTCTGCCTGCTGCAATGGCCACAGGGAGTGTGCCTGTAAATAGATTGGCGCGATTAGCGAATCGACCAGGCCCGGTTCAACCCGATAGGACCAAAGTCGGGAAGATCAATCCCATCACGCATCTGCTGCATGAACTTGACCAGATGGGGAGGGACAAATCATTGGGGAGTCTGGAACTGCTGGAACCCTGTCCGACCTACACGCAATTGGGCCATTTGTTGCTGTAGCTATGTGTCCAATGCTGCGATCCTGTTCTCCAATGTTCTCAGACGTTGGGTTACATCGGTCATACGTGGACCCCATTTGTTGCTTGAGCCTTGAGGTGGTTGAGTCTTCGCCACAGAGGCTTAGGCACAATATGTTGACCCCCTTGACAACAATGATAAGGTTATCCCCATCAAGAGGACCGACAGACGAGTTCTCTTCATCACAAGAAGCGGAGGGGGAGGTTTTTAGGGCGAGATTGGGGGTGACATTGAACAGCCTAAGATTGAAGATTGAACCGGGAGACCGAGTTACATCATAATGTCGATTTGGGTTGGAGTAGTTGAACTTGGTTATATCACCGATGTGACCCTTGACACGAGTAGGTCCGCCATCTCGACTTGCGCTAGAGCCGCCATAGACATGAACAGAGGTCGCCGCGTCTGATGGTCTGCAGCCAGTTGCCTGGATTGTCTTTTTGTGACCCTTGATGGCCAAAGGATTGCATTGGGTCTTGGACTTAGGCAGGTTAGCGACAACGTTACATGACTAAGTACCGGAACTGGCACATTGACGATGTCACCAACGCAGTTCGTTGTTCGGGGTGTTACTCTTACCATACTATGGCATGCACGATGCGAGCCACCCGAATACCTATGACGGCATGTCGATCAGATACCTACATTGGCTCATCGACTACGAATTCCGGCAACGATCATCGGTTTTCTTCGCCAGATGTTTCCTGTATGAAGCGCTTGCCCTGCCTCGACTGTCGTTGCCAGACAATACAATGCGGTCTCGTTCCTTGCTGCAAAAGCAAATAAGCAGACGCCAGACATAGACAAACTATCCCTCTCCGCCATTTATGTTGATGAGACGCATAGCTGTCGAGTTTGCGGAATACGTGGCCTCTGCTGTTGGTATTTAAAGAAAAAGCACGCCAATGAAGCTGATAAAGTTTTTCATGGTTGCGGCGTCTCCAATTCGCAGCTACCCTCGACTCAATCCAAGCGCGTTGCCTTTTTGCACGCCGTGTTCGCATATGTCGCTGGACGCTTCTCTCGGTCACCGGAAGCTTACTCACCCCATCAAGATGCTTCTCAAGCCGGGGCCCTTGGTGTGAGCTTCTCAACTGGGAGAAGCGATGTATTTTTCAATTCTAGGTTGTTATCAGGAGACCTACCTGTTACGTGGCTGCGCAGGCTCAATGTCTCAGGGCCAGTTTCGGAGAAACTCTTAGGCATTCATTCCATTATGTTCTAGTGCGTGATATTCTAGGTTTCAGCTCCTTGCCTACTACTCCATATTATCCAGTGTAATGTTGGTTGTGATCCGGGTTAATCTCAGTAGGTAGTTTTGGTCATTCTCCAGTTGTCTACCCTGCTATTCTTGGAAGAGTAAGACATTCGATCCTCGTGCGTACGCTTATGAGTGTGAGCCTAGTTTATACGGCAAGCGACCGTCGGAATAAACCGTACTTTGCTTACTAAAAAAGGTATAGCACGTATATTTCTTTACTTATTCCACTTTGATTATTCCACTCTGATTATTCTGATTACTACTAGTTATGCCATAAATTTTCGTGGCCCCCTCTATCTACTCCCGGTTATGCCAGGAAAATAATGAGTGACTCTGCTGGAAATTATCTATTCCGTCAACGTCGGTTCCTATCTCAATATACGGCGGGGTGCTTGTGCTCATTGTGGTGGCGATGGGCGAGAGAAGCGACCCCATCCCCATCCAAACAAAGAAGGGCACTTTATCTGTGTGGCATGCGCGAAGTTCTTTGTTGCAAACGACGGTCAACTCCCACCCCAAACCACCTTGCAATCCCGTACCAATAGACAGGACGCCCTCCAGCAAGTTGACCGCATCAAAGTTCCGGTGGAGAAGCGGGTATGCTTAAACTGTGGTTTAGGACATACGAAGACGAATTGGCAACATGTTGATGAGGCTTTGCATGAGAGCCGCATTATGCGGCCGCTGTTGGCTCAGTTTATTAAAACCCTATGGCACAATTCGCTACATTCACTGGAGCTTTCCCTTCCTATAAACTCCACCTTGTACCAAATGTCATATAACTGGGTATCGGAATTGCCACGGCTGCGGCGAATCCCAAATGACGCTGCCCCGAACGGAACCCGAGCGCGCTGCGTTTCTGCGCCTCCGATTCATGTATGCCACCAGATATTTCGCGCAGTCATTGGTAGCATACCCGCCTGCCAAGAAGGGTACCCAGGCCGAGTCCCCTGGTGTGGATCAAGCTTTACCTCGGAATCCCTTTACGCTCAGCTCCAAAACTAACCAATCGAGTAGCGATGGTCTTATCCCCGATGCGGTCAAAGGAACGACCGCTGACTATATCCCGGTCTCAGCGATCAGTCCTGAGCCAGCTCTACACAACCAGGGTCATCAGAGGCCCCTCAGTCAAACCCGCAACACACATGCCACGGAGCAGGATGATGGAGGTCAAGTTAACCGGCGCAAACGTGGTGGCAAGGCTTATGAGCTTCTTGTTATTCTTTTTGGTATCAGTTCTCAAGGTTATATATCTGTGTCGTCTTGGAGTGGGGGTTCATGTCCGGTCGTCTGACGAGGTGCTGGATGTGGTTGATATGCTTGATATATCGTCTTCTTAGCTGTATTCGTGCGTAGCACGTATTCTTACCTACATTTCCTGACTTGCATTTTATTATGCATTATACGAGTCCGACCCGGCTATTAGCAGTTATATGACTAGGTACGTATCGGAATGAGCACGTTAATAATACCACCAACACAGTTCTCTTTTTGAGGGTCACGCCTGTCAGTAAATTGAGCTTTTAATGAAGCAATCTAAGTATCTTCCCATTACGGTTGTGAAGCTTTCTCCCCGCCTAAGCAGCTGCTAGTTGGTGCGGAGCGCCTTGTAAAACCAGAGTGACTTCCTTATTATGCGATTTGCAATAGGAAAGAGCCACTCCGCGTTTTACATTTCTACAACGCGCGTGAAGTTTGACTTCAAATAGCTTATTCTGCATCTCTACTTCGCATTTACCCTCCGACCCCTCTCCATAATCCTTTCCTGTCCCAACTCCGCATTGTATTCCAAGATCATCGTCACATCTTGGCTCTTCGTTGCCTCTATCACGTCCTTTGACGTCTGGAATTTACTACCCTCCTCCTGGAATGGTCACACACATTTCCAAATTGCTGCACTACGCCATGGCACCATCGATTGCAACAATGCCGGATGAGGTTTGTCCACCGACCTCTCAAGTTTTGATTTACAGCTAATAACGATTGCAGATTCTAGCTTTAATCCACGTTTCGGCCCTTCAGCATAACACACCAATCAAGGTCACCCGCTGCAAGCATGGACTCCATTGTCCCGTCGACGATGCTCTCTGTGCTACCAATCCAGACACCAACCAGCGCCTCCATTTCTCGTCTCTCCTACATCCGTCCGAGGACCCAAGCCCCTTCGATGTCGTTACTACCACGCAGCTCCTTTCTCAAGTCAACGGTCGCTAGGCGTCGCGCTTGTGTCGAGATCCTGCTAGGTGGTACGAGTTGAGCACCTTCTATATCGGGGATGGGCCAACAGTGTCCGAACTCGTTGTGTCGGTACCCCAATCAATTCCCATCTGGTTCAAGCATATTTTCTTGGGCTCAGAATTTGGGCTTATTTCGCATGCTGACGTCTATCCGCTGGAAGAAGCCGTGTCGCTGATAATGGCGTCCGCCCTTTACCATCTTGTCAGCAACCTAAATTACCGCCCTGCTCTGTGAACCGGGCTGGCCAGCCAGAATCGAAGCCTTCTACCCTCAATACAGTTACACGAACATAGTCTGTGCGGTGAATTGTTAACCAAGCCAATATCTGACCGGGATGACGAAGATTGTGAAACTTTTAGCGTTTATTCCCTCTTATTCCAGCAGTGACTATCCCAGGTCTTAATCTTCGCAGTTATTTATTTTCCATTACCTCAGTGTAATAATGAATCTCGTATAATCCTGGTTGATCTCAAGAGTTGTGTTTATTCTCACGTGGTTTATCCAGTTATTCCTGGAAAAGCAATACGTTAGTCCATGTAGAGTTGATAGAACCATCATGGCCAGTGATATCAAGCTCTTGATTTGAGTATCTACGAAGGAATATTTCCAAAAGTGAGGGAGTATCCCATCAGTTACCAATAACAACATCTATATGTCAGGGGTAGTCACGGCGACTAGGCTCTCGCATGTGTTTTAGGGGCAGGTGGACGGAGTACGGACACAACCGGGAGTCCCGTATCGCCAGATCGGATACATGAATGATAGTTGCTTCCCCAACTGATTTGATCAGAATCTTGACCTGTCACCAATTTCTCAAGTATGGAGAAAACGTTGGTCAGGGCAGGGGGCTGGTCGGGGAGCTAGTGGCGGCTGGCAGCAGGTGGCAAATCTGCTGCAATGAACATTTCTTCAATTCAATCCATGCATCAACCATCCAGTCATTCATAACGCATTTATAAGTCGTCCTCCATCACACAGTCGCCTCATGGCGTCCCCGTGGCTCCGACATCGGAAGCTTGGCTCAATAGTGGTTCGAGCGACACTTCGAGCCCAGACGCTGACACCGTCGCTGCTTCGCACGCAAATTTTGGTGCAGCAGCTTCGCAAATCTTCCTCGGCCGCTGCTGGCCCCACCGCGGCGAGTTCTGCACGCGCTAGCAATCAGGAAAAGCCCCTTGCGACTAAGCATCGCCAATCCAAATCACCAGGACCTTCGAGGTCTCTTGGCGCACGCGACGTCCACGCTATTGAAAGTGAGCACCCGGACAATGCGCCCAATACAGCAGAAAACGCCACTGCGCCGGCAGCGGCACCACCCGCTTTGGGCCCTCTCCCTGGCAAAATAGCCAGTCTACTCAACCTTGTCGACGAGAAGAGGCGGGCGCTCATCTCCTACCTTCCCGAGGAGAATCTGTTCGTCCGCCCTCTGGAAAAGGCAAAGGGCGAGTGCTTTGAGTACCGCAAGACGGTCAACCCACACCCCAATCAAAAGTACAAGATCAAGCTCTTCCACCAGATACGCGCCTCCCTCGTACGGGAACTGAGCGTTTATCAAAAGCGCTTCAGAGGCCATCTCCAGTCCGGCCAGCATCGCATGTTCGGCTTCTACGAGACCATCAAAGAAGTCCATGGATCCCTGGGCTTGGCGAGGGACTGGGCGCTTGACAACTGGCGTGTGGTCAGGAATGTGGAAAGAGACCAGCCTTTCGAGAGGGACAACACGGACGCCAGCTTGGAATTACTTCCCGACGGCCAGGCTGGCCTCCTCTGGGTAAGCATAATCCCTCAGCGTCACTCGGGCCGCGAACAAGCAACTGCGCCTGCTTCTTCGCACTTTCGATGGGCGAGTGACCCGAACAACCTCCCCTGGAACACCCTAAAGAACGTCTTGGAAATGGCCCCGAACGGTACCCTCAAGATCCCTGTCCTAAGCCCAGCCGAAGGAGCCGCCTATCAAGTCTGGACCGAAAAGGCGCCCGGTCTTCCCAGCAGCATTGAAGTGGCCAACCAGGTCATTTTGATGCATATCATGCCTCTTTTCAAGAAGACCTATGGTCTGGGTGGTTGTAAGGCCCACAAGCTGTGGGGGGAGTACGACGCAACGACAACCTCCCCGTCGTCTTTTCCTGGCAGGACAAGTATGTGTGGTGCATATGGCGGAACGGCCCCCATGGCCCGTTGGAGATGCAGCAGACGGGCTGCTGGTTGCCCGAAATCGCCCCTGGCAACAAATTCTATGACATGGAACAGGCGCTATTCAAAGATATTCAATGGGTGTGGGTTCAGAAGTAGCGTTTTGATGCTAGAACTGAGGTAACCTGGATGAAAAGGCCTCGGGCGATCTCAGCCAAAAGAGAAATCGGAAAGGATAGAAAAGGGAAGCGAAACAGAAACCAGCCCAGCCCCGCTTGGGTTGTTGTATTATACAAAATGTAGAGGCATATTTAATAGATGTCACAGCTCACGTTGCACCCACCTGGCTCACTAAGCTCGCCACCGGTACGGCGCCCCCCCCTCTATTAATTAAGAAGTTTTTTTAAAAGCTTTATAATAATTAAATAGATAAAATTAAACTTTAAAATAGGTTTTATAAATAAATTTAAAGACTTTTAATTAATTAAGTAATAAATTTAGAATTAGTTTATTTTTAATTATAAATAATATATTTAATTAAATAAATATATAAATATATTCTTAAGATTTAATTTAAAATAAATAAAAATATTTATATTATTATTTTATTATTTTTAAGTTATATTATAAGTTTAAAGTATATTTATTAAAGTTTTAATTATAGATTAAATTTAAAAAATTTATTATAATTTTTAATATTTATTTATTTTATAAAGGTTTATATAATAATAATAAATCTATTAAAGATATTTTTAAAAAATTAAATAAATTTAACATTTAATATTTTATATTTAATATATTAATAATTATATTAATTAAAACGTAATTTATACCTTTATAATATTTATACTAATTCTATTTATATTTTATAATAATTTATAAAAATAATATTTTTTAATTATTATATTTTAATTACGGAATTAAGATCTAATGAGGTAAAGCTATAAATAACACTTAAAATAATATAATTTACGATAAAGAAGAGAAAAAAGAGTAAGTCCAGCTAGAGTTAGAGCAAGGCCTAAAATAAGTATAGGAGCGGGGCTTAATCTATACTAGCGTAGCGTTAATAGGCATAGATTAATATATTATATTATTACCCCCCTTTATAAAAAAAAGCGGCGCCTTAAAACTTTAGTAGGGATTTAAATTAAATACTTTTTAATTAAAATAGGGATAGCCTCGGGTATCCACTTAACCACTTAACTATAAAGCCTTAATTCCTATAGCGTCGTAATTAAGTTTCTTTATACCTTATTACGAGAAGTCTTCTAATTATAGCTTATATAAGCTAATAATTATTCTTTTCCCTCTAACTCCTATCGGTCTATTTATATATCTCACCTATCTAGCTCTTTTTCGCGTTAAACGTCGAACCTTTTTTAGTATAGGTATCTCGTTATTAAGGTAATTATTATTAAAGCGGTCTTCCTTAATAGCGCGTTTTTATTCGGTTAATCTAACGAGCGGTTCAATTTTATTTAAATTCTAACGATAATAATCCTCTAGCTTATTTATAAAATTCTTAAAGTTAAAAGCTAAGTATTATATATTATCGTTTTCCTATTTAATTTAATTAACTTTATATTAAAGTTTCCTATAATAGGTTTACGATATTTTAACTCGGAGTATTTAATATTTTAATTATTTAGGATTATCGGGGTTTATAATTTCGGCATTCGGACGCTCGGGAGTTTATCCTAGGAAAGGATTATCCGGATCCTTAAATAATCAATCGGTATAATAAGTATCGTTCAATTAAGAATAGGGGATATCTAGTTTATAGGTATAACTATTATAAAAAAGGATTTAAAATAATTATTAAGTATATAGGAATATTAATTTATCGCTTAATTAATTAGTTTTAAACCCGGTAACTCGTTTAATAAATATTTAATTATTAATATCGAAATCGAGTTCTTTATAATAACGGTTTATTTATTCCTTTATACGGTTCTAGGTCGCGGTAAATATTAATTTCGCGGCCTTAATATATTTTTTAATTATTTAAATGTTTAATTAAGTTTATTCTCGGTTTATTTTTTTATTTAAAGGTAAACCCCGGAGGTTCTTAATCTTTCTTTTTAATCGAAATAGGTCTATAGCTTAAAGCCTCATTCTACCTCGAAGGGCATTATTCCTTTTAAAGATTCGTAAGGGATTATTATTTAGGCGTAGTTTAAAACGGGTAAGGCGTTTACCTAATTATTTTAATAATAGGATAAGAAAGGGTATAATTATTAATTTATATACTTATTTATAATCTTTATTTATCCCGTTATATTGTAATAGATGGTTAAGGCGAATGTTTATTTAATACTTAAGATTTTATATATTTTATCCGTAAAGGAAGAAATAAATTATATACCTTTATTACTTATAATAATTCGGGGTAATTTATAGACTTAGAATAGCCTTTAGTAATATATCTAGGCCGCTTCTTTTACGTTAATGCTTTTATTATATAACGTAGTTTAATTTCGCTTTATTAACCTATCGATTATAATTATAATTATATTATAGCCGGTTTTTTTATCCGGGAGGGTTATAACTTTAAAATTTATAATAATATTTTATTATAATTAATTTAAGATAGGGAGCGGTTAAAGTTTACCCGGGGTTTTTATTTACGAGACTTTCGAGGGTCTATATATATAATTTATTATAAAGATATTATAATTATTTATTAAGCCTAGTTATTAATACCTTTAAGCGACCAGTTTCCTAGTCTTATTTATTTTTAAATATACGGTAATGACTTAATAATAGATATCCTTAATAAGTCTTATCTTAAAGTTGTTAATCGTTAAAATTATTACCCTCCTTTTATATAGGAGTAGTCCGTTTATTAAATTAAAATTTTCATATTTTAGCTAGGCCTTTTCTTAAAAGACCTAGAGGTCTACTATTCGTTAATTTATTTTTAAAAGCGTATCGGTTAATAAGATTTTAAAAAAGTCCGGCGGGGGGATATCGTCGTTTAATAATAAGATTTCCGGCGGATTATCCGTCTTGAAGTCAGAGCTTAATACGGGGTTTAAGGATTTAAAAATCGCCTAATACCTTTTATTCTTTTTCCAAGCCTTTAAAGTCTTTAATTCCTCCGCCTTTTAAGATAATACGTTAGCGATTATATTATCTTTTCTAAGCCGATAAGTAATTACGAAATGATATTATATTAGGATCTCTATCTAACGTACTTATCGGGCGTTAAGGTATTATTTTATACCGAAATACTTAAGCGTATAATAGTTAATAATAATTATAAATGGCTCGGGGCGTTAAAGTCCGATAAATTCGGCTCGTTAATATTAGAGTCCCTTTATTATTATTAATATTTCCTTATTATAAATCGGGTAGTTTAATTCTAAGCCTTAAAGGGATTTAAAATAGTATTTAATAAAGTATTAATCGTTATCTTCTTATTTCTATAAAAGTACTCCGATAATTATAAAGTCGGAGGAGTCGGTTTCTATTTTCGTCTCCTTTTTATAATTAAAATATATAAGGATAGGTATTTATAATAAGGCGGTCTTTAAGCTATCGAAAGCCTTTTATTATATAGGGCTTTAATCTTATAGTTAGTCGACTTTAATAAAGAGGGTTAAGGGTTTTATTATATTATTATAATCTTTTATAAATTTTCGGTAGAAGTTGTAGAATCCTAGGAAAGATTAGATTATTTTAATACTTGTAGGTTATGTCTAATCTTTTATAACGATAATCTTTTTAAAGTCGACCGCGATACTATCGGTTCGGATAATAAAGCCGAGATATTTCGTTTTTATAATGTTAAACTCGTACTTCTTAAGGTCTATTTGGATCCCGGCCTTTAATAGCTTTTAAAGGACTTTATAGATGTGTATTTTATGTTTTAACGGATTTTTAAAATAGATTAAAATATCGTCGATGTATATATAATAGAAGTTATTTAGGTATTCTTTTAATAGATTATTAATAAACCTTTAAAAGGTTAACGGTTTATTAGTTAAGCCGAATAGGAGTATTCGGTATTTATATATTCCGTATTTAATCCGAAACGTTATAAGATCCTTATCTATCTCTTTTAAGCGAATTTTATAAAAAGTTTAATGGATATCGATTTTTATATAGATTTTCGCTTAGGAAATCCTATTTAAGGTTTCCTTTATTAATAGGAGGGGATATCGATCCTTCTTTATAATAGCATTTAATTTCCTAAAGTTTATATAAAATCGAAAGCCTTCGTCTCCTTTTAATACTATTAATACCGGCGCGGCTTATAATATGTTGTTAAATATAATAAAGCCTTTTTATAAATTTTCGGTAATGTATTTATAAGCCGCGGTTAGCTTTTTTAGGGATATTTTATAAAACGGGTTATAATCGAGGTTACCTGGTTTAACGCCCTTTTTTAATTCGATTTTATAATTGACCGCTCCGCGGTATTCGGTTAGCTTATCGGACTGGGCTTTATTAAAGATATAGTAGTAATTTTTATATACCTTTAGGATTATCTCTTCTACCTTATAGCGTAGCTCGTCCTCGTTTTCCGGTAAGGAATTATCTCGGAAAGTTTATTTTTCCTGGATAAATTAATTAATTTTATATAGGGTTATAGCGGTAATTTAATAATCGATCTTTTTCGCGTATTTATAAAATCCGTTAGCGCCGATAATCACGAGGTCGGGTGCTCGTTATTTATATTATTTAAAGGAATTACGTATTAAACGGTATCGTCTTTATATATCCTCTTTATTATAGTACGGTTCTTATAACTTCGATCTTAATAAAGAGTAGGTATAGTATGGTTCCTCGATCTTTAGCTTATTATCAAGGTTGCGTTATATTTTAACTAATCCTTTATTTAATTAATACGTTATTTATAGGAGGATTTTAACGTTTTTTAAGGTTAAAGTTAAGGTTATATCGATATTTAATTCGGCTTCTTCCCCTCTTTAAGGCGGGATCTTAATTGGGAGAGATAGCCGTCTTTTTCCTATTTATCCTTTTTAATTTAAGCGTCGAATGTTTTATCCTAGGCGTCTATATCTTTTTAGAAGGAAGGATAATGAAGGAGTTTATTAAAATCGTTTATAAGGATGTTGGTATCTATGGTCGGAGTCTAGTCGTTTGGGTAATCGAGGTATCGAATACTTAGATGGATGATTACGTTATGCTTTTCGAATTATTTTCGTTTAATAATTATATTATAATTTATATCAATTATTATTAAAGGGACTAGCCCGGTGTTCTAATGGTGAATATATATATTAATAATTAATATTATATTAATACGTTAAAAGGGGTTTCTTTTAAAACTTTTAATTTTATAAGGATAAAATCCGATTTCACGCCGGGTTCTTAATTATTTAATTAGTTTATTTACGAACTTTATATTAATGAATAAATAGCTAATTGCTCCTATGTTAATTAATGCCGCGGTTATAGATAATAATAATTTATTATTACCTATAATATATTTAAAGGTTAACGGGGACCCTTTAAATAATCGTTATAGAAAATTAAATAGTATCGTTATTAAGTCGTCCTTAATATTAATTAATACTTGTCTTAGGAGGGAGTTTTTATTTTTTAGGATTAATTTTTTAATTTTTTAAGTTCGGTGAGGGCTTAATTAAGTTTTTAGCTATTAAAGGGAAGGTTAATGGGGGTTTTATAATAATAATAGATTTCGTTAACGTCCGCGGGTTTCCTTTTATTAATGTTATAGAGATTTAAAGGATATTTATTCTTTTAATAACCGGTTTAGTAATAGTTAAAATATCGTTTCTCTTAAATTAGCTTCTAAGTTTCTTCGATAATAATAGGAGGAGGGTATATTTTAATCGAGGTCGGGGTAAAGGTGGATTTAGAGGACGATTTACTGTTTCCGTTTCCTTTGGAGCTCGAGTTTCTATTACTCTTATCGCCTTTATTATTCTTAATACCGGTGGCGGTGGTTATTTTTTTAATACATTTCTTTTTTTCGTTAGCGTTAATATAGCTTTAGATAATTTATTAATAATATTTAATATAGGTATTAAAATCGATACTTTTATTAAAGTATTAAGTAGAAGTAGTTAGTATAATTTATAATATAAACTTATTGTAAAAGGCCTTTTTTTAAGAAGTTTAAGGAAATTCCTTTTATTAATCAGTTGGATAAAGTTCGAGAGGAATTTTTGGAATCTAGCTAACGAGGTTATTTCTAATTAATTATATTCCTTTTTAGCTTTTTTATAAGAGGTATAATTAAAATATCGGTTTTATATATAATTTAAGAGTTTATTAGGTATCTTTATTTAATTTAAGTGGTTATTATAAAAGAAAGGTAAGAGTTTTAAAGTAGCGGGTTCCTTAATATAATTATAAATAGCGTTAAATATTTAGGATTCGGCGATAAAATAATCGGCATTCTTAAACTATATATCTTTAACTTAATAGAATTAAACTTCAAAGGGAATTTTATCCTTATCCTTATTATTATAAAAATTATTAATTTCGACCTTACGGCTCTTTTTATAGCGGGTACCGTTAATATTAATAACGGTTAAAGGGGTATTAACGTAATAAGATTAAACGAGTTAAATAACGATAGCGTTAATGTTATATAATTCTCTTTAGATTACGGTGGCGGTCGCGTTAGCTTTAATAATCTTAATTATAAGATCTTTAATAATAGCTGTCTTTTATTAAACTTAATTTTAATATTAACCGAGTTCCTAATTTATCTCCTTAAGACGGTTTTTTAAGGAAGTAATCTTTAAATTTAAATTATTTATTTTATATTAATCTTTAGTTAAATTATCACCTTTAATAATCCGATATACTCGTTCCTCGGGTAGATAGGCGAAGTATTTAATTTAAGTAGCGATAGAATCCTATTAAGAATTGAGTAACTTTATATATTAATATAAATTAACAATTTATCCGGTTCGGGCGTTAATAATTATAGTAATAAATTATATTTTTTAAAATAATTCTTCCGGGTTTTTATATATATTTTTAAATTCTTTAAGCGTAATAAAGCTATTCTTTTAAAGTTATTTAATCGCGCCGGGATTGGTTTAAAGGGTAAAAGGAAAAGCGGGTTTATTATTATTATATATATATATATCGAAATAATTATCAAGGTAGAATTAAAGATTATTACCGTTTAGCTCGTTAATATCCGTGGTATATTAAAGTCCTTTAATTTTATTTTATTATTGTTTAAAGTCCTTATAGGTTCGGTTTTTATCGACGTTGATTAAATCGTTATTATTTGCTTTAAAGGTCGGGTCGTCCTTAGGATCGCCGATGCTAAGTCGTCTGTAGGAACGACGTCCTAAATTAGTAATTTCACGAGGGGTATGCTCGTTAATCGGCTTTTTCTAGGTATTAATGTTAAATTAGACTTATTTTTTTGATTTACGCCGCGGCGGCGCGGTTATTTTTATTGTATATTATAGTATACGCGTATTAGGTTAATCTGGTTCGGTTTCGGGGTTACGTGTTAAAGCTTTTAGCATGCGGTTTAAGGTTTATTATTTTCTTTTTATATTAAGGTGAAATCGGTATTAATCTATTTAGAATTAAGGGTAGAATAACGCTTTACCAAGCGATATAATTAACGATCGTAAATAGTTACGGAATTAGGATCTAATAAGGTAAAGCTATAAGTGATACTTAAAATAATGTAATTTATAATAAAAAAGAGAAAAAAGAGCAGGTTTAACTGGAACTAAAGTAAGGCTTAAAATAGGTATAGGAGCGGGGCTTAATCTATACTAGCGTGGCGCTAGTGGGCACGGACTAACGTATTATATTATTATCTTTAATTATTTTAAGTTTAAAATAACATTTAAATATACTTTATAGCTTATAATTATAATAAATTTTATTTTAAATATAATATTAAAAAAATTTAAAATTTTATTTTTTATTTTTTATTTTTTAAATAATCTTTATTTAATAATAAAAAGAAATATATATTTTATTTTAAAGTTTTAATATTAATTTAAAAAATAAATTTAATATTTATATTATATAATTTATTAATATACGTTTTAAATAAACTTTAAATAAATACGTTAATTTAATTTTAATTATTATAAATATTTAATTACTTATAATAATAAAAGATTATATTTTTAGAATACTTTTATATATATTTTTAATATTTTTCCTTAATTAAATATATAAATTTTAAAGTGGAAGGTTTTAGCTTTACAGGGGGGCGCCGTACCGGTGGCGAGCTTACGACCTCCATCCTCGATCATTCGCCCGTCATATTGAAATAGTCATGAAGAGAAAGGTAATCCTGAAAGAAACGACGCTCTAATGTGAATATTGCTAGGATGTGTATGTTACGAGGCATGTGGAGGCCCACGCTGTGTCACTGCTCCCTTTCGGCATACGTTTTCGACTGGACTAGTCAGAGAAAAGGCCGATTCGACCTAAGAACATTCAACACACTTCGTTTGCCTTGCTCAAAACCCCTGTTTGCAACCACTATACTAATGGTACCACGCCCGAGAACTGATATCCCACCACCCAAACAAAGCATGTGGTTGCTATTGGTCAGTCGGCATCCCTGAAATACGCCGTGTAACATTCCCATTTCCTGTTTTGTGTATCGATGCAAAGCACAAGACACTCTTCATTGAGTCCCGGTTGACTTGGGACGAGTGGTGTAAGCCTATTCGTTAGCGTAAACGATTTGACTGAGGCGAAGCTGTGGGGTTCTTAGAGCACACCCGACTGCCACGCAAAACCTCAAAGATTCTAGCCGAGCAGCAATGGAGTTTCTGTAGATGCCTTGTCGCGATGATAACTCGCCCTTTGAACTCGACGAACAGCGGTCGGCTGCGCGTAGGTGCGATGTGAAGCAAGGCAGCCATGTCCGTTTGCAAGTCAGCTATAAGAGGCCAGGCAGGGACGGGATGGTAGACAGATATCGCTGTCTCAAAAACCCAAGTCATCCTGCCTCGCCCTGCCCACTCTACCAGACAGATCAGAAAGCGGAAGATCAGTAACCAGGCAACACCCCAAGGCTTCTATCAGAGCCACCTCACCACCTCAGAGACCTTCTATCTGAGCACCATACATATATCCCAAGAACACACCACTTTGGTCGCAGTCTTGAAGACAATCTACACCATGGTCAAGAGAAAGCTTACCCCCAAACGAATGGAGAAGATGACCTCCGGCGGAGGCGGCGGCTACGACCTGCCATCCATCAAGGAGGTCCTGGCAAGCGACCACGGCTTCGGCACCTACCGCGGTAAGGAAAACAGTATTGCCACCGTAGGTTTGGCGCTGCCCGTGCTCCGAATCGGAAAGAACCCGCCCGGATATTATTCGTTCGATGTGGGAGAGGCATGCGTCATCGAGGAAGCCGTCACCGGTGAGAAGAAGAGGAAGGGAGCTCCCACTGCGGAAGGGAACGCAAGCAAGAAGCGCTGCTAGTCGCTTGGTGACCAACCAGGAGAGGGAGTAAGGAATCGAAATGAAGAGGCTGTTCGTTCGCGGGCGAGTGCGCTTCCACATAACGGATTTGTTTGCTGGGAGAGATCACGTTGTGGCCGCGAATCCTTGACAGTATGATCCACCGGAGATACTGGAATCTCATACTCGGTGGGTTTGCTTGACAAAAATATCTGTCGAGTCCTCGGCATGCAGCACAGTGGAGCGTGAAACCACCCAAGAAAGTAGCTGTGGTTATATCTCAACGCCAACCATGCAGGTCCCGATATGATGCTGATATTCCTGATGATCTGCAACTGAGCAGTAATCTGGAGCGGGAAATATGGCCTTCACGTCTCGTCAAGTGGCATCGGATGATGATGGAGAGATCTAGGCCCCTACTTTTATCATATCTTCCATATCTCTCTCCACTCCAGGATACTCTGGTTAATAAATTTATTCTCTTGACTAGCTGTGTTAGTGCTATTAAGGTCAAGGCATAACTACCAAAACTTCTTCCCTGCTGTAGATTCTTCCATCATCACTGATTCCCGGTGACTTGACCTTCAACAGCAAACATTGTTTTGCTGATTCATTTGGCAACACCGAAGCCGGCATTACAAAAGTTTAATATGTACACCGAATAAATTGTTTCAGAGTCGAGGAGGATGTACGTATCTCGACTTATCATTGTTCGTCATGGTGTAACGTCCGCCAGTTTAGCTCTACCAAATATTCGACTTCTAATGGATTGCTTGGTAATATCAGTCAAGAACAAAGAAAGATAACTAGATTACGAGGGTCCAGAGAGTCGAGTACGGTATGGACCAATGAAGGCACTATCTATAAGCTTCATCGAAAAACACTTGGACGACTTGGAAAACGAGTAGATCATCGCGTTGAAGCGGGCCCCCGGATCGAGTATCCCGCCAGAATGCTCGGTTGTGTTTCCGCCATTACTCAATCTGGATCTCGGCTCCGTCCTTGGCATGGGGCTTTCTTCCTCATGCACCCAATTTGTCCGTCCCCGCGAGTGGTCTATCTGACGCAAAATGGCCGATCATAGCCTAATTCGATCGAGAAACCACCCTCCGCATCTCAACCTCATACCGTGGCATTTCTTCAGGCCGCACACCATTTACCTATATAGGTGCGCGGGATGCCGCGTCCAAGGCCGCGACAAGCACTGGGCAGCGGGTCAGGGCCTCGGTTTGCCTCCCGAGGTTGCGACGTGATGTTGATCCCGTGTCGCATTGCACGATTGATTGAGGATACTGTAACTAGATGGTGCACAGCCAGCTGATTGGTATAAGATGGACTTAGCAACGACTACTTGAAGCGCTTGCTGGCCTTCACATCGCGCTCATCCTATCATCTCTTTGCCGCTTACTTAAGCTCTGTGCATTCCGTAATACTGTTCCTTCTTGTCGGTCTTGTACATAAACCCGCCACAATGCGCGCAGTCGACGTACTCTTGGCATTGGCCGCGGCCTCGGTCACGGCGAAGCCTCTCCGGTTCAGCCAGCCATCCACCTCCGCCTCCCGCTCCCACTTGAAGCGCCAGGACGTGAACCCCTTCGAGGGCAAGAAGTTGTTCGCGAACCCGGAGTGGGCCGCGAAGCTAGACCAGACGCACGACGCCTTCGCGAGCCGGGGCGACACCGCCAACGCCGACAAGGTGCGGGCGATCCAGGACATCGGCACCTTCGTCTGGGTCTCCAACATCGCGAGCCTGCCCAACATCGACGCGGCCATCGCAACGGCGCGCGCGGTGCAGGAGGAGACAGGCACCCCCAGATCGTGGGGTTGGTCCTCTATAACCTGCCCGACCGCGACTGCAGCGCCGGCGAGAGCGCGGGAGAACTTGACAGTGAGAATGGCGGGCTCGAGCGCTACGAGAAGGAGTACCTCGCCCCCTGGGCCGACAAGCTCAGCAGCGCGACCAACCTCACCTTCGCCGTGGTCCTGGAGCCTGACTCCCTCGCTAATCTTGTGACTAACTTGGAGATTGAGCTGTGCAACAAGGCGCAGGATGTCTATAAGCAGGGCATCGCGACGGCGATCCGTAGCCTGCAGTTCCCTAACGTGAATCTCTACATCGACGCCGCCCACGGTGGCTGGCTCGGCTGGGATGACAACTTGGAGCCCAGTAAGTAGCCCTACCACATCTCATCACGCAGCCCCCCGTTTCTGTTCACCATCGTTGGGGCCTCCGACTAATACACGAGAACAGCCGCCAAGGTCTTCGGCGAAGTCCTCCGCCTCGCCGGCAACGGCACCAAGATCCGCGGCTTCTCGACCAACGTGTCCAACTACAACCCCTTCGCCGCCAGCGTGCGCGAGAACTTCACCGAGTGGAGCAACTCCTGGGACGAGTCGCACTACGCCTCCTCTTTGGCGCCGTTCCTGGAAGCCGAGGGCCTTCCCTCCCGCTTCATTATCGACCAGGGACGGGTCGCGCAACCCGGGGCCCGCGAGGAGTGGGGTGACTGGTGTAACGTGGCGCCCGCCGGGTTCGGGATCCGACCGGGGACGGCCGTTGATAACGCGCGGGTGGACAGTATTCTGTGGATCAAACCGGGCGGGGAGAGCGATGGGGAGTGTGGGTATGAGGGGGCGCCGCGGGCGGGGGTTTGGTTTGATGAGTATGTGCAGATGCTGGTTGAGAATGCGGATCCGTCGGTCTAGGCTTGGAAATTATAGGAGGGTTTTATATTGGCTCGATGCTAGATCGTAAAGAAGCCGGTTTATTTTGACATATCCCTTCTTCAGGAAGGAAGGGGTTACTTACACAGCAATTCGCATTACAAATTTTTGCTGATGAGATAACCGTACACGTTCTGGACAAAATGGCATTGTCAGCATTGAAGGATACGGACAGGCATATATACAAGCCAATCAAGGAGAGCGAGAGACTCCCTGATAATCATCCAACCGCATATATACGAAACCCCACCCCCTTCAGTTCTGAACATCTATATACAGGCGAGAAAGAATGTGCTCCCCGGTGACAGCTGCGATATCCATCCACAGTTCCCATTACCGCCCGACCTAGAACTTGGGGTTGGCGTTCTTGAGCAGCATCTCGAAGTACTCCTGGTTCCACTGCCCGGCCTCGGGGGACGGCTTGAAGGCGTCGGGCTTGCCGCAGAAGGAGTCGTAGCGCGTGGCCGAGCTGTCGCTGGTGCCGTCCGACTCGCCGCCGGGCTTGCCCCAGACGAAGGCGTCGACCAGCTCGGACCCGGTGTCGGCCGTGGGGCGCACGCCGAAGCCGGCCCCGTTGACGTTGCACCAGTTGCCCCATTCCTCGCGGAGGCCGGTGACGGCGTTGCTGTGATGGAGTCACTTAAGTCTCTGAGCAACAGGAAAGAATGTGTGGGAAACTTACCGGCCAGTGTCGACAATGGCGTGGTTGGGCATGCCGGCACTCTTGAGCTCGGCTCCGAACATCTCGGTGTACAGTTTCTCGTTTTGGGCCTTGTTCCACTGGGCGTCGGAGGCATCCGAGAACTCGCCTGGGGTCTCGTCCCTGTGGTCTTGTTAGCTGTGTTCTTAGAGAATGGTGGGATCATGTTGGTTAGTGAACTTACCAAGCGTTCCACCCGGCAATGTTGGTGGAGATACCGCGAACCTGGCTCGGGGAGCCGGCGGCCTTGTAGACCTTGGCAAGCCCCTGGGCACCAGGCTTGAGGTTGTCGTTCCAGCCCAGCCAGCCGCCGTGGCCGGCGTCGATGTACATGACGACGTTGTCCAAGTTCAGCTCCTTCAATGCGTACGCAACCCCCTCTTCGTACCCGGCCTCGGAGTCCTGGCAAGTCTTCAAGTCACTGTTGGTCACCAAGTTGGGCAGGGAGTCGGGCTCGATGATGAGGGCAAAGGCTTGGTTGGGGTTCTCCTTGAGGATCCCCGCGATGACTGTCATGTTGCGTTAGCTGAAGGAGTTAAATTTATGTGCGATAGAGACACACCATCGATGTATTCAGTCTTGTATCGGCCGAGCTCGCCGACGGCTAGCTCTCCGTTGGAGGCCTTGGCTGCGCAGTCACGGCCGGGGAGGTCGTAGATGACGAGACCGAAGATGTTGTCGCACGGGATATCGGTGGCGAGTTCCGTGGTCAGCTTCTCGATGTTCGCGATCGTGTCCCTGGATCCTAACGTCAGTAGACTGAAGACTTCAACGTTTTCCAGGGTTCATGAGTCTGGCTTCAACGTACAGCCAGAGGAACGAGCCAACTTCGCCAACCTTCTTCGCCGCATCGGCCAAGCTGGTGTCCTTGAGGTTCGCAATGGCAGCTTCGACCTCGCCTCGGTAGAAGGAGTTGGCGTGGAGGTTGTACTGCTCGAAGACGTTGCTGCTTGCGTCGAGTTTGACTGCGGCATCGCAGGCACGCTTGTGGACGGGCGATGGCAAGGCCGCCACGGCTGTGGCCAAGGCCAGAAGCGAAGATGTAGTCGTCCGCATTTTGGAAGTGGAGTTATTATTCTTATATGTAGATAGGAAGCTGGATATGGCGGTGATGGGCTGCCTGGATCGTGAAACATGGGGTTACTAGGCTGTCTTATATATCCAGTCAGGGGCATTTACTTGAGGCTCTTTCCGAATCCTGGATGCAATGGATCATTCCAAACTTGCGGTACTACGCCAGCACATCAACAGCAGCAAGGGGCATGTCCTTCCGTTCGTTTAGTCCCTGAACAACACATGGCCCAATCCCCCAACCCATTCGTGCCGAATCCCGGTGCATATTCCTTGAGACTATGGGGCAGCAGACCTTTTTGAGTCTTGGCTCTTGTGATCAATCTTTCGGGCGCACCAAATATGACGGGGTGCTGTAAGTCTTGGGTTACATGTATATCACGGCTGGCGGCCCGTCTCGACTTCGCGGATTCTTGTAGATCGCATCAGGTAGGAAATAGGGCATATCATGCGGCGATAATAATAAGGCCTTCAATGCCATGGACGGCTGGTTTATTGCAATGCAACAGCTAAGCCCCAGGCCGGGCGCCGGGGCCGGTGGTGAACCAGACTTTGTGGTTTACTATACACGGGGTTGGTGATCTTTTCCACAGCTAACCATGATCGCGCCCTGATCGGTGGCCTTGGCTGCCGTTTCAGACAAAAGATGCGCCGATCTTGACCAGTTGCAAGGCGAATCAAGCTTCCGCATCCTGAACGGGCAAGCGATGTCAATGCACATTTTAACCGCATGGCGACGCGGCGGCACGGGTAAAAGCGCCCATCAAGCAATATCGGTAAAGTGGCCAAGCCGTCAATCAACGTCTCGGCGATGTGATGAGTAGACTCGAACACCTTCTGCGGCCTCCACTAATTAAATCTCCGGCGATTCTGGGGTGGCCAAGCCGATCAAGTTCATATGGTACCGGCAGCCGGCTCAAAGAATTGAGCCCGGGGATTAATGACACTGGTGTGACGAAAGCCAGGTGCTGCCACTCACTGGGTCCAGGCACAGACAGCTTCCTGCCAAGCAAGCGACTCTGGAAGCCAGGGCAAAGCTTTCAGAACAGGTCATGATGTCTTCTTGCTTGATCCACACTATCGCATAAGATCTGTTAGATATTCAATTTTTATAGACCAGAAATATTGAGCGAATTCCATGTAGGATGATCTTTACAGCCAATAGAGTCATTGAAGATGGCCTCGTTGCGACCGGCACGTTGAGGGGCACGCTTGATGGAGCTCTATGAAGTCCAGCCAGTTGGGAGCTGAGGGTGTGGCTTGAGTACCCCGCACTAGCCGCCCCCTGAGATGTGCGTTCCTTCCGAAAATAGTGGCTGGCAACCTAGCAACCTCGCTGGTTGCTGGCGGGTATCTCGTGTGGGCCGAGAGATTTTCCGATTTACGATGGTCATCCCACCAAAAGATGGCGCGAACCAAGAACTCCCAGAACCCTGCAGCTGCACGATCCCTGTTACGGATCCCCCCAATTCAATTCAGTCCAATCAAGTCACAACGGTGTGAACACTTGTGAATTTCGAGGGGCGCCCGTATTGAAAGTCAACATTGCATTTTCGGCGACAACAGGGGCACGTCGAGTTCACCGCATCACCAGTCCGATCCCTCAAGTGAACCAGCTACCCACAAACAGCATGAGTCTCCAAGTACCAATGCGCGAAAAGGCCGGCGGCGCCGGTAAGAACACCAAGGCCGTTATCCTGGTGAGTTTGCGATCCTATTGTTACTGGTTCTGCCCCACCTGGAGACAGAGAGATACTGACCGCATTTCACTCAACGTTTAGGTCGGAGGTCCTTCCAGAGGCACCCGATTCCGACCTCTCTCCCTCGACGTCCCGAAGGTTAGTACTGCGAATTGACGATCTCTGTCTAGCCTACCATGCGATTGCGGTACAATATCTAAATATCCGAGCATAACTAGCCCCTCTTCGATGTCGCGGGCCACCCCATCGTCTGGCACTGCCTTACGGCGATCGCCAAGGTTCCCTCCATCCAGGAGGTTGTCATGATCGGTTACTACGACGAGTCGGTCTTCCGCGACTTCATCAAGGACGCCAGCCACGAGTTCCCCAACCTGCCCATCAAGTACCTTCGAGAGTACGAGGCCCTCGGCACCGCTGGCGGTCTCTACCACTTCCGAGATGCCATCCTCAAGGGCCGCCCCGAGCGCATCTTCGTCCTCAACTCCGATGTCTGCTGCTCTTTCCCTCTGAACGAGATGGCCGAGCTCTTCGACAACAAAGACGCCGAGGCCGTCATTCTGGGTACCCGTGTCAGCGACGATGCTGCCCCCAACTTCGGTTGCATTGTCAGCGACTCGCACTCCCGCCGCGTCCTCCATTACGTCGAGAAGCCCGAGGGCCACATCTCCAACCTGATCAACTGCGGTGTCTATCTGTTCAGTGTCGATGCCATCTTCCCCAGCATCAAGACCGCCATCAAGCGCCGCACCGACCGACCCCGCCTCGTGTCGTACCCCTCCTCCGAAAACCTCGAGTCGAGCTTCATGGCGGACGATGACGACGAGAAGAAGGAGGTGCTGCGCCTGGAACAGGACATCCTCAGTGATCTGGCCGACAGCAAGCAGTTCTTCGTTTACGAGACCAAGGACTTCTGGCGCCAGATCAAGACTGCAGGATCGGCTGTCCCTGCCAATGCACTCTACCTCCAGAAGGCCTGGCAGAGCGGCTCCGAGGAGCTTGCCAAGCCCTCGCCGAACCTGATCGCTCCTGTTTTCATCCACCCCACTGCCACCGTCGATCCCACCGCCAAGCTTGGCCCCAATGTCTCTATTGGCCCCCGCGCTGTGATTGACGCCGGTGCCCGTGTCAAGGAGACCATCGTCCTCGAGGACTGCCACATCAAGCACGATGCCTGCGTGCTCTACAGCATTGTTGGCTGGAACAGCACCGTCGGTGCTTGGGCCCGTGTCGAAGGTACCCCCACCCCGGTCACGTCGCACACCACCAGCATCATCAAGAACGGTGTCAAGGTCCAGAGCATCACCATCCTGGGCAAGGAGACCAAGGTCAACGACGAGGTCCGCGTGCAGAACTGTGTCTGCCTGCCCTTCAAGGAGCTCAAGAGGGTAAGAAACGCTCTCCTATCCTATGTGTGCGCAGCTCAATACTAATACAATTTTAGGATGTCTCGAACGAGGTCATCATGTAGAGGACCCCGGGTAATCATAAGCATCAGCGTTGGTGTCTACGGAGACATGTGTGATTTGGCGACATGCTCTTCTTTGGTTTCGTAATAAAGCCGGGAGGGTTTCCCCCAAAAAGGTGTAGCCGGCGTAGGCGCTAGACTAATATACCAAATGTTACGAGATTGACGACAATGAAAGTGGCCAGTTGATTCATCGTCGTATGACTCACATGGGATCAAAACTCCCACACAGCTTTTCATGGTGCATTTCTGATCTTGAATAGGTCGGTTTATTGGCAAGGACGGCACACCCAAGACCAAGGCCAGAACAGGTATCGCTGTGAGATGTTGAAGCCTCCTGACAGGGTTGATGTCGCACCTTTCGGCCTTGTAAATCTCTGGACAGGTAAAATATCTCGTGTCTTATCTAGTTCCACTCGCTGTGAACCTTCTCAACTGTATGTCACCATCGCTGCGTCCCTGCCTGATGGGCTTCCAGGGCAGAGAGACCCCCACTTACGAGAAAAGGGGGCAGGCAACCTTTGGTGAACCAGGGACGTACAAACCTTCCAACCCACAGTCGAACGCAACTTGGAGCAACCACGGCCTTCGACCTCAACACATAAGCTCAATAGCCCCAGATCCCCCCAAGAGGTAGCAACATTAGAGCGTAACATGCGGTAGTTAGCCTAATGGTAAAAACAAAGTGCTTGGGATGTTGTGGATGCCCGTTCCCACAACCACCTCATATACTTTTTGTTCTTTTTTCTTCTTCTCCGAGTTCGAGTCTTGCATGGAGCAGGTTTAGTTTTGGGTCTTTTTTCTTTTCTTTTTTCTCTCCTCTTTCACCTTTTCGTGGCTGAGTCGAGTCCCTCCCCCATACCAGCCCCAGATGTGTCTGGGTACGGTTAAGTAGCCGAATAATGTCTTGTTCTTTCAGCGAAGTAGCTGAACTTAAACTCTTAATGAATTACGGATGTGGTGATTCACTCCCTTCGCTTTTTGAGGACCCAAGTTCAAATCTCTCGCAGACAGACTTCCGGGTTGCTAATCTTTTCTGTCTTTTCACTTTTTGCCCTTAAACCGATTGCTATAGATATGTGAATACTCCGGTCGATGGTATTAAAACTCTATTTGGTATACGAAGCTGAATGATCAGCTTTGTTCTTGCTTTTAATTCCTGACAGCTATCCGATAGATGGCCGAGTATCCATAGCCTATTGACCCAAACCATGAATACTTCTAAGCTTAGCATACTCTTACCCTATACCGAATGGTCCTGAGTCTACCCGATGCTCGCTCATGCGAGAAATTGTGGATATTCACCAAATACTGATATCTCTCGCGTAGAAGTCTCTTGACCATAAAATCACTCGCTTGACGCTCCCCCGAGGCCAATTGGTTGATAATAGTGTCAACGCATCCCGTTCGGAGGCCATAATACTTGAGTGTTCGGCACCAGTGCTGCATGGTGTTGCCAGGGCGCGCGACCCGGTAAACGGTGCTGCGGTAGGAGAAGACTGTTTCGGACGAGATGGCTCCGAGGGAGAAGACGAGGAAGGAATTGGCACGGCCGGGGTCGTCGTCGCCGGGTTGGGTCAAGGGGTACCGGTCGTGGTCGTGGAGAAGCCACCGGGCCCAGAGCTCCTCGGCGGCGGGGTCCGAGAAGCCCATGTAAACCAAGGTGGCGCGAGATACCACCGAGGCCGGGATCGTGCCGAAGGCCTCGGACGGGTCGGAGGTCTCGGAGCCGTCGAACTCCAAGCCAATGGCTTGGGCGAGAAACGTTTTGTGAACTTGAAGAAATCCATGCTCGTCGGGGCCTGTAAGTTTTCCTCGGTTGCGCAGATAAGTTGCATCCCTGGGTTGGAGAATGGGGAGAGTGGACATGATGGCATCCATTTTGATAGGAGCAGTGAAACTGTTTAAGCTGAGTATGAAATGCTTCTAGGATTGAATATGATAATGGCGTGTGTGAACAAGGGTGTAGTCTCATTGGCATGGATCTAGATGAGATGTGTATACATACTTGAAGACTTCTTGAAGACCTTACTCCGATCATCTTTCTCCGATATTCTTCTTTGGCGTCGCAAAGGTTTCGATACGATGTCAGCCATCTTTCTCCGATATGGGGAATCTTGATTTAACTTTTAGACTCCTTGGTCACTTTACATTCACGTTGATATATGCCTGGAATGTTGCCGTGACATGGTAAGTAGATTCACGTAAATATCGAAGAAAACACTGGAGTTAATGCTTAGGCTGGACTTATCCACCACTCATCTCGCCTTTATTAACCGTGTCTGGATTGTATTGGCAGAGCCTGACCTCGCAATAGCTATACACCCAAATACTATATATTCCAAAAGATACTTAAGTAGTTCTGTCAACTCCATTTGAATCCAGTGTCGTAATGTGCATCATAGTGATGATATAGGTGGGCACAGGTGCTTTTTATTCACTCTTATACCGTGAAGATACTATGTGTCTTGAATTCATCCACAATCACTCTGACAAGAAAAGATACAAGAAGCGTGACAATATTCAATTCTGTATGTGCACCCTTGCATTCACTCCAGTCACAACGTTTATAAAACCACCAACTTCAGCCCGCTAGCTTCTCTTTCACATCAGCCCAAAAGTCTTACCACAGATTCATTAATTACATCTCAGAACAACATTTCTGTAGCTATCTCCTTACAGCAACCAACCAACCAACCAACGGAACCACCGAAACCAACGAAACCAAAAAGAAATCACCACCAAGATGCATTTCATTGCTTTCCTCATGACTCTGCTGCTCTCGGCATTCCATGCCCAAGGCCTCTCAATTCCCTCAAAGACCCTTCGAGGTGATGACAACGCTCCTGGAATCCCCGATGTCACCGTCAAACTCGTCGCGGCCAATGGCACCATGATTGATTCCAAGCCTGGTGTCAAATCTGTTCAGGCCACCTTTGTCCCTACTGCCGCCTCTCAGTCTCTTTGTGACCGTATCCCTGAAAGTAAGTACCGCTTTTCCACTCTATGGCGTTGAACTCGTTCTACACTTCCCAGCATATGAAGATGCGTCACCTTCTACCGAGTACCTAAGGTAGTCAGCAGACTTGGTGAAATCTCTTTGCTCGCCCTTGTACAGCCAAAGCTGATACATATGATTCTAGCGGGCGCCATGACCAGCGGATGGGCTCTCAGCGATGACTGCACTGCTCTCGCGAACAATTACAAGGCCATCCAGCACGGTTACTGGGATACGTGGGGCTATGACAGCAACATCGCTTTAGAGATGGTCAGTTACCAAACTTGCGCCATCTGGATCTCTGGCGCCGGGACCTTCCATGGAAACGTCTGGTGAGTTACTACATGCCCATCTCTAGTCCTAGTCCTTTCACTCATTCTTCCCTGCAAACAATGCTTCGCATTTTGATTAACCAACAACATTTGTCTTGCAGGATCGGAAATGAGGATGTCGCAGACGCCATAAGTTATGTCGTTTCTCAATACACTCACGACGGCCTTGTCGCGGCTGCTGGACAGTTCAACTGCAACACCGACGGCGTGAGGACGATTGACTGGTCGGTCCAGTCCAGCACCGGCTAGCAGAAAACTGGGTAAATCGAGAGTAGCTAGAGCGCAGGGCAGCTGGGTTGCAACTCCTCTAGTCTGGTCAGGGAGTGCACAACTTTAGCAGAGCTTGCCATCGTTGGGCCTGCAGTACGTACGACAGCAGTAATGAACCAGCGAACAACAATAGCTCCAGTGAAGCTAAAGGCTTTTACCACATCCAGACTCTGGCCATCTCAGCGCTCAAATGATTGAATGATTTAATGCATCTAGTGAACAAACATCGCTGCAAGGTAACTCTTGGAGTAAAACAGCAATTTAAAACCTGACCAAAAGCCTCTCTGGCACGAATACTAACTACCTAATCAACCGAACCATCGTAATCTGACTTTGCGGTTATTTATAACTTCCCAGAAGCCTGCTGCTCCAAAGCAAGTTTCATCATCCTTGATCTCATCTCCATTTCACGTTCTAGCCTTCTGTCGTGTGTTTGTACATCTAATAAGCGTTGAGTAGCCTGCCTCCGGGCCGCTCGCTCAGAATGACTGTCCTCCAGTAGGTGGGTCTGTTTGGTGAACTCCAGTGCTCTGGAGTGTCTCTTGGCATTATGTAGACTCTTCATCTCCTCCTGACTGCGAGCAGCCGCATTTTGAGCGGCAAGGAGCTCGCGCTGGCTTGCAAGTTTCCTTTCGTTTGACTGGCGTTCGTGCTTGGTGGTTTGCTTATTTAAGCGGCCACTTGCCATGATTTGGTGGTCTGCTATGGCCTTTTCGTGTGATAGTGTCATCTTCAAATCCCTTTCTTTTGCTTTGAGCTGGGCCTCTCTACTTTTGTCCTGGGCCTCTTGTAACATCCGATCGGTTGTTCTCTGATGCGCCAAGGTCATGTGGTTCAATTCTCCCTGGTGCTCTAAGGCCTTGCGATGCTGCTCATCAGTAGCCTTGGCCTGCTGTGCGGCTGACTGGGCCTGCCGTGCCAATTCACTCTCATGTTTCAGTCTTGCCATCTTTTCCTCTTTCACACGCTCATATATGTGTGGTGGTAAGCCGCAGAAACCGAGCGGCTGGTCGCCAAATTCGCGATAGTACCGCGAAGTGAATCTTGCTGATCGTAAGATGCTGATCAGCTCAGTCCTCTCCCCAATCTCTTTCTTCGGACACAGGAGCTCCACGTATTTTGTAGGAGAGTAGTAGAGCCCCTTCGAATCGCTATAAATGAAATCACCGTCTCTGGTCGGGCACTTATCAATATGCGAAACCTTCAAGTAGGAGCGTACTAGTGCAACAGCTGATGTCCTGTTGTCAATCGCCAAGTGAATTACGGTTTTGCCATTGAATCTCCACGTATGGTCTACAGTTGGACCCCTGTTTGTTTGTCAAAAGCTGGATACCGTCTTGGACTTGGGATGAAGTATCGACAGGCCACAGTTAGGAAGGAAATACATCACCCTCCAATCCGAAATATAAAACCGAGAATATTTTACGGCAGAATCTATCCCCAAGTGAACATACGTTTCAGCACGATAGGTATCGCAGACGCATGAAATACTCGTACAGGGCTCTCAAACGGTGCCCATCAATTAACAAACAAACAGGGGTCAAACTGTAGAAGGGGATGCGAGAGCTTCCTCATAGCCAGTTCGGCCTCTGTCTCCCATAGTGGTCCTTGGCCATTACCAGAATAGCAAAGTTCCGCAAGCGGTGGCCTTTCACCAAAGGTGGCCGATGCCGAAATAATATCATGCCCTGCTGCTTTAAGATGGTCGATCGCACGGAGACTGAGTTCAGCTGCCGCAATCTGCAAGCTGCCGTCGTCAGGGTTGGCGTTCGCTTCGATAAGCGCCGCCATGACGTCGAAATCCTCACGCCTCACGGCCAGGCAAAGTGGAGTGAGCCCTTGGCTGTTTCAACTTAACAACAACATTTAGGACTGATCAGGGCCGCCTAGCAGCATCGGTGGAGTCGATGGGCTCGATGAGAATATTATATCTTCGCCTCGACACGTCTAAAATGAGTATAACCGGACTCGCGAACGCCACTGGCCCCTTGTTCAAGAAAGGGGACGAGCTATCCTCCGGCCAGTTTCAAGGTGCACTGGGTCGCTTCAAGAACAACTTGATACATCAAATCAACCGCTCCATCGCGGCCATATCGATCATTGACCTAAGCATATCAACGCTGATGTCAGCAACGGATATCTTCCGACACGACAATGTAGATATCATGACCGGTTTGTTCCAACGGGTCAATATCGCGAGACATATCATCCCCACTCTCGTACCTACGACAACAGTCAATATACAGATAAAAAGCTCAGCTCCGATATATCTCACAAGTTCGACCAATCTCAAGAATCGCAGTCCAACAAGCACCAGTTGTTGGTGCTACTCGTCCTCGTCGTCGTTTACATGTGCATTTTGTGGGAGCACGAGACAAAGCACGACTCTCGCTACACAGGGGAGTGGAAAATAAAAATATAAGAAAATACAAGGACAATTGGTAGGGAATAAGATCAAGTATTGCTTCACAGCCAAGACTTTAGGGTTCTGGTTTCGGAGTTGACACTTGACCTAGGGCCCTACGCGAAAACAAATATTGCAGTTTGCAAACGGGCTACTTTAGTGGACGATAGGGGGCTATTAGGTACTCCTGTCAGAAAGACTGAGCAGCCTCAGAACAATAGCAAGTAGGACGTTGCTGTCTTTGTACCTTTTGAAGCACATCATCATAGTTGCATTACTATGTTGCCATCACCCTACTCGCCTCGCGCGGTGGATTGCGGTGTGTTGCTATGTGCTCTTGCGCCCGGTTGAGGTACTCAGCCCAGTGCACCCCGCACCCCACAGCGCATTTACAGCCCGCAATCACGCTGATGGACAATTCAGAGAATGATTTCTTCACGCTTTTGAATACTTGCACTTATGGACATCCTGATAAGGTAAAATGTAGAAGGAGTTTTTGAATCCTGGTGGTCGATACGTCGTACCATCAACATTTCTCATTTTAATGGCATTGTGGAGGTCGATGTCGTCGCCCGCTTTGGAAGGTCCAGCTGCCTCCCCTTCAAAGCTCCCCTTTCAAGGCTCATGGCTTGCTTAGCTCCCAGTACACCTGAGGTTGCGCAAATGCCTTTAGCTGTGGCAATCAGCACCTGTCTACCCTCCTACGTATGTTCCACCAAGATCCGTCCCTTCCACATTCATACACAACCGCTACATGTACATAGTGAGCGCATCCGCCACGGTGCGGGACGTCAAAGTCAAGGCGGCAATAGTTTATGGTGGACTGAAGCCGGTCGCACGCACCCCGATGGACGATCTGGCTTATCTCAGATGAATTTGATTCCATGAAATGAGCGGGCGTAGTGGGGATGATTTAAAAAGTGGATTGCTTACTATCCCCTAGAAAAACAAGCAATTGGACCGAAAACCACCTAACCTATTGCTGACATATCCATAATGAGACGGCGATGTCTGCTGCGCCTGGCTACTTTGAAAAGCAAACGGACACCGTGATAATCTTGGAATATTCAATTTATGGGCTCTCATCTTGCAATGCGACAAGCAGAACACGGAGGGTGAAATCATAAGGCTACCTGGGGGGTTTAGGGGGTGAATATCCGGAAAAGACAACTGAAATAGGTACCTGAGGCATGTGAGGGGGCGGGGCCATCTCTTGCTCAGTTCATAGGCTATTAGCCCTTCGTTGTTAATCGCATTTGCAGCGTCTTAGCGATATTCCAGAGCCAGAACTAACCTTAAGATTTATTTCTCCTTGCAATACGAACTTGATCGTGACATTTATGCCCATGCCCGAATCCTTCGGGGCTATCGGCAAACGATTGAGGACTGAGATTTGGCGATGTCTTGAGCTGCTCGTGGCACTTGTGGACCCGGCGGCTGGCTGGCGCCACCTACCTAACCTCATATTGTCTGGTGTAACTAGCTGAAAGACTTCCCTGGGGGATAGGCTCTGGACAGCCCCTGGTAGTGCTGATGCGGATCTGCCTGCACACCGCAGCTCATTTAGCTTACATACGAGAAGCGCATGAAATTGTGGCCAAAAGGTCCCAAAATAGCATCCGCTAAGTGAATCTGATTAGGTCCCTGAATTGCTTTTTACTGGTGGTGTCTCGCCAAGTTTGCAAAACCGAGGTGGGTGGTACAGATTCCCAAATTCTTATTCATCCACCATTATACTTGCGACAAGCGGTCCTGATATCTTTGGCGGCATGTCTACTAATTACCAGCCAGTCGACGACTATTCGTCCCATTATAATCATGCTCAAGGCGACGAGCATTTTAATAGGTCACACCTGACTGACAATGATCCAGCACATAAACCATCTATGTCGGCCACCTACTGGCCAGTGGACGGTCAAGGATCATCATATCAATATTCCCACGACAACAATCAACCAAAAACTACAGTTTATGCCGACAATGTTCCAATGCACAACCTACCCGGTTATGACCAGTTTGGCGATACGAGGTCTGGCCCAGCAAACGGTGGTGAGATCCCTGGAGATCACAGGCAGCCGCCGGCACCCAAAGGCAGGAAAATCCCTAACCTTTGGATGTGGGAGCTTTTGGCTTCGGCTTTCAGTCTCATATGCATAGCCGTTGTCGTGGTGGTGCTGCTCAACGAGGACGGCAAGCCCTTGAGCGGGTGGGCTCTCATGATCTCTCCCAACGCCGTCATCTCCTTTATTACGACACTGGCCAAGTCGTCGTGCCTCCTGGTGCTCGCCGAGGTCATCGGGCAGCTCCGATGGGTGCATTTCGCCACGGCTCCCCGGACGCTGAGCGATATTCAAGTAAGTCACTTGGCTTGTGCTCCACCGCGGCGGCGCACATCGAGAACTACTAGCTTAGCTTAGCAGCAATACTAACCTCGCCCGCAGTTGTTTGATGCCGGTTCCAGGGGGGCCATGGGGCGCGCTGCAGCTGATGTTCCGGATGAAGACCACTGCGCTGCTGGCATCGGCGGCTTCGGTATTGACCATTGCCGCGCTCGTCATCGACCCGTTCGCACAATTGGTCTTCAGCTTCCCTGCCCGAGCGACTCCATCGCTGACTGGCTCGCGTGCTTCGATAAATCTGGCACATGTATACGATGCCAACACGTCGGTCACTCAAAACCACGGTGCCCCATACCCCGTCGGTAGGTTGAAATGCTGGTTTTGATAACTTGGTTCGTGGACTGACCACCGAGCCGCAGCCCAAAATGCTCCGTTTCAGTTGCAGAGTGCTGTCATCTCGGCAGCATTTGGTGTCAGCCCTAATTTCGACCTCATTTGTCCTACTTCGAACTGTACTTTCCCACCCGTTAGTACGCTTGGTATATGCAGCACGTGTGAGGTAAGTAACTCGAGCAACCATGTTGGAAGTAGGAGGTTTTCCTACAGGCTAAATCGCCTAAAGCTACCTCTGGATACCTCATATGGCGATCTTCACGGACATGACACTGACTGAAATGGACCTTAGGACGTGGTAGACAAAACAAACACAGTCTGCGCCCAAGATAAAGGATCGGGCGCCACCGTCTGCAATACCACTGTTCCGCGCCAACTGTTGCCGCCGAGCAACTTTACTTGGAGCGTTGCCAGCGATGCGGCTGGGCAGTACGCCAACGTATGGAATTCTTCGAGTGCGCCCGTCACGCCCAACATCGTGTCAGTCTTGACGGGCTATGGCCAACCAGCAGTCCTCGCAGCATTCACGGCACTCAAGTTGGACCGGAGCCTCTTCAGGGGCAGTAACCGACCCACGAAACCGTCCCATGTCAACCAGTGCATGCTCGCCTACTGTTTGAAGACATACAACAACATCACCGTGAACAACAGCAAGACAGAGATCGGGCCAGTAGATGAACAAATCATGCACATCTCTAGCCACGAGTTCTTCATGGACCCGCCGCAGACCGGGAATTACCTCTTTACCATGCAAGCCTATGCCGATGGGAAGACGTTCGGGCCAAACTATACGATGAATTGGTTCGACCACCTGAACCTCGGCAGGTACATGTATGACGTCTTCAACAGCACCGTGGACCTGAACGTCGGGACCTACGGGCCCGGCGACGGCGGCAAGATGGCGCCCTCGTTCGGCCTGGCCATGTACAACGCGGACAACCTGACGACCATGGTCGGGCAGATCGCGGACGGCATGACCAACTCGATGCGCAACAACCAGAACAATGTCACCTCTGCCGAAGGGATCACGTTCGCCAACGAGACGTTTATCCATATCGAGTGGAAGTGGCTGTCGCTGCCCGTCGCGGTCTCGGTGCTTTCCTTCGTGCTGCTGATCGCCGTCATGATCAACTCTAAGCGCCACGGCGTGCAAGGTAAGTCCGGTCCCTGTTTTTACCTGTCGTTAGAGGAAGAATTCCAATTTGCTGACCTATCTATCTTACCAGTCTGGAAGTCCTCCAGTCTGCCGCTCCTGTTCTACGGCCTGGAGGGCTGGGACAAGGAGCATACTCGCGGATTTGAAAGCCCCCACGACTTGCATAAGAGGTCCAAAGCTATGAAGGGCCAGGTAACTCTGGATAGCGAACACCCGGTCTTCCTGAAAGATGGCTTGTTCCGTACAGATGACCCTACTCAGTAGAACAGTACTTACTCTATATGCCCGTGTACGAGGCCACGCCCACTCCGAGTTTATGTACACAGAACGACTGTTCTTGCCATATATGGCACCTCGGAACATCATATATACTAGTCAGTTATTAGCAATCCTCATGCATTGTTATCGACTTTCTCGGTGTCTCGGCTGCCTCTCTGCAAACATGCCATGGCTCGTCACGATCCATACGGTGGCGTTCCCTGATCGGATTGGACCAACAAAACAACCAGCAAACGACATGTTTAAAGAAACCCCTCATTGGTTATTGCCTGTCTCTGGCCATGGGAATTCACACTCTGGAGCCACAGCTCATCTCAGATCTGTGACTAACTGCGGCCAATCTACTGCTGCTTATGTGGCCAGGGAACGGGTGCAGAAACCCCAATTCCGCGTTTGCATCAGCAACCGGGAACCGTTATGGAGGTGCTGGGAAACAGGCGCATGAAAAGGGGTGGGGGAGCTTCACCCGAAACCCGTCGCATTTGGTAACATCACCCGATACACTAAACCCTTTTGTAATGTACAACTGCCGGCCACGAGTACTCGGGCGGCTGGATGAAAACCTCGATCTTCCAAGTTCGTTTTCACCAACACATGTGGGGTTACACAACACCTGGTTGCATGCATGTCGGATGTTACAACCGGACCTTTAGCCAAGATTACCTGCCGTTCTTTAACAGCTACCCCTGCCGCCATGCAGATGTTTTGGGGAAGTCGTGCAGGAAGTCGTGGGCGACAAGGTGACTGTCCAATTGCGCACCATCTGGAAGCGCAGTGGCTTGTGGGTGATATCTGACAACTCAACTTTGCTCCCTCCCACCCGCGACCGTATGAGGATCCGGGGGAGATATGCAACTACACTCTTACCCTTGAAAGTTTGTTAATTGATGGGCCTGTCTGAGAGCCCTGTACAGACCCTGTCCGTATATTTTATGCAACCGCGATACTTCTGCCGATTTGAAACGTATATCTAGACTGGAATGATTTTTACCGTATGCCCTCGATTTTTATGTTTCGGATCGGACGTTATGTACTGTCTATATGTGTATAGCCTGTCGATAATTCATCCCAAGTCCGAAACGGTATCCATCAATTAACAAACATTCAAGGGTAAAAGTGTAGAAACGCTCCCGACGGTTTCGGTGTTTTCTCATTGTCTGTTTCATTTCCAAACGCCAATGGGACCGGTTTCCTTCCACATCCTGATGCACCGAGCCGAAGCCGACGACAATATGGGACTGCAAATTGCAGTTGAAGCCACAACATGATTGCTTGAGTAACGCCAGATCATGGAAACCTGAGGTTTGCTCCTCCCACTTCCGGGCGCAGTTGATGGGTGGCCTCACAGCGTAGATAGACCAATTTAACTGATTGCACTCTCCCAATTTGAAGTTTCCCACATACAAAGTGTCAGCATTTGATCGTGATTTCAAATTGGCAATTCCTCGCCTTCATGTTCAACCAGCGGACTTCGTGGGCTTCAAATGGATTTCTCCTCAATCTAGGCGGACCATGGCTTTGATACCTAGCGGCGGCCCTCTCGCGACCGAGTCCACCGACCTGTCAACCTACCCAACGACCGCACTGCAACAAATCGGGTTCTTTGTGATTTTCTTCTTCCCAGCTCTCTCGCTTGCCGTGGTCTCTCTTCGAGTGTACAGTCGTTTCTCTGCTAGGACATTCGGGTGGGATGATGGATTCATTGTTGCAGCCATGGTATGTGTTTCCCATGACAAGACTCTTTACTACGCTGTACTTGAAATCTGCAACTCCAAGTACTCATTTAACATCCCACCGCCTAGGTAACGGCTTTGGCCGAAGCAGGTTGCAACTACGTCATGATGAAGATGAACTACATCGGCGTCCACACCTGGCAGATGCCTCTCCAGCCGCCCGTGGACCGCCCCTGGAGCCAGGTCTGGGCCTACGTGGTGATCATGCTGTACAATCCGCAGCTCGGGCTCGTCAAGTCGTCCGTGCTGTTCTTCCTGCTGCGGCTGGGGGTTCGACACAAGCCCGGCATCCGGTGGTCCATCCACTTGCTGAATATCTCCAATATCCTGCTCATGATCTCGGTCTTTATGGTGTCGGTTTTGACGTGCGTACCGGTGCGTAAATACTGGCAGCGGGAGATTCCGGGTCACTGCAACAATGAGGGTCTGCAGTACATCATCACCTCGTCTATTACGGTGCTGACCGACATCCTGGTGGTGATTTTGCCGATCAAGATCGTCGTGGGGCTGCAGATGCCCAGGAAGCTGAAGATGGGGCTGACGTTGGTGCTTACCCTCGGTATCATGTAAGTTCTCCTATTATTCGACTACGAAACGAGAACCAAAGGCTAGTAGGAGAAAACGCTGACATGAATCAGTGTGACCATTGTCAGCATCTTGCGCCTGATCTGGCTCATTGATTACCACTACGGCGGCCTGTTCCAGAAACCCGACTGGTCGTACGACATCCGCTTCGTCTACTCGACCGTCGAATGCAACCTGGCCATTATCTGCGCCTCCATCCCCGCCCTCTCATCCCTGCTGAAGAAATGGTTCCCCAACTTCTTCGCGAAACTCACGAACAGCGGCAGTGGTCGGAAGGACCATAATCCCTTCTTCTTCAGACGCGGGGACATCGATCGCACCGCCAGCACCAAACAGACTTCTTCCCACGTCATTCGGACATTTGGCGGCAGCACGATCATCCTGAAGGACCTGCCGGCCAGTCCCCAAGCTAGCTATCCGTGTTCCCCGGTGTATCCCAAGCCAGGAAGTGGTGGCGAGAGTGACGACGAGGGGGAGTTGTTTGAGGGCTACAGCATATGGAAGACTACGAAGGTAGACGTGAGCTACAATGACGCCGGATCTGTTAGATCGGGGGATCTGGCAAGGTCGGCTTCGAAATCTCGGTATCAGCAGAGCATGCGGGCATTTTCGAGTCAGTAAGCAGTTTGATGCTGGGTTTGAGGGGTGGGAGACGGATGTGGCTGCAGGTGCATAAGATAACGTTGTATACTCTTCCGGATTGACGGCTCCTGGTCTTGAGCCGCTGTGAGCAATAAGCCAGTCCTAGTCAATGAACATGATTATCCCTTCATCTTCCGCAGTCACCAAGCGACCGCTAGAATAAACCGTACACTACCAAACTGCCTACATGTAATAATAGCCTTGGTTATTCCACTTACTTCTTATTACGAAAGGGAAGTAAACGGAATACACTTATATTTGTTTAACTAGAATAATAGCGTCTCGATCTGTTAGGCATGGCCGGTTTATTCTCACAGGGGCTTGCCACTCACTGAACATTACCGAGCCGGATCTCGCGCACGGGCAGCAGTAAGTAAGTCATCGTTCAGTCAGCATGTGGTTGCGTTCTATGCAAGCCCGGTTAAGCCACTGGGCGCATGCAAGAATCGATATTTGCCCGAGTGGTTGCATCCGGAGCATCTTTCATATTGCATTGCAACATTGCTGCATGAGGGCGCAGGCCACATGGATGGTGAATCACCATCTTCTCTCTACAGCGGCCCTTGTACCGTACACCGTCATGAGGCATGAGGTCCCAATTCCCGCGCTGCTGGTTTTCGCGTCTCCCTTGCGTCCCTTGAAACTGCGCCGAATAAAACGGTCTTGACCCGGCAATTGGGCCACGCTGTATACTATGACTAAGAAACTTTGATATTGGGCTATTTCTGGCGCGAGGGCAATCTTCATGGGTACCCTATGCGGGGAGCTGCCCGCTGATTGGGCGATTGGACGCCTATCCCTTTGGTGACCCCAACCAGAACCCGACTGCCGAGCAAAGGGGTCGCTTAAGGGGTAAAGAGTCCTACCGATGCCGGACGGTTTTATACACGCTGGTGCATGGCAACATCAACACGTGGGTGGCGCAGACTCAATGGCACATGGCAAGCTCGACTCTTGGTCTCCTGAATATGGATGCTTGTATAGCCAGGGTGAGTGAGACATGGTGTGCTCGAGGGGTTGCCTCGCCTATGCACCACTTGGATACTTAAGAAGGCCCAACCCGGCCGGAGGCGTCATTCCATTGACTCTGAACCCTGCTTCTCATGTATTTAGTCTGAAACAAATTCAAATCATATCGACATGATGCTCGTCAGTTTTTGTAATCTGCTTCTGCTGAGTACGTCCACTCTGTTCGGCCACACCTATGGCCAACCTCATGTCCGAAGAGATACAAACACCTCCGGTACCGCCGATACCTACGACTATATCGTCGTCGGCAGCGGCCCCGGCGGCGGCGTCGTCGCGAGCAACCTGGCGCTGGCGGGCCACAGCGTGCTGCTGATCGAAGCGGGTCGCGACGCGAGCGACGACCTCTCGACCACGATCGCGGCGCTGTCGTACCCGGGCACCGACGCGCTGAAGTGGCACTTCTTCGTCCAGCACTTCGGCGACGACCGGGAGCAGGAGCGGCAGTACAACCACCTGACCTGGACCCTGCCCAACGGGTCGTACTGGGTCGGCAGCGGGGAACGGGCGCCCAAGGATGCTAGGCTGAATGGCGTGTACTACCCTCGCGGCGCCACGTTGGGAGGGAGTGCTGTGGTTAACGCCATGGGGACGTTTTTGCCGAATGAAGGGGATTGGGATTATGTGGCGGATATCACTGGGGATGAGTCATGGTCGTGAGTAAACCAGCAATGCAATTGCCTGGATGACACTTCATCTGACAGACCGGATAGCTCAGAAAATATGAGATCAATCTTCGAAAAGATAGAAAGGAATCACTACCTGCCACGCGGCACCAGTGGACACGGCTTCGATGGCTTCATGGACACCCAACTCGGGTCGCCGGACTTCTACAACAGGAGCCCCGGAGCGCTATCGTTTTTGGGATCGCTGGCAGGGGATCTGGTCGGGCGAGTGGGAAGTCCGCTCGGTGGGAAAGAGTTGCTCCCGCTCTTGGGTAAAGACCCCAATTTCGAAAGCCCCCGGAGAGACTTCTCCACCGGCTCTTTCGGGCTTCCCATTCATACCACGGAGAATGGAAAGCGTTGGACGCCGCGAGACTTGATTCTCACTACCCTCAATTCCAAAACGAAAGAGGGTTCGAGCCGATATCGTCTTAAGCTGCAACTAGAGTCCCTCGCCACTCGTGTTCTCTTCGACGTTGGTGAAAGGAATCACAAACCTCGAGCCATCGGCGTCGAGTTCCTCGAGGGCGCCCTGGTCTACGGCGCCTCCTGGACCCACGACACGACCAACCCGCCGCCCAAGGGCGTCTTGAAGCGCGCATACGCCCGCCACGAAGTCATCATCTCAGGCGGGACTTTCAACTCCCCCCAGCTGCTCCAGCTAAGTGGCATCGGCGACCGCCAACACCTGACCTCCCTCGGCATCCCCGTCGTTTCGCACGTCCCGGGCGTCGGGCGCAACCTGCAAGACAACCAGGAGCTCCCCGTCGTCGGCCACGGCCTTGCCAACTTCACGACGACCCCCGACCCCGCCGCGGCGAATTGCACCTTTGGCGCTCCCGGGGATCCTTGTGTTGCGGCCTGGCTGCGCGGGGAGGGGCCCTATGCGGGTGCTCAGGGGAACAGCGAATGCGCCCTGTTCAAATCGAAGTATAGCCCCGAAGGCCGCCGCGATATCCTGACCTTCTCCCCGCCCAGCACCTTCCGCGGGTTCTGGCCGCCGACCAACCAGACGGATCTGGGGTTGTTCACGGACCCGCCCAACGCGGTCTCGCGCAGCATGGTGCGCATGTCGCCGCAACCGCCGTCGGAAAAGGCGGGGGTGCGCATCACGAGCCGAGACCCCACGGTGCCGCCCGCCATCAACTTTGAGCACTTCCCCGGCGGTCTCGAGGATGATGAGGATTTGAGTGCGATGCTGGACACCGTCGCCTTCGTGCGGCGGGTCTTCGCGGCCGTTCCCCCGCCGTACGGACCCGTGACGCCGGTCGAGCCGCCTTGTCCGAGCGGGGTGCTGAGCACTGGGTATTGCCGCGTAAGGGAGGAGGATGCGGCGTGGGTGCGGAGCCAGGCGTTTGGGCACCATGCTACGGGGACGTGTCGTATTGGCAACTTTGACGCTGATGACGATGTGGATGGGGAAGAGGAGAGGGAGGATCCGCTCGCGGTGCTGGACTCGCGGTTCCGGGTGCGCGGGGTCCGGGGGCTGCGCGTGGTGGATGCGAGTGTGTTCCCCAGGCAGCCGGGGGCGTTTCCGGTGTTGGCGACGGTTATGGTGGGGCAGAAGGCTTCCGAGGTGATTCTGGAGGATGCATGATGGGGGATCAATTATCTCGTTCAATATTGCGTGTCGACCAGTGTTCCGTATTATTATTTCCTTGTCGAGTACAGCAGGATATCTTGATGAATGAGCAACTTGTCCATGACGAAGGTGATACACCAAGCCCGGCCCAATCCTCAGTGATCTCCAGCCTCCGGATTTGCTGATCTCGTGTGGATGTGACTTAAGGTCTGTTCGGTCCAAGAAAGGTTCATGCAGGGGGCTGTTATGATCCTTCACTTTTGGTTAAGGCGGGCTGGCCCTAATGTTCGTGTATGTTACTGGAAGAACTCAGACATGAAAAACAAACTTTCGTAAAGCAATAACACTAGTCGTAGGGCAACGTCTCAGTCCAATTTCACTTCCTGGTGAAGGTCTGTCGCACTACCCTCAGAAGCAACAGTGTAAGAGCAACGGTGTAATAAGAGCTGTGATCGTGATGGGGTCGTTCTCATATTTGACAATCGACTAATTGCCTATCAACCGCAACCTCCAAGTATCTCATGATATCTCTCCGCTCGATTACAAGCCTCTTGGGCGACAAAGTGTGATTACTCGTACCTGAAGCCACTATTTCCTCAATAGACAGACCGAAGTCAGGAAAGCGGAGCCGTAGACTCAGGCGGCTGATCCACCACGCGACCCTAGTGGACGAGTCAATGCCCGGTTTTAGAATTTCGCCAGGCCACAACCTTAATTCGACGCCAGGGTGGAGTAGCTGAATGACTCGTGGCCTGGGAACCTGGGCTATTCCTTGCCATGGGTTAACCGCTCACGAACAGACCCCTCTTCCCAAGTTACAGTGTCACTTTTGCATCATCATGGCTACAACGAACGCAGCCGTTGACGCCGAAGTCAAAGCTGATACCGGGCTTCCAGTAGGTTGGGTTTACACCCCTTTTTTGTTCAATGGAAGATTAACATTTGCTAGGAAACCCAAAGTGTCGCTGACGATGCGTTCAACCGCTGGCGGCCGAGGTACCACCTCATCGCTCCCAGGGGCTGGGTTAATGACCCATGCGCGCCGGGGTACGATCCCATAAACGAGGTCTACCACGTCGGCTTCCAATGGGTCCCGACCGGTGTCGAGTGGAACAACAGCATCTCCTGGGGCTCCGCCGTGTCGCCCGACCTCGTCTCGTGGACAGTACGCAAGGAAACATCGCTGGAACCTACCCCCGGCGCCGACAAGCTCGGTGTCTTCACCGGGTGCCTTTCCCCCGTGACTGCGAAAGCCGGCACCATCACGGCGTTCTACACTTCGGTCACGCAGTCGCCGATCCATCACGCCTCGCCTTACTCGTACGGCCAGGAGCTGCTTCACTCCGCCACGTCGTCTGATGCCGGAAAGACGTGGTCACGGTACGAACAGAACCCCGTTCTGCCCGGCCCACCTGCGAACCTGGACGTGACGGGATGGCGCGACCCCTTCATCGCCCCCTGGATGTCCATGGCCCGAGTCCTCGACGACGCGCCCGCAACACTGTACGCACTCATCGCGGGAGGGACGCGAGACGGCGGCCCCACGTCCTTCTTGTACAGCATTTCCCCCGAGGCGCTGTACGAGTGGACGTTTGTCTCCACCCTGGGGACGATGCCCAAGAGCTCCTCGGCCTCGGGCGCTCGGTACGACTTCGGATCGAACTGGGAAGTGACCAACTTCATCTCCTTCCCCGATCCGGACTCGGACGCGGCGCTGGACTCGCAGCTCGACTTCTTGGTCATGAGCGTGGAAGGGATGACGACGGGTGTCGCGCCGACGGGGCACACGGAGTTCCGAAGGGACCATAAGCAGATGTGGCTCTGTGGCAAGCTGGAGCCGGGGCAGGATCAGACCATTGAGATGGCATACCGCTACGGCGGCTTCCTGGACTATGGTTGCTACTATGCCGGCAATTCTTTCTGCGAGCCGAAGTCGCAGCGCCACATCATTTTGGGCTGGCTCGTGGAGGAGGATCTGCCGTTGCAGAGGAGGCAGGCGCAGGGATGGAGCGGGATGCTGTCTTTGCCGAGGATGTTGAAGCTGCAGAGGCTGGAGAATGTCTTTGAGCCGGTTGATTCCAAGATGGAGAGTCTGAAGTCGTTTGGCGTGCAGAAGACGGCTCCGCAAACCTACACCCTCACTACGCTTTGTGCAGTGCCGGCGGGGAGGTTGCAGCAGCTGCGACGGAACCAACAGTCTTTAGACCCACGAACGCTGTCACCCAAGAATGATAGTACCGGTGGACTTGAGCTGGCCAATGGGAACTGTTGGGAGTTGAAGGCGTCATTTGGGCTCACACCCGATACCGACGCCGTCGGTCTGGTTCTTCAGCACTCGAAAGATGATCCAACCATCCGTACTATCATCACGTACCGGCCCTCGACAGAGACTCTGACCATCACCCGCTGCCACTCTACAGCCCACAGCGACATCAACACGAGCGAAGAGACGGCCCCGCATACACTTTTCAAGTTCTTGGGACCCCATTCTGCCCCGACATCCGACGGCGACGGTTCTGCATCAGCGGCAACACCGCGTACAGAGCCCCTGACGCTGAGGGTGTTCTTCGATGTCAGCGCGCTCGAGATATTTGCCAACGAGAGGACGGCTATCTCGACCCGGGTGTACCCCGAGTCGGGCACTTGCTATGGCATTTCTACTTTTGTGGAAGGAAATGGGTGCGAAATGTCGCAGTTTGACTACTGGGAGATGGCGCCCAACGTTCGCATGGAGGAATGATTGGTCTGTAATTATAGGAAACCAATGGCACGAACATATCTCGATTGGTGTTGATATATACTCTAGAGAGGCTCGAACGTAACCTGTATGTCATCACCATCTGCCTCCTGAAACCCCTCGTCTCCTCCCAACCAAAATGCCTTCCCCAAAATGACCATCTCCTCGTGCCCCTGCGGAATGTCCCTTTCGAGCCTGTCGATCTCGTCCTCCTCGGGGTCCCCTTCCTTCCTCTCGGGCGACGCGATGTAGTAGCCCTCGTGGACCAGGCAGAGGCGGTACCCGTTCTGGGGCCCGTGCCGCTCGGTCTGGTAGATGGCAAACAAAATGGATCGCTGCGTCTTGCCCGTCTCCTTGTTCCGCATGGAGTCGCGGAAGATGTGGTGGCGGACGGCGTTCCGGATGTTGGAGATCTCGGCGCAGGCGCCGGAGATGGCGAGCGAGCGCAGCATCGGGGTGGGGAGGGGGGTGGTGTCTGTGAGGATGTGGGAGGACATTTTGATGAGGATGAGGGTGATAACGGGTAGAATAACGAATGCGAAATGAACGGGGAGTAGATCAAGTATTTCTTCGTAAAAGCAATGAGGTTTTTATCCCGCAAGGCAGTGCTTCTAGACTTAAGGGCAACGCGCTTGGATAGCTTGGATGATGGACAATGTTGATGTCGTCCAGGCTCCTTTACTATCTGAGGTGGTTACTCGCCTGTTAAGAAATTAACAAGTCTCACAGAGCAGGCTACTTTTATAAATGCGAGATCACAGTTACGGAATCACGTTCTGTGATGTCAAATGTAAGCTGACGGGTTTAGGATGCTGATCCAGAACAGCTGTCAGTCCCCGTGAACTTGACCGGGTGAGTCATTGCCGGGGTTCCTCCGCGGTAGATCTTGGAAAAGGGCACAGTTCCGATGGAGTTTGCAATTCTTCCAATAGCCTTCTAGGCGATTTGAAGAGTAGACTAGAGCCCAGAGTTGGGCCTTCTATGAAGAAATAATCATAAACAGCTTGCACTTATGAGATTAGTCTGATTGGCCTTTAGAGCTCAAAGTGCGCCACCTCCTTTACCCCGAGCTACGATGCACCGCCACACAAACCTCCATTAGCCTCATCCTTAAGTCGCCTAGCGCCAACAAAAGCAAGGGAACACAAGATCATTACAGCCAAAAAGATCGCTGGGCTGAGTTAGCCGAAACAACTACCATGAACCATGAGCGCAAGCGAAAAAATTGCATCAATTAACCTGCTGGTCTAATTGGAGGATGGCTGTCTCATTACTGCTGCTAGCTCGGCTGACTCTAGGCAGCAGCGGCTAGGCTGCCACCACCGATTGAGATGCTCGAAGAATGCGTTAGGTCTCACGGATTGGAATGCCATTTTGCTAATCTCATTGAAGTAATATCTATATCTAAAAGCAATCACTACTATGCCTCAACCATGTCAGCACAAGACTCTGCAGCTCGAGCCCAGCGCGTATGCCCGGGAGGTGGGCTTCGAGTGGGCATCGCCAGCGCAGCGCCTTGCTGCAGCCACCAGGTCCGGACGCGTCCCGGTGCTTCCTCCTGCGGCCTCAGGTGGCGCAAATGATGGTCCTCGCCGAAAGAAGGCGGATGCACGCGCCGACAAGGTCGCGGGGGATCTGCTCGAGTCTTTCCCGGGCCCGTTGGTGCTGCCGACGGACGACCTGGCGTGGGACCCGGACTACGAAAGGCAGAGCTTCCAGGCCTGGTGCGACGACGAGACGCGCAACCGGCCGACGCGGGCGCGTAAGACGCTGTACGTCGCGGGGGTGCCCGAGATCACCGATGAAGTAGGCTTCATGCGGGAGTGGCTGCGAGCAAGGCCTAAGAAAACTGGCACCGCAGCAGGTGCATCGTCATCCGCGTCGACGTTTCCAGAGCTGAAAACGCCCGATCTCGATGACTATGTCGCGTACCTGCGTGCCTTCTACCACGGATTTGTGGTCAAGCCGTTTCCCCAGGAGCTGCGATTCGTGGCGTGGGAGCAGAAGAACCGATCGAAAAAGTACACATACATTGGCCTGGCCAACGAGGCCGACGGGACGTGCACCCGCATCCGGGCGCGGGTCGCCCCCGATGGCGTGTTCGGCCAGCAGCTCAATCTCGAAGACGTGCTCGATGCAGAGATTTCCCTGCTGCCGAGGGACGCGTACGCACTGGTGCTGCTGGTGGATCACGACCTGTACGAGGACGACGAGGACGACTTCTGCTGCGGGCGCGCGTACGGATTGAATCGGGTCTGTGTCGTGTCCACGGCCAGGTACCATCCGATTCTCGATGAGGAGGAGTTGGGGGTGAAGGGCGGCGAAAATGACCGGGAAAGCACGAACACGCTGGACTGCGAGCAGCAGCAGCAAGTGCAGCAGCAGCACTGGTGGCCCGCTTCGCACTGCAGGGCGTTCGTCGAGGCTCAGGTTGCCGCGGCCGACGTTCACCGCGGTACGCGCATTATTAATAGCAGTACAGTGTCGGTCAGCAAGTCGCCGATGCGCGCGGCGATCCAGGCGGCGGCCAATCGGGTGGGGCAGGACACGTCCACCGCCAGCAGTCGGGCGGAGCACCTCCGGACCCTCTGGCTGGCGCGCTTGGTTCGCACGGTGTCCCACGAGCTGGGGCACTGCCTTTTTCTGGACCACTGCGTCTACTACGCGTGCATGATGCAGAGCACCACCGGCATGGCCGAGGACCTGCGGCAGCCGCCTTATCTCTGCCCCGTCTGTCTCGCCAAGCTCAGTCACAAGGTCGCCGTCGAACTGCTGCAGGAACGCCAGGATCGTCAGGGCGGTAGCGGCTCCGACGTGGAGGAGGAGCAGGCCGCCGCTAGGGGCGCGTACGTGCTCGAACGGTACGAGGCGTTGGCTCAGCTCTGCGACCGGTGGAAGGCGGTCGGGCTCTTTTCCGGGTTTCAGGCTTGGCTAAGGGCGCGAATTGAGGTTATTCGCGATGAACAAAGGCAGGTCGATTGAATTGAGGGGGCTTGATTAATGTCGGAAGGGCGTTTTCGTTAATTTCTCGCATCGTATACATTTGCATGTGTGCAAGTAGCTGCTTGCTGAAATTGCAAACTCAGGCCTTGCTTGGAAAAGTAACCACATTTAAGAGTTGCTTTCCAAAACTCTCCTTTCCTTCTCCAATTAAAACAGTAGCTCGCATTTTACAATTCTACCTCTGCTACCAACGACCAAGGAACAGTGCGAGAACAAAGTTAGGAGCGATGACCTAATGCGCGTTCTCGTCAATTTCTTGTACCGTTCACATTCGTGCTCACGCAGTTTGCTCTTGCTGTCGTGTACAAATTTGTGCCCGAACGAGGTTCAGGGGTATGCTGGTTATTCTTGTCGACTTTTGGCATCGTCTAATTATCTTCACACCCACAGAGCTCTAGGGTAAACTATAGGGTTCCTCCAGGGTAGCAAGGGATGTTTCTGCAGAAGAAGAACGAGTCAAGTCGTCGGACAAAGTCCACGAACCCAATGGTCGTCTTCCGTTCTCATATCTTCTTGTAGATTTCTCGACGCGTCCGGGGCCGTATACCTCCTCCTATCTCTAGTTACCAGTAACATAGTTGCGTCAGAACAGAACGGATGACTGTGCGGAATAAAATAAAATTCAGCTATTTCACGAACGTATTAAACGTCCCTTCTATTCTTATTCGTCCTCGTAAACTTCTCGAGGAGTGTAAATTTATGTAGTTTATTAATTTCCGCTACTAGAACGAGACCTCTGTTAAACGAAATAATAACTCCCATAAAGTAAGCTTTAGTCGGCATCCTTCCTAACCCTTCCCCGTAAGCCGATCCCGAAATGGAAATAAGAATATCACTAAACGGAACTATTTTCTGCCTGGCGGGCCTCCATCGCTTCCCTCTTTCTCTTAGCCTTCTCCTCCCTTTTCTGGCGCGCCTCGTTCTCGATCGAGACCTTGAGGAGCCGAGCACCCTTTCTAGCCGCCTGCTTTCCAATGAGCGTTAGGTTGTGAAGGCGCTCGCTATGCTCGGCCTGCTCGCGCGCAACGGCGATGCGGCGGTCGAACTGCAGCCGGCGCTCGAATTCGAGGCGAGCCTGATACTGGGCCATGGTGGGTTCTTGTTGGGGATAGCTGGCCGACCGGGCGGCGGCGCCGACGTTGGCGACGGCCTGCTCGAGCTCGCGGTCGTTGCTGCGGTCTTCGGCCTGGAGCGCGTTCTCGATGGCGTCGCGGGCCGCGACCCGGCGCTGTTCGAGGCGGTGTAGGGCCCGGGCGCGCTTCTCGCGGTTGGCGGGGTCTTTGCAGTCCATGAGCCGCTCCGTTTGCATGTCGATCTTCTCGGAGATTTCGACGAGCTTGGAGATGTGTTGGTAGAGGTTCAGCTGGGTCCTGTGCTCGGCTAGGGAATACACCAAGAGAGTTAGCACTGGGAACGGGTAGGTTTTGTTGGGGCTTTGTAGAAAACAGAAATGAAAATGGTTATTTTGGTAGTAGATCGTTGGTAATCTAGAGGGGGATGTTGCGCCAAAAGGATGAGAAACTCGACCGAACAAGAAATAACTTACCATAGTTAGGTTGGTCGACGAAATCTCGGTAGTTGACGATACTGGGCGCCAGTCTGCGTCCCACTGAAGCCTCATCGGAAGAGCTGCCGGGATTGTTGTTGTCGTCAAAGTCATCAGCGTCATTAGACATGTTAGTGTCGTCAGACTCGTCACCGTCGCCGCCACTATGGTAAACCGTGTCTGCATCATCATCGTGAAACTCGCTGTCATGGTCGCCGTCTATGCAACTTGAATCATCGCTATCGATTACCATGGCGTCATCATCATCATCGCTGCCGGTCAAGTCGTAGACTTCGGGTTGAGAAGGCGCATGGTTAGCAGGAGCGGCTGGCGGGGCGGAACGGGCGGCAGAGACGGAAGGAGCGGAAGGGGCAAGCGGTATATTGTAGAGGGAGTTTGTGTCGTTATCCCGAGCAGCGGAAGGAGCAATCGGGATGTCGTAGAGCGGGTTTCTGGCACTTTGGGTGGCCTCAGGTTTGATCTCGTTGTGATTGCCGGGATCGGGATCCTCTTTTTGCTGGGGCTTGTGGGAGACTTCGGCATAATCAGTTAGTTAAAAAGGTTTCAATGGGAGAGATAGGTGCAGATCAGGCGAGGTAAAGACGGAAAAAACATCCTCAATCTTGAATAGTGTTTGTAGATTGGACAAGGTTGAAGAAAACAAGACGCAACTCACCCAGTCACCAGTAACTGTGTCTCTTGCAGTTGCGTTGTTGCTGCCCGGACGATTTGGCAAGGCCGTGAAGTGCTCAAGAACAGTCCGACGGACCATGTCATTGTTCATGCAGAGTTCTCTCAAGACGCCCTGAAGGAAGGCTCGGTCACTAACGGCCAGAATCTGCTCGGTCTCGGGGTCCATGGTTGTGTTCAAGGTACCGGAAGTGAGGGAATAGTTGTGGGTGTTGATGGGAGAAGGTTCGGCGGACTGCTGGCTGTGGGTTTGTACGGGTGGTTGAAGCCGTGATCGGCCGGTGTATCGGAGGCAAAGTGGGAGAAGATGTTGATCCTAAGGTCGCTCGGAATGCTGGCCGAGATGTTGGATGGGAAGGGAGCTGCGTGGTGGACGAGCCGCTAAATGGTTCCCGCAAAGATCGGCGAAGAACGGCGAAGAACGGCGAAGAAGTTGCAAGTTCTAGCTGTCGAGATGGCTGAAGTCGTGATGTCAAGATTGTGAGACCGGCTGGGCCGGCACGCAAATGCTGAAGTTGGGAAGTCACGGCTACCGAGCAGGAACTGGCTGTGTTAGTCAAATGGAACAGAGAGAGAAAAACTTAATGTGTGACAAAATAAATGCAATAGATTGAATGCAACATTATAGTTGACGAGGTTATTGTTAAATATGGGCTGCTTCGTGATAAAGGGTTGGCGATGAAGAGAAGTTGGCACCAAGGACGGATGGTCTTGCAAAAGCAGTGAAAGCAGCATTCGCAGTCCAACTTATGGCAGCCACAACCCTGAAATTCATTGCATTGAATGAATGCAAATCTCAAGTGAAACTTTGTGGCCAGTTATGGGTTGTTTTGGGAAAGGAGTTCGGCGATGAACAAAGGGTGGCAATGAACTTGGGTAATCCTGTATAGGTAGTTGAAGAGAGTACAACTTACGATACGAACTACTTGACATCTCAGTTTCACTTGCCGAAGAAAGTGGTATTGGTTGCTTGCTGTTATAGTTTTGTTCGGTGAAGAAACTTGTACTAACTGCTCACTATCACAATTTCATTGGCGAAGAAAGTGATAGGAAGGGGCAGCTACATTGCCAGCAAGTAATTTTGAATAAGGCATGGAAATTTTAATGCAATGGGTCGGTAGAGATTGTTGATAGGCTACTACATGAGAAAGGGTCGCTGATAATTGTCACGATAGTGCAAGATTGTGATTTTGACTAGCACAATCGTAACCATGATTGGCTGCAATTGCTTCAATAAGAAACCTATACTAAACTCCTTATTTTACAACGAAGATAGGTGAAAGAAAAAGGGCATCCAATAAATGGCAATATATCAGAGTCACCAAAAGCAGCCAAGATAAGGCAGTAAGCGGATAACATTCAAGTCCGTGTCATGAGAGCATTAATAATTAGTAATCGTACAATGGTGTCTTACTCTACTCATGTTTTTCGGTGGTTTGATTCAAAAGAGGAACGCCGACTAAGTGAATGAAATTACAAATGCTGCTCGGAACCTCGGCGAGACAAGAAGCCCAAAATCATGAGGGTCAAAAAGCAACCTTGGAAGAAGATCAGCTAAAGTTGTCCACTATCAAGATTCTATATCACCAGCATCTACAGGTTCTGCTACGTGCTCAAGGACTTTTCGGCGATTCTGTTCAGAAGTGGTCAGGAAACAAAAGTAGGAATTCCAGTATCATGGCCCCCTCAGCATGAAAAGCCATTAGTTGTTGGTTTTCAGCCTCAACCCTCCAGATGTCGAGGGTTGTCCAAGATACTACGATATCGAGGACTATCTTGCCTACTCCTGTCAGATGGCCCTCCTCCGATCGCCCAGATTATCCCCACTCAGCAGTTCATGCACTTGAACGGCGTAGCCGTCAAAGCCCAGAGCCGCCGTCATATGGTGCAGATCACAGTGTAAAAAGAAAAAGAAACTGCTCTTCAGATAGCGAATGAAAATCTTCTCTACTGCTTGCAGGGACCAACCTGGGGAAGTTGGCCTGGAATGTTCTATCTCTTCTCCATCGGCAATTTTGACTGACCACGTGCAGGTACTCAAGTGGTTCTCTGAAGATGGGCGTGGTTCTGGCTCATTGTTTCGCTGTGCTACACCTACTACCCCTTGGGGCATGTATTACTCCTCGTTCACTCGAGTTGTATTACTCCTCTTTCACTCGAGTTGCCTAGCCAAGAAGACGTTTGCTATCTTGCTATAAGCCTGTCTCATCTGAGTTTGCTGTGAAAGAATATGCTCATAAATCCTCAAAGACTACACAGATGCAATAATGACACGCTTCACCAGGGATTGAAAGATGCAGTTATCTAGAGTCCTTGAATGTATTGCATATACAAATCGTCCAATGACACCTGGTTTAAATATGAGTCACAATGTGTTATGTATCACGTACTTACGTCGAGTCTGCAGCTACGAAAGTTCTGTGTGAGTGGTGACCTTGACATGATTGGAGGATCCCTTCATATTACTCCACATATCCAGGTTTGAAGTGAAAGGGGAATACAAAACAGAAGTTGCTGGCCATCAGAGGAAGAGCATGAAAAGTACAGCGACTGGATCTTGTCTAGAATATAACTTCCTGTCTAGACCTATGAATCCCTGCGCCCACAGCAGAGCCGCAGACTTACTACTCAGTTCCAGCAAGTGGGAACATGGATATTCATGCCGAGTGATAGACAACCCGTCTGGATACATGTGCGTAAGAAAAGAAAAACTGCAATGTACGCAAAAGTCTGTCAGCGTATCATATTGCGAGCGATAATAGCGCCTTGGGGTCAACCATAGATTAGTAATTTACGAATCCAAGGTGAAAACTCTACTCGGTCAGGATCTCCATTCTCCAGTTTGGCATGCAGTCCAGGCACTTTTGGTGAAAAGTGCTAAGCAGGTTTTTGAGGAGAATGCCTCAGTTGGCCCAATCGTCCTTCGAAGAGATGGCCGCGCCCGGAGTTGGCCTGTTCGACACACGAGCCAATGAGCCTCGCTCCCTCTCATTGCGGATTACGGCCCAAATCTGAGTCCAAAATACATGGAGAACGTCTCAGGTAACACAACTGCAGCTGCCCAAGTCACACACCTGACATTGCCCACTGTGATCAGTCAATCTTCCCGAGATACCTGCCATCTCTAGGTAGTTTCCATGACCCCCGTAGCATTCTGAGACTGCGAACAGGAATTTGCCGAATCACCGCGCATATCGCGGCAGAAGACTGCCGACCGTAAAAGAAACAGCGTGATTCCTGCATCGTTTCTCCAGGCTGCTGGCAGAGCAACTGGGGAAGAAATGGTCCTCGGAGAAGGGTTACCAGCCTTTTTAGGAGCCTCATGGAGAGCAAGTGAGGAAGCCTAGCTGAAAGAGGTCGTATCACCGTAACTGTTGCTACGCCCGTTATCTCCGATGGGGTATTTGCAATATCCACCAAGCAGAGGAGACAAAGTCCCATCACGATTACAGGAAATAATTGCAAGATAGCGACCGACCGCTCCGCGTCTTACGTGTTCCTTGGCTGCTTTATGGGCTTATTTCTACATAATATTGACCGAAATCTGAAATCGGTAATGTGGAAAAATAATCTCAACGCTGCTGCATACTGCATTGCATTGCTTGCTTGCAACATCCCACACCGAAAACGAATTTTGCAATTCTTTGGATAAATCTGTGCGTACCTACATACACGACAGACCAGACAGCTGCTTGGACCCGGCAGATGGCTGGAGCCCCTGCAAGCTACATCCCGGCAGGCCTTCCCCATACCCACCTCGAACGAAACGAGCGAAACCTGGGTGGAGCCGGCAGCCCACCGGGTTACTGCAGGGCTAGCAATAGTCGACGGGACCTTTTCTAGAAACCCACCTGCAGTGTTTTCTTTCGGTCTAGACTGGATGGACTATTGAGGGTAGCCAGTAGTACAGTAAGTCGAGAGAGGAGAGGAAACACCTGCCACGCTACCTAGGTCACTAGGTCACACACACACACACACCAACCACACCGTGCACGGTGGGCAAGCACTCGCCAGGCCGAACACCGGGCAGCCGGGGAACACGTTGGTGAGCGTCGACGATGGAGCAGACCCCCTGCATCCCGATTGGCCGGGGTGGAGCCGGCGGAAAAGAAAAGTAGTGGCTGGATTCTTACTATTCGCTGGCAGCGGGCCGGAAGTGTGGATGGCGCAGGAATGGAAGATGGAGAATCCCCATCGCCCTTCTAAGGGAATTTTGCTTTTCTGTCCCGTCCCTCTCTTCAGGTAGCGAGCGAGCGGGCAGCTGAGCTCTGTCCGGGTTGCTTTTTCCAATTCTCTACAGTAGTTTGAACCCTGTTTTCTGTCAGACGGTTGAAAAAGCAGCTGCGGGAAAGCAATAATACTTGCTGTGTAATGACGGAATGACGCATGTGAACCAAACCAGTATCAATGCAGAATGAGGGGAAGGAGAAAGAAGGAATCAGACTTCGTTGTCAAGCACAGACAGAAGCGAGCCTATGCTATTCGTATTTTCTGCTTGTTGGGCGTACGTAGGTAGTAGGGTGCTGGAACATCTACCACCTCACAAGCCACGTAGGCTTACCAGCTTACCACACCACGGTGCACACAGCCTCTTTCGGTCGAGGCCTGATGTGGCATGAACGGCATGAATGGCCTACGTGCCTCCAGAGCCGGCAGCATACTCGCGGCTTCTTAGTCCGTGGAGTTTGGAGTTAGCCAACGGGCCAGTCACGGCGTCTAGATCATCGCGCAATACTGGCCCGGCTCCAGAAAAAGAGGAAACATCAGATTGTCGTAATGCGCAGTTTTTGCTCGTTCGTTCGGCCGCGACCGAGGAGAGGACGACAACGCGCAGTTTCGCATTGACACGACTTTTCGTTGGTTGGGTTTGGGGTTGCGGTGGTTTCGTGGCCACTTTGGCCCAAGATGTAGTCAATAGGAGAGCACGTGAGGTCTTATTGGATGGATGAGGTAAACATTCCAGATCGAAGTCGGTTTGGTCGGCGGGGTTCCTGACTGCCAAGGGTATCCCTCCCAGCCTCAGGGTGATCGTCACTGCAACAGTGCATGTGCACAGAGAAAGAAGAAGCACACCAGAGATGATTTACCTTGACCCCCGGGAGGGTGAGCCAATGATGGCGCCGTGCATGATACATGTCAGGTGATGAGGCCGAATACAGGTCGGTGCAGACGGGCGTCCATGCAAGGCGAGGCGAGGCGAGGCGCCGGTAAGCAATCTACGTGTGTGTATGTATGTATGTATGTATGTATGTATGTATGTATGTATGTATGTATGTATGTATGTATGTATGTATGTATGTATGTATGTACAGTTTGATAAGTGACAACCGGATTCCGTTCCGGCAATTTAGCCCTGCATTTCCCTACTCGCCCCAAGTCATCGTTACGGTATCACAACGGCTCCGTCTTCTGGGAGCAGGTTTGCTCTACCGAACCGAGAGCAAAGCAAGTCATGTCATATGGGGGAGTGACAAACACAGAATTGCCGTGGTTGATCAGCCTCACCACTCGGCCACACTTTACATCGGAGAAATTGGGACATATGATGCAAGCAAGCAGCTGCATGTTTGTGCAATCAATCTCAATCACGACCTGTCGGAGATATCAGCGTCTCAATTGATGCCTCACACTCGTCGCTTTGTGGTCGCACCTGAGACCAAAGCGTACAGCAAAAAAAGAGTAGCAGCAAACCCGCAATCAAATAGATGACTTACATTAGGCCAATACATACAGTGCCATAAAGAAAACCGAACAAAGCCAAAGGGAGCAAATAACCAAAAAGTCCCGCAAAACCAGAGGGTGAGAGACACCATGTGGCCTCCATGGCTCGTCGCTGATTGTCGCAAAAACCCAAGTCACGTCGTCGTCTAAACTTATACACCCCTGTCGCTGGACATACCAGCCTCCAATGCGTGCAGCCGATTGGCCCAAAAGAGGAATGTGGGTGGCGATTTTTGGGTTGTCCATTTTGGTGCCCAACTGGTGCCAACACGGTTTACCTTGCACCTTGAGACCCCCTGCTCGCTGGACCCCTGCTCCACCGGCTACCATTGGCCCCAAGTGGGCATTTTTCAAGGCGGTTGAACCCGCTATGCCCGCCAGACCAGGGGGTTCTGGAGGGCACTTTACTTTTAGGTGCCTTCTAGCTTGCGACTTGTGGGACTACGGGGTCCAAGGGGGGCCGTTGGGCCACGTTGGATGTCTTGATTGAGCGCCCGATTCTGGTGAGTCAGGCACAGCGACGACCAGTCTCTGGTAAGTCTCGACGTGCCCAGCCCAGCCAAATATGGCATTTTGACTGCGCACAACCGAAAAATGCGTCATCGCCATGCCCCCCCGTCCATTCGCATTTGGCCCAGCGGAATGTGCTGTTTGGGCCACGACGGCGGCTGGGCTGGGCTAACATGGCTAGCAAACTCTAGGGCAACACCCCCCTCTAATCCGGGGGATGCTTGCTTGGCCAGCAGTAATCGTCCGTCGTCTCGTCTTATTTCACAGCCCGTGTCACCTTACTTCCTGCTTTAGGCTGCCCGATGTACCTTTTTCTCCCCCCGTTCTCCTATCTTCCTGCATCACCCGCCTCGGAATCCCAGAACAAACAAAACCCTCACAGCGATCTTCGGGCTAGTATTAACACCTGCTCATCCCCCCAATCCCATTTCAATCGCAATATGCTCAACTACATCAACTACATCTACTCATCATTCAGCCTCATCGCGGCCTACGCTCCACACCAACAACGACCACGACTAACACCCATCCAGCCACCAACAGACACTGCCCACGACACATAAGAAAGCCACAACACCCTCGCCGGCAAGATGGAACGAACGGCGACTCGACCAACGGTCGAAATCAGGAACGACATGGCAAACACCACCTCCAGACTCCCTCAACGGCCCAAGTTTCCCAGCAGGGGCAACTCAGGCGTCTCATCACCGAGGACATCCGGGACGGACCTCAGTTCATCATCAAGTGGATATACCACCAGCACCACAGGGAGCTATGCCCCGCAAACACCAAACCAAGCGCCCTTGCCGGGTAGTACGCGGTCACTAGCCGAACGCTTCTCCCGTGTGCCCCGGCCTGAACAGCAATTCCAGCTCCCGCCTCAGCCCCAGCATCTCCAGAGCTTACAGCAGCTCCAGCAATCACAGCAACACCAGGCCGGCCCGCCACTCGTCTCATCACCGATTGACAACAACTTCTACAACTTCGACACCGACACGGAGTCGGGCTCAGCATCGTCTGAGCTCTCAGTCAACACCCAAGCCACCAGTGTTGCATCTGATATCACGACCTCGAGCAAGGAGACCAGGGCACCCACTCAACAGCTCAAGCATGTCCGCCATGTACCTTCCATGAGCAAGGTCCGCATGCCACCGCGCCGGACAACGGCTCTCCCTTCCACAACCACAGCTGCTTCCCGCCCGTCGCCTCCCAAGGCCCTCCCTTCCACAACCACAACAGCTTCCCGCCCCCCACAGAAAAGAGGCCAGACTGTAAACATCCAAATCCTACCGCCACCTGCCGCCCCCCGCCTCTGCGCCCCAGTCCAAGGACCTCCAGCTCTCAGGAAGGCGGCTTGGCTCTCCCAACAGAGGTAACAATGACAAGGAGCTGCTCCACAAGATCGAGCAGCTCGAGCGGGAGGCACAGGACCTGCAAGCCTCCAACAGCCGCCTGAACCGACAACTGGCCGACACCACGGAGCAGCTGTCGACGCACGGCTACGACCACCGGGAGGCCGAGCGGTCCATCAAGCAGGAGCGCATGGCCCGCGAGCTCGTCGCCCGCGACCTGCAGGAGCAGCGCCAGCGCTTCGACGAGGTCCGCTCCAACTTCGAACTGCAGCGGACCCTGCTCGCGAACGCCGAGTCCGAGCGCGACGCTATGCTTCGGGCCGGCGCCGAGACACGGATGGAGCTTGGCAGGCTGACCCAGGACCTCGAGCAGCGCAGCCAGCTGCAGCGGGACCAAGAGGATCTTCTCCTGCGGCAGATCGCGGCCTTCGAGAAGGCCGCCGAAGCCCTGGAGAAGCGCATTGCGTCCCAGGACCAGGAAGTCAAGGACCTGACGAGCGAGCGCAACATCCTAAGGAGCGACGTCCGGAAGTACGAAGCCGAGGCCGAGGCCTTCATTGATGAGAAGGCCGCCCTCGCTGAGGAGAAGAAGAGCTTCGCCGAGGCCCAAGCCGCCACCCTGGAGGAGCGGGAGACCATGAAGGCGGAAAACGAGAAGCTCCAAGTCCGCATCAAGGAGGTCGAGGGCCAGAACATCGACCTTCAGAACGAGATCGAGAACCTGGAGCAGAAGATCGGCACCCTGCAGACGCAGATCGACGCCTTCGGCCCGGAGAAGGAGGAGCTCACCAAGCGCCTGACTGATGAGAAGGAGGCTGTCGAGAAGCGCCTCACCGACGAGAAGGAGGCCCTTGAGAAGGAACTCGAGAAGGAGATGGATCTCCTTGAGAGGGAGCTCACCCAGGAGATGGGCGACCTCGCGAAGAGACTCGAGAGCGAGAAACAAGCCGTCGAGGAGAAGCTCCTCGCAGAGAAGGAGGCGATGGAGAAGCAGCTCACAGACGAGAAGAGGGATGTCCAGATCCACCTCGAGTGCGAGAAGGCAGACCTCCGCAAGCAGCTCGAAGATGAGAAGGCCACCATCCAGGCACAGCTCGAGGAAGAGAAGGCCACCGTTCAGACAACACTTGAAGAGGAGAAGGCTGCCATCCAGAAGCAGCTAGACGAGGAGAAGGCCGACTTGCTGGCACATATCGACACACTGGAGACCAACATCTCCGGCTCCAAGATGGCCAACATCGCCCTGGCGGACGAGAAGCTGGTCCTCGACAAGAAGCTGACAGAGGCCCGTGAGCACTTCAACGAGGCCACGGAGAACCTCGAGAAGCTGCGGACCGAGATCACCGCATTCCAGGCCAACATCCAGACCCTCGAAGCCGACAAGGAGCAGGCCGCCAAGGATCTCGAAGCCGCCCGCGAGGAGCACACCAAGGGGCTGGAGACCGCAAAGGAACAGCACACCAAGGAGCTCGAGGCGGCCAAGGAGGTGCACACCAAGGAGCTCGAGGCTGCGCAGGCAAAGCAGACCCAGCTCGAGGAGAAGGCCAAGACGCTGGAGGCGGACATCAACGGCCTGGACCCGGACCACCTTGTGGTCAAGAACAAGGAGCTCAGCGAGGAGAAGGCCGGGCTCGAGACCCGCATCTCGGCGCTGCAGGCGGAGCTGGACACCAAGGTCCCCGTGCTTGAGGCCGAGGCTGTCAAGGTCCCCGGTCTCGCCGAGCAGGCCGCGAAGGTCCCCGGTCTGGAGGAGCAGAACAACCACCTCGCGAGCCAGACCGCAGGACTGATGCAAGAGCTCAACGAGGCGCGCACCATCCACGCCATCGTCGCGATGAAGGCGCACGAGCTCGAGCTCCGGCTCAAGGCCGAGAGCAAGCCGCGCCGGTCAAACGGCAGCAGCTCGCGCAGCTCGTCGCGCTCCTCGAGCAAGGACGGCAGCCACAGCGACAAGAAGTCGTCTTCGGGTTCTTCCTCGTCGGGCTCGTCGTCCTCGTCCAAGAAGCACGCGCGCTCGTCCTCATCGGGCATGGTGTTCGTGCGCAACACGGGCGACCGCGCGGGCACGGTGTGCATCATGCGCCGCGAGGAACTGTAAAGGAAAGACATAAAGAGAAGGAAGAGCACGCTCATATATGGGTGTGACGTAATGAAGGAGAAGGACTCATGTTGTACGACTAATGAAATGAGGTCGAACGGTCATGACTGATTGATTCAATCAGATTGGTTTGGACGGAAGATTTGTAATGCGGAGGTGGATTTCGATGGATTGGATATCCGGGGACTGCTCGTTCAGCCTGTTTCTTTTGTCGCGCGTCGTTTCTCCTTTTGGCGTTTCTGCATTTGCGATTGCGAAAAGTTTCCTTTTGTCTTGGGATGTATTTTCAGGTAATTTACACACAGCGGAAGGATGGTTTGGGATCAGTTGTCAAGATAAGTCGAGTCTAATCATGTATGTACGAAAGATGTACGGGGGATGGATTGGATTGGCATTGGATTTGGATTGGCATTGGGACAAAAAACCGAAGAAAACGGGAGGATGGATTTGGGCATTTGTCTCGGCGGGCACATGGGATGCGCGACCGACCGGCAAACTGGAAATCATGTAGGATGGATCGTGGCGATTTGCACTTGGGGGCCCCGCGGCACACCAACAGTTTTTGTTCTTCTTGTAATGACGGGAATCGTCAATTGGAGATGGAGATAGCATAGATCGTACCTTAGAACTTGACTTGGGCGGTATTTTGTATGAAATTGTTTCATGTTGGAGAGAGAATAAAAAGCGTGTTTCGCGTCACCTTCTGTCAGCTTCAGTCAATTGAAAGTGTTCCGCCATTGAAATGCACAGCCACTAGAGTCACACCACAGTCAACTAAGCGACCATGATTTTTTAGTAACCCGCCTTCTCAATTGCATTGATCTGATACTCTAACTACTGGATTGTAACAATGATATATTATCGTACTTGTGAATGTCAGTTAATCAAGACTGTGAAGTTGTTTGAACAGATGGAAAGGTGCTGGAGCACTGGCCACTTTGAAGGCATTTGGTGGCTGAAAAGCGCACCTCCACACTGTGGCGCTTTGGGCTCCTGAACCCCTTCTCGTCACATCACCATTGCTTGGCGCATCTTCCTTCAAAATTTAATCATCGAGACTCGCAAGTAGACGGAAAGATGAATATTATTACTTTAGCGATGCATCTATATATAAGATCTGATACTCTCGGGCTGAAGAACCGCGGAGACTCTGTCTAGTGAATTTGCCGAAAGGTGAGTTCGTTTGCAGCGATTGGCCGCCATTGGGATGACTGCACTGGTGAGCCTATGGCCGAGCATACATGCTCGGAGATCAGCTACGGTCAATCGTAGGCTCATATGTTGTTCGATGCAAAAGTGATTCAGCATGGAGCTGGAGTTGGACGCTTAGATGACATCCCACGGAGTATTGGCAACTATGAATACCGGCGGGGGGCTTCTTGATCGAGCAAGCCCAGGTCGATTTCGACGTATTTCTAAGAGTTGAGAAAAAGACGACCAGCGTTAACGCGGACGATGTTCCGAAACAAGGATGGCGTTTCTGGGACATATTCTCCGGACTCTCCCTCTCCGCGCTTACAAGTGCCTTGAAAGGCGCCCTTGTTTTAACAGCACTGGCAACCATATCGTCGGAGCTCCAGAGCGGAGCGAACTATGGACATCAACGTTCGTTTCCTCGCGTGGCAAGGTCATTGTCATACTCGATAATACTTAGATTAGTCACCATATCCAGCGAAGGCAGCCCGTATCTGTTTCTATTGCCAGCTGACTCGTGTCTTCTCCACTTAGTGCGATAGTCAGCTTGCTGATCTCTGGGGTAGACCGTCTGGTGGACCAGGCTTGCGCCCAGTCTGTTCATAGAGGCTAGCGCCATAGGCAGTGCGGCCCAAGACACGGTGACCATCATAGAGGAGTTATACACCGCGGCCTCGTCCCGCTTGTTGGCCGGGGTAGTATAGTATGATCTATGATTTCCCTCATTCCATGGTGGCATGTTCCTGTCCTCTGATAGGCGACGATTTGACAGCTACAAGGCAATTCCGCTGTACTTTCTACCTCAATCTTCCCCTCAGTGCTGTCGCCTTTGCCATGTCGTACGTTAGATGATGCACTCGCATCGAGGTGATCTCCCCACCCCCCGTGAAGGAAAGAGTCCGTCCCATAGACTTGGTCGGCAATCTCATTCTGGAGACGTCCATCGTACTCATACTGTACGCCCTTACATGCAGTAGATTCCGACTGCCCTGGCCAAATCATTGCCACGTTGCTCGTTGAGCTCCTTTGTATACCAGCATGCGCATTATCGAGCGGCCTCCACTTTGCACGTTCGAGGTTCTCTTCTTGAACTGGACGACGTACTTCTCCCCGCTCTACTCCTATTCGGTCCGGGGCGCCTCGCCCGCGCAGTCGGGGCTACAGTTGCTGGTTGCGGCGGGCCTGGGAATTGTGATGCCGGTGCTGCCGCCGGCCGTGCAAGCCGAGTTGCCCGACCAGGAATCGGCTTTGAGCACCGGCACCTGGGCCTTTGTGCTTCAGCCTGATCGAGAAAAACAGAGTATCGAAATGTCGCAGGGCCGGGGAAGATACGGAGGCCTAATGCTAGAGGACTAGCCATGCGGGTTTAGCCTCCATGGCAGCCGAGGACAAGTCCTGTGGCGCTCAACAGACTGCCAATCCACAGTGCCCATTTTATCATGGACAAGCAAGCGGAAACGCATGAAAACCTGATGGGGTCACTGTATCGGTTTGAAGCACCAGCGTGTACCTCGGATGGCGGCGAGTCGCTATGCGGCAAGCATACGGGCAACTATTATAAATTCAACGAGGTTTTGACAGATCTAGGCCTCCGTGTATTCCCCAGTGACGCCATGTTCGAATTGCAAAGATACTAGGCCATCTTTTCGCTCGATCATGGCAGGTACGATGTGGCTGCTGCCATCTTTGAGAAGTTACTTGGTCTCGTCGAGGAAGATACTAGCCAAGTTATACAGAATACCGAGACGCAGCTCCGCAGAGATCTGACCCTAGTATATGCTCACCTGGGACACTACACTCGAGCCCATGCCCAGTTCAATAGGGCTTCGAGGTCAATATCAGACTCCGCAATACGTATGGTGGTATGGAAGGGAAATGGATGGGAATAAACCTTCATCGACAGGTGTATCCTTGGCCCAGTCGCTCGTCAGAGACACTGAAGAATACACGGGCCCTGTATCGCAGAGCGTGTATACGTTAAGAGCATGCATTCTGCTGGCTGAGGCTGAACTAGAGTTCGGGAACTATGCTTCAGCCTGGCAGAGGTTGCAAGAGGTGGTCAAAATCCCTCCCGACAGTTTCGCTACTCACTTGGACATGTGTAACGCCTTGTCTCTTCACGCCCTAGCCATGCACCGCAATGGAAATATCGGAAGGGCGCATGATGAAGCAGTCGAAGTGCTGGTTGCCGCAGATAGAGCTTTTTGCTGTAAAAAGGACGATCAAGCCAGCCACATCGGCCCTGACGACACGGCTCCACCCCAAGAGAACTGTGTTGATGGAGCTGAAACCGAATGCGAGGATTTCATTGAACTTGTCAAGGATATGTTGTCAGGAGAGGTCATCTACCTTTTCATGTTCCGAGCGCTGCGTGTTATGGCCTTGCAGATGTCGGAGACGCTGGAGCCGGATGGACATCTGGGAAGCATGTGCTTGAAGAACGCCCAAAGTGCTTTTCAAGCCATCAGTGAAAGCACGAATGCGAACCCCAAGGAAGACCCGCTGCTAGCGCTCGAATCCGCGATAGACCTTGCCATGACCTTGGGCGCTGGCCGACCAACCGAAAATATGTTTTTATCATCTTCGCCAACTATGACATCGTCACCCGAAGAGCTCTTGAGAAAGATATATCAGGAAGGCAAACGACTCCTGGGCCCCAAGCATCCATCAACGATCACGGCCGCAAGGGAGCTCTTTAAGGTGTTGATTCATAACAATGCATTTGGTGAGTGGGACGACCTGGTGTGGAGCCTACCGCCTGCTGTAGATAGACTCGATCAGGCCTGCAGTATTCCTACAAAGCTGCAAGACATCAATGAACCTGAGTCCCGTCGCATGTTGGAAGAATCGTACAAGATCCTCAACCTCCACGAAAGACAACTCGGCAAGAGCCACCCCGAGACGATCCAGTCTCTTCTGCTGGTATTTTCGATGGAGGCGCGCGTGGGGACGGACGACGGCATAAACAAAGTCCTCGAAGACGGGCTGTACCGCCTGCGCCAAGAGCCTGTCCGTGAGGAAAGGCTTGTAGCGTCACTGCGGAGCGAATGCTGTTTTGCGGAGATCATTCTGGACGCGGTTCCCGATAGACCAAGCCTGCTTGACCCGCCACATAGTACCGCATCGAAGGCTAACGAGATCATGACCAGCGTCCGCGACGCTTTTCCCCCGTTGGCCGAGACGCATGCGGAAATCCTGGGGAAAGGACCCGCTTATTTCCCCCACTCACTTAGCCAACGCGTACCAAGAGGCGTCAATGATGGCGCCACGGCCACTTGCGTCGCCGAGCTATTGTCTGATGTGAAACGTGCAGAAGAGTCACAGGCGTTGGCAACCGCTGAAGCGCGCCAGAGTACGCTGTGTCAAGTATTTGACTGTCACTACGAATCATCGAGCGCGCTCCGCCAACGGGAGACTTGGCACCTTCTGGTCCTTAGGATCATGGTCGGGTCAAAGGACAAGCGGCATGAGACAGTACGACTGGCAGAAAAACTCCAGCTCTGCCGTGGAGGTGGCGGAAATCCGGAAGCCAGATACGTCTGTCAGAGTGCCGCAACTGGTTGGGACGAAGATTCATTTGACGATACCTGTAGTACATCCGGTTGCTCCACTCCCGTTAATACCGTCGGTTCCGAGGTCGAGGTACTTGCGGAGGGACACTGAGGCAAGCTGGGAACGATAGGTCTGTTATGCGAAGTCTGCCGGCATTATTGGTGGCATCACAGTCCCTACTGTCACATATTTCCATAATTATTAGTCGTAGTCAGATTGATGGGATCCATCGTGAATAATCCAATCCTTTGTGTCTTACGCTGGAACTTGGCCCTGGTTGGCCATCGAGGCGTTTCGTGAATCAATCCGTCTGAGCCAGGCGGCGGAGGGCGACAATAACGTTCGCATCGGGCGAGCTTCTAATAAGCAATGAAAAGTTTAAGATGATGGCGGAAATGGGTGCAAAGAAGAAGGCTAAGGAAGAGGACGAAAAGAAAGACGAAGCGGAGAAGGAGGAGCCTAAAAAAAAACTCGTACTATAAGGGAAAGCCGGACGCTGAACCTCTAAAGAGCATCAAGATAGCGATGTTCCACAAGGGGTAACGGAGTTATGGCTACTTATGAGTACTAGCGAGGCCATTTTCAATTTCGGCCGCGACGGCGTAGGCAGGAGGTAAAACGGATAACGGTATATTTGTTATTCTATCTTTAATCTATTCGTTATTATTTGATATTATTATGTTCATGTTCTTCTAGTCGTTTATCCCAAGTCTTGGCCAAGCTTGGCTCATTGTGATAAAATTTGAAGGGCACGAGTTCTACCATGTTTCCTCGGTTATTTCGCCAAACGCATACCCCTACGTATTCTCCTCCCCGGCTTGGGCATTTCTTTGACATATTGGCACGGGTCCTCCACCCTTGGAGCACTGACGTCGAACGGACGAACGGCAGGTTTCGACGTCAATGGCAGAAGTTGGTCTGTGAACAAATGCCAAACTTTACGGAGGACTCTGCAGTGGTTGTCCCAGCTCTTGCCCTTGGCACAGGTCTTGTCGGGGCACCAGGTTATATGGCGAAGTTCCTCGTCTTGGGGGAGTCCATATGATGGAGGAGGCAGCATCTGCGTCCAATCATCGAACCGGCGGGGAGAATAAAACTTCAGACCCGGTATGTACACTACAAAGGTTCTTTGCAGATATAGACAGTCGTCCCCCCTGCCTCCCAGTATCCAGCTCCAAGTAGTTCGGCATCCCCAAGTGGAGTTGAATGGATTGCAGTATTTGCACGTTTCACCACGAAATTCGGAATTCCTTGCCGGGCCCTCTGGGTTCTCTGTGCAAGTCTGGAGTCTTTCGGCATGGTATCCTACTCTGAGTTGATGGACGGGAAGGGGAAAGCGTTGCGACTTATACGGATAAGCCCTTTTGAACATGTCAAGAAATCGGCGATCGTTGAAGGACTGATGCGGACACAGTAGATGGTCGTAATCTCCAGCTGCTTTGGACAATGCCTTTCGAAGAGCCTGAGCTGCGCTTACGCCATCCAAGCCGCGTGTCATAGCTCGTTTGACGTAAGACAGTTCTTTCTTGCCTAGCTTAAGTGGAAACGCCCAGTGGATATCGACACGACCACAGAAGTGTGGGGGCCAGTAGGATGGCCACCAAGTCACAGAAGGCGGTACTGAACCGTTCATACCGCTAAAGCATTCGTTGCACTTGAAAACTTTAGCCCGGCTCCCCTCGGGAACAGAGCCCCTCCAATTCTCAATTTTCGCCATTGAGAGGGTAAAGTGTGGACAAACCATGATGCCGCCCTCGCCGAGGATGCACATGGACTCGTCACCTGACAAGTTCCTTTGGAAGTGTGAAAACATGATCAATGGGTGGGAGACCTGACAGGAGACACAAAATTTGAAGTTGTTCACCATCCGCGACATGACCTTATCGTAGGTGGACTGAGCCCCAGCCAATGCGGCGAAACGGACATTGGTGCATGACGAGCAGAATTGGCGGCGACGAAGGCGCTCCAAGACGTCTCCCCAGTCCGTCGCAAGGCTCGGAAGGTCGGCAACCCGTCTCTCATCTATCCAGGTGGTTGAAATGACAAACTGCGGCGAGGATAGGATGCGGCGTAGCTTGCGACAGGTCTGGCGCATGATATACACGTCAGAGCCTACGAGGAGTTCGCAAATCTCAAGAACGAGTTCTTCGGGTATCCGGTAGAGACCACATAAGGAATTGTTGTCGTGGGGCGCCATGATGTTACTGAGAGCTGACGCTGATGAATCCTTCGCAGTAACTGTATAATGGGAGGATTTGTGGAGGTAATAGTACGATGGTGGAAAAGTAAAAAGAAAAGATTTCCTTGGCGAACAGCTCGGAGATGGGAAAAATTATTGGGAGTCGGCTCTGTTTAGAAGCAACTGGTAGTAACAGCATGAGCTATATGTACGAAATACTTCTATAAATATACTTTCAATTTGGACTGGGTCGGGGGTGCTCTACTGTATTATGACTCGTCCAAAACGACAAAGTTCACACCTAGATCGCATGCGGGAAATCTTAATAGGTAATCTGGTAATCTGATTGGCCAGGCTCCGGTAACCATAGTCAGTCAACACAGCATTATTTACTTTCGGAGATCGGCTCGCACCACAGTGATCTCCGGAAGCCCTTCTTGTCCATGCTGCAGAAGCTCGGGGGACACATTCTTCCCAAAGACGAAATCGCAGAAAGCAACAAGTACGCTCTTAACCACCACGTCCATTCTCTCCCCAGAGACACTACCAGCAACCTGATCCGCCGTCGCCCTCGGGAGGTCCAAGATGTCGACAATAACAGGGAAGTCCGTGAACGAGCCGTGTAAAGTTCCCGCCACAGCCATATCGACACGTGCCCCGCGCAGGTTGTTGTAGAAAGCCGACCAAGTGGGGTCCTCGCTGCTGTGGCCAGCACGGCCAAGGAGCAGAAAGGGGCGGTCCAATCCGGTCTTCAGCACGGGGTTGAAGAACCGGCCGTCCAGATCCACGCCGCCCAGGATGCGCGGGTCCGAAAGCATGACGTTCGCCGCTGTGGCTCCACCAAGCGAATGGCCGTACATGACGATGCGGCTGAAGTCAATGGCGGCCTTGTGCTGGTCGAGGGCACGATGGAAGACAGCAGAGTCTCTGAGCTGGTCGATGACGAAGGACACATCGGCGGAACGAACCTTGATGACTTGCTCAAGAGCCGCATCGTCGTCGGTCGAGATATTCGCGTTTCTCACAAAGGATCCGTCGGGAAACTCGACTATTGAAGCATCATAGGGGTGGTCAATAGTGACCACGGCGTAGCCCTCGCTTGCCATTGACCGGGCCATGGTACCGTACAAGAGGCGAGACTGGCCGAACCCCGGTGAGAATACGACTAGGGGAAGTTTGGATGGTCGAGCGTTGGACGTGCTGCGGTTTTTGTTGCTGCATCGACCTCCAAGAATGTGGGTGGTGTTGACCTTGAACGAGGCGAAGGTGCTGTTGGGTAGTCCAACGGTTGTTGCCAGGAGCCCATAGTCTTCGGCAACGAGTGGTGTCATGTAAGGGACGGTGCGGACTTCGGAACGCACCGTCGTCGAGTTGACGGGCAGGAAGAGGGAAGTCACGACTCGTCGTTGGTGCGGACTGCTCTTGGGGGCATATGGATCGAGTCGGCTCTTGTCAGCGAGGCTCTCGACTACCACGGACACTGGGTAGGGTCCAGTGGGATTGGGTAGCATCAGAGCTCCCGCAAGGGAGATGAAAGGCAAGACGAGTGACAATTGCATGGTGAGTAGAGCTATTATATCATGTGTTGAGGCGATCGATAAGTGCGTGGTGTTCTTCTACGATTACAAGAAAACCTACCATGGCATCTCATCCTTTTATAAAGAAAATGATCAGTGCTGTGATGCTATGTATTCAGTACTATTTCTAGTATAAGCGGCCAATCTTCAGTGATCAACCATTGACCTTTCCATTTCCAGTAATAACCAGGCGAGTAAGTAAGGTTTGACAAAGTGGTAACGGGCACGATGCCCCTAGTCCGCTTTTGGTAACAACCGGGCGAGGATCCGCCTCTTTGCATCTGCCGCCATGCAGGTTGTCTTACGTTCCGCCTCTGTTCCGCCTAACAAGACCAGGCACGAAAAGCCACCAAGTTGGGTTTCCCACTCGCCGATCTTCCCTAGCGTGGACTTCCATGCGCTTGTCATCTGCACCATGCTTAGTTGACGGCAGCATGCCAAGACGAAAGATAGAGGAGCACAGCCCGAGCGATCTCGCCCGATTGATACCCAATGAAGTCTAGCTCCGCCGTGCTGTCTAGCTTCCAGAAGCTCAGCTGCCCCACTATGCGAGGCACCTACACGCCATCCCCCTTTTCTCGGGCTCATGCAGCGTACAACAAACAGCCTACCTGGAAATGTCACCTAAACACGAATCTTTCTCTTCACTGCATAGACCTATATTCTGGGCCTGACTCCTCTTATATCGGGGAGAGAACGGTACGCCTATTCCTGCAGCACATCGGCATCATCAAGCTTGAGCGCTTGGGCAACTGCCAAGGTCTTGGCAGCTCAGCTGGGTATGGCGCCTGGCCCCTTTGATGCCCGGGTCAAGCGATCTCGCTGTACCGCTTGCTCCACCAGTCACTTGAGGGTAAGTAACGCACTTGCCTGATCGTAAACAGAATAGATACACATGCTGACAAGAGGGTAGTGTAACAATGGACAGCCGTGCAGCCATTGCGAGAGACGAGGTTCGCCGTGTGTATACCCACTGTCGACGCTGCGCACTATCAGAATCGACCAGGGGAAACATAATACCCCGGCAAGCTTCCCAAAGAAACATGACGTGATCCTGATCCAGCGTGCTCAAGCCAATGAGCAACCACAGCTCAAGGCATCGCTTTCGTCTAGCCCATCGGCTCGCTACTTTTACTATTTTGACGAATTCGTGCAGAGGAACGTATTTACGCCTACTGTGACCGCATATAACCTCGATGTACAAAGATTGCTCGGAGCAGGCTCCGAAGAGCCCTTGCATTATGCAGTCCTTGCACTAGGAGCACTCCAAGCGTCCAAGGCCGGTGCGTACAGTCGAGCCGATCGCAAGAAACACGAGCTTGCAGCTTTAGAGGCCTATTCGACGTCCTTGCTGGCCCTGCGGAATACCATGGCGAACTGTCCAATACCACCCCGCTTAGTCGTCTTCTGGACTACGCTACTTCTTGGGATCTTCGAGGTGAGTCTTGCGTATTGGAATTCCCAGGGCGTGCCCGAACACTTGCTTTTGGAGTATTGGTTGGTTGCAGGACACCACTGACGCGTAAAAGCTCATGAATGGTAAAACCGGTGACGGTTGGCTCATGCACATGGTTCACGGCACCGCCAATGCTCTGCAGGCGGCCGGGCCACTGGCATGCCAGTCCGGCTTGGGACTATCATTCTTCCTTCAGGCCAGGATTTTCGAAGCGTCCAGAGCGCTACTGCTCGGCGAAGCCTCTTTCTTGTCTGATCCAGAGTGGGATTGCCCCATAAGCAGCACTCAAAGTCCTGGAGGGTCGTTGGAAAATCCAGACTTGGACGCCATTCTGGGCATCATCGTCCAGTGTTCCAAACTTCGAGCTGAGTACGTATTATACCGTCCTACATGTTGAGTCGGGAGATGATGTGCATGGCTTCAACCCGGCTCCATCAGTGGTTTGGCGGCGTGTATGCTAATATAAAAACAGGGTAGTGCAGCTACTTGAGCGTGTTGGTTTATCAGACGCCAATCAAACACCAATCGATGCTCCCGGCCTTGCTGCGGAGGGCTTCCACCTTCGTGAAAAGCTCGAGCTATGGAGGGCAAGAAACCCCTGCCCTCCTATTCAGGACTCACCTGATCCTTGTAAACCAGCGAGGTTCGACCTACCGCTTGAGAGCATGCTTTCCAACGTGTTCTTCGCGGCCATCAGTATATATCTGTCCGGCATCTTCGATTACGAGATTCTTCACTGGAAACGATGGCGTATTGCAGTACCGACTATCACCGAGATGGAAGTTCAGAGGCATCTTGGCCAGATACTGTCACTCACAAGTCTCGCGCTGCAGGAGACGAGCCTGTCTCCTTTACTGTTTTTGTTCCCGCTCCGTATAGCGGGGGCAAGGTGCTCCAAGGAGTGGCAAATGGACTGCGTGCAGGTCCTGCTAACGCGTATATCACGAAGCTATGCTGTCGCCACCGTCTTTCAAAGGGAGCTGAATAATATATGGTAGTAGAAAGACCGAGAAATAACTATTTAGATATAAAATAAAAATATAATAATTATAAGTTATTAAAGCTATTAAAATTAATAAATTAACGTTATAAATAAAAATATTAAAGTATATTATAACCTTTAATTAATACTTTATAAATTAAATCTTTTAAAATAATTATATATACTTAATACTTATATCTTTAATATAATTAATATAATTATAAAATTGATTTTATTATATTTTTATTAAAGTACGTTTTATATTAAAATTATAAAATATTAATATTTAATTAAATATAACGGTAAAATTATTAATTTTAAAATAATTATATATTTAATTTTCATTCCGTTAATGTAATTAATATAATAATAATATTAATTTTTTTAATTCTATTAACGTATATCTTATATTAAAATATCAAAATATTAATATTAAATTAAATTTAACTTTAAGATATATAATTTTAAAAATAGATATATATATATTAAATCTTTATTTGATTAATTTAATTAATATATTAATAATATTAACTTTATTATAATCCTAATAACGTATATCTTATAATATAATTATAAGGTATTAAGATTTAATTAACTTTAACCTTTAAAAATTAAATCTTTAAAATAATTATATTTTATATTATTCTTATTCCTTTTATTTAATTAATATAAAAAGAATGTTAATTTTATTATAATCTTATTAAAGTACTTATTATATTGAAATTATAAGATATTAAGATTTAAATAAATTTAGCTTTTAAAAATTAAATCTTTAATATAATTATATATATATTATTTATATTTCTTTAATTTAATTAATACATGATTAATATTTATTTTATTCTAATTATATTAATATATATTTTATATTAAAACTATAAAATATTAAAATTAAATTATATTTAATTATTAATAATATATCTTTTAAAATAAATATATATAAACAATTTATATTCCTTTAATTTAAATAGTATAATAATAATTTTAAATTTATTATATTCTTATTAATATATATTTCTTATTAAAATTATAAAATATTAAGGTTTAATAAACTATAACCTTTAAAACTTAAATATTTAATATATTTATATATATTTAATTTTTATTCCTTTAATTTAATTTATTTAATTATAAAATTAATTTTATTATATTTAAAGTAAAGGAATTATATATTAAAATTATAAAACATTAAATTATAATTAAATTCAAATTTTAGAAATACAGTTTATAAAATAATAATATATATAAATAATTTTAATATCTTTAATTTAATTTATATAATTATAAAATTAATTATATTATAATTCTTTTAGAATATATTTTCTATTAATATTATAAAGTATTAAGATTTAATTTAATTTAATTTATTAAAATAAAGTTTTTAAAATAAAGAGATATATTTAATTTTAATCCCTTAAATTTAATTTTTCGAATTATAATATTATTTATATTATAATTATATTACAATATATATTCTATTATAATTAAAAGATATTAAAATATAATTAAACTTAAATAATATAAATTAAATATGTTAAATAAATATATATGTTATTTTTATTCCTTTAAGTTAATTAATTTAACTATAATATTAATGTTATTATATATTAAATAAAGTATATTTTATATTAAAATTAAAGATTATTAAGAGTTAATTAAATTTAACCTATATAAATTAAATTATTAAAATAAATAAATATATTTTATTTATATTCTTTTTATTTAATTAATATGATTATATTATTAATTTTATTATATTCTTAATAAAATATATTTTATATTATAATTATAAAATATTAAAATTTAATTACATTTAATTTTTAAAAATATTATATATAAAATAATTATATATATTTAATTTATGTTACTTAAATTTAAATATTATTATAATACTATTATTTGTTTTTATAATCTTATTAATATATATCTTATATAAAAATTATAAAATATTACAATTTTATAAAATATAATTTTTAAAAACATTTCTTTTAAATAATAATATATATATTATTATTATATTCTCTATTTAATTAATATAATAAGAACATGAGTTTTATTTTAACCTTATTAATATATATTCCTTATTATAATTATAAAATATTAAAGTTTAATTAAACTTAACCTTTATAAATTTAAATTTTAAAAATAATTATATATATATTATTTTTATTCCTTTTATTTAATTAGTATAATAATCTTATTAATTTTATTATTTTATTATTATTATATAATTAATATTAAAATTATATAATATAAAAACTTAATTAAATTTAACCTTTAAAAAATATATATTTAAAATAATTATATATATATATATTATTTTTATTTCTTTAATTTAATTAATATAATTATAATATTATTTTTATTCTATTTATAATAAAGGGTAGTTTATATATAAATTAAAAAATATTAAAAATTAATTAATTTTAACCTTTCGAAATTATATTTTTAAAATAATAATTTTATTTAATTTTTATTTCTTTAATTTTATTTATATAATTATATTATTAATTTATTATATTTTTAATAAATGATATTATATAATAAATATAGAGAATATTAAATTTTAATTATATTTAACCTTTAAAAATAGAATCTTTATATTATATATATATTATTACTTTTATTTAATTAATATAAAAAATATATTAATTTTATTATAACTTAATTAAAATATATTTTATATAAAAATTATATAGAATATTAAAATTTAATTAAGTCTAAGTTTAATATATTTAAATTGAAAAATATTTATAAATAATATATATTTTTCTATTAATTTAATTAGTATATTTATAAAATAAATTCCATTATATTTCTATTAAAAAACGGTTTATATTAAAATTATAAAATATTAATGTTTAATTTAATTTAATTTAATTTATAAAATTAATATTTAAAGTAATTATATATATTTTATTTATATTCCCTGAATTTAATTAATATATAATTAATATAAATGTTATTATAATTCTATTAATATATATCTTTTATTAAAATTAGAAAATATTAGGATTTAATTCAATTTCTACTTTAAAATTTAATTCTTTAAAATAATTATATATATATTATATTTATTTCGTTAATTTAATTAATATAATTATAATATTAATTTTATTATATTCTTAATAAAATATATTTTATATAAAAATTATAAAATATTAAAACTTAATTAAATTTAACCTTTAAAAATAAAGTTTTGAAAATAATTATTTATATTCAATTTTTATTCCTTTAATTTAATTAATATAATTATAATATTAATTTTCATATACTTTTAATAAAATATGTTTTATAATAAAATTATAAGATATTAAGATTTAATTAAATTTAACTTTTAAAAATAATTTTCTTAAAATCGTAATATAATTATTATTTTAATTTCTTTAATATAATTTATATAATTATAGTATCAAATTTATTATAATTTTATTAAAATATGTTTTTTATTAAAATTATAAGATATAAAGATTTAATTATATTTAAATTTTAAAAATAAAATCTTTAAAATAAAAGTATATTTATATTTTATTCCTTTTCTAAATTTCCCCGGAATCCACAACCGACACTAAGACATAGTTCCTCCGCTCCCGAACACTTGCAACTGGGTTTTTGATACCCCCGAGTTCCGCGACTGGCTAGATCCCCTCTGCCTTTCAACACACCATGGAGTGCTTCACATTAAGGGGAAACCGGACGCGGGCAAGTCAACGTTGATAAAACACACACTCGACCGTTTGAAGGAGTTCTTCCCCAAACACCTCATTATAAGCCACTTCTTCAAATTCAGAGGCGAGACGCTCGAAAGAACGCTCCTCGGTATGCTACGGTCGATAGTATACCAACTCATCGCAAACGATAAAAACATATACAATGCCTTCGTCCAGCGTTTTCGCGAGAACCGTATGACCAGTCGAGAAGGAGATTGGCAGTGGCACCAAGGAGAGCTCAAGGACTTTCTACGTTCAAGTATAAGAGTACCACAGTCGCAGCCTCTATTACTACTAGTCGACGGGTTTGACGAATACCACGATATACACGGTGCCCGTACTGTGGTCGAATTTCTTGAAGATTTGAGCATCTCTGCCTTCGAGAATGGCGTTACCTTCCAGATTTGCCTCTCAAGCCGCCACTACCCCATAACCATGGGTAAATCACTTGAGGTAACAGTTGAGACAAACCCCGGCCATAAAGAGGATATCTACAAGTACGTTAGAGGAAAGCTCAAAGTGGACGATTCCGCCATGCCAGGCGAGATAATGAAGAAGGTCGATAGAATCTTTATATGGGCTCGCCTCGTTATTGATCAGCTCAACAAAGCGTACGACGAAGGCCGAGTCGAAGCGACGTCGAATATCCTGCAAGGTCTGTCCAGTGGTATAGATAGACTGTTCTCTACCATGTTACAAGACACTACGAGGAATCGCAGTAGAAAATTGAGCGAGTTGAACCGGAACATCCAGTGGGTGCTTGCTGCCGAGCGACCACTTACCGTCGATGAGTTGATCACTGCATCAATCGGAACGACCCTCCCCACTCTCGATTTGACCCAGCGACGTCTTATTACCTCATCAAACGGTCTGCTTGAGGTGTCAAGAGACATGTCCAGGGTCCAGTTCATTCATGTGTCGGTATGGGAATTCCTCTTGAGAGAGCGTGGACTCCGAACATTGGACCCAACCCTTGGGCCCGAGCCCATCGCGGCGATTCACGGTCGACTCTGGGAACGCTGCTGGCATTCTATCAGTTGTATAGATACCACCTTGATGGATCCGCATCATTTGAGGCTTCTGAGAGATCAAGATCCGTTTCTGGAGTATTCGGCGACCCACATCTTGGATCATGCCGAGAAGGCACTGTGTAATGACGTGGTGAGGGCAGAGTACATTGAAAGAAGGGATGATTACCCAGACACTTCCTTGCAGGCTTCGATGAAAATAAAGCAGTGGCTGCGCGAAGAAGATTGGTGGCTTCCTTGGTTGAAACGATTCCTTGTTGCTATCGAATCCAGGGAGCACTTGGAGATACAAAGGGAAGTTGATGCGGGACTTCTCTATCTATCTGCAGCCTGTGGGTTGTTATCAGCTACTCCAGAGTCGACAGGCAACGAGGCTATTACGGCACTGCGCTTCAAGCCGCTTCGTATCAAGGGCACCAGGAGATTGTTAACATCCTCCTTGAAGAGGGCGCCGACGTCAATGCGCAAGAGGGGTCCTACGGTACTGCTCTACAAGCCGCCTCGCGTCATGGGAGTTACGAGATTGTTCGCTTACTGCTTCAAATGGGCGCCGCCGTCAACGCGCAAGGGCGTCAAGGCCGTTCTCTTGACACTGCCTTGCTAGCTGCATCATCCGGTGGACACAATGAGGTCGTCCGGGTGCTCCTTGAATATGGCACCAATGTCAACATGCGAGACATCAATTATGTTACTGCATTGCAGATGGCCTCATGGAAAGGAAACTACGAAATTTTCCGTTTACTCCTTCGAAGGGGTGCCGATGTTCATGCACGAGGCGGCATTTTTGGAACCGCGTTAGAGGCAGCTAGAGGGAGAGGACATACGGAGGTTGTTCGCTTGCTCATGGAAGAGGATTCTCGAGCACCTTGGTTGCCTCAGCTTGTACCCCCTGCAGCAGCCATCAACGCTTGATTATGGTGCGCATAACTTCGTTGACATTCACCTAACCCCACTGCCAACTCGCCAGGGCCGCTGGCGTATTCTTAGGGCAGAAAATGAAGTCAGCCAGACTCGTGAAGGCCATGCTGGTTGTGTTTGTACACGCTTGCGCACTATTCTCTTTCTACCTTGCCTTCGATATGGCCCTTCGACCTTGGATACGGTTCTTGTGTTTGGGATGGAGGCCATCAATGACCCTATAAATTCTACTTTCTTTCTCTTACGTTTATTTCCTTAGCTGTAGTTGAGATATACCTCGTTTATTTATAGTTGTACAAGAATAGTTCCTTTCCTAGGTCCGACGCGGAGTGTGGCGTTCTAATTCTCTTGATATTTATTCTCAGCCGCCACATCATACCCCTGAAGGTTAATTTCTCGTGCGTACTTTTGACGATAGCATGTTATTCTAGTCCAACTCGAAACTCTTTTGTGACATTACCTGTGAACAGAGACGGTCTATTCCAGCAGTCGCTTGCCGGGTCAGTTCCAGCCTCGGAGGGGGTGGGGTTGGGAACGATATTGACAGAGTGTGGCTAGCGGGTACGGTGGTAAAATGGAGATGAGGGAGATGTGTTGCTGCCTCCAACTGCAAAGATGACACAGTTTATGGTGCCCCAAATACTCTATGTATTAGTTGGAATCAGCCTTCTTCGTATATGTAATGACACGACTTGTTATTGTGTGACGCAGCGTGCTGTGGCTAGTCAAGTTCAATCGCGGCGTGTCCACCTCGGGTAAAGTCTCTCATACGAGAAAAACGCTGTCATAAACAGAAAATCTAGAGTTGACTCATGCAGTTGAGGCTGAAGCTTCTGCCCCTGACCTAGTGGTGGAGAAGCTGCAGCTCTGACAGCTTCCTCTGCAGCGTGATGCAAGAGTGCCAATCCGAATGCGCTTGGAAAACATGGATATTCGCACCGAAGTGCGTGTTCTCTGTCGTAGTACGGCTTGCCGATTAGGGGCGGTGTCAAACGACCTGGGGTCCACATTAGACTCCCGCAGATATCTATGCGAATACGGGCGCTCCAACTTGGCTCGTTTCACCGCGGTTTTAGCCCGCCCAACTTCCGCGCCGGCCCGCATAGACTTCCGTCAATGTTTAATTCGACGTCAGGTTTGCCTTCCCGTTGATGCGGTCCCCATTTGGGCGTGTTCGTGTCTGCAGTCGTATTATGCGTACGGTATTCGTATTCAGGAAATGCGCTACTAGGACGCGTCATAGGCCGGAATAGAGATGGACAGGAGCCCTTATAAGTCCTACTCGCCCTGCTTGATTAGTCTGGTCAATAGCACCGAGACAACCTACTACCTACACAGAACCAGCTCAATACCATTATCCATCCACTCGGCACTGAAATGGGTTGTGAGTTGTCCCCTGCGTTGCTCTTCACAGGCTACTGCCCCCAAACACTCACTAACACCATCAAGTCTTCGAAGGATCCTTCAAGATGACCAAGGTCTCCCCCAGCATCTCAACGAGCGGGGGACTGACCCGCGAGGCGGCCATCGAGAAGCTGCGCGACCACGCCTTCTTCCTGCACTGCGACCCCCACCTCGTGTCCTTCGAAGCGAATCCCGACCCGGCCTGGGACTCGTACGAACTCCCCAAATGCATCAAGCCGCTCACGAAGCAGGTCAAGGTCTACGCCGTCAAGGACAAGTACGAGAACCCCATCATGGGCTCCGACATCAACAGCACCTACGAGTTCGTCGACCTCGCCGACGGCTTATGGATCTGCGTCCGCAGCCCCATGGGCACCACCATGGAGAGCACGTTCACGGTGCGCGAGAAGGGCGACGGCAGCGGCGACCTCGAGGTCGTCCAGGAGTGCGACTGCAAGTGCAACAAGGCGCTGTCGAACATCGTGAAGAAGGACCTGGACAAGAACTACATCTTGGTCCACGCGAACCTGGCGCAGCGGCTGGCGGAGGCGAAGTAGGCAGATAGTTTCAATAACAAGCACTTGGTTGTTGGCAGGTTTTAGTGGGTTTTGAAGAGGTAGGAGGAATTGTTCTCCCCGGTTGGCCTGCGATTAGCGGGCACCCATACTCCGCGCCCCACTTGGAGGAGTTCCGATCTTCTTTCAGCAGGTCGGTCGTGACGGAATATAAAGTCTCCCCGGCATGTTCGTTAAATTTCGTGCGAAAGCGCCGACGTATTCCATGGTGGCTTATTGTTTTTGTACACACGAAGCCAGAGAAGAGTTATTCTCTGCCGAGTCGGATGCGGAGGGCTACCCGCGTCTGTCATGTGTGAAGGGGAGGTATACCTTTTAAATAATGATATAGGAATGTTATTAGTTACCCATCGAAGCTACACTATTGCAAACGTGCTTAAACACGTATCATCCTCGAACAGAGAATTAATATGTAAGCTGAACGCCTCAACATGAAACATTCCTACCCTTTCCCAAAAGTTGACCTGCTGATCCAACTCCAAAAGCATTACATAAGAACTTCCGAGATGACTGCCAATATAGACGCATTGCCACTTTGAGCTGTCTTTTAACATCTCAAAGACTTCGGAACCGGACTGGGCGTCCCTGGACCATGCCAAAAATGCGGAATATATGCCCAGAGACCACTGTTTCTCTGAACTATTCTTTGAGTGAAATTGAAACTTGCTGAATGGAATCACTGGTCCAGTCATGTGCAAGACCGTGTATCTGCTTTCTGGGGGTATGTCCGCAATAGCCAGTACTGGCCCACCACCCGGGTTTCCGAAGTGTATGTCTTGGATGCCATTATCGAACCATAGCTTTCTGCCGGTATCAAAGTCATACTCCACTGAGCCTTGCCAGCCGGCCCATGTCCACGAGGGAAAGTTATGTCGACGGCGTGGTCTGTTCCTACTCTTCCTATGACGCCATGCTAATGCATAAACAAAGTAATCCCTTCTTTGGGTCTTACATTCTGGGTAAGCAACTCCCCATATATGACTGAATGAATTCTTTTCTCTCGAAAAGCGCTCAAGAACCCCCTGAAAGCGTTCAGGGAGTCTTCATTATATCCTAGGTTCCTAGAGCTGTAATCTTCAACATTGGAGAGGTACCGACAGAATGAATCGTTCAAGGATCTTTTCTCGTGAACAAGTTTTCCAAACTCATGTCCTCGACTCCTGCCGAACATTCCAGAGCGGATATCCTCGTAAGTCTTGGTTTTGTTCTTGACGTGCAGCTCATCGAGCGGGCAGTGAACACTTTCGAAACAATTCATAGTTCTGCATTCGAAGTACATCTGATCGTCGGTGAAAACAAGGCGGCGGCGACTCAAAATTGCTTCCTGGAACGTCCAACCTCGAGTTGACCAATGAGAGGAGGCAATTGAGGTTTGTGGATCCTTGGGGGTCCAGAACACAGTCAGGTCCTGACATTTCACAACGCGTTGGTGAGCACGGGCTCTACAGCCAACCCCTGGAAGACCATAAGTCTCGTCCATACCAGCAGCACAGATTATCGTGAGTGCCGAGTTTTGATAGATGGACCCCATCTGTTGAATCTGATCGTGCTTTAGGGCTGCATCATTCTGGTCGATACAAAATTTGTCAATCCATAAGTACTGGAACCCGAGAGCCTTGGTAACCTCGATAGAGTCCTGGACAACTGCAGAGAGCTTCTGAGGAAGTTGTTTCCCTCCCCCGTTGTTGCAAACTGGGCCGCAGGCGCCTCCCGATTTGGCCCAAACGTAGCTCAATGCAACATAGGCCAAACCTGGTTGCCCATTCTTTATCGAGAGTGTCGTACAATCGATTACCTGGAGGTCGCGCAATGGCTCGGGTTTCGAGCCACAGAGCAACTTGTGGTGTTCTATATAATAACCAAGCCATGATTTGGCCGCGTCAGGCTCGAATTGTCGGGGTATCAACCGTGGAGAAAAGGCTGTTGAGCCGGCCGTATTCTTCAGTAGGATCAGACCACCGTTGGTTTGGAATTCTTTCGTTGTAATCCCACGATCCTGCGAGCAACCCATGGGGATCAAAGAGAGGGATTTAGACAGATTATCCAGTCTAAAATTCCCGACGGACCCCAGGCCCATCAGACCATCGGTATGTTGCGCGATCACTTGGTACCTTTCCTCTTGATCTTCTTCTTCATCATGGGATCTTTCCTCCAGCCTTCGGCGGGAAGATATAAGCATCTGACACAGTAGGCAAGCTGTCGCAACTGCACGTCGAACCCGATATTCTGTCTTGCGCCTGTTGCTCCACGGCCACAGTTGGTCAGGTTCCTGTAAGATGCCTGGCAAGTCAAGCTTCATGCATTCGTCACATAGAATACCTCCTGAAGACAATCCGTTGTGGGTTTGTCCAGGGAGGAGTGCATCTCGCGCGGACTGCCTGGTACGCTTCGGATGGTCTTTAGAGGATTCAGGTTCCAGGTTCTCCCTATCGCCCCCGAAGGCCATCTCAGAGAAAGTTCGTTTTCTTGCAGACTCTCCCCGCGCATTACTGTCTTGGTCATTGCTGCAACATTCGACATTTTGGGGACAGGTACTGGGACCCAAAGAGGCCACCGGGTTCCCGAGTTCAGACATCATATGAGGGTTGAAGAAGAGCGGTGCAGATCATGAAGACTGGTAGTAAATTGCTGTCTAACAAGCAGAAATTAGGATGAGATTGGGAAGTAATTGAAGGTCAAAGGTCAGCGCGTAGGCGTGTGGGAGAGGGGTCATTCTCGCATGTACAGCCCGACACTACAGGGCTATGCTGTGGCTCAGCGCTAGCTGCCATATCTACCTACCAATCAAATTCATATCTTGCCAATAGAACAGCGATCTAGACTACAATGGAATTTCCACTTGACACTTTTCATCAATGGGAATGGTTGGTTGATTGCGCTTTTCCCCCATGATATTATCCCCTTGTGTCCTGAGCGGTGACGGGGGTGGCAATACTTCCCGTAATTAGACGATCGGCAGGCCAGTTTATCCAACGGAATAAACATCATGCCAATAGCACCAAGTGATCTCTGATATGTACAATACAGCATAAATCGGTGGGAGCAACGCTTTCGCCATCAAGGGGATATGTCAACGGATTGAGAAAGTGTAGATGCACAGTCGTTGACGTCCCTCGGATTGCCTTGCAATCCTTCCTCTTTCTTTACCCCCTGTCGTGCACTACAGTGGAGCTCATGGAGCTAAGGCGGCACAGAGCACCCAGCACGGCAGGTGACGGAGACTCCTTCCTAATCCATGCATTACTGCCCGGAATCTACCATGGAGAAAAGCTTAGCATTTTGGTAGGGTAACATGGACCGATAGTGACAACTAACTAATCAGGGCCTTATCAGCTGCATTCGACATCGCAGCTACCTAACAAGGGAGAATGCCGAGATTTGGACGCCGGACTGCCAAATATGACCCAAGAGGTAACATCACCAAAGCAAATTGTTGCCTCTTGGCAAAAAAACTTGGCCAGTCATGCACTGCGTTAGATAAAAGGGTACATCCCTCCACATGTGAATCTTCCTGTTCTCTTTTTCTTCCCCAGGCTGCACAAGGACGTCTCTGTCGCTGCCCAACTGCACTATGAAGTCTTGCTCTCTCACGGCCCTCGTGGGCCTCCTGGCCTTCAGCGCCACGACTTCTGCTTGCCTCTTACCGGAAGAGCGCGAGAACGATGGTCACATGAGGGCTATTCGCGGTCGCCAGTCCCGCAACAATGGGACCCCCATTGGCACCGGAGACCGGTTCAGCGGAGGCAGTGTCGCGCCTCGCGGCCTTGGATCCCAGGGTTCTAGCACGAGCTTCAGCACCATCCTCAACGTGAAGGAAGTCGCCAGTGGCTTGAAAGGGCTCGCTAGCACCTATGGCATCGAGACCTTCACCACGCCCTACAAGACATACCAGGGAGCATCAATTGAGGGTGCTGTGGTTGGCGGAAGCGGAGTCCAATGCAAGGACGCCTATCGCGTGTTTCTCAATGGCAACATCCACGCCCGCGAGCGCGGATCCGCAGACAACGTCCTCTTTTTCATTTCCGACCTGCTCTACGCCAACAAGACCAACGCGGGCCTGACCTACGGATCCAAGACCTACACCGCCGCGCAGGTCAAGACGGCCCTCTCGGCGGGCATCGTCTTCATCCCGCTCAGCAACCCGGACGGGGTGGCCTACGACCAGAGCAGCAACAGCTGCTGGCGCAAGAACCGCAACCCGGCGTCGGGCACGGGCTCCGCGAGCGGCATCGACCTGAACCGCAACTTCGACTTCCTGTGGGACTTCACCAAGAAGTTCGCCTCGAGCGTGCGGTCCAGCGTGGCGTCGACCAACCCCTCGTCCGAGACGTACCACGGCGTCAGCGCCTTCAGCGAGCCCGAGACCAAAGGCATCAAGTGGGTCCTCGACACCTACACGAAAGTGCGCTGGTTCGTCGACCTGCACTCGTACGCCGGCGACGTCCTGTACAGCTGGGGCAGCGACGAGAACCAGAGCAACTACCCCTCCATGAACTTCCGCAACTCTTCGTTTGATTCGGTCCGCGGCATCCTCAGCGACACCCCCGGTACCCGCGGCGGCTACGGCGAGTACCTCTCCGCCGCCGAGCTCACGGCCCAGACCACGGCCGCCAACCGCATGGTGTCCGGGCTCACGGCCGGCGGCGGAACCCGGTACACAGCCATGCAGAGCTCGGACCTGTACCCCACCAGCGGCGCCAGCGACGACTACGCCTACTCGCGCCACTTTGCCGACCCGAGCCTGAACCTGGTCCATAGCTACACCATCGAGTTCGGCTTCGGGAACAACGCGGCCAGCTGCCCGTTCTATCCCACCGTGGCCCAGTACAATGCGAATGTCCGGTCTGTGGGGGCTGGGTTCATGGAGCTGTTGTTGGCGGCGGTGGAGTTGGGTCTTGGGGACGCGACCAAATGCTAGGTAGACAACATTAGATAGGCTTTATGAGGTATTCTAGTTTTATTAATGGACGAGCCTTTCCGATCAATAACTGGCTATCGGTTGATGTTTGATATTAATAGTGATCACGACAATGTTATATTTCCTTACTTTTTTATCTTGATCATCTGGCCTGTTCAGTCTCGGAGCGGTCTTCCTTTGTAGTTAACCGGCAATACACTTCACCTGCCAATATCGCTCGACAATATTAACATGGATGACCAGGCCTAACCAGGGCTCACGTTGTGCTCCAGCCAGCGGTAATTATCTGGGCCGACCGTGGAATACCAAGCATGCGATGCCCAAACACCAGGCCAGTTTGAAGTTCCAACGAAGAAGGTTTTTGTATATACCTTCTCAAAAGTAGGTACCCAAGTACTGCCATCGGTCAACTTGCAGCTTCTGACATCAATGAACGGTGCATAATGCCAGACAGGAGCTCTCAACTGGACACACCCTGACCTTTTCTAGCAGAATAAACGCAATGTCTTCCAACTAACAGCAACGGCACCATGGTCAATTTGGAATTGTCTGAAACTTGAGTTTCCTACTAACATCAATTCGCCAGACCAAGAGTTCGAGTTGCGCAGCGAGCAAGTCCAGACCAAATGTCATGGCATGGTAAGTCCGGGCCACAGGCATCGGCGATGTAAGTCCAGGCAGAGTCATGGCATCAAAGTCCAGGCCCACAGGCACTGGCGGCGTAAGTCCAGACCAAAGGTCATGGCTGCTAAAGTCCAGCGCGACAAGCACTGGCATCAAGTCCAGGCCCAAAGGGCAATGGCATCAAAAGTCCAGACCACAGGTACTGGCACGGAGGGGGTTGGTGTGTGGGTGTTGGTGTGTTGAGGAGCTCCGCAGCTTGAGTAAGTAAGTAGCCCTTCCTTCCCCTTCCTGATTGACCATGGTACCGTTGTGTTTCTTTCATTTTTTATATCTTATTTTCTTTTTGCCCTTCCACTCAACGCTATCGGTCGCAGTCGATACTGCATTTTGTCGTAGCCAACCCCAGGTTCGACAAGGGCACTCAACTACACAGTAGTAAAGGACCTGATGGATGGTAATAATAGTTTGAACGTAGCGACCCCTATCCCTCGCATGAAGCTTGCAGCCGGATACTGACAAGCCGTGGCCGCGGACATGAAAGCGAATGGATCAGCGTATCTTGTGTGATCTAGATGTGGTGGGTCGTCACAGAGGTCTGGGTACGACACACATCATGGACCATCATGGGACATAGGTGTCGCATCCAATATGGGATAATTCCAACTTGGAATAACCCAACGTGGAATAAACGCTAAGTGCTAACCGGAAGCATTATCGTTGTTTTAGACGTAGATGCCTCTTGGGCAGAGGCAAGTGCTCGTTTGTAGTAAATGCAAGTGCTCGGGTGCCTGCGTTCCTCAGATATGTGGCACCACCGGTTTGGAACTGGCCGATCCACACTGGATCAGTCCCTCTTAAGTCAAAACAAACGCGAGATATTCCAACGAACAGAACAGCACCGTGGTCAAATCGGAATTGCTTCAGACTTGAAATATGCTAACATTGGAACTTACTAGGGGTCTGCAGTTCGAACCTGCGAGGGAACATACGCCGTTCCACAGGACTGTCCCAACGATCAGTGCCGGGCAGGACAGCCTGGCGAAAATTAACATGGGTGGTGAGATTGGGGAGAGATAGAGACACGGATTGTGCCTTCCCCTGAAAGTCTCATCATCAGAATTAGACAGAGACGACAGACTTGTCTCGAATGTCAGAACGATCGAAGTTTGTAAGTACCCACCACTCCACCCATCACCCTCCCCCAGTTGACCACGGTGCTGTTCTGTTCGTGTCTATTCGTATTTTCAATTCTTCTCCTAGAATTGTTCTTCTCCTCTTTTTTTTTCTTCGTCCCTATTCCTAAGCATGGCCTGCACACTTGTTTTCCTTGGTTCCAGCCACATCCGGTGATGGACCGCCGCACATGGTCACCTAGCGCAATGCCAGGGACGCCTAAGATAGCGGTTATTAGGTACACTGCTCTAGCTGAGGGATGATCGTCAGGTAGGGATGCTTACTCATTTACCTCGCAGCGGTGGTGTGGCCCTGTCAGCGAATACGAGAAGAAGCAAATCACTGCAGTGGGTGATGACAGCTGAGCTCGAGGCCACCAATGAGCGTCGCACCAACCCATCCTTCTTGATCCACAGCTGCTTACTTCGCTGCAGTCAATATATGCAGCAGTCTCAATCAGCGATATGCAGCAGATCCATTCAGAGCTGAGACATACCTTGTCTTGTCTTTTGGGGTCCAAGATGGGACTGAATGCCAAGAGGAGGACAAGATCACCTTCCCCCAAGCTTTCATATAAATAGGCACAGATCTCGGGCCACAGGTGATCCAGTTTCTTCCAATCAGCAGTAAAGCGACTAGTTCTTCGCAGTCGAGATACCAAACACATCACAACTCCGAGCCCTCTATCCCCAAACCCATGGAAATGGCTGGCAAGCTCATCAAGTCCCTATTCATCTTCGCCCTCGCCCTAGATGTGGCCGCGGCGACCCAAACCTTCGCCAACCGGGGCACCATCTCCGGCTGGGACACCTTCACCCACGAGAACAAGGGCACCTACCAAGAAGTGACCAACGTGGTGTACCCGGACCTGACGAATCAGGGCACGGCGCTCAAGATGACGCAGATCTACGACCCCAACTGGAGCGGGCGGTACCACTCCGAGGCCGTCAAGTACAACGTGTACAAGAAGGGCGACACGGGCTTCTACGGGTTCGCCTTCCGGCTCCAGGAGAACTGGGAGTTCACCCCGGACCTCAGCTTCAACCTGGCCCAGTTCATCGCCGACTTCACCAGCCTGGGCTGCACCGAGACCTACATGCCCAGCACCATGGTCTGGCTCGTGGGCGACCAGCTGCAGGCCCGCGTCAAGCACGGCGACGTCTGCCCCCAGAGCGCGCAGCAGACCCCCCCCCTTCAAGAACCTCGCCACCGTGACGGCCGGGGTATGGCACCGCGTCGAGATCCAGGCCAGCTGGCGCAGCGACAACACCGGCTACTTCAAGCTCTGGTTCGACGGCAACAAGGTCAGCGAGACGTTCGACATCCCCACCACCGTCACCGACGGCCGCGCGTTCCAGTTCCGCGTCGGGCTGTACGCCAACGGCTGGCACGACAAGGGGTACTCGGGCAACCAAGCCACGCGGCAGGTCTGGTACGACCAGATTGCAGCCGGCACGGACTTTGCGGATGCGGCACCGGATAAGTGGTAGAGTATAACCTTTCCATGGTTTAGAAGTCTCATGTATAGATATTATTAAGCTCTCATGCACAGAACAAAGCATTAATTCGCTACAATGAATGCAGTGGTTAGTCACGTCTATGCCGTAGGCTATCATATTTAGATAACTAGGAGAAAGACACGAGGGAATGGCTCATAGTTTCAATTAACAACTCTCTCTGAGATTTTTCTTCTTCAATGGGCACAAAAGCAATGTCGTTGTCACAATCTTCATAGAAAACAAAGTTCTGCCGCCATACACATTCCGCCGCCTCTGCTGATTCGTTGATAGGCCAAACCATCCCAAAGCGCCACTTGCGCACCACTTGCCTACTAATAGCCAAGGCCACACTGTTGTAATAGCTATAGTCAAGGCCGCTGAGACATCTGCTAACTGTGGGGGTAACTTTCGTAGTACTCCTCTTCGTAGTACTCCTGCTGCGTCTGAAGGAATATGTTGTTCAAAATCTGAAGGACTGGTAGCACATCCGTGCTGTACTGTTGAACCAACTCTATTACGCCCTCGTGATGCAACTGCAGCATCTTGGTTACATGCTCGTGCTGGCGCTGATGACGCTGCAGTACAAATTGATGGTACCGCTGTTGCTTCTGCTTATTGAAGAACTGACGTTGAAATTGGTGGTGCTGACGAAGCAACTGTAGTTTAAACTGCTGATACTGATCGAGCAACTGCAGTTTAAACACCAGATCCTGCCCCCGTAGCTCCGAAAGTAATTGCGACAGAAAATCTTTATGCTGCTGCTGTCTTTCGAGGGAATTATTGCTCTGCTGTTCGGGCAACTGCGGTGCAGGTCGCTGCGTCAGCCCCTGGCTTTGTAGAACCAAGCTGCCATATTCGAGACATGTAGACTCGCAGTAACCGGGCGGGTCATCTTGGGCCTTTAGGCTGCCTCTAGATGCGGATGTTGTTGGGGTTGAGTCATCCGCATGATCACCGGTGGGAGCATGATGGCGACCTCGGAGACGCTTTACGAATGAGAGATTTCGTAGCCAGCGCAGATGCATTTTGTAGTTGTCCGAGGAACGTAGGGATTGATTCCAATCTTGTTATGATCAAAAGGAATAATGCAATTGCATTCAAGTCTGAAATGCTTCTAATAGCTGAGCGAGTACTCAAATAAGCCTTCATATAACACATCTCCGAAAGTGGACTGCTGGTGTACTGCAAGACTTGAGCGGGTTTGACAATAAGCTCAAGTGGACCAAGAAGAGAACCAGGCTCGACTCAAAGGCATTCCAGAGGCCAATCCAGCCGCATAGCCAAAACAACGAACCGGTAGGCGTAGTAAAGGGCAGATAACGGCTTTGCAGCGGGATTGGCGACCAACTGCGACGGCTTTTTCCAGCGCTGGGTCTTAGGAGCGTACCCAAGCCACCCAAATTGCGAAAACCACGTTGCCGAAAAATCTCCTGTTTGATGGATTTAGGACTGGGTGAGATGTCGGCCAGTCTTGGAGAGCGAACAGCGAAAAGGGATAAGGATTCGTGTTTACTTACTCCTTGACAGATTTCTCTGCCTCCGCCGGTCCCATCATCACCGGGATCTGTTTCGACGTGGGTGCATTGAAGAATTGGGAAGTATTCAGACAAACCGCTGGAGGTTCGATCTGGTATTGTGTTTGCGAAGGCTTGCTGCACTGAGCATTAAGAAAAAGTGGCGTTCGAACGATGATAACGGAGTGATGAATAGTAACCAGTTGATGGTGGTGAGGAGTTTGCTTTGGAATCCGGTTTGTTTGGGTAAGAATTTAATATACAAGGTACCCCTTCTGGCCCCAATAGTAGCCGATCGGGCTGCATTGAAGTAGTGATCGGAGTCTAGCCGGGGGTAGGGTAAGCTCCGGAGTGCGGCTGGCCAGCATTCGCAGGGCCGGAAGGTGTAGTAGTCCATTACAGTGACATCGCGTAGATAGGAGTCGGTGGTGACGCCAGTAACCTCCGCCTGATGACTGTGACCCAAGAAGCGGCTGCCATTGGACACCTTGGGTGGTTCGATGCTGGACTTCATGACATATTGGCCCGTTCCTCGCCGAATGGAATGCGGAGTGTAGTGTTTCTCGAGACCCATGAGTTTGGTGCCTCGCTTCAGGGCACCAGAGGCGAGGTTAGTCTTGGCGGGTATCGTATAGTCGTTGGTCTTCACTCGCCTCGTGCTACACAACACGGGTCGATCGGGATGCTCGAAAGGCAGCAGGCCCTCGGGTGACTGTTGTGCTAACAGCTCGAGGTTCTCCGGGGTCTTGGCTTTGACTGCTCCCGACCGCAAGGCCTGTACGAGCAGCGGGGGAGAGCTAGGATGGCCCCTCGGGCCCGGAGGCAACCATCATCGTCGTCGTCGCGGCACCGCCATTTTCTCAGGCACCACCATCGGGACCGTCATCAACGCCGCCATTTCGCTGCGCTTTTCTACAAGAATCTTGGTTCTTCAATCTATAAAAAAGTCAGCCCGCAGCGAATGTGTATGTGTGTGTGTGTGTGTACGTATGTTTGTGGATGTTCGAGTGCCGGAGAGCGGGCTTCGTGTCGTGCAAGCAGACTACTGAATAACGAGTTCGTGCGACTTCTTCGATTGCAAGCACTAAAATGTATACACTTGCCCTGTTAGAAAGTGCGGGCGATTGGACGGGCTACTTGATAAGGAAGGAGCCGCAGTGGTCTCATCCGTGCTCGGGTTAACTCACGGGGACTTAATCTGAAAGAAACTCTACTGACCAGATTTGGTTTCTACATAGTGTCGATCTTGTCCCGGATACAATTGATCTTCCATGACCTCATCCGCCGAAGTCGCTGAGCCTGGTTGCCTCATAAATACATTATTCATGTCTGCTGCTTCCACGCTATCCATTATCTTTTGAGTTTGAGTGATGGCAGACCAGATAGAAGATGTCGCTGCGAGTAGCGTCGAGTGTAATTGATCCTATGTCACGCAGTGTCAGTAATAACGTACCTTGAAATGTGAGAAACAGGTTTGAGTTGTTACCAGATGCCCAGTAACTTCCGATGGAACTTGTTTTCGGTGTCCATCCCTTCATGTCTGCTCCAGGCTGATGAGGTCTCCCCCAGGAGTCCCTCAAAATCCCGTTGCATCAAGCCACGCACCACATCCCACTTCTCATCGTTTAAAGTGCTGTTTCTTCTTTTCCAAACTTGGCTCTCTTCTAGCAGTTGCCTAAGAATCGGAATGCTCTCCTCGTCACTGATCCCAAAAGCATCGCGCACGTCGCAGTAGTAGGTGAGAAAACTGCCGTCTGCACCTATCTCGGCATTTGCCTGGCTTCGTGGTACTGCAGAAGCTCGTTCAACAAGGAGCTCTTCAAGCCCAGTGGCAAGTGCTTGAGAGAAAGCGTACTCTACGCCCTGCTCGTAGTCGGGTTGGATCAGAGAGCTGCTGCGTTCTCTGAGCAGCCCCAGCAACCCATAAATCTTGTCCCTTGGGTCGGAGCAATTGAGTTTCCCAAATTTGCCCATTATCTGGTATAATGGATCTGGTATGTGAGACTGGTATGTCACCGTCTCGGAGTGTGGTCTTTGCAGAGCCCGGGTCATCTCTTCGAGGGTCCCAACCTCCGTGCCTTGAGCAAGCGGGTCGCGGCGCAACCCCGTCACTTCGCGCAGTCGATGCGTTATCACCATCTCGGCCGGACTGATGGACTGTGATATGTGGTGGTGCATCGTTGTAGGGCGACCTTTGAAGTCATACATGGTCCTGGTGGTCATTGCGTCCCGGGGCATGGATGAGCGGAGAAGAGAAAGGGGGAAGACGAAGCAACCGCACCAGATAGTCATGCTGGTCGCGAGTAGCACCTCCTGTATGATCCAGATACGGCTCCAATACGGGTGATAGCTTAGATATCGAAGGCCCGCCCATTGCTCAGTTGACCAGGAGCTGCAGTTCTTGCCCCTATCAAGGCTTAAACTCCGTATGTTCTCGGATTGCTCTGCACCCAAAGCTCCCAGCCATGCTACTACCATATTCGCATTGCGATAGATGCGAGCCATTTCTGAAACCTGGGAGCAGCGCTCCTCCATGTCAAGCTGATTGATGCAGATAGCATCTATAAAGTACCTATCAACTCTCAGCATTAGTATCCGCTCCTTCTTAATTGTACATGATGTCTCCTAAGGGAACAATCGCAATTTATCTTCTCGAATGAACAATTCCTCCTTCTCGAACAACGCACTGGAATAGGAAGGATAAATGGCGAAAGTCGCTTACAAGCCGTACTCGCCTTTCGACACAGCGGTGTGAAGGAAGTCGTAAAGGTTTTGGCGGACGCAAAACGGTTGTTTATCTACTATGATGGTCTGGACACTCCCCAGCTTACTTGCGTGGCCCCAAACGTAGGATAATGCACGATATCGCGTTTGGGCGAGCTCTGAAAGCTTCACGGTCAACAAGCGACATTTAATGGCTCCCCCGGAACCACTCTGGATGACGCGAAGCAATCTAACATCATGGGTGATATTAATCTCAGGGTAAAAGAAAGCATTTTTCCGATTGAGATTTATGTCGAGTTCTGTAGTCATGTTTTCTAATGGCAGGGTAGTTGGCAGTATTCGAGGGTTTGATGATGGGATACTTGCACGGACTTGCAAACCCCTCTGCTGCCCGGCTTATGATGTTGGGAAATGCTTGAGCAGCCACACACAGCTCATGCATGCTCACCGTCAATGCACCAATTATAGCAGCTGCCAGATTGCTGTGCCCCTAACCTACCTCAATAAGTGGTTCCGTTGCGGTTCTGCCTGTGCTGGAAGAGGGCTCCTGCAAGGCTGTCTGTCTTGCATCGCCATTTGAACGGTTAATACACCCATTGACCTGCCAGAAGAAAACATCTTATGTCGGAAACCCGGAGGATCTCTAGAATACAGCAGTGCACGATAATCCAATAATTCGACGTTAGTCAATCCTGCTTCTGGAGTCGAGCATACGGCGTTTACGAGAATGGTTTCAATGTTATAAGTCGCGGCTTACTGCTGAAAGACGGACGGCAAAGAGTATGTCAAATGTGGAGAGCGGAAAGGCCTGGAGAAAGGGTGCTGGCGGGTACAATCGGTCAAAGCTAGTGTGTTGCCCCCCGCAAAATACAGGTGCCGCAAGGTTGCGCCTGCGCCGTAGTTCCGTGAGCACACCTCACTGTGGGTATGGCAGGAAACACCACATAACCGATGCGGGAAACTGCGTCGTGGAATCCGAGTTGTCAGATACCTGCTTGACAAAAAGCTCTACACAGATACATCTCGCATCACACAGCTTTGAAACCGCCAGCATGACTTCATCGTGGGTTCCCAACGTGACACCCGACACTCCGTTCTCTCTCGCAAACATCCCCTTTGGCATTGTCAGCACCAAGGATGACCCCACCCCACGCCCAGCCGTCGCCATCGGCACTCACGCATTGGACTTGAAGGTATTGAATGGAGGCATATGGTTGGGTGAGATGGTCCCCGAGCTCAAGGGCCATGAGCATGTCTTTCAGCAAACGACCTTGAACGCCTTTGCCGCATTAGGCCGGCCCGTCCACCAGCAGGTACGAAAAGCGCTCCGCGACCTCCTAACGGCCGGGTCCAGCCACGCTGCCAAACTCCAGGAGAATGAGGATCTCAAGCAAAAAGCCTTGATCCCTCTCAGCCAGGTCGAGATGCACATGCCTATGGCCATTGGCGACTACACGGACTTCTACGCCGGCTACCACCACGCCTACGCCGTCGGCGCCATGTTCCGGGGCCCCGCTGCGGCCCTGCAGCCCAATTACACGCATCTTCCCGTGGGCTACCACGGCCGCGCGTCGAGCATCGTGGTCTCGGGCACGCCGGTACGGCGGCCGTGGGGGCAAATCCTGCTGGACCCCGCCGCCGAGCCGAAGCAGCCGACCACGGCGCCCTGCCGGCGACTAGACTTTGAGCTGGAGCTGGGCTGCTTCATCTCCAAGGGAAACGAGCAAGGGACCCCCGTCAAGATCGGCGAGGCCGATGATCATATTTTTGGGTACGTGCTGCTGAACGACTGGAGCGCCCGCGATATTCAGAGCTGGGAGTACGTGCCCCTCGGCCCGTTCAACTCGAAGAACTTCGCATCAACTATCTCGCCGTGGGTCGTGTTGGCCGATGCGCTGGAGCCATTCAGGACGAAGGGCATCGAGAACCAGGCGCCGGTGCAAGATTACATGAAGGAGTCCAAGGCGGAGACGGCGATTGACATCAGCCTGGAAGTGGATATTACCAGTAAGTGACCCTCATCTCCGCGCATATTTGTTCCGGAGTTCATGAGATGTAAGTGCCCATGCTAACACGTTTTCGACAACAGCACCGGAAGGTGATACGACGACTATCACCCGGACCAGCGCCAAGCAGTTGATGTGGTCGTTCCCCCAGATGATCGCGCACCATACCCTCGGCGGCTGCAACATGCGGACGGGCGACATGCTCGGCTCCGGCACTATCAGCGGCACCGAACCGGGCGAGAGGGGTAGCCTGCTGGAGATGAGCGAGGGCGGCAAGAAGGACGTCATGCTGTACGGCATGGATATGCGACGCTTCCTGAAAGACGGCGACACGATTACGTTGCGCGGTGTATGCGGCGGAAGTGGTGAGCGGGTTGGCTTTGGCGAATGCACTGGGCGCATCTACTCGGCGGTTCAGCGATGAGCTCGAAACATCACCTTTCTACATCTGAGATGAACACAATAATCGGCATCACTCCTGACTAATTCAAAGCCAGGACCAAAGTGAAATCTGGCAAATATATCTTATTCAATCATGCGTTCCATTTCTCTATTTTTGGTATGACCATATTGTATTCTTAAAACAAGAAGCGGTCTAGGCTGTACAAGTTGTACAAAGGTGGTGTCCACCAGTAAATGAACAGAAAAAAGAAAAAGAAAACGATGGCGAGGGTAACCATCAAGGATCTCATCATTGGGCCGTTGTCCAGTCGGGCCATGGGGGAAGAGGGATCGCTGCTGAGCACGTCACCCCGCCGGAAGCAGTAAACGGTGGCATCGAGAAAGCGCCGCCAGTGTTTCTCGAGGAGGTACCTCCTGTTCCGCACCTGCATCTCGCGTCGTTGGTTCTCCTCGTCCCACTTCTCCTTCACGTGGGTGCTGGTGAAGACGGGCTCGGGTCCCTCGTCGTAATACGGGCTGGCGGAGAAGGGCTCCATGGGTTTTCGGGGCACGTAGTAGGGGAGGCTGGCGCCTTTGCGGCCAGTGGCCCAGGGAAATTTAGGACTGAGAGAAGAGACGGAGGGCATCTTGCCGTGTGTCTCTTGTAAGTTAATGATAGGTGATGTGGTCGGCTTTTCTTGGTCTTGAGGTGGCTGGTCTGTGTGGAAGGGAGGATCGTCCTCTTTGCGGTTGACGGGCCACCCGAGTCTGCCGAGAGAAGCCATAGTGGGCATATCGATGTGTTTATCTTGGACTGAGCGAGCAGATGTTGCTGTCTGAGTTTGCCTTGAAAGCAGTTTCGCGCGGCTTATGCAGTAGTTGAGCAGGAGATGATGGCAGTGATAGCTTCGCTCGTCTCTTCTGCGGGGCTTTGATCTTGTCAAAAGATTGATGATGAAATGTATTACTCGGCGATGAAATGCATTGCAACATTTAGCAGATTGGTATTACTTATATACATCGCTGTGAATAACCTCGAGTCTTTCTCCATTACGTGGTAGGAGATGGACCTAAAACTTCCTGAAGCTTTTGCTCTGCCATGGTTCATTTGGGTTTGCCTTTCCCCCTTTTCTTGACTTGATGTGCGTCTATTCCCAGCTGGGTAGACGGCGGCAGCAAATATTTACCAACCAAATGAGTAATAAATCGAGATATCATCACTTTTAGCAAGTAATAGGAAACAATACCATGGGCATTAGCCCATATTCAGTTGAGTTGCAGCTTGGGATTATAATGTTCCTGCGCGGTGTCAGACTGACAGCTTCTACTGAAAATCAGCCAGCAACCAGGGAGACCACCCTACACGACCCGCCCCACTGTTGTAAACTTTCTAATCTTAGTGTCAGATTCAAGGGCCTGAGTTAAAGTGAAGTCAATGGCTGGCAAAAGGCAAAGCAAGTCCCGTGCGATGTTGTTTGACACCTCGCCATCTCGTTCAAATCGGAGATAGCTCCGCCCTACGGCAATCCGGAGATGGCGCGCGCTACCTACTTTAACCACCAAGCGCTAGCATGCCAAGGATCGACTACACTGGCCAAGCGACCGCTGGAATAAACCGTACATTTCCCACAGGTAACAACAGCCTACCCACGTTGATTATTCCACTTACTCCTTATTAAGACAATAGAATAAACGGAATACACCTATACCTATTAATACTTATTCTGGTATAAGCATGAATTATTATAGCAGGTAATAATCGTCCAACTGGAATAATAGGTAGTGTCTCGATCTGTTAGACTTGGCCGGTTTATTCTTGCAGGGGGTTGTGGCCACGTGGAATGGAGCTGATGTGACGAAGCCGCCTCGAGTACTAGGGGAGCATCTCATTAAAGACCGTTAATAAGGCTTGCATCTACGCATAACTAAAGAGATATGCGCGGGGACTATAAGTAAAGTCCGGTTCATGAGGCCCGAGGTTGTATTCCAGGTGACGGACCAAACGGGCAGCAGGCTCGCAGGCAGCACCGCGAACAATGTTCGGCCGCGACATCGGGAATAGGAAAGGACAATACTGTCTGCAGATCCAATGCGCCGGAAGCAGGGGGTATTGTCTTCGACTACCGTCTTCTGCCATCCGAATGTTCCTTTTCAGGCCAAGCTTGCGAGCGAAACTGCTGATAGGATCAATGGAAGTGAGAGCTGAAGAAACATGAGATGCGATCAGTGGTTGATCACTGCGAGTTTCTGGAATTGTGTGGGACCCTGCGCTGGACCCAGGTGGGCAGAGGTACAATGCCCCACCATCAGCCTCGGCTTCGGAAAGCCACAGAGGCATTCCAAGCCTTGAGATCGCCAGCAAACAATGGCTCGTTGTTGACAGTTGTTTGTAATAAAAGACATCAGGAGATGCTGCCAAGGTGTTGCTTCAGTTCATGAGATCGTCAAGTAGAAAGGATAGCTGTCAGGATCGGTAAAGAGGGAAGAAATAGAGGAGACGGACGGCTCAGCGTCGCCACTATTTTCTGGGGCCCGCATTGCCGAAGACTTGCTAGGCTGCTGCTAGGGGGGCCGCTGCAATACCTGAGTGGTCCCCTCTAGCCCTCCCTGCGACGGGCGGAAATCAATCCCTCATAATGCCCAGAGCACCCGTCCTCTCCGTCGCGCAAAAAGATTGACGCCATGAAACCGCACAAGCGACGAACGCGCCCAAACACCATGAACCCGATTGCTGTGCGATGAAAGGCCAGAGAACGTAGCGAGAACGACGACGCAGAAAATGGACCAGCTCGAGAACCAAGTCAGCGATCTTCGATACCTCACCCAAAATGGTATTACACCCTTGGCCGAGACCCAAGCGAGCTTTTCCCCTTCAGCCGTGGGCTCTCCCAGTTCCGTCGCCGCCGGCCACAATTCCGCACTCTCGCAACGAGCCGCTTCGACCTCAATGGGCCACACGGATCTCGCCCACCAGACACCATCCTCAGCCGTAGGCGGCAATAGTGGGCATGGAGGCACCAAACGGAAGAGCGTCGAGGACTCGCCCGGCAGCGGCAATGGCAACAGTAGCAAACAGCAGCGTAGCAAGCGCAATCGCTACATCTCCATTGCTTGGTACGTGTGATACCGCCGTCCCAACGACCTGTTTTTCCAATGTTCTACCACAGGGCATACATTGCACCTTGTCTTTGTACCCCCTCCAGCTTGTGTCGCAAATAGCAGCAGTCTAGCCACTTCGTCATGCAATTCGCCGCACCGCGCAATGACTCTCTCGGTCGTCGCCAACGAACCCCCAGCTAACCATGCCTCCGACCTTCCAGTAACGAATGCAAACGTCGGAAGATAAAATGCAACGGCGAGACCCCTTGCCAGCGATGCGGCAACCTCAACCTGCAATGCCTGTACGCACCCAACTGCTGTTCGACCAACTTCAAAGACTCGGACGAGTATAAGGACATGGCCACCACCGTCACGCGATTACAGGAGCAGGTCGAGACCCTGTTCAACAACATGAACACACTCCGGTCCGAGACGCTGCGGCTGGCGCCCATCAACGATCGCATCCTACCTATACCACCGACCCTGAACGCCGGCACCCCCTCTTCTTCGTCTCCGTCTGCGCATTCCTTGACAAGGGCCGACCTCTCTCAGCTCCGAGATGCTGGTTTCCGGGGCCCGACGAGCGCCAACTTCAATCTGGACATTGCGCGGACAACCCTCCACAAGCTCGGTTACAGTAATATGGACGGCTCGACAGACGGTGGCCATAATGGTCCTGAAGATACCCCAGCAGTCTCACCGGCAGCTGTTGCGCCACGAACCATGGAATCACAGTCCAGCTCCTCTCGCCCGATCGACCCGCTCTGGGAATTTGAACAAGAGGAGATGATTCGTCTGTGCAGAGTACACGAGGAAGAGATAGGGATCATGTATCCCGTCATCCAAATCGAATCGGTTATCAATCATGTAAAGTTCCTCTGTTCGTGGAAGGATGCTGTTAAGAAGAATTTCGGGCAGCCAACCCAAGGCCAAGGCGACGGAATTGCCGATACCAAGTCACTGCTGCTCAAGATCGTTCTCTGCATCGGCCTGGTAATAGAAGAACATGGAACCAGCGAACGCGCGACCAAGCTTTTCGAGAGCATGCGGTCAAGACTCGAGAGGATGATCATTACCGACCCAAGTGACGTGGCGAACCTTCCTATACTAGCCCTCGTCGCCGGATACCGATTCTTGACCAACGATGAGATTTTGTCATGGCGCATCATTGGTATGGTCGCGCGGCATTGCATCGAGCTCGGCCTTCATCGGCGCCAAACTATTATGTGTATCAAGGACGAAACTGAACGCAGGGATGCGATCCATACCTTCTGGACAGCCTACATTCTCGACCGCAGGTGGGCCTTTGGTACTGGCCTGCCGTATGTCCTGCAAGATGGCGATATAGATTCACAGCTGCCCGGTCCGGTAAGTTATTGACTGATGCCATTTGATTTTCACCCGACGTCACATTGTGCTAACAGCCTCTAGGATGAGCATCCCTTCTTGCATGCCATGATAAGCTATTCTCAACTAGGTGCCAAGGTGTGGGAATTCGTGCGACACTTCGATCGACCTGTTGACCTGCGGCCAGGCGAGCTAGAACACTTGGACCAAAAGATCAAGCAATGGTACTCCAACGCTCCAGCCGACGCGCAGCTAGAGCTTCCTGACTGGGAGTCGATGCCTCGCCATTTCGTACCCGCGACGGCTCCTGCACTAGGCTACGATTTACAACGACAACAAATATGGACGTATCTTCGACTTAACCAGATGCGCCTATGGCTATATACTCCTGTTCTCCACACTCACAGCAGCATCATCGAGAACATGACGCTTGCCGAGCGCGCTGTCAGACTGGCCAAGAACTGCATCATATATCTGACACACCTGCATAACACAACGAGCATGTATCGCCGGTCGCAGGTATTTTATCACCAGTTCCTTTCTTCGGCTATTGCTGTCCTGTTTCTCGCATCATGCCATGCCCCATTGAACTTCAGCTCGAGCTGTCGCGACGAGTTCTACATGGCACTGGAGCTTGTCAAGGACCTCTCCTCTAAATCCGACGTGTCGAGGAGGTTATGGCGTACGATTGCCTCGCTCAAAGAAGTAGCACCCCGTCTTGGCCTTGCCCAAGACGAAGATCCCCATTCCAGCGCCGCACTGACTATGGCGGGCTTGGCGACGGGGCAACATATGGCATCAGGCCAAGCGCAGTCGCCACACAAGGCGGCAGCAGCGGCACCGCAGTCATACACGCGGGCAACGGCCCCGTCGCAGCCGCAGCAAGTGCCCTCGGGGACGACGAGTCCGGCCGTGCCGCCCAACGGATGGCAGATCTCCAGCGAGATGTCCAAAATCTTTGAGGGCTACATGGGCATGAACGGGTTCGACGAACGGGCCAACTCGGCGGGTCCGAATGCGGAAGATGACGGGCCGCCGTCGACGCCCTTTGGCGTCGGCGTGGATAAGCCAGGGAGCGTATATCAACATTTTAGAGACATGTTCTAGGCGAGGACAGGACTCGGGCGTTCCGCGGGGGCGTGCATCACGATGGGACGGTACGGGACGAGACACATGGGATGATGGTGTACCCATCCCAACGACGCCGCTTTGCTACGATTTCATGCTGTCATGCTTCGCTACTGGGCAGAGGTGATATAATACCCCCTTTTCAGGTCCTGGCAAGGTGTTTGTAATTATGTTATCCAACGAAGTCACTATATATATATATACCACATAATCGGAACTATAATAACTCAATCTCGATACGGACTGACCTGTCCGATCTCGCTCCTTAACTGTTGGTTTGTAGCACTGAAGCTACCAATCACAGCATCCATTCCGCATTCTTATATGCCCATGGAACCGCCCGGGAGCTCGGTGAGCCCTAGACACATCGGCCGCGGTTAGTTGGTGTTCCGAGGGTGGCTACGGCGGGGGTACTACTACTTACATCCCTCGACATCCTCCTTGACCTCCTTGGGCACGGCGCACTTGTTGGCGGCGGCGAAGGTCTGGGTCTTGAGGGCGCGGCAGCTGGCGCCGAAGCAGCCGGCGTCGATGGCGTTCTGGAGGGCGCTGCCCTTCCAGCCGAAGACGTAGTCGCCGTGCTGGCCGTAGCCCGTGTCGTCGCCCTGGCTGAAGACGAAGGGCTGCGACCCGTCGGCGGGCCAGAGCGACTTGTCGTTGAACGGGGTCGTGTCCCAGATCACTTCGAACATGAGCTGGGGGAGCTTGACGGGGTGCGTCGAGGGGCAGGGGCCGTTGGACTCGAAGGTGCCGCTGGACGGGTAGGAGACGTGGGAGGTGTGGTCCGGGCTGTCGAGGTTCTTGCCGTCCCAGCACCTTGGAAGCAACATTAATGTCAGTAATCTTCATCCGCGCTCTCGGTGCTGTCAACCCCAGCTCAGGGTAAGTTGGAAGCAGGAAACTCACGTGGGGAACCGGATTGTCGTCCGGATGCCGCCGGGGCACATCTTGTTGGGCAGCGCGACCGAGTCGACGGTCTTGTCGGCGCAGGGGGCGTAGTTGTCCCCGCCAAAGTTCTTGGCGTTGTAGCAGCGGGAAGCAGATGGCGTTCCACTTGGTCACGCCGCCCGTGGCGCGCTGCGTGGGGTCGCCTGCTAGCATGCGGAAGCCCTGTGTTTGTCAGCCAAGTTCCCATGTTGCGTGCGTGCTTCCAGCCTCACACTACCGGGTATCTGTCTACTCGCTTCCCTTCCTCCGGATAATACTTACAGGCTTGAAGGCGGTGACCTTGGATCCGTCGTAAGGGCCCGTGTAGTAGACCGTCATCCCGCCGGTCTCTCCGTTCAGGAAGCGGTTCGGGATCTGGCCGACGCGCTTGTACGTCCCGTTGCGCGCCTTGAAGTACATGTTGGCGGTCCAGTAGTTGGACAGGTCCTCGCTGAAGGTGCAGGTGGTGCAGTTGGCCATCTCCGAGACGTCGGACTGGGGGATCAGCGCCGAGAAGGCATTCTAGCGGTGTCGCGATATCGTGATGTCAGTTACTGGACGGGTTTACCTTATAAGCCAGTTCAAAGGGGAAAACTCACGCCGCCGACCACCTATGAAAAGGTTAGTATGATGGTGAGTAAATCTGCGCGTGGCGGAGCGGGTTTGTACTTACCTGGTGCACATGTGGCGATGGGTTATCACCGGGGTTGACAAGGCTTTTCATGAACATCAGCACACCTCCCTCTTTCGCGATGGAAGCGCAATCCTACGTACGGGTCGAGGCGCTCGACGATGATCTGGGAACATCCGAACCGCAGGACAGCAGCGGCCTGGATACCTCGTGCCAACAAGGCGATAGTTGATAGCTTGCTCAGTAGCATCGTTGCTGGTGATGGTAGTAGCAAGTGTGACTTGGGGTCCTGCAAGAACGACAGGGTGGCATGCCAAGGGGGGCCGAGAATAGATGCATACTTATGCATCTCTCTCCCCCATGAGCCGGATCCGACAGCCGGGTGCACGTGCAAAAGCAACCCTCACATCTACCGGGCTGTTAATACGTGTAGTGCTATTGACATCATCTCAGTCTGGAATCTCCTAGATAACAGGGTTACTTGCGATTTGGTGCCATCAACTGTGCTCATCTACCGCGTGGGGTCTTGGCAGGGGGTGGTCTTGCGCGAATGTGATTTGCCCATCGCAGCATTGCGGCAAAATGCCAACCATCAACGCATATTGCTCTTATATTACTATGGGTACCTCGATAACCAATCAGACATATCCGTCAGTGGTCGGAAATCCTAATCGGGAACTCCTCCGCAGGTTCTGTAGTACGATCCGGCAGCTGGACAATGAGCGATGGCTCAGGTCAGTTTGCCTGCTACCTAAACATAAAACCAAATTCGGTTGAGTAATACGCTGTGCTTGATACTCTAATTTGGGAAGACGACTTGCCCATACTAAGTCTTTGTCCAATCATCCTTTATTGGCTAACTTCTCTGCCGTCTCCTCCTCGAATGCATCCCATCCAAAACACCACGGCCATGGCCAGGCCGACGAACGCTACAATAAAGAAGCCAAAAACGGTTAGGAAAACAAATACGTCGTCCATATTGGTTCTCGTCTCCTGTCTGGTATTCTCGTTGGTTGAATTCGAATATGTGTTTGACGTCCGTGCTAGATTCACCATGCCGTATCACGGAGATGAACTCAAGAGATCTTGCTGTCCGTAGCCTGAATTGAAATAAATAATTTACATGACTTGATGCAAGCAGTTGAGGCTTATATACGCGAAAAAGTTAAAGTCAATGTAAATACATCGGTCACAATTACACAATATAGGCAAGTATGTGCTGCAATAGTTTGTTCCAAGTAACGCACGATCATTTGTATTCGCTTGTCACGGCACGACGTATTGAATTTTGAATGGTCATTTTCTGTACCGGTATTGTGAAGCAACCCATGTTGAGTAGGTAAGTATCCAAGGTGACTTGCCTTATCAGTGGTCAGTCTTGTGCCGGAGACACCTACTCACTTGAATGCTTTATGGGGCCATATCTAGATATGGTTATTGTAGCTTTACCTCTGCCCGCACTGTGGTTATCCCACGGTGCTGTGAGTATGCCATGATCGATTAGGCCCACCGAATCCCGTCGAATAATAAGTAGCAGGTTGCGAGACTGTCTTCTGATATTATATAGAGTCAATGATGAGGAGCGTCATTTTTCCACAGTCATCTTGAAACGTACTGCTGGGCGGCCGGGTTGGTTTTTAAACCACGATCCCCTGTTTAGCTTCCTTTCTCTCCATGCCAGGCCGCTCGCTTATTGCGTTTCCTTTAGTATAGTACCTTAAAACAGTCCACTGATTTGACCAGTCGGTACTATTTATTGGGATGGGGTCTCCGCCGTTTCTTCTCAAGATGGCTCCAAAGTACATAGAGTATGGCCACCAGGAATGAGAAACCGATGAGGGCTCCAAATATCTCGACCAAAAGCAGTGTAGTGTTGATCTTCGACTCCTGCTCAGTGCTTTGGCTCGCTGAGCTTTGTTGTGTGTCGGACATCCTGGCCCAAATTGGCCATGAAGAAGGATGCAGTTTGGGCTCGACAGATCTTGCTGTGAGTATTATGAAGTAGGTGTTGGTTCGGGGAATAGTTGCAGAACATGCAGAGGCATGTTCGTATTGTTCTTTATAGAGAAGACGGTGCTTATGTAGAAATCAACTTTCCACGTTATGGACATGAGACCGAGTGGATTAGTAACAAACACTCAGGTGCTGTCACAAGCCATCTGTTGTGACCAACTAGTTCTGATAACATACAATCATGCACATTCCAGTTTTACGATTGCCTACAGACATGATTGTATGTTGGATGAGGATTGTCGATGTCGAGATCGGGTTACTACCAATCCAATGCATTCAAGGGGCTTGCTGCTTTTCCCGGCCGGGTTTGTGGCGAATGCACCATGAGTTTAAATACGGCATGGAATGCAAACCCCAGTGCCAAGTTAAGTGGTACCGAGCAACACACAGTCACGGTGCTGGTTATTGACGCCGAGATTGCCCGTCAAAATGATCACAAATAAGAACCATGTACTACGCACAGCTTGGCCCTGGCTGTGTTTGGTGCCTGGTGCCTGGTGAAGGACTTTTGCATCGACTCTCGCGAAATCAAACAGCCCTGTTATTTTGTCGTGTGATCTCTTCCAGACTCCGCCGGGGTGGTGGGCTACAGGGGCTGACATGCCAGTTGGATCCCTGTCCCATGCAGCACCCCTGGCACCTGTACCGCATGCAGGACTCGATGACGATTCCGGGGCATTCCTGACAGGGAATGTGTACATCTTGTTCACCCAACCCGCATGCTTGACATGCCGCTCAAGGCTTTTGCTTATCAATATGTTGGTGTTACATCCTCCAATCGGCTATTTAAACGTGAGGTCGCTTCAAAGACACCTTTAAGTATCCATCTCTATAAAGCTATCGTGTTCCCAGGACCAGTGAATCGTGTCGACAACCGGCGCCGGATCGATTCCTGGTATCTAGGGGTCTCTTCCAAATCAATTATCCATTTCGAATGGTATGAACCGTGACTCCATTTCTCACTATCCGTGGAGTAATATGTAGCAAGGACTGAACCCCCTCAAAGATGGTCGTTTGCCCTTCAGCTAGAGCTTTCTCACTTCAAAGACGTTATTTTATCGTAATACCGCCAGGGGTGACAGCCAATAACTGAGTAGGCTTTTCAAAAATATGTTGATGACGCTGAAGGTGACTAGGCGGTCATTGTAGCGCAGATGTAGTGGTAGAAGACAGAAGACAGTAGGTTCTATAAGCCGCTATTTGAAGTCTATGCCATGGCCCATTGTCGCTTGACTAAATTGTGCTCCCTGGCCTGCCTCGAGGTGATCGCTGGTTTCTCCCGAGACAATGCTCTTTGGCGTATCGTTGGAATATTCATCAACCACTGTGGTCTTTCTATTCCGGCACTTGATGAAACCAACCACACCGCCAATAAGCGCTATTACGCTGAGAATTATCGCAATGGAAATATACGGACTGTGAGACTCGTTTGCTCCGGTCATGTCAACTCCTGACAACCTTTCTGTCGCCATTGTTATTAGAAAAGAGGATATCCCTCGTCGGTTTCCAGAGCTATTAGAATGGGACCGATGCAGTAGAACTCTCCAATGATTTAAAAATCATGTGTGCAGTTTATCGTGTTTCTTATTCCATCGTAAGTGTATTTGATTACCATTTCCTCTCCCAAGGTGCACTATTATAAGAGTTATGAAGTGATTGGTAGACTAGAAATCACACAGATCTGACACATTAATCCTTTGAAGAAAACCACATGACACATGTGAAACTGGGTTCCCAGTCAGCTGAAATGAGAACATATGGAAAACTCCATTCGCTTTTACATCCTTACATGTGCATGACCACTGGTAGTCACTTAGAAAAAGATTTTGGGCCAAACATTCCGAATCTATAACTCCTCGGGTGATCATACAGCATCATTTCATTGTGAAGTGGAACAAAGCGAAGTTCACCAGTCCACAAGCAACATAGCATAGTGGCATGTAGCAAAAGTTCTACTTTAAGAACTGATACCACACATTATTGCATTGCTCTACGCATGTAAAATCCAGTCTGAAGTTACTACTTTCCCCTTCAAATCCCTCGTGATACACTGGGATAATCTGGAATTGACACTGGACCAGGGAGGATCAAACACCGAAAGTTGCTTACCAAGGCCTACGGCACTTCAAGACGCTGGTTCGGCGAGGCAAATGTATTGCCTAATCAATATTATAATTGCCACATGAGGTAGGATAGCCCTTCTAGGACATTCCACTGTTGTTATGGGACATATCCCAGCACTCTTACTGTTGTCATATACATTTGTCTATTTTATAAGGAGGAGGGTCCAGCAAGGGGTGATTGCGTAAGGGGCAGAAGCGAATTTTAATGGCCACTAGCTATGATGAATCTAATCTGACATGATGAAACGATCATAAATCGATAAGAAAATATAGACAAGATAATGTGTGGCATGGCTGTGGGACATGTTTCGTGCTGTTATTGAAAGACTGTCCAAAAAGCACATGGGCTTCCCTTTTTCCAGGCATCCCCGGCTGTCTGGGGTAGATTACAGGGGTTACCATACCAGGCGCGTGGTACCTAGGCTGCGTGCAGGAATCAATGTTGGTTCCGGGGCATTTCTGGCAAGGAATGGGAAAATAGACCCAACCACAGTCCTAACGCCCAACGTCCACTGCAAGTTGCTCCTTTTCGCTATTTTCGTTCAAAATGGGCTCTCCCAGCGTCACACATCATTCCGGTCGCGAACCCAATGACTCTTGGTGCATGCATGAGTAAAATAAACCATCCGTTAAAACTCTTAAACTGTCTTAGACTAGTAGTTTTATTACAGTTGACTCCTCAGCTTGCACCCTATTCTCTTTACCACCCTTCAAATGTCATTACCTTAGGTACATTTTCGCTTTGTGGCAATATCTCCCTAACACGACATCCAAAGTGAATGAAGCCATCAAGTTCCTATGACATTCGTGAAGTGTATCGTGCTTGCAGCTCTGGGCGTGTGGTGGACATTACGCTGACATTCCTCTCTGGGATCGATGAACTGTCTGACATCGAACTAACTACAGATATTGTGTCATAATGATCTTCCTCGGAGGGCTGCTCCGTCGCTGTCTGGTGATGGTGTTGGAAGTTAGAACCAGGCATCTGTTGTGCGCCCGTTGGTCGAGGGGTCATTGAACCTGCGTCCACTCCGAGACTATTTTGATATTGGAAATTGTGACCGTCTGCGATAGCTTGATTTGGCTGCTCGAGATGGTTGATTGGCACACAGTACGTTTGAGCTTGGTTCCCCAGATCGTTCCGGCCTTTGCCAATTTTCTTCTTCAGTACGTTCCTGGAACTGTGTCCTTCATGGACTGGTTGTCCATGACAGACGGGCATCTCCGCTGGTCTGCTGTTCGCGTCTCTCATTTCAATATGGCCACTAGAACACTGTGCTGGGTACTTTGTAGAGTCGCCATCTGTATCACTGGGAGGCATATTGTGTCGGGGCGGGGGGACGGTGATTTCCGGATCCGCAGAACGCTTTCTTACCCAGCATCTTCGAAAGCTATCCCGGTTGTAAACCACAATAAGAAACACAATAACTAGGATAATTAAAGCAAATGCCACAATAAGAAATACGTGGGAACCTGTAATGTGCCCGTTGCCCCTTTTTTGAAATCATACCTTAATCCATTCTAAATAAACATTAATGTGGTATAAACTGATAACTAGGGTAAATAATAAGGAAATAAATATAATCTAATCTAATTACTCAAGGATGTTTCGAATAGGAAATATAACGGAATTGCAAAAAGCTGAAATCGGGGAAGTGTTTGGCAGGCCTTCGCCCCAAGGTATAAATAGGGGGCGCTGGGGCGGCTCCCGAGAACGTTGCGGACATATACAAAACATTATTTGTTGGTACTCATCAGAAGCAGGGGGTAATACATTAGAAACGCGAACTGAACAAACAAGAAGAAGGACTCATTCATTGCGGGTCATCAAACATATCCAAGCCTACCCACATGACGCTCGTTGAAAGAATGTTGGCCAAACCTTTGGGGTGGTTGAAACTGACGGGATGGTCATTCAGCACAAGGCAATTGTATCGTCGAACAAAGACAGCACTGGCATAAAAGCAATCAGGGGCAGTTGAAGCAGCATTTCCCCGCCAAAGTTAAGAAGTTGAAGGGTCAGTCATCCCACGATGGTCGGTGCTTATTTGCTTCTCTCATTGCATATCAGTTACTTCTCATCATATTCATGTAGTCAATAAAACTTTGATATCAGTTCAGACATTTCCGCCGCCAACGGGTGTAGTAAAATTCAATCTTCGTAGTCCCCATCAGATTCCGTATCATTCTCTTCGTCTATTGCCTCAATGCCCGTGTCGTCGCGATCCACTGTCCAGAAGTATTTCGTGCTGTCAGCCCGGACATCCATTGCCACCTTATCGCCCACAGCCCTTCGTATGTCGTCCTGGTCAGTATCGCTCAGCGGGATATTCAACATTCCGAGAGACCCGGTGCCCGGGTCGTACGTATAGGATGCAACACCCAGCTGCTCCAACCGCCGGAGCCTGGGCCATGTGCTCTCTGTGATCGCGGGTAGGATATATTGATGGAATCGCGAGTCCATCGGCCGGACTCCATCGGGATGGGGAGCTCTAGGCGCGCCACAACGCCCGGGACGTCGAAATCCGTGCCAGTAACTGTGCAGGCCTTGTTGGAAGTGCATTTCGCGCAATTGCGATGCTACTGACCTGATGAAGGCCCCGACTTCCTCGTACCGCTTCTCTTCTGCCTCCTCGGACGCAATGCCCCAGGCACCCGGTGTGGGCTCTCCAACAGTGTCAATCGTTAAAGTTTCCAAGTTGTTCCATCTACTGATAAAGGGGCGGAGATTGGTCAACATCGGTCCCGCGTGGCTGCTGAACGTGGTGGGGAAGGGTCGCGTTTGCCCCTTTTGCCGCACAGTTATGCCTTCGCGGATACCGCAGAGTTCGGCAAACTCGGTGACGTTGTTGAGGTCGAGTTTTCGCAAGCGAGTCGGATCTACCGAGCTCAGAAGATGCTTGACCAGGTTTCGCGATGTGACTCCGGTAAGACGCATCGACTAGGCGGAGGAAAACAGGCCGGGCGGCGGTGGGTCTGCCTCCCAACTGTCACGCTGCACAAATGCGATGTCGACATCCCTTATGCGGTCCATGAATCCGAATGCTTCCCAAAGGTAGGAATTGCACTCGGGGAAGTCAAACTCCCTCCGTAGTTGATAGTAGAGTCGATTAAAGTTCCAGGACCGTGACCCATCGTATTCTTCATAGGCACATGGCTGGAAGTGAAGCTCAAGCTCTTTCCCTTCAACCTCGTCCGATACATAGACAGTGGTCCAATGCAGTTCTCTCACGTGGCTTCCTAGGACGGGCTTTGTGTGCAGGGTTCTGAGAAACAACAGTTGTCGCTTTTACAGCCGGTCATCAATGTCCGTAAAACACCTGGTCCGCTCCACCCAGTCCGACGGATACTTGCACTTGCGTGACCAATTATCCGTGCCAATAAGATCATCACCATTGTGAGAGCTCAGATCGACGTTGCGGTATAGTATTGGGAGGCAAACGTGGTAGAACTGATGGGATAGCAAGCAGAGGGAGAACAAATCGCCCCTCGCACACTCACCCAGAACTCTCAGTTGAAGTTCCGGTGGCAGGCGGTTGAAGACGGCCATAACACAACTTTGATATTGAAGAGGCTACGAGTCAGCAAATTGAGATTTGGTTCGGGAAAGGAGTTATATATGTATCACCTGGAGCAAGGGGTGGATGCACAGCCACAACAACTTGACTGTTGGTTCTAATCCAGTTGTGTCAAGATCATGTCATACCCTTGGTAGACCCTTGGGTATGTTGCCTAATGATGTACCCGATAAGCGGTTGCAGGAATAAACCGTATTTTACCCTGTACCGAGTACCATAATTATTCCATTTGCTTTAGATTACGACGATGTAGTAAATATAGAGAAATATGTATAAAAATTATTATTCGAATCCGAGATATTCTCTAGAGCCTACCAACCTAGTCATCGCCACATCATTGGAATGCTAGCTCTTCGATGTATTGGACGGAGCCGGTTTATCCTCACAGGGGTTTGTAGATTTGTGGTGTCTAAGCACGTTTACCCTCATTTCCAGGTAGACCTGGATTTTGCAGCTGCTGTTCTGGAAAAGGGGCTGCCAATATTTTCCCGTCTTGGTTCTAATTACCCGAGCTGAACAGCGACAATCAACGGGACACTTAGGGATCCGACGTTCAAAATACGTTCCATCCTTGTTACAGTACTCCAGTGTATCATGTGGTCGTTTAAATGGGGTTTGTTGCCTAGCTGGCTGTCTGTTGGCTTTGGTTGGTTGAGCCGCATCTTCGGCTCATTGGCGGGAAAATTGGCCGATTAATAACTGCTGAGTTGAGTGATTGAATACATGCATAAAGCTCCCATCGACCCCCGCACTTTTCTTGGCTCTTAGCTTTTGACATAACTTTTCTTCCTCTCTTTGCCTAGACTCCTCGAACAACAATAACACCCATCAGCCATTCGCTCCTACCGGTAGATTGCAGTTGTAATCATGCACCTCATCAATGTGCACACACTCCAGTTGGAGAGCTTTATGGACCAAGCACCACCTTACGCTATACTTTCTCATACATGGGTCGATGGTGAGGAGGTGTCGTTCCAAGAGCTGCAAATTGGCGCTTGTTTGGACAAGTCCGGTTATACCAAGATAGAAAATTGTTGTTCGCAAGCTAAGTTAGACGGACTCAGTTATGCATGGGTTGATACCTGCTGTTAGTTCCTCCAGAAATTCCAGACATTAAGTTTCGTTCCATTCTAACAAGACCGCAGGTATTGACAAGACTAGCAGCTCCGAGCTCTCCGAGTCGATCAACTCCATGTTCCGATGGTACGCGGAGGCTCAGATCTGTTACGCCTTCCTCAGCGATGTCCATGAGCCGGGTAATCAACAAGCATTTACCACGAGTAAATGGTTCAGCAGAGGATGGACGTTGCAAGAGCTTGTCGCCCCGTGTCATGTGATCTTCTACACGTCCAATTGGGCCACCATTGGGGACCGACAGCATCTGTCTCGTCAAATTGAGAGAACCACAAGAATAAGACATAAGGTTCTTCAGCGGCGAATGTCGTCTTCTCGTATATCCGTGGCCGAGAGGATGAGTTGGGCTGCGACGCGGCAGACAACCCGCGGGGAGGACTTAGCATACAGTTTGCTCGGAATCTTCGGCGTCAGCATGAGTCTCCTATATGGAGAAGTTGCCCATGTGGCCTTCAGAAGGCTGCAAGAAGAAATCATCAGAACTTCCAACGACCTATCTATATTCACCTGGAATACCCTCGAACAAATTGATAGGTCCTCTGAAATCGGCGTCCTTTCTTCGACCGTCTCTCAGTTCGCGAACACTTCCAATGTGCCCATTCTCGCAAGCTCTCCCAGGTATCCAACGGAGCCGACGGGTGTCGTCATCAAAGCACGCCTATCTCTACAAACCATCAGAGGTCGAACATACGGGATTTTCAAGCATCACAGTAGAAAACGGCAATGCGTTTACGCTATTCTACTGGAAGAGGTACTCCCGGATATATATGTGCGGCTTGGTGGACCTGTGATTGTGATTATGCACTCAGACGTATCTGCGCTGAATGAAAGGGATATTTCTCTGGTCTATCGCTTGGAGAAATACCGAGGAACAGCGACCACGCTCTTACCGTGGGCCTCCAACCACTTCGCTGTGATCAGGAGTATTCCTTCCGACTATCGTATATCAGAAATCTCGCCTTTCATCACCGGAGGGGTTCGCCATGGCGATCTACTTGGAATGCGCTTCGTGGTCCACGGTACGACGTGGGTGGAAATTAGGCATGTCTCAGATAGAGGCAGGGTGTTTATATTTCGTATACGTCGCACTTTATGCGGAAAAGAGCTTCTGGAATTCCGACGGGAGGAGTGGATCTACTCAGCTCACTCGCGGGACAGCAACTTGACTTCGTTGGAGGATTTCGGAAATCACATGATGGAGAAGCCCCTGTTTACAACACTCCATCGCAGGGATGACAGTGATGGCCTTCGCGTTCACGTCAGTACTCGTACCAATGCATCATACGAAGGAAATTTCCAGAAGCGCATAGAGGACGTGCCTGTGTCTGAAATGGCTGAGCCAGGGGGCTCACTGCGGTGGATTTCACGAAAGCAAGATGACCTGGTTATAGAGGTGGACATGGCAGATACGAACACACCTTATGATCACACAGGTGAACATCCTTCTATTTTATTGTCTGCTTCAGTCACCATCATGCAGAGTCTTACTGATGCTTCACTAGCTTGGTACTGTGCGGCAAACTATATCCTTAGGGGAGTCGAAATCATTGTGAGTTTGATAGGAATAACTCATTTTATTTATTTCATGTCTATCAGGCTTGTTATTGTCTTTTTCTGTCTTATTGCTATTATATCCCGTGCTCTCGTTGAACTGCCTGGTATCTTACTTTTCCATCACATTCTTCCTTCGATCCATCCTTTGGTATGGATAGTTTCGAAAACCATTTCCTTCCTTTTCCTTCCTTTACAATGCATTTTATATCTTTTATATATATCTCCTCACTCCTGATATTAAGTTTCCACGTCTATTGTGGTTAGCTTTTACTCGTTGGATTTATTTTCTATTAGAAATTACGCCGTGGGACAGGTTCCTGGGATTTCTAATGGTTGGTAAGGATGAGAATCCTATTTTGTTTTTGATCGTGATTATCACACTCCGCACTATCACTGTGGGTTGCCGACTAGCTGGTTGGGCTCTGAACTTTACCAACCTGATTAGCCAACAAGTGAATGCTGGGGAAGAGAAGCAATGAAAAGATTACTGCGACTGCCTAAAATCGAACAGGACGTATAGAGACTATCGTACTCAAGCCACGTTGAAATATATCCCCCATTTGGTCACTTTACAAGTGCAGTGTAGAATTAAAGAGTAACCTCAGACTTACGGAATTCAATATTCTCCGATCGTTAATACAACGTATATAGTGATCATATCGCATGATATCATCTCATACTTCTGCTAGATATTTACTCAGTCTCGCAGCCCACATCAGCTTCTCTAGTCCGAAGAGCTCGTTGCTATGCCCAGTGTCAAAATATGACAGTTTCCGGCCATTCATGAAGCTAAAAAAGGACGTGTGTTTCGCGAATGAGACGGGTATGTAAAGCGAGAACACGGTTCAGGTAGACCACCAATGTGACGATGCCGGCCGCCAGCCAAGTCTCTTCCTCTTTGCCAGGTGGTGTTAATTGATCTCTGGGAGGGGCTTCGTTGAAGTAGCCGCCAATATGGCACTGGCCGCCGGCACAGGCCGCTGGCTAGCACGCCCCCGACGTCACAGTAGCTCGTCTCCCAGCGCCGCCAATATGCCAATAGATGATCGTGGTTGCCGAAGATGCGCCCAGCGAGCAAGTCGGACTGCCCATCTTCGGGCCAGTGACGATGCGGGGTGGCCCGTCTTTGAAATCAAACACCATTAATTGGTAGAGCTGCTAGCTATATTAGATGTTCGTATAAGAGGAGGTCGGGAGGCTATGAAACCTATCTCGGTACTGTGGCGCGCTTAGGCACGCCACTGTTTTCCCGTTCATCAGGGTCCTTGGGTCTCGTCATATGATGCGACGCCAGAACTGTGTGTTCAGAGAACCAGTTTTGTTTGACGTCGACTCTGTGCGAGCAGTTGAACACTGTAGCTGAAGATCTCAGTATGAAATTAGACGCAACAGCTGCTGACCTCGGCCCAACAAGTTCCGCGTGGCGCCCTTGAACCCAACCCGAGTGGTTTACAGTTTTGCTGGCCGTCCTTCAGTGCGGTGCTGCGACGATCTTCCACTGACGAACATTCCGAGAACAGCAACAATAGACAATGACAACAGCTATGGACATGTCTCGGAATTTCCGTAGTTCTCAAGTATATCAAGAATGTCGGTTCCGCGGTTCTGTTCAAGAGCTATGTGTTTTTGACAGCACATCCCACCGACTTGCTGCTTTATAGCCTCTGAAGATGCGAGTTCCATTGTCGTCTCTCCTCCTATTTCCCCTCGTGTCTGCGAAGACATTGGAATATCACTGGGATATCTCCTGGAAGTATGTCGCCCCAGATGGCTTCGGCCGGTCGGTTGTCACCGTCAATAACCAGTGGCCTCCCCAGCCATCGATGGTGTGTTGGGCGATCGTGTCATAGTGCACGTGAGCAACAGTTTGGGGAACGAGTCGACGGGCATTCACTGGCACGGCATACAGCAGGTTGGCACGAACCAGATGGACGGCCCGGTGGGGGTGACCCAGTGTCCCATTCCACCGGGATCCAGGTTCACCTATAACTTCCCGGTACAGAGAGATACCTTCCATCCCCAAGCATTCGCACATCTAACTCGAGTTTACCAAGGTGACCCAAGCTGGGACGTACTGGTGGCATGCCCATATCGAAGGCCAGATTGCCGACGGCCTAAGGGGACCAATGAACTTCAAGGACCCACACGCCCCCTACAACGATAAAATCGATGGGGAGCGCACGATTACGCTGGGCGACTGGTACCACACCCAAGCCCCCTTCCTGATCGAACAGTACGAGTCGGCCGAGAATGCGGTGGCGGGCGGGCCCGAGCCCATCCCGGACACGGGCGTCATCAACAGCGGCCAGAATGTCACAGTCCGGGTCGAGGAGGGCAAGACATACCTCCTCCGCGTCGTCAACCTGGGAAACTTCGTCGGCACCTACTTCGAGGTCGAGGGCCACCAGATGACCATCGTGGAGGCCGACGGCATCTACCTGGAGCCCATCACGGTGGACAGGCTCTATCTCACCGTCGCGCAGCGCTATGCTGTTCTGTTGACGCTGAAGAAGCCTCGCCGCGAACTTGGGGCGGTCTTGATGAAGGCGCAGCTGGATACTTGTGAGTGCCATTCCGCCATCCAACTTACAGTCTTGGGGCAGGGCAAGTCCAATTATGCTGATGATGTGATGTCAACGTCAAGCCATGTTCGACTCTATCCCACCCAACTACAACCCCAACTTCTACGGTTACCTTGTCTGCGACGACCACAAGCCTCTGCCGGAGCAGAATCCCATCACCGACTTGACTGTGGTGAACGACATCGACTTTGTCACATCCACGTACAACCCCTGGATTGACCAAGTGGAAGTCTACGAGCACGTCGACCACCAAATTGTGTTCACCATGGATTTCACGACGATTGATAATCAAAACCGGTATTTATTATAAGCCCTCCTATTTGGGACTCTTGGTGGGTTTTCACGATGAACTAACCCCGGGCGGGCAGGGCCATCATTGACAACGTCACTTACGTACCCCAAAAGGTGCCGACGCTTTACACGGCCCTGACGGTGGGCAGCTATGCCGACAGCCACGCCTCCGTGTATGGTCAAACCAACCCCCTCCTCATCAAGTCCGGCGACGTCGTCGAGGTGGCGATTAATAACCACGACGTAAGTCATTCTTCCTCCCTTTCCGTTTCCCCGCAGCCGCTATTCCCCCTTCTTCGTTTGACTAGACAACTAACGCGCTGTCGCGACGCACAGGACGGCTCGCACCCCTGGCACACGCACGGCTACTGGTTCCAAGTGATCGCGCGGACCCCGGTCAACAGCGGCGACTACAAGGGCGAAAAACTGACGCCGCCGCACCGGCGCCCCCTGCAGCGGGACACGGCCAGTGTCAACGCGGGGGGCTACCTGGCGTTCCGGTTCCGGGCCAACAACCCGGGCGTGCACCTGTTCCACTGCCACATCGAGTGGCACGTCGTGTCCGGTCTCGTGGCCACGCTGATCCAGACGCCCAGCCAACTGCAGGGGCAGCTCGAGGTGCCGCGCGACCAGCTCGAAGCCTGCCGCCGCCTCGGGATCCCCACGAAGGGAAACGCCGCGGGCAACACGCAGGACCCGCTCGACCTAACGGGAGCCAACACGCAGCCGCCGCCGCACCCCATGGGCGCCTTGGTCAACGCCTCGGCGCTCCAGGACCCGCATCGGCCGCGCAAGGGGCATCCGGCCTGGCCGCACTGGCCGAAGAAGGGTCACCACCACCACAAGTCGGGCTATCGGGTCTGATGGCTGGGTAGATGTCGTCCCAATTCTAATGCGTGCGTGTTGCGTACACCCTCTCAAGCAGAGAGGGGTTTCTCGAATCTTACTATATGTGTGTATATATATATGTACTAGATGAATGGCGAAGTAATGTTTTTCGCAATGACAAAGATCCCCGAACGCCTCGTGCGATGCAATGGAAAGCAGTTAACTCCGGTGGGTATATAAGGCTGTGATGTTCTTCTTGGAGAGTTGGTGATGATGCCACCCTGACGGATATGATGTATCAGCGGGCTCAACCCACATAACATCCTCCTATATATGTTGGGGTGTCATGACGGTGGCTTTATTAGGTGTTGACAGCTTAGTTCCCCAGGAGATCAATGAACGGCGCGCTCTGGGAGCCCTCCAGGGACTGAGCGATGGCGATGTTGTGTGATATGGATTGATCCCCTTGTGCTTATTCCCTAATGGGCTTGTCGTTTTTCTGTTTTGCATCCTTCTCCATATCATGCGCGAGCTGGCCGCTCCATCCGGTATGCGCTCGCGCAAAGTACCACACCACCGGGATGGTCGTCGAGAGGCACCAGAAGCCGAACAGGCCGACGGTGAACCAGTTCCAGAACCACGTGTTGGCCTGCACCTGCTCGATGTAGGACTGCTGGTATCGCTCCTGCCACGCCGCGTCGTCGATGTTGAAGTGCTCGGCCATAATTGCTTCTGCCCCTGGGCTTATGCTATCGTGGGCCGTCCGTCGTCCGTCCTAGTGTCCTTTGGCGTCCCGAACCGGGCGGTTTTGCGTAGACAGCCGCGTGGTCTCCACTTTTGGACGGTGATAAGATTCGGTTTTCGTGATATATAGAAGATGCCGATGGGCAGATTGGCGAAGGTTTACGCTGGAGTGTGTGTGGTTGCTGCACGATCAACGTTTCGAGTGCGATGTATCACAGCAAAGGGGAAAATAATGACAGGAAAGACTGACGCAACCAAAACAAAACGGCAATGCAATCAACAAACAGGTTTGGGCTTTTGCTCTCTCTCCATCGTTGCAGGCAAAAGGGGGCTTGCCGGTAATTTAAAAGGCTCTTGGTGGATCGTGTTCGGAGTGGACCACACATTGTGATCATCACTGGGATATTTCTTCATCGTCATGGATGATGGACAAAGCCGCCCCGCCGTGCACTGTCCATATGGCACGAGTTGCCGAAATGCAGGGGTGTTAACAAAGAGAAAAACGTTCATACGATCAGATCCGAACATCAAACATATGACCAAGTCTCGTACGAGGCGCAGAATTGATGAAAGGAAAGGGCTTAACAGACAGACGCGTTGCTGACTTTCAAAAGGGGTTTCTATCGTATGGTGTCATCGGTGGTGGAGGCTCACCGTACCAAGAACCACCAAAAACGTTGAAGAATCCGCAAAAATCTTGCATTAAAGTGGGAACTGACGATGCGATGTAACAGGGCTGTGCTTTTCATCCAATGATCCAAAATGCGCGCGTCCGCTTCACGATGCCCGGACTGTCCGTGCAAGTCGGGCCAAGCCCGCGTCCATGCTTGGCGAAATCTCCGACACCTAGCTTCGATCACCCAACGGGCCGCACCCGAGCGATGGGAACCCCTGCACGCGGCGCTCTCCCTTGCCGCCAATCCCCCGGGGCTCTCGACGCCGCCATGTTCCGCCGCCCCGGGGGCCTGTTTCTCCGTCTTGGGCAATCTGCCGTTGCCGCTCGGGCACACATTCCGGTAGACGCATGACTCACCCCTGCCAGCGCAAGTCTTCACATCCCACCTCCCTGCTGCTGCTGCTGCTGCCGCCGCCTCCTTATCTCTTCCTCGTGCTCGGCCTTGATCTGCTGGATGGCCTTCTCGTGCGCCGGGTTCTGCACGCCCAGGATCCGCTCACGCCCCGAGCCGGTGACCGCGACGAGGCCGATCGTGAAGAGGATAGCGAATGCCAGGGGAATCAGGGCCAGGGGCCAGCTGGCTTGGGAGTCGAACCAGGAGAGCGGCGGCAGCTCGAGGTCGACCCGGTGGAAGAAGGACGTTTTGGTCCCGTTCGAGGGGACGGGAGTGTGAGTGGCACTGGCGATGCTACTTGCGACGATGCCGTCGCGGACGGCTAGGACTGTGGGCGCGGAATGAGTAAAGGTGTACGTATCGATTGGAGAGGGAACCGATAAGGGAGAGTTGCATGGACACTATCGGGATTGGCGTGCGATACTTGAGAGTTGAAAGGAGCTTGGAATCACCTACCTGTAGTTGGAGTATCTGATAAGAGCGACATGGTGGGTATCGTTACTTGGAGTGACATAATTACATTGAATCTTGAGCACCACGAGACCGGCAAATGGGGGCTTGCGGTAGATTACATGTGCTCAAAGGGCCTGGCATGGTCACAAAGGAGCCCCCGAAGCAGGTAATCCATTGTTTGCGACCGTAGCGAACGAGTGTTTGTCGGTTCTTCTGTACCGCGGTCTCCCATGTCGGTACGAAAGAGCCAAATTACAGAAAAGCCATTCTGAAAGAAGCCAAGATGAGGCAGCGTATGGAACCCTTCGAGAGCAATCGTAAATAGATTGCGCGCGAAGTTGATCAAGCAATTGAAAGGTCAAGCTATGGGTATGCCGTCGATTCTTTGAGCAGCAACGAACTTGAAAGCCGACAGGGGGTGGGTGGAGAGGAATGCGACGACATCGTACAAAGAACCCAACAACACCAAAGGTCCGGAACCAACGCCCAAGGATTCCAGACGGTCTCTAGCATGTCCCAAAAAACGGCCTCTCGAAATCTTTGGTGATGTATGCCAGTGTCCCGAACAGTCCGACCGAGTTTTGCTCCGTGATACGAACCTCAACCCACAGCCCGCCCTTTCCAAGTGGCTCTTTCGTCCACCAGCAACAACTGGCACTGCGAAGGCTTACATGATGCATGCCTGTATCCCAGGAAACCCGAGTCTCCTTCCGCGACAAGGACTTTGAACATCCTCAACCGCCCTCCCTAGGTTGTGGACGTTTCCTCCAACAGTATTAATCGTTATTGCTCCTCCTTCGGCCTATTGAAAATCGCGAGCTCCTCTAGAAAGACATCGTCAAGGAACCCCCCGGGCTGCTGCTGCGACAGCTTGCGCGTCGCGGCCAAGCGGTGGGCGATGCGCTGCGCCATCTCCTCCTCGCCCACGTGTTGGCGAAAGCGGTAGAAGAAGAGGACCGCCAGCACGACCCAGCCGGTGCCGAGCGCGGCGACGAACGCGGCGAGGATCTGCACCTGGGTCGGTACGGGGAGGAGGTTTTGACTCGCGGGGATCGCCGGCGGCGGCGGGATGATGACTTGCGCGGATGTGGACATAGTAGTTGGACCCAGAGAATCGCCGTCGCAAGTTAGAGAGCCTTTGGCTCACTCACGCTTACTCCCAATGACAGTGATACAGAACAGGATACGTGCCGGCCGTGACTTGCAAGGTCACATGAGAACGGGATGATGAAGAGATCGTTTCTTTGACATTGACTGGTTATCTGGGTGCCAAGGGCCGTGATTCTTCTTGTGAACCAGTGCCACGTCAAGACATATGTACGAATAGCTCTTTCCCGAACGAAAGCAAGCAAGCAATGATCTACCAACATGTCGGAAACCACGTACCATCCGTCCAATTCATTACTTCCATCGAGCCTACCTTCCGACGACCCATTCGCTCCTGCTCAATGCCCAACTGCAGCTCATAAACATCACGTGTTACACATATCGGACCAGGGGCTGCTTTGCTTCTCACGTCCCCAAGTCAAGTGATTGGGATGACAGCCGTACGATGACGGAGGTGGGCCAGCCAGCCAGCATTTAGCCGAAAAACCTGGGGTAAAGATAGATTGGCAGGTGGCTGCCACGATAACTGCGTAGATTGATTGCATTGCATGCCAGGTTGAGCGGCATTTGGGCGTGCGACGTTACCGACCGACCTGATTTGAAGCGCCCGCCGGCAAGTGCGACGCAAAGCTGCACCCTCGACGAGCGCGCATTCCCGATGTCTGTAGACGACAACACCCTCCCCTCCGAGTCATCATCAATATACCTACCCAACACCAACGATAAGACCGGCACGTGGCACCTGCAGCTTTGCAGCTCGCCTTCAGTTGCTCGCATTCGGGATGCATCATGCATAGCTGGGAGGAGCGAGCAGTAGCCATTGGGGCCTGGCTCATGTTGCCATACGACCAAGCCATCTCGGCTTCTTCGGACTCGCTACAGAGACATGGGACACTGAGTTCACTTGAAGGCAGCCTCACAGAGCCCATGAAAGGCAAACACGAATAGCACCGGGAGTTGCGGCATGATCATGCTTCGCCGCCGGTAGCAATCAGAAAGCACCTGGCCAGCCCCCTCGCTCTTGGTGAAAGTATCCAATACAGATCTTCAGGCATTTGGAATGAGCATTTGACACTTGTCGCCCTTGGTGCTGCTTCAAGGTTCACGCAGTTGAGGGGGCTGTCGTAGAGCACCTTCGTAACCCGTCCTTGCTTGCACCTGCCAGAAGCAGCCAACTTAACACTACCAGATCGGCAGATACAGCCCCATTGTTCAGGAGATACGATCGCCCCTAACAGCTGAGACTACATATCGACCCGTTGGTGCGGAGGACGAGTATCGGCAGATGCCGACCAATAATACGGCGGCCTAGGAGCTTCCTCCGGTTTCGCCCTCACTCGTCCAACGGAAACCTGCTGTGATAAACTCTGCAGCGACAACCTGCGCGCAACGCTCTGGAGACCATGATATCATGGATGTGTCCATGTGTTTCCGTCTAGTAGTAGAGCCAAGCGACGCCAGACTAATCCAACCTCCTTCCTTCTCCATCTTCTTCTGATCGTGCCATGAGTCATCGCGCTCGACTGCATGCTCCCGAAACACGGGACTCGAGTTCCCAAGTGCAATACCTTCTTTTTTTTCTTCAGTCTAAATACCCCCACTCACCAGCGCATCTGTCCTGTGGTGTGCATACAGGGAGCTCCCGGCCAACTTTTCAAGCAGACGAAAAACAAGAACAAGGAGGACCGTTGAAGCGAAGCGCATCTTGGCAACCCGCACCCGAGCACTGGGGGTCCAGCACCCCCGTGGGTGTGTCATTAACATGAAGAATGCGCGATGGAGAATGAGCGTTCTCCGCGTTGATTCAAGGAGGCCAGGCATTGCGCGTCGTCTTGGCTACCGGCGAGTCCCCACGGTGAGTAAGTAGATAATCTTGAAGCATAGTCGTGTGATGAACAATCATCAGTCAGACATGAACTTAAGACCGGCCAAGCCGAGGTGAAGGAATAATCACGTTTCGCGTTGATACTCCGCAGGCCCGAGGGAGAATACGAGCTTTTTGCTCTCTTGGGGCGAGTCCTCTCAAACCCACGTGGGGTTGGGGCGCTGATTGGCCTAGGGAGGAAAACGGAGGGTATTCCGGTGGTTTGGGAACGTCCACCGTCCACGCCATAAAATGAAGTTCCGTGGTAAGAAAAAAGTTTCGCGCGCGAACCGCAGCCTACGGATGATCCCGTTCTCTTTGCCATCACGTCGTCGCCGGTCGTACGAAAACGGAGATCTCAGGGAGGCAAAGGAACCAGAACGGTCTGGTGGGAACAGGGCAAGGAAGGCCTGTCGAACGGGCGGTCAGTGAACAGAGTTTGCGCACATAGAGTTGCAACCGTCTCCCCGAGGGGTCGGGAACGTCTGTTTTTCGCTCTGCCATTGCTTCTTTCTGCTTCTGATACAGGATGGTCCTTGCAACGAAGCGAGTTGAAACGCATCTGTGCTTGGAACCGTGTAACCGTTCCGAAGGCGCCGACGGCCAGGAAAAGAAGAATGCGGCGACGTCGACGTGGACGACGCGCGCAGAGTAGCAATATTGATGGGGGGATATGGCGATCTTGCCGATGATCTCAATACCTGTCGGCCGAGTTTGTTCATGCACTGAGTGAGTGACAGGCTTTTTTAACGTTAAGTTCAATGTTCCAATGGTACGGGATTGTACTTTCAGCGGCAGAGCGCGGCGAATTCCAGTGAAACGTGGCAGAGAGCTTCCCCACCAAGTCCACTGAACCGGGTGGAGGGGCAGTGCGTAATCCCAATATGTCTGCAGCCAAAATAACATCATTGACTTTTTGACTCTATTGCGACGTCAAAGCATTGTTGGTTGTTGATCTTTTTGCCAATGCCGTCTGAGTCCTGACTAGTTTCGCAACGGAAATAACAGCACGGGAAATATTAGCAAGTACGGATACTGCATTGTACATGCGATGACAAGTAACAATTGAGTGACAAATCAGCGGACATTCACTCGGAACATTTTTCGCGACAAATAAGCTTCATCTAATATCGTAGATTCATATTATCTCTGCACCGTCTCCTGCTTATTAAATACAATGTATATAGGTACAAGACTTGTGAGAATTATTAGGTATGGCAGTTGATCTCTGCTATGCGAAAGTGTCGCGGAGCAAAAGCGCCCATGACATCTAGACGATCGAAGCCACACACCGCCAACGACAAGACGTCGCAATAAGATCGCCGCTATATTGCGACGCGCACGTCGTAAGACAGTGGATGGTCGCCTTCAGATGCCGTGCCGCCGTGACACTGAGAGATGAGAGGGAACGCGGGACCTTGCCTGCGGGGTGAGGCAGGCCCATGGCGCGCCGTGGACGGTGACATCGTGGTTGCTCCACTGCTGCCCAGTGGCCCGCCATGCCTCTGGAAAGTTGGAAGCGAGAGAAGCTATCCAACTTTTCGGCTTCTTTTCTCCAGTTCCCCCAGCCCCAGGAGGCAGTCAATTGAGCGTGAATGAAACCGACACCAAAGTAGCGCCCGCTCCTCCCGTACTGCCACCAGAGATCAAGCACGCCAAACGGGTACGGGATGTAACCGAAAACGTCCCATCTTTAAGTTGGTGGCGCCAACGACAAAACAACGAAATTCCTCATAACGCCTGGATCCAGTATCGCTGCCGCCCGCCTTGCTGAAAAGAAACAATGTGTTTTGTAAATGGATAATTTTTTGGTGATGGTGTTGATGTTGATGATGGGTATTGGTCGTGGTAGGTATGTCCGTAGAACCGGTAGGGGGTTGGTGGGTATCACATTGTTCTTTCAGTTCCTGCACATGTCAGTTATAAGACACTGTTCTCTCTCATCTCGACCGGTATAATAGCGAATGGTAAAAACTCCACGCCATGTGAAAAAGGAGTGTAACAGCAGTGGGTATAAGTGTGTAAATGCGCTGTCAGATGACAGTAAAGGCAATGCAATGCGCGCGCGCCAGTCTTCATGTATACATGAAGGTGCAAAACATTTTAGGAATCCCTGTTTCATCCAAAACGGTCAGGAAGACAGTGTTGATGCAGATTGGCGATAGATCGTGCGATAGTCCAGTCCAGGCAAGAACCGAGACTGGCGGGAAGGGGGCAACGTAGAGAGGTGTGGAGTTAAAGAGTCAAGGAGAGAAGGGGTTATCACTTACAGCAACGCCAGCGTCAAATCACCGTGGATTCGCGCCTTGAGTGTGACCTCGACCTCGAGGTTAAGATCTAAGCGGAGACGAAGAGTGTCGCTCTTGCCGCCGCCGTCGCCGCCGCCGCCGCCACCGCCAGCAGCGCCCGCGACGCCGCCGAGGGCACCGGTCGCGCCGTTTACGAGGCCACCAGCAGTCTTGCCGACATCGCCGACGGGGAGAGTGTCTTGGATGCCGCCCAGGCCGCCGAGGGGACCACCGCCGCCCTGCTTGCCCTTCTGCTTGGTCTTGGACTTGCGCTTAGGGGGCGGTGGGGGCTCCTCCTCCTCCTCCTCTTCGCTGTAGTCGTCCGAGTAATCATCCGAGTAATCGTCCTGGTCCTCGGGCTCGGGAGGGGGCTGCTTCTTCTGCTGACGCTTCTGCGTTCTCTCTTGAGAAGACATGATGATGTGTGTGTGGTGTGGTGTGTGTATGTGAAGATACTGATAGATGGAGGAACGTTCAAGTGAGGAGAACAGGAACGGGTTTCTTTGAGGAGAGGGGAATATAAAAAGCTGTTTGAATATTCTAATAGAGAAAGGGGGGACTAGAGACGAAGAAGTCACCGACGTTGGACGGCGCTATTTACATAGAGGCCGTTGAAGACGGTTGATCTGCAAAAAGGGTCGTAAGTAAGCCCACCCCACACACACGACAGGCTGCATGCCCTCTGCCATCGGCCTCTCTAACCCTGGATGGCTGTCGACGTCACTGATCCGTCCGCTGGGCCTAGGCCTGGGCTTCCTGGAAGGGGGTGAGGAAAGCGAAGGAGGAACCAGGTTAACAATCTTGTTTTTCCTGCATCCCAAAAGCCTATCACACGGTCGGCTATGCTGAGGTGAAACGGGGCGTGACGATTAGCGAGTACCTGGACATGCCAACGGTGCCCAGCAGCACCATACGAATCGAGATGGAGGCTAGCTGCAACCCCAAGTGTCCATCTAAGACTGGACAGGCCTCGTAAGTTGATGTGGGGTGGCTTGACTTTACATCATAAGCCACATGCTCGGGGCGCCCAGCTAGCCTATCAACGAGTCAATTGGCTCGGATCTCCACTGTGGAAACCCAATTAAAACCCCCTGTTTCCGCGAGTCCACGCACAGGGCTGGGGCGCTCGAGGAAAGTCGCGTAGCTCTCTTGTACCGTCGAGTCACTTTACAGGGGTATCAGATGGCAGAACGTTTTGTATTAGGTGTGAGAAGAAACCGTCCTTTCACTTTTCGGTACGAAAGATCCAATGCCCCCCGTACTCCCCTAGTAGACCCAATCCCAAACGCCAGGCTAAAGACGCAAGCTGGAAACCCAGCGCCGGAGGAACTGTCACAATCGGAAACCCATGCTTGCCTGCCACCATTCACTCATTACTCCCGACCATGCGACTGGACACTCCAAGTTGGAGTTCTCTATGTAAGCTGATGACCGCCATTCTGCGCGGTGCCAAAGCCTGTTTCAGGTCCCCGGCCTGGTCGTAATACAGTGCCCAGCCTGAGCCGTCATCCTCCTCCACGGCCAGAAAATACGGGCAGGCTTCGAGGACCAGCCACTCCTCATCCTCGGACCAGTTCCAAGGGCCTATAATTTGGTCTGCCGTGTCTTTGCGCGCCCCATGACGTAGCGCCTTGGTCTCGTTGCTGGCATAGATCCAGTGCAGCGCCGGAGGATCATCCGAGGCCATGGACACCAGGCCTTGATGATTCTCTGGGCCCGGGTACCCGAAATAGAAGCCGTTAAACTTGAAGCCCGAGACAGGGTGCGCTGGGTGGTCCAGATAGAGCTATTGTTACACAGAAGTGACGAATACAGTCAGTGCCGACGATCCTAAAAGGGTGGGCTGGATAGCGGAGGAGTAAGTAACCTTACCTTGTCGTTTTTGAACACCACTGTTGCTTCTTGGACCGGCGACTTGCCGTCTATGGAGAACTTGGCTGTGAGATGGAACTTAATCCTCTCCTTGGCCTGTTGGTTCTGCTTCTTCTGGGCATCGATAGCTTCCGCAACGCCGATGGTCGTAGGGATGGCGCCAATAATCAAAAGGCCAAGGCTAGCCAGCGCCATGGTGTAGACGTAATAAGAACAAGAGTGAGGGAGAGATGGAGAGAGCGATGGGCTGGCAAGAATTGCGGGACGAATGAACGAGCGAAACGAGGAAAGATACTCAGACACCCCTTCGTGTTTGCGTCTGCAGCTGCTGGACCGTAAGCGAACGACTGCCGGTAGGGTAGGTGTGATGAAGGGAAAACAGGATATGAACCCTGTGAACCTTTCAGACGTCAAGAGGTCTAGACATATCACACGGTTTGCAGTGAGTAACCCCCCGGAGTTAATAGAGGCCAAAACCTGCCTCAGCTCAGAATTTACACGCGTAAGGTGTGTGCAGCTGCACTGCAACATGCACTCGAGCGCAAAGTGATAGACTAGGGTATGCGACATGATCTCATACCCGGCGGGTTTACGGCGGAGACTCTCCAAATTTGGAAATGCCTAGGGTGTGTCAAGATAGGGTGGAGACCATGTACTCGCAAGTCGCTTGACAGTTCTGGGGGGTAGGTGTACAGCGCAGAACCACCCCTGTCGTATGCATGGCCCTGGGCCGGATCCTTTCGACTTTCTGGAGATGACCTAATGCTAGTCCTTGAGCATTGCGTCACGGCCGTTGAAGTTGGCATTCGATAGCATATCTTGAGATTCGGCGTCTGACCCGAATAAAACAAAACGACCTCCGCCGCTAGTACAACTTGTACGAGCATTTCCCACGTTTACCAATTTCCAGAAACATTCTTCTCCCTGTACTTGATACCCCTTCAGACTTACACGTAAATCACACACACACAACTTTAATATGGCTTCTCAACAGAACACTGCCGAGGCCGAGACTCCTCGTCAGGAGACTGAGGATCAGCAGCAACAGCAGCAGAACTCAGATGGCGAGGAGCAAGATCAAGACAGCGACAATGAACAGCAACAAGAACAGGACCAAGATGAGAACGAAGACCAGGATGACGCCGAAGGCCAAGAAGAGCAAGAAGACGACGACAATGTAAAGAACCAAGCCGGCGAGGAGCAGGACGAAGACAACAAACAAGAAGCTGAGGCCCAAGACGATGGCGAGGGCGAAGAGGAAGGGCAAGATGAGCCTGAACCTGAGCCTGAGCGGCAACGATCTAAAAGCCAGAAGCCCAAGCCCGAGAAGCCCCGCCAGAAGCCGGATGAGGCGCCGGCGCAAACTGACGACGACGCCAAGACCGCCGTTGGCGAAAACCGCTCACCTTCACCCAAGAAGGAACAGGAAGTGGCCAGGCGAGAGAAGAAGCGCGACGTGGCTACGGAAGAGAAGCCCAGACGGCGTCGCAACCAGCCTGACTACATGGAGTCCGACAGGGAGAACGCCGAAGCCAAACAGGTGGCCCCACGTCGTCGCAAGAAGAAGGACAACAGCAAGAAGAAGGAGCAGATGCAGCAGCAAATGCAACAGTGGCAAATGCAGCAGCAGATGCAGCAACAGCAACAACAGCAGCAACAGGGCGGGGACGACAAAGGTGGAAAGAACCCGCTGCAGCTCCGTTTGGATCTCAACCTCGAGATTGAGGTGACTCTGAAGGCCCGTATCCACGGTGATCTCACTCTATCGCTCTTGTACGTATACCCACACTTCTCATACCTGCCCTTGAATTCCCACTGCCCCGTCCTGTCCTGTCCTGTTCTCTACGCGCGTTCCAACCCATCCTGGTTGGCGCACACACACTTTCGGCCGTTTCTCACCATCAACAACTTTAGTGAGTAAACTGGCCACAAGCAACACGACACGAGGCAGACGGGGTTGCCGCGTCGATCGCGACTCAACAGGAGTAGTAAGAGGGGCACCAGAAGTTGCGTCTGGAAGGCCTTCAATCTCCGCACACACCAGACCGTCTTTCAAGGAGGGGCGGTTGCAGCAATAGGGTGGGGATAAACAAGCCCACCGGAAGACGACAATGGAATGCAGGTGACTAACCAGGCACTCGTCATTGCAGTGAAGGCTTGTAGTAAGCCAGCATTTCCAGCCGCCGGTCACTTAGCAAGGCCATAGCTCGTGCATGACCAAGGAAGCAGCGACGCCATGGCTTGCAGGGGCTGGCTGGGCGATTCTTCCTAGTTTGACTTCTTTGCAGGATGCTATTGGAATATTAGTTTTTAATCTATTGGGAGGAGCAAGGAGTTGGAGTTCAACGCCGGCGATTGTATGAGTAAGGGCATCTTGTACTTGTTTGTAAATAGATACGACGGACCTGAACTTACGAAGTGGATTTTCGAAATACAGTATGAACGCACATACCTAAACCCGCAACTGCCGAGGTGAGACTATTCATGCGTGACACTGCGGAAACGTGCATACAATACCGTTCAATACCGCTGCTAGTAGCTCAAGCGTCGCTTGTCCGCAGTACGGCAATTGTGAGATCTGCGACTTCGGCATGGTCTGAGATGGGAGGGATGGCGCACAGAAGAACTGTGGTTGGAAGTTCTGTCAAGTTTCAGAACGGGCCGCTAATAGGTAGGCCAGAGTTGGTCACTTAGTGAGCCCACTTCGGCATACAGCAGGGGCATCCCGAGCAACGGTTTTCCCAGCGGTCGCGCTACGACTAGGAACCAGCTAGTAGTAGTACTGTAGAGCAGAGAAACGCACACTACGCTCGACGTGTACATTTATTTGCATGTACCCAACAGTATATTATTTTGAGCTAGGCCCCGTGTAAGTAGTATGCTTGATGGCTAGATAGGCAGGCTTCCTTACCATCAACTCTCGAAGCAGCGGCACGTGGTATGTATTCCTTAGGTAGCGAGATATGCAGATGGAGAAGTGCGCGACACGACGAGAAAACATGCATGGGGCAGAAAACAAAACGCACCACTCAGACTCTGTCATAGTGCGCAGGGCATGCAGCGTGGCGTCACTAGCCACTGGGGTGTCAGGGTGGATTTTCTTGATTGTTCTCGGTGGCTGGCCAGCCCAAACCCCATTGGCAGGCGCATTTTTATTAATCTCCCACAACCCACGACCCCCTCTTTCTTCGGGATGACAGAAAGGGGGGGGAGGTGTATTGACATCATTGCTGGAACGAAGTTGGTGAGTGTGGAATGATAGTTGCCATGCGAATTGCGCGATCGTGGTTAGCATTTTCTTTTCTGGACGTCGAGTCGTCGACAGCCAGCGAGCGTTGGTTGCCAATGCGGTAATTCCACAAAATGCTGCATGTACTTGCCCTTTTCTCATTGATAAACGAGTCAGCATATGAACCGTTCAATTGGGTCGGATCACGGAACACCATGGCTTTCGGCCCTTGTTAGGAAATCTCTGTTCGTCCACAGATTCTGGACAACCCAGATTCAACCAAAGATTGAGACGGTCCAGCTTTAGAGGGCCTATCGGTTTTCGTGGGCTCTCAGTTGCATTGGCACACGATTCAAAATCTCCTGTCATGCAACGTGGGACCAGCACCGGAACCCTCCCTGTAGTTTGACCTACCCATTGTTTCGCGACATTACATACCTACTGCTCCTACCGAAGTGATACAAAATTGCGGAACGGCTAGGTACAGCACGGCCATGCACCTGATCTGGTGTGACTTGAGGGAACCTGCAAGTCTCACCACTTATCAGTGATGGAATTCATTTTCCCTAGTGACAGCGGGTGCGTCTCTGAAGTTTGAATTGAGTTCAACAGTCAGCCCATCTTTTGGGAATAAGGTTGAGGAATGTTTCGAGCATTGCCTCTTTGGATCTTGAGGGATGCTAGCCTGGCAGCCTGGGATGGATGCATGGATTTGGTGTGGGAGGAGAGCAGACTCCGGGCCGACCGTTGAGGTTCGGTTAGAAAGGGACTTTACCGTATCGAGTCTTGACTCGAGCAATTTGATTGATTGATGTTTCTTCTATCGACACCCCCAGACCCCGCTGCCTCACTGATCCCCCGCCGCATGTACCAACCTACGATGGCGATCATCCGCAGAAGCTCGGACGGGGAACACGACAGGACAACTTTCAACCATTCACTGTTGTTACCCGTTACCCTCCTCAGCCACGATCAGTACCATGGGGAAATCGACATCGATCAAAAGTTCATGCACAGAAGTGGCCTTCATCTGTGCCTCGTCTAGTTGATATCCTCTTTTCTTGATCTGGTTGGAAGATGCAACTGGTAAAGTGGCCATCGCCTTATGCAGTTATATCTCTTACATCCAGAACAGCAGCCATCCCCGGATCTCGTAAAGCACCCGGAAAAGCGGCATACAGACAATGAAGTCATTGTGAGAAATCGCGTATCAAGAGAGAGAAACACCACTGCAGTGTGGACTACCCAACGACAGGGTATCCCAGCAGTGCCCAGCTTGGACCGTCTCGAAGTGAGGAATCCCGAAAATCTCATTAGCGGCCGGAGCAAAACTGCCACTACCATGGTTGGCTTATTCCTCTTGGCCACTATAGAAAAAAACGAACTCAGAGCCCCAATCACCAATGACGATGGCTGTTAGCAACCGTTGGCGGGAATTAGTCCTAGATTCTAGACCAGGTGCGAGACAGGGCCGGCCAGCCCCGGAGCACTGGGATGTCGAGTACTTCGTACAGTATGTACTGCAGCTCGAGTGAGCTGCCCTTGAAAGCCATGAATCAATCTGACGTGTGGCTGACCCCCCAACTTGGGCTACCACGTCGTATCCATCCAACAATTAACTTGGTTTCGGGGGCAGGAATATGCCCATGGCCTAGCATACCCTTGTCCTGCTTCCCATCCACTGAGGCTGGGATCGCGATTAGGACGAGACGGCTCAACGGCTCAGCGAGGGTGAGTCGATAGTACGGGGTGCATAGCAGATCCAACTGTCTGTCCCTCCCCATCCGATGTCCAATGACGCAGAGAGCTTCGTGCCATGATTCATGGGCTAGTAATAAAACTCCGACTGGAGATCTTCTACCCTGCTGCTGTTTCAACCGTGCACCCTATACATATCGCTGGTATATTCGTTATTTTGGAACGTGAGGAAACTCACGACCTTAAAGACTACATGAATGCTCCCCGAAGTCCCCGACGTCGAACTTCTATATAAGCTAATCCTTACACTTTACTCGTTCCTATTCTTCTACCTTAATTTGAACGGGTTCCGTACGTTGGCTCTCAAAATGGCTGACACCATGTCTACCCCACAAACCCCTTCCACCAAGAGAACTATGTTCAAACCTTCCACCAAGACTCCGCCTGTCAGGAGGTCAAACAAGTCCTCAACATCAGCTCCTCAGAACACACAGAAGCCCAGCGCTGAAAGCCCCAGCAAGCCCGCTGAGGAGTCCGAGCAGGATTCGGCACCGAAGTCACGGTCCGAATCCCCGTCGGCAACCAAGAGCGCGTCCAAGAGCGCTCCGAAGTCCGCCTCCCCCAAAGCTCCCAAGACACCTTCCAAGAAGCCTACGCTTGATGATGCGGCTCAACCCGATAAGGCTGATGCTGCTGAGTCGGGTAAGCAGGGTGATGCTGCTGGTTCGGATGCTGCTGGAGTAAAGGACGACGACGTCTCCACTTCCAACGACACAGTCAATCACAGCACAGACGCCGCCAAGGACACCTCGAAAGATGGCCCCCCTGCCACCCCGACACGCAAGCCACGTCGCTCGCCTCAGAAGAAAGATTCAATTGACGAAGATGCTGAGGGGCAGGATGAACCCGCAATAGGTTCCACCAGCAAAGATCCAGATCAACCATCTGCACCAAAGAGCGCCGCTTCCAAGAAGACCAAGGAGGCACCCAACACAGACTCTGCACAAGATTCTGCGCCTAAAAAGACCACGCCCAAGAAGAAATCGCGATCCTCCACCGTGTCCCAAGATTCTGCGCCGCCCAAGAAGCAGGAATCTACACACAGCCAAGACGACAGCGAAGACGACGACGAACAATCGATATCTGGTGATTCAGGGATTGCGCTCGAGAAGTCTTCTAAGCCCAAGAAGGCAGCCCCCAAGGACACGGGTGCTACCGACGCTGCAGAGAAGAAATCGAGCTCGGTGAAGAACAAGAAGCCTTCCAAGGACGCCGCCTCTGAAGGTCTTGACAAGTCCAAAGACTCAGCGCCGAAGAAGCCCACGGAAGACTCCGAGGACACCAAGGCCCTGCCCAAGAAGAGAAAGTCGAGCACTGCGCCCAAGCAGTCCTCAAAGCATTCCGACAGCGCTCAGGACGTTGCGCCGAAAGACGCCGCCCCCACTGAAGACGCACCTGACGCAAAGAAGGCCGCTCAAGACTCCGCGCCCAAGAAGTCATCCAAGTCCGCGCCCAGAAAGGCATCCCAGTCTCTCGACAAGGCCGCAGAGTCTGCACCCAAGGAGTCAGACTCTTCTGATATCAAGGATAAGTCGCCCAAGGACGACGTTGCATCTGCACCCAAGAAGGCATCCAAGAAGGCCGACAGCACCAAGGACTCCACATCAAAGGCTGCCGACGACGCTCAGGAACCTGCAACCAAAAAAACTTCCAAGTCTGCCGACAGCGCCAAGGAGTCTACACCTAAGAAGGCTTCTAAGACCCTTGACGACACTAAGGACTCTGCTTCTAAGAAGGCCGCCAAGACTACCGACGACGCTAAGGACTCAGCACCTAAGAAAGCCTCCAAGACTGTTGACGGCGCCAAAGACTCTGCACCTAAGGAGTCTGATAAACCTGACACCAAAGACGCCACATCCAAGCCCAAGAAGGACCTGAAAGCCGCAGACACTTCTAAGGATCTCTCGCAGAAGGATTCGGCTGCCAGCGACAGCATTGATAGCTCTGCGCCCAAGAAGGAAGTCTCTAAGTCCAAGAAGGCTCCCAAGGCTCCCACCGAGGACGCAGACGAAGCTTCGCAAGACGCTGCCCCTAAGGATCTGTCTTCCAAAGACAAGGCGCCCAAGGACCAGAAGTCTGCCGACCTTGCCAACGAAGCCAAATCCGCGTCGTCCAAGGCCTCCGACGTAGCCGATAAGGCTGAGAAGCAACCCTCCGAGGACAGCGAGGAGACCGATTCTGCGAAGAAGCAGATCAAGGATTCCAAACCATCAGAGGTCGCTGACGACTCCGAGGAGAAGGGCGACGAGGAAGAAATTCCCGAAGCTGCCAAGGACCTCGCGAAGCAACTCGAGGGTGCCGACAGTGACGATATCGACGATATCGAGAAACCCAAGGATCTCGTGAAGTACTTCTCGGATCTGGGTCACCCTGAGATGGGAGAGTTCATCAAGGCACTCATCGCTCAAGCTCCCGAAGAACAAGAAGACTCTAAGCCCGATACTAAGCCGGAGGCCGAACCTGACTCCAAGCCGGAAGTCGAAACTGACTCCAAGACCAAGTCTGATTCCCAGCCCGAGTTCAAGTCTGATTCCAAGCCCGACTCCAACTCCGAGTCAAAGACCGAATCGAAGCCCGAATCCAAGTCTGTGACCGGATCTGATTCCAAGTCTGACTCCAAGTCTGGTTCCAAGACCGAGTCGAAGCCCGAAACCAAGCCCGAATCCACCATGCAAGACGCAAGGGACACCGGTAAGGACACCGCCAGCGGCGCTGGCGCTGGTACTGTCGATGGTTTCGACGGCATCTCGCGTGATCTGATGCAGGCACTCCCCAAGGACGATGAGCTCGTCGGCGAGACCAACGCCAAGGCCAGTGAAGCTGCCGACCAGGTCAAGTCCAAGGCTTCCGATGCCCAGCAGAAGGGCCAGGATACCGCGGATGATGCCGCTGGCCAAGCCAAGTCCAAGGCGTCTGACGCCCAGCACCAGAGACAGGATGCTGCTGGTGATGCGTCTCAAAAGTCCAAAGACAAGGTCGACGAGGCTGCTGACCAGGCTGATTCGAAAGCTTCCGATGTTCAAAGGAAGGGCCAAGAAGCCACCGGAGATGCGTCCCAGAAAGTAGATGGCAATTCTGAGGAAGCTAAGTCTAAAGCTTCCGATGCTCAAAAGCAGGGCCAGGACACTGCCAGCGACGCAACCCAGAAGGCTAACGGTGTAGCCAAGGATGCGTCGCAAGAGGCGCAGGACGGCAAGAAGACTGTAGAGAGCGAAGCTGGCAGCCTCAAGGATAAGTCCAACGACCAGGCCAAGGATGCACAGAGCAAAGCTACAGATCAGGCTTCCGGTGCTTCCCAAGATGATCAGACACCCAATGGTCAAGAAGAGGATCGGGAAGCTGGCCAGGATCAATTGTACAACTTGAGCAATGGTCAACAACAAAATGGCGGGCAGCAACAGAACGGCAGCAACGATGGTGGGCATACGCAATCAGTTGATAACTATGGCAGGCCAGTACGGATCAACAAACAGGTGAACTTCCCATTGCCTATCCCCGAGAGACCCAATGCTTCAAGGCAGGGCTCCAACACGGGCGCTGACAACGGGGACGGGTCGCAAGACCCGCCCGAGGAGTTTTTGGATCCATTCATTCACTCTCCTCAGGTGTCAACGGCTAACATTGACCCCATTCCTAAGATCCAGAAGATTACCCCCATCGGCAGCCAACCTCCGGCCGACCTTTCCGACCTGTCCAAGGGACTCGTCGGCATGACCGTCGACGACGTCGCCAACGTCGTTGACGAGTCCGGCAAGGTTCTCGGCCATGCGACTGGTGACCTACCGTCCATGGTCGGGAAGAAGGTGTCTGAGAAGGGTGAGATCTACGGGGACAATGGAGAGCTGATTGGTTACGTCACCGAGAACTTCACTGCCGAGGCACCTGAGAAGCCTCAAGAGAAGCCTCAAGCACCCAAGGAGGAGGATCATCAAGAGACTCCTCGTCCTTCTGGCACCACGCCGCTGCCTGGAAATCTACAGGTGGACATGGAGGGCAACATCATGGACAGTAATGGCAACATCATTGGCAAGCTCAACAACCAGCCCAACGGCATCAGCGGCGCGCTCGTTCCCTCGGACGGCAAGAGCCAGGGACAGGGCCCTCGCGAGGAGCCGAAGGCGCAAGGGCAGTCGGACGAGAACAAGCCCAAGGTTGATGAGAACGGCATTCCTGCCGACATCTTCCTTGACGTCAAGTCTACATCGGATGGTATCCAACTGACCATCCGTATTCCTACCGTCTTCAGACAGGAGAAGAAGTTCGAGGTGAACACGGAGGAGCAAAAGCAAACCTCCTAGGTTCATTAGGTGCAGCTACACTGGATAATCAAGTACTACGGGGGTTTCTAGGCGAAGCATATTGTAAGCATGGCGGGAATTTTGGGTTTTGGTTCATGGTTCGCATCTCATAGTGTTTGGTGGCTGGCAAGTTTGATGGGCGGGCGGGCAATCTCCAGGGTGGTAATCTGCTGCTTGTAAAATAGGACGAAGTCAATTGCGTGTCACGATTTATGAAATCACATCTTCAGTATTTTAGTATTAGTATAGTTCAACACGTTTCTTTCAATCTGACATCCGAGAGTTTGTCTGCTTGTGTCGCTGCTCCGAGTACGTGAAGTCTTGAATGAATCAGCCTTCATGGTTTGCCTCCCTACCTCCTAAGCTTAGAAGCTGGTGCCGGTGGTGCCAAAAGTCAATTGCGAGAGGTAGTGCCTAGTGCCACAGAATGCTCGAAGAAGGGCGTGCGCTGGGGACGGGGGAAAGCCACAGACGGGCACTGACTTTGTGACTGTGCTAGAAAATTGGGAGAAAAACAAGAACGCGGCAACCCCACCTCCGCTGCTACCAGATTCTCTCACTACTCGATTGTCGACCGTGATCTTGGAGAGGGCGACGGAATGCGACGACACCAGCCATTACGCCATGACTAAACCGGATATGACGTTGTATCCCGCCGATCACCCAATCGCCCAATCCTGAACCTGTGGCTTGATGTGACAGCCAGCCAAGAGTCGCAGGCTTGGGTCGAAAAACCGGATTGTCGAGGTCCAGAACACCAATGCGTGTGTCAGCCACTTTAGACGTGACGTTAGTCGAGCCCGGAAACTGCGGGGGCACCTTACGCAATACCTCGAGTAGCCTCAGCAGCGAATAGTAAGCGGCTCTGCCTCATGTGCCTCTTGCATCCTCTTGCATCGTGCATCGTGCATCGACTTTTGCCTGCCTTGGTCCGGCGCCTCGACAAGGGGGGCACAAGACAAAAGAGGGGCGCCCGTTGTTAGGTGGACTCCCTCTTAAATCACTATTAACAGAAATCCGTCTGATGAAAACGATCGAGAGAAGACTCAGGGAACGGCTGGCCATCCATTCCGCATGCCGCTACTTACGCACTAGTCTGACCGGCCGGTCGATCAAACGGTCGCTTGATCCTCCCACACCCCCCACTACCCAGTTCTGACAGGAAGTACCTTCCTTGCGGCTGCCATTGATACCCGTTGCAAGCAGTCAGTCATGAACACGCCCCTAGGTTGCCTAGACGGGCAATTTCTTCGTCTTGGGGGTGTGGCTCTCTCTAGTGGCTGAACAATTACCTATTTGTTTCAATGCACTGTCGATTTCCAGCACCACTTCCAAGTTTTTATGTTGGATCCAGGTCCTGGCCTTTCCGTACGCGCACCCCCAATATGCTGTGGAAGCCAGACAGTCACGCCAGAGGTTGGGCTCCTCGGGGAATGCGTCCGGCTGCTTACGGACTCACCTACATCAATGATAGGATCATACCTACAGGCGGGCAGGCAGGCAGCAGGCAGCGAACATGGGGAGCCCCTGGTCTATCTGGAACAACACAGCTGCCAGAAGCAACCAACGTAGGTACTTCATGGGAAACATTCTCGACTGCCTCGTTTTGACAACATACATGCTCGATGATCGAGATCCACAAGCCCACCCCCCGATGGCGTCTTCTACTGGTAAGCTATCCCCATACTCATGTCCTTGGGTCTCGAAATCTTGTTTTTCTGTCCCCGATTCTGAACAATATCTGCCAATGAAGATGCACCGTTAGCCCGCCCAACTAGCAAGAGTAGTGTCTGGCCCGTTCGACGATCCACTAACGGGTAATGGGGGCTTCCTTTCGAAAGGAGTCTGTCGAGCTCGGGTCGTCAGTCAGATTGTCAGTGAGAGTGACAGGCAAGCAAGCAAGCAGCAGCCACACCTCAAACCCGCCCCCTGCAACGCATTCCCCCTGGCACCAAGTGGGGTCTGCGAGGAATCCGGTTCCCATCAAGACTCCATCCCGGTAGCCTCAAGTGTGGCTTGATATCATCGAAAGTACGCTGTCTGGCGCTCATGACTCCTTTCTATGGTCCTGCCCTGAGTTTACCGTATTGATGACGTTCGGACGGTTTATGCCAATTTGGGCATGACGTCGAACTAACAGCCTAGGCCGGTAGGGCCTCTGCGAAACAGCCCGACAGGTAGGGATGTCGAGGATAGCTACAGCTTTGCAGACCATGGAGGTATGTTTCCGTCGCGTACCCCAGCCGCGGTAGAGGTTTCCTGTGACGTAAGTTGCCTGGATGCCGGCACCGTCTGCTGCTGTTGGGGTTCCTGGGACAGCTTCACGGTCGTCATCGTTCTTATGGAGCAGGCCATATCACATAAATACACATTGCCGCCGTTTCGTTACACCCTCTTCTGCTATTTCCTCATGACCATTATTGATAATAATACTACCATTATACCCCATCATACCAATACCCCAATCGAATGAGTAACGAAGCTCATCCATCTGTACAACACCACCTAAAGCCACATAACTTTGACGATTCCACGAGATATCATCCTGTACAAGTATACCCACTTCCCCACCATCACCCATCTTCACACGAATCCCACGACCCCGCCATCAATCATCCCGCCGCCATGTCTTCAGCAGTAGGAGACGCCACCAGCAAGCTGGATCAGACCAAGAACCAAGCCGGCGATACCGCCGACAAGGCCTCCAAGCAGACACAAAAGCCCACTGGCGATGCCAAGGACAAGATCTCCAGCAAAAAGCCCGGCGTACCACGGAGCGTCCCTGACACAAACCCCAAGGATGATCTGGACGACAAGACCAAGCAACTTGACGACGATGACGACGAGTTAGATCCTTCAACCCACGAAGGGGATGAGGGCGAGATGGTGCCGGCCGCTGGCCGCATCAACGAGAAGGGCGAGGTCATTGACGACGACGGCAACGCCATTGGCCGTGTAACCGACGGCAACGCCAAGGACTTTGTTGGCTACATCGTCACACAAGAAGGTGACGTCCTCGACGACGAGGGCGGCATCTGTGGCAAGGCCGAGCCCCTTGAGGACGTCGCCTCGGAGCTGGGCAACTACACAACCACCTCCAAGGAGGCTACCAAGGAGGCCACCCAACTTGCCCAAGACAAGACCACTGGACAAGAAGATGGTGGCGAGTCCAAAGAAGGCGGTGGACTCGGCGGCGCGTTAGGCGGCGTCGGCAAGGCCGTCGGTGGTGTCACAGGTGGTGTCGGCAAGGCAGCTAAGGGTGCCACCGGCGCCGTAGGTGATACAGCCAAGGGTGCCACAGACACTGTCGGCAGCGCGACAGGCACCAAGGACGCCACGGACAAGGTTGGCGACACCGTCAAGGGCACCACCGACACCGCAGGCGATGCTGCCGAAGGTGCTACTGGCGCCGTCGGCGACACGACTGAGGGTGTTACCGACACTGCCCAGGATGCCACCAAGCCCGTCACCGACACCGTAGATGGTGCCACTGGCGGCGCAACCGGCAAGGTTGGCGAGACCGTCGACGAGGCCGGTGAGAAGGTCGGCGAGACCGCTGATGATGCCGGCGAGTCTGCCGAGGGTGTCACAGACGAGGTCGACGAGAAGGCTGGCGACGTCACCGACAAGGTTGACGAGACTGCCGAGGGCGCCAAGGGCGAAGTCGATGAGGCCGGCAACGACATTGAAGTACCCGAGGGTGCCGAAGATGTCAAGGACAAGGCTGATGAGACCGCCGAGGGTGCCAAGGATAAGGTCGACGAGACCACCGAGGGTGTCGAGACGCCTGAGAGCGCCGAGGACGTTAAAGAGGGTGTCGAAGGCGCCGTCGATGAGGCTGGTGAAGCCGTCGAAGGTGCCGAGGGTGAGGCCGGCGAGGCTGTCGAGGGTGCTGAAGAGCAAGCCGAGGAGCTTGGCGAGAAGGCACCTATCGAGATCCCCGAGTTCGCCCCCTCCGTCGCGGCCAAGGTCGTCGACATGTTCCAAGGACCCTTCACCGTTTCCGACGATGGTCAAGTCAAGGACCAGAACGGCAACATCCTCGGCAAATTGTCCAAGGACCAGGACCTCCAGGACCTTGTCGGCAAGGAGATTAAGGCCATCAACGAGAAGGGCGAGCTTCTCGGAGAGGATGATGACGTTCTCGGCCAGGTCGACCTTGTGCCAGAGGGCACCGTCGTCGATCGCATCCGGGAAGAGGTTCCCGAGGCCGCCGAGCGCCTCGACGCGCTCGAGGAGGAGGCTGAGCAGAAGCTTCCCAACATCTCCATCCTCGAGGGACTCTCCATCAACAAGATGGGCAACGTTGTCGACGCGAAGGGCAACCCTCTGGGCCGCGTCAAGTCTGGCGAGCTCAAGAAGATGATCGGCAAGCAACCCGACGCCGAGGGCAAGGTCTGGGACTCCCGCGGCAAAGTGCTCGGTGAGGTCGAGGTCCTGCCTGACGCCATCGAGAACATCTCGGGCCCCTTCGAGGACTTCCCTGATGCTACCGTCGACAAGAACGGCAAGGTCATGTTCGAAGGCCGTCAGGTCGGTGTTGTCGTCGGTGACGAGTTCCAAGACCTTATTGGCAAGAAGGTCGATGCCGATGGTGACATTATCGACAAGAACGGCAATGTCATCGGCAAGGCTGAGCGCAAGGAGGAGGAAGAGCCTGAGGCTGAGCCCGAGGCCGAGCCTGAGCAGATTGACTATTCTTCCCTCAAGGACAAGAAGGTTAACAAGTTCGGCAACGTCGTTGACGACAAGGGCGCCGTCTGGGGCCATGTCGTCCAGGGAATTCTGAAGCACCTCGTCGGCAAGAAGATTAGCGAGAACGGTGAAATCTTCAACGACGCCGGAAAGGTCATTGGTAAGGCCGAGCCTATCCCCGACGAGGAGCGTGAGGATGTCAAGGAGGATGGTCCTTTCTCCGACTTCCCCGACGCCGTCGTTGGAGACAAGAGTGCCATCATGTACCAGGGCGAGCGCATCGGTACCCTTGTTGAGGGTGACCCTAAGAAGCTCAAGGGCAAGACCGTTGACGCCGATGGCGACATTCTCGACAAGAACGGCAACCAACTAGGCCGTGCCGAGCGCTGGGAGGAGGAGGAGGCCGAGCCAGAGCCAGAGGTTGACAACTCGGCCCTTGCTGGCAAGCGCATCAACAAGGCTGGCAATGCTGTCGACAGCCACGGTGACATCTACGGCCGCGTCATTGAGGGAGACATCAAGCGCCTCATCGGCAAGATGTGCGACAAGACTGGCGCCATCCGCAACGAGGGCGGCGATGTTATCGGACGCGCTGAGCTCATCCCTGAGGCTGAGCGTGACGGTATGAAGGAAGGCCCCTTCAGCGACCTGCCCGGTTGCACTGTCAACAAGGAGGGTCACGTCGTCACCCCTGGCGGTGACATTGTCGGTCGTCTTACCCAAGGCGATGCCAAGATCCTCTTCGGCCGCGCTGTTGATGACGATGGTGACATCCTCGACAAGAACGGCAACCCCTTGGGCCACGCCGAGCGCTGGACCCCCGAGGAGGTGCAGAAGGACGTTAGCCCCATGGCTGGCCGCAAGGTCAACAAGGAGGGTAACGTCGTTGACGAGAATGGCGACCTCATCGGCAAGCTGACTTCCGGCGACTTGTCCAAGTGCGCCGGCAAGAAGATTGACGACGATGGCGATGTCATCGACCAGAAGGGCAGCATCCTTGGCCACGTCTCCCTGCTCGAGGACATTCCCGAGCCTGAGGCTGTCCCCGAGCCCGAGACCGAGGAGGAGTCTGAGGAGGACAAGCAGAAGCGCCTCCGCATTGAGCAAGAACGTGAGATCGCTAAGCGCATCTGTGTCTGCATCGAGCACTCGCTCGACAAGATCCGCCCCATCTGCAAGATGATTACCGAGAACATTGACCGCGTCGAGCGCCAACCCGAGGAGGAGCGCAACGAGGAGGAGCTCGTCAAGACCGTCAAGCCTCTCATCGAGGAGGGCGGCAAGATCCTCACCGAGGCCAACGGTGTCATCCGTGGTCTCGACCCTGATGGTCGCATCGCTGGCAACGCCAAGGGCCGCGCTGCTGCCCACGAGGCTAGCCCCGAGGAGTACCAGCTCGCGGAGTTGCTCAAGGAGCTCACCGGCACTGTCACTGAGACCATTGAGAACGCCAAGCGGAAGCTCGAGGACATGCAATACGCCAAGAAGGAGCTCAACCCTCTCTGGGGACTCCTGGCCGAGCCTCTGTTCCAGATCATCGCTGCTGTTGGTCTGCTGCTCTCCGGTGTCCTGGGATTGGTCGGCAAGCTGCTGAACGGTCTCGGCCTCGGCGGCTTGGTCAACAACCTTCTCGGCGGCCTGGGCCTCAACAAGGTCCTCGACGGTCTTGGTCTGGGTGGTGTCGTTGGCGCCGTCACTGGACAGGACAAGAACAAGAAGGGCGGCAAGAAGGGTGGTGGTTTCCTCGGCATCTTGTAAGATGCTTTTCACTATCTATCTTCAAGTCATGATCTTTGGTTTTCTCTACTGTCACGACGAGCCATGATTGTATGAGTATTCAGTTACTACTGCTTTCTAATGATGGGGATTTCTAATTTGGTACGGACTGGAAACATTGGGGTTTCTATTTTACTTTTGCTTTGAGCGTTGTTACAAAAGTTGGCTTTCTGTAGTATTAGTTTTCTAGCATAATTGCAACTTCATGATAATTCATATCAAAACATCTCGCTTTTCTGATTCGTAAAACTGTGAACCTGGGCAACTTCTCAAGACGGAGGCTTCTCTCGTGCACACTCACATCGATAGTTATGTGGGGGTTTCCGGATAGCTTCAGACACCCAACGATCCTAAGATGCCTGATAGCGACCACGCGACGCTGAGAAGATCATTGATTGGCCCTCCGGTAGTTGCTGCTGCTAGCGTACCGGCTCTAAGCTTTCTAGCTGCTACGACCAAGATTTCCCGATCTTGCATGATGGTAGTTTCGAGGACATGACGTGATGAATGACGTGGTGGCGGCTTCTAGAGGGGCTGCCCGCCCTTGAGCACCTTAAGCTCTGCGCCCGACGTTTGGGAATATGCAAGATCATACCTGCTGGAAGCCACAACTCCCAAGCCATCGTTGCCCAACATCGCAATTTCCTTGTTTTGATACCCCCGTTCTTGTGTGGCTAGGGCGCTTACACATTGACGAGACTATTAGACAGACAGACTTAAGCCCCCGAGAGTCCAAGGAGGATCTGATCTGATCTGCGACATTTGAACCATACCTATCACTTATCTCGTTATCCTAGTACAGATCCCCAAATAACTTACGCATTCTTAATCGGTGTTACTATTACCTAAGCTGTCAAGTCGCTATCAGATTGTGTGCGTGCGTGTGTCGGTCACAATAGCCTGCCTGCCTATCTGTCGCAAGGCTCACCAGAATGTCGCGAACATTGCTGCTTTGCTTCATCCACGGGTTCAAGGTTAGTTGCTCTGTGATGTTGTAAGCTGAACGGTGTGATTGCTGACGCAAGTGAAACAGGGAGACGATGATACCTTTCAGAACTTTCCATTGGATCTGAAGAAGGAAGTGTCCAAGAAGCTGCCCGATCACAATGTGGAATCCGTCGTGTTTCCCAAGTATGAGACGAAAGGGGAGCTGAAGCAGTCTACCGAGCTTTTCCTCGACTGGTGAGTAGACTTGATCGTGTATGGCAAATGGCTCGAGAGTACTGACGGCATAATCGCTAGGTTGAAGGAGAGAGTGATGGAAGTGCGAAAAGAACACAGTGAGAAGCCATGGCCTCCGAACGACCGCAGCGTGGGTGTGATTCTCGTTGCGCATTCAATGGGGTATGACAATGTCCTATGAAAATAACAAGCGCGACATCGTTGCTGACCTTATTATCCAGAGGTTTCGTTGCGGCGGACTCGCTGTTCTCCGTATTGAACGATCGTCTTGCCGACGAAAAACAAGATGACCACATCTACCCCCCAATCCAGGGGATTCTGACCTTTGATACCCCATTCAACGGATTGGCGAGGTCCATGTTCGTGTATGGCGCTTTCTCCAACTACCAGAAAGTCAGCAGCGTCTTTAACGTCATGACCGCCTTGTCAACAGCGCCGGCCGCCCTCAGCAATATGGCCATGAAGCGGTCTGCCGCTGTGCTGCCGGCGGCGCGCACGTCGCGCACGTCATGGAAAGGCTGGCAGCTCATCGCACTGCGTACCGGGACCGTGGGTGCGATCGCGGCCGGCGGGGGTGACGGCCTACATCCACCGCGAAAAGATCATGGAGGGCGTGCGCAACATGCGCAACCTCAACAAGGCGTCGATGAAGGAAGGCGTCAAGGAGGGGTACCAGAACAGCGTCGATGCGCTCAGCCAGGGGCTGGCGTACATCAACCGCGGCAACGTTGGCAAGTCGTTTGAGTACCTGTCGGAGCACTTCACCTTCGTGGGCTCGCTCATGAAGCAGCAGGAGCTCAACCGCCGGCTCGAGCGCATGGGCGAGCTGAAGGGTGTTGGTATCCACAACTTCTACTGCTCGCTCGGCGAGAATGGGGTCTGGTCGGGCGGCTACTTCGTGCCCGAGCGCACGTTCTGCGCGGTGCCGGACAAGGACCACCTGGCCAACCCGCTGTTCACGCGCCAGGTCATCAAGGAGGTCGACGACGAGATCCAGGCACACATGAGCATGTTCCACCCGGAGAAGAACGAGAAGTACGAGTCCATGACCGAGGAGGCCAGCAACTACGTCGTGCGCTGGTTCAACGATGACTCCCCGATCGAAGACGATCCCAAGTTCGCGGCACCGCCGCCGCCGGAGCCCATTGAGCAGCCCGTCGAGACGGACGCGGACGGGACGCAAGTCCCCAAGGCGGAGGAGATCGCCAAGGCCGAAAAGGAGGCTGCAGAAGCGGCCAAGGACGGCGAGTCGAAGAAGCAGCAGGCTGAAGACGGCAAAGACGAGGAAGTCCGCAGCGACCTGCCGTCGCCGTTGGACATCGCGGCGGCGGCGTCTATGGTGCCCCTGCCGGACGACGATGATGCGGCGCCCGCGACGCTGCAGACGGACGGTGGCGACGAGGACGAGCAGAAGCGGACATACATGCGCTACCTCTTTGGCGTGGCGCAGTCAGCGGGGACGGGCCTGGCGTCGTACGTGCCGAAGGTGCCGCGGCAGATGCCGGACATGCCCCAGATGCCTCAGATACCGGCCGGCCCCAGCTTCAAGTCGTTTGTACCCACTATGCCTAGCATGCCCTCGGTGAATGTGTGGGGCAAGAAGCAGCAGCAGGCACAGACGGATGATGTCGCGCAGGAGACTGCTACTGAGACGGAAGAGCCTAAGGAGACGCCGGCTGCTGCGATCGAGTCGGAGGTGGCCAAGTAAATGAGTTTTAGGTTAGATAAGAATGCACTTAATGACAGTTGATGGATTGCATTGGTTAAACGAGGTTTGGTTTCGGCGATTTCTTCTCTTGGTGCTGCTGTGTAGGGAGGGGCAATGGCAAGAGTTAATACCTCCAGGGGCTGGTTTCGGTCTCATTCGTTGTTGATATTATCTCTGGCTTGTTTTAGGAACTCTGATACATATTTTATAGCTATACCATTTCTTTGCATCTAAAAAATGTTTCTTCAAATATCCATCGCCATATTGTGTTTGACCGAGTAAAAGAAACTGGCTTTAGTCAAGCCGGTCCTGGTACGGGAAGCACCATGCCAGTGGTGTGCATCCACTTCCCGTGGCCTCTGGGATATTACTCCTGTTGAACAAGATTGCAGCGGCCGTACATAGAGCCATCCTGCCCACGCCTTCCAAAGCCTCGCCCTTAGCTACTGTGCTTCCGAGTGTTCAGTGGATTGAGTGAAATCTCCGTGGCAAGGATATTGGGTACCAGTAACAGCAAGACACCAGGAAGGAGGGAAGGGAAACTACCCGGTACAGCATCAACGCATTCCCTCGATGGTGTGTTTGAAGGCCTAAAGGGGACGACTTACCACGGTAAGTACTTCCCCGGGATGGCGCGAAGGCCAGCCAGCCATAGCTCGCGGGCGCAATGGTGGGGCACCCAGCGCGCTGGCAGCGAATGCTAGCGCAGTGCATTGCGGCGGGCAGGGGGCACGCGTGCTGTGAAGATTAAGTATCCTTGATCGACATGGACGAGATCAGCCATGGCCCCCCGTGGGAGGTTGAAGAAAAATATGGATAAAGATTTTCATTCATAATTCTAGGTACATGTAATTGCAGCGATGCTTGTTGCTGATCTCGGTTCTTTACCGGTAGTCAGTTCCGTAGGGCTGCCTGTATGGATTTCTTTCAGCGGGGCACCACCCCAATACTCTTGGGTCCAGCAGCGAAAGCCTATTGAGCAGTAAATTGCCCGATCACCAAGCCCGCAGTTTCGTCTCTGTTATTTACCAACGACGCAGGGAGCAAGAATTCCGACATACTGAGATGTATGCGGTAACATATTCTCCAGCTCTGTAGATTGCCCATGTCGATCTTCTCATCTGGAATGGCCCTATCTGGGTTTAGTCAGAAACTTGTTATACTAGTATCCGCGATAGTTGTTCATTGCAGTCTATTTCAGCAAGCTAGAGCCGATTCAGCTCGCCCTGCTGCTTTTCAGCTGGCCCCCTATCGCGAGACTACATGTGTCTGCATCCATACGGGTACCAATTTGTGACCTTCAATTTCACTAGATATGTACTTAGCCTTCCCGTCGTTGATTCCGTGACTGGCTACCTGCCCCAAATGGCTCCAGTATAAATAAATGTGCAGTATATGCGCAGGCTCTACCAGTACTTGCTCGTGTATTAAGATCTATTGTCCTGCCGGCAAAATGATTTGAGTATTGAGTCGTTGTTCATCTCCGTTACCACATTCGCTTTGTTCCTGGCTCTCTGCATTCAGAGGCGCCATGCTTTCGATACCCCTTCTCGTCGCTCTTTTCGCCGGTGTAGTCACGGCCTTGCCAAATAATGTATCAGCCAGAACCATAATAGGCAATCTGTTCGATGCGGAGTGTAGCATTGACGGGTGCCTCCTGGAAGTCGTTGCTTCAGACCTACCCGTCCCATCAAAGGCTTTAGAAGCATGCTCCTCGTTGTTGCAGAAGACTGTCACACCGTTCTCTACTTCTACCATTACATCATATGTGACTGCAAGCCAGACTTCAGTTACTGTCACAATAACTCAGACCCTCCCCCCCGTCGGGCATCACATTACAAGTTCTCACCACCATCGTGAACAATGTCGGCGAGACTTACACAGTTACGGCAAACGTGGAGGAGACCTCGACTTCCGTGGTGACAGATCGCGTGACAACTACGGGAGTTTATGTTACCTCGGTAACGGTAACCCAAACTTCCACTGCAGTACACACCACTGCCACGACAACCACTCAGACAGTGACAGCAGCCATAGGCATTCAGGCATCGCCAATTCCCGGCAAGCGTCGGGCAAATCGAAACCAAAGGGGTGTCAAGGTCCGTTGCCACCATCCGCAGGTTTCCTCCTCAAGCCTATCGGGTTCCACGACGGTTTCCAATGCCGATCCGTTGCCCACTGGATGTGTGGATGAAGCTCAACTTTCGTCGGCCTGCTCATGTGCCTACGTAACGGCGACTACGGTCACGGGCTCAGCGCCCACGATCGTCACCACGGTTACCTTGACGCAAAACACTGATGAACTGACCGTCACTGCGACGGAGACGCTCTCCGGCACCGACGTGCTGACCGAGACGGAGGTTCTCAGCACCACGCAGACGTCTACTACGACGGAATCTGTCACGACGTCTGCGACGATTACAAAGGTTGTTGGTTTAACCACGACTGAGACGGACACTGCTACCTCCGCATCCACTGTGACCTTCACCGCGACCGCCATCGTCGACAGCACCACCGTAGCCACCTTGACCGAAACCACCGTTGCCGTCCCAACGGTGCCGGCCTGTGGCGTTGTGCCCCTGAGCTCGCCGCAGCCGACTTTCTACATCCTAGTCGCCAACGGGACTGCTGCCGGGGACTACTTGCTTGACCAGGGGGCCACCTTACCCGAGCCAGGATTCCTCGTAATCTATAGCAAACCTTCCAGGGACAGGGCCACGCCTTTTAGCATCGACAACACCGGCGCACTCTTCTCCACCACAAACGGTAGACTGGTATACTTCAAGCCCTACACCGCCGGAGGCATGGCCGGATCTGAAGTAGGTTTGTTTACTGTCGACACCCCGCCGGCACAGGGCTCCGGGTACCGGCCGCTCTACGTCCAGGCCGACTACGGCCCCAGCTGCCCCGCCACGTCCGGCAGTCTCACTCTGAGAGGTTCTGGGCAGAACGGGGCCTACAACTCCTTTGTTTATTGCAACGGTGTGGCCGAGGTCTCGGTCGACGGAAAGACGTCGTGTGCAGGCGGCGGCAATGTTGGATACAATGACGCACTGAATTTCGTGATTATCTAGTTTGGTCGGTTCAGGGATATACTGTGCATTTATTCTACTCCCGGATCCCCCATTTCGAGTGCGCAAGCAGGGTCGTGCGTCTATCTATGCACACAAAGAGCATCCAAAATCTGCTGTTAACAGCTCAGCGGGGGTTTGAACATGGATGTATGCGGCACGCGCCCGGCACTCTCCCCCGCCCATTAGGCTTCACTGTCCGAGAAGGCCCGTAACTCGACGTCCGCGGACAGGTACAAATTTGATAAGAAATTTCTCTACATGTACCTGTTGGTTGGATACTTACCTAGGTAGATAAATAATGACGTTAGTTGCACACGAATTCCAGTCACTGTCATTGGATGTGGTATTCTGTCCAAGTACAGAGGTGGGAGGATTTGACCCCTAAAGTCCCGCTTTTTATGTTGGTACTTTACTGCACAACCTCCTGTGCGATCAATCTGCCAGGACAACCCTTCCCTCTGTTGATTCTATCGCCCACCGTAGCAGAACAGGCTGGATAGAAGCATGCGTCGAACTGCAGTACCAATACCTAGAAATATTTGCCACCCAAGTCAACGCTCGAGGGACGTCCAATGCACGGTGAAAGCAGTGTCAACGTTTCGATATTTTTTAACGCTTTCGATTTTCAATGCTAAAATAACTGTTAATTCCAATATTAACCAACGTTCATTAATTCGAGAAGTGTTTATTCCAGTATATAATTAAGCTGCAATTAGGCCGTGCGTTGATTACATCCAGCCTCTTCTCCTACGACATTTTGCATATATACATCATGCTATTATATTCCCCGGCTCTACACAAGTTGCCTATGTAGCCTACTGCTATGACCTCGCGTTCCCGTTGAGACGACCACTTTTTGCATGATTGCTCTTGGTATCCCCCTGTGGTTCATATCACAAGTAAACATCTGATGGATTGATACGGCAAAAGAGGGAGTGAGGAAAGTGCCATTTGAGTTATGCTATGACCCAGTTGTCTGGTGGGAATTGGAAAGCCTAATGTCTAGGGATATGTCAAGTCCTCGGGCGGACACCGCTTCCATATCGACGGTAAGATTCTTAAGACAATCAATCATCAAAGATGCCACGCCCGCCATAACTGGTCCCGATATGCACCCTGGACACCCCGCGGGCGTGCACTGTGTCGGCGGTGTTGGAGGTCTGGTCGGCAAACCCCGCCAAGCCAGTGAAGTTCTTTGCAAAGGCAAACTCGTTCCCAATCTGCACACGAGCTTGATCTTGGGTGCCAACTTGGCCTGCGTGGTTCTTCGCTGCCATTACCGCGGCCTTGCGTTCCGCCGCTTCGGCCAGGATGCTGTCGACACTGGCGGCAGCGTCTTGGATGACCTCGAGAGCCGGCTCGCCATCGACTTCCTCGATCTCGACTTGCACCAGTTGACGCCGTGGCGCCTCGACGGGCCATATTGCCTCGAGGTCGTCCACAAAGCCTGTTATCTGCTCAATCATCTTCTCAAATTGCTTCCCATCGTACAGCGCCCACGCCGCTTTCTTGGCCAGGCTTGTCCGCTTCTGTCTCTGAAGCACGGTCTTGCCGAGCTGTTGATGGAGCTGTCGTCCAACGGGTCTCATGTCCTTGTCCTGCCACACCACTAGGTCGTCGGGATTGGCACCCAGCTCGTACCGTTGCGACTTCTTTTGGACCGATTGGAACAGTAGGTCAATCTCTTCGAGGACAGATTGGACCTGTCGCGTGGGAGCGTCGGCCGGCGTTGTCGTGGCGAAGCGAGGATCCTCGTGGATTGTGACCGCTTCGCCCCAGCGGCTCAGACGTGTCTGGGCAATGTCGACCTTGAGCCGGCAGCGCTCGAAATCTTGACCGAAATGGCGGCCCAACTGTACGTACTCAAAGCAGTCCACGCAGTCGGCGAATAGAGCGGCCACGCTCAAAGCGCCAGCAACAGTACCGAAAATTTCTGCCATATTTTCGAAACAAGTCAATCTGCAGGGTTGGGTATGAGGATGGCTGTTCGAGTAGAACTCAAATTCTAGGGATGCAGAGGAGCATATGTACAATATATATGCAAGGGACCGTATCCTGATGAGAAATCATTGGCCTGCAGCTGAACACAACCAACATACTTCCCTTCCCCGCACCGTTCTGGATAGAACGCTGCTCAACGACAACACTGGCGATGGTGAGAGATCAGCCTATGGGCAAGATGCTGAAGAACTCGGCGGGAGTCGTCAGGGCCGACGGTTATTCAACGGTCCATATTGGAGACAACGTCTCCATCGTTCACAACCACCAAAAGTCAGACCCAAAGCTACCACGCGCCGAATTCCTTCGGCGCCTTCAATCCTCGCCATACGAGAGCCGAAAGGACAGGAACCCCAAAAGAATAGATGGCACTTGCGAATGGTTCACCACCCACGCCCGCTTCCTGCACTGGCAAAAGGAGATCTCCGCAATCCTTTGGGTCTCTGCAGACCCAGGATGTGGCAAATCGGTTCTCGCAAGATACTTGGTAGACGAAGTCCTTTCTTCAAACGCTACCAAATCGACATGCTATTTCTTCTTCAAGGATGACTTCGACGACCAGAAGTCACTAGAGATTGCCCTCTGCCGTATCCTGCATCAACTTTTCGTTCAGAGACCCGATCTACTCCTGGAAAAGTTCCTTGATAAGGTTTCTGAAAACGTTGATCAGTTCTTCTCATCATTCAATGAGTTGTGGCATATGCTCATCGAGGCAACTAGTCAGGACAATGGCGGTGAGATTGTAGTTATCCTTGATGCCTTGGATGAATGCGTGGAATACGAACGTCTGACTGCGGCCTTGACGCAGCTATATGACAAGGACAGAGGGGCCTCTTCTCTCAAATTTCTTGTTACCAGTCGACCATACCCCAAAATCGGGCGGGAACTCCAGCACCTAAAGGAATATCAGCCCAGCATCCACCTTGATGGAGACAACCGAGAATTGAAGAACAAGATTGCTCGAGAGATCAACATCGTCATCAAACGACGAGTGAGGGAGCTAGGACAACGGCACAAGCTTCAAGCAGAAGAGGTACAGATGTTGGAAGCTGAAATTACTTCCGTCGAACAGCGTACCTACCTATGGATTCACCTAGTATTCGCAGCAATGGAAGACGCTGTCTTCTTCTCCAAGGCTGATATGCGTGCCAAGATCCACGAACTTCCACACACGGTTGAGGAGGCCTACGACGGTATCCTTCGCCGGAGTAGCGACCCGATTAGGGCCAAAAAGATCCTCCACATTATTGTTGCCGCAGATAGGCCATTGCATCTCGCAGAGATGGCTGCTGCATTGGCTTTTCAAGGAGATCGTCACAAGGAACACGCCGAGCTTGTAAACGACCTTCCGCCTCTAGACCGTCTACAGGTTGCAATTCGGGAGGCCTGTGGTCTCTTCGTCGCCGTCCAGGGTTCGGAGATATTTCTCATCCACCAAACAGCAAGAGAGTTTTTGATTCGGCCGCGACCTACATCGCAATCGTCGGAGATTCAGCCATCTTTAGAATGGAAACATTCTCTTGATCCAGAAGAATCACACTATATGCTTTCGGAAACATGCGTAAAATACTTGCTCCTTCTCGAGTTTAGAGCAAAAGACGGGATAAAAAACCGTGGTCAATTTTCCCTTTTGGAGTATGCTGCATGTAATTGGACGAACCATTACCGACAAGCACATAATAAACCTGATGCCAACCTAGATCGTTTGGCTCTACAACTCTGCGAAGCTCGTTCACCTGCCTGCTTGAACTGGTTGGGAGTGTACGGGCAAATACGATGGGATGGCCCAAAGTTTTCAGAGGAGGTACCCACATCCGTGCTAATCGTAGCATTCTTTGGGTTGGACACGCTGATCAATCCGATCCTCCACGAAGCCAAAGAAAGCCTCACTGCGCGAGGAAACTGCACTGGACGAACCGCCCTATCGTGGGCCAGCGAGAGGGGATTCATCTCAATAGTCCAGCCGCTCCTGGATCAAGTGTCGTCAATCCAGATAATGTTGAGGGACTGGTCCAGAAATTCCAGCACCAGCATAAACCGGGAGGATCGTTACGGCAGGACGCCACTTTCTTATGCCGTAGCGAGTGGACATGAAAAGATTGTGCAGCTGTTGCTCAAGAAAGGCGCGAAGGTTGACATCCGAGACGTGTATGATCTGACACCCTTGTCGTGGGCAGCTTACCACGGTCACAGCGACGTTGCCAAGCTCCTACTTGATCATGGTGAGGAAAATGGATATAAAGCGAGCGATCTGGAGACAAAGGGCCGCGAGGGTCGCACTCCTCTGATGATAGCTGCCATGCATGGGAATGTGAGTGCCACGAAGTTGCTTCTCGACCGAGGCGCTATGGTCGATGGTCGATGTGAACCGGGTGCAACGGCCCTAATATGGGCAGCTTCATCTGGCCACGATGCTGTAGTCACCCAACTTCTTGACCGAGGTGCTAGAATTGAAGCTAAGGACACTGAAGGGGCGACGGCCTTGATCAAGGCTTCGGCTGAAGGATACCACACCACTGTGCAGCTGCTACTAGATCGAGGGTCCGATACGGATTTTCTGGGCCCTCAAGATCGCCCCGCCTTGGTGTTTGCCGCATCCAAGGGCCACGTTGCTGTGGTCAAGCTGCTTTTGGATCGAGGAGCTGGTATCAACGTCCCGGATAAAAGAGGCAACACGGCTCTGCTGGAGGCCTCCAGACTGGGACACCTCGCCACAGTGAGCCTGCTCCTGGACCGGGGGGCAAACGTGAGAAGAAACAACCGCAAGGGCGACTCTGCCTTGACAATAGCTTCAGAAAGGGGCGATGTCGCTATTGCTAGACTGCTCTTAGACTTAGGGGCCGACGTCAACGGTACGCGTCGCACACCCCTTATGCTTGCTGCCATTGAAGGACATACCGAGGTTGCAGGGCTGCTGTTAGAGCGAGGAGCTTCTCCCGACCCCCAAAATGTTATGGGCGAAAATGCTGAGATACTCGCCGCTAAAAAAGGTCATCATGATACAGCAAGGATGATACATGATCGAAGCCGGTGCCGATGGAGTGTACCGAGGGCACTATCGCCGGCATTTCCGGAAATACGGCCTTCTTCATCTTCTTCGTCCGTCGTGTTCCGGCCCTCTTCATCTTCTTCTTCCCTCATGGTCTGAGGGGCCTGATGCACCTGTCGGGCAAGTGAGTGGACTACGTGAATGCATTGGAATAAACACTTGAACAGGGCACTTCAATAGTTGTTTATTGCTTTAGTAGCGGAACAAACAGCTGACAGTCTAGCAGTAACTATTTCATTATTAGGTTGTAGTCGTCTCTGTTTTGCTAGGAGAACTAGGATGGACGGGGTAGGGCAGTTTGGGTCGGATTGGATGGGTTGGCGTTCAATCTTGCTGTCTGAATTACGAAACGATCATGCGAAGCCATGCTGGACATTCTTTCAACAGACTGATTACTGTTATTCGATTATGTACGCTAATTTTAAGACTACTTGCCATTGATTGGGTTCCACCTTGATGTGAAACACATGGTGAATCAATGTCGTACTTTTAACATAGGTCAACCAGTGGTTTCCATACCAGACGTCGGGAGTCTGTCCTGCCCCGCGCACGGCGAACACACCCAGACCGAGCTCGAATTACCCCACGTCCCTATTCCGCACCCCCTCTGGTCGGCTAATACTGGCTACCTTCGGCCCCGCGTTTGGGCTACCCCTGTAGCATACAAGACATTCCTCTCATCACATGGAGCAACGTCGAACTCCGAGTGTCATCTGAATCAATGCCATAACGGCCTCAACTCCAATGATCTCTTGTTTTTGCTGGCTTAGCCAATTTCACCACTTCGTATTGACAGTCTAATATACGACCCCGAAATAGCAATGCCTATCACTAGCTTTGATTCCAAAGAGAAGTATCGATACCAGAATGGATTCGATTCATATATGGAGTAAGTGTAATTACAACCGACCTCCCAAACCTCCAGATTGCTCATAATTGCTGTTCAGGACGGAATCGGTGAACGGTGCCCTGCCTATCGGCCAGAACTCTCCACAGAAGCCGCCCCATGGCTTATACGCGGAGAAGCTGTCCGGCACGGCCTTCACGGCGCCTCGGCACGAGAATAAGCAGTCATGGCTGTACCGCATTCTTCCCTCGTGTGCACACCCCCCGTTTCAGGAAGACACCACAGGGCCATTCACTTCAGACAAGCCCTACAGCGCCTCCAAGCTCCAGTACATCCCCAACCAATTGCGGTGGGACCCGTTCGACCACGACGAGCAGACGGACTTTGTGTCCGGCCTAAGGCTCGTCGCTGGGGCCGGGGATCCGACGCTGAAGCAAGGCATTGGCATGTACATCTACGCCGCTGGGAAGTCTATGGATGAGCGGACTGGGTTCTACTCGGCGGACGGCGACTTATTGATCGTCACCCAAGATGGCATCCTGGACATCCGCACCGAGCTGGGTTGGCTACTTGTGCGACCCATGGAGATCTGCGTCATCCCTCGCGGCATCAAGTACCAGGTCCATCTCCCCAGCGGGCCAGTTCGCGGATACGCCCTCGAACTTTACCAGGGCCACTTCACCCTCCCCGAACTAGGTCCCATCGGCTCCAACGGCCTGGCCAACGCCCGCGACTTCCAAGCTCCCGTCGCGTGCTTCAGCGAAGACAGCGGCGCCACCGCGGCCGAGGGCCCCAACACGTACACCATCACGGCCAAGTTCAACAACACCCTATTTAAAACGCAGCAGGCGCACACGCCGTTCGACGTGGTGGCATGGCACGGCAACTACTACCCCTACAAGTACGACCTGGGCCGGTTCAACACGGTCGGGTCTGTCTCCTTCGACCACCCGGACCCGTCCATCTTCACGGTGCTGACGGCGCAGTCGGACCACGTGGGGACCGCCGTCGCCGACTTCGTGATTTTCCCGCCGCGCTGGATGGTGGCCGATGACACGTTCCGGCCGCCCTGGTACCACCGCAATACCATGTCCGAGTTCATGGGCTTGATCGACGGGGTCTACGACGCCAAGAAGGGCGGCAAGGGCGGGTTCATGCCCGGCGGTGCGAGCCTGCATAATGTCATGAGCGGCCACGGGCCCGATGCCGATAGTTACGAGGGCGCGCGAAACGCGGAGCTGAAGCCCATCCATTTCGGCAAGGGGAGCTGCGCGTTCATGTTCGAGAGTTGTTTGATGGTCGGCGTTACGGAATGGGGGCTCAAGACGTGCCAGAAGGTGCAGGATGCCTACAACGATCACAGCTGGGGCGGAGTCAAGGTTCACTGGAAGATGCCGGAGGGCGCGAGTTCGGAGGGACACCTCCTGAAATGAAATTGAGAGAAACGTGCCGTTCGAAAACAGATTGAGTTACTATTGCTGAAAGGGGAAATTGCAGGGTATCTCTCATTATTAGGTATTCAAACATGGACTCATACATTACTTAGCACAACCGTTCCGCGCCTTCCTTATTCTGCCAGCTTGAGTTCGGGATATTCGGGGAGTGGTAGGCCGCCCTTATCCGCCGGTAACAAACTCAGAGCGAGTTTGTCAATCTTGAGAGTCGTGACGAACTTGCCCAGCGAATGCATGAACCAGATCCCCCAATCCGTCTGCGGCGCTGCAATGGTCGGCGCGCCCGGCATCAATTTCTGGACCTCGTTGATGAACGGTCGTAGAACCTGGTCGTAGCCCTCAAGCGCCGCCGACACATCGCCGGGGTGCCGCGACAGCTCGCCCGCTAACACGTACGCGCCCACCAGCGACGCCGTCGTGCCGCACCCCGTGATGGGACTCGGGCAGTAGCCCGCGTCGCCGAGAAGCGCGACGCGTCCGCGGGACCACGAGTCCAGCTTCACCTGCCCGGCCTCGTGGGCGTAGAAGTCCTTGGTGTTGGCGAGCCCATCGAACACGCGCTCGCGGCACCAGGCGTCGCTGTCGTCGAAAAAGTCGCGCCAGATCTTCTTTTGGTCCTCCACGGTCTTGGCCGGGTTGTACCCCGTCGCGTCCCGCAGCAGGGGACCCTGCGAGGGTTCATTGCAGAACAGGTAGCACTGCGTTTCCGGCCGGTTATTGGCGCGGAAGGCGATCATGCGCCGGCCGGACAGGTGGTGCACGACGGCGATGTCGCTGTCCTCGGACTCGACGCGCGGGATCGTGAAGTAGGCGGCGTAGCTGTGCAGGGTGTGGAACGCGGCCCGCCCCGCCTCTTCGCCCCAGGCTTGGCGGCGGGTGCGGGAGCCCTGGCCGTCGGCGCCGATGACGAGGTCGAAGTGCTGGCTGCGGCCGTCGCTGAGCTTGACGTCTACGCCTCCCTCACCATCTTCCTTCTGCGAGATGGTCTCCACCGTTACACCGAACTCGTACGTGACGCCGGACCCTCCTTGGTTCTTGGCTTCTTTCGAGGCTTGGAGGCTGGCGTCGTACAGCACGCGCACGAGGTCCCCGCGCATCAGCTCGTACTCGCTCGTCGCCCCCTGCGGGCCCTTGCCCGTGTCGTTGACCCCAAACTGGAACTGGGGCGTGCCGTGCTTGTCAACAAAGGCCATGCCGCGCTCGTGGACGACAATGTCGCGCACCGCGTCCATGAGGCCCAGCTTGCGCATCACGGGGATGCCCTGCGCGCGCAGGTCGATCTGCTGGCCACCCGTGCGCAGGGACTCGCACCGCTCGACTACGGTGATGCGGTAGGCCTTGGCACCCCCTCGGAGCGCAGGAGTAGGGTTGCGAGGGCGGGGCCGCAGATGCCGGCGCCGACGATGAGGATGTCTAGGGGCATGGCGGGCGAGACGTGGTGGTTTGAAGGGTGGGTGGGTACAACGGCTTCCTTTGGTTTTGGTCAAGTACGGACGGGCTTGTTGCTGTGCCTCGTTACGCAGAATGAAGTTGACTGGTAGTGGTTGCCGAGATCCAAAGTACTATATCGTGAGTCTGTTTATGCATGCATAGGACTTGGCTGACTCTAGGTAAAAATATGAGAGATGGGGTTCATGTAAATCGTGTTATATATCTTGATCTCTGTCATCTATTATACATAGTCCACGAATTACAAATGACCGAACAATGTAGTAATTCTCGTTACAACGGACTCGGTACCGTCCGAATTCCATTGTGAACTCGGTGCCGATATGCTGGGTTGTGGTACGAGTCATGGAGGGTAGCCGCAGTGAACAGTCTACGACGTCACCACCAAAAGCCGTGGAGATGATGGGGCGCTTCGCCTGAAGGTGTCTAGTCTGAAGCTAGGGGCTTGCGCACAGCTGCGCCTAGCCGGCTCGGCCCTTGATCAGTATGGGGCACACTACCGTACGGTATTTGGTGCTCGTAAATCGCACTTCGCAATTCGGTCAATGAGGTTGAAGCTCAGGCTCGGCAATTTCGACGACTCTTGGTTCGGCCGATCTTGGCTGTGCGTTCTCGGGGCTCGGTTCTCAGACAAGTCCGATGTCCCTTCTCGGTTCAACGTCCAGCTCGATATCTGAATGCGACTGGTCAGCCATTCCATGTCCAATACGTACCTTGTGAATTTGCCACTTCATCAATTAACTAATATCTACACAATGCGATCTTGAAAGTGCTTGTATCTTTATTATCGTAGTCGCTTTTCCGGATGCTGCCAGACAAACCGACCACATCCTACGCCCCCTCCCACTCACTACAATCGCCCCAGTATTGGAGACTGGTACTCTTCCACGCTTAAAGCCCCAAGTCCTAAGAAACAGATAATAGCGGTCAAAGTGAAGTTTAAACAGCCTCCCACAACAACGGATTTGTCGGACATACGGGATCGTCGCCCGCCAGAGTACACTCAGTAGCGAGGATTGCGGGTTAGGATGCCTTTTTCCGAGTAGGCAGCCCATCGACGACCTCCTCAAGCACTATACCTCACCTTCGCGCGGTACTTCGACGCTCGCCAGTGCCTGAAGGCATATAAAAACAGGAGCTGTGAAGACTACACGCCGACTAGGTACTTGCCCATCTCGGCCGATGCGAGCCGCTTCGTAAGTCCGGAGAGGACTGGGAGCTGTCACATGCTGTAATTATCGAGCCTGCAGCAATGACTTCAATAGCAGACATGACGAAGTACTACGGAGAGGAGTCGGAAAAGCCGTCGACGACACAAAACCAACGGGGATTCTAATCAGGCAAGAACACCGTTGGGCTGGACGAAAGCAAGCAAGAAACGAGGAGATTGATTGTGTGTAACCCCAAGTTAATGGGACGTAAGCACTATATGGAGTGATATAGATGCATTTGACATCAATCCCATGTGAGCTGATTGGCTCTGCGAATCAAGAAACTGCTGTCCTCATCTTGACCCTGACATCCAACCCACCCTCCTGCCTAGGGAACCAGCTGTTAGTGACGCGCCACCGCGACGCCGGGTCCACCAGCTCGACATCGTAGCGGACGACCAGCGTGGCGACCGCCTTGTACGCCTCCAGCAGCGCCAGGTTCTTGCCAATGCAGCTGCGCGAGCCCGCGCCGAACGACAGATCGGCCGCGTTCATGGCCGCCAGGCGCGCCTTGTACGCCGCTTCTGGCTCTTCCTTTTCCTGCAACCAACGCTCGGGCCGGAACTTGTCGGCGTCGTCGCCGTACACGGAGAGGTTGCGCGCCACCACGTACGGATTCAGGCCCACGATGGTGCCGGCGGGGATGAACGTGTTATCGTGCTCCTTGCCGTTGTTCTTGTTGCCCATGGTGGTAGGAGGAACCACGAGCCCACCTTGTGGCACGTACCGCTCGAGGTTCATCGCCACGCCCGGCAGCATCCGTATCGCTTCGCGCATGACGGCTTCGAGGTACGGGCAGGACCGGGCGTCGGCCCAGCTGACGGGCTTGTTCTTGTCCTTGACGATACTGTCGAGCTCCTTCTGCAGTCGAGACCATGCGGCGTGGTTCCGCAGGGTATAGTAGAACACGGAATGAAGCGTAATGGCCGTAGTGTCGGCTCCTGCGAGTAGGTTGATCATCAGGTACGAGATGATCATCGAGTCATCGACGGTTCCGGGGTCTGACTGTTTCAGTTCGATGAACTTGTCCAGGTAGTCTGGCTGAGCTGGGTCATGGTAGCTACCATCTGTACCCTGGTAGCGGTCGACGAGGTGCTGTAGGGCAATGTTGACAGCCGCTCCAGATGTCGGGGGCCCGATCCGATGGACTGGGTTCTTATCCAGCCAATAGTCCAAGAAGGGCATCTGCCCCACGACGGCGAAGTAGTCGGTCGATTCCGCGGCGGCATGAAGTACTCCATTGAAGTCGCATCCCTTCTTTAGGAACCCTATCGGTTGGCTGAAGGTGACAGTCCCTACAACATCCCATGCGACTAACAGAATCAGGCTTGTGTTGGGACATGAGAGGTAGACAACCTACAGTAAAGTAGCCACTTGTCCAAACAGCATGCCGAGTCATTAGAAATGTTGACGTAACGCGATTCTAGCTCTGTGCACAACTCAGAGAGAACGTCGTCAATGCGAGACTCGAAAAGCAGGACACTGTTTGTAGAATATTGTTTCGATATTGGCTTTCTCCAATGTGCGTGTGTTTCCGGATCTGTCTGGCTGAAGATGTTATACACAATCTTTCCATCTACTATTGAGCTCGACCCGCAGTAAAATTCCGTCTGCGAAGTTGTTCAATCAATGGGGCCAGGCCTCATAACAAGACGTGGATCATGCACACGCACCTTTTTCCATTGGGATTTTGTGTTGTACAATACCTTGATGAAATCGGGCATGTCCAGATCCAACATGTTCGGCCCCAACCGAACGACAGGTCCAAACCTCTTGTGAAGCTCATGGATCACAACATGAGATTGACCTCGCCAGGTAATGTACAGGCGCCATATATTAGTAAATTCGGTCGGAATTAGCTGTCAGTCCGCGAGATTAATGCCAACAGAGGAAGTAAGGCTTACTCGCAAGGAACGGGCCCGGAATATGCTTCTACGAGTCTCGCTGACGAAGGAATATACCGAGTGATAGAAGGGCAACCAATGGCAACCCTATCCACAGGCGACCATAGCCAAAGTTTACCGCTGCTCTCCCAAGATTACTGATATACGTGGCAGCAGACTCCATAATGGGGCTTTGCGCAATGAGCAGGTTCGATACAGCAGAACAACATGTATTGCTATGGCTATGTGATGGGACATGGGTGTACTTGTAGATCCGTGGGCTTGAACATGATGTATTTAGTGGAAAAGCCTGTTGCGACCACTTCGGCGCCCAAGCCGTACACTAATGTATGTGACATGATATCTCATGCAGACGGCCGTATCCATTGATTTCCACCATCAAGTTCGATGCAGCATTGGCGGGTTCCACGCTGTTGAGGCGTTGGTAACGAAATATAAGGGAGCATTGAATGCCGTTACCAGGTTATGCTCTGTGCCATTTAGTGAAACAGCACTTTTAGTTACCACGGCGGACTCCTCGCTGCCTTGGTCTAAACCATGCGTTTCTCTGTAAGCCACCAGCCATGTGGAAGCAAACAATCACACCGCTTGTCATCATACCAAGTGAGATGATTCAGCATAAATACGATAGAAGATATAGAGTCGTCCTACAAACTCGGAAAATTCGCAGCTTTGAATCGAGTACAGAGTCCAGAATTCCGCATTATGTGACGGGCCGAGAACTTTCCGAGTCGAGTGCAGTCTTGTTCACGATGTGCGCCGTTGAAGGTGATTTGTTTTGAGTCAAGATCAGCCAAATACTGGCGAGGCTTGGCTACACTTGAAGACCCACCATACATCAAACATGCATGCAATCTCGACGCCGACAAAACCTCGCAAGGGTTGATGTTGATCAGTACTGATAATGGAGGGACTTTCAATTCGCTCGGGTTACCCCCGGTTCTCTTCAGCCATCAGCCTCAACCGTGAGCCGGTTCGGAGCCTGATTGGATGTACAGACTCTAGGAAGAATGATAAATCAAACATGGAAGAGCTTATAAAGTCGGCATAATCATTTCGTAGGACCAGGGTGTAATTTTCCGGCTGTCCACGTTCCAGGGGAAGTGCGATGTTTTCTTCTCTGCTCGACTAGACACGGCAATCAACGGATCAATGGGAACCATTCGTGTTTCTGTTTATCGACCAAACGACAAGATGATAGGCGGGCGGGCAGGCGGAACGTTGACTGCGATATGGACACTTTCTGGCATGTCACTAATAATGGTTCTTCTTCGATTGTACACTCGTGCTGCTATCGTTCGTTCCGTCGGTGCTGATGACTATGTGTATGCCACAGCTGGAGTAAGTACAACGGAATCAACGACGATAGGAGGTTGATCACCAATTGCTGACTTTCGCATGAAGCTGTTCTTGGTCCTATACACAATATGTACACATGTCTCGGCGCTTTATGGATTCGGTCAAAACATGTGGACTCTGAGTCCCGACGACGCTGCCTCGGCGGTCTTTTGGGAAATGATGTGTCAAGCGGCCGCAGTAATAAGCCTGGCGCTGGCCAAGATTTCTCTTGCCCTTTTCCTCCTGCGCATTGCGGCTATTACATGGCACAAGATAGCCATATGGGTGTCGATAATCACCCTTGCCATCATCTCAATCTCGGCGTCTGTGGTGTTGTGGACACAATGCCGGCCAGCCAACAAAATTTGGGATAGAGAAAGGGTCGACGGGATTTGCGACGTCCCCTTAACTCCAGTGGCTACGACGCTTGGTTGTGAGTGCATCATTCGCCCCGTGGAGGTGATACCAAACGTAACGTGCAGCTGAAATTCGTATAGCTTGGTGCGTAGTGGTCGACTTCTTCCTAGCCCTCTTCCCCTGGCTATTCATATGGGACTTGAACATGCCAAGAGGTGAGAAAATCACCATCGCTGGGAATATGAGCCTTGGGATACTGTGAGTCCATGTCAACCTCAGTCTCATTCAGTGTTTCTCTGACACCGACAGCGCTGGGGTCGCGGGGATAGTGAGGACGGTGGAAATTGGCGGCCTCGATGGTTCGAACTTCACTTGTGAGTTGTCCCAGTTGCACGCTGAAAGATTACTGAACGTGGAGAGTAACAAGTATGGCGCAACAGACGAGACAGTGCCCTTGGTCATTTGGTCCGCCGTCGAGATAGCGGTTACCATGGTCTGCATCATCATCCCCGTGCTCCGACCTCTATACAGAAGGGTTTGCGAATCCACCAGGTCATCATTTTCATACCATAAACATGGCGCAGGTAGCGATTCATCTCAGCGATGTTCCTCAATCGCACTTCGTACCATCGGGGGTAGTTCGGTGGACGGCGGTGAATATCTGACGCCCAGCGACTTGCTGAAGCGGGATATGAAGCTCGGTCTCCGAACCCTCTCCATTACGCAGGTTGTCAGCAACAAGGGCGGCAGTCAGGAGGAGATACTAGGGGAGGAGTATCGAAATAGCGTCAGAATCACGGACGAGGTCTCCGTCTCACGTGAATGACAAACGTATTAGAGAAGCAGTTATTGTCCCCATCTCACATACGTTACTGATATGTCGAGACTGACTCGCCTGTGGTGTGTTACGTTGATGGGCTGTTACTTGCATGGAGCTTCAGGTAATCTCACACTACGACAGAGCCCAGTCAGACGTGCGAAAGCCCGCGTGACTGTTTGCCCGGCGGGGCTGCGGGGTTGGGTTGGTTGAACAGTTGAGCAGCAGATGCCCTCTGCCGACAAACAGCACTGGGGCAATTCCACTATGTTAGGATCAATCAGTTCCAATCATTCATGTAGCGAATATTGAGCTGCCTACATAAGTACTTAGATCAATCAAAGAAAATAAGCAATTTGATAATTTGATGGAGCCCCTGATCTCGCAAGTTGAGCTCGCGCATCCGCGTACGATAGAATAGCATGGGACCAAAAGTGACGGCCTAATAGCTTGAACAGTGTTTTGCGGGCCCCCATCTTCAAACGGCATTGAAGCTTGAGTGGAGCTTGGGGCAGCTCCAGCTCCAATCCACCTATCGTTCCCCAGAGCGAGCTGCAAGCTAAGGTGTTTGCACTCCAATTGCGTCGTAATATCTGCATCTTGCTATGCCACCCGGGTTTTTCAGGGGGCAATGCCCTGCGATACCAGGTAATCTCTTCCACAATTGAGATTCTGTAGATTCATACGGTAAGACTGGAGATACAGATCGGTTGGTTACAGCCCAATCGTGCTGCTAGTCGACCCTGACGGAGTGCCTTGATGGATGGGAAAATCAATTCCCACGGCATCCGAGCCCGATAGCAAGTTGACATCCGAGATTGCCCGATGTCGCTCCACCTGTAAGAGGCAGGTTATGCGCCAGTTCGAACATCTCCACGGGCATCCAGATCACTCAGCGCCAATTCTGTTCTATCAATTACTGTATCTCAGATCCAAAATAAGGTACAATTCAATTGCAACCTTCAGCGGTCTCGAAAAGGGGCTACACCGGACGGGACGGACAGTGGGAAAAGCTCCTGCAGAGCACAGCTGTTAGCTCGTAGCTGGCTGGCACTGGACCAGTACTGACGCGGCGGGTGGTGGGACCCCTCTTTAGCCGGGCACTGAAGGTGGGGATACCCCAGAAAATAGGGAATCTGGGGAAGTTGCCAGCCTACCCGGCCGGCATGTTTTTGGCTGGGCATTGGCGCTCTGCAAGACTAGGCCAAACCGGATGGGGCAAGTATGATGTGAGGATGTTGTCGAACGAGGTCAAACGATGTCCAACAGCTGAGTGGCCGCGCATGTACCTGAAGTTAGCAAATGTCACGCGATCGCACCACCGCCATTGCCCATTCCAACGCCGTTCCCTCTGTTAGCATTCTACTTTTCTCGTCCTACCCCGCCTGACGAAACTGTGTTGATGAGACCACCACGGCCAATGAAAGCTCCAAACGCTAAAGCTGATTGATGGTCAGCTGCCCTCCATCGCTGTTGATCCCACAGCCCACCACTTACATCCGGCCCAAGTACCCTCCCCATACGCCCAGCGAGCGTCGATACCTTCGAACCATGGGCACGCGAGGTATTGCATGTCTGCATCGCGGGACTTCGTAGCTTCCCTTTGTCATCCCATATGGGTCAAAGGTACCATTCTCCTCCCTTGCACTCCGTCCCTTTTTTCCCCTCATCGCAATAATGATAACCCCGTCCTTCCCCGTTTGTTCCTCGATCTTCCCCTCTTAATCCCCATCATCATCCTGTTGTTCAACACCTTTCACCATCACCAACATCAAGTGTCTCGTTGGTACCGCGTCGCAAACACCAATTAGTTAACCAGACAAGCTTTCCAGCCAGTATACAGCTACGGGTTATTGCCTAGCTCTTTACAACAAACACAAACTCTCTGCGTCACCCATATATAACTCTTGCCATCCTCTGCTACCCCGCGTAGAGGAAACCATTTCCCCTCCTCCCACAGTTCCTCTTCAAACAACAACCAGTCATCATGACGGAACCGCTCACCAAAGTCGACTCCGCCGTCCAAGGCCTGGAGAACAAGATCACTTCCCCAGCCAAGGAGAAGCGTAGAGCGAGCTCCTATGCCGAGGGGGTTATGAACATTGAAGAGCTCAGTAAGTGTCTTCCCCTATCCGCAACCTTCAAGCTACCCTGAAATAGCTGACCCCCAAACCAGAGGCGAGCCCTACTCCAATTGAGGTTGCCGTTGAAACCCAGCGGACAGGATGGTAAGTTTCCCTTCGATGTTGTGCTCTCCATATCACCACTATGTCTTTCTCGCATACCCCTTTCATTACCCCCGCACAGGGCTAACAGGCCCCGACACAATAGGAAGATCAACACCTCTTCCTCTACGGTAGAAGAGAAGGAGATTCTGACGAAGCATCTCACCGAGCCGCCGGTCAAGAGAATTGACCTCATGACTTCTCTGGGCATGAAGATCACCGCGCGGAGCATGAAGGGCGTCACGATCAAGGACGCCCTGGACGCGATCCACAAGGCAAACAAGAAGAGGGTAAGCATACACAGCTATATCATCGATCATATAAGGTGTTTTCTTTCACGGTTAGCTAATTATTTTACCTACAGAGCGATGACGAGCTTGAGAAGCCATACTTAGAAGGCTTTGAGTGGGCTGCAAACCACCCTCCTGGATATTTAACCAAGGAAGAGGACATCGAGAAGTACAAGGATGATGAGTGGACGGTCCTGCACATTCGTCTGCAATCCACACCGACCGTGTCCAGCTCCAGCGGAGGCGGCAAGAAGAAGAAGAACAAGAACAAGGACGACGCATAGACGCCAGACTTGCATCCGATGCGATCACATCATTGCACGTCAGTGTAGCTCGACGATATTTGAACCTGGGTCAGTGTGTAGGGTTCATCATTCAAATGTGTGGCAGTGAATAATATGTTGCTGTCTGTGTTGGCGTCCGCACAGACAGCCTCGCACTCCAATTCGATCGAAGACCGTCATGCCAAGTGACTTGCAACGTGATTCATTCTAGGTCGCATGGTAGTGACGTTTGAATTCTACATCTGAGGACGAGATGAGCTCGAATCCAAATGTTCAAACCCTAATATATGACATCACTGGCCACCAAGAACCAGCTACATCGCCAATTTTCGATGGGGTTGGCTGTAGAAGGACATACAATTAAGCCTTGATATTGAGCTTTCATATGTCATGGGCATATGGTGCAGTATCAATGGGGCGAGTATATGTTGTCAAGCGTAACATGTTTTCTGGGCGGTTGTCAAACTTGCAAAACCCGCGTCCGGGGTTATGTCGTACGAACCCATGGCGAATGGCATATCGCAGGATTATAAGGCACCCGGTTCCTCTTTACGTTAGGCACTGGGCGCTGCCAGGAGCTCCAACCAAGCCTCTCAAAATCTTAAGGGGTAGACTTGGCCATAGTAAATCAAACGCCGTCAGCATGGGCAATCGCCAAGTCTTGGTACCATGGCCCTGATATTCACCCTAGCAAAACGCTTATATGCCTGTAATTGCAGTTGGTAACACTCCAGATGCAGGATATATCTTCTCCTCAACTCAACTTCAACCATTCTGTCCGATTCTACTACGGCCAAATTGCCTTGCCTAGTTGTCATTCGACCGCGCCTCAGTAGAAGACACCGCAACTGTTCTCGCTCTCTTCTCCCGCATGTCGACAACCCATCGCTTGACTTGCTCGATGTCCCTGTCGTGCTGCGAGGCGTCCACGTACATCCACCTCTCCTTTTCGGCGAACCAGGCGCGGGTCGGCATGTAGGCCTCCATCATGTAGTAGTTGTCGCGATGGTACGGGAAGTCGATCGTGGGCGGCCCGCTACGTTCGAGGAAGGCGTCGGTGCCTGACGCGACGTCGGCCGCCGTCATCTGGAACCGCCGCCGCTTGTTGCCCTTGTTGGCGGCCTGGCGGTGGTTGGCCCGCGTGATGGAGTCGAGGTGCGTCTCGAGGAGGCGGGCGTGCCATAGTCCCCCTGCGGCTTCGCTCACTCTTACTTTTCCTCCTTCTGCACCAAGAGTGGGGGCCCCGTCAAGTGATAGAGCTTTCCGCACTATGGCGGCGTTGCGCGCGACCAGCCGCCGGTTCCACTCGGGGACGGGCTCGCTTCGTGTCCATGTCGGGAGGGGTTCGCCTCGGTCCAGGTCCGTCTGCCAGTGCGCAAAGTCCACGATCAGGCACAGGGCTGACCAGCGAAGCACGCACGTCAGGCACGTGCACACCTCGGCCGGGTCGGGCGGCGCGACGTGGCTGTAGGGCCGCTTGTGAATGCCCAGCCGGTCCAGGCGTTCCGGGCTCTGTAAGATGGGGAGGATGTCGATTTCGTCCTCTGCTTCTGCATTTTCACCGTTACTGTTACCGCCGACTTTTTGCTGTTGTCGTTGTCCCCACTGCTGCAGCTTCATGTCGCGGATGAGGACGGGCAGCCGAAAACACTGGGCCAGGCAGCTGTAGCGCCAAGATATGACTTGCTGCGCGATTCTGGATTCCTCTGACGTAATGAAGGCATCGTATCCTTTTCCTGCGCGCCGCAGATTGAATAAATCGCTAGGCCGCAACAGGTACAAAATCTCCAAGAGAAGCTCGTACGGGAGGTCCAACAGGCCGCGCGGGGCGGGTTTGGCCTTTCTCTTGGCCGCGAGGAGCTGCTGCTTCTTTTGCGTGCGCTCCGTCTTTTTGGACCTGAGTGTCAGGGCCTCCGTCTTGTCCTCCAGAGGCTCCAACTCTTCCTCCTCGTCAGATGACGGCTGTTCGCCTCTGCGAAGTTGCGAATGGGGCATTTTCATTGGCGTTAATCACTCGTAATGGGAATCATCTCAATTCTCAAATCTGAAAAGCTTATATGAGGATATGGGTGTTGAATCGCCACTGACAAAGAAAGATTTCGGGCGGCTGCCTACCTGTGGGGAAGATCTACACACTAAGCTCTAATCGACGCCAAGTCATCTTCGGAGTTTAGGCTAGCTTATCGCCTCAATGCCCTCACCCACCCAACTTCGTCTTGACGGGCATCAGTCGCAAACGCTTACTGTATGATTCGTATGCCAACTCGCTATACAGAAAGACTTTATATTAATTATAAACCTTCCTTATTGCGGTTAGGGTATATACTGAGATGAGGACAATGGGATGGCGGTTGGCAGCGGGATCGTTCCGTTACTGGCACTTACAGAGACGAATGTTTTGTTTGGTACATACATATACAATATGCATTCATCTGCTCTGACTTCGATGCGTACGTTTCGCTGTAGGGATTCGCTTGCGCCTCCCCGGCGACTCTGATGTTTGGCCCATAGATCCTCGGCTGGGTTGCCTTATGCGAGGGTCGGTCTGTATTCGAATACAACGCCCAGTACGGAGTATGCTCAACAACATCCAAATGCAGCGTCGCAAGGAAATGGATCGGCAAATATCATGATGCGGCGATCTTCCACAACTGCAAGCGAAACGTAGTCTAAACTGCACCGTATTCCACGATAAAGTCTACGGCATGTACACAATCGCAGCGTGAAGACATGCTAACAACAATAAAACAAACAGCAGAGCAAAACTGTAAAACATGCAACCTCGAGGATTCCCAGGCCGTCACCGACGGACCCTAGTACTAATTCGGCTCTCTAAGCTATGGATTATCTACGAGCGGATGCCGACCTTATATATCTAAAGGCTGCAATATGTAGGGTTCGTTTAATCGAGGTCCACTGCTCCACTGCTCCACTTACTACTCTCTTTCAACTTCACCCCGTAAGCGACCACCATGAACCACGGCCGTTGCCCGACGTGCTCGAGCATCGTGATTCCGGAGGTGGGAGAAGACGCAGCATGGCGATTCGCACATTTGCCCGTGCAGAAAATCATCTCGTTAGCTCACCAGGGCTGCACGTTCTGTCGCTACCTCGACAAAGGACTGGGTCTCCGAGCGCGCGCAAAGGTGGAAGATAAGAGAGTTTCTCTCCATCAGTTCTGGGAATCCGACTCGCAGTACTTGCAGGCTGGGATTGAAGGGCCGGGTAGTAGTAATGCTGTTGGGAGCGCAGACTTTGAGCTGCGGGAAGTCCGTAAGTACACCGGCCGCTATATTGCGTGGATCCCCCCCAACCCCGCTCATGCTGACCCAGCATCGCTGGAACCATCTATGTAGATTATGATGATGAATTTTACGTCAAGGATGTCCTATCCGAGGTGGAGATGGAAAGTGTGCAACTGCACGGCTATCTGAGCCAAGTCACAGCTGCCAAAGCGTTTCTTTCCGATTGCTTAGATCATCATGGTGCCACCTGTGCCCAGGAAGAGGTCGGATACCTCCCGCACCGGGTCGTGGATGTCGCCACAGGCGATGATGAAGAGCTGCGACTGTACATCCCCGAGTCACCCATCCGGGAGAAGTACGTAGCCCTGTCATACTGCTGGGGCCAGACCAACAACTTCGTGACAACGTCCCAAAACCTCACACAGCATCAACAGTCTTTCAAGCTGAGCAGCCTGCCGAGGACTTTGCAAGATGCCGTGAAGATGACGCGGGGGCTAGGTCTCCGGTACATCTGGATAGACGCCTTGTGCGTCATCCAAGGCCGAGACGAAGCCGCGGTCAAGGACTGGAGCCTACAGGTGTCCCATATGGGCGACGTGTACGGCAACGCGCTCGTGACCATCTCCGCTACGGCGTCCAGTCACGCCGACGAAGGGTTCCTGCCCAGCCCTTGCTCCCTGCCCAGCAGCCGCAGCCAGGGTGGGCGCCGCCACCTTGCCGTCTCCCTGCGGTCCCTGCGCAAGGAATACGGCAGCCTCCCTGAGCAGCCAGTTAACACCCGCGCCTGGTGCATGCAGGAGTATCTGCTGTCGCGCCGGGTCATTATGCTGACACTGCAGGGGGTGATCTGGCAGTGCCAAAACGGCATCGTCAAGGGGCCCGACACGGGTAAATGGAGCTTCTTCCCGTCGAGCTACCAGTACCGTCTGCCGCCGAAGGCAGGGGCGCCCGACTGGGGCAGCATCCTGCAAGGGTAAAGCTGCCGCAACATGACCAACCCCCGCGACAAGTTCCACGCCGTCGCGGGTTTGGCCCGCCGGTACCGCGATGCAACCGGCGATCGGTACGTGGCGGGGCTCTGGGAGAGCCAGTTCCTGGAGTCGCTGCTGTGGCACCACGCGCCCGACAACCAGTACAGCCTCCCGCCTGCCATACACGGCCGACCGGAGATATACCGGGCGCCGTCCTGGTCGTGGGCGTCCATCAATGGATACGTGTACCTGATGGACATGAGAACGGTTCAGTATCAATCTAAGATCCTGGCCGAGGTGTTGGTCCGAAACGTCGAGCTGGCCGACCCGGAGAACGAGTTTGGGGAGGTCCTTTCGGCGAGTCTGACGATCCGCGGGCCTCTGCAGAAAGTCGTCGTGAAGTGGGGCGAGTATCACATCGATGTCTTCACCGCAGACGAGGAATCCAGGAATATCGGCGCTGCAAATTTGGATGATCCGACCGACACGTCTTGGAGCGGCCAGGGAACTACTCAGCCCGCCGAGTGCCTGGTCATACGAGGGGATGATCACGCATGGGGCTTACTCTTGGTACCCAATGAGCACCTCCCCGGGACTTACATTAGAAAGGGGGTTGTGTGGACAAAACCGTATGGCAAGCCGACCCCGTGCGTGGATGCGCCGTTAGGAACTAGGACTCTAGTCTAAGAAATCATAGGGGCGTCCAAGAAGAATAAGGTGGCTGTCGCAATCCAATGATATATATCCTTGTCTATCGTGGCTTTGGATGAGTACTTTATCGAAGATATCGATTTGCGAGCTACCCAACATTACTAGAGCTCTTGTCTGGGGGGAAAGCGGATTCCGACCTTGTGCAACAAAGTATCCCAGAAATGGAAGACTCAGCACCACCGTACGGTCTACGTAGAAAAGGCTGAATTGAAGCCAAACAGACTAAAACGGTGACTAGCACTGTACCCTGGCCTTTACGGACCATGAATTCCCCTACCGTTTCTCCTTGTACCCTCGCTTTGTAGGCGCTACCTACTATTTAAGTAGGCCAAGCCAATCAGGCTCAAACTTCAACCGAACACCTTAATAAACATACCCCAACCTTTTAGGTTAATAGCTCGCTCCCACCCGATGGATCAACTGCAATACAGATGACCGACCACCTTCAGCGTCCCAGAACTCGCTACTCCCAGGACTCCATTCCAATTGAGTGGAACTCCATTTCATCTATTCGCGACTCGCCAGCAGTGACCAAATCTTGAAAAGATCATTTGACTGCATTCACGTAACCTTTGTGTCCCTTCAACACTGGTCTATAACAAGTGCATCACTTCAGCAGTGACGAGTCCAGTGCCGCCTGCAACTTATGCTGCCGTTGTTCCAAGAAGCGTTTTGCTTCATACGCTACTTCAAGACCACCGCTTTCAGTAAACCCGTTTCATCAGATCGTAGAGTCTCAGTGTGCCCATCTACTGAGCTTCGTGCACTCATCGTCACGTTGGCAAGACCAGCTGAAGTTTAACAAGGTCCTTGGGCAAGCAGACTAATATATTGATGGAGACGTCAGCTGGTGTCGAGCTCATGCGCCGACAGTGATAACGGAGCTACCTTCCTAGGAAATGCAGCGTCGATAACACCACATCCCCCCACCAGCAACAAGCTGACGCCGACGTAAATAAGGCCGTATATGTTACCTAGAGGCGGTTCTATATACCTAATTAATCAGGTTATTAAGATTGTAGTGCCCTGAATATTACATTTTACTTAATGAGGCAGCCTGCGTCTTAAAGGTCTCGGCAGTTAAGTACATACCATACTAAGTGAGGCTTTGCACAGAAATAACCAATAGCTATTAAACACGTTTCAGCTTGTGCATATAGTATTTGGGCACCATGTAAGAACTAGCGAAGTGTAAAAATATATTAAGCATTATGATATTTCTTATAAGCCCACAGGACTCGTAAATCTTCTAGGGTATATTTCGTTTCAATCTAAGAGAACTACTTTCAGCTTCTTCAAACAGTCTAGCAGATATAAGCATTACCTAGCATTATGTGCTACTCTCCGTTAATATATTCCGACGAAATCAGGATCTTGATCCTCCAGCCTGGGAAGGAATCCGACGGTCTCCGAGCTTCGTTGAGACATATCAGGCTCCCTAGCTCTGAAAACTCGCATGCCACAAATCTTCCCTGGAATTACGATTTCGAACGCATATCGAAGGTGGTATACAAGAAGAAACCAAAGCGTATTGAGTCAGTCTTAATTTTAAATTATTCAGCATGATAGATCGCTGACTAGTGAATTCGTAGGTTCGAAAAAGTGGAGGAAACATCCAGTGTTTTCCGATGCGATCGTGCGCCGTACCAAGCAAACGAATATGATGCGCTGTCATATGCTTGGGGTGATCCAACAAAAACACATACAATCCATGTGAACGGAGAGACGACTGGCATCGGAGCGAACCTACACACGGTGTTGTTGAGGCTGAGATGCCGGGACGCGCCACGAGTCGTCTGGGTAGATGCCATTTGCATTGACCAGGGCAATGTCAAGGAGAGAAATCACCAAGTTCACATGATGCAGCGCATCTATGCCTCAGCCTCCTCCGTTATTGTGAGTCTCGGAGACGTGACTGCGAATGGACTTCGAGCACTGGAACTGGCCATCCGACTTTTTGGTCCACGGGATTCTGGGGCTCCGAATCGTTTACTCGGTTATCCTGAGGCAGACCTACAAGGAATCTCGCATTTGTTCATGAAGCCGTGGTGGAAACGCATCTGGATAGTACAAGAAGTCGTGGCAGCTCGTCAAATTGTCGTCTGGTGCGGGCCGAAGGTAATCCCATGGGATTGCCTGGCTCATCTCTGCAACGAGATCCGTGTTCAGGAATTCCAGCCTAGTCCAAAGGCTGCCTTTCTTCACAGTTCTCAATATCAAAACTTCTCCGCCCTCGACAATTTCCGGAAAAACAGAACCATGCCGCTTTCACATCTTCTCCAATGCACCCGGGGCTATCAAGCTACTGATCCACGGGACAAACTCTACGCTCTGCTTGGCATGGCGTCAGACGTATCTTATGACGAGTTGGTCCCTGATTATACACAATCAGTCAAGAGCGTCTACCTCAACTTGGTGTCGTTCATGGTGTCGAGGCTGCACAATCTGGATGTCATCTCATCCGGTCGTTTATCTTCTCAGATTGGCACAACTCCTTCCTGGTTGCCCGACTGGCGAGTCTCACAGGATTTGAAACCATTGAACAGCGAGGAACTGGAGGGCCACTACTACAAAGCGGCAGGTCATACATCTTCGGTGGTAGATATGACAGTCTTTCCATCGACCCTGAAGATTGAAGGCATAGTAGCCGACACCGTCGATCTCTTTGGCGGCACAGTATCGTTGGCACATGAGAGCCTGTCAACAATTAGGCGCTGGCATTACATCACCAAGCAAAACATTAATGTCAATTGCAGTGTTCGCAATTTGTTTTGGCAGACCATCATCGCGGGCAAGGACAACATGGGACGACGAGCTTCACCGGTTTTTGGAGAACACTTTGACACATTCATGAGGGGACCGGTGAGAAATCAATTTTTTGCTGCTCAACCATTTGCGGATGCAGTAACAAGAGCAGTCACAGGCCGTCGATTTTTTATTACAAAAAGAGGGCGCCTGGGCTTAGCGCCCCCAGAGATCCAGCTTGGTGATAAAATCACCATCTTAAAGGGTTGTTGTGTACCTCTCATCTTGCGTTCAGTTGAGGAGTGTCACATGGTGTTAATTGGGGAAGCATATGTGTCTGGAATCATGGATGGAGAAGTGATAAACGGATTAAGGCAGGGTCTATACAAAATGAGGACGATTGTCTTGAAATAAGTCTGGATGACAGGTTATACGCGTAGATATTTAGTATTTTATAGAATTTGAACGAGTCAATCTGCGATGCCCATCCACGTACACTCTGCGGCAAAGAATTGGGAAATGGGGCTCTACGAAAGTGTTTGCCTGTACGGTTTTCAAGCCTCCTAGCCCCACGGCCTTTTTTAGCGCCCTTCCGCATTGTTCCGTGCCCAGATCACCTGCGGTCAACCCTCACAGGAACTCTAGTTCTGGAAAGTTCGGCTTGACAGAATTATATATTCCCAACCCTTGCTGTTTGATTATCTACTACGAGGTGCGACCGGTACAGTGGTTTGGATGAGTCGGGATAGACAAGTCGGCAGTCTAGTCGGCTGCCAATGCGCCGTCCATGTTGACCACATGACATCTCCAGAGGCTGACCTAAAGCTGGGTACGAATAAGACCGCCGATGCGCAGTTGCGATAAATATCATGGGAAAGAAGATAGACACTATAGGAAATGCGCCGTAGACGTACCGGCCTGAACCCCTTCCATAAACGCAGAATTGATATATGCACTACCAACTAAGCTGAATGTTAGTGGGGCCATGAAAGGGGAGCAAAAGGTATAAAGCAATAGCCAGCTTACGAGGCCGGGGAGGGAAAACTGTACAGGGTAGAGGGTGTAGCTCCTCAGCACGGTCTGAATTCCTTTCTCCCACCAGTGACATAACTCTCTGCTGCTTATACATGGGAGAGCGGACGGGATCCCTAGTATTCAGCAGGATATGGTCGTATGTGAAAGAACTGTGCTTTTTAGCGGGCTATATACCAATGGAGCCACAAGCTTGCGGCTGTGTTTGCCTAACACCCGCCTCTCTTGGTGTAGACCTAGAGGATCCGGAGTATGGATGACCCGTTGAAGGAGCCATCGAGAATGCTGCGCTCTCGCTTATATCACGCTACCGCAGTCCCACGATTATAATACTGACACTTCCACAATTTCGTTTTCTGGGAATGGCATCATTGCTGCCACGGGCGGCGAGCTGTGGCCGGACGATGCCAAGGAGCTGGAGAGTATCAAGCTCGTCTAATGATGGACGCTGGTAAGTGGCTGACAAGCGAAGAACTGCCGACGCGGGACCCGATGGATGAGCTTCACGAAATGGGACATTCGGGGATGGTTGGCCAGCAGCAGGAGAACTGGCTGATAATTAAGTGCTTGGCAGTGGGATAGCGGGCTGTTTAATGCATAAGACATCGGTCAAGAAAATAACATAAACTTCAATTTAGAATAGTAATAGAGACATGAACAGTCAAAGATATTATCCAGTCAAAAGTCGTCACAAATGGTATCACAACATAACACGCCGCTCCTCGGTATCGTCGGTGTCCAAACATACACACAACATAACTTTTCCCAACCCGGAACTAGCCAATCACCCCCCTCTCCCAAACAATCACAAGCAACTTTTACACTTAGGCCTTCTCCCCGGCCCGAACCTCATTTTCTTCAGCCCTCGCCATCGAGGCCGCTCCTTTCCCTTCCCCGAAACCGGCGCCAGCGTGGGTGCCAGTGCCAGTATCGCCAGCAACACCATCCCCACCCACCGGCGCCGTGATTTTGACATGCCCCGCCTCGATATCCTTCGTCAGTTGATCGAGCCGCGAGACCTTCTTGTACGACTTCCAAGCCGGGCGCCCGCTGTCGAAAACTTCGTCCATCTCCTCGAGCGTGAACCCCTTGGTCTCGGGCGCCAGCAGGCTCATGTGGACAAAGGCGGCCCCATTGAAGGCGGCGAAGATCATATACATCTTCCAGTTGATGTTCCACAGCAGGGGCGGGACGGCGAAGGCCAGGATCATGTTCCAGAACCAGTTGGCCGCCGTCGAGAGCGACACGGCCTTGGCCCGCACCTTGGAAGGGAAGATCTCGGCCGGGTACGTCCACGATGTCGGGCCCCATGTCGTCGCAAACGTCGCCACGAAGAGGTAAGACATGACGACGATGCCAGACGAGACGGGCTTGTTGTCCTTGATCAACCACGTGATGTCTTTGTTGTCGTCGGTCCGGGTCTCATCCGTGTTCGCTTGGCCGTATACGGCTTGCAGAGCCCCTTATAAAACACAATATTGGTCAGCCAATCCAGTTTCCCGTGGACACAAGGATGCGTCTTCATAAAAGTGCAAATTGGCTACTTACCTGAGGTGAACAGGAAAATCATCATCAAGAACGCGCCAATGATGAGCGCCGGCCTGCGACCGATCCTATCTAGATACATGATAGCCGGCAGAGTCATGGCGACATTGATGACGTATTGGATCGAAGCAGTCGCCAAGGGCGAGGCAATCTGTGCACCTTTCATGATGTATACAATGTAGTACATCATGATGTTCATTCCTATTATTCAAGTTAGAAAGAACACAGACGAATTGGTTGCCCTAGAAGTAGGTTGAACTTACCACAGAGCTGCGACCACATCTGCACGCTCATCCCAAGTAACACGCGTTTGAAGATCCTCGGCTTGACCAACGCCCGAAAGCTCGAGGTAGCCTCCTCGCGCTCGAACCGCAGCGCATCCTCGATCTCCTGGTACTCGGCGAGAACCTTAGGGTGATTAGGGTCGCCGTCTCCCGTGCAGGCGGGCCAGGACCTGGATGGCTTCCTCCCAGCGGTCCTTTGTGGCGAGCCAACGGGGGCTGTAGGGAAAGAAGAAGAGACCGATCAGCAGGATGAAGGCGGGCACCATCTGGACGCCCCAGGGGATGCGGAACGCGGCCTCGGGCTGGTTCGGATCATCGGGCCCGCCGCCCACCTGCGCCGCGCCGTACTGGATGAAGTATTGGATCAGGATGCCCCAGGTGATTGCCCACTGCTGCAGCGACACAACACGACCCCGGATCTCTTTGGGTGCAATTTCGGCCTGGTACACGGGCACAATCGACGACGCGATACCTACGCAGAGGCCTGCAATTACCCGCCCAGCGCACAGCATGCCGATATTTTGAGATGCGCATTGGATGCTAAACATCGGCATCACGGAGTTAGTTCTTGACGTAAGCCGCTGAAGAGACTGGTTGAGTCCAGGATGCATGTCGAAAGGGGTGACTTACATGGACCCAATTATCCAGAGCACGCAAGAAATTTGCAGGGCTATCTTTCGAGAAAACTTGTCGGCCAAGAATGAGCTACATAGGGAGCCTTTAATGATGTAGAAAAGTCAGCCTGCGAGTTAATAAGGAAAGAGGCTGTTAGCTGTGATAGCATGATACGCACCGACAAGCGAGCCGGCTGGCATAGAGGCCGTGATCCCGCCCTGTGCATAGGACACCGGGTTGTTGAAGTAGCGCGTGTAGGCCTTGGTACCTAAGACACCGCTCATGGAGCTAATATCAAAGCCGAACAGTCCACCGCCTAATACTCATGTAAGCGACCGACCGAACATCACTGGTGCGGGATTAGCTATTGCGTGGACCACTTACCAATAGCGGCGAACGAGCAGATGAAGTAGACATTGGCAGCTGATGTTTTCTTGCTCATCTTGCTAGAGAGAGCGCTGTCTCATGGCAGGAGATGGGTTTTTGAGGGGTCGCGAAGGTCCAAGACGGCACGGATAGTTTGGTCTTGCCACATGCAAACGTGTGGGGAAGTGGTAAAACCGTTAGACTCAACAAGTGAGTGGGAGGCGACCGGTATATACTATCCATCGACGGGTGAATTCAGCATGATGGCTCCGGCACGGTGGCACAACGTGAGGGGAGGTGGGTACTGGATGGCAGGGAGTCGGAGTCGAGGCTCGCCCCCTTAGAAACGGGCAAGGATAATGGTAATCTGGCAAGGGCAAGGATATAGCCAGAGGTAGAGAACTTTTCTTGAGCTTGGAGGGGGGACAAGGAGCTCCTCTCAGGTCGGTATTCTGGCCGGTCCTGTCACCGTCTCTAGGGAGGCCGCAGGATGCATGCAAAAATCCCAATGCAGTCCAGCCCTGCTTTTGGGGTCACTGTCGTTTGTCGATCCTCATTGATTGACGAGAAGATTGACGACTGTCCAATGAAGAGAAAACCCCCCATCCCTGTCAGCTGTCCGGGCCTAGCCCAAAGGGAATCGGTTTATCCAATCCAACCGATCTACCGGAGTGATGTGGACGAGGTTCGATTCCGATGTGTCTAGACCAGGTAGAAGAACGACCCGGGCTCGACGCGTGAGGGCTGCCATAGAAGTTTAACAATGCACATCCTGCCTACCTTGATGACAGCTCGGGCGGGTGGAGGCAAATAGCAACGTGGTATGCAAGCGAAGACCCGGCTGAATCAATAACATGTAGCTCATTAGATAAACACGCACGCGCATTGGTAGCTACCCCGGATCGGACACCAAGTGGCTAGCCAGAACAGCCAATGGGGAAGTTTTCGATAATTATTCAAACCAACAACTGCTCCGCCCTACAACAGCCAGTGGCTTGAAGGACGAGGGAGTTGCAAACATGGCGTTTTCTTAATCATGCGACCGTCAAGTTAGCCTGGTGCCCATGAGAGAGCAATGCCACGAAAACACCCATGCTGGTCGTTTTCCTGCATCCCATGAAATTAATGGATGAATTTGCTGGCTTCGGTCGGTGCAACCAGTCAAATCAGCTGGCCCTACATGCATGACCGGAACGCCGGTGTGCAAGGTCTGCAATAGTAAGAGGGTGTCTCAATCGCAAACCACATCTTACATCTTAGACACTGGCGCAAACAAACGCTTTCTGCAGCGGCCAACACACTTGACAAGCTGAATATTGGGTGAGAGTAAGTGTCGGAGGTCCATCCGATGCTGAAGATGTTGTATTACTATTACTTGGCACACACTTGGCTGGCAGCAGCAAACGAGACCGAGGAAGAAGAATTAGCAGTCTCGCGACCTGCATATGGGAGGAGCAAGGCCGTCTGTCTGTCCATTCACCAGGCCAACAGCTGAGAGAAACTTTTCTAGTTGCCCGTTACACAAGGTCGCCGTGTTGTATTTTCGTTGCACGAAGGCTGCCTGCCACCGCTGCAGCTGGTCATAAGAGAGGGGAGCACAACACTGGGGAAATGGCCGGAAAAGCACCGAATGCTGGACATCCATGGAACAAAGTCCTAGGCATCATTGGACATCGCTGTCGATTGCCTATTACTTGCAAGGGTTTATGTAAGGGCGATTGAGAACCAGGATGATAGATGGTGGGTAGGATACCGTGTGGAGGTGGAAAGGGAGAAAGCGCGCTTGCTCCTTGCTTTGCGGGGGATGCGGGGCACCCCAACACCATTACTGCAAGGGGCGGGCGGACCAGAGAGAGTGCCAATCCAAGATGGACTGCTAACCGCCGGGCAGCTAGTTGCATTGTAAGAATGCTTATTCCTACCGCAGTGGATGGTCAGACGATGAATTGATAAATTGGATTGATGATTATGATTAGTGAATAGGAACTTTATTGTGGTGACGACAGCTCAATATTTGTACAACGAAAGCCCCTGAGTATAAGGATTCAACGTTGCAGAACCCTATCTGTTGGTGTAGGACAGTTGAACCACCGCATTTAGAGTAACTTGAAATTAAGGGAACACTCAGGAGTGTGTACCAGCTGAAGGAAAGCAAGGTCCCGCAAGGATGGAACACATCACAAGGTTCACACGCACACTTCGTATTCGATTTCCTCTCCGCATCCAGGAACGAGTCCTAGACTGCAGTGAGAAAATGGTGGCCATTCAACATTCAACCCGAAAGTTGCGAGGTTTCGAAGCCAAGGCCGAACTTGCTCTAGATATGAAAATATCAGCGTAGTTCGCCTTCCTATCACAGATTAGTTCGTTCATCCCATCGGATCAGGTCCACGTGGACTGGGTACATAGGTATGGATGCTGTAGCATGACATATTAGCATAACCGGAGTTCACATCATGTTGACCCCACTGGGGAAAGAAACCATTCGCCAGAAACGGTATCTCAGTAATCGTCTTCATTAATCGCTCTTGCCACTTGGCGGACCATCTTTATGGTAACTCAACGCAAGGGATGAATGCCGTTGGTGGGCCGTGATGATGAAAACACAGCTCAGATCGTCCGCCCCTATATTACATGTGATGCCGGAACCTGGACAAAAACGTTTAGCTCGCGAGACGTAAGCCATTGGTCATGGCCAGGACCGGGAAATGCTGGGGGTATCTGCAAAGCAAAGAACAGCCGCAAACCAGTAAACGCCGTGTGTCGTAAAGGTCATATTGTCCGTCCTCCTTCTATCGTATCAAATGTACTCGGTTCCGTAACGCCGGTTCCCCTTCAAGCCTCGAGTCCGAAGAGGGGAACAACTCCAGAGAGATTCGCATGCGACTGTGACAAACGGCCTCTACTAGTCAACCTTGTTATAGTCGATGCCGTGGGGACCAATGTTCGGACGTCGGTTCGACGGAGGAGGTGGTGGAGCATTCATCTCCTCGTCAAGGGCCTGCAGGAAATCGCGTTGTCTCTTGAAGGACGAGTAGTTTCCAGCAAAGATGGGAGCCAGTAGGGTGCTGTACCCATGAACTTGGGTTTTGGGTTCACCATTTGACAACGACAGTTCATTCATGCGTCCTTGGAGAACCTCGTAAGCGTCCTTGAAATGACGTTGAATCACCGAGAAATTGGAAGAACCACCAGAGATATCATTCGCTGGGTTGTTGGGATCAATAATAGACAGTCGATCCATGTTTCGGTACACCAGATTGGAGACCTCGTTCTGTAAGACAAGTTAGTATTGAAACCTAGGCCAAATTACTAGGTGGACTATTCGTACCTTCGGAACCTCCCGAGGTGGGTTCATGCAGATTGCCGTGACCTCGTAGTTGAATCTGTTACCGTAGTAATCGAGAAATTCCATGAAACATTCACCCAAGTGATGCTCAGGGATCATTGAGCCGCTTTGCACCTGTGGCATTTGGTTAAGAAGGTGAACGACCATGCAGATGACAGAGAATCCACCGATGCCACCGTTGACTGGCTCGTTCAGACCTCTCATGCAGAGGAATTGCTTGAGCACAGCCACCAAGATGGGCATGGCCGGGTACTTCTCCTTCCAATCTGTGAATGTCTTGATGGCTCGAATGCCGTCATACTTTTCCATGGAGATATCGATCTTCAGACCGCTCCAGCTGTCGCAGTATTTCAGGAGTGGAACCTTGGCCGAGGCAATAACTTCGATCTCGTTCATGTAAGCCACTCTACGGCCCTCTAAGAAGTGAGACATCTGCCACAGCTTGTTCTTGGTAGTGTACTTGGCGAGTCCATTCTTCAAGAAGCTCTGAGAGCAAATGACCAGATCCATATCGGCTGTGGGCAGATACAGGCCCGACATGAAGGAACCAAAGGCCTGAACGCTTGTATCACTCCACTTATATTTGACAAGGCGGTCCAGGCGGTTCACGACTTCCTCACGAACGCGCTGCTCGAAATCGCGTGGCTTGACGTATTCATGGAAGTCGACCAGCTCCTTGTGTAGTCTGCACATAATTAGAACATGTCTTCCCAACGGCACAATGAATGCATGGAGCTACATACCTGACAGCCATGGAGGCAGTTTGAGAATGATCTACCTCGGCCCACGGACACGCATCCTGTCCGAGAACGGGGTAATAATCGCTTATGATATTACCGTTCGTCTTCATCTTGGTGACCTTTTTCAAAGGTGCATGTGGCCGCTTGATTCGGTCATCGAATGTGCGTTTGCGGCTACCGAGAGCAGTTGAAGGAGTGAGATCGACCGGCGTGGCTTGTGCGCTGCGTCTGGGCAGGGCTTGGCCGACTTGGGAGGCAGCTGCAATTGCGTCGTGCTTGGGTGCGTTGTGGTCAACGTACCCGACAGCAGCGGCAACAGCCTGGGGGTTGTTGCGCAAGTGTGGGGGCAATTGTGCAATTCCAGGATGATTGTGCAAGTGCGTTGGGATTAAGGACATAGCTAAGTTAGCCGGGGAAGCGATGTTCTGAGGTACAGCAACTGTAGGTGCCACATTGGTGGGGCCGGAGGAGGATGATGCATCCGCATAGTTGTCGGCGCGACGCGGCTGTGCGGGGATGTTCTTGCTAGTGCTTGGCTTTTCATCCTCGCCGTCAGAGAAATCGCAGGATATGAAATCAGCAGCCTCAGACGGATCGGTTGACTTCTTGGAATCAGCCTCGACACGTGCTTTGCGAATGAGCTGAACAACATCCTTCTTCTTGCCCTTTGTCTCATCCGGCGGTGGAAGTGCCGTGTAGGGATCTGGGTTTGACCATCGAGGTGCAGCTTCATCGGCAGCGCTCGCCGGGCCCGATGACATGCGGGCGCGTTTTGCAACAGGCTCTTGAGGTTCAGCATCCGAATCATCCGAGATCTCCATGGCAGCCTCATCACTATCCGACAACTCATCGACATCGCGGTAAGTGGCCCTGCCACTAGCATCCCCAAGCATTTCTTCCACATCCTGGTCATCATGTCTCTGGTTCAATAGCTCCCGGTCAGCTGCCTTCTTAGGGGCCCATTTCTGGTAGCCGCCGCGACCTCGAAAGTTGCCACCACGGCCACCTCGGTCGTACCGGGTGCCTCCTCGGGGAGCAGGCGGTCGACCTCCATTGCTGATGCCATTGCGCTGAGATCTGTAACCATCGGATGGGTATCGTCGATCGTTGCGGTCTGGACGACCTCCATTGCGGCTAGAGTCGTACGAGGGCCTGTAGGATTCAAATGAATCCTGGACGCCTGAAGGACGATCTACGCGGAAGTCGAAATCTCCTTGCGGGGGGCGATAATCATCGCGCTGGTCGCGACGGTAGTCATCCCGGGGGTCTCGGCTTCGGGTGTCGCGTCGCAAATCAGAGAAGCCTCCACGAAAGACGCGGGGATCAGAATTGTGCGAAGGAGCATAACGGTCGCCTCCGTTGGAAGGAGGGGGAGGGGGAGGTGGATGGTACGAGTGCTGCGACGATGAACCGTAACCACCAGGTCCTCCATAGCCGTGGCCATCAGGAGGAGGAGGCGGCGGTTGACCTGACGATGGTCGATACCGAGACATATTGGGGCTCGATGTGGCTGTGGTATCGCAGTGTGGGAGTATGATTCTTGTGGAAGATGGGGGATTGGGTTGATGGAATGGTGCCACTCTTGATCATGACGCGAAATTAAAGCCAAGGTGGTTTGGGGTTTTGGCGAAAGCGAAAGCGCGCCTTCCTTACAGCACTTGCCTACTTTTTTTTGCGCGCCTGCAGGCCGAGGTATCTCCGATGGGCCTATGACGGAAGATAAAGAGCAGCAAAGCCTTATCGCGAAGCTTGATATGTCGAATTAGGCTCTACTAGGTCTAGCGTGTCGCAAGAGAGACCCATTGCAGCTGTCAACCCCACCTTTGGAATCTTAATCATTTGTTCTCGAGTCTGGAAGGTCGGGAAGCTGCAGTGAGACAACGAACCGAGTTCCGATTCATGCTGAAAGCCTAGAGACAAACATTCAATGTTTACAGTGAAGCTCCACTGGAACCGCGAAGTCATTCATTGAATGGAGGCAGCTTACCATTGCAGTGCAAACTGTTACTCGTGACTCTGCATAAGCTCCTATAGAGACGGGAGACTACAGCATTTCAGCAAGCCTCGACACGCCCGTGGAACTGCCGTGTCAAGGGTTCTGGTGTTTCGTTGCTAGCCGAAATTCCGGTTCATGAAGCACTGATTGCAATGCCCTCAAATCTAAAAGGGCAAGTATAACAGTCGCAGTTTGCTTTCAACTTGTTGTTATACCAGTCACGGTTCGTGTTCAAGGTTATGTACCTAGTTACCAATATGGAGTGATATCGCCGTTTCATGAAATGAAGAAAGGGGGTGCTTGTCATACTCGTGGCCGCGAGCATAGCTCCTTTGGCACAACACCATTGAATTTCACAGTTCAACTTGTCAACCATAGCCATCGGAGCCAGGTTAATACGAGGATAAATACATGGCGCAATCGATTCCTGTAATGTTACTATTTGAGGTTGTTTTCCATTGATGCAATGTTCCGCCTGCGGCATATCGAGCAGAAAGATCAACCTAGAGGAATGTCATCCCCGATTCGATAGCACCGTATTCTAGATTCGCCGCAAGCAGGTGGCGTTACAGAAGCTATTTCCACCATCTATGTGAGGGTATATCTCCTCCATACTCTCTCAGGCCCGAGGGATTGCCTAACCTAGAGCTCCACCAAACTCCATCACGGTTGAATGGACTGATTGCCTACCTACCTATATAACCAACCATGCTTTCCCATTCTGTAGTCTGGTTAACTGGTCGTCTTATTTATCACAGAACGTCTGTCTCGCTTTCTCGAAACATCTTCGTCGAAAATGCAGCCAATTAGCCTGCAAGGCATAGCGACTGCTATCCTCGCAGCCTCCGCCGTGAGTCCCGCGGTTGCGCTACCAAAGGAGTACCCTGGGAAGTACCCTGGGAAGTTTCCTCCCAAGATCATCACGCCGGGCAGCTATCATCACCACGTCCCTGAAACCGGACCGCGCCCTAAACCCTCTGGCTATGCCAATGCCTCCGAAGTCAATGTCACCCATGCAGACTACGCCAGGAGCTACCACTACAATCGACCGCAACCAAACCCCTCTGGCCAGCCCATTGCCTCCGACGTCAATGCCACACACGCAGACTATACGGCGTTGACGTACCACGAAGGTTCCAGATACATCAGGGCGCCGGCCGACTGCCTCGGCCGCGGTACTCAGCTTGGGACAGTTGAGTTCAAGCACAAGCCCGACCGCAAGAAAGGAAAGGGCTGGCACGGCACCATGGACCAGCTCGCGGGGCAGCAAGCCGACATGCTAGCCAGAAATTGTGCGGCAGCCTGCTCAGAGCAGCGGCGCAATGCGACAGCTGCCGCCGCCGCCGATGAGCCCGACCCACGCCAATGCCGCTTCTTCCACATGCAACTCTGTACTGATATGAATTCCCCATTCGTTACCCAGGCCTGCCACCTGTTCAGCGAGTCGTTGGGCACCACATACGACCAGCCGTTTGTCACTTACCCCGAGATGTCGTTTGCCATTTGGAGCTGGTCCGCTTCCTATGCCCCTGAGCCGTTCTCCGCTGCCTGCAGCCCCAAGAACCCCCGGGAGCCCAAGGAACCGTCAGCGACAAACGGTACACGTGCTGATGCAGGTGCAGCGGCCGGTCAGCAGAGATAGGCAGTTGTCCGTTCTGCGTGCAGAGCCCTGACTACCTAGAGGAGCACAATGCGGCAATGTGCCTGCGCTCAAGTGTATGAATTACACCGCTAAAACTCTCGTGTATGGGATGGGTGGACACCCTTGCTTGGGAGCTGCAGTTGGTTTCTGATACCACTAACGGTCGATCGAAACATAACAGACAGCTGTGCCTACGGTCAACAGGCTCATACACGTATGCGACAGAGGCTGTAATTCGGTCATTATCTATAGTTACTATAGTTTCTCTAATGCAATGTTCTACTCACAGTGTCTATCTTAAAGCGCCGCTGCTGTTGTGCCAAACACAATGTCATCCGGTCCATTAAGTAATAAAATAGTTGCCAGCCAAATATTTGCAAATGGGAAGAAGACCTTGCTTCATGGTCATGCCAGAGTGCCTTCACAGGTGAAGTTGCTCAATCGGCGCCCTTGACCAAGTCGGTATATGTTCTTGTTCCTTTCGTTACAGGTGAAGAGAAATGACATTCCTAGGTATTGCGCGAATGATCGGCGAGCAGTCTTTCCCGTCCCTTCGCTTCGTGTCATTATACGAAGATCAGGAAGGCCACAACGGGGCTGGCGGACTGGATCAGACCCTAATCCAATGCCTCACCGAAGCTTGCGTGGGGATCATCTTGGCCCGGGCTGCTTTCGATGTAGGAAAGCCTTGCACAGGCCTGGCAGTCTCGACCGCCTGGAGTCCTGGAAAGTTTCAGATGGACCGGCATCCTTACGGGAGTCGATTTGTATACAGGTCTGCATATCGGCTTTTCGCTAACCTTGTATCCACCAGGCTTAGCAGACCCAGACGCGGAGGCTTCGAAAACATGTCCGTCGACATGTAATCATAAATGGTGAACACTGATCTCAAGAAGGGCATACCCAATACGCTGTCGCCGATTTTAGGGCTGTCCCAACTTCCAATTCCACCCCGACACCTGCTCGCAGTCAATACGCGGTTGGGATGATTCGCCAGATTGGGTAAACTTACATCATTGTGCCATTTTCAGTCAAGTTGCTCGAATGACTCACAAGCATATCCAGAGGGTCGACGAGATACCAGTTCCCATTGACCTTCAGCTCCAGTGATTGAGGTACTGAGCATTCGAAGTAAACCTCGTCACCGGTGGACCCTTGGCTGGTACTTTGCCGAACTTCCGTCTTGCCTTCAAACTTCTCAACAACTGCTTTGAAGTCTGATGTAGGCAAATAGATATTAGATGACCCCGAATCGATCGCGGACACGTGTTTCGCATCTTGGCGAAGGCGGCCAGGACTGACCGGCACCTCGACCCCATTCATTCGGAGGCCATCCAGACTGACAGCCCATGCTGCTGTAGAGAGGCTATCGACGTTATCTCGCGACCTGTTGTCAGTCGTCAGCATGCGCCTATCAAAGGGATGAAGGAAATATAATATGTAAGGGGGATGGGCACCCACGAAGAAAACTGCACGACATCGCTATATTTGATTGGCTTCACCATGAACTCCGACTCGATTTCGCCAAGTGACAGGACCCCAGCTATTGCGTTCGGATCGCCCAGGCGTGGGAAGCGCAATGAGAAGAGAGGCTTGGCTAGCTTCCCCTGGGTGATCAAAGTGTCAACGAGCGGCTGCTTCTGAAACTGGAGCCATTGGGTAGACGCTGTACGCATACCGAGCCCTAAGACGCCTGCGAAGGATCCGTTTTGGAACAAGCCCGGCATGGCATTGTTGATAAGCGCTATACAACATGGTGAGCATGATAGATCTATTACTTAAGAATCCTTGTTGATTCATATTTCGATACTGGCTTCAAGTCCGAGTATGACTCCAGTCTACACATACCTGCTGAAACGTCCCCTACTTCCAAGCCGGAGATGTTGGCTCTCAGGGTGGCCAGTTGACCAGTTGCACGACCAGTACCGAGGTCTGCCTCAAACTTCTGGCCATGATGGATCATGGTGTTTTCCTGGGATGAGTACGTTAGCAATCTCCTGCGAAAATGTCGTGGGCCTCATATACATCGATATTGAACCTCGCGTCCAGCGCGTAGCATCCACTGTTCGGATCCGAAACATCACATTGCCCAGATGCGACAAACGAATCGCCGGTTGACGTGTCTATGTTCAACGGCACTGACTGACCGTCCAATTTGACGCTCACCTGCAATTACATGGTCAGCACATGCCGCAAGTGTTAGGAGAAGCGATCGGAAGCTTACAACGTGGTATGCATCGTTTGTGCTATTTGGCGGGATATGCACCAATAGTTGTGATGCGTATACGGCTTCGTGATCAGTGACGAGATTCTCCACCTGGCTGAGGGTAGTCAGAGTCCAAAACAAAGCAAGGGCGAATGCTATATAAAGAGTCGCCGTGCCGAACCAATTCCCAGGTTGCTGCATTGTTTCTACGTGTGGTATTTGGTGGTGATGATGCTGCTGGCAGGCTTCAACAACAAATGGCCAGATCTGAGCTGAGGATGCAGGCGACGCGACGAATGAATGGTTTCAAGATCTGGTGGGCCTAGCTGAATGCCCCTTCCCCCTGGGGTATTAGGGGGCTTGGGGGCCGCCTGGCCAGTCAAGGCCAAAACTGGGTAAGCCAAACAATTCCTCAATATTTCGCCAAATTCATTTGTGTTATACTTTTGTAGTAATATGTATCTATATGCTTCATATCATACTTGTTTACTTATGTTTGATTGCCGATAGATGTAGTGTCCTGAGTCTGGAAAAAGATCAAGTTCTCAATTTCCTTTAGCAACTCAGCGAGTTCCCCAAAGAACGGTCTCGCCCATTCAAGTTGAACCCACAAGCTCAGTGCCCCCCACCTCCATGCTTCAGCTGAAGAGGCCCAAGACACAGCCGCAAGCGGACACCAAGCCGCCCCAGACAGCCAAATCTAGTGGGTAGGTTGAAACAGGCCTCTTCAACCCCACCACTGATTGAAAGTCAACTGAGAACTCACCTCCGTTCATATCTCCAGATACTTCCAGCGATTTCTCGCACTTGGTAGATTCTTGTACTATTTCAACATGTCTCTTCTGCCAATTGTTCCCGATATGTTGACTCCATGTAATATCTGTTTGAAAGCTGCGCTTGGCTGCTCAGCCATTCTTCGTGCCATGCGTGTATAACATTGAGATGAAGCCCGCCAGAACAGCCCGACCAGATTCAATCGTCACGAACAACCGGTTCCCTGTATGATCACACGATAGTACATTCACTTATCAGAAGTCGTTTAGAGACGACAAGCCTGACGGGACGGCGCGCCAAAAAGCTCACTGCCACCGCTCGGGGGCTCGCACATTTATATTCGGTGTTATTCTATCGACCCGATCGGTGTTATCATGTTCGGATATCCCCGTGGCCTTCCATGGAGCGCTTGAAGGGGCACTCCAAGCGCGAGCAGACCAGCGGCAGCAGCACCTGGTATCCCCATGGGTTTCCAGCCATCTCAGGGAGACCAAACCGTCTCTTCGCGCGGCAATGACTTCAAGCCCGCTGACTGTCAAAATGGAGCGTGGGATGGGTGCTGCAGACAGACGATCAGGGCACTTGTCCTCGAATCGGGCGCGTCGGGTCGAGTATGAATTGGATCGAATTAAGGGCCTTCTCAACTTGAATGGACACAGGCTTCTGAAGTAAAGCGACTTTCAATTTGTCAGAGGCTATGTGGTCGGTAGGTGGCTCATCTGCGTCGCTTACTTCAAAATCGGGCGCCACCCATGTATTTGGTTACTTCACTGTCAATTGATGTGATACCACCCTTTGCTCCCAAGCTCTCTCGATGTTACTAGCGCTTACTTGTCATCAGGTTGATTCATAACTTCGTATTCATGTGGGATCTGCCTAATACCCAGGGCTTCATGCATATTGTGATGCTTCGGAATCAAATCGTCGAAGCGTAAACCATAACCATCCCCCAAATAGCAAATCAAGATGTGTGCATGCCTGCCCTCCTCATATGTCCCCTAACTCCCTGTTCAATAAATGCCATTTCAGTCGGAGATTGTAAGAGTCCATAGTGCGCAGTCAGATCTCCTCAAAGGCGTTGGACATCTGGGCGTTATGCTGCTCCTCGGCCTTGATCATGGCATCCACGCCGATAACCTCGTCCTCAATGCTGCCACCGTTGATGTCGGACAGGTTCAGCTGCTGCATCTGCTGCTCCTCCCCAGCGTCGAAGATGGGCTCGATGACGGTCTCCTCGGTCTTGATGGCCTTCTTCTTGCGACCTCCGCCAGGAGTTGTGGCGGCTCCACGTCGGACCTTCTTGGGCGGGACGGGCGAGCCGTCGCCAGCATCCTCCTCGTCCTCGTCATCACCGTTGCTGTCGACAGCCTTGGTGGGGGTAAGTACGGTCTTAGTGCGCTTGCGCTTGGTGGCAGCGGGCTTGCCGGCCTTGCTGGCCTTGCTGGCCTTGCCGCTGGGCGTCTCGGGCTGGTCCTGCTGGCCCTTGCTATTGCCGTCCTTATCGACGCCGGCAGCGGCCATGAGGCGGATCTTGGTAGTGCGCCAGCACTCACGGGCGCTGGCAGCGTTCTTGTAGCCACCAAGTATGGCGAGCTTGTTGAAATCGATCTGAGGGTTGGAGTAAGCATGGTTAGCTGTGTTTCCTTTGCTTTCTTTTCTTCCGGCTGCAGTCCAGGCATCAATCGAGGAGGGAACAGTCTTGTGAAAGTGAAAAGGAAAGAAGTGGGTGGCAAGATAGTATGAAAACACAGGACGTATGATTTTATATAGATGTGAGGATGACATCTCGCTCAGGATACTCTCATGGTCAACGGTACGTGGGGCAGCATTAAGGCAGGAGAAGAATTTGGTAAGAGCAACAGGCATGGTTATGGCCATGCCTATCTCTTTAGGATTTTGAAAAATAGTAGCGGAGCGAACGCTGTAGCATATGAGAGAGGATGGTAGTGACAGGAAGAAATGGGCGTGAGTCATAAGAACAGTGATTTGGTCATTCCCAACATACAGGCCCCATCGTGCCCATTGTCAGAGCAATAGAGATAGTACGCCACTTGAGATGGCGATGTAGAAAATGATGATATTGGAGCGAAAAGTGGTTCATCACACTCAGTACGTACCTTGACATCGCCAGTGAGACAGGCCCAAGCATTCGCGCTGATCTCCATATCGCGCTGGGTGAACTTGGGAATCTTGTTCTCAGCCATTGTTGCGATCGATTGTTTGAGTGAGGTGTGGTTTTGGTTGATTTGTCGAAGATGAAGAGGTAGTGCTGGGTGAGAGATGGATGTCAAGGGTGGGATGAATTAAAGAAAGTGAACAAGTTGTAGTTGCCTTGTCTTGGGTGGAAGGAGCGGGGGCCTTGACCTGAAGTGATGGGTAAGTATTGTTAAGTTGGTTGGTGTAAGGTTGAGTTGGGAACTGTGAAGGTGGGTTGTCAGTTTGCGCTTCGGCTACAAGTGCAGACAAAAGTGCAAGATGAAAGGTTTGATGGAGGAATTTATGCATGTAGACAATTTGATTGTTTACGCATCTCGAGGTGGGTGAATACAGGTTGGGCAAGATATGTAGATGGTCAGCTTGGGAGACGTTTGGGTGGGCTACGGGAGAGATATCTGATATCAAATGGGCCTGTTCACGAACACATCACCACGTGACTTCCACTACGCGACTTGAAGCACCGGGGAGATCACTGTGCGAGCCAACCATATTATGATTGGGATCCTGTCCCCTGGCAGAGTGGAGGGTCCAGATCGTTATCGTCACCTTATTCACCAGTATTTCTCCAGAACTTGTAAACCACAATAACACGTTCTTATACGATTACCTACTCGACCTCTTATCTCCTTTAAAAGGTCCTGTCATTAGGCTTAAAAGCAACCTACATCTTGGTTGCTTATCGCCAAAGCTTCATGTGTGATGTCGTAATGAGTATGATGCTATGCTATCTGCACTTGCTCAAATGGAAATGCAGGAGCATCGATCCCAAAGTATAATATGCACCCCATTGGTAATATCACGAGCCTGAGGTAATAACGAGCCATATCTAGATCAACCTCTGTCCTCTCTGATTACCTCTTGGAAAAAGAACCATGTTATCTGAAATCTTGAATTCTCCCCTGACTAAGGCTTCTGCAACGAATCTAAACGTGTCTCATGCGCAACAGACTGTGTTAAACAGTCTTAAGGTATGTTTGGCATAATGCGGAACAGATAAGCAGAAGGCACTTTCCAATCCCATTCTATCCGCATGTGGCTACCAGAAAGTACATGAGACCGGCTACAATAACTACTCAATATCCTGTCTATCGCAGAAAGTACCAATCTCTTGTTACAACTACAGTCGGGTCTTAGTCCAGGTTTGGGGGAAACGGGGCCATTTCTTTATCCACGATGGTGAAACTCTTAACACAGGGTTATGAAAGATGGCCTGAGCCAACTATACTGGGAAGAGTAACACGCTTTGTGTAATAGCTTTCCTTTTTAGTGACCGTGACATTTGACAGCTGATTTTTATCTTCCATACGATTTCGTGCACCACTTGCTTCCAGGTATGTACAACAGTAAGCCTCAATTTCAATATATCCAACCAGCATCTCTGTCACCTTTCTAATTAGAATATGAATGCCACATAGTATTTATGGTCCCCTCACAACGAATAGGTTAAAATCAGCTAACAATAATGAGATTACATAAGAGGGTGATGTTTGTTCCTTGTAGGCCGCTCCAGATTATGACAAAGATGGAAACGTGCTAGAGTAATTTGGTATTGATGCCCACATCGACTGAAATCAAGCTTGCCTACCACCAAGGCACATACGGCCGAGCTTCTCCTTATTCTAAAGAAACAGAAAGTGCAACACCCAAGGTGGGACTGGTGAGGAGCTATATATATATATACATGTTAGAGGGGCATAGAGAATCGTCAAGCCCACAGGTGTCGGCATCAGCTCAGTATACAAATACAACTATCGAAGGCTTCCGACTCCAGAATGTGACGTGCAGAAATGCCGCATGTCTCAAATACCAACCCTCCCTGAAGGGATATGAAAGCAATGATTGGAAGAATAATGGCCATTAGAACCTCTTCGATGAAGACGGCCTTTCATGTGGATCATCAGTATTGTCTCTCGAACCCGAGTTGAAGTAGAAGAAGGTGTAAGAGAGTTCCTACCAGCCAAGGGTGAGACCCTGGCTGTTATGAGCAGGGATCTCGGCAAGGCTCACGCACCGTTCTTCAGCTCCTCCAGAACTTTGGGCACGGCAGCACAATAGTATTGGTGCAATCTCGAAATTCCGTTTCTTACATCAGCCTCCGGTGGACTCAAAATGGATACATGAATCACCGACCCATGATTCCAATCACTAGTTAGAACTCGGGATGCTGGTTGCCATCATGGGGCTGGGCATCGGCGTGAGATTGTGGATGCAGCTGTACTCTACCACGTCCTATGCTTGTGTTACAAACACACGTAATCTTCGTGATCCCTACCCTTAGTTATCTATTATTGCTAACGAATAATCTTCTGGGCCATCCATTGGTACACCCATGGAGCCCTGTAGGGCTATCGAGCTACCACGTGCATGGTTCGCGCCGTTCGTCAGCGAGGCCGGACTCTGCCATGGCTGAACGTTACCAAATGTAGAAAGAGGATACTTCTTTGGGGGCAGACATATATAGTGCCCGCATCTCTGCGTTGAAATATGTGAAAGACCACTGGTATTTTATTCTACTATCCCGTCACGCATCTCGTCCTCATCAAGACCAAAGCAGGCATGGGTGACTTTCCCAGGGAAACCTCAGCGCCGCAAGCAACCGTCGATCCGGAAACTCCTACCAAGAACTTGCGCGAGTATGTGATGACCCAGGTCCGAGGTTCTCGTGTCAGGCTCCCCGATTTCCAGAGTCTCCTAGCCCACTGGCCGCAAGGCGTCCACCCGGAAGTAGACCGACTCGAGCAAGATGTACAGAGAATACTAGAGAGGTGAATCTCGCAGAATCTTTTATCTACTCTTCCACATAACACTATCTGACTGTAAAACGAAGCATATTCCCGAACCCTGAAGATGTTGTTAGACTGCAGCGGACAAAAGCAGCCAAACTAGGGCTCTTCTCCGCATCATGGTGGGCCTACAGCTCCTACGACGCTTTGAAGACACTCCTACACCTTTCTATCTGGGTGAGACACCATTCCTTGTGACAAAGGCGGATACAAACTAATAGACATCTCAGCTGTTTGTATGGGATGACGGCAAGTAAAGAAGAAGGTTTTAGTTGGACGAGTTTCCGGGTTTGGGGTGAGCCTGGGCTGACATCAGTGCCTTCTGCGATCAGAAACCGACTCGGAGCAGTTTTCACACTTGATAAGCAGCTTCTCGCAGGCGTCAGACTTCCGACGGGAAACACTTGCCTACTTGAACGAGTCCCTCTCCGATGGTGGGAAACGCGATTGCTCGGCGATAAGCACCAATCCCATCATCACGGGCTTCGGGCCAGTGGGTCAGAGCATAGCCAGCTGGGGCGACGATGGTAAAATCCAATTTCCGTCTAAATATTGATCTGTATTATGCACTAATTTGGCAGGAGTAGACCAAGTCAACATGTTCTTGAGAGAACTTGCCTTCTTCATCCAGATGGTTGAAGAGGAGCAGAAGGCACAGGCCATGCCACATCTGCCCACCGTTGACGAGTATATGAAGCACCGTATGGGCACAAGCGGAGTTAGAACATTCCTAGCGATCATGGAGTGAGTCGAGGGCTCATCATTTCATTTTGATATGCTGCTCGTCCGGCATCTAACGTCTAATCCAATCCAGATACTCTGTGGGTGCTCCGCTACCAAAACACATATTCCACGACAAGTCCCTGGAGGTTTTGTGGCATGAGACGAATGCGATAATATCCATGTCAGTACACACAAGAATAGCCCAAGCCTTAACGTTTGCTCATCCAATCTGTTGACACCCGCAGATCGAACGACATCCTGTCCTTGAAGAAAGAAATTGTAGGCTATCCATTCCCCAAAATCAGCTACATCATGCATGACGATGCAGAACTAACCAGTACCGGAAACACAGGCGCAATCCCAAGTTGACTCGTTGATACCTCTGCTTTTCCTGGAGTTGGGGTCCACCCAAGCGGCGATCGATCGCGGCGCGGATATGGTGAAAGCTTCGATTGGCCGGTTTGAAGCTGCTGAGGAGGGACTCCTGGCCAGGTACTCGAATAGTCCAGATTCGGGCCGGGTGCTGAAAGATTATATCGATGGTTGCAAATACGCATGCACGGCTAATGTGAACTGGAGGCAAGTACATTCACCCTGTGTTCAATGTAGATGACGGTTCAACTAACAGTTGAAGTAGCCTGGTGACTGGAAGGTACAAGCTTGATGCCAGCATCTGGCCAGAGGTCATTCTGTGATTTCAACCAGTGGTGATACCATATCTAACATATCAGATGGGGATGGTTCAGATAATCGCACCAAGGTTGAAGACAATGTGGGCATACTTCAATAATTAATAAACAACTGACTTTTCGTTCTTCGTACAAATAAGTACTGTCGAATCATGTCTCGAAAAACCGTTATGTGCTTCTATAAAGGGATATGGGCTCCAACCTCATCACAATCAGCCCTCAGAGATAATGAAAGCAGCCTGCTCCGCCAGCGCATAGACAGAAGCCTGGATGTGAGCACCAATAGCAATGGGGATGACGGACGCATCCACAACCCGCAGATTCTGAACCCCCTTGAATCGCAAGTCGCTGTCCACCACCGATCCCATAGAACAACTGCCAGCACCATGATACGTAGATCTAGAGCACACATCACGTTAGCTTCTTCCATGTTTATCCCATCCAGAGCAGTTAGTGTATATGAGAACTTCACTTACATCCCCTGAGCCCGGACCCTCTTATCCAAGTCCTCGTCACTCGTATCGGTCGTCAGCGGCTCGATCCCCGCATCGGGCGGCAGCGCCTCCGCCTCGACAATCTCCCGACCCAGCACCGTCGTGTCGCCCGTCATCAGAGCCGCGACCCTGCGGAGCCCGTGCCGCCACACGTACCGGTCGACCTCGGTGGCGTAGTACTTCGGATCCAGCACGGGCGGGTCCTCCGGGTCCCTGGAGGAAATGGTCACGGTGCCCCGGGACGTGGGCTTCATCGCCATCAGGAAACTGCTGATGTGGATCCCGTCGGGCCCGAGGGGGGCACGCCCAGGTACATGACCATGGTCTCCATCATGGCGAAGTCCCGCTTCAGCAGGGGGTGGTCCGGGTCCGCCACCCCCCTGCCGCCCGTGTCGTCTTTGGCCAGGGCCGCCTCGAGGTCCTCGCGGGGCACGGCGGTCGAGGCGACGTGGTTGATCGGCGTGCCCTTCGCGAGGAGCGGGTTCTGGAAGTCGATGGCGTAGCCCTGGGAGGGGTCTTTCAGTTTCCAGTTCATGCGCACCATGACGTGGTCGCTGAAGTTCTGGCCTACCCCGGGGGCGTCGAGGACGGTTCGGATCCCGTGATCCTCCAGGACCGCCTTGGGGCCCAGGCCCGAGTGCATCAGGACCTGCGGGGTTCGGTACGCCCCGGCGGAGACGATGACTTGTTTGCCGTGGATCTCCGTCTCGTTCGTCAGGCGGACTCCGGTGGCCTTGGGCTCTCCGCCGTTCTCTCCTTCGCTCAAGAGAATGGACGCGACCATGCTGTCCGTCATGACGGTAACGCCCTCCAAAGAATAGGCAAGTGGCGCGATCTGGCGGGCGCCCTCGCGCCGGTTCTCGTTGAGTTGGCCGTAGCCCAGGTTGGTACCGAAGTTCATGTCATTCCCAGGAAGAGGCTCGACGCCTATTTCGCGCCAAGCCTGCGCAGTGAGGTCGGCCAGCGGGTACTCCCGGTTCGTTGAGACGGGCGACTCGATCTGGAACTTGCCATCGTGTCCATGCTGGTTTGCATTTTCGTCGTTGTACCACTTCTCCGTCTTCTTGAAGTAGTCCAGCTGGCCCTCGTAGCTCCAGCGCTGGTCCTGGACCAGGTCGGCCCAGCTGTCGAAGTCTGCGCGGGAGCCTCGGAACCACCCGCCTGTATTACATGAAGATTGCGCCGGTCAGTTTGACCAAAAGGAGAGAAATTTTGAGCAATACTCACAGCCATTGATGATTGAGCCTCCGCCAAGAGCCTTTCCGGCGGGGATGTCCACCTTACGCTTATCAAAGTGCTCCTGTGGCAGGCTCTTGTAGGTCCAGGCGAACTTCTGGCCACTGAAATCGAGGGATTGAAAATTGAGGATGCCTTGGTCATGGCTGACATCCGCGCCAGCCTCAATGACCAAGATGCGGGCAGATTGCTTGTACTCCTTGAGACGACTCGCTACCACACAGCCTGCCAAGCCGCCGCCCACCACGATGTAGTCCCAGCCTTCAAAGGAGACCATATTGACGGATAATTGTAGTATACAAGGTTGCACACGTCTTAGAGAGCTACGAAGAGTGAAAAAAGTAGAAGAGGTAGAAGTTTAAGAGAACAACCAGATTCAATTGGTAATGGTTTTGTATCGGAGGCAGGGAGAGTATGATGACGCGCTGGCTGTTGGTTCCGATTGTGTGGCCCGGCGGAACCTGAAGCAAGGGATGTGACGGGCGACCTATTGAGAAGCCGCCGGGCGGCCTTCCCCGCGGAGGGTGTATATGGTTGGTTGCTTGTCGCATATTATGTGGGTTGTCTCCTGATGATCGTCTTGATCGTTAACTTTTTCAAATCACCAGTCTTCCCGACTCACTCTCGGCACTCGTGCCTGTACGTCTCCAACCGTAGACACTCTGTACTACAGATCTAGTATCAAAACATTCAGTCCAAGTACAGCCCCAATCTCTTGAGCTGCCGTGGTTGCTGTCAATAATATGTCCATGGCTCTACTCTACATTAAGTATCCCATTGATCCTTTACAAAGTACAAATCCTAGCCGAACTCAGATGTAGGCAAAACGGTGGATGCAAAATGAAGAAGATATGAAATCAGAAAAGAAAAGAAAAACAAAGGAAGCATTTATCCCGTCTGCTCCCCCGAAGAATTAATATCCACAGTGTGCCTCGTCGTTCCCTCCGGCTCCCTTCTTTCTGTATTGATACACAACTGATTAGAACCAGCTCGATGTCATGCGATACCCGGAAATTTAAACAAAGTCTGAAAAGGGGGTAAAACAAGGAAGGATGCAGTGCAGCTGTAGACATCATACCCCCCGCATACTCAGTGATAGTCAGGCACACGCAGCCGCTCATGCGATCCGCGGCGGTCCGCAAGTGGGTACTCACCGAGTTCCTGAAAGCTCCGCGAGCGCCGGTTCTTGTGCTGCGGCGACGATGAGAGCGCGCCGTACAGGCCCAAAGTGAGGATGTTCAGCACGATCTCGACAGGCTTGGAGGAGGAGGAGGGCGGCGGGTTCCTCCGCCCGTCCCCGCCGCCGCTGCTGCTGTTATTGGCGTAGTACTTGTCACGGGCGGCGCCGGTGGTAGTTTCGTATGCCATGGGCGGCTGGCGAGCCGAGTCGTAGCCCCCCTCCGAGGGCGATACAACCATGCCAGCCCTCTCCTTACGCGAAGGGTGAGGACAGCCGTCGTCCTTGCGGTAGGCAACGCACATAGTCAGGACATGTATGACCTTCTGCCAGGGCTCGCGGTAGTCATCGGGCTGTTCGACCTCGACCCGACCGCCATCGCGCGCGAGGAAGATCTGGACGGTGTGCGGTAGAAACCGGCCCGGGTGAAACACGCTCCAGAGGCCCGAGTTGAGGAGCATGAGCCCGGCCTCGAAGATGTAAAAGTAGTACTCGTAGCGCAGGAAGGGGTGCATCTTCCTCATGGCCTCCGGGTCGTCGTACTCGATGTGGTTGTCGCCCGTGTGCTCGACGAGGCGGTAGACGCAGCGCAGCAGGATGACGAGCATGCTGGCGTAGAGCGTCAGCAGGATCTGACGGATGCCGCGGCGGTCGCGCGGCGGCACCATGTCCGTCTTCGCTCCCCGGGTCGCGCATCGGTGGTGGAACGTGCCGGCCAGCACTAAGAACGTCACGATCACGACTACTTGAACCGCGTTGGCCGTCAGCATGATGCCGGTGCCGATCGACGTGTTGATGATTTTGGGGTTCGTGCCCAGCGCCGCGCCGAGGCCGTTGAGGCCTTCCACCACCAGCATGATGCCGCCAAAGATGCCCATTACTTGGCGGCCGGGGATGATAGCAAGGTATGGGACGTAGTAGAACAGACGAGCTAGAATGTGGTAGTTTGCGAGTTCGAGGAGCGGGCTATTCAGGGGTTGGAGAGAAGATATTCAAGTTAGCAGCCGCTATGTTCTAGCCAAGAGAAACTCCAGTCTCTAAATTCTCTCTGTCCCTTCTTCTCTGTTGGGATGAAAATCATACTTACGGGGCGCAGTAGATGAGGACTTGGCTGACGATGAATATGCCCAAGGACGCAGGATTGTCCTCTTCGTAGATGTAGTTCAGACCCCTAGCGGCCCATGCTCGGGTGGCGTATCCAACAACAAACAGTATACCGCAGATAGGGTGTAATCCCACCACTCTCCATGCCTTATACCGGCTAGAAATCCATATTGCGTCAGTCTGGATCATTCCGAAAGGCTAATAAGTGAGAGTTCGCTCTCGTTTTTCGGACGTACTGGCATTGCCAAAGATGAAAGACGGCTGAGATCGCGTAGAGCGCGGCAAAAACGATGGGCAGGACCTCATTGGGTCTGTATATGTACAAACTCCAGGGGACTGAGTATGCCGAGTCAGTAATCGTTGGTTGAAAACTCGGACTTAGGGGGTCCTACCAGGGTCTCCGTATGCCATGTCTAGCTGAACAAGGAATCCGTTGGGGTGTGTTGTCCACGGAGTGAGTACGTGAAATGATATTGGCGATGATATTTGAAGAATTCAGAGGATAGCAAGAGAAGACAAAACCAGAAAGGAATAAAAGGAAGCAAAAGCAAACGATATCGTGCTTAAAGAAATGTTCTTAGCGTCTGGCAGTCTATCAAGTCACTTAATATCCAAGAAAAATGAAGTCGGATCGAAAATGTCTTGAAGAACTTGCTTGTCCCTCCGATCTTATTAGTACATATTCTCCCAGCTTATTGGCAACTGACCTTGCATGCAGTTGATTGCACCCATTCGCAGCAGCCCCCTTATGGTATTGCTCCAGCCCACGCGTCGGGTTGGGTTAGCCCCTGCAGCTTTGCAGAATCGCTTAACCCGATTAGGAGTATGCGTTCGCCAAGACGCTAGCGAGATCCATCCGCTTTCCTCATGCTTGGGGCATTTTTGACAGCCCGCCTTGAAGCTAAACCCTTTACGTCTACAAAAACCGCCAAGCAACTCGTTTTCCCTATCAAGCTAGGCAAAGGTCAGAAAATAGCATTCACATGCTGTGAATGGAATATGGGCCGCGTCTGTCTACATGTACGTAGTCTTTCCGAGCCTTGGCTTCTTCTTCACTCTTTAATGGGGGATATGCGAGCCAAGCCACTTTGATGATATGCTCAATGCCACCAAGCCTTTGGCCAACCTTTAACAGAGCCAATTTGCCAAGCAACGTGAGTGTCCAATGTAGTCTATCTTGTTCTAGTTCGCCTTTGCAGAGCCTATGATATCCCCTGTCTGGTTTCCGGTAGCCCAAGCGTTTTCTCATGTGGTGGTTAGAACGAGTGGGAGAAGAAAGGGAAACGAGAAACTACGAGAGAGAAGGGAGATCCGAGAAGTTCATTTCCGGGTAATGATAGTAGGTTATTATAAGCCAATTAATTATATGTAAAGCAACATATATACACACACAGTATTATAATGTTCTGGTAACATGGGTCACATTCATGACTGGTATACCTTGAAAGACTGTACTGGTGTCATTGTGACGTTGGTGTTTAAAATATGGGTAACTATATTGAAGCATCGCATCCTTATGGTTCGAGTCACCTTTCCCCAAAGTGTCCCTATAAAAGGCATAATCGCCGCAAGTTGGACCAGCCCTTGTTTCCCTTAAAGACATTCAGAAAACACCAAACAGAAACATAAGATTCAGATCTCAACCAAACCACCACGAAAGCAAAACATCAACATGTCGGCACCCGTGAACCAAGGAAGCTGCTGTTCCAAAGACGACAGCAGCAGCTCCGGCAGCAGCACCACCACCAGCACTACCACCTCATCGTCGTCATCTACCAGCTCTTCCAACTAGAAGGAAGTTAGACATATCGTATCGGATCTCGCGTTTCGGGGGAATCTGTAGTATTAGCTGGTCAGGTTTGAATATACAGCACGCCATAGTTTGAAGCTTTGCTACATTTAGTGTGGCGTGAATTCACGTTTTTGAGTTAATCGTCTGTTCGGCTCTATCCCATTGGGTTGTTGTAAATTAAGCTTTTACCGGGTGGTTGCCTCACAACATCAACTTGGGCCATCTCCGTTCGGGTCTGAGAACAGGTAATCAACCGGAGAAAATGTACTCCATACATTATATCTACGAGTCCAATTCTTTATTGTTTGTTGCATCCCTCTTGTCATCTATCGTATCTCATAGATCATTGATCTTCGAACATATCCCATCTGAGCCTCATCCCTCTCTCTCTCTCTTTTCCCCAACACACACCCCAAGCCCCACCACCACCACCATGGGCTTCCTCCGCGTCCTCTTCCCCTGCCTCTTCAAGAGCAGCAAAAACCCCCCTCCGAACGCACCAAACGCCGCAACACCGACGCCTGGGGCCGCGCCCTCGAAACCCACCGCCGGCGCCCCTCCATCAACACCTCGGAGCGCGAGGCCTGCAGCGCCACCAAGCGCTACTACGACCAGCTCTCGCACGACCAGCGGCTCGAGTACGGCCACCAGGCCTGGAACGGCCGGGGCAAGTACCCGCTGCGCCAGCAGCCGTGGCAGACCGACGAGGCCTCCGTCATCCGCCAGCAGATGCAGGCCGAGCAGATCCAGGAGGCGAAAAGGGCCCGCCGCGGCCGCGCAGTCGTGCCCGAGTACGTCCGCATGGGGTCCGCGGGCCCACCGCCGCCTCGACAGGGAGAGTCGAAGGGGGCAGGTCCGTCACAGCCCCAGGTACAGCTGTCGCACCGTCGCAATATTAGGACGTACCGCACTTCGGAGGATCCTTGGGAATACCCATCGTCCGGGCCTGGCAGGTATGGCGATCGTGGTCATCGATGAGCGAGCGCTTGGCTTATGTCGCTTATTTGTTCGTGTGTCTGCTACGGCTCTTGACATACCACGTTGTCTGGGACATCAAATTCCAAATTAAATCCGTGAAGGGGCTTAAGGGGTTACCTCTGTTTGTACCTATTGAGTATTAATCATTATGGCATCCTACGGGCAGTACGCACCAAGGCTGTTTTGAAACATACCTATTAAATAATATAAACATCACCACCATCCCAAACACGTCATGTTTGCGAATATCATTTGCACTACACATGAGTGCATGTACAACGGCCTCGCTAACCACCAGGCAGTATCATCTTCTCGATATCCACAGAAAGCAGCAGCGTAAAAGCATACGGCCGATCAAAGCACGCATCCCACGCCGTCTCCCCGGACCGCCAAAACGCCTCCAACACCCGCTTCGCGGTCAAGGGCACAAACGTCCCCGAGTGCCGACTCAGCATCTCCAGCTTCTCCGCAACAAAGGCGCGCACCTCCGTGCCGTTATCGCAGCCGGCCGCCTCCACGCCGAGCACGACCAGCGGCCAGAGCATGCAGTTCTTGAGGCTCGGCGTCTCGACGGCTTCGGCCAGGCACAGGTGCAGGAACTGGATATAGGTGGCACACTGGGCCGGCGTCGCGATCTCGATGGGGGGCACGCATAGGCTCTGCAGCGACGAGATGCAGTAGAGGGCCACCGATGCCCAGAATATGTTGCCCACCAGGGTCCACTTTTGCTGGGATAGGGGCTTGGACTCGGCCCACTGTTCTGGTGAGAAGTCGTATATACGGCCCAGTATCTCGTATGCGTCTCGCCAAAGGTCCAGACTTGATATGGTCTCGGAGGTGACAGTCCTCCAGCGGAGGTGGTTGATGCGGACGGTTTCTGCGATTAGGGGAGGCGCGCAGAAGCCAAACGACATGATGCTACTAGAGTACTTTTCCATGACAAATTCGAGTGTCTCGAGGTGGGTATCGGTGTTATCCATACTTGTTGCAGGGCATGTTGTATTTCCCATGACGGCGAGGCTATTTCAAGTCAGCATCTGCCGTCATAGTGACAGTGTAGTTGATAGCCACATACTGCCAGAGACAATGAGCAAATTGCTCCAAATGGTCCGAGGCAGCCATGTTTTCGAACCCGCCGCGAAGGGCTACCAGCTGGTGCATCACTTCCAGATGCATCCGCCAGTTCTGCGAAACACCATGACGAAGCTGGCAAATGTTTCCTTTCATTAGTCATTTCATTACCTTACTCCTTCAGGAAACCAGGCACTTACTTCAAGCAGCAGAACCGTCATGATTCCGGCAAGGGTGGCGTCGCCTCGTGGGTTGTTCTCCTCCGAGAGTTGCTTGCTGAGAGAGCGGATGGCTATGCCCCGGTAGTGGAAGAAGCGTTCTTCCAAGCCCGGCATCTGGATACCCCCGCGTGACCTGTTGATCCGGTGACTCAGCACCGTGCAGAAGATCCCGTATTTGATATGGTCCGGCTTCGTTGCGGCTTCCAGCATGTGCTTCTCCGTAATCCGATACAAATGCGGCATCTGGCCCAGCTGCTGCAATGGTAGGAGATCCTGTAGTATGCAGCCATTGACTTATGTCAAAGACCATTAGGGTGGTGTTGTCATGGAGCGTGGGTCAGAGGATGAGCACTCACAGTATTCAACACATTCCGTCATGATACGCAGATTGGAGTTTTGTGCAAGACGTGGTGGTTCCGGTGGCAAAGCTGGCGCACTAGCAGCAATCAAACGCGCATCGCCCTTTAAGCTGCTGCCGGCTCCCGTCTCCTCAGCAGCCCCGGCAGCCCCGGCTTTGCGTCGCCGCGACTTGACTCTGCCGGGCGGGAGCCACTGGATCCTCACCGGCTTGACTTTGCCGTACCCGGGGCAATCGACGCCGGATGTGATGCACCTCTTGCACGCCGGCTGGGTAAAGTCGCAGACCAGGCACCGTCTGCGGCATTCCCAGCAGTGCCGCTTGGGTGAAGGATCTGATGACTCTGTCATTAAGTAGGGACTAGAAATCAATCCCCCATACGCCGCATCATAAGCACGGCTTTGTAAGAAATGGCTTTCAATTAGATCTAATATTGGACAGGAGCTGAAGGAGGGTGAAAGGGCTTGATCTTACATGAACTGCGGTTGGTTTTAACGTTGTTAGCGGTTATTTAGACTATTGTGGCCCGTGCGTTGGTCGTTCAGCCATAAGGGGCATAACATGCAGGGCTACCAGGCAGCAGAGATTAGTGGCATATGGGTTGTTGGGAATTGGTTAGGGGGCGCAGGATCGGGCCACGGATCTGCATGCAGGATGACGACTCTAGCTCGTAATTATCTCAATGTGGTTGATTACAGCATCGACAGCATCCGCCAATACTGCTCCAGTGTCTGGGGCATACATGGACTTCTATCTGTGACTACCACTACATAGCTGATCAACCATTGACAATGACAACTCATCAGGAAACAAAACGCGCTTCCAGTGAAGCACAGTATCTTCTCGTGCCAGCGACATGGTTCGCAGTTTTATGGCCAAGTTTCTCACCACTTGTTCTCCAAGCAGAGGGTGGCTGACCTGAAAGCAAAAGCCCAATCGATATCCTACCACACATGTCAAACCACCAGCCCAATGCAGTGCGTCTGCGTTAGTTTCAGCATGGGCTAGCGAAGAAGGCTAGCATCCAATGGACCGTGACGTCAACAACCCAACTTAGACGCCCTAGCTACCCGGGACCATAGGGTAAAACCCACAGGGCAACGGTTGGGGGACTTGGTCAGATTCAGTAGGGGGGAATGGTTTGCAAATCCTCCATCCGGTCGTGTTACGCGGGTAGGCTTCGCTCTGCCACTTCCTGAAGGCGAATGAATCGGCTCCCTGGTGGAGGACCATGAGCACCGCGGCGTCCCAATCGTTGTCGTCAAGGATATCCGTTCGTGTGTACTCCAAGGTTCGGTACGTAACGCCCGGAGCAGGGCTGCGCATCTTGTGGAATGCATGCGCCATCCAGAGAGTGGCAACCGTGGTGCTTTCGTAGCACACCTTGCCAGGCCAAGGTTTGAGGTTCGCATCGTACCGGGGGGGCTGGACGTAAACGACGTTGGCGAGGAGGCGGCAGGCCGAAAGCGGCAGTCGGGTGCTCATACAGCGTTGGGGCGCCAGATGCTTCTTCGGGGCGGCAGGGTCCAGAACGTCGGAGATCTTAGTGTGGGCCAGCGCTGTGACGCAGGAATCATCAAGGCCTGTTGGTGTCAGGAGAGCTCCGTGGTAAGACACTCTATCGGCCAACTCGCGCGGAAAGGAAAGCAAGAATGTGTCAATGTCCGAGCTCAGATAGATACAACCCTTGGGTGTGGTGTGGGTGTCGTCTTCATTGGCCTTCAACGCCTCCAACGCGTCGTGGTGCGCTTCATTGCGCACGTAGTTCTCCCAGTCTTCCGGCGTGTTTGTGCCCCTGTTGGCATAGAAACCATCCCCTCTCCAGTACCATGCCTGGGGGTCCATAATGGGCCGGGCGAGAGTGGGCTTAACGACATCGAGTTTGATATCGTAGTACTTGAGAGCCAGGTCTCGCACCTGTTGGTTGACTTGCTTGAGCTGGCTGATCAGGTGCTTGGATGGGATGACACGCAGGCTGTCTCGGTGTACAAGAACAACTCGGGCTTGGGCTTCGTTGTTCAGGGCTTGCTTCCACTGCAGAATCGTCTAGGTTAGCGGACGCGTCGCATATTGTAAAGCCGTGGGTTGATGGAGTTATCTCATCGGAGATGATAATGATTCGACTGAGATATTACCAACTACTTACCACCATGATTTGCAGCTCGGGAGCGAAGCGAGTAAATGGATCAAACGTCGCCATGATTCTTGACTACCCATGAGTTGGTTCGATGCAACAAGGTTACTCGAGATGGAAATACATGAGAGGCCGGGCGTAGTGCTTCTCTGGTTCGTTCAGAATGAAACAACAGAAATTATCCAGATCCGTCTGTAAGTACGGATGAGAAATTTCTGACCACTACAGCTGCAAGTACACTGGAGGGGCAAAGAGCTTTGTACATTGATTATGTCCGCAAGAAGCTAAGAGGACGAGGTTTATCATAGACAAGTTACAGCGCTGTAGATAAGGCTGTTGAACGGTTGATGTCCTCTGTAAGTGCCTGTAGCACCTGATTATAGCGGTACCGCGCTACTTTAGTTATGTGTTGCTTTACAAGTCACCTGTTATATTGCACTACAGTAAATAAATTGACAAGCTGCACTTAGGACTTTTACGCGTTCCAAGAATGAGTCACAATAAGAGCGTAATTCTTCACGGCACGAGTTTCTCGAAATGTCTAAATCTATTCCACCGCCACGCCTATCTCTCTTCCTGAGTCCAGGGTTTTAAAGGCCCGGAGAGATCATATTTGCAGCTATCGCCCCCTAGTCACCGTGTATCAACTCTGCCACTGTGAGCGGGATTATTCCATCGTCAGTATCCCGACCTAGGACTAATGTTTATCCCTCATCTCATCATTATCCCGACTTGGGGACTAACGGGCCTCCAAACCCTCCATCCATGTTATTATCATCCTTTATCTGCCACTCTGTGAAGTTGAGTGACTTCGCTCCCTCATGGAGTAATGTGTGGGTGAGACCATTTACATCACTGTTGTCCAAGGTCAAGAACTTGGCATCTGCAGTAGGGACACCCAGCTTCGTGAAATGGTGTGCCATCCACAAGGGCCGAACTGTACAACGAGGGTAATAGGCATCGGGATAGTGACGTTTATACACGATGCTGGTGATCATGCTGCAGTATGCAGGCGAAAGCTTGGGACCGACGCAAGGCTGTTGAATTTTGTATACGGCCGTAGAACCTGGGTCCTCAACCACCTTGACGTATCTGAACAGGTCCGTAACGCAATCTCCGTGGGGAGTTGCGAAGGAAAGCAAGAACTTGTCTGTACCCAAGCTTACGTAGATGCAGCCCTTGGAGTTACCGTTGATGGGTCCATTCAATAATACTTCGGCATATGTGGTCGAATAGACACGGTGGTTCCATGTGTTAATTACCGAGGTTACCGAGGGGGCTGGGAAGATGCCAATGTCTATTTTGACGTTGTAGTGCTCGAGGGCTCGCTTTCGAGACTCTTTGTTGACCGACTTGAGTGGGCTGATCAGGGATTTGGAGGGAACAACGCGCAACGAATCGCGATGTACAAGGACGATACGGTTCTCGGCTTCGTTCTCAAGTGCCGAATCCCACTGCAATGCCTGGGTTAGCCTACTTCGAATGATATGTGTGTACGATACAGATGATACTTACTATCATTTGGCGTAGCTCGGGAGCCAGGCGAGTGAACTGGGGAAACGTCGTCATGATGATGCCCTTGGGATAACACGATTATGCGTGTTGGATTATTCAGAAGTTTTGGGGAAGTACTGTGGGATAATTCGGCTGGTCGTTTGAGTGTCAAGAGAGTAAAGGAATAATTGGTTGGGTAGTCAGTGGAATGATGGTTGTTGGTTGGATGGATGATACTGGCTTATTGAGTGAGTGTCAGAGGCGCAATGAATATCCGCAGAAATAGGCGCTCTGCTCTAGATCTGGAAAGTTGTTGTGAAATCCAAGTGGGAGTAGATGATGTTGAAGGAAAGAGCAGGACCTGAAGTTCGCAGGTGGAAGGTTGATTGTGAAAACTTGGGTGAAATAATTGTGAGAGTAATAGAACAATAGGTTGGGTAAAATCAGATGAGCTGTGGACTTGTGATGTCAACTGTACAGGGCATAAGAACAATGTACGTGAGATCAGGCAAGTAGCATTGACGCAAAGGTACCGTGGCTCTGATTTCTTCTTCTTATGAGTTTGTACTACCAGCTATGTATTCAGACTTGCCTCTGCTGGCAACGACAGCAAAGAACCCGCACCAATTCAACCTATAGAAGCCACGCCGGGGATAAATAACGAAGAAATATTGTCACAATTGCATCCATAGCTCAAGAATTATCTTGTTGTCAATCCAGACATTGTATCGCCTGATTTCTGATCTGAAGACACTCGGGAGCATTGTCATAAGCACATAACTGGTATCATCCAAGCGCTCTCCAATAATAATTTCAACAGTTTTGATAAAAATAGCAGATTATTCAAAGGGATTGAGTGGTGATGCTCAGCTTGATGTGTTCGTCAAGCTCGGACAGAAGATGGAAGGTCGGAGTGATGCCACAAAGAACAAGAAGAAGCGGAAGCTCGACCTATCGAGCGACGAGGGACAGAGTTCGGATGCTGCTGAAGAAGGCAGATACTAAAGCGACATAAGCGTCGCACGGTACTTGATGACGATTAGAGTGATGAGATGGAAAGTGAACATATCTGTTGTGAAGAGGTCTCTGACATAATAATTTAATCTGCATGGCTTGCTTGGTGGTAACACTGGAACACAATATGAATAGATACTGGAGGCGCTACTTGCTACAATAACGTTCTCGGTAGCAGAAACGTATTAAGTGTAATTTATCAGCTATTACTAACCTGGTAATATTTACTTTATTAATAGATGCATCTGCTACCATTCCACAAGTCTCACGCTCACTACTCCATCAGCGCAAGAAAGGCGTGCTTACCTCGAGTTGCATTTAAGCAAGTACTGGGAAACAAATACATCACTGGGGGCTGGTCAAAGGTAAGCAGTCGAAGTCAGACGTGCCATACAGACGAACAATGCGAACTTCCAAGTGTGGCCTTAGTCCAGTTGCAACATACCGGACATCTGCGCAACTCTGCCAGCCGCCTGCGGGGCCGTGATCTCCCAGGGCGTGCGCAGGGCCGTCTGGACCGACGCGTAGGAGGCCCCGTCGCCCAAGAAGGCCCACGTCGTCATAATGAGGAGGGGCCGCTCGCGGCCGTTGGGATACTTTAGCTGGGCACGGAAGTCCCGCCGGCACTTGCCACAGCTGACAATGGGTCCAATCTGTTGCATGCCATACTTGCCGTCCCCCACCAAATGTTTCCCAGGCAGCATGTCCTGGACCAGGTCGGGCGTAGCGCGGGCGTTGGGGACCGAAAGGCCATCATCGAGGTGCTGTGGCATGGTGCACACAGCCCAGTCGAGATCGCCGCACAGGAGCTTGCCAAAGTCGAAGCAGGGCACGTTCTGGCCGCAGAGGCAGATGTACTCTGGGAAGATGCACCGCACGCGCCGGTGGCCGAACTCGCGCTGCTGCTCGGCGGGTCCCGCTTCGGCGTCTAGGGGCAGTTTCAACGGAGCTCGCTGCGGGCCGCAGTTGCGCGTGATGCGGTGTACGGAGCGGTGCCTCCAGAACAGGCCGTGTTGGTTATAGGCCAGCCGGTGCGTGTTCACCACGTTCCACAGGTGTATGGACGTTCCCGTTCGACACGACCCGTAGTGCTCAATCTCGTCTTCGCTGTCCACGCCCGTGAGCAGGTCTGAAAAGAACGGTGCGAGGTCGAGTCCGTGGCGCCGGTACTTACTGAAAATGTAGAAGGGGGTGGTCATATCTGATCCACGCAGCGGATCATGTCGGCCCATAAACATGGGGTTACAAAGAAAACACCTATGTGCCTGGTGTAAGATTAGGCACAAGGGGCACGGGATCAGGTGCGGATCGTACCACTTCTCTATGGCGCACAGGAACCGGAAACGGGCATTGCCCCGAAGGTTCTCCCATGGCCTAATGTCAACACCGTTAGCACTGATGGTAAGTCGCTTGGCCATCGATTTGTTGGTCAGGCCCATGACGGCTCTCTCTTCTGGCGCCATTTGCTCCAGAACTTGGCAAACAAGTTCCTCCGGGAGCTTCAAGAAGCCAATGGGGGAGTCTGTGAGGATGCCATGATCGATAACTTAGTAGTCTGCTGGTCAGTAGTGAGTAGGAATGTCTGCTTGTGAGTCAATACCGAGACGATGGTGTACGATGATGGAATGAAACCGAATTTAGTGGTGGCCAAGTCTTCAGGATTCTTATATACTGGGCAGGAATCTGTAAACAAGTGACATAATACGAAACAAATTTACTACAAATCATGAAGCACTTGTATTGTTTACTGTTACAGCAACAAGTGTTCCGCGTGAGTCTCTTCCGCATTGTGCTGATAAAATATCTTGGGGCCATGTAACAAGATACCTGTTGTCAGGCATCTCTCTCATTAGTATCACCACACAAAGCTACCGACTTGTGGTTGTCTTGTTCCGACCATATTCTACAGACTTACGCAAAAATGTCCTGGTGAAAGTTTCAAGTCCACAGTGGTCTCCCCGGAGAAGCCAAAGTAATGAAAGAACCTTGGTATCATTTCCGTAGCTGAGCCTGCTACCTAGATACCTGTCAACCTCAGTATCAAAGCAAAGCGGGGAAGAGCTAAACAAAATCTCCGATAATACCGCTTCCAGTGCGGGCATCTATCTCTTATAGGCCATGCCACAGGACACAATGCCCAGTGAATAGACAAAGAGGGTTATCCCGGAAATGAGACTACAATGGAGAACAACACCACCCCTTTATTGAATCTGCCCACTTGGTGCAGGCTCGGCAATCGGATCTTTTTTCCTACCCTGCGGAGCTTGTCTTTGTGTTCCCCCCTTCTCCTCCACTTCTAATTCCAACGACGAAAATAGCAGTTGCAGGTCATGCAAAGACCGACCCATTGTCGAGGCCTAGTACGTTTTTTACTCTCCGGGACAAAGCACCAGATGACGTTAGGCCCCCGGGATGTCGCGACGGGCTGCAAAGCATGGCCAGTCGCCTCACTACCAAGTAGTGCACCTTTGCATGTATGTCAATATTGGACAGAAGGGTCCAACCAGAATCGATGCAATACGCGCCAGTCCAGAACCGGTAACCCGTGCGCCCGCCATGCTTCTTCGGCGCCGGCAGAGCGAGACAGACACAGACCCCAGCCCGGCCGTCTAAGAGGCCACTTCCAGAAGCCCTTTGAGCATCACATGACCGAAGCCGCAAGATGAGTAATGTGATGCATTGGCCTATCGGAGGGGCATGGACAGGGGTGGCTCAGGACAGAGTGACGTCCTGGGGCCCTCGTTGCGCAAGGAAAGAGGAGAATGCAATCGCAATTCCTTGATATGTACGCCATTTGGGCTGTAACCTGGTTATGTCCTCCTCCTGTTGGTTCGTTCGGAGATCGATTTGACAAGTCCAGGCACAAGAAGCAGGTTGGCAGGCGAGGCAGGGGACTCTGTAGTGGCTGGTTGTGGAAGTGTGCTCCACTACCGAGCAACACCAAGTGGGTGGGCGGCGCTTATTCCCCAACCCTTGGCGCGGCCTATAGGAGCGCAGAGCTGCAGGCTTGGCGGCCGTCTAGTGGCAACGCGAGCTGTGATTGGCCCAAAACGATTGCGTCGCAGCCAATCCGCAGAGGCGAATAACCCTCCCTGAAGCTCTGCACTTCTGCACCCTGCGCTACCTGCGAGTCAATCAAGACAATGAGCGAGCCAACGTAGATCATTATCCACCTGCATTGGGCGAATCCAGGTTGTGGGTTATGTATGAGTCTTTTCGTCGCCTGCGGCCTCTACGAACTGCAATTCGTTCGGTGGCGTCTTTTCGATTGACCCTTCCTTCTCTCAGCTCCACGCGTACGGTGGGTGTTGGCGGTTATCCATCATGTTATATGACATGTATTGATCGATGCATTAGGCGAGGAAAAGAAAAGAGAAAAATCAATACTACCCCGGAGGAGGGGTCATGGCCTGTTTTTTTCCTTTTTCCTGCAACCAACGATTCTTCGACACGGGTGGTATTCGTTCGAGAAAACTCCATCCAATGCTCTGTCTGTTCGACCATATCGCCCGGGCCTGAGCCAACCTTATATCCATCACGCGATCTAGCGTCGCTGGAATCCCACTTTCCCACTCCGGCCCGTTTATCTAATTCAGGCAACCTGCGGCCAGTTATCTTGACCGCCGGGACCCTGACTGGCTGCGGAGATATTGCGTTCGCTTGTTAGCTTTGTTAGTTCGCGGGAGAAGTGGGTTGTCGGGCATGGTTGTAGGCTCTTACTTAGTCCATGTGCAACCCTCCGTGCCACTCAGCCTCTACACTACTACACTTTTCCTCGCCCTCTTTGCCCTGTTACTTCTTTATACTTGTTGCATCTCGAAACTCTGTTACCAACATTTCCAAGGTGTCGTCTGTTGCTGTTCCAAGGTTTCGTGCACATGTGACCGTGAGAACAAGTTTTACACTGCCATCTTAGCATCACATCGCAGTCTCACCCCATGCGCTTGCGCATCTGATACGCCGCCTGGGTGGGCTCGCGACACCAAGATGAATACCGGGCTTGAGTTAGCGATAGCCATGTGGGCGTTGACGGGCTTCTCGCTCACATTGGTCGTGGCTCGCCTATACACGAGGCGGAACATCGTCAAGTTTGTCGGCATCGAGGACCACATGTACGCATGGACTGGTGTAAGTGAAACTGGAATGACTCGTGTCTAACCGCTACGCTTTTCCCCTCACCGAGCAGAGACAATGGCGGCAATTAGACCAGTATGGATGCTAACAACTCTCTCCACAGGTATTCCTACTTTGCTTCACCGTCTTCATCCAGGTTGCCGTGCAAAACGGCCTGGGGAAGAGCTTCTGGAGCCTTAGCATCGCCGAGTCGAGCGATGCCATCTTCTGGACGTATGTGGCCAACAGCTTTGCCATTACGGGCAATGCCATGGCCAAACTGTCTATGGGCCTGTTCTTGTTACGAGTCGTCCAAGCTCGTTGGCAGCAAATCGCCTTATGGGCCGCTATTATCGTGACTTGCGGGACCTCTATCGCCCTCGTCGTCATGCTCTGGAATCAGACCACACCCATTCGCGCCAGTTGGGACCCATTGAGGACCCCGGGCAAGTGGAATATCCAGATCCAGCCCATGAGCGTCATGCTTGGTGGTAAGTTCAGCTTAGCAGCAGCAGCGCCGTCTGGAAGTTGAGCAGAGGGGGGAGACGGGGACAATTTGCTGACTCGATATGACAGTCTGGTCTAGTGCCTGCGATTTCTTCTTCGCGATATTCCCTTGGCTTTTCATCAAGGAGTTGCGCATGCCACAGCGCGAGAAAGTCATGTTGGCGGGTGGAATGAGTCTGGGAGTGATGTAAGTTGAAAAGTCCATGTTCCCCCACCCACCTAAGTAACGAGCAAAAGCTGACGAGACATCCCCCTAAACAGTGCCGGAGCCTGCGGCATCGTCAGAACCGTGGTCCTCTCCCGACTGGACGTATATAACTACACACGTAAGCACCTAAATATCCCCGCAATCGCAAACCTACTCGTGTCCTGTTGCTGACCCTCATCCCCCTACCTTAGTAAACTTCGTCCCCTACTTCGCCTGGGCCGGCGCCGAAATCGCCGTCGCCATGATCTGCATCGGCATCCCGACGCTGCGGCCGCTGTACCTGAAGACGCAGCGCAACGTCGCGAGCGCGTACGCCCGCAGCCGGCAGCACGGACGCCACCCTTCGCGGCACAGCCAGCAGCTGCCGCAGTTCGACATGGTGGAGGGCCCGCGGATCGCCGAGGGGGCGACCACAAGTCGGCGGTGCTGCTGGACGACGACACATCCACCAACCAGTTCGCGTCGTCGGTCCGCGACAGCGGGCAGGGCCTCCTCCAGCACGCCGCCGCCGCCGCCGTGCGCCCGGCCTCCAACTCGTCGACGATGCGGACCGACTCGCTGCGGACGACGCGGTCCGTCTCGATCCCGATGCGGACCGACTCGCTCGTGACGCCCAGGCCGGTCTCGCGGCCGCAGCGGGCGTACATGCGCGACTCGCACGCCACGAATACTACGTTTATCGAGGAGGAGGCGCAGCTGCAGCAGGCCGACGGGCCGGATCTGGAGAAGGGGTATCACCACAGCCGGACCGGGTCGACTGCGCTGGGGGCATGGCCGGAGGTGACGGACGCCGACGAGGAGGAGGGGAGACGGCAAGGCGTGATCTGGATCCAGAACGACGTGCAGATCGAACGGAGCTATGCGGACAATTGGCCGCTGAAGCACTAAAACGAAAAGAAGAAGAGAAAAAAAAGAAAACAAAATGATACGAAATGAAGACGAGACGGAATGGGGGCACGACGACATGGCCACAAAACTAACCACAAACAATATCTCCTTTCCTATTTTTCCTTTTAACGATAACTAGACTCTCATTACTAGGGTTTCCGACGCGAGTCGAGGTTTACAAATAGCGCCAATGTCTTTTAGCATTTTCCATTAGTTAATTACTATACCCATCATATTATACCATCTACACGCCGCGAGATGCAATTTGATTCGGAGCGGATGATCGGGACGACCAGTGCCAATTAGGTAAAGTTGAGTTCGAGACGAAAATCAGGAAGCGATCAATTGGTACGATCATTGGGGGGATTTCTTGGTACCCCGCGTGTGGTTGCTTTCCCGAATCTTGAAACCACGACAGGATACCGAAATATATAAGACTTGTTTTCTTCCAGCAATTGGAGTAGCACCCGAAGAGATAAGGTTCGAACCGCCCACCGCGTCCGGTTGCGTCCAGGCCTATTTCTGGCCCAAAAATGGCTTGGTAACCAGGCAAGAGGGCGATTTGGGCCTCGAACCCCTTGAAACCCAATTCGGTGGGGAGTGTTAGGCTAGAAGAGCCTCACTAATGTTTAGGCCCCGCATTGTCTCAGATGCCCCTCTAGCCGGGGAAACTTGCATTTGAGGCTCTGTTGAGGCTTCAGCTTCAATTTGTTTTCTCTTCATCTTCAAGTCTGACTATAGCACAGAATACATCTAATAAGATACAGGAAAATGCTCAAGTCCAAAGTAGAAAACCTATAGTCAGCCAGAGTTCTAGTTCAATGTGAATTTATTGCGTGAGAGCCTGGCTGATCGCGCAGGGCTCTGGCGGTCAGCTCCCTTCAAGCCATGCCGCACATCAAACGTGGAAAAGGAAACATGAGACGGACGACAGTTGGCACCCTTGCAACCCCAACCGGCAGCATCGTGAGTGGGAACGGAACCGGCCGTAAACAACCTGCCCTCTCCAGCCGCAGCCGCCGAAACAAGTAAAAAGAGAGAAACGAGAAATTGAGATAAGATGTCGTCGGGCCTCTCGTTTCCCTCGCGCGCCCTTTCCTTCTTTCCCTCCGCATCACCAACGGCTTTCATGTTTAGTTCGTGATCATCGGGACCCTCGACTTACCTCGCTCCCTCCCCTCTGGTTAGGGTCTATTACTTTCGCTTCGTTTAATTAATTATTCTTATACCACATAGACTGTGTCTTTTTTACTTCAAATTTTGAAGTTGTATTAGTGTGTTGCTGTTACGCTCTACGTCCTATATCACTAGACACAAGTTGCTCGCCGATCTAGACAATATCTACCAAGGGAATCCGATCTATACGAGATAAAGCCAAGTCACTTTTGTATATACACACTCCGCAACAACCCACCCAAACCACCGAGACGATGCGCACCACCACCTTCTTCAGCACAGCCATTCTGGCCGCCGCTTCGCTATCCCTAGCCGCGCCCACACCAGCCCCGGCGCCGGAGGCCAAGGTGCCCTTCGTGACGGGCAAGCCCGTGATCGAGCTCGCGGACGCGCCCGTCCCGATCACACACCCGTCCTCCAAGACCAAGACCGTCATCGGCGCCAGCCCTCCCGCCACCTCCGCCTCCGTGCACGCGCGGCAACAAAAGGCCTGCTTCGTCGTCGGGACCGAGACGCTCCCCAAGGAAGTCTCCGACGTCGCCGCCACGCTCGCCGGCAGCATCACCTGCAACGCCAAGGTCAAGACCCTGTCGGGCGTCCCCGACGTCTCGACGGCCTCGGGCGTCACCTTCAGCTCCGTCGACTTCTCGCAATCCAAGACCCAGACGCCCCTGGCCTTCGCCCTCGACAAGTTCGCCACGGACCCGACCTCCCTGGCCAAGACGAACCTCAAGCAGTTCCAGGACATGCTGGACGTCTACACGGCGACCGAGGCCGGGATCCGCAGCGTCGGCGGCAACGTCGCCGCCCTCAAGATCCCCAAGTTCTTCCTGGCCATGCAGGTCAGCCGCATCCAGACGGCGCAAGGGAACCCGCCCAAGGGCGCGGGCCAGCAGGTCGACCACCTGCGCGACAAGGTCACCAAGAACGCGCCCAAGGAGAGCAAGGCGCTCGTCGACCAGGTCGTCAAGCTGGCCACGCAGACCAAGTAGAAGCCGGATGCCCAACCAAAAGAGTTGCGTCGACGAATGGGCGGAGGGCCCAACGAGCAAAGGGGCGCAGCACCCCATGGGCTAAAGCGGGCGGGCGACACTGACGAAGGCTGCTCATCGCTTTGGTAATCGGCGTCTTGTTCTGATTAACGGTTGGCGATGCAGGCCCTCAACCCTGTCTGCGGTGTTGTAAAAAGCAGTAATGGTCATTTCCCGAGATAGCGAGCGGTCTTTGTAGTTGAAGTAATACACACAATAATACCTTCATAACGATTAAGATTTGGTTTATGAGCTGCGTGACTCTGTTTTCCCGTTTCGGGTCTAAAATATCGTTTATATGCCATACACAACCCAGCCGGCCACCCCGAGTTGAAACGCCCAGAATATGCTTGCCAGAAACAAAGCGCCAATGGCGTTCTTACAATATTAACCATGTTAGATGTTTGGCGACAGCAGGTCATACTTGACACATTTCTCAACCTAGAACGAACGTTATTAGTAAGAAAGTACACCATCATGGGGCCGAAAAGGGAGAAAGAAGAGAGAAAATAAACCTACATCTTCAATGCTGGCCTGCATGAAGCGACGCGCCTCCAAGCCAACCCAAACCATCAACATGGAGAAATCGCCTCCCTTCATCATGTCCGCGCCGCCGCGGGCACCGAGCTGTCGCAAGATGGGCAGACTGCTGCTGAGAATATCAGTATCAGGATCCAGGTTGCGGCCAATGCCTTCCAACAACAAGATACTGATGACGACGTTCACAAAGTCGCCCTCGAGCCGCACATGGTGACCGCGCACCATACCCAGAACTTCCTGAAGGATGTCACCGATCTTGACATTGCCCAGTGCCAACGTGTTGCTCTTGACATTGAGGACCAGATGCTGCATCTTCAGCGCGAAGATCTCCTTGTCGATAACGGCGTCGGGCTGTCGGCAGCGCTCGCACATCAGATGGCCGGCCTTGTACCCATCGAACTCAGCCACGGCCTTGAAGAGGTCCAGGAAGTTGCGGCGGTTCGTGGCGTTCAACTCCGTAACTAGACCCGTGTCGATGAAAATCAGTTGCGGGCGGAACCCTTCGGCGTCGATCTTCTTCAGTTCGGTGTTCCACGCGGTCGTGTCCTTTCGCTTGCGGTAGGGGCGCAACCGTGCCAGGACCTCTTCGGTGACGTCGTGCTGATCCTTGGAGTGTCCCTCATCGTGGCGCTGAAGCTTGGGCAAGTCCGGCTGCTGCGCTTTGTAGAAGCGCACCATGATATTGCCCGGGTGCAAGTCAGCGTGGACGAAGTTGTCGAGGAGCAGCATACGCAAGAAAGCATCGAGGCCTTCTTGAGCAATATCCTTTTGGAAGGTGCCGCCACCATTCTCCAAGAAATCCGCCAAGGGGATACCTTGCGCGAACTCCTCGATCAGAACGTTGCGGGTCGTGAAGTCAAGATAGGGGTAGGGGAACCACGCCGTGCTTCGCTCCTTGAAGTTCTTGCGGAACTTGGCCAGGTTGGCTGCCTCAATGCGCAGGTCCAACTGCAGCTTCATCATCTCACCGAACTGCACGACCTCGTCGGGGAGCGAAAGCCACTCAATGGTCGGAATTATGTTGAGCACGTTGGCAAAGAAGCCCATGATCCGCAGATCGCGCCGGACCGTCCTTTCCACCCGAGGATGCAGGACCTTGATGGCAACGTAATTTGAGGGTACACGCTGCGGCGTGCTCTTCAATACCGTGTCTACGTTCTTGCGAACCTTCTGGCGTATCTTGGCCTCCTTGTCCACGACATCGGTGTCGGCAGGCGCGGCCAAGTTGGGCTTCAGCTTCGCCTTGTAAACCTGAGCGATAGCGCCCACGCCAAGCGGCTTCTCGTCGAATTCCTCGAATATGTCCTCGAAAGCTAGTCCGTTGAACGCAGCCTCGATGGTGCGCCTCGTGTTGCGCATGGGGTGGGCGGGTGCGTTAGAGTGTAGCTTGGACATGATGTCGCACATCTCGTCGGGGAAGATATCGGTTCGTGATGCCGCCCATTGGCCGAGCTGTTTTCACATGTAAGCATCTCACCACTCAAAGTTCGGCAGCCGTTGATGCCATACCTTGATAAATGCCGGGCCGGACCATTCCATGGCCTGAACCAGAAAGCCGTACCACCAGAGCGTCCCGCTTCGCTCATTGTCGTGGTCTGGTTGGCGCGTACCTACCCATATGGCAGGGACCGCTAATATTACAGGGACGAAGATAGTGACCAGTTGCAGGAACCGAACGCCGGTACAAATGGGTTCCCAGAGGTATACGTCTAGATAATATACAATATTATGCCGGAGCTTTGTAAAGCCGTGGCCGGTGTCATCTTTCTTCTTCTCGATCTCGTCTCTCGAGATCTCGAGCATACGCCCCTCGGAGGTTTGGTCTTCTTGGCCGGGCTCATTGTCCTTTTCCGAAAGCTTTACGAAAGCGGCCGTACCCAGAAGCGTGCCCTGTACAGCGGCTAGGAGGACCGTAGAATGCGACGATCGAGTTCGTGATCCGGAAGAAGAGGAGAACCGCTTAAATGCGGACAATGTCGAATGCTGCGATCGGGGCGAGAAACATCTCGGCAGTTTAGGGGCTATCTGAGCAGTACCTCGGCGTGCGCACAGGCGGCCGAGCAGGAGGGCGGTCCTCATTCTCGTCAAGTCGCTGGGGGTTGATTCGGACCTGTCGTCGTGGGCATTATGGCAACAAAATATATCACAGCTTGTTCAGTTGGCGTCGCCCACAAGTCGGCGAGGTATGGATTAGGAGAATATAAGCTTTCTACCCTGGGGAAATGGGTGCACTGTCAGATCGGTAGATAATGGCGCCAGATCGTAGAACTGGACGTGCAGGTACCTCGATGGCCACATTCCGTAATGGACATTTACGGTGACGTACATCACCCGCGTCTCTAGACTGGCGCATGTGCTTTTCGCGGCGTATTAGTGGAGCGCAACAGCGACTTTTTTGCTTCCCGTCTTTCGCCGCGACCCGCTAAAACTTCTAAGTGCAACTGCCAAAAGTTGCCCGCATGCCAGACCAGCATGCATTCTTATCACAATCTTGACTATCATTGCCCTTCTTGAACCATTGTATTGTCTACATGCCATCAACGACGCTTCTAGTTTTCCTGTACCAACACTTGCTTGATTCCACTATACCCTCTCGCACTTTTTTATAGCTTCAATTCCTCAATCGCAAACATGGGTTGGTTCTGGGCAGACGGTCCGCAGACCACACTGGCTGGTGCTCCGACCAAGCCTATGCCACCTCACAAATTCCCTACTGATGGCAGATCACCACCGGTAAGCAGACAACGCCGCTGCCCATCCCGCCGAACATCGAGGAAACTAATACTTGACAGCCGGAATGTCCCATGCACAAGCACCAAAAGGCCGCAGATGCCATGACACCTCCAGCCGCCTGCCCCGTGAAACACGATGCAGCCGCTGCCGCAATGACACCACCCTCGTCATGCCCCGTCCCCCACGCTGCCAGGACATCAGCGCCCGAACCAAAGTCGACGCTCTCGAAGCTCAACCCATTGAACTACATGTTCCCCGACCTGTCCCAGGACAAGGCGCCATCCCAGACCCAGGCCCTGCCAACCGACCGCGAGCCCTCGACGATACCCCGGGGCGACGGCACCGGCAACTGGGAGTACCCTTCGCCGCAGCAGATGTACAATGCCCTGCTGCGCAAGGGCTATTCGGATACCGATGTCACGGCGGTGGAGAGCATGGTGAGCGTGCACAACTTCCTGAACGAGGGCGCGTGGGCCGAGATCATGGAGTGGGAGAAGCGCTTCGCTGGCGGACTCTTCAAGGGCATTCAGATGTGCAGCCAGGGCGAGCAGAACTTCGAACGCATGGCCAAGAAGTACGGTTACGACAAGGAGGTTGAGGACCTCTCGCCCAGTCTGGTCAGATTCCAGGGGCGCCCCAAGGATATGACGCCTAAGGCGGCTATGTTCCAGGTCATGGGATGGCTATACCCCGCCATGTTCCAGTAAGTCTTGCCTTCTCATATACCCCCTTTCCCATTTGACCATGAGATCAAGAGAAAGTTTGTGTTAATGTGAGAACCTAGGACTGAACCACCATTCGACCGTCACGACTGGTACGTCTCGCGCGAGACCAACGGGCGCAAGAAGGAAGTCCGCTACGTCATCGATTACTATTCCGGCGGAGAGGAGGAGAACGGCGAGCCTGTCTTCTACCTCGACGTCCGACCTGCCGTCACACCTACATCCACAATCGAGCGGGCTGTCCGTTGGGGAGGCGATGTGTGGTGGAAGGCGTCCGGTGGCGATGTACGGGAGCAGGAGAGGCTCGAAAATTTACGGAAGAATCGATAAATCCCCACCCATTCAAATGAGAGGGGTTTGGACGAGCGACAACAACAACAACAACAAAATCACCACTTTTCTGCTCCACGGAGTTCGGGTTGCGTTTGACAAGGAAGATGGGTATTGATTGCCTCCCGGTATGTACATATAAGGGGTAGGAAAACCCGATGGAGCTTCTAGGCGTTCTAATGTATCAACGACTCTTATCCAATTCGCAATGGCACTTGCGCAATACTGGCACGCACATAGACAACTTACATAAACAACTGTATACTATACCCGTAATGATCAACTCTAAGCCAATCAAGTATATACTTATAGGTACTTGTAGACCCCTCGCGGTCGGATGCGGATGCTTGTGCACGATCCTCGACCCATTTCGTGGTACGGCGATACCATGTCTCCTCATTGTCAACGAACGCTCTTGAAGCCCAACACATCCACCCTGTCGAGTAGTCTCGGTACATATTCATCCACCCTTGGCAGATTGCTGAAAACGTTTCATGCGGGGGAAACAGGTCCCTGCAGCGATCCTTTGCCCGGATAAACTCCCAAACAGAACAGCAGTTATTACCCAGCCAGATGGACTGAAGTTGCTCAAGACATTTATTACGACCGGGACTTTTATATTGCATGCAACTACTGCCTTTTTGTATTGCTGAATACCACATGGCCAATGCTCTCAGGGTTCCAATCTCCACCACAACATCCATCAAACTCGACCATCCTAGTGACTGTGCGCCTGGCCCATCCTCCGAATCCTACTTAAGTATGTAAACCTATCCCCCAGACTCAGCCGCTACCGCGGGGCGAATACCACACCACCATTAGCATATCTACAGCGCATTTGCTACGCCGAAGCTGAGAATAGAAAAGTCAATCAATCCTACATTCTGCATCATTTGCCGAAGGACAGCGTGTCTTGTTTTCCTCAATACGATCCTCTCATCCTTCCTTTGATTCAGTCCCGGTTCTGCTTGACTCGTCCGCATTTGGCCATTTCGAAAGCATTGTTGCATCCCGCATCCCGCATCCCATACACTATTTGCTGCTTCTCCATGATCTAGAGGGGGTCCGTCCGTTTTAGATTGAACACCTAAAATCAAGCGGGACGCCAGCACTACGCGCGGAAGGGCGGAAGCCAGCAGTTTTTGAACGCTTTAAGCATTAACGAGGACATTGAATCAAAGCAAACCCCTCGGGAAACAAAGCGACACGCAACGCCAATTTGAATATACGAAACCTAAGGCAAGTAATACTGTTAAAACGAAAAGGGCAGGGAAAGGCAAAAAAAACATGCAGGTATTAGAAGCCTTCCTCCCTCATTACGAGTTGAGCCTGCTGGATCGCATGCTCCTCATCTGGCTTTTTATCGGCTCCGCCTTCGTCGTCGTCTTCCAGGTTTCGCAGTCGTGGATGGAGCCTCGGCCGCGATGGACTGTCATTGACGAGCGATCTAAGTGAGTCTTTCTTTTCCGCTAACCTTTTCCTTTATACATACTTGCATATATTCCTTGCCATCCTTCTTCCTTTTTCCTTGGTCCTACAGCGGCTATTTTAAGTCCTGTCAAGTCGCCTGACTTTGTTGTGTCTCTTACCTCCCCCACCATCTGCCAACTGCCTTTGTGTGTATGAAAAACTGTGTGCATACACAAGCAAACCATTTGTTGAGGGGCGCTGTCGCTTGCCTCTTTTTCATTCTTATCAATCAGCGCGCCTCCTCTCGTCTTCTCTTTGTGTGAACTCCTCTTTCACTCCTCAATTTTATGCCCATGTTCGCATGTTGTAAGCCCACCTGAACCCATACCCAGAATATGGTTATCGCTCCAAGATCCGCATTCCTCCACTCATAGGGCAGCAATACATGAGCTACGCTACTACAAGTAATTGGTGGTTGGTGCTCCTCTTCCCCTTCACCGCAACAATAGCATCCCCCATCATACCAGCGGTAACGCGAACCGACCCTTGCCCCTACATACAGGATTTTTTTCTTTGGGGTATAGCGGTAACGCAAGAGAGAGGAGACGAGCAAGAGGAAGAGTCGAGCAACGGCAAATTCTTCTCTCAACTCGGTTTCCAATATATATAAAACCCAAGATCTATCCCGCCTCACTCGTGAAAGAAACTACATTATATTAGCCATACCACTAACAACTTACACCGCTTGTGGTGAGGGGTAACATCACAGACCCTACTGGTATACCTACTACGTCTATCTAGCCTTCCTGCTGGTTCAGATCTCATATCGACCACTCTACTACAAAATGGAATCCATGCAGCCGCTGCTGAGCATCGGCGGATTCGAAGTCGCCGCCGCCGCCCTCGACGGGGCCTGGATCGGCCTCCTCAGCCTCGAGGCCCTCATGATCGTGTTCGTCCTGGGCCTCCAAGTCACGCAACTATTCAACAAGGCTTCGCCTGGATACAAGCTCAAAGAGCTTTAAGGGGGGAAACAATAACAACAAGGACAAGAAATATCACTTTGGGTTTTTGGATTTATGGCTCTATGATTTACGGAATGATGGAATGTCCTTGGATAGGACGGGGAAACTACATCGCAGGAAGATGACGGGGAAAGCGGGCATGCTTGGGATTTAAGGAAAACTTTTGGGGATTTGGCAGGAGTTTCGGGTGTTTCTTGGGGGCATTGGAATTTTGACATTCACTTAGAGCCTTTGAGAGGTTTGAGAGAGGGGGAACTACATCGCATCTTTTCTCTTTTGTTGAGACAGACAGCATTGCATCATTTGAGCGAGGCGTGTGCTTTTTGGCATTTTATGTACGGATCACAAACCGACTACAACCTGGTCCGTTCAAACTCCACTGGCGGGGGACCACACGATCCTGGTGACAGTGTGTGAGTAGCCAGCCTCAACTCAAATACAGCCATTGTTTTGGTTATCTGATATCCAAAAATGCTGTCAAAACTTGCTATCGTGGGATTCAAATTAAACCATAGATATGATATATGATGGGTGAAGTCTTCGTTGGGTGCAGAGACAAAAGTGCGAAGCCTGCCATTGGCATACAGAACATATCATGAGTAGGAATCACATGTACGGAAGTGGCTACGAAGCAGATATGTGGATAGCTGAGCTTCACTTGATAAGCAATTGCACACATGAATTACCGATTCAATCAATCTATGAACTTTTTCGCCTTCTTCTGCATTTGCCATGGCCGAGGATCCCTACTCACTTCCATGCACCGACTGGGATACACGCTTTAGGGTAGTCGTAGTAGTAGTCGGTGTGGGAAAATCTAGAGCAGGGGACATCTGATGCCCATGCACCTCCTCCGTCTGTCGCCGCCGTCAACGCTGGTTCGTCATCACCAATCTGGGGTTGGCGTTATTCGCCCATCGCCGCCTCACGCTACTAAGAATGCAATCACATGGTCAGTTCTCAGATCAGACAGGGTCACTGATCCACATACATACCTCGGTTTTGACCATTGCAGGTTCATGTCTTCTAAGTCGCTTCAATTCATGCATGCCATTCTCCAATACTCGCAGTTTGTCCATGGTGCGAGCTCTCTCGAGGGCATTCTCCTGGCTCTCTCCTGCAAGCCGTCGGACCATCTCATCCGTCAGGTCATAGACGATCTCTGGGGCGAATAGGTATGGAAGCTTCTGGATCAGGCATTGCTCGATGGCGAGGACGCTGACATCGTCAACGACCTTTTTCAATGCGACCTGGGGTATGTTAGTTGATCGGTTTGGAAAAGACCATATAGAAGGTAGATATACACACCTTGTAGTATGCTTCCATCATATCAATCGCCATAGAGCAAGAGAGCTTATCCATATCGGGCTCCGAATGAGAGACGAGGGTGTCCAGCAGAGCCTTAGGGTTGAGAGAGTGACTGTCCCTACTATCAGGCAATGCACTCAACCCGAAGAACGACTTAAGCTGGTCTTCCATCTCGCGACGCTGTCGTGCCGCCTGCACTTTTTGCACGTTCTCGGTCAGGTAGTGATTGTACGTGATTGGATGTCCTGACATATGCGGATCAAGAATCTCTTTGACTTTCGTGATCAACCCCGATTTTAGCTCATCCATAGATGGGCCAACGACTTCCTGCAAGAGTGATTCGGCCGTGTTATCGTCAACAACGCAATGGAGAGCCGCGCTCAGAGTGGAGAGGCTGGAAGCGAGGATACGATCCGTGAGATCTACCACCAGTCCTTTCCAGGGCTTGCATTGCTTGCTGAAAAGCTCGGCGACGATGAGGGGTTGATAGGTGCCTGGAAGCTCCCTTCCACGGCTCTCTTTCATAAGGACCTTTACCTCGTCGATGTAGTTGGAGCGTGAGATACGTCGATCATCAGGGTTATCCCCAACTTGATCATCTTCAATCGTTCGGGCATGGCCTTCGGTGCGCATTTGCTGGGCAAATTCGTAGAGGGTGTTTTGCACGACGGCTCTGAGACGCTTCGTGTGAGCGGCGTCGCCATCAGGACTGACAAAGAAGGCATGCGTGTATACGCCGTCTGTTGCAGCCTTCATCAAGTTCAAGAACTCCGTGCTCGCTTTGAGGAGGTATCTTCGTTGCTCAGGAATTCCGGTTCTGTCTGCCCCTAGCTTGGCGAGCTTCTCTTTGCAGTGCTGAGCTCCTGCGCTGACATCGCTGAGAACACTGGGAAGTTGTTGAAGGATCTGGTCCCGCAAGACATGGCTCAGACGTATCTTCAAAGCCGCGACGCCAAGCTGGGATGCATCAAGAACAGTCCAAACGCCCTTGGAGAAGAAATCCTCCTCGATCTCGTCTCGTTCATCTGTTGACACATCGCGTTCCGCGTAGTTTCTGTTACGGAGCACATGCCAACCCAGTCGGAACTGGACATCCTTGTTCTGGGCAAGCTCCATATAGAATCGCTCGCTGTCAGAACCCTCATCCAATGTGTCGGGCTTTGTGATAAGACCCAGCGTGCGAACACCCTGTGGATCGAGTACTCGAGCATGGCGGGTCACCTGCTGAAGGGCGAAGTCGCTCTTGGCCGATACAACCGCCAAGATGATGCTGCGTGGTTTCTTCATGTAGGAAAGAACAAGAGATTCAACAAGCTTGGCGTCTGCTTCAGACTGATCCTTGTTGCCGGCCAGAAAGAGGCCGGGCAGATCAACGATGGTGAGGTGCGGCTGGGTTGGTCCAGAGACTTCAACACGAAGGACATCGGCACTGAAGACGGCATCACCTCCGTCCAGTCCCATCGCCTCCTTGGCTTGTTCAATGGCTTCGCCGATATCTAGATCATCATGCGTATATGAGAAAGCCTCAAGGTTCTGCTTCTCCTTGGGAGATCGGTCAGGACCAGGGTGGATGCTGACGCTGATGCCGACAGAGGGGTTGCGCCGAAGAATGAGCTCGGTAGCGAACCGAGTGCAGAGTGTATCCTGTAACGGACAGAGAATAATTCAGTAAGAGACCAGCAAAGATATAACAGGTTGTGGAAGTCTTTGTCGACTAACCTTGGTAGGGAACGACATGCCAGATATAGCCTCCAGCACAGAGCTCTTTCCCGAGGACTGGTCACCACAGACAATGATCTGTGGCAGGTCCACGAAGCGGCTGAGTCCCTGGGATCGGAGGGTGTCGATGACATCGAGCAAGTCCTTATGGTCTTGAGATTGTAACAAAGCACCAGTAAGTGCCGGTGTAGAGTCCATCGTGGGCTATGGTATGTTGATATGGGTAGTTGTTTGGCAAGTAGGTGTCAGACGAGGAAGAAGAATGATGAACGACGATTGATAACCTACGGTGAGAGCGGATATCCTCTGTATTTGAAAACAACTCGCCGACTCGACAAGCCCTGTTGGATTCTTTTCAGCAAACGGAGCAGTACCTGGGCTTACATAGGCAAGCACTATATGTAACACAAACATACTACGAAAGTGCAAGGGCAGACGGGATAGAGTCCCAATACAGCGAGTGACGACCAGGGTCGGTCCATTGTGAAGTGACACAAATTGCAGCGACAATCCGTGTGCTGCAGTCCTGACTGACCTGGGGATCACGGATGTATCCGGAAATATGTAGCCAGTTGCTTGACGGACGGGCATTGGCATAGACACAGAGATATGGTGGTCGAAGGTTACGGGGCAGTTGCTCCTTGAGAAAGCCGGTTCCCGAGGATCTCCAGCTCTAGTTCATGGAACGTGTCGGCTAACTGACATCAAGGACAGGGTAAACAGCAAACGAGCTGTCGTAAGTGCTCAAACGGACGAAATATTGAGCCATATGACATCCCGTCAAGGGTTAGGAATTGGTCGAGCAGGTCATACGGAAAAGACTATGCTCTGAGCAACTGGCAATTGTTCTGCTGGATTTTACCTATTGAAGTCGATGCTGGAAGCGAACAACTTCAGGTATATGCTTTGAGCATCCCCAGCCTCGTGGGCACGCCATATTGTGCCGATTGAGTGTAAATATGATATATCCCCTAAGCATGCCGCAAACGACCAGGGCCTTTCGGCTTGATTCCAACCGATGATTGTATTGGAGGTGATTTGAGAGGCCCACCAGAAGTCCACCAAACAACTTCCCGCATGAAACGGAAGTCGATTGCCATGCAGGTCGACATTCCAGAACTATGACTCAAATTAAATCAAGACTTGATTTGTTGGTTTGACGTTGACAGGATAAGACTTGACAGCTTCGAGGAGTTGGCATCGCAATTCAATGATTGCCACCTTTCAAAACCAACAAATTCCACTTTCCCTCCCAGCACAGGGGCATTACATGCCGGTACGTGTCATTAATCGGATACGGGCATAATTGGCCGCCTCATTCTTCATGTTAGGTCGGTCGCCGTATAGATTTGGGCAGGAAGTGGTAGGCCTCTTCAGAGTGAAAACGGAAGCGACGTTTGAGGTGTGGTTGGAGAACTGATATAAAGCTTGTGGATGTGGGGCTCTTTCCGCATAATTTACCTCGACGCAACGAGCCGCATCCAAGCTCTTGAAAGCTGAACACCACACCATAATACTGGCCATGCCGGGCTTTCACAACCACCCCTAGTATAGAAAAAAATAACGCCAGTACTTGAATCCAACTATATGGACTTCTATAGATCCGTAAAAAGAGCAAAAAAATGTGGAGACACCGGGAATTGAACCCGGGACCCCTTCCAGGCATTTTATTGCTCGATTGAGCGATGCGAAGGAAGTATCATACCCCTAGACCATATCCCCATTTCTTGTGATATAATCGCTGCTTTTCGGGGTATATAACGCTCAGCGCTAGCTTGTGGGCCGAAGGGTGCATCTACGGCTTTATTGGTTGGTTGGCTGGCTGTGCTGGGGTCCACTTCGTTTTGGTCTAAGTGAGCATTATCGAGCTCCATTAGAAGATGGCAGTGACATGGAGGACAACTCGATTGCATCAGGCGCCCTTCTGTGTAAGAAATACTTGCGGTCTAGGATCTATGGAATTTGCTTGTTTGTCAACTGAATCCTATACGCCAGAGTCATCTTGGAGCAGGAGGAACCCAAGTCGAGGCTAAGTACTTACGTAGAGTTTAGCTGAAGGCCAAAAAGGCAGTGCATCCGTAGACTTGGTGATTGCTACACATCCCGCTCGCCGGTTGGGTAGTCGCGTTAATCATGCAGAGCCATGGATGAGCTGAGCATCAGCAAGGCTGCTGTTATAGTGCATTGGCCGGACTGGAATGTGCTATGTTTTAGACTATACATGCTTGCTGAATAGGGAGCATGAAGGAGCGGACATGGTTGCTGCGGTACTTGCTCTTAGCAATCTGTTGCGTTTGGGGACGTTTGCCAATCAAACCGGTAACATATTTTCGTCAGCCGCCCGTTATCGTCGTGCCTCCTGACTCGATATACTAGGTAGTTCGTATCGAGTGTGGGAAATGCCACGCCTGCTGCTTCCTTTCGCAACTTGTGCAGGCTCCACGGTCAGCCCAGGATGGATGGCAAGTGGTCTTGTTCGTCCTTGATGTACGTCGCGGGCACGCTCGAGGTAGTATGCAGGGCTGATCGCATTAGCGATTCTTAGCAAGGACGATTTTCCGCACTGTTCCTAATGAGCACTTGGGGCCCAAACAGCTCCATGGTCTAACTTTTAGTTGGTCAAGTTGAGTCGATGGCTCTGGAAATGCATCGCGGCGGCACGGCGGAGGCGAAATGTACTGAACGAGCTCATCTGGGCTTCATTTAACCAGTTTGAATTTGGACACACATGTACGAGTGTCTCATGTTTGGTGTAGCACTGGTTGATGAAACGCAGTTGAAAGCCTATGCAGAGGTTGTCCATGGTGTCTACGCATACACGAGGGGTGAATGGCTCTACTTGTAGTAAATTCATTTGATACTATGGCGTAGGGGAGCGACTTATGCCACTTGTAGTGCAAAAATCCGTATTCTGGACAGATAGATTGATGGCTTAACAAATGAAAGAGAGTAGTCCTTTTGGCATCAAATCGTTCATGTGTTGTACAATATTAAGAAAATAACCACAAGCTGAGGTAGCAGTGAGTTCAACCAATCAGAGCGCTGCAATAAATTAGCCCACAATCAGCCGCCAAGAATATGCACATAATCCACTTCTCCATCCGTCTGATCCAATCAATTCTTTTTTATACTAATAACAACATCCTGGTAAGTAGCCACAAATGCACCTCAAGCCCACCACCACTTCATTCCATCCTTTCGAAGCCTGCGCATCACGTTTTTCACAACTTTGATGCTATTATCGTGCTCAGGAGCTGATTTCACTTCATAATCAAGTTGGTTTCAGTTCTTTACGAACATTGGTTAAATCTGATCGTTAACGCACTTAATGATCATATTTACCTGACTTATTTCATGTCCAGGTATCCGTACCTCCGATCGTCTACTTTAACCATCTTGGTGGGGCAGCGCTTTGGCCACCCTAGCCTTGCCCATCAGCCGCCTTTCCCTTTTCGCGTTTAATGCAGGCAGCAACTGCCTTCAATCGCTTCACTTCACACGCATCCAACCATGTTTCACCAACCTGCCAAACATGCGCAATTCCTCACATTCTCTTTTACCAATTACCACACTGCTCTCCCTCAAAATCTAGAGGCGACGAAGGCAGGCTGCACTCTGCAATGTTGCCCGGCGTAGGGTTAGGATCACGTTGTAACTCGTCTTTTGCTCCTTAGCAGAAGAACAGTCGCACACGTACCTAATCACCTCTACTACCCCAGGACGGCTTGCAGTTGAGCACCTCTCTCTCCCTCCGTGCGGGCGCCTCATGCAAGCGTGTTGGATGCAACTGTTGTCAACCTCTGGCTTGTACCGCTGTCCGGCGTAGGATTAGGATCACGTTGTAACTTGTCTTTTGTTCCTCGGCAGAAGATCAGTCGCACACGTACCTAATCATTTCTACTACCCCAGGATAGAGCGCGCAGTCCAGACAGCAACACCTTTGCATACTACCTGCTGTCGATCTCTGGCTCTTGTACCGCTGCCCGGCGTAGGATTAGGACCACGTTGTAACTCGTCTTTGATCAATTAGATCTGAAGAACAGTCGCACACGTACCTAATCACTCTACTACCCCTGGACAGAGCGCGCAATCCAGGGACCGATACCCTTGCATGCTACATATATTTATGGTATGTGTCGCATCACGATATCAATACTTAACCATATGCTTTATTTAGGCACGCGTGACAGCAGCGCGAGCGAGCCATGACGGCCAATACCGATGGCACCAGACGGTTTACGCATCGAGTCGTGGCCGTCCGCGACGATGCAAATGACGAAGAGATGGGTCTCAACAGCCTCGAGCTTGGCAACGCCTTTGAATTCGTCGCGTACTACACGCAACCCGCAACCGTCCTGTTCCGGCTGAGTCTGTCTCTGGCCGACGAGATGACCTTTTACCTGCAATACCCACCTCAAGTCATCTCATCACTGAAGAAGACTACCTGCGACGAGAAAAACGAGCGCAATCGTCCACACTGCTTCCCGGCCGTCAAGAACCATCTTGGCTGTCGTTCCTTTGCGCGGCTCCAGTTCAGGCTGCATGGTCCTGGCCAACTCATCACCCCGGCGGGGTTTGCTCTGGGGGATTTCAAAGACACCAAGTTGCGCCGCACTTTCACGTTAGCCGCCTCCTTAGCGGCCGCTTCGGCCTTTTCCCTTTATTTGCCGCGAGACGCTCTCACCAACCGCGAGTACAAGGCCTTTTCTGACGTACATAAACAATGGCCGGCTCGGACGGCGGACCAGAATGCGGAACTGGAGCGGATGATGGATCTGCAAAAGATGTACAAGGGGAAAGGCGGCGCGCTTTATAACAGAGAAGATCAAGACCGCCTTTTGAGCTTGGAATCTTGGGCAACTGGTGCTGTTGTTGACGCCGGCCCGCCTCCAAGCTATAGCAAGAACTCGGCGGGGAAGCTGCCAGAGTACGACAGGGGAGAACCGAGTTTGATACCGCTGCTACCGGAGTCTTTAACAGCGTCCGAGTCGGATGCTGCCACGGTCGCCGTCCCCACTCCAGAGCGTTATAGGCGTAAAAAGTACGAAAAGCACCAGTATGAAGAAGTGACAGATGAAGATAATATCAGAGGACTGCGCAACAAGCGCGAGTGGAGCAGCGAGGGCGGTAGGAGCAGCGATGATGGGATTGCCCGGCGACACAACAAACATTTTAAGATGATGAGTGCGAGTGCAGTGGGTGCCCCGCCACAGCGGCCGCAGCCGTCAAATAGTCAGTCATTAGTGAGTCTCGATCAGATTGCACGTACCCTCGAAGCCTTCGAGAAACGAGTTCGAAAGGAGGCGGAAGCCGACCAGCGCCGATTGCTGGAAGCGCTAGAGGGTCGGGTACGGGTGCTCGAAGATGAAAATGAACAAAGGCGGAAGCGCGAAGAAGCCCTGCAGGTCAAGGTCGATCAGCAGCAAGAAGAAATCAATGCGCTCCGGGCCGCCCACGACGAGCTCGAATATTGCCACGGCGAGTCGGAGCGGCGCCAAGCGGACATGGATGAGACGCTTGACGCTCTTGAGGCCCACGTCGACAGGGTGGCGCAGGACTGCGAGACGCACAGAGGGCAGGCGGAACAGCTGGAGGGGTTAGTCGAGGACCTGGCCAGGGACGTTATGGGACCTTTAGTGGAACAGCACCTGGAGCAGAACCTGGAGGGCCGGGCAGATGCGGCCGTGCGAAAGGTCGAGGACGATATCTGGACACGATTGCGTAGAGCTTTTGATCCCACTACTACCCCTGAGGCTTAGGTAGGCAACTGACTGTCACTTCTGGATGTATCCATATTAAACCAAGTATATTTTAAACCAATATCTGTGAGCAGGCAGAGACGGTCCGTGGTGTCTACACAGCAACGAAGCGTGGGCCTCTCTTCGGTTGCCCGCGGCAGTCGCCCAGGGCCTCGTACGAAAGTATATGCTCAACACTTGACCAAAATGATCTTGACAGTCTACTTTAAAAAGAAAAATATTTTGTTTCCCCATGCTTCATCCAATGTCTGAAGGTGTCCCTCCGGCCTCCGTCGGGCTTGTCTCAAGAGTCATAATTATATGTATAGATTGAGTAACTCTGCGTTTTCCCTAGAAACTCACGGTAAACACTCGCGGCTCTGCAGCGAATAGGCTCCTGTGAGTTTAACCAGTCTTCTTGAGATCGGATACTGGGGTAACGGAGCATCCGCTGAACCCGCCGATGCCATGCGGTAATCGTAGGAAATATCATCTCGTTGCTCATGTGCTACTCAAGCAAGAAGTCATGTTACATATTGTAACATTTATTTGACTCTAGGCTGTGTAGGACTCAAGAGAACCTGCGCAGGAGTTTGGTATGACTTGAACGGCTCAACCGGCGGAGGCCGGTCCGGGCTTCTAGACCCCGCTCCAGGTTTCCTTTCTCATTATCCGGATGCCCAAGAGTCAACATAACCTGGCTCGGTTTTGTGTTAGCAATATATTTAGGTTAGGAGGGGTATTATAAAGCTAATGTCCCCATTCATTCCAGAAAAAAGCTTCTTTGATCCACATAACAATCTGTAATCCAACCAGCATGTCTGTCACCAAGTTACAGCTACGGACGGCACTCGGCCCTGTCTATCGGGACGTCCTGCCGAACCCACCTCGGGACTGCACCCCAGACGAGATCCCCGTTATCGATCTCAGCCCTTTATTTTCCGACCAGTTGTCGGAGCGCCAGAAAGTGGCAGCCCAGATCAGGAAGGCATCCGTAAACACCGGTTTCTTCTACGTTAAGAACCATGGCATCCCTGCCGAGACCATCGCGAAGTGCAAGGAGCAAGGCCTAAACTTCATGCGGCAGTCCGTCGAGCAGAAGAACCGCATTTCGTCCCGGGGCCACAGTCAGCACTTCAATGGGTATACGGGGTCGGCGGCCACAAACATCTCACCTACCGAGAGCATCGACATCAGAGAGTCCTTCTCGTTTCGGTACTCGCCAGAGCTCGACCCGGACCATCCCATGGACATATCTGCGTTGCCCGAAGATGTGAGGCAGGGCATTCAGGGTGAGGATTTCGTCTGGGAAGGAACGGCACATCTACCCAACTTCAAGGAGGATTGTGTCGCATATTGGGCTAGTTGCTTGACGCTGGCCAGGAAGCTGGTCAGGAGCTTCGCCCTCTCCCTAGACTTGGACGAACGTTACTGGGATGACAAGGTAACACATCCTGGTGCCGACTCCGTATTCAACTACTATCGGCCCAGAACGGTCCAGGAAACGAAGGACGAGTTCGTAGGCCTCGGGAGCCACACTGACCTCCAACTATTCACACTTCTGTGGCAAGACAACATCGGCGGTCTGCAGATCCTGACGAAGGAGGGACAGTGGATCAAGGTATTAACACATACGAGAAACAATCCCTTGGCCAATGCTGACGTCACGAAGGCCCCGCCAATCGAAGGGACCATCGTAGTGAACATCGGCGATTACATGATGCGGCTTTGTAACGATATATACATATCAACAGTCCACCGAGTGGCCAACGAGTCACCACTTGAACGAGTATCAATGCCATTCTTCTTCGGTGAGCACCCCTGTAACTGGATAATGACCAGAGCCGTTGCTTATTGGTATAGGTCTGAACTTCAATTGTGTTGAGGGTGTGGTGCCATCTTGTGTCTCCGAGAGCAATCCAGCTAAATACGAACCTATTTCTGCTGGCGAGTGTATGTAGTTCTTCGTTGCCCCGGGAATCTATCATTCAGGCTACCTGACTAATCCGCACCACAGGGGTCCAGAGACGGTTCAAGCAGGAGCGGAAAGCTTTTGATGAAAAAGCTGTGCCATCAGTTGCCCCGAGCGCGGTAGTCATCCAGGGTTGAAGACAGTTTCGGAATACCACTTCTAAACCCTTGATAGCACTTGGAGCTTAGAGGGTATGAATAGACTCAATGTTGTGTGTGCCAACTGGTTTGGCCAATAGTCATTAAATACCCTTAGAGAATCTTTTGAATGAGCTCAATAAGGTCAAAGAACGATTCTCGGTTCGGCGTGGGCTTTTGGAGCCCAAGGCCTACCAGCAGAGTTCTGCCTTCCTCTGGGTTTTTACGTGCAATGTGACTTGCGATCTGCGCAGCGTAGAGCTGCCCCGAGGATTCGCGCTCTTCACCTCCGCCGCCGAGTAGCGTCCTTGGAGTGAGGTGGGCCAAGGGCAATAAGCTTGGGTTTGGAAGAGACATCTCGGCGGCAGAAGGGGAGGGTGCCTGAAGTGGGACTTGGATCTGCCGCATGTTTAGTTGCGATCGTAGAGGGAGAGCAGCGAACCACTATATACCCATTGCGATAGTCTTCCTTCTTGAGACAAGGTGACCATGATCTTGTCTGCAAAGTCCATGACCATGGCTTCGGTGTCTATCCCATCAATGAGGCCGTTTGCTTGCTTGGACGGGGCTGGGTAAGCCTCCTCCCTGATTTGAGAGAGCTCTGCCATCTTCGCTGGAGCTTGGATGTAATGGGAGTAGTGACAGCGGCAAAAAAAAACTGGAAACGAGGACCACCTAGTAGGTTGCAAATGAGGCTGATATGTAGCACTGATTGAATATCTCAAGCAGGTGGTAACTTGAGCTCACTGCATGCTATACCGTCTGTAGTGGGGCACTAAAGCCACTCGATGCAGGGAACCCCGCGCTAAGCTTAATATAAATGGGCCCTTTGATTTCTGCCACCTAGGTCCGCCAAAATTTCATGTCCAGGAATCAGAGGCGATCAGTCTCATGGGCGACGGATTGATTTAGCACTTGAAAGTATGGAAATGCGACTGATATGAATTGTTAGCACCATTCCACCTTCTCCCTTTTCATTTATATGGCGGCCAATTTTACCAGTAATATTTAAGGTGCTTTTACGAACTGGATAGAACAAGATGCCTGTCAAAAAGTTTGTTCCTCGGCAGCGGAAGCACAAAGTCCTAGCACGCCAAAAATCATCTTCTGAGGCCCAGGTCGAAGACTCAAATCAGCTGGAGTTGACAAAAGACTCCAAACAGGAATTGGATGACAGGAAAGAGCAGCTTCGGAAGGAGCTGCAGGGCGAAGGGCCCAAGATCAGCGGCAAGAAGGCCAAGCGTTTAGAAAAGTACATCGAGACCAAGATCCGGAAAGATGAAAATCGTGCTTTGCTCGCCAAACTGGCCGAGAACAAAATCGACACCAGTCTATTCTCAAGCAGTCGCAATCTGGGCCAGAAGATCGAGACGAAGAAGCAGCTTCTGCAGCGTGCATTGAGAGAGCATGCTGCCGGCATTGCCGATCATGGCGATGAGCTCTTTGAAGAGCGCCCAATTGCGCCCGAGAACGGTGCAGGAATTTCACCGTACAAACACACACCGGCAACTTCCAGCCAGGATGAGGCGCAAACAAGCGAAGCGCAAGCTCCAGAAGCCATTATAGCCCAGCCGGCTGCTGGGTCTGGTCTGAAGCGTCCTCTTGACGTAGACGATGACGGCCGGCCAGTTATTAAGAAGCGCCAGAAGCGAGGTGGCGTGAAGTCCAAGGTCAGCCTTGCTGCATCCAAAATCGCCCACCCTGCACCAGTCGTCCATTCAAAATCAGACTCAGATTCAGATTTAGATTCTGACTCTGACGACGATGAGTGGAAGGGCTTCAGCTCTGAGGGTGAGCCAGATGGCCAAGACGGCATGGACGAGGATTCGAGCAGTGAAGATGAAGAAGAAACCGAATCTTCCGACGATGAGGATAGCGGTGAGGGTGAGGAGCCAGATACGAAACAGAGGTCTTCTGCATTCAAAGCCTGGGCGAACCAGCAGCGAAATGACGCATTGGGGTATACACCAGTGGATTCAACTGCGATGCTTCTTGATATACAACAACCGGCAAACTTCGAGCCCCGTCCAATGGAGCAAGATCCTCTACCCCTTGAACTTCAGCCCACATCCAATGTTGACCGGAAAGCATTTGCCGTCCCGGTCACCCGGCAGGCTGAGATCCAAGAATCAAGGTTGAAGTTGCCAGTCGTAGGCGAGGAACAGAAGATCATGGAAGCCATTCACAACAACAATGTCGTTGTCATCTGCGGAGCTACAGGATCCGGAAAAACTACACAGGTGCCTCAGTTCCTCTTCGAGGCGGGTTACGGCTCACCCGATGGACCTACTCCTGGCTTGATCGGTGTCACACAGCCAAGAAAGGTTGCGGCTGTGAGTATGTCAAAGCGAGTGGGCCAAGAGCTGGGCAACCACTCCAACAAAGTGGCATACCAGATCCGATTTGAGGGTACCGCGGATGACAAAACGGCTGTGAAATTCATGACCGATGGTGTTCTACTTCGGGAAGTTTCCAATGATATTTCTCTGATGAAATACTCGGCAGTTATCATCGACGAGGCGCATGAGAGAAGTGTCAACACAGACATCCTCATCGGAATGCTTAGTCGCGTTGTAAAGTTGCGAGAGGAGATGGCGGCAGAAGACAAGAGTGTCAGGCCGCTGAAACTAATCATCATGTCTGCAACACTGCGCATAGATGATCTGACGAAGAACCCGGTGTTATTCCCATCGCCTCCGCCTGTCCTTGACGTAGAAGGGCGTCAATTCCCGGTGACGATACATTTCGCCCGCCAGACGCGCCACGACTATGTGGAGGAAGCATACAAGAAGATCCTCAGAGGGCACAGCAAGTTACCCCCAGGGGGCTTCCTTGTCTTCTTAACTGGCCATGATGAGATTTCACGCCTGAGCAAAATGCTCAAGTCTTCATCATCCGGGTTAAACTCTGCAGCGTACCCAAAGGTTCGCATTTCGGCCAACGATGCACCATTGGAAGTGGAGGACATTGAGTTTGGTGACACGAATGACACTACTCAGGATGACTACGCTGAAGTTGAATTAGTCGACGGCGATGACGAAGAAAACGAAGAAGACGATACGGAATTCGATATTCCGGATCAGGAGGGTGGTACTGGACCTCTGAAGATGCATGTCTTACCACTTTACTCACTTCTTCCGACAAAGGAACAGATGAAGGTATTTGATCCGCCACCGGAAGGGTCACGACAAATCATCCTGGCTACAAATGTGGCAGAGACAAGTTTGACTATCCCAGGTATCCAATACGTCTTCGACTGTGGCCGTTCGAAAGAGCGGCGCTTTGACAAGGATAATGGTGTTCAAAGCTACGAGATCAGCTGGGTCAGCAAGGCAAGCGCCAACCAAAGGGCTGGACGTGCTGGAAGAACAGGGCCGGGACATTGCTATCGACTCTACTCATCAGCGGTCTACGAAAGGGACTTCAGGGAATTTGCAGACCCAGAACTGCTGAGAATGCCAATTGAGGGCGTGGTTCTTCAGCTGAAAGCAATGAGGTTGCAACATGTTGTCAACTTCCCCTTCCCCACGCCACCTGAGCGGCAAAGTCTCGCGAAGGCCGAGAAGCTCCTGAAGTACCTGTCCGCTGTTACTCCGGAGGGCCAGGCAACCGAGATTGGATCCACGATGGCGCGTTTCCCGCTCCCGCCCCGGTTTGCTCGAATCCTGCTTGTCGGGCACCTTCACGACTGTATGCCTTACACGATCGCTCTGGTCGCTGGACTCTCGGTAGCAGACATTTTCATACCCGAGACTCAGGCAATTCCAGCCCTCGCCGAGCGAGAAGAGGGGGCATATCGGACGAACGACGACGTGATAGCTGAGACCGAGCAGCAGCAGATACGGAAACGGTACAATGAAGTCCACCGGAATTTCCGGTCGCTCGATGACACGTCAGATGCAATCAAGTTGCTTCAAGCGGTCGGAGAGTTTGCCCACGACCCCACAGAGCAGTGGTGTGAAGACCACTTCGCAAGGTTTAAAGGCTTGAGCGAGTCCCAGAAGCTACGCCGGCAAATAACGAATCTTCTGCAGAAAGATATACCGGCTTTTGCCAATCTCACTTTCCAAGAGAAACTGGATCGGCCGAGCGCAAAGCAAATCTCAGCCCTGAAGCAGATGGTGGCGGCTGGCTTCATTGACCAAGTCGCGATTCGTGGTGATCTAGCACCGGTGCCTCCGGAGCTGCAGAGAAGACCGGGACGTGCTATCGATGTGCCTTACATCCCTCTGCATCCTCTCGACACCCAGGATGATGCCGACAAGCTGGTCTACATACACCCGGCGTCATCTCTCGCGCATCGTAGCACGCAGGAACTTCCAGAGTATATCGTGTACTCGCATCTCCAGCGGCAAGCACCGTCTGTTGATGGGATGAAGAGGCCCAAGACCAGAATGCTGGCGTTGACGAATGTTACGGGCGCGCAGCTGGCAGGCTTGGCTAAGGGCACCCCGCTCATCACGTACGGCAAACCCATCAAAGAGATCAAGACCAACGACCCGTTGGTAAGGGAGATCTGGGCCGTCCCGTATATGAGGGCTGAGGCAGCCGGCGGCCAAGGGTGGCCTCTGCCGGTCAAGAAAATCACGCAGAAAAAGGTCCCCGGAAAGGGTTGGGTATCCGTGTAGATAGATAGATGTATGAATAGACTGGACAATTTACATTGATTATTATAGACATAAATACTGTCGCCAACTTCATGCCTGTACTGTTGATCTCCTGACTCGGGCTTCGTCTCGGGAGTACGCTGTGACCCCTGAACTATTAAACATTCCATTAATAGTCGATTGTCCACAAAGGCTGTCCTTGTTATATAAGGTGCTGCCACATCTGTTTATATATTCTATCTGCTTATGCAGTTACGAAAGCGGAAGCTGTCTAGACAAATTAGCTATTCAAGTATTCCGCGGTTGTTTCCATTATAACAATAACTAATTGCTATATCATCTGGGTTTATGTCACGTTATCCATCGGATCACATAGAATGAAATATAAAATGAACTATAATTTCGTATATGATAATGAATTTGGCTAGTCGAGTATTCTGTGTAATCAGTCTCATTAACATATGTCTATCTAGCCCGTGTATAAACGGTCTGGGGTATCAAATCCTTGTCCTCGCAAACCAGAAACGCCAATAAATATGCAATTACCTGCTCTACTTATTCCCACCATGCAGCCCCAGCAGCACCGACGGTCCTAGAAGATTTTGGGGTAGTCGGCTGATTCTCCTTGCCAACACCAGGTCCCGCCTTCTTCTTTTTCTTTACCCTCCGGCGGGCACTTTGATCAACCGAGCTTGGCTCTTCGTCACCTTTCAGCATAGACTGGCCAGCCGACTTGCCTTTCTATGATGCAGTCGGCGTGAAACCAGTCTTGCTCTTCTTGCGCCTCGGCTTGGAAAGGCCGCCCGTGGGCGTTTTGGGTGTCTTGTCACCTGAACCCTTGCCATCTTTGCCAGGCTTGTCGCCAGGCGCGGAGGCAGGGCTCTTGTTGATGCCGTCGGCGGCAGCGGGGATGGTGAGAGGGTTCAGCACAGGGGGCTGGAGCTTCTCTTTGCGGCCCGTCGAGGACAGGTGGAAATCGCCGGGCTTGCCCGTGATGGGGTTCTCGTCCATGTATTCCCCGCCAAATCGCATGTGGATGGCCCAGGTCTGGTCGGCCAGCTGCGGCGCCAAGGTCGTTGACTGGCTGGACTTCTTTATCTCGGCTTGAGCCTTGCTCGTTTGGCTCTCGGGCATCGGGGTCGCCTCTTTGGACGCCAAGGTCTGCGGCTCGCGGGTTTGGGTCACGGCGGGTGGTAAGCGGTACTCGTGGCCGGTGGCCGGGGACCAGGTGGTCGCTTCGTCGGCCGCAGGAAAGCATTTGCTCAAATAGGAGGATATCGTCGTCTGCAGACTGTTAGTATACTGCAGGTAGATAGAGACCAGAGAGTATGTTTACCATGCGAAAGGTCAGGATGTCGGCCAGAGTAGGCGCCATGATGATGTTGTCTCCCACAACATAGTAGGTGGCATGGATCTCTACCGTATCGTCCCGATCGGGGTTCTTGCGGCGTGTCTGTTTTCGAATGACCCAGACGCCAGTGCCATAGCCGGGGCCGGTGACAGCAGGCTGCTCGGCGACCATGAATTCCAGTCCCGACATGGTCTTGAGCCGGCCTTCCAACGCCTCACGAGACTCGACATACTGTACCATGGTGATATTGAACTGGGCCTGCTGGAACAAGACCGCATTGTTGCACGTCTTGTCGTAAAAGGGGGAGTTGGCAAAGTACCACAACACGGTGTTGGAGTGGATGCCGCCCATCTGCATGACCAGGTTCGAGTCTCTCCATTGGATCTCGTCCAGCGCAAGACCGTTGAGCGACATCGCGAAGCAATAGATGGCGCGCCGTGGTTCGTCGATTAAGATTTGCCGAGTTGTGTTGGGGAGAAATGCCAATGCCCGTTGGAACCCTTGTTTTGGGGGAAGTCTGGGGATGGCAGAAATCTAGATCTTGAAGCTCTGCTCGAAGCTGTCGACGATAGGCCAAATTCAGTACCTACACCCTTCCAACCTTAAGGTGACGTGGGGTGCCTTTGTTACCTAAGGTGGGCTTTGTTTAGCGCTTGTAAACCTTGCAAACACGCCTGCACGCGCCCTGTCTAGAAAGCTAGTGTACTCTAAAGTGCCTGCCCCACAGCGTCAATCCGTAGGTACTGACTGAACTTTGGGAACATTCAAGTCAACGCCTCAATCTAAGTAAAGATCAACCATCATCCAGACCACATTTCCAAAACTACCTATCAACATCAACATTGCGCGATCGCATTGATATTCCTACTACCTGCCCAGAGCCGGCCACTATAATCATACTGCAGTTTCGAGGCGATCATCAGTAAAAATTATAAACGCGAACCGCGACAATGGATCTCGTTTCGAGTATCCGCAAGTCAGGATCCCGCGGTGGTGTCAACTTCAGCTGGGACGAGGTCGCAAGCTCATCGCATCGCGAAAACTACCTAGGGCACAGTCTGAAAGCCCCAGTCGGTCGGTGGCAAAAAGGTAAAGACTTGAACTGGTATGCCAAGAACGACGCGACCGGAGCTCCCACCGACGAGACCGAGGAGGAAAGAACAGAAAGAGAACGCCGCGAGGAGATCAAGAGAGTCAAGGAAGCGGAAGAAGATGCCATTGCGAAAGCCCTGGGACTGCCCCCACCGGTGCGCAACCAGAGCGGCGCCAATTCTGTCGAGGTGAGCAAGCCTCGCCTGGGACCCGAGGAGGAGAAGGCAGCCACACCAGCAGATGATGCTGCGGAACCCCGGTCGTCACACAGAAGACATAGGGACCCAGAAAGAGAACGACATCATCGGAGGAGACACAGGAGCCGCAGCCGAAGCCGGGAAAGAGATCACGACCGACAACGTCACAGGTCACCAAGGGCGCGAGGAGGTCGCTCATCCGATGAACGCAATAGACACGATAATGGCGATTACAAGAGAACCGCAGACCGGATTGCTGATCGCGAGCGAGACGGTCATCATTTAAGGGGCAGAAGGCATGAAGAAAAACGTGGGGGAGCGCATGACGACGACCGTTCCAGTCACAGACGTGGAAGAGACTATGGACGTGATAGGTCGTCCAGTCCCAAGGCCGCCTCGAGGCATGGCGAAGCCAGGAGGAGGCCCAGGACTCGCAGCCCGCGGCAACAGCGCAAGAGCAGAAGTCCTGCCTACCATGAGCGGTGAGCTGAACATATACGTCCAATTATCACCAATTATGAGGGAGCGGTACCCAAGGACTCGGACTGTTTCCACACTCATGCCAGAAGAAATCATCTCAGACTCATGAACAGAGAACTTGAAAAACTTGATTTCTGAGGTATAAACGCGCTAAGTCTAATTCAAAGAGGAGGAAGAAAGGAAAGAAGAAAAGAAGAAAAAACAATACCCAGGTTTTTGCATGATAGCACACATCCCGTTCAAGACTCGAGAATGAAGAAATGGACTTGACCGGGTAGCAAAACTTCTTTGAGATTTCCTCGAACAGCGAATTGAAGTAGAGACACTGTAGAAACCGCGTGCTATGTACAGCAAACAAAGCCTACATATACTCTGAATTTGGAACATATTGAGGGATCATGGCCAACAGGTTGTAACAGTGCCACAGACCTGCGTGTGCCAGTGTGGAAACATGGGCGTATCAGACAAATCCCCCAATATGAAGAAGGAGAGCAGTGGTCTTGAGCTAGGCCAAATGGTATGATCGAGTAATAGGTGACAGACTGAGGGTATTTACAGAGAAAGGGACGTTTGCTCGTCATGGATTTAGTGCCATTTTGGCCAGGAACTCGGCACTCATGAAGAAGACGTTGAGGCAGGTGTGTTACCTTGGCAGAATTCATTCGTTGTGTAATGTGCCCAGCTAAAAATAAACTCCTGCTGGTTTCGCACTTCAAGAACTGACAAGTGGCTCGGAAGCGAGAGTCTAGTAAACCGGACAAAGTCTTCGTAAATCTGATAAACAAGGGATACTTTCTTTACCCACAGCATTTACGCATCACATTGGATAGACGGCTATGGAGTTGTTACAAGAAAAGCATGTACCGAACCTTCTGTACCACTACCTCAGACCCGGAGTTAGTGGGGTTTGAGGGCTGCCGTACTGCCTTAGCCTCCTGGCCTGGAACTTAAGCCCCTCCAACGAACCTGGGCAGAACCCTGTAAGCTGGGGTGACTTGGGAAGCCAATTGGTTGCTTTGGGTGTGTCAACATCAGCAGTGCCTGCCTGCAGGAGGCAAAGTTGAGCTGATGATGCATCCATCATCAGGTACACACGCAACTGTACACACGCCTTATTATCTGGTGGCTTTGTTGACCAAAAACACCGTCTTGTTTTCCGTGTCGTTTCCTCGGGAAATCTTCGTTCTCGTAGATTAGAATCCGCGCCTAGGACTTAGCGACATGTGAGAGCACCTCGATTTTGAGCATTGTTCTTTCACACCACTGCCGTCTGCGCCAGCCCGTACTTAAGGATTGATTGTCAGCTAGTCGCCTGCCCATCTGTCTTACACACACTTCGCTTCCGCCTTCCGTGTCTCAGCCTTTCGACGACCCGAACTCGCCCTACTACTATCCACTCTACCATGATATAATCGAAGACCTCATTTCTTGTGAGCACGTCCTAATTACCTTCGCCGACATCAGGTCAACAACCGATCCGAGCCGTATCCCCACACCGACTTCACCGAATTCGCTACAGCTTTAATCGCGATAGCCCGAGTATCTCGATCGGACTTCGGCAAGCTATTATGGATTATGGGAGGCTGCGGGCAGCTGCCCTGAACCATGGCGAGGACGAAGAGGCCGTCACAGTCGATACCCGTGCCCTGATTGACAAGGTCCTCGCCCGCTACTCGGGGGAATGGACAACACTACGAGAACTTGTCCAGAACGCTGCCGATGCACAAGCAACAACCGTCAAAGTCAAGTGGGAGACCCTTCCCTCCACCTCTGTACCTTTGCCGTCCACGCCAGACCGATCCGAGCTTCTAAAACATGTGATACAACACCATACACTGCGGCGCCTGGTTGTCTCCAATGATGGGCAACCCTTCACCAAGACGGACTGGGGGAGGTTGAAGAGGATCGCAGAAGGCAACCCGGACGAGACCAAGATCGGCGCTTTTGGTGTCGGTTTCTACAGTGTTTTCGCCGACTGCGAGGATCCCTTCGTCAGCTCAGGAAGCGAGGCTATGGCGTTCTACTGGAAAGGGAATGCTCTTTTCACACGGAAGCTTCTGTTGTCTGACGAGCAAAAGAGCAACGATACTGCCTTCGTGCTAGATTATAGAAACACGACCACTCCTCTTCCTAACTTGCTGTCGGTCAGTCAGTTTCTGGCCACTAGTCTGACCTTCGTTTCTTTGCAAAAGATCGAGTTCTGGATTGATGATTACGAAATTCTGTCGCTCCGCAAGATGACCAGTCCCAGCGCATCAGTGGCTCTTTCGCGCGACGTTGATCCTACAACGAAAGATCGCCTGATGAAGATTAATCAGGTTGACCGTTCCAGTGCTCAAATCGACGCATCGTATATGAGTGCGATAGGCTGGAAGCCCCAGGTGGCAACTGCGAAGACGAACGAAGCTTATGGCATGAGTAGCTCGGAGATGCCGTCGCTCAGGAGTTTCTTCTCCAGATTGACCTCAAACACAGCTATTTCGTCAAAAGCATCAAAGGCTGCGAAGGAGGAGAAGGCTGTCCAAGAGGCTATTGCCGAAGACATCACAGCCATCTCGACCTCTACCATCTTCTTGAAGGTGACCACAGCCGCTATCAAGACGTCCGTGACGGCAGGCTTCTCGGCAGAGCTCGAGCGCGCTACCAAGAAGCCACCCCCTAAAGTTGCCAAACTTGCCATTCTGACGTCTTCGTACGATGAAACGGCAGCATCGGAGAGTACGAGAGGCTCGGGAGCCGTATCCAAGGCCACCGATGTATTTGCCTCCGTACTCCCAAGCAAGAAGCCTGGCGGTCGTATCTTCATTGGCTTCCCGACAACTCAGACGACTGGTGCTGGCATGCACATTTCTGCTCCTTCCGTGATACCGACTGTTGAGCGTGAAGCCATCGATCTCAATGCGCGCTGGGTTCGGAGCTGGAACATTGAAATGCTACGCGCTGCAGGTATCATGACGCGACTTGCATTTGCTCATGAAATGGAAGAACTTGAGCGAAAGTTGCTGCGCTCGGTGGAAACACCAGGAGGCAAAATTGGGCCCAAAGAAGTTGCTCGGTACATGCCAGAAGCCTTGCATATTTTGAATTCCTTCACATTTGGTGATTCGACTCCGAGCGGGCAAGTTTCGCAAATCATTGAAGAGGCTTTCTGGACCTGCTATAAGAAGCCCTACATCGAGATCTACAGCACTCGAGGTGTACGCCTGACGACACAAGTGCGCATTGGCTCAGAAGAACTCAGCAAATTTGTCGGCGGCATTCCGGTAGTTCCACCCGAGCTGAAAGATCTCGGATTTGTCAAGAAAGTAACAGACTTTGATTTGCTATCTCGTATCACGGTCGATGATGTGCGGCGCGAGCTATCCGAGTATCCGATGAACAGAGATCAACTCATTGCGTTCATACAATGGGCCTGCAAAACAGCTGTCCAAGGCGAGCTGGACCCCGCAGACAAAGACCGCTTGTTTGACGCGGCCATTGCGACTGTAAGTCAGGATGGCAGTGACCAAGGAGGTATCATCACGTTGGGCGCAATCAGGAACTATCTTAGCCCCAATAAGATTCCAGCTGGACTACCAATTCCCCCGACGACGATCCCATTTGAGTTCACCAGCAAATGCAATTCTAATGAGCTGCAAGCCCTGGGTTGGGAGTCCCTCGAGATCGTCCCTTGGCTCCGGTTCCTTCTAGAGAGTGGATCTAGCCGGCCAGATAACCTGAACCTCACCAAATCGGGGCCGTTCTCAGTACATATCCTAACAGTCTTGTCGAAGAGTTGGGATAATCTTAGTCAAGGCTCTAGGGGCACTGTGGTATCTTTGCTTCAAGCTCATACGGTTATGCCGACGAAGGTTGGAATGAAGAAGCCAACTGACTCCTATTTCCCATCTGTCAAGCTCTTCGACGACTTGGCCACCATTCAGGGTTGTCACGGACTGAAAGATAAATTCTTGAATGCCCTTGGCGTACGAAAGACGGTTGATCTCGACACAATCTTCAAGCGCCTCTTAGACCCATCTACCGATGAAGGGTCCGGGCAGCCGAAGTGGAGCCACGTAGAACTGATCAAGTATCTTGCATCGGTGCAGGCAGACATTCCCAACAATGATCTGAAGAAGCTCAGGGAATCCCGGATCTGCCCTGCCGAGGCGGGACCCTCTGGGCTGGAGTCGAGTAAGGGAACCACGCAGCTCTACAGAGTTTCCGAGTTGTTCGAGCCCAAGGCAGCTCTTCGATCTCTCAGCGTCAGGGTTCTCCAGTGGCCTGGGTCCAATGCTGGCTACCGCCCTGGCTCTGTGGAGGGTAGATTCCTGACAGCTCTGGGATTGCGACCGCATCCCTCTGTACCGGAGCTTGTGGAGATGATGTCGTCGTCCGACCAAGCTCTACGCGAGAATTCCATGGATTACTACATTACGTCTCATGTCAGCAATGGTTATCATACCTTCGATATCTCATCCACCCCTAGGGCTTTTCTTCCTTTGGAAGGAAACACCTCGCAGCTGGTATCTCCACGAGGCTGCTACACGAATGCGGCGGCTTCAATTTTGGGTTTCAATATCCTGAAGAAGGAATTGCATATCCATGCAAACGTAAGTCGTCAGTTCTCAATTCGCGAACAGCTTAGCTAATTGTTAGTAGAAATTTGGTGTCGCCGCCAACCCGCCCATTATGGAATGCGTCAATCGCCTGATCGGCAATCCACCATCGAGCCAGAAAGCCGCTATTCCTTTCTTTGAGTACTTTGCATCCCGTCAAACGGATCTCCCAGGCCAACCCGTAGCCAAACTCAAAGATGCCGCCATTGTCCCAGTAGTCCGCAAGAGGCTATCGCCAACAGCACCATCCGAGAAGCCCACCACTACTGTTTCTCACATCAGTCCCAGCAATTGCTTTTTAGGCACATCGGTCACTTATGGCGAAATCTTTGATTTCGTTGACTTCGGCCAGCAGGCAAACATGTTCTTGTTTAGTTGCGGGGCCAAGAATGAGCCGACAAAGCTCGAGATCGCCCAGCTGGCAGCATCAGAGCCAGCGCGTCTCCTCAGTGTTTTCCAAAGCTCGGAGAAATACCTGAATCTCCTCAGGTCTCTGGCGGAGGATTACCCTGTGCTGAAACGAGACAAAGATTTATGGAGGAAGATGAAGGCGTCTCGATTTTTGCTGGCCTCCAAGGAAATTAGCACACCCAAGGAGAAGTTGGTTGATGTCGAAGAGGAAGAAGCACCAATCAAGCAATATCAACTTGCGGCCCCCAGCGATATTGTTATCCTGGATGACTACATTGGGTACCGCCTCTTCAAAGACCGCCTTATTTGCGCCCCAGAAGAGGATTCTCTGGAGGCCTTCTATACAGCTCTAGGCTCTCAACCTCTGGGCAGTCTTGTGTCGGAAGATCTGAAGGTCGGGGCACACAACGAAAAGCAGGAAGGTGCCGTATGGCTTCGGAAACACGTCCTTGAGCGATCCAAGATTTTTATTCACGAATACTCAAAGTATACCCGTGACCCGATCAAGCACGATGCCAAATGGCTGGAAAAGAACCTTAACGTGGAGGTTGTGCGCTCGGTAGCCCTTCGCCGAACGCTGAGGGGTACTGGTCAAACTCATACAGAGGATCGGTCTGCTGCGAGTGCCAGAACAGCCAACGGATGGGTCCTATATGTTGCATCCAAGTCATCTCGCCCTGACATGTATCAAGTTGGCCAAGCCATATGCCAGCTTATCTTGAACAGGCCATCTCAACAAGCATACACCTTCTTTGAACCATTCCTGAAGCTGGATCTTCTAGACCTCCGTTCCCGTGGTTACAACGTCGACCGTATCTTGCGAGCCAAGGCGGCCGAAGCGAGAATCGCCGAGGAAGAGAGGCGGCAAGCTCTGGAGGCCGAAGAAGCGGCTATCCGAGAGCGCCAACAACAGTTCCAGCAACAAAACCAGGCATCAATGGCCACAGCTGCGGCACGAGAAAGAAATAGAACGCCGCCTCCACACATGCCTGGTTCCTTTGGGTCGCCAGATTCACCACCCCCTGAAACTGCTGTCACACAGAATAGGAAAAGCAGGGGTCTTTTCTCCAACCTTTCTAAACGATTTGGTTTTGATGATCCCGCCGATAAAGACGAACACCTCCAGAGTTTCTTGGACCCACCCCAAGCACCTGAGTCGTCCAAGACGCCTGTGCAAGGCCCCCAACCTAACAAGAGCCATGGCGATAACGGCAAGGTGACCAATCCCGCCATCATCCAGCAGAATCTCCTCAACGCTGTCAAGGCCACGAGAGGTCACAACTCATCAAGCCTCTTTGCGCCTCCTAGTACGACGGAGGTCAAGGAACAAGCTACTTACTGTGACAGTACGCCGCTACAGAACCTAGACTTTGCTGCCGAGGCCTCCAACTCTATGCGCGTATTTGTCGCCAAAGGGCTGTCTGTGGATCTTGGCCAGTTCCTTTCTGCCAACCACAGCCACATCAACTCCTTCGCCGTTCTACTCCGCGAAGTAGGCGGCGTATATTCCATCCCGGCCACGGCGATGCATATCTTCTACGACGAATCTGGCGGAACCATTGCCTTCAACTCGTCGGGCAGCATCTTCTGCAACCTGCGCTTCTTCGTCCAGCTGCACGCGACGGGCTACGGCAACCCATCACAAAGGGCCGAAGCCGCCGTCTGGTGGTGGGTTGTCATCGCGCACGAGTTGGCTCACAACATTATCCAGTTGCACAATGCGGACCACAGCTACTATACCGAGAGCTTCATCCAGCAGTACTTCCCCAAGATGATGGTTAAGGCGGGCGAGCTGATGGGGAGCGCAGGTGGTCGCCGATCACCGCTGCCCGCCGTACCGACAGCTGCAGGTTTGGCTGCTGCTGCTGGCGGCCAGGCTGGCGCTCCACCCCCATACGCAGAGCACTAATCGGCATATTGTATTTTCTTCTCACATAGACGGAGTCCGATACAGGCATAGAGACAAAGACCATGTAGAATACTCTTGACTCGCGCGCACATTGGGAGAAGGCGTTCGGTGTCTAGTATGCTAGAGTTACATTGTACAGCGTTTTAATTGATTTGCTTGCTTCTCTACATGCTATCTAGCATTCTTTATTCAATAGTAATTTCTAACTGTGATTCCCATTACTCGTCGGACTAGACTCCTCGCCATTTGTGTCGGCTGAGGGTTCAGCAAAAGACTTGGGTGTCCCCTTGGTTAAGCTTGCTGTCATAAAGGGGCTATGGCTGAGCTTGTCCCAGTCGTGCAGCATGTACGAGTTCATCTCGCTCAGGCGCACCTCCTCGCCGGCCCGCGGCCGCATCTCGGCCTCGTACTCGCCGATGATGTCGCTCAGCGACCTGTCTCCCTGCTTCTTAAGGAGCTTGACGATGTGGCCGGCGTCGTCGAGGGCGTGGTTGAGGCCCTGGCCGCGGTGGTAGGTCATGGGGTGGGCCGAGTCGCCGACGAGCGTGATGCGGCCGCCGCGGTTGTCCCACTTGTGGTCCGGCATGCTCGGGTCCCAGTTGCCGTTGGGCGTGTAGTAGACCGTCTCGAGGTCGTCGGGCATCCAGTCGTAGGCGCTGCGCATGGGGTCGGCAAAGGCGCGGCTCTTTTCCTTGGCCTGGCGGAGGCGCTCGCGCGGGCCCCAGTTGTTGGCGGGATCCGCCGCCTCGGCGTCCTGCTCCGCGGCGCTGGTCCGCCACGAGATGTAGAAGGCAAAGGTCCAGCTCTCGGGTCGGTCCGCGTCGGCGCAGTCGAGCGCCGCCAGCATGCCCATCATGCCGTCCGGGTGCACGATCAGGTTGACGAGCGGGTGCGTGCGCCGCAGGTACAGCGCCTGCTCCCGCGTGAAGCGGCAGTTGATGAAGGTCGCGGCGATGGAGAGGCGGTGCAGGCGCGCGCGCTCGGGGCCCAGAAGCAGGGTGCGCACGCGGCTGTTGCTGCTGTCGGCGCCGAGGAGCAGGCGGCCGGTCGCGCTGGTGCCGTCGTCGAAGTGCGCCGTCACTGTGCTGGTTGCTTCGTCAGGCCCGCTGTAGGTGACGTCGACGAGCTTCTTGCCCCAGGTCACGTCGATGTCCTCGGCCATGAAGGCCCGGAACCGCGAGCGCACCAGGCGGTAGAAGTTGTTGAGCGGGACGTGCCGGATGATCTCCCCCGTCTTGCCGTTGATGACGGGACACCCGTCGGACGCTTTGGTGGGCGTGTTGGGGTCGGTCTGGGTCTCGATGATGCGGGACCATTTCTCCTCGCCGATGAGGGAGGCGAGGATGGGGTACGACCACTAGCCTCAAGGTGTCAGTGGCTTTGATGTGGGTATCTTCGTCCAGGGAGTTCCCAGAACGGAACCTTCCACCGAAAGGACAGGCAAATTGCAACCTAGGTGTTCTGGCAGCGTATCGATAATGTTACTTACATGGCATCCGATGGCCCAGTCCCGGGCATTGCGCGGCTTGGCGGTGGGATCTTGCTCGAAGACTTTGTAGGCGATATTGGCCTACGGAACCCTTGTTCAGTTACGGCACAGATCATGAGTTGACTGATCTTGTTCTGGTGTGCTCACATTCTTTAGTCCATGGGCGACGGCCAGACCACTGCTGCCTGGTTTATTCGACGTCAGAATATAGCAATAGCAACGGCGGAGTTTGTTGGGTACTTACCGGCCCCTATGATCAGAACGGGCAGATCGGCTTGATTATGTTCCATTTTGATATGTACGAACGTACGAGTCAGGCAAAAGAAAATAAAATCGATACTTAGCGTTGAAACAAGTACAGAATAAGGGTGCTGTCTAGATGCTACTCAAACCTACGGCCCAGGTCACGAATTGAAACAAGAAGAGAGAAAAAACATATGGCATCACACCGTGTATACACCTCATCAAGCGGGGGCGCCTTTCCTACTCCATCGCTGCCGAGCCCCGGGTTGTTGGCAAATGGAGATGGAGTAGGTGGAGGGACTAGTCGTCAGGTCTGAGCGACGCGGGTTTGAGAAGGTGCCTTAGCGGGCCATGGACCCTTCCTTCTTCCCACGATGATAAGAAGTTGTTGGTGCAAGGTGTGTAGCACTTGTCCTGTCCCAGGCGGTTCGGTGTATGCTACCGGCGAATTGGAGGAAAGGAGAGACTTCATTGATGTAACCACCAACTCGGCATGTCTTCCCCGCCTGTCCCTCGTCCGACTCCCCGAAACCTTCTTTTTTTCCCTGGCTATCCCGTCTGGCTGGGATTTTCTGCCTGCTTTTTCCCCATCGCCGTTGGCTCGCTGGCTCGAAATGGACCCGGCCCAGAAACAAGCTCCCGCCTTGCTCCGCTCGAGCTGTGCCCGCCACTAGAATAGTGGGTGGACGGGGGGCACTCCCAAAATGCCTAGACGACTCAGCATCCATCGAGCCTTCCTCCCGACAGCCGACAAATATGCAGCATTTCCGACTGCATATAACTTGTATGAGAGAGGGTGCGGGAGTTGGTGGGTTCCACGCCGCATTCCTTAACGCCGATTATATACTTGCAAAACAAGAGCCGACGTCACAAGAGATTTTCGAAGTCGTCGTCACATGCGCCTCCGTTCAAAAACGTGGCAATGGTACCGGCTGGACGGTTCGATGTGTAAGCAGAGCCCTCCTTACTTATCTAGTGCTGGGAAACCCGCCCGAAACGGTAATTTTACTAGCTCTCATCTCGGTCGTTTTAGTTCGCAAATAGATCAATCAACGGCCTGGAGCTTTTGCGACTGCCTACTTCCTATCAAGCTGACTGGCTACACAAACCGTCGTGCGCGAGGCTCGACCCGCGAATGAAATCATAAGGCGACGATGCAATACGACGTAAAGAGTTATAAGTAGCCACGTTTCGGTGAGCGCCTCTGCGGCTGCGGATGTAATGTGGGAGGCTGTGCGCATGCCAACCCAAAGTAAGAAAGTGCAAGTATATCATATCGGTCTATTGGGGGCCGGAGGATTATTCGATTTGGGGTGGCATTGTTTCAAAGTTAGACAGCCATTTGTGTTTTATTTTTCCAAGGCGATCGTCGTCGTCGTCGCCAATACTAATGTTGTATGTAATTGCGGGTGCCTTGAGACCTGGCTGCGCTGCTGTGCCACGTTGCCTTACGAAACAGGCATGATGACGAACCGGGGCACTACCCTGTCTGTCCTTTGGGGATTTGATATGGCAAGGACCGAATCAAACCCTTCGCGATTCGGGCCCGAATCCCGCAACGGACGATTAGGCAGGCAGGAATGAAAACGAAGATCCCCCAAACACTGGAGCAGGTACTATATCTGTCTGTCCATCAGAGACAAAGTCTGCCTCGGACCCCCAGGATGTAGAGGGTACACGAAGGCGGTATGCTATAATAAGTGTAGACAGAATGATTCATAGTGAGCGTTGCTGCAAATGAGATGCGCTAACAAGCATTGGCTCACCATCATCATTATCGCAACCCATACCGAAAATTCCTCGCTTGGAAATGATGCAACAGGATATACTGGAATAGTCACAACTCATTTACTTCCTCGAGTCTCTCGTGTATAGATCGGCGTCCTGTGAGCTACTTCGCCGACGTGCTCGGCGCCGGTGCCGATGTCAGGTCACAAGAATGCCAAGCGGATCCTTCTGCACGTAACGAGTCACACATCGTGCATGCGATGCTAGTATGTACCATTCGTCTACAGTTCCCGTAGACATTCTTCAAAGAGTTGATAGTTCCACATGGGAAATATTGACATGTCTGAATCCAGCACGAACAAAAGACATGTCACCGCGACGCTGCAATTATTCAATTTCCTAGACAAGAAACCCGCCGCATAGACCCGTATTTCTATTCCTAGAATTACGATGAAGAAAAGAGGGAAAAGAAGCAGGTTAGACATCAAACGAGACTGTAGTTGGAGATGAGAGCCCGTGAAGAGCTGAAGAGCAAACATTGTTCGTGTCCCCGTAACACGAGCTGGGCAGGCTGGGAGGGTTTGTTTTACCGCGCCACAGCCCACTTACTACTAGGCTGATGAGATCTGATATTTTTCGATGCTACGGATCTCGTTCCTGTCGGCGATACAACCTGTATCTACTTATTCAGCTCAGCTGGGTTCCCATCGCCGGCGAGGTGGGCGCATGGGCTAGAACGGGCTTCGGTTTTGGGGCAACGTTCGCGGGGCGTCATCGTGATTAGGGCTGCAGCCTTTTGGCGTTGAACATATATGTATGAGGCTCAAACAACGAAGGATGCGGAGTGATCCGAAGCCAGGGTGACTTCATGGGGAGGAAAGTCAGTCATAGGCTAACGGATAGGCTAATAGATGGCTGGGCTATTATACAGGGTTGAAGGATCTTTACGACGATACACACATCGTACCCGACACATTGGGACCACCGGCGGAGAGAGTCAAGCACCCAAGTATACATCTCGCAAGGTCGGGAGATGCATGTAGGTAACGTAACGTTACAGAGTGGAGCCATTCACCGCCGTGCTGGATATTAAATCTCTTGGCATGCGATCCGTGGCTCAGCTCTCAGGACAAAAGCGAGAACGAGGGACACAATCAAATTGTCTGGGTACGAGAAATCCGGCGATGCATGGCTTCAAACTTGATGACGATGTTGGCCCTGTAGCAAGTGCTGTCCCATAAGACCAGAGGCATGTCATTCTGCGAGGTGGCTATGCCAGTAGAGAGCTTCGACCCTGGATAGTCATAGGCAAGTAGGTGAGCGCGTAAGACGGACGAACCTTTCTATCTTCGGTTTGAGGACCATCGCTTACGACGCCCATGTCTTAGATCCTCTAGCCTGGCATCCGAGCCGGATGTGCATAGTAGGCAGGTAGAAGAGTCAGCAACCGTCGGCGAAAGGACTTAGAGCAGTTTCGACTCATGGAACCCGAGCTCGAGGAGGCAGTGGCTATACGGTTGTTGAAGACACGCCCGTTTTCTATTAGTAAATACATGGTTCGCATGTGATCTGGGACTCACCGGAGTCGACGAGCCGTTCGAAAGGGCGTGGGGGTGTCGTCCTCCCTGTGATGCGGAACCTTACGCGGACGTTGTGCGAGGTAGTTATCGGCGAATAGAACATATTAACCACGGTGAATATCATGTTTCAGGGGTCGACAATTGGCTTCGCGGGCGTCGGCTAAGGTGGTATACTCATCCCGATTACTCAGTACGGCCGACGAGGCGCCGAAGTGCATAGCCTCGCCGGTGAGGAAAAGAGGCGTGTGTGGTCATAGGCTCCGATCCGTTCAGGGTCCTGAGGCATTGTTTTGTCACTCACGGTGTGCCGGCGGTGAAGGCTACACGTTGAGGCTGAAAGGGGTTAAGTTCGGCAAGGTCTCTCTGTTACCAACCTTGGGTCTCTCTCGTACTAATAAAAGTACAAGCATGCAAGCTAGGAAACGCCGTCACCCCAGGTATGGAAACTTCTGCAGTCACCTCGCAATTTGTCTGAGTCTTTCTTAGCTCAGAAGTGCAGCGCCTACTACCCTTCTTGTCTTGGACAACTGGGACACGGTACTGTAAGTAAGTAAGTAAGAATCAAGGAAGGGCAATTGCGACTCAAGCCGAGTTGCTGCTGTTGTAAGAGCGGGCCAGGGAAATTAGCCCATCAGCTCAGTAACATAATTATCCCACTGTCGAGAAAAGGGGGGCTGTGCTAATTTGGTTCAGTATGCCATTGTTTTGAGGGTGCGCAGCCATAAAACAGCCAATGGGGGGAATGGGGGCTAAAAATAGGTAGCCGTTTAACCTAAAGAAAATGTTTAGGCGCTTCTTACTTCAACTGCCACTGGGGTTGCAACAGCGAGGGTAAGCACTAGGATGCGTTCTCTGTTCTTTCTTTTCCTCACTTTCTTTCTCTCTCCCGTCTCCTCTCACCCTCCGCCATCAGTCTCACGTACTCGGGACTATGGTCAGTGCTCTTTCAACGGGAGTCGGCGAGGAGTGTGCTCGCTTGGCAACTCGTGGCACCTCGTGGCACCCTTGGCAGAGAAGGATGAAGAGGGTGTGGTACGAGCTCTGGGGGGGGGCACTGGAGGGGCTCCATATGCGTCCGCAGTTCTTTTTTACCCTGGTATCACGGCCAGCCAATGGCTGCCATTCCTGAGCCCATCCTCCAACTCATCTGCGACCATCTAGCGTTGCCCCTGAGTTGATGCCTTGGCCGCATCGTTAATCGGCGGCGTTGATTGGCAACGGCCGCGTATACATGCTCACCAAAAAGCGTCCGTGATGCTTCCGTCCATGCCCGGATTTTTAATATGGGTTCCCCCGTGATGGGGTTCTCAGCTAGACCGAAGGCCGCCGGTCAGAATAGGCCTGCCTGTCAGTTGACGCATTTGCAGGCCACAAGAGAACGTCGCGCCCTTTCGGTGGCAGCAGCATTTGTCGCCTATACGCCAGCAAACGGTGACCGGCTGACTCACAGTGTATGCGTTGAGGCTTTGTCATGGGGGTATAGCGACGAATCAGCAGCAAACTGCATAAGTAATCCCCGAGGTGGGGTGGGGTTTCCAATACCAATTTGGAATACGCTGGAATTTTGGCCATGAACAGAGATGGGCCCAGAGAATAGGTAATAGGTAATCATCGTCATCATCATCAACCGACCTCGAGGTGTTCGGTCTTCACCGAGTAAGCATTTTCGTTTCAGTGACTCTTCGGCAACCGAAAGTACGGTACTTAGTCGACTTGCGCCGAGAGATCTGCATCAGCCATGTGGGAAATAGGTAACCTACCATACATTGTTATTACAAAGGGCAAATTGGATGGTTGCATGGCATTGCATGGCATGGCACGGCATGTCATGACATATACACTATTATTCATTCTGACTGACCCAGGGGAATGGGAAAGGCAATACGGGTCGCTGCAGGCCGCAAGATCCAGCTGCTTCGGGAAGGCTCGAGATACGATTTGTCTCTGATGTGTCTTTGATTCCTCGTGGCTTCGATTGGCTAAAAAAGAGATGCTATTTCCAGGGCGCAGGGTAGGGTACCTTTGGACTAGCATTCATGGATGCATGTGCTGCAGCAGCCGGGCAGGGTAGCAAAGTAGCAAAGTCACAAAGCAGCAGCAGCTGTCAGACTCAGGCTCGGCGAGTCACCAGCCAGGCTTCGCTCTTTTTCTGTATTGGCCGTGTGTCCTGTCAGACTCGCACAATAGCCGTCCGTGGCCTTGGCAAATCTGCGTCGTATCTCAAGTACATTCAGCCCTACAGCTAATGGCCCCCATTTTTAGATTCCATCCGGCTTCTATGCATCTGCTGCGGTTGCGCACCACATGCAATGTAGCTCTCTTTCCCAAACGAGACAATGCCTTTTGCTGTTTTATCCCCAAAACGCCTTGTTTCTATATGCGATTCTGCTTACTTGTACCTGGGAACCGTCCCATTCGAGCTTCCGGCCCCCTGGACTTGCCCTCAACCTCATTTTATCCCACGTTTTGAGGCTTCAGGGGGGCCGTCTCTCTTACGACGAACCCCCCTGTCGCCTGTCGAGGCTGGGTTCTGGTTTTTCAGGCAGCATCAACGTCTGAGGTCATCCGCTTCCCGTTCAACGTTTAGATTCGAGGATGAGAGATGCCTTTCCGCCGTACCGCCCCTCCGTGCCAAGGGGGCTGCTGCTGCGGCACGGGCGAGCCGGCATACCTCAACGCTTGCAGGTATACGGGTATAGCCTCCAGACTGTCTATATAACTCGAAGTCGCCCCTCGTCTAGATCCAATATCATCATCACCATCAACAACCAACCAACAACTACTACTACCACCACAACAACATCTAATCACTACTGCATCTTCCCCTTCAAACAACATCTCAAACAACTAGCTCTCAGCTTTGCCACTTGACACATACACACAACAACAACAACAACAACAGTGATAACACGTCACCAGACTCTACCAAGTCATCAATACTTCTTGTTTCAAACCACACACACCAAACATCTACAATGGCTGCCTTCACTTTCACCGACTGCCCTCAAACCCTCTCCTTCGGCCGCAGCGGCTACAACAAGGACGGCGACGATGAGGATAACAAGCGCTGCTTCGGCCGCAGTGGTTACAACAAGGATGGCGACGACGATGACGACAAGAAGAACTTTGGCCGCAGTGGCTACAACAAGGACGGCAAGGACGACGATGACGACAACTAAGCAGCATCATCACATCACTTCGAGAAGTCTACCCGCCATCATGGCGACCTCGACTTCATCTGGCTTCCTCTCTGTCATACAGAGGAAGCCAGTGTATCAACAACAGTCATTCACTTGACCCCATCTCATTTGTCACTGCATTGGGTCGGCGTTGAGGCATCCATCCATTCATCGCATACCCCCAGCATTGGTTTCTGTTTCCGCATTGCATCGTATCGGAGAAAGACTGTATCACAACACACTGGAAGGAACCCCTAGAAAGAATTAGAATGCTCAGGCATACACTCATGTACCAACAACATTACAACATCTAGATTAGACACAAAGCATCAGAGCAGGCTGCATTGGGACGGAGTTTTTGGGAGGTTGGTTTCTTCTTGTATTATATAGCTAATTTCATTCATTTTCCTACACAGAATCTGCTCACACGACTCGGTCAGTAATTGCGATTTGTCCAAAATTCGAAACAGGGGAAAACTCACTTCTCGAATATGACGCCCAATACTTCCTCGACATTACCGGTTTCCCCACGGCCGGTGATCCGCGCCAGGCAATTCGCGGCATATCGAAGATCTTCAGCCGCGACCACGAAATTCAGCTCGTCCATGGCATCCTCCGACGACGTGTTGCCAACGTAGTCTTCCAGGTGTTGTCGGCATTGCACCAAGAGCTGCCTTTGTCTTTCAGTGACACCGTGTAGGTCCTGCTGATCCGGAGGCAGCGCGGTCATATCGGAAAACAGAGTGGCCAGGCGGCTGACTACCTTGTGGACATTTCCTGGATCTTGGATCTGCGCCGGACGGGCTTGAGCTTCTTTGCATGAGATGAGCATTGGCTCAGCACATATGGTTTCGACTTTCTTGAGGGCCTTTGACACGAAACCGTCCACCAGCATCTCCAGTTCGTCTTTCGGAACACCGTCGCATTTGTTGACGACCACTATGCCTCTACCAACGGACTCCAGGAGCTCGACGGTCTCTGCATCGAATACGAGGAGAATATCGCCTGACGAATCCCGTTCGATCGAGGCCAGGACCATGATCACATCCGACTCCAAGGCCTTGGCCCGAGCTCGCCGAATGCCCTCGCGTTCTATGCCGCCTATGACGCCCTGATTACTAGAGCCAGCGGTCCCTGGGCTTTTATCAGGTCGGAAACCGGCCGTGTCGGCAAACGTGCATAGGTAGCCCCTTATGTCTAGGTGAGCTTCGACGATATCTCGAGTGGTTCCGGCCTCCCCCGATACAATGGAGGCTTCCCTGCCGACGATCTGGTTCATCAAGGAGCTCTTGCCCGCATTCGGCGGCCCCACCAGAGCTATCCGGATGCCGTTCCTCAGCAGCTCGCTCCGCTGGCTCGCGCCCTCGTGCACCTCGATACCCTGGAGGATCTCTTCTACCTGGCGGGAGACATTTGCCAGGAGATCTGTGGGCGACTCGTCGAAGTGCTGGTCTTCAGAGAAGTCGATGATGGCCTCGATCTCGGCCCGGGCATCCAACAGCTTCTGACGCCACTCGTCATAGGTCCTCCCCAAGGCGCCATTGGAGCCCCGGACGGCGGCCCGCCGCTGCTGCTCGGTTTGGGCGGAGAGGGTATCGCTCAGCGACTCGACCTGCGCCAGATCCAGCCGGTCGTTCAGGAAAGCGCGCTTGGTGAACTCGCCCGGCTCGGCATAGCGTATGCTCCCGCTCGTGACAGGACACGCCGACACCGCGGATAGGACGGCCTTCGCCGTAGCGCTACCGCCGTGCACATGTAGCTCCAACACGTCCTCGCCCGTGACCGTCTTGGGCCCGGGAAGATACAGAACCATGGCGCTCGAGTCCAGGACGTTGGTCCCCTCCGACTGAGGATGGAATAGAGTTCTTACGCTAGCATAGCGGGCCTTTGGGAGAGGACGCCCGGGACAGAGGCCCGTGTATACCTGGGAAGAGCGAGAGAGGTCAGCAGATGAAATGATGACAAGCTTCCTGTTTCTTTTTCTCACTCGCTCACCTCATGACAGGCTGGCCCCGATACTCTGATGACGGCTATTCCTGCTGTACCCTGGGCCGTCGACAGGGCATATATGGTGTCATTCTTCACGCTCGCTGCTACGTACGGCCGTTGTTGGTGCAAGCATGGCTGGTTATTAAGGGGCCGAATCCTTTGCCGACCACTTAATGAAGAGACTGCCCGGGTTCGGGTTTGAAAGGCTCGATATGCAAATACTCCAAGCAGAGGGCTTGTAGTCAGGACTTTGAGTGGCCTCGCCCGTATGATAGGGCGACACAGCATTGACTACCGGTTCGCGATTACAAGACCGGGTTCATCAACTTACTCAACCAGCAACCACAGGGCAGAAAACTCGAGATTAAATGACGAATAGGTTGCGATTAGATGACTCGATAATCAACATCCGAGACTTGATTAACACTTATCGAAGTAATTCGTCTTATTCGTTTTATTCGTTGACTGTGCAATGCATGCAGGAGTGAGGAGGTATAAGAATATACTGCTTCCAAAGTCCCTACCCCTGCAGCTCAAGCTGTACCTATTTTAGTGGGTAGCAGGTACGTCGATGCAAGTACACAGACCCACATAGAGATAAACGAGTTCTAATTGGCTGAAGCGGAATTCGCATGCTGACTGCTGCTTTTGACCGCCCAAGAGCCCCGCCAAAATTTATTATTTCCTCCAGCAGTAGAGATAGTAGAGATATCGCAAAGGCGTTTGTACGGCCTGGATGTTTATGCCCATACCGGCACCCATCCTGCAACGAAAATCGGACACCTGAGCTTACCAGCTCCCAAATTTCAGCCAGAATAACCATTAAACTTTCCCGCTCCTTACCGCAATTGTTAGGACATTGCGAGGACCGACATCAACTGTCCAGCACCATCTTCATCTACTCCTCGCGCATCAGCGCAGCTAGTCACCATGGCGTCCGACGAGATCGTCTGGCAGGTTATCAACCGTAAGACACAATGTCATGCTTACCATGGGAATAACCCGGAGACTAACAATGGTTACAGAGCAATTTTGCAGTTTCAAAATCAAGACGACCAAGGAACAAACATTCTGCCGCAATGAATATAACATTACTGGTCTTTGCAACCGTCAAAGTTGCCCTCTAGCAAATTCGAGATGTGAGTATTCCTCCATGGAACTTCTGTGTTTGGCGACCCTTTTCTAACCTTTTATGTTTACAGATGCAACTGTCAGGGCCGCTTCCAATGGCACCATCTATCTGTACATGAAGACAATCGAGAGAGCGCACATGCCTTCTAAGCTTTGGGAGCGAAGGAAGCTGTCGGCCAACTACCAACAAGCCTTGAAACAGATCGACGAATGGCTGATCTACTGGCCACAATTCCTTCAGCACAAAGCTAAGCAGCGTCTGACACGCCTTGTGCAAGTTGTATGCATACCTCCCCTTATTAGACTGTTGTATTTCGGGACGACTCTAACAAACTCCCTAGGCCATCAGATCTCGTCGTTTAGCTAAGGAAGACGCCCGCCTGGGTGAGACGATAGTGCCGAAGCTGGCGCCCAAGATCAGGAGACGCGAAGAGACCAGAGAGCGAAAGGCCGAAGCCGCTGCCAAACTTGAGCGAACCATTGAGCGAGAACTTCTGCAGAGATTACGCGAAGGCGCCTATGGCGACCAGCCTCTCAACGTCAGCGAGGGCATCTGGAAGAAGGTGCTTCGAGCCATGGAGCGGGAGGGCGAGGCCAGTCGCGACAAGGACATGGACACCGGTATCGAGGATGAGGAAGAGAACGAGGCCGAGTATGAAATGGATGACGAAGAGGATGGGGCTGTCGAATATGTCAGTGATCTGGACGACAGCGAGGAGGACCTCGGCGACCTGGACGACTGGCTTGGTAGCGACGACGATGCGTCGCCGGATGAGGATTCCGCAAGCGACGATGATGACAGCGAAGCCGAGGCACCTAAGAAGAAGTCGGCAGCCGGCGACAAGAGGAAGAGAGCTGCTGCTCCTCCTGCCCGTAAGCCCAAGAAGGTGGCGAGACGGCGAGGCGAGGTCGAGCGCGAGGTCGAGTTTGATCGTGCCAAGGACCTCGACTTCTAAGAAGGGACTCTATTTTGAGCTTTTGGTAGCTAGATTTCTGTCACCAGAGAGCTATGCAGAAAAAACAAGTCGGTATTTTTTACTGGGCGGTATACCCTCTAATGAGCTAAGGATTGTCTATGCTGGAGATGTCTTTGCAAACAATGAGCCAGGATGGCGCCAGTGATGTAACCGCTAAGGTGCAAGAGAGAAGAAACGAAGTCTGGCCAGGGACGGCCGAATAATGCCATTGTATGCTGTTTTGATTTATTCAACTTGATCCTTCTTTTTCGCTCAAGTGTCTTTGTTGTCTGGACTCGACTTTCAATCAAGGATTTTGATACGCCGCCCTATTTCATTGTTCCCTGAGGCGGGACCTACCACCCCGCCAAAGCTTAGCACTGGTACTTAAGGCATCCTGCACTGCACGTACATACATAAAGTTATTAGCGCAGCATAGCATTGATCTCTCGAGCCTTGAAACAAGAACCATCCATTCCAGCACCGACTTCGAGACACAATTCATCTCCACTCCTTAAAACCCGCCATGACACTTTCCTGACCGATATATCCAACTTAGAGTCTATCATCCTCTCCTCAGGGCACATATTTCTCCCTTCGACCTCGACTTCAACCACGGATCGACCGATTGCTGCTACACGACATCATTTGCACCCGCCCCTCTCGTGGAACTTGGAGAAGCGACCAGACGCACACAACCGAACCACTCCTGGCAACCACTGCGTAGCGAGCCTGGCGTAGGGCCGTCATTTCAGCCATGTCTTGGTACTCCAACATCCTGACCACTACCACCTCACGCATCAACAACCTCCAACGAACGTTTCTCGGCGGCGAGACCGACGGTGACACCGAAGACGACACTCATGTCTGCCGCATACTGAGAGGCTATTACACAGAAAAGGGTCGCCCCTTTCCCGGCTGGTTGCCCCCGGACCCCAAGGCCCCCCCGCCCGTGCAAGCCGTCGTCGCGCAGCCGGGCCAGGTCGGCGCGCGCTACGGCGGGCTCACCCAACAGCAGGGCAGCGGAAGCTTGAGCTCGCTGTGGGACAACAACCCCGTGTCTCAGCCACAGGACTCACAGAGCCTGCGACGCGGCCGCGGCGCCCCGCCGCCCGCACGCGGAGGCGACCCACGACTCAACCCGTTCGGAGGGCGCAACTCGGATCCCATGGCGGGCGCGCGCGAAGAGGTCCAGGCTAGACCGCTGCCCAGCCAGCGCGCCGGCAGCTACCAGACGGCGGCGCCGGGTAGGGAGGCGACACCGTCAGGCGGCGGCGGCTCGGCGCAGGAGCGGCTGAAGCAGCGACTTTGGGGCGGCTCGCGAACGGCGAGCCCGGCGGGCAACGGGCCGTTCCAGCCCCCGCAGCAGGCCCAGCAGAGCAGCCATAGGGGCGGTGGCGGCGGATCGGGCGACTACGAGGATCGGTTCGCGCCGGGCGGCATGTACGATGGGGGACCGGGCAGCGGCGGTGGCGGTAAACCCTTTGTGGCCTCAAACTCGCCCTGGGCTAGCAGCGAGTCGGACTTGAGCGGCGGCGGCGGCGGCGGAGGAGGTGGTGGTGGGAGACCTGGTCTGCCCGGCGGGCCTAGGAGGGGTTTGCCTAGCGGGCCGCGTATGAGATGATGACCTACCTCCTTATAGACAGCAAGCAAGCGATTTTTCCATTTCGGCATCCTCTGACTGCTGCAGTCTCCGTCCTCATTGCGAGTATACAGAATCACACAGCAATAAAAAGAAAACGGCCGGGCCGTTAGGTACAGGCGTCGAGAATGATATACAAGCATGAGAACGAGGATCCAAAAAAAGCCAATCTTCGTGAAGGTGAAGTGTGTCGTATGCAAGACATGCGGCAAGAAACAGGCAGATGTTGCATTCCGTCGTTGACCTGATGTACACAGTGTTTCATTCAATTCTAATAGCTAATAGTTCCTTTCTATACGATGAATATGTGCAGCTCACGTGGTGTACGTCAGGATCTACGTAACTTCGACTATCTCGTAGATTATACCGAGACTGGTTCATGGATAGGATCTAAGGATGGGACGCGTTTCAGGGTCGCGATTCGGCATTGCTGAGGCGGAGAAAGAATAATTATTGCTCTGGACAACGTGCTGTGCTCCTTCCAGCATTCTGTTCTATGTTGGCGCAGAACAAAGGGGTTTCTTCTAGAAGACAGTACTTAGCTTTTGGAAGGGAAGCGAGGAAGAGGACGTTAGGGAAATCTTGGGGAAGCTATCCCCGCCCGTTACACTTTATATAATAGCGGTAAATATATTAATTTATATAAACGTTTCTAACTTGAAGTAAGGGGTAAAAAGATTTAACAAAAGAAACAGCCGATGGTATATCGGAAGACATAAACCCACGGCGGGGCTCGAACCCGCAGCCTCTAGATAGCACTGTCTAAACGAAGTTAGAAGTCTAGCGTTCTACCATTGAACTACGCGGGCAGGCATATTATTCAAGCTGGAAGGGCTTGGTGTGATTCAAATTTTGCTTATTGATGTCTATAGCAAGTATGGGGACTGTCTGAAGAAGAAAAATACGGATCATGTTGCTCACATGAGTTTTAGCATTAGCCTGGATGTGTTCATAAGCTCCCACTTGGACTATGTAGCTGTGCCAGCCACGAGGAGAAAAAGGATCTTTGTCTGTGCATACCTGATACAGGACGGGCAATATTGCCTCCCTTGCCTTGCGTGTCATCTGCGTACGGCGTAGACAAATCATGATGGAAGCAGATGACGAGGCAGCACTGGCCCAGGCTAGGCATGCAATGCAGCAGACGTAGCGCCTGATGAGAGGGATGGATCCGCTAAAGCTTCAGGTGCCAGGTACTGCAAGTTAGTAGAGACTCGGTGCTGTGAGTCAGTACTGGTACGGAGGCCTCAACCCCGCCGATTCAAGCTTCCCAGGTCCTGGTCCTGGGGCGTCGATGATTGCGGGGCTGCTGTCATTCTGGTGTGCTTTTAACAGCTCACATGCTCTCGTTTCCACATGTTCAACCGATGCTTTAGTTCTTAAGATACCATAATCAAACTTCTTCAATCTACTTTCCGGGTATTAGCTTGGGAATCCTCATTTCATTCTCTTCCAGCCAGACTTTGCTGGTCGTTGAGATCTCGAGTACTTGCATCCTGATAGAGAGATTTGTCTAGTGCCTACAGCACAGAGCGATGACATCAGGGTCGGATCCCCCACCATCGACTATTACACCAGGTCGACCCGCGTCGCCGACGGGGAGCCTCTTCGCCATGAGCGACGACGAGGAGGGCGAGTACAACACCATCACACATACCGAGTCAGGTCGTGGGGTCAAGTTGCTGTTTTCCAAAAGCAAGGTTTACGTCCACCCGACACCCTCGGCCAAGGACAACATCCCAGGGTTTGTCGCATTGCTACAACAGAAGGGACCCCGGAATGAGCGGCCCACATCGTCAAGTTCGGGAACGTCCGCCACACCCGCCTCCTCCGATCTCCTGCTGGCTTGGATCCCAGAGACGTCTCTTGGGGAAGCTGCTAGCGTCTATGTCAAGGTCGATTTGACCGACGATGAGTCGCCGCCCAAACAAAGCTATCTTGTCCCGCCCCCACCAACCGTCACGACACATCGTGGCTCTGTTGGTCATTATTCCTTCGCGATTCCTGTCAGCGCCATCTACTCTCTTCTTGTGCGGCCCCCTAGCCTGGGATGGTGGTTCGGTTCGCTGGTGATCAATACGAAAGCGGGCGATTCGTTCCCAGCGCTGTTCTTCCATGACAGCGAATGCCAGTCCACGATCCTGCAGAAGAAAAAGCGAGCGCGCAACGACTTTGACCCTTTCGACAAGGATGGACAGATGTTCTGGGGCGGGGACGAGGTGCTCAGGTGGCTCAAGCGCTATGTGAAGATCGAACGGAGCGGTGCAGAGCCTAACATCTACCTCGTGGAGCCCACCAAGGAGGACAGCGAAGCCTTTGGTGGCAAATTGACGTCTAGCAGCCCTACTACCGGAGGACAGGATGGCGGTCGGGGTGTGGCTGCCAGGGGTGCCGCTGCCGGGTCGAGTAGACAGAATGCTGATGGTCAGATGGATCCAGTGATGAAGTTTGTGAAGGAGACAGGCTGGAACATCATGGAAAAATTCAGCAAGGTCACCACTTTCACCCGAAGAGCTGCCCAGGATGTACTGGACAACCCAAACGTGCCGCCCCAGGTGCGACGACTTATGAGAAACCCGGAGGTCCAGACAATACAAGATGAGTTCGACAGCGCAAGGATTTACCTGGCGAGGTGGGCTATGGGTATTGCCGAGCAGAGCGAGAGAGACCGGACCCAGCGAATATGGACGGCTAGGGATGTGTTGGAGATGGAAGATACCGATGTGGGCGAATTCGAATTGCTCGAGGCGAGTTCCTTGTCACTCGAGGAGCGGAGGAAGCCTGTCACGCAGAAGGAGTGGATTACATATTTCGATCCGAGAACTGGTCGTCTGGCCGTCACCGTTGACGAAGTTAAGGAGCGGGTATTTCACGGGGGGGCTAGATGCGGAAGACGGTGTCCGAAAGGAGGCATGGCTTTTCCTTCTCGGCGTTTACGATTGGTATAGCACAGCTGAGGAGCGGAGAGCTCAGATGGCCTCTTTACGAGACGAGTACGTGAAACTAAAGGCGTCTTGGTGGGATAGGCTGGTCGACCTGGGAGGCGAAGGTGAGGAAGGTGAATGGTGGAGAGAGCAAAGAAGCCGTATTGGTAAGTCGTCCTCAACATTTAACCTGTTTGCTTGGAACTTTTGCTTACAGACAAACAGAAAAGGATGTTCATCGAACTGACCGCACGGTTCCTATATTTGCTGGCGAAGATATCCCCCATCCGGATCCAGATTCGCCTTTTGCCGAAGTTGGAACGAATGTGCATCTGGAGCAGATGAAAGACATGCTCTTGACCTACAACGAGTATAACAAGGATCTCGGCTACGTCCAGGGCATGTCTGACCTCCTTGCTCCCATATACGCTGTCATGCAGGATGATGCCATTGCTTTCTGGGGCTTCCAGAAATTCATGGACCGCATGGAGCGCAACTTCCTGCGTGACCAGTCGGGGATGCGAACCCAGCTTATGACTTTGGACCACCTTGTCCAGTTTATGGACCCGAAACTGTACATGCACCTGCAGAAGGCCGACAGCACAAACTTCTTTTTCTTCTTCCGGATGCTGCTTGTGTGGTATAAGCGCGAGTTCAAGTGGATGGACGTACTGCATCTCTGGGAAGTCCTATGGACCGATTACCAGAGCAGCAACTTCCATCTGTTCGTCGCGTTGGCTATAATGGAAAAGCACCGCGACGTCATAATGACCCATCTTCTGCACTTCGACGAGGTCCTGAAATATGGTGAGTACAGTATATACTGCCCCTTCCTTCCAAACATCAAAGGAGTTCGGTTTACTAATCAACTTTTCCCTTGTCCTTTTAGTGAACGAGCTCTCCAACACCATCGACTTGGACTCGACGCTCATCCGGGCCGAGGCCCTGTTCAAGCGCTTTAACAGGCTCGTGGAGGCCATTGACAAGAAGCAAAACTTCCCGAAACCAAGAGTACAGCGCAAGTCCTCGGCTTCATCGTCGGCGGACACACCCGCGTCGGCACCCCCGAGCAGTCCACCAGCGTCGTCGGACTACGCGCCACAGAAGTCTCCCACTAGCGCGGACAAGGCCAAGGAAGACGAGCAGAGGAAGGTCATCAGCCCCGAGCTCCGTAAGCTCCTCAGCAGGGACATTGAGGTCCTGCCCAGGAAGGTGGTGCAGAAGAAGGGAGACGGCTTTACGGCGGATTCTCGGAAATAGGGGCACCCCCTCATCCTTAGCTGGGTCGAAACAGCCAAATCTTCGCACGAATTGTAAGAGTAGGAAGGGTCAAGTAAAGATAGGCTTCTATTCGGGGTGTCTATGTCGAATTCGATAAGTTTCCTAGAACATTGGAAGTCGGTCATGGTGGCACATTACGTTTACTGGGTAGCTGGACAGGGGTGCTTGGCGTACAGGATATTTAGTTAGGACTTTTAGGCCCCATGATCACCAAGGATCACCTACATCATCATATATGAATGAAGTGTGTTCAATATCTTTATTCTCGTTTCCTCGTTATTGGAGAGGGAGTATATCCACCAAAATCATGTGTTTGGGGAAACGGGAGATGGTTCGACAACTATATACACGCGGCGGCTACTCGTCTCTGTGCATGTTTTGTAAGTGGAACCAAATCCTTGAGATGTTTTTCTTGTCTAAACCGGCCGAAAATAAATTCCCGCCCAAAAACATGGCAACGTCCCGTAGCACCTAACGATCTATGGAAGAGGAGGGGTATACCGCATCATGCAGAAATCATTGTTACCTAGAAAGGCAAATACATTATCTACAACTCATCGTGGCCTTCCTGGGTTTCCTGGCTTTCACTCGACTTCTCGGGCTCCGCCGGGGCAGTCGTCTCTGGCTCTGGGGTAGCCGAGGAGGAAGCGGGCGGCGAGGAGACCAGGTCACTCAAGTTCGGCATGGCCATGATCTTAACAACCAGGCTCGTCCAGCCGGTGAAGTGCTGGGTACGCTGGCCCTCGCCGGTCTCCGGGTTGTACTGCTCCCACGCGAAGCCGGTCTCCTCCCAGCTCTTGTAGACCGTCTCCACCAGGTTCTTGCGCAGCCGTGTGTACAGGTCCGCCGCCTTAGACTGGTACGGCCCGGGCTGCTGAGCAACATGCTAAGGGGGAAAGAGTAGTTAGCAGCCGGACCTTACTGTGAACGAGGGATTCAAGTGTGGTAGGAAAAAGTTGAACTTACTTGCAGCTGCAGGAGCGCGAGGTAGTTGAGAGGCATCCAAACCGGGCTTCGCCAGTAGTTCTCCTCAGTGCCGTATAGGGGCGAGCTCTTGCTCAAGCTGCGGATGCCGTGGGGGCTGAAGAGCTCCTCCTCGTCGCCAAGGAGGTCGAGGGTCTTGCCGAGGTGGGGGGTCGTCAGGCTTCAGCAGACCGACGAGGAAGGGGAACAGCGAGATGTAGCCTTTGTGGCAGACCAGCTTGTGCTCTTCGAAGTCATCAATAGTGGCGTCGCAGAAGCATCCCTCCTTTTCGGACCAGTGAAGGTCTACGAGATTGTGCTGGATATTATCGAGAACCGTCTCGTAGTCCTTCGCATCGTCGACCTCACCAATGGCTGTCGCAAGCGTTGAGAGGGTCTTAGCCATTAAGCCGACCCAAGACATCAGATCAACGTGAAGCTCACCCGGGTGGGGCGGCTGTGGTCGCGGGTAATCATCGAGACCACTGGTCAAGATGTGCGAAACGGTTCGTCCACGCCATCGGTAGGCCTCGCGGCTAGAGTGGGCTTCCCGGTCGTATGAGCGGATGTCACCGTACTGCGTCTTCTTGAACCAGTAGAACTGGCGACGTAAGAGAGGGTACAACTCTTTCAAATACTTGAGACCGAGAGAAGAATTCTCGATATGAGCGCTCTCCAGCTTGATGCCCTGGGTTGCCAGTGTCTCCTTTTTGGCGCCCTGGGTACCGTTCGCTTCCTTCTGTAGCTTGTGCAGGAACTTCTCCACAATGAAGAACAAAGTAGGAGGGTTGGCATAATGGGGGTATTGGACCTGGAAAGCTTCAGGGACCTTGCTTCGAGCCTCAGAACCCAGGATCTGTTCCCGAGCGATCCAGCCGTCCTCGTCCATCAAACTGTACCAGCTCTTTACGATCTCCAGAGCGAGGTCCATATCCCAGTCGGCAATGGGGATGAGGTGGAAACCTTCGTCCCACAAGAAGCCGCGCGGGAAGAAGGGCCGGGACGGAATGCTCGTGTACAGTTCGTAGGGGCCTTCCAACTGCTCCTGCTTCCTGGCTCGGGCTGCCTCGGTCTCTTCCCAGAAGCCCTCATTCTCCTCTTCATACTCGGGGGCATTGGAACGATCGACCAGGTGTTCGCCATTGAAATATCCAATGCCACCGGCCAGGTTCGATAGCATACTGCTACCGAGCTTTCGGTATTTTTCATCCTTGAAGGGAGCCTGGGGCGCAAAGATTTCCGAGTACTTGTCGTTGAAGGATTCGGTAGTCGACTTGATCTCGCGGGTCAGATCCTCGCTGGTGACTTCTTTTCCGGCCGAACCGCTGGAGAACAAGATGTCAAACTCAAAGGGGCCCTCGAAGGTTTTCTGGATCATCTGAACGTTGCCTTCGGCAGGACTGTGGGGAACCTGGTAGACCTGCCAAGGGGGCGGGGCATTCTCGGCGCCGTACGTCTCAACAATTGCGTCTACACTCTTCTTAAGCTGTGTGAAGAGCAGTGCTTTCGCCTGCCAGGAGTGCTCATCGGGTACAGTCATGGAGTTGACCAAGGTCTTGCGCCCATCCCGCTCTGCCGAGATCGGGTGGATGCTGGTAGGGTGGTCTCCAGTTCCCTTGGTCACAACAAGCTTGTAGTCGCCCAGGCCGACCGAGGACCCCTTCAGGGTAATGTCGCCGCTGAAGCCGGTGTTGTCATTCTCGCCAGAAAGCTCAAGGGTGTGACCTAAGCCTTCGGCACCTGCGTAGAAGACAATGGTACTCTCTAAGCCTTCTGGGGCGTCTTCGCGGGGCACGCCCTTGACGCGGACGGCCCAGCTGCCGCCATGTCCACCGCCGGGTATCTTGACGAAGCTTGTGGTGATGTCGATCTTGTTGCCGGCATCGTGGATTGTCTGGACACCGCCTTTCCGCGTGTCGTATTCATCCCAGCCATAACCGGCCATGCCTTCGTTTTGCTCGCAGGTCCAGCGGAAGTCTGGTAGGAAAACAATTGGTCAGCATAAGTGTTACTACTGGTACATCAATACGTCTATTTCCACGTACTGTGCTGGACGTCCTGGAAGTTGTCGACCTTGGCCCACATAAGGCTGGCCATCAAGCTCTTAGGGAGGCGCGGGCGAATGCCAAAGTACAGATTGGGTTTGTATGGCCCCCATAGCAGGCTCTGGTTGTTGAGACGAGTGATCTCGGAGGTGAGGACGGATTCGTCGCCATCTTGGGCCTCAGCAAAGCCGGTGCAGCCAATGCCGAGGAGGAGGCAGAGGAAGAAGGACAGCAGCGTTGCCGCCAGTTGGTTATGCGACGCCATGGCACAATGAACAAGAGGTCATTGGCGTCGCTGCAAAGTCGTGCGTATGGGGAGAGGGTGGTGCGCTGAGGTTGAACACTTGGCGCTCTTTGGTTTTGGGTCTTCCTGCTTCGCCCGGCAGTTGTTGTGGCGAACAGTTTCTGGTGGTTGGAAAACCCGAGCTTCACAAAAGACACGACACCATAGCTACAGGAATATTTTGGACCCTGTATCTGAAACTGACGTAGCAGCTCCAGTGCATATTGCCTGTGCCTGAATCCAATTGGTGGTGCATAGCTGTCCTTTAGCGTCATTCTTCAGGGCCAAGCGCGGGGCATCGTCCCTGCTTCTGTACTTATGGCCAGGTTTGTAGCGATAACGGCCGTTGCGCTACCTGTACGGAGGATAAGCTGATCGATGTATTTCCGGGCTCTTGGATTTGGTCATATGGGAAAGAGGTCTCAATTAGGGATATGCCATTATATATGGTATTCAGCCTCATACTCCCTCACTAAACTAAAGGCATCGTCTATTCTCGAAGTGGTGTGAGTGGGCAGGCATGGTGCCCTGTACTAAATAATTAGCAGATACGCGAGATCGACCATTGAAGCACTACAGGACTGCACTCTGCATTTGCTGTCTTTGGATGCAATTATCCTATGTAGGGTGGCTACTGGGTATCATTCCGATCTCTCTCTACGTCTCCACTACCTCTACTTATGTCCTGGACTAAGCGGCCTGTTGAATCCACCGATTCTGTTCATGTACTGGCGATACTCCGTCTTCTTCTCCTTCCTCACTGCCCCGGCGTTGTTCCCTTTCACTTGAACGCCCTTGGTGGTGCCGAACCCACCAAAGCCCATCATGGCGGCCATGTCCATGTCGGCCTCGACATCCACATCGTCCTCGTCCTCGTTTTCGTTTTCGTTCTCCCGATCACGATCCCCCATAGCGGTATCATCTTCGTGTTGCGGAGTATGCCGTCTTTCTTCACTTCGCTTTTCGACATCTCTGCTTTGGCTGGCCCGAGAAGTCTCGTCGCCCTTTCCAACTCGGAAGGACAGAGGCGTGTTCCCTCTATCCAGCTGCTGTTTTGAACGTGTTGGCAGGTCTGCGTTGCGTTCCGAAGGGTTGACCCGGCGGGGCGGGCTACCTTCGCGCCGGTTGTTGCCTTCTCTGCTGGGGATGGCTGTGTCTTCGTCTCGGTGTCTTGGCCGAGGCTCGTCCCGGTCGTCCCTGCGACGCCTATCGTAGTCTCTATCGCGATCGCGCCCTCCGTACCCTCGGTCGTGGCCTCGGTCGCCGCGCTGGTTGTATTGACGGCTGTCCCTTCCATGGTCGCGGTCCCGGTGATCTCGCGAGCGGTCGCGTCGATCCCTCCGAGGAGAGGCTGAGCGTGTTCTGTGGCGGTCATCTCTTCCAGCGCGTCTATCCTGGTAGCGAGCCTGGTCCGGGTCGTCCCTACGGTTGTCCCGTGGGCCGTCTCTGCGCCCACCGTAGCCACCGCGGTCACGACCGCCCCGTCTAGGGTTGTCCGCCATGATGATGGGAGGCAAAGATGATTTGAGAACGAATCGACGTAAGTTCTTTTTGGTCGCGGATTTTATGGTCGGGTCGGTACGTCGCAGGTTTAGTAAAGATTAATAAGATGATGAAGAGGAATTGGCTTGAAGGTTTTCTTGGTGCTATCGACACTTCGAGAATTTGGCGACAGGCATGTTAGCTCTGGCTGCAGGGATCTCTACAATCAGGCTGGGTTGTGGGGAAACGGTTAGTGGTGGGGCCGGTCCAGACTGAGTACTCCGTACTCCAGGCACTTTCCAAACCCCTCCATACAACAACCAGATAATGGGCTACATTGCTTTAGCGAACAGCTGAACAGGCACTGATTAGTAGGGTTGTATAGCTCATTTTATCTACATGCCACTCTTCAGAATGATCGAAGCTAGAGCAGAGGTTGCCCAGCATGAATATTGAGAGAACCCATAGAACTGATGCCAAGTAAGTTATCGGTAGGTTCCAGTCACAACCAAAACTTTGATAGACCTGTATACCACCTGAGGGTGTTGGTAAAATTGATCTTTGCCAGCACAATATTGTTACGACAGCCCCTGAACTTGATATCTTATGGCCGCCGCAGATTGAACGCTGTGAGACATCCGGTGCAGATTGACCCAGCTCAGCGGTACCGAGTGACGTTTAACCTCCCCCACCATCCATGTTTAGTGCGCCTGAATCGTATCCTAACACTTGCCTGCGGTAAACGTTGTTGCCGGCCAGGGACGGCTGAACATTGTTATCATGTGCCTGACTCGGAACTAAAGGGAATAGAGGCTTAGTGGATCATCCCAGGGATCCTGTTTAAGCTTACATAGAATATGGGCACTATGCAAACCGACTGATAAAAATCGTTGATTTGCCACATGACACCGCCACTAACTAATGCGCCGATGTGAAATCCACCCGTCTTACGGCTCAAGGGGATCTTATATACACTCGCAGGACCAAAGCTGTCAGTTTTCTGGATAATGAGAAAATAGCCCCCTTAGCCTTCTGGGCGACAGACAGAGAGACAGAGCCAAGATACCGTCATGTCCCGCCCCCGGATCCTGTTCCTGGACGCCTACGACTCATTCAGTAACAACATCGTCTCGTTACTGACCGTACTGCTCGACGCAGACGTCGATGTCTTATCCATTGATGCGCCGGAACTGGCCCCGGCGTCCCCCGGCTTCCACGATGCGCTGAGACAAAAGCTCCAGCACTACCACGCCGTGGTCTGCGGGCCAGGGCCGGGATCGCCAACCTCCCCAGCCGATGTGGGGCTTATCAAGTACATCTGGGAGCTCGAGGACCAGCACCTGCTCCCAGTCCTAGGCATCTGTCTGGGGTTCCAGAGCCTCGCCGTCAGCTGCGGGGCCGGCATCGGCAGGCTGTCGACGGGACTGCACGGCATGATCCGCGTCATCGACCACCGGCCGGATGTGAGCGGTGATAGCACCGATGGTAATATTTTCCACGGCGTCCCACCGTTCAAGGCTACATTGTACCACAGCCTGTGCGCCGATGTAGGACAAGATTCTGTCTCGGACGTGGACTGGGCGGCGAGTAGATGGGCCACGCCGGCGAAAACTCCCGATATTGTTCCACTGGCGTGGGTGGACGAACAACGCCCTGGCTTCGTGGAGCGTATCTTTATGGGAATGAGACATGCGACGAAACCGTTTTGGGGCTTGCAATATCACCCCGAATCGATATGCTCCGAGCCGGCAGGGCACCAAGTCATCAAAAACTGGTTCAGTGAGGCAACGAGATGGAGCGCTTCAAGGGACAGAACGGTAGAGCCCGTTTTCGCCCTGCCCGAGTCTGGTTCCACGAAGCCGAGTTTGCTGTCTGGTCCAGTACCAGTCCCTCGACGCTGGGAAGACCATAAAAGGTGGTTACCTTCTCTGGACGGGCCGTCAAAGTACAGCTTTAGTACGATACCTCTGCCGCCGCATATTGAAGCCCCCGACATTGTGGAAATCCTGCAGCACAATAGCCAGGAACACATAATCCTGGACTCGGCCAGTGCCCGTGCCAAGCGCATCGGCCTAGACGTGCGAGGGCGTTATAGTATAATTGCATTGGATGTCGATGAAGCGCTGCGATTTGAGTATCAAGCCGGGAACAAAGCTGCCACGATTCGAGTACCTTCGCAAGGGGATGCAGCCTGCCAGAGCGTGGATCTCGGCACGGGCTCCGTCTGGCACATTCTGGCCGAGTTTCTTGAGACTCGGAGAGTCGCCACTGGGAGTGATGACTCGCCATTTGTTGGAGGCTACATGGGCTTTGCAACGTATGAATTGGGCCTGGAATGCATCGATGTGGACATTGTCGAGAAGCGGCAACACAGTAGACCTGACTTGGGCTTTTCGTGGATAACCAAGAGCATCGTAATTGACCATCTGGAAGGCACCATACGTATTCAGAGCCTACATCCATCACCTGACGCCGCAGCCTCGTGGATGGAACAAACTAGGAACACCTTGCAAAGCTCGCCACTCTGGACCGATGGGCTGAGACTCAACACGGACAAGATCAAGGACATCGACAACCTGACCCCCCCAATCACACCGACAGTGACCCCGCCGGCCCCGACCATCATCGCGCCAGAACCAGATGCCTACGACGCAAAAGTCCGCCAGTGCCAGGACTTTATCGCGGCCGGCGACTCCTACGAACTCTGCCTGACCGACCAGACGACCATCCAGCGCACCAAGAGCCCCCAGGAGGCCACCGGCCATAACGGCCTGCCTTCGCCGTCAACGACCAACAACAACCACCACAGCTGGGCACCCCCAAGCGCCAATCCCAACAAAGTCCCGAGCGCGTGGCAGCTGTACCGCACGCTCCGCGCGCGCCAGCCGGCCCCCTTCGGCTCCTACCTGCGCCTCGGCGGCGCCACCCCTGATCAGCAGCTCGCCTGAGCGGTTCCTCGAGTACACGGCCGACGGGCTGTGCTCCATGCGGCCCATGAAGGGCACCGTGCGCAAGTCGGGCGCCGTCGCCATGCTGGCGCAGGCGGAGCAGATCCTGCACGTGCCCAAGGAGGAGGCCGAGAACCTCATGATCGTCGACCTCGTCCGCCACGACCTGCACAGCGTCTGCGGGCCCGGCCGCGTCACCGTGCCCCAGCTACTCAAGGTCGAGGAGTACGCGAGCGTGTTCCAGATGATTAGCGTGGTTGAGGGCCAGCTGCCGGCAACGGTCTCCTCCCCCAGCAACAACGACAAGAACGTTGTTGACACGACGACGACTACTACTTCATCGAGAATGAACCACTACACAGGCCTAGACGTCCTAGCCGCCAGCCTCCCGCCGGGTTCCATGACGGGCGCGCCCAAGAAGCGCAGCTGCGAGATCCTGCAGGGCATCGAGGGCGGCAGCCACCACGGCGAGCGCAGCCTATACTCAGGCGTCGTCGGCTACATGGACGCGACGGGCCGGGGCGACTGGAGCGTGACGATCCGCAGTCTGTTCCGCTGGGACGACGAGACGACGACGCCGCCGCCAAACCAGCCCGACGGGCCCGAGACCGAGGTGTGGCGCATTGGCGCTGGCGGTGCTGTGACTGCGCTGAGCACGCCCGAGGGCGAGACGGAGGAGATGCTCGTCAAGCTCAAAGGCCCCCTGGGGATATTTAGCGAGCAGCAGCAGCCTCGCTCTTAGTTGTTAAGAGAAGAACAAGGACAGTGGTCATTCAATCATTTATTCATTCCTGGGCGGCGATTCGTCGATAGGGGGTTCGGAAGGCTTAGCTGCTGGTCCAGTTCATATTAGACGCATCAGTGATACTCAACGTATCGGGGGACATGGACATGGCGTTACTTCAACACATTGGGCATTGCGCTATTTTGCTTATGGCGTTTTCTTTCTTCAACATGGCTTGGTATACACGTTTATAGGATTCTGGACATGGCGGCGCATTTTCAGATGATGACGATGATAAAGACTCAACGTAGCTCAGGATACCCCAAAAGAATATCAGGCATCAACGAAGTGTCATTTGAGCGGTGCCACTTCCAACTGTAATCAATGGACGGTGGCCAACTGGGTTATCATACAATTCCATGCCACATAAAACATACCAAAAATACAATGCCTTGAGCATGGGTCTAGTCATTGTATACAGGGAAAGAAAGAGCAACTTGAAAACAGTAATATACTCATGCTCCACTCTCATTATGGAAAACAAGGAGGCAGCTCTCACGGACTATCCACACCACCGAAATGAGCCATTACTCCCAACTACCCCATCTACATTCTTCTCTCATAGGTATTTGCGCAACTAAAAGGCGGGAAGATAAGTCAGCACACCGATACCTCTGGAAACAGCAACATGTGCCGGGGATATTTGGGGGTGGAACTTACATCAAGGGTTAATGTGCGCGAACTATTTACTTCCTGGTCACGATAGACGCCGACCAAACTCTCACTGTCCTGGAACAGACCCGTCTTCAGACTGATGACGATGAACTGCATACCGGGTCCGGCATGGGTTCGGATGTAGTTCTTGATTTTCTCGACGTTGGCATTGTCCAGGGCGGCGTCAACCTCGTCGAGAACGAAGAAGGGACTTGGCTGGTAGCTATGGATGGCGAACAAGAGGGCCAAGGCGGCCATGGTCTTCTCGCCACCAGACAAGTGCTCCATATCGCGGAAGCGCTTAAGCGGTGGCATGGCATGGTACTTGATACCCGAAAGATATGGAGCGTCGTTATCCTCCTCCATATCCAGATAAGCCTGGCCACCCAGCGGGTAGGCATCCGAACGTGTCAGGTCCTTGTACACTTGGGAGATCTGCTCCGAAATGTGTTTGAAGGCCTTGTTGAACAGCTCGTAACGCTTCGCCTTGACTGCGTCAAATGCATCCTTGGCGACCTTGTGTGCGGCCTTGGACGCTTCCCACTCTTGCTCAATAGACTTGAGACGGGTCTCGACGGCCTCTAATCGTTCCATGGCACGCATATTGGGATTGAGTTTCTCCAACTCGGACGTCAACGAAGAAATCTTTTCTTGCAGCTTTTCTTCAATGCTTTCGTCATCGGGCTGGGGGATTTGGTTAGTACTGGTCCGAAGGGGGAAGAGGTGGCAGGGCATATCGACTTACATCTCGGAGCTCTTCATCGAGGCTCTCAAAGTCAATCTCGATGCCATAATCATTCATAGCTTCTTCCATAGCGTCGTCAGCTTCGTCTACGTCCATAGCGTCCTCATCCTCGTCACGCAAGACATTGGCTGTGTTAGGCAGACTATCTAGGCTGCCCTCAACAAGCGGAATGTTGATCTGCTCCAGCCTACAGCGTTTCAGCAATGTGTTTTTGCTTTCGCTGTTGGTCTGGACGTCACGCTCAAGATCGTTGATGGCTTTTTGCCTGCTTTCAATGTCCTTGCTCCGCTTCTGGACTTCTGACTTGGCGTCGTTAACCTTCTCTGTTCGCTTAGCATGTTCTGCCTTTTGAGTTTCGAGCTCCTCCTGCAGCGCTTCGAGGGTATCTTGATCGGCGCGCATGGACTCCTCAATCGCTGCCTTCTCTGATTCGTAGGTCTGGATGTCTTTTTGAATCCGCTTCAACTTGTCTTGCATCTGCTGGACTCTTCTTTCCGTATCGTCGTGCTTGTTCTTCTCCCAATTAAGGCTGCTGTTCAGCCGCGACTTTTGGACCTCAAACGTCTTGCGCTTCTCTTCCGCCTCCTGCTCCAGACTGCCCTGTTGAGCCTCGTACGCACGTATGTCGCTATAACCAAGCCTTTTACAGAAATCCGCGAAAATCTTATCCTGGACCTGAGCAATCGCAGATTCGAACTTGTCAACCGACGCCCGCGTCTTCTGGAGCTTGTTGTCCTCTTCCTTGTACTTGGGCTGCCACTCCTTAAGTTGGCGCTTGCAGCTATCCAGTTCTCCCTTCTTGCTGCTCAGGTTCTTCTCGTAAGCTGCCAATTCTTGCCGAGCATATGCATACTGCTGTTCAAGATCCGAGAGCTGGAGCTGCAAGTTCTCCTCAGCCGTGCCACGACGATCCGTCTTTGGTAGTTTTTCGATTTCTTCCTTGTACTTGTCGGCCATCTTGTATAGGTTCTGAACATCATGGTCCTCAAAGCGTCGCTTGCCCTTGGAGTGATCAACACGACCACCTGTCATGTTACCGGACTTGTGAACAACAGCGCCCTGGAGCGTCACAGCCTTCACGTGTATTTTTCGAGTATAGCATATCTCGCTCGCAACTTTTAGGTCGTCGCAAACAACGGAGTCACCACAGGCGTGAGACATCGCACGCTCGAGGGATGAATCGAAGTCGATGGTGTCGATAGTCAAGCGCGAGCCAGGGTGGCCCTTGACGGCAGGATTGATGGTGCGAACTTTGACATTGTCCAGCGGTATGAAGGTCAGGGGGAGAAACGTTTGGTCTTGAGATACGTTACACATTCGCGACCGGTTTCTGTCGTGTCGACAATGACGGAGTCGAAGTGCATTCCGAGGGCCGTGATTACAGCCTCGTCGTATTTCTTCTGCTTGGGTTTGCACAAATCGCCAACGCGACCCTTGACGCCTGGGTACATCCGTTTGAGCTCGGTCACCATTTCCTTCATCCTAGCCTCCTTATTGCTCTGGCGGATACCGGCATTGGCTTCGTCGATCTTTTTGAGCACATCCTGCAACTTTTCGTCAAGCTCCGTTCTTCGCTGATTCGTTCTCACTCGCTCGGACTGAATCGAGTGGAACTCCTTTTCTTGGCGTCAATATCTGTCGAGAGTTGCTTCACCGTAGCATGCATATGATCCCGACGCTCCTTGATCGTGGCAACATCGTTCTCAAGCTTCTCCGCGCCAGCCTGGTAGGTCTCAACCTTGCCTTTAAGACTGTTCACCGTAACCTCGTCTGTTTTCAGTTGGCGGATTAAGTTCTCCAGCTTGGCCTGGTTTTCAGAAGACTTGGCCATGGCCTGCGCTCGTAGGGTGTTGTATTCCTTGCGGTCCGCGTCGCTCAAAGCCTGGCCTTGGTTCTTCATCGTCTCCCGCCACTGGTCCTCATACTGCTTCTGGGCTTTTTGAGCAATGCCAAGATCTTTCTCGATCTTGGCAATGGCGGCAGCTTGTTCCTCGCGTTCCTTGGTCACCGATTCGACCCGCTTACGGAGCTTCTCCGACTCTTGTTGAGTTTGCTGGATTTTGGCATCAATGGGAACAAGGCTCGATTCTTTCTCTTCGAGGTCCCTCTCATGCTTCTTGATCTGACGCTCAACCTTGTGCACCTCCTTAGCTGCTTCTATCTGGCCTCTGCGAGCATTTTCAAGTTTCTTTTCGAAAGCCTCGACGTTCCGGCGGAACTCCTTCAGGTTCTCTTGATGTTCTTGGATCTTAGCACTGGACTCATCCATAACGCGCTGGAACCGATAGAGCTTCCACAGGATGTGCGTCACAATGGCGGTATTGCGTTCTTCGGTCTTGGTTTGGAAGTTGTCGGCCTCCTTTTTCTGCTCCTGGTACTGCTTGAGCTCCGAGTTGATGCCACGGCGGCGCTGAAGGTGGAAGTTTGATTCCTCGCCAGTCTTCTCGGCATTGGCTTGCAGCTCTTCATACTCGGCTTTGTAATCCAGACTGCCCGATATTTGCTCGATGAGGCGCGTGAGATCCTGGGGAGACTGGCCAGCAATCGCCTCGACATCTCCCTGGAACACAAGAAAGTTGCGTGCCTTGATCAAGATGTTCTCGGACTCCAAGGAGTCGTTGTATTGTTGGGCGGTAACGACGCGATCATTGATGCGGTACTCGCTGGATCCCGAACCTGTGATGGAGCGCTTCCATCGTTGTTCGTCGCCCGCATCGTCCTCGTACACAGCCATGACCCAAGCCGTCTTCGGGTCGCCGCGACCGGGCCGCTGCGAGTCTTGCGAGTCGCCATTTGCATCTCCGTTCGTGTGACCGTTGGTGGCGGGAGCATCGGCGGATCCGTCATCGTTGATCTTAGACGTTTTGAGCACGCGGCCACGGTAGACCAAATCCTTGAGATGTGAGGAACGTAGATGCGAAGACTTTATACCCAGGACGAAGGATATAGCATCCATAGAATTGGATTTGCCTGATCCATTGGGGCCGATGATGGACGTGAAGTAGGAGTCGCCGAATAGCAAGATGTGGTGTCCTTTGTAGGACTTGAAGTCTATGCAGGTCAGCTTAAATGATTGCATCGGTAAGGATCACGGTGACGGAGACGTACTGAAGAGCTCAAGGCGTATGAGCTTCCCCATCTTGAATGCACTGTGCCTGCGACACTGCTGCTGGTTGTCGACTTGGGGGGATCGTAAGGACGCGCGACGTTTTGCGACAACGCGCCTAAAGGTTTAAGGTGGGGAGTTGGTTGTGGTCGCGGGCGTGCGGTGTTCAAGGTCCTCCCGGTAAGGACATTTCAGGTTTCGCGGGCGATTTCAATTAGAGGCGCGACAAGTTCTATACAAACGACACCGGAAAAGTGATCGGTTGGTAATTGTACAATGGTGGGTGGACTTTGCAGGTTCCTGTTGCTAGCTGATGTAGCAGTATCGCGAAGTAATGCTAGTAACAACCTGCTTGGCTGGACCTACTCGGAGCTCAGCCTGGAGCATTGAATTAATTGACCCCAAATGCATAAAGTCGGGTGCTTCTGCAGCACGCGGTGGGGGACTTTCACAACGCGTGGAAGGTACAATTTGATCTGGGACGCGTTGCCTGTCAATAGAGCTTTGCCAGTTGGGAAGCTACTGACGGCCCGACTAGGAACGCCAGACTAAGCAGAGTTCCGTCTGATACGGGCGCAAAGCCAGTATTATCTTGGTGCAGGGTACAGACGGTGCAGCGTGCCCAAGGTGGAAGTGACATCGAATTGATTGATGAGTTCAGATCTACGCTCCACTATGGGGAAGCCAAGCGTGGCTGTCTCGTACCAGAAGCTCGTACCTACCTTCTTACGTAGGTGGTGATGGATTAATTCTGGATTAACTACTGTAGCACTGGATGTGAACGAGCAGACACGAGCATGTACTTTCCACAGGGTAACCTAAGGTTAGTACATTGATGCGCGCACATGGAGCGGTGATGGGTGAAGCGATAGGTGGCTCGCTCTGGGCCTCTGGTTGCGCAGGAGCTGCAGGGCAGACGTCACCCTTTCTGGAGCACAACACCGGGGCCTTGAATCCTCTCGACCACAGGCCAAGTTTTCTGGAATCCCAACATGCGATCTCATGCAACCGACTCGCTATCGTCATCTGAGGGCCCAGGGCAGAAGCAATAAATACCACACACGCACTCTCAATAATCCCCAGCCAAGTTGCCCACAGCACACGGTCGTGTTTCTGTTAACGTGTTTTCCAAAGCACAGACAGGCTTGCCTGATCTACCGTACCTAGCCACATTAATACATATCTACGTACATACATCATACATACCTGAGGACATCCCACTGGCATTCTTGCCCGGTCCTCTTGTTGCTTGCATCGAACCCGATTTATTTAAGACCTACGCATTCCTAGAACGGGAGGCCTGCTGAAGCCCCTACCTTAGTCATAAGTTCCATTTGCCCTGTCTTTGCAGCCTGTACGTCAGTTCGATTCCACAACGGCCTCGGCCAATTACATGCCGGCAACACAACACGATCCTGAGCCGCAATCGTCTAGAGGACGGCAGCAAGGCATCGTCCCTTCACCAAGCTTCGCCGAATACAAAGGATAATCTGCCGCCACACCTCAACAACAGGCACTATCAACGCCGTACACTACTCAGTAGGGTCAGGTAGTCACACGTGTCGGCCCTTTGCTATCCAACCGGGTCACAAGCTCAGCTCTCAACCACCCTACTCAGGCAAACCGACACATCCCCAGGACCCAAGAAGACTCGCGACGCATTCACAGCTGCTACGCACATCCTCATAGCTGCAGTGCATGCTGCATTTCATTTGGGGAAGTCCATCCACTTGCCTAGCGTCTGTCTTGACCCTTAAAGGTGCAGCGACCCCTCCTCCCAGCAGCGTTCGTGAGTATCCCCAAACTCTATTCTGGTGGTTTTTGTTCAGATGCCCATCCATACACATTTCCTCTGGGATTGCATCGAAATTCTCTTACGCACACATGGCTGACAAGATTGTCCTCAGGGGAGCAAACGCTCTGCGTCGAGTCTCATTCCGCCACGACCTCGAGCAATACCCTTACCGTACTATAGCAGAGATGGCCGAAGCGGGGAGCGTCCCCATGCCCATACCGGGCGGGAAATCGGATGGCGGCCTCACCGACGGCGAAACCGCCGCAACATCCGATGGAGCAGGCACACCACCGCTCGCCGCCTCGCCATCCTCGGAGCCCGCCCTTGGTGATACCCCTATCCTCGGGCCCCAAAAGAGCCCACGCTTGTCGAGAAACCCGTCCTTTTCGGGCAGTAGCTCTTATCAGGAGGACTGGGATGCTATTCCTCCCCTGGATCGCCTGACGGTTCTCGACCTGTTGGACAACTTCGCTCTGCCGCAGCAGATTGAAAAGATACAGCGGGGCATCTCCGCGCAGAGAGAGAAGGTACGCAAGTCGCGCGCCGCCCTCAAGTCCAGGAGTCAGGGGGCCAAAGAACGCATGGTGGAAGAATGGCGACGACGCGTGCCTTCGGCGGACGAGCAGCTCGATCGCTACCGCTCGCAGATGAAGAAGAGCGTGGAGAAGCTCGGCAACCAATGGAACGACACCAAGGTCATTACGCTGCGCGAGAAGGTCTCCTTCGTCTGCGCCGTCATGAACATCTTCATTAGCGGGTACCTGATCGGCGGCTACCCCGAGTACTTCCACCTCTGGTACACGGCGCAGCTGCTCTACTTCATGCCGATTCGTTTCTTCACCTACCACCGCCGCGGCTACCACTATTTCCTCGCGGATCTCTGCTACTTCGTCAACTTCCTGCTCCTCTTCAGCATCTGGGTGTTTCCTTCGTCCAAGCGCCTCTTCACCGCCGCCTACTGTCTCGCCTTCGGCAACAACGCCGTCGCGATTATACTGTGGCGCAACTCGCTCGTCTTTCACAGTTTCGACAAGGTCACCTCCCTCTTCATACACATCATGCCCTGCGCCACGCTGCATTGTATCGTGCATCTCATTTCGCCGGAGTTGCAAAAAGCCAAATTCCCCGCTGTATGGGCCGTCAAGACGGCCCCGAGCGGATCGGCAACTGCGTACGCAAACGTCCTGTCAATGCTGGCCTGGAGCACCGTCCCTTACCTGGCCTGGCAGTTGGCGTACTACTTCCTCATCACGGTGCGCCGTCGAGAAAAGATTGCGGCCGGTCGCCCGACCTCGTACACCTGGCTCCGGAAATCCTACGCCAAGACGTGGATCGGCAAGATTGTCCTGTCACTGCCCAACGCCCTGCAGGAGCCGGCCTTCATGTTCGTCCAGTACAGCTACGCCGTGGTGACGATGATCCCCTGCTCGTTGTGGTTCTACAGCCGCTGGGCGTCGGGGGCCTTCCTGGTCGTCGTCTTCTCATGGAGCATCTACAACGGCTCCACATTCTACATCGACGTCTTCGGCAAGCGGTTCCAGAAGGAGCTCGAGAACATGAAGGCCGAGGTGCAGAAGTGGCAGACGAGCCCCGAGCTCATGCTCCGATCCCCGCTCATGACGCCCATGCCCGACGAGGGCAAGCCGGCGCCCCTCGACGCCGCGGCCGCCGCTTTCCGGCAAGAGGACCGCGCCGCTAAGGAAAGCACCCTCCAAGCCGTCGACCCCGCGACCGGCAAGTCGATGAGTGTGGACGAGATCCCCATGTTGAACGACGAGAAGCCCCAGTCTGCGGAGGGGAAGCGGGAATCTGATGTGACCTCGACCGCCATCGACACCGACTCGAGCGCCAGAGATGTGGCAAGAGAGCGAAAGCCTCATGCCACAAATACACCATCTACTGAGTGATAAACATGGCTGCGAGTCACATCGCTCTCTCTTTCTCTAAGTACCTTTTACTTGGTTGCGCGGCGTTGGCGTTGCTGCACATGGCTTTTTCTGGTTTCTTTCTACGTAGCTTCATGTGCATTTGGTCCGGTGTGGATTGTGGGTGGTTTCCAACAGCATCAGAGTGGATTATCTTGTAACTACCGGGTGTTTACTGGCCAGGCCGCAACGCACTAACATAGGATATTTCCCTTGACGGGGAAAAAGATTGGTAGATGGGTTGTAGGCGGTTCCGTACATGAGGAAGAGGACAGGCGTTTTCTTCATCAGGGGAGGTTATTATGACTGACTGGCTTTTTGTTTTCTCAAATCGATACCCCTGCAAATTACACCTAGCCCTTATTATACCTGCATTCACACAACATACCTTCTCTCATCGAGGCCATACTGAACATATGAATATCATGAGTGCTATTAGTCTTGAGGTAGTCAATGCGCTGTACTTTCGTATCTCTATCTGCTACGAGTTGGCGCTCATGTGTGGCTCGTAAGTGCCACTGGCGTCCACAATGTTGTTACAACCACAGCTGTGTACCCTATCTGGCATACAGCAGGGTGTGTTCCCCCCTTGCTCAGCACATGCTCTTTGCTCATCAAAGCGTTTCTCTCCCTTATTGTTCCTATTTATCCACCCGTATCGGAAGACGAGCGATGAAACCATGAGCTGCCTTGCAAGCTTTGCTAGCCACATGAATCTCGGTCTCCTGCAAATGGAACATGCCATTCCATTCATGCCATGCCATTGCCATGGCGCGTGCTCAAAAGCCAGATCCATACCTAAACGCCAATAAATGCAACCGAGCCCTCGGGGTATTCCTTGTGAAATTCGTCAACATGGACCGTCCAGTCGTAACCACGGATTTGAGTGGTGTCCGTTTCATTATAAGCACAGTGGTGTTCTGAGTCGAGCTTTCGTACGTAAACATAAGGAGTTGGGAGTTGGTGGTCGATATCCTTTTACCGAATCACGCCCCAGTCGGCTAGTCGTCCTCCGCCGTTGTCGTTGTCGTCCCTTGCACCTGGCCTCCTGCCAAATATGGACCAGAATCGTAATGTCTCATCTCCGGCTCCGGTAACCACGGTGCGGCCGTCTGGGCTCATCGCCAAGTATAGTACACGATATGTGTGGCCTGTCAGACTTACAACCTGTGTCATAGAAGGATACTTCCAGACAACAATCTGGTTCTGACTGTAACCATGGGTTGAGACAATCTCGTTAGAGTTCTTGGACCATGCGATGTTGCACACCTGGCTGCCCGTGTCGATTTCGTTGATGACGGTCCCTCGTGCAGTGTCGTGGAATATTATCCTCCTATCTGCTGTACCACCGCCAGATGCAAGAAGGCCTCTCTGATGGGGCGACCAGGCAATCGCCTTGACCGCGGCTGTATGGTCCGAAAATTTCCATAATGGCGTATCTGTGAGTTTATCCCACACCATCAGCTTGTTGTCATTCCCACCACTTGCGAGCTGCCCATCGTCACAGTTCCACTTCAGCCCACAGACCTCTTGCTTATGGCCAACAAGCTTCTTCATCCATTGGTCGGGCGCCCGGACATCGCGGTGGTATATTAAGCGGTCCCTTGATCCTGACGTCAGGACGTGAGAATTCCAGGCCAAAGAGCCAACACGAGCAGTGTGCCCAGTCATTGTTCTTAGCCTCCTCGTCTTCTCGGCGTCCCAAATTTGAACCAAGCCCTTGCCTGTGCCGATAGCAAGGTGTGTACCCTTCTGGATCCACGACACGCTGGTGACTGTGTCGTCTTCTAATGTGCAGAGCTTGTTGACTCTACTCGTCTGGGCGTTCCACATGTAAACACTGGAGCCTAACCCTACACCAAGGACGTTTGCACTTCCCCAATCCACCAGATTCAAATAAAAGTCGTCGGCTAGATCGGGTGCATCTAGAACCTTGTACGGGACTTTGGACACGGCGCGGGGTTGCCGCCTAGGGCTGAGAAGCATCTGTTGGCTGCCAAAGCGGACTGGTGATAAACTGTAAATCTCGGACCTGGTATCCATATTGGGACCATGCCGGCTTTGAGGCGTACGGGAAGGCGTGGGGTGGCCGGCAATATTAGTGTGATGCCGAGGTGACATGTATGAGAATAGGTTCTTGTGTGGCGTAGAAGGGGTAAATGTAGAAGGTAGAGATGGGGGAGGGACGTTAGGCGGAGTGTGCGACCTCGTAGGATCGTGTACTCGCGTCGAGTGATTTGAGGCACCATGGTTGCCTTCTGGAGATAATGTGGGCGGTGTTGCCTGAGGTATCGTGTTCTCGAACAACTCTGATCTCAGCAAAGTAGAAAATGTCCGGTTGGCTTCCTCCGCTGGTAGATGTTAGTATCATGAAGGGCTCGTGCCACATAATAATGCACTTACTCCTTTGGAAATGAAGCTCGCCGTGCGGGGTGCGCTTCTTTTGCCTCGAGGGTGTCGCTGGAGAGCCTTCGTCGTGGAGCAGACTGAAGCTTGCTTGCAAGTCCTGCCCTGATCTTGAGGGAATGAATCTGGAATTGGATCAGCCCTGCTACATGGTTCCTCATTAGATGTAAACCAACCTGTCACCATTGATCCTTTGCCGCTTCCTGCTCGGGCTAGCAGCAGTTGCGCTGTCTCTTCGGTCGGCCGAGATTTCTCTCGACAGGGCCCTTGACAAGATTTCTGGGTCTATGTTGCTGATGCTACCATCGCGACGAATGTGCCGAGAGGATCTTGTGTTCACAATATCGCCGTTTGGCTTTGGTTCCAAGCGACCGCGCTCACAAGGAGGAGGCGGCGTTGACATCCGCGCAGGCGTACCTTGCGCGGAGCTGCGAGTGTCGTGAACTGATCGTTTGGCTGGCAGTGCCGTCATCGCCGCCGCCAACTCCGACTCTAACGTCATGTTCAATTTGGCACTCAACTCGGATCGCAGTCGGGTTAGGTCGGGAAAGCAGAACTGTGGTGCTGATGACGATGTTGTGGGATGCGAAGCTGTCGATGTTGGTGGAGCAACGCAGGTCCCTTGGGGCAAGGCGCTTGTCAATAGCGTTGATGAAATCGATTTAGGGTGGCGCTTATCGGGTCGAGGTGAGTATAATGTGAAGCGCCTCGAGGGTTGAGAAGTTGCAGAGTGGCTGGCAATCGGTATGCTGTTCCAGATTTCAGGAACAACTTCGTATGCCTCTGTTTTCTGTTTTGCTCCTGCCGGCCTTCCTAATCGAAGATGCCCCTCCTACTGGCGGATTTCCGATCGCATGCTCCTTGGAATTGACGAGGATTGGTTTGTTGCGAATGATGCGATGTTCGATATTGGAACGAACCGATGACGACGACACAGGCAGGCAATTGAGACCAGGGTCTACGGAGTAAGCTGGTTGTTGTCGAAGTGGATGGGTAGGTCGTCGACGGTCAATACTGCTATTGTTGTTCGGTGGAGAATGGTGTCGCTATGGAAATGGAAGTTGACCAGGTCTGTAATGTTTCAAAAGCGGAAGTAGGTAACGTAGGATTCGGCTTGAGTGTGGTGGCATACAGGTTGATCTGCAATGACAGATACGGGGACGTAGAGAAGTGTAAGAAAATTAAAAAAGAGCGGGAGGGGTGGGAGAAGGAAGATTTGCGAGAGGTGAGGTTGAGGTTGGGTTTGGCGTATGAAGGTTGAATGAATGCTTGGACTGGAGATGGCGGCTCGAGTGATGGAGGTGAGTTTCCCAGGTTCACGGCTGGAGGAGCGCTAGGTTGGCTGCTGCTGCTTGCACTGCTGCTGGGCTGTACTGCCGCTGCTGCCACTGCTGCCCTTTTCTTTCTCCCTCACATTCGGGCTGTTGCTCTAGTCCATTCCACCCAATCAAATGACAATGGGCAGTCGCGGGAGCGCGGGCACGGTGCACCCCCATTAGCCCAACAGGGAAACAGTACATAAACCTTAGCTCAAAAGGGCTCTCCTCTTCCCCCTCCAACGACCACATACGTTTAATGCGCCGTCCCTCTTATCGCGACGCGCCTGTCTCGTTCTTGTTATTGGTTTCTATTAAGCCAGACACACTATCACTGTTTATCCCCCCTTCTTATGGAGACCTCAGGTGCTCAGGTGTTGCTTTTTCCCATACGATCTCATGGCGTTGCATCTTTTCCATTCTGTCCGCCAGTCTAATTTTTTCTTCTCATATTAATAATTGCTTGCAGACGGTGTGTGTTCCAATGTCCTTGCAAGATTGCTGATTGCAGTCTTGTTTACCATGACTGGCATTTTCCCCTTGTGATGGATGCTACCGTATTTGAGTGATTGACAACCACCATCCTGTGGGCAAACCCCCCATTCCACTTTCACCTCAAAGGTGAGTGCATCAATGTAGGACACAGTAATTAGAACATAACGCGTCGGCAAGCAATGTGTGTCTCCCTTCAGGTGGTTGGGGGGCTTGGGCGCGTCATAGGCCTATGGTAGGTACATGTATGGGGTCTGATTCTCGCGGGTTACCTGCCTCCCTTGCCATTCGCCTGAATTACAAGTATATCCAGTGGCTGGGGTCTCTCATTGGCCCCGTCACGGCATGTTTATAGCACGAATGCGCGTGACTAATGCACACGTGCATCTACACCCGTTTTTTGCTGAGCTTGTCCCTCGGTTGGTATACCGCATATTCGTGAGACCTGCAGCTGCTGTCATTGCCTTACCTATATCTCTTGTAATACTACTATAACAGACTTCATGCCTTATATGGTTGGACAGTTGAAGCGCATGCATAGGGCACCTCTAAACTGTCATAGGCACTACACTAAGGTAACTAAAGCAATAGGTATCACTCTGAATCTGACATCTATCTTGGGACTTGGGATTTGAGATATAGCGAGCTTCTGACCCTCCCTGGAAGCTCTATTGAAAGAAAACGGGTCTCCATCCGACTAGCAAGTGACGTGTGTGTTCCGCGTATGTGATGAAGCCGTCGCGCGCCGCTTTTGGTATTGTTTATTTATAATGGTCTGATCTTTGTTAGTCTGTGGGGGATAATCCTACAACGCGCCTGTGCACGTCTTTACTGGCCCGTCGCGGCTCTTTGCACACCCCCTTGGCTGATGGCCGGCCGTTGTTTCGGGTCGGCCCCGGATTGGGCCGCATAGCTCCCCTTAACGACTCGTCGTGGCGTTGTTAAACAAATAAACTCGCAACATTCTCAGCGGTACACATTTCCACATGGGTCCTTGAGCACTGCCATCGTTTTCGGAGTATATCTAATATGTTGTTTCGCCTATAAGTCATGAAGAGTAGACATTTGGATATGCAATGTTTGCTATATGCTCCTAGCATTCCTGGACCCTGATACTTCTGGCAATGGCAGTAGCTGCTACCCTACTGGGGATAAGGCTTGCCCCTACTAAGCCAATCTGCAAAAGGAAATAAAAGCCCTGCTTCTCATCCGGATGCCAAGCCTGGTTTTTCGTTTTGGTCATTTCTTAAATGCACCGCTACCAAATTCTTATTATTCTACCACAAGACTGCAAAATCGAGCGTGAAGATAGAGGGGATCGTGTTCTCCGGGTTGTGGGCTATGGCATGTTGAACTATGCCTTGGTCTGTCTATTGGACCGCCATCACATCCTGTACGGATACTCCTAATCAAACAAATCGCCTGCTTTCTGCCGCCGCCGTGTCCTTCCCTCAAGCTTGTCTGAGAATAGCTCTTTGCCCGTGTTGCTGCTGCCAAACTTGTCTGGGAACAGCTCCTTGGCTGTTTTGCTTGCACCTTTGATCGCGAAACCCTGATCGGATCCTCGCTGGTTGGCGGAACCCCGGATATTGATCCCAGATCTTGCTGTAGGGTCGGTAATCCTGTCTGCGAGCCGGCCGCTGGGAGCGGTTATCCTATCCTCCAGCCTCTTGCTTCGAGGCTGAGGCTCGTCGTCTTTGTCGTCATAGAGAGGAAGTGCGAAGCGACTCGACAGATATGATGATGTGGCATCTGCGTCCTCCAGTCGGTCGCTCCCCGAGAACAGGGTTTTCTCAGGGAAGAGTTCTTTGCTCTTGTCCTCGCGGGTAAGGCGGTCTTTAATGGCTCTAGCGCCTCGGCGGTTCTTTCGGGCAGCTTCATCTGCTGAACGAGCGTGCCTGTCCAAGTCGTCGTCACGGTCGCGCATGGGAGACGCAGACCGGTCCCTCCGCGAAGCACTTCTCCCGGTAGTTCCCTCCGGAAAGAGCTCCTTGGAGCGGTTGCTATCGCGGTATGATGATCTCTGGTAACGGTCATTGCCGTCTTCGATGGGTGTGCGAGAGCGTCGATTCCGTGTTTGTGGAGTCGCAGACCGAGCAGTAGGTACGTCTGCGTCATCATCGTACATGTTGGCGCTATAATGGTCCCTTTGCTCGTCGTCGTACGAGCGGCGCCTGGGGCGACGCCCGTAGCCCTCACTGTCCCGGTCACGATATCGCTTCCGGTTTTCCGGGTCATATTCGGGGTTTAAGAGGTAAAATCGGCTTCTCTGTGCTGCTCCAACTTGCTTTTTATCCGAGGCAACAGCGAGTCGTATTTGTAGCGCGACCTCGGTCCGTTTAGAAAACACCTTGGCAGGAAGTAGTTCCAGAAGTGGCAGTTGTGTAACATCGCCGATCTCGACCGCCGCCAAAGCCACCAGTGCCCCTTGCGCAATAGCTTCGGAGGCAAATATCAGGTTGGCCGAAGAATCGTCAATCCATTCGATTCTTTCAACCCTGCTGTCGGGATAATGTTCGGCGACGAATGTTTTCACCTCTTCTTGATTGAGGACGTCCAGCCCACGGATGTGGATCTTATTGGAAAGCAAAGTCTGCGACTCCGGTACTTCGTCTGCAGTGGATGTATCAACGACTTCGCCAGGAGACTAAATGCACATTTCTGTTAGAACCCTAGAGACAGTCAAAGCGCCATGACTTGGTACTTACTGGGGTGTCTTGAGGTTGAGTCGTGATGGGCTCGTCGGCGACGAAGTCCACATCCATCTCGATATCCAGATCCATTGCGTCCATTTTTGCGAATTGGCTCTGGAGACCTATGGAATGCTATGGCGAAGGGGAGTGGTGGTGGTTGTATGTGTAGGAAGGTGCGTTGCGCTGACTGGTCGAGGCGCAGAAACGGCGCGGGGTGTAGACAAGGTCGTACGTAGCAAGCAGCTGGCGCAGCTGGTCGTTTTTGAACGCGGTGATCTGCAGCGATCTATGTCATGCTCAAATTTCCGTTGCAACCCGTCAAGCTACGTGGCAGGTGCCGGCGAGATGCGCAACAGCGTGACGATGGGTAGATGTAAGTAATGGATAGATTCGGAGGGATGAATGTCTGTCTGGAGCCTTTCCGAAGCTTGTTCAAGTAAGTGGATGATGGATAGCGGTTTGCGGCAAAGATGCTGCCAGATCTCGGGTTGAGTAGGTTAAAATCAAAAGGTAGATAATTTCTATGGGAAATCAAGGAAGGCTGAAGCAATCGTCAATGCTGGCTGACGCGAAGAACATTGAATGGATTGAACTAAGAGCTTACCTTATCCATACTACTGTCGCAAGCATCGTGCTCAAGCTTTAGAAAGTACGGAGACCTTCCCTGGATTCAAGTCTGGTCCCGGCAGAACGGCCTGTAGAATCAAAGGGATTGCCTTTAACCCCACCTAGCGCTTTCGCTGACACGCTGATACGCTGTTGGCGCGCACTAACTCACTGGAATACGGTTGCTGCTACCCAGAGTGCCAGCCCAGCCAGGTACGGAGCAGGTAAGCAATATAATTGGAAGTGAGCGGGAGCTTCCGCCATTAGACTGTTCATATCAGTGTTGATTGATTGATCGACTGGCCTATGTTACGATATTACACCAGCGCCTTCCTTACCGAAATACATGTATGTATGTGTGTGTGTTTTCTCCAAGGGTAAATATGTTTCTACCTCTTGATGCATTCACGTACGTACCTCCATGGATGGATGCCCATCGAACATGCTGGTTCATTTGTCTCACCGGTCCTTTGACACGTCAAACATATCAGATATCAATATTTCTTTTTTCCTTTGGACCGTATTTTTCTGCCTATCTCTCATATTGATATTTGAAATGATGTGTTTGAAATATTCCCAAATGGAGAAAAAAGAGGAGAGCTCGTCGAAACGGGGCATCTTTCCAGGTATCTTTACGCCGCTTCCAGAAAACGCCAGCTGATCTCTATCCTCTACCTTGGCCCAATTCCGAATACTCTACCTCGTCCCCTTGAAGAGGAGACTACAAGCATGTATATGTATAACTAATCCTAGACCGTCTCCACCCGTCTGCGTATCTCGACCGGGACCGCGATGCAAGTGGTTCGCGCAACTTTGGGCCGCGACCCCTCGGATTCCATGACTCCCGACCCGGAGCTGAAGCTCGGCGTCCGTGACATCTCCGAGGCGGCCCTTTTGAGAGTGGGTAGTGTGGGTAAGATGTCGCCGGCGGAAGGTCGGCCTTTCTCTTCGCCGTCTTCGAATCGGTCATCCGGGTCTAGGTACTCATCGTAGGCCCAGCTGTCTTCGAGCCCCTCCAGGTAGCATGGCTGCCGGCGCAGGAAGTGCCATGAAATGGTATCTGATGCCATGGCAATGTATAGCGAGTCCAGCCTCCCGTTGGGCCCGCACACGGCACAGTGCGCGCGCAGAAAGTCGATGTCGTACTTCTCGCCAACGAGGGATGTGTCGAGAGGTCGCAACATGGGCAGCCCCTGTAGGCTTTCTGCGTCGCAAAGTCGTGCTTGAAGAGGTACCCAGGTTCGACCCTTCAAAAGATCGCCAAAGGCTCTCGACACCGTCGTGACGAAGGAGTCACTATCCGTTCCTGGCACAGCGATCATCTGATGAAGGCCTCGTGATAAGCAACGCTTGTATGCCGTGGTGTCCTTCTCAAAAGGAAATGGCTGCGATGCAGTCGGCAACAAAGATACGTGAACAGTCCACGGAGCTGCAAGCGTCTGCTCAGGGGGCTGCCGGCTGTGTCGGTAATCTAAAGGGGCAGAGGCTATACTTGTACCCAGTGGCTCCAGGCTTGCATTTAGCTGTTCTGCTTCCACGGGTCTGGTACTTGTCGGGCCCTGGGCTTGAGCCGCCATGTCGGGGTTGCTGTAATAGCGATCGTCTTCATTGTCATCTGAAGCCTCCAGGCGATCGATTCGCTCCTCTAGCTCGATAGCAGCATCGTCGGTCTCCATGAGTCGACCGCCGATCCTCTGAATCTCGGCACCGTGGTCGAGAAGTTGCCCATCATGATCGGCCAATCGATCGTTCAATGCCGCCTCGCGATTTGTCAGCTGGTCTACAGTTTGCCAGACGCGAGAGATTTGTCGGTATAGGCCACGGCTTTCATGGGCGATATCGTCCTTGCTCTTTTCAAACTGCTCCTCAAGCTGGCCCAGCCGCTTGAGCGTGTCGCCCAGGGTACTGCCAAGACCACCCTGGGTCTCTCGGTCGAGTTGCTCTTCCAAGACCCGGATACGATGCGAAAGCTGTTCCACAAGGGTCTTGTCCACGGGGTGTTCAGCTTCTTTGATATGATAGCACGACAAGTGTCCACACTCGCACGTCACAGATGGGAGGGTGCGGTTCAGTGTGAATCCAACGCATGCGCATCGATGGCCTTTGATTTCTGGGTTTAGCAGAATGTATCGACACTGACCACTAGGCAATTGGGCATCGTCGACCTGAGTTGCTGGCCCCTGTGCAGGGGACGGCGTGGTTGGTGCAGTCATTTTGTGTGTATGTGTTGAAGCTCCCGTTATACAAGCCCCCGAGATGGAGGACTTGAAGATGTTGTTGTCCCGCTCCGATTCAATCCGGTATAAGATGCCTGGCTTACAAGGAGGCGGTATTATTGATCATGGTATAACAATGATAAGGCAAGGGCGACGCCGTGTACGCCGTCCATGGAATGGCCTGCAAGAGTACGGACGGAAGCAGTGGTCCAGAGGAAGCTTGCACGCGCAGCAATTCCGGATTTGTACGGGATAGTTTTATAAAGAGTGTAGATGAGGAGGAATGATGTGGGGAGGTTGAAAGAGTGAGTCTTGGTCCAGCCGTGGCCTCAGTATTATCGCCCCCAAGCGTCCTGGTATTGTTATCAGCAGGCAAATGACAGATCACTTCCCGACACTATAACACGTCTATGCAACTGGCAATGGGCAATAAGGTACCAGCGGGAAGACAGCAGAGCTAGAATTGGCGTATAAGGTCGGGTGGGAGAGGGTAGCCACAAGTAGCCAATGGCTCTTACGGGGCAGGGACGGGACGGTTTTGGGCTATTTAAACAAAGGCTCGTCCGCCAGAGAAGCATGCGCATTCGACCCGCACTTAAACAACCGATAGGCTAGACGGTACCGAAACACATCTGATATCAGAGAATTAAGAGACGAACAGGGGGTAAAATGGCATCATGGGGAGGGGGTTGGAGGGCCTGCACGTAGCTGTCGCAACAACTACTTGCAAGAGAAGAAGGCCCGCTGCATGCAATGTATGTACATAGAGGTATGGTAGTAAAGGGGGAAGAAGAGAGAGAGGGAGAGAGAGAGAAAGCCCAGGCACAGGCGTTCCAAAAGTGGCACAAGAAAAGCTGCAGCTCGTCTGGTTCGAGTTGCCTCCCGAGACGAACCCAGTTGGTTTCTACCTTTAGTACCTACGAGGAGGTATAATACAAAGTTGGGATCTGATGGGAAGCGAAGCAAGCGGGCGAATGTGGGTGTGCTCCAAGTCCACATGCGACTTTATCAGCAAGTGTGCCATGGGAAAAGCACAGGACAGCCACATGGGTTCCCGCGGTCTTTGACAGGACAAAACAACCCAGAGTGTGGGGGTACATCGACCACGGTAGATAAGGACAAGACATCTGGTTTGTCCTGATTCGTCCGCTGCGGGAATCCCACCCTCCCCCAGCCGAGAGCGGACAAATTTGCGCGGCAGAACTGGCCCGGACGAGCAAGAATCCTACTGATGTACATGGGCTGGATGCAACCCAGCGAAGCAAGTAGGTAGCAACAGCAGCGGCAACAGGTGCATCAACCGGATGTATCAAACTGTAGGCAGGCTTGCGCCCGGTGCGTCAATAATCAAGTTGATCAATTCGAATCACGCATCGTTCAGTGCCCGATGAAACGCGAGGAAGGATTGTGGTGTCGACTTGCCAAATAATGGGGATATATTCGTGTCAGTTGTTGCTTACAACTTTACCTCTTAATCGGTGCAATCGGGTACAGCATTGCATGAAAGAAGCCGACGCTTGGAACGTAGGTATATGAGTTGGAGGTAGGCAGCCCAGCAGGGAGGCAAGCAAGCTGGCTTCGCAAAAACGGCATCGTACAGACGAACAATTGACCGAGATGCTGACCAACTGACAATGCAATGTCGATGTAAGTCCTGAAAAGCTGGGCAAGGCTGGCTGAACGGCCGACCATTATTATCATGGCATTCATTGCATGCTGCAATGGTGATAAGTATTGCACTGGATGAAGCCAAGGCGAGGATCACTTCTCCTCATGGCTGATGTGTCCCCTGCCTACCTGCCTGTCTTGTCGCCAAATCAGCCGAAAATGGTGTTTTCAATGCACGCACCGATGCTGCACGCAAACATGGGTGATAAGGAACAGGAACCGAGCAAGGGATGGTGCCAACGATACTTTGACACGGGATGATGTCAAAACTGCAAGGCTCTTTTTTAATGAATTGCTTCTGCGATCAGGGACAACACCTGAATGTGCTTATCTTCAAGAGGGATAATAAGAAAAGGGATGCTCGGGGGCCAACGGGGTTGCCAAGGCGGCCCTATACCGGCTGGCCAACTAAGAATTCCTTTTGCCGTTTCTCCTGTAACCCCCAAATCCAGCACTTACAAACATATGCTGGTGATGGTCGGTCGCCATACTAGCTGGGAATGGTGTCAGCATCCGTCGTCAATCCACGGCTTACTATCTACATTACCTATGTACCTTGTTATTTTCTTTTCTCTTTTCTTGATGAGATGTCATGCTACATGACGGGCACAGCTAAAGATAATAAAGCTGGACTTCACTTTAGAGATGTGACAGGCATATCCGCAATCCGGGATCTCCCTCCGGTGGTATCCGTCACTAGAACGACATGCGGCCAGGTAAGGGTCTTGATATCGAAAATGGGTCTTTTCATGCCGTGCTACGTACGCAACACGGCTGTCCCTTATCTAAAAGCCTGCTGCCTGCCTAACTAACGCCCTGTGTGTATATGTAAGTCAGACTCATGCCTCGAAAGGTCAGCCGATCCCCCTGTATGGCTCATGTTTGCGCCCAATAACGTAGGTTTACCGGCCACTTGCAGGTTTCGATATCAAGCCAACCCAGCACTTTACAACAGAGAGGGAGATATCGAAAATGTTCCACGAGCCTCAGGCCGGGAAGCAACCACCTTAGATAAGAGTGAACGTGAGCTGCATACTCAGGGGGCTGTAAAATGAGACCTCCAAGGAGAAGCCATTGCATACTTGGGTATATTGCTTGCAGCTGAAGAGGGAGTTCAGTCTCATCTTTGCATGCCGGTCGTTCCTTTATCTATGATAACTTGTTGGAATCAAATAGGATTCGCGTGCCTACTCAGTACCCCCACGCTCGATGTAACGCGGCTTGCGAGCCTGCAAATTTCACAAATGATTGCATGTCCTACGTACCTGTAGATATACTGGACCTACGCTATCACCTACACTGCATGAAGGTATCAACTGGACTACGTTTTGTAGCCGAAAGCCCCTTGCTGTTTGTAGCCAGGAGGTGAAGAATGTATGAGAAGCTGCAGTGTCTTCGATACAATCGTTACACTGGTGTTATTTGGAGGGTGTCTTCTACAGCGCCATCTTCATGGCCCATATCCAATCTATCGTGTGCCTATTTTGCCATTTATCGCCGACGCTCCCATATACTACATATTTTGCAGTGAGATTTGCAGTGAAATTTGCGTGTCGGTCTTATGTTGAATTGAATTTCAGGAAAGCTGGAACCTGGCTACTGCTCTTGAAGAAGATGCCGCATGCAACATATGGCAGCACAAACTACCTACAAGGAGCCATCGGAGTGGCTAGACCGGAAGACGGTCCTTTGCAGCTTGAGATCGCAAGATAGAATAGCCAAGGAACTAAAAAATGAACAGGAACATCCCACGCCTCGAATACACGTGAAACCCGCATGTGATTGCTTCCAACAGAAGAGGGTATGACACATCTCACAGGCGGGCTAGAAGATGCAGGGGCTGCCTGGTCTATTTGATCTTTTAGGGGAATGCCAAGCCTCGAGCATTAACAGCATCTGTCTCGCTGAGCGCTGAACACGGTAGGTTAGTAGATTTTTCAGCGGCGACGAAAGTAGGTTAATAAGTAGTCATACGAGCAAGATGGATGTGTGTAGCAGCATTCCGAGCCCCCTGCGTTCCGTAGTGGAGGTGTGCGGGCGAGGAGGCGAATAACACGGCTGATTGGCCGTCGCGACCTGAGGGAGCATTGATGCGACGGCGGTTAATGGATGGCACGGCGGCTCTCTCAGCGAACGACCGCAGGTCAGACCCCGCACGGCATCCAGATCCAGATGTTAGTCGACACGAGAACTTGCAACCGGTCTTTTGTGAAGTTCTCATTCTCAGCAATTTACATATTGCAAGCATATAGTTACGAATTGGCTATCGTAGCAACTGCATCTCAATGGGTGGCTTTGGCGCAAGCGTGTCGGCCTTGGACGACACTTACACGCGATGTCTGCGTCTGTTAAAGGCGTTTAAGGGGCACAGAGGCTCTGGCGATACCGCACCAAATGACCCAGCTCTAGAGAAGGCAAATGCCCATCTTCGCGACTCGATTCGCTCGGATCGTTCCCAGATTCGGAAAGCTTACTCTTCCAAGCTTTCGAAAAGCGGAAATCGACTAGAGAGAGGTGACGGTGAGTATAAACCTGGCTGTGGTTGTCTGGTTACATCAGGTACGCAAGCTAAACCTGGTTATTAGCCCCCTCAAAGGCTGCTATCCGTCGCATCTTGGATAGGTTAAAGGCCGCCATCAAGAACCTGCTCAGCATGGTGAAGACCCAGAAGCCGGCACTTGACTACCAGTCGTTAATGTCCTTGTCGAACGCCTCAAGAGTTGATGCCATTCAGACAATGGAGCATTTATCAATGCGTCTTAGTACCTCGAGTAGTTTGTTCCATGAACACCGCCACCCGGTCTCACGAAGTTCGAGCAGCAGCACCAGAAAGAAGGCTCGCCGACAACTTTCTGAGGACAATGCTAGTGACGTGTCTGGAGAAAGGCCTCGCAGCCGACGTCACTCTGAGGCTGGTTCAAGTGATGACAGGACAAGCGGCAGAAGCTCGCGGCAAAGGAGGTCTAGAAAAGAATCACAGGACTCCAGCTCGCACCACAGTAAGCATCGCAGGAGTCGCATAACCAAGGAGGACCCGGAAGCCAGACACGACCAGCATCGAATATCATACATGACTACGTCTACGGACAGTACTAAGCTAGGAGAGATACAACACCGTCGATCTCGGCTTGTTTATTCGTCGGATAGCAGCCAGGTAGATGGATACAACGTGCGGCCTGTATATCCACTGCATACATATACGACTCCTGCGCCAAAAGAAAAACGCGGGTTTCTCAGGCGTGTTTTTGGTGGCAAGAGCAGGCAAGAAGACTACTGAAGGCCTATCTAAGAAGAATGCATAGGGTGATAGCTACAGCTATTCTTGTAGTGTGGGGGATGGGGGAGAGCGGGCAGGGGCCCCACCATCGGCCAGTCGATTGGATCATGTTGCTTTTATCGATTGAATTTCAGGGCTTGGCATCGAATATCTCACCCCTCGTCAATTAATGGGACCTTCCTTGAGCGAGCGCAGTTGAATGTTCTGAACAACGTATCCCCACATGATGTGCTTGTGTCAACCTGGCTAGCCATACTCCCAACTAACGGCCATGCGCAACTGAGCTCCGGCTCAATCATTCGACTCCTGTCCATTTCCCAAGCCATACACCGCACCCGAGCCACCTGTCGCACGCAAACCGAACCCAAACCAGACAATGTCTGACCCCGCGGCGGCCCTTGCCTCGCTGCTACGGGCATCATCCATCCAGGACCATGACGAGATCCTGAAAGCTGCCAACGCCGCCATCAAGGCCTCCAAATCCGATTTGCAGGCACAGCACACCCGACTTGTGGCTCTGCTGAAGCTCGACCGCTTCGACGATGCCCTGCGCGCCCTCGCCGAGGGAGGCGACAGACTAGAGAAGGAATGCCTGCTGGAGAAAGCCTACACCCTTTACAAAACCGGCAAGCTGGACGAGGCCGAGAAGTTGATCAAGACCACCTCCGAGCCCACACGCGCCCTTCGCCACCTCGCCGCCCAAGTCGCCTACCGTGCCGAGAAGTTCCAGGACGCTGCTGCCATCTACCGATCACTCCCCGATGAGGGCGAGGGCCGCGATGGTGAAGAGAATGACCTGAAGATCAACACACTCGCCACCAGCGCACAGCTGGAATGGGAGGGCAAGGGTCACCTTTTGAACGACGAAGAGAGGAAGCCCTCGAACGATGTGTTGGAAGCTTTCGAAACGGCCTACAACGCAGCTTGCGGCTGTGTGGCGCGAGGCGACCTCAGCAAGGCCTCGGTACTACTGAAGCGAGCAAGAGATCTTTGCAATGCAAATGAGGACCTTACCGACGAAGAGAAGAAGGCCGAGCTGCTTCCTATCATGGTGCAACACGCTTACGTTCTCACACGACTGGGAAAGGAGACCGAGGCGTTGGCGTTACAAAAGTCAATTGTTGTGGCAGAGTAGGTTATACATGATATGATGTTCGGGCTTCTGAACACGTGGGCTTACACAGTGTCTAGCATCCCGGAAGCTCCAACAAAGGTTGTCGCGCAAAACAATGCAATGGCGATGGGCTCAGAGGAACAAAACCCTTACCTCACCAGCCGCTTGATCGAATCGGCCACGGTTCTCTCGGGCAACGACAAAATGTTTGGATACCAAGCTGCCGTGTTGGGACGAAACCGTTATGCGCTTGATCTGCAATCTCAGAAATTCGCTGGTGTCGAGTCCGCCACTTCCAAGAAGATCTCGAGCGCGTCCAGTCCGACAGCATCGAGCGAGATAGCTCCTCTTGGTGTCATCAGCGCTGCTGCGCATGCTCATATGCAGACAGGCAAAGATGCCATCAGAGAGATTCTTCCCATTCTGGAGAAGCGACCCACAGATATCGGATTACTCCTAACTATCATCCAGCTTTACGTGCAGACGCAGAACCCCGGCCCTGCGCTCAGCCTCCTACAAACCTTCCTGAGGCGTCTGGAGACGGCAACAACGCCCGACCACGAAGATGTCCGTTATGCGCCTGGACTGGTGGCCGTAGCCGTGTCCCTGTACCGCTTGCAAGGCCGCCAGAACTCAATACGCACAGAACTTGCGAAAGCTTCGAAGCACTGGCGGTCAAAATCAGACGACTCGGCCATGCCCCTGCTGCGAGAGGCAGGTGTCGAGCTTCTGAAGTCGTCCAGCGCGGAGGACTTGGCCTCCGCTGGCGCGACGTTTGAGAACCTCGTGTCGAACGCCCAGAACGACAAGGCCGCCATCGCCGGCCTAGTGGCATCCTACGCGACCACCGACTACGCCAAGATCGAGCCCTACCTGCAGCACCTGACTGCCGTGGACCGGCTCACGGCTGGCGTCGACGCGCGCGCACTCCTGGACGCCGGCGTCGCGTCCGTGTCCACCGCAGCGGCCCCGCTGAGCAAGAAGCGCTCGGCAGATGCCGACGCGGACCAGGCGTCCAAGCGGCGCCGGAAGAAGAAGAAGCTGCCCAAGGACTACGAGGAGGGCAAACAGCCCGACCCCGAGCGCTGGCTCCCCCTGCGCGACCGCAGCACCTACCGGCCCAAGGGCAAGAAGGGCAAGAAGCGCGCCCAGGAGGCCACCCAAGGCGGCATGGTCAAGGAGGAGGAGATGCTCGAGCTCGTTGGCGGAGCGGGCGCCGTCAAGGTGGAGAAGGCGGCACCCCAGGGTGGTGGTGGCAATAAGAAAAAGAAGAAGGGCAAGAAATGATGCTGAGGAACATACCTTTTGCAAGACCATAAGTCAAAATGATAGTATGAAGCCTCGTTTGTCATCCTCGAGGGGGCAAAATTCATTGATCTTCAGGTTTATATTACTTCTTGATCAAAGATTACGAGTTGCTATCACGCTCAAGATTTTGCAGTTAAGACTTCGAGATATGATGGACCTGGTTGAGAAGAAATTCGTTGATTGTGGGTATGTCTATGATATGAACACTCTCTCCATCCGCCGTGATACCTTTTAAGCGATTAGAGCAAGTGAGTCTTGAGCTCATTATCAGAGAGATCTATGTACAATAAGTTATCAGAATGGATTCCTGTCTGTCCGGGGAGTGTTATTAAAAAAAGCTCCCCTTCTTCTCTTCAAGAACCCCTTATCCATTCATGCATCCATGAATCATCCATATTCCGCCGTGAGATGGACAAAAGGAACGCGCGCCTCGACTGTTGCAGTCAACGGGAAAAACGACTCTGGTTTCCCCCCTTTTTCGTTTGCTCCTCTTTTAGGTCCTTCCAAGTAGTAGAATAAAAAAATAGTACGGGCCCAAGGATCATGCCCGGCCATTTGGAATGAAGTACGAAAAAGGAAAAAAAGAACACGCCCGCCTGCTGATTGGAATGACTGTTGGTTGCATTGAGTTGGGGTTTCTATTTCTCCCCACTCTTCCGCATCGTTCCTCCCCATTTCTACTCCAGGTCTCGGCTTGTTTTTGTGAGTGAAACACTAACCAAAACCGAAACCTCACATCTTTGGTATCATTCGTTTAGGCCCTGACCGCCTGTATGGGAGGACTAGGAAGTCGGTCAACGGCGCCGTTCTTGTCACTAGTGGCAGCCTTCTGATCCTCGTCCGTTTCGTCCACCGGCGAACTGGGCGGTTCCGGGGTGTAGAACTGCCTCTGCGGCGGCAGGTTCATGTCGAGTCCAAGACCCGTCTTTCCTTGCTCTTTTCCATCTTCCTCGTCCTCCTCCTCGTCTGCCGATCCATCCTCAACAGGAGGTAGGGGGCTACGGCGGCCCTCCGAAAAGCTATGGGCGGCATCGCTATCGTCGTCCGAGGGGACTGTCAGGCCACGATGCGTAGAGTACTTGCGGTGTAGCTCACGGAATGACCGGGCAGTGGCAGTGCTAGCACTAGCCGCCGACGACCGGCGTTCCTTTGTGTCGTTAACTGGCCCTTCGATTTCGATGATGGAATGGAAGTCATCATCGATGCTGGCTGGCGACAAGATCGGATCGTCAACAACAGAATGCTTACGCTGGCGGATGCGGTCCTCTGAAGTCATGTTCTGAAGGCTCGAACCAAACTCGATGACCGACGCCTTCTTGCCGTGCACCGTGAAGCTGCCATCTCTTGCTAGGATGTCTTCGCGAGCAGTGTCCTCTGCCAGGCCTCCGCTAGATGCCGAATCTTTGCCCTTCCGACCCCGGTGATGCGAAAGATGGCCCGCGCCCTCCCTGAGGGTACGCTGTAAACTACGACGAATCTTGCTGCGTTCGAGCCTATCCTTGTCAGCGACAGTTCCAGCGCTTGTCTTGGATCGCTGAGGGGTGTTGTCGGACGCCATAAGAGATGAAGTAGGGCGGCGGTCTGGCGTATGTGAACCCTCTATTTCAAGCAGGCCAGCCTGTTCAAGCACGTGCCGCTCGCCTTCATCCTCCTCCGGGTGTTCTTCGAACTTCCTTCTCTCCCTCTCTGTTGTTGAAAGATGGGACGGGATACGCGTTGCCGAAGGCCCAACCGCCAGGTGAGACGAAGTAGCACTCGATATAGAAGACTTCCTCATGCCTGGTCGCTCTGGACGTTCCGGGCTCAGCGTCACAGCATCGTGGGGCTGTTGTACTTGTGGCAACGGTAGACCCGAAGAGCTGGTCGGTGGAGTTTGGAAGATTTCAGTTATAGGGGGAATCTGGCTCCAGCGGGTTGTTTGCCTGGGCAGGGAGCAAAGGGGGAGGAGAGAGAGGACTTTGCTGCTGACTGAATTTGGAGCTCGCTCTAGACTTCTTGTGGGAAAGAGTCGGCGGTTCGGCCGGTGCGGTCGTTTCCACCATAAACTCGCTGAGGTCACCATTCACGTCCTTGTCTTCCTGGAGGTCAAGTTGGAGGATGTCGCGATGACACTTCAGCCTCCAGATCTCGGTACGTGACCACTTGAGCTGGGCTATTATCTTGGCCGCACCGCCACGGACCGCATCCCGAGTCTTTTCTTGTATGGGCGCCAGGATTATCAGGTGGCGAGCATTTTGTAGCTGACTATCCAGATGCTTCTCTGCTGCCTCAAGCTTCTCCTCTGCCTCGCTGATTCGTTGTTCCATAACCTCGCGGCGGGCAACCAAGATGTCTTGGGCCATCTTTTGATCGATGCGACTGCGGTTGATACTGACTTCGCCGGTAGGGGTTTGGATGACCTGGGTCACCTCGCTGCTTTCGAGCCTCCTGATCGCCCGCCGGCCTTGACCCTCATAGTTGCCACCAATGAGCCCGCGCATACGCACACCCGACGTCCTAAACGCGGCCGCATAATTCAGCTTGGCCAGCCAATCATTCCTGTCCTCCTCACTTTGAGCCAGGAGAATTTCCTCGAAGCCGCCGTGCCTCACGTACACGAATGAATTCTTGTGTTTCTTGTATGACATATCATACAGTGCCACAGCTCCGTCGGTCGACATCAAAGCATCGGGCTTGAATTGTTCGAGGGGCGGGTTGAAGGTGAGAGGACTCCCGTCGTGGCCAGACTTTAGATGAGTCTCGTACTGGTGTATGAGACTTTTAATCCACGTAGTGTTGCGAAAGAAGTAGAGCTGGGCGCCCGTGAGGATTGCGCCCCATTCTTGCCACGGAGACCGTGCCTTCTTTTTCTTCTGGTCTTTCCTCCACAATATACCAACCTTCGTAATTTTGATATCTACGATACCAGGATGGGCCTCTTGTGGGTTGGACAGAGTCTTTTCTGTCATGAAAGCGTCGGGCCTTGATCTGGCTGAGACGATCTGAAGCACACCCGTTCGAAAGAAGGTTTTTTGAAGCTCCTTCACGTTCAGGCTCTTTGCAGTGCCCATGTAGCTGAAATGGTCTTCGAGGGGAATTTGGTCCTTGAGCGGAGGCCGTAACGAATCAAGCTTTCCGTCCAGGATTATGGTGTAGGGGTCGATGGGATCCTTCGACCTCTTGAGCGATTCTGGTGTGCCGTTTGGGAACACCGCCGTCTTCTTTTGCTGAGTTTGTGGCCGAGGCGTTCCCCGTTGACATCTAGATCATCCTCAACGTGGATGAAAGGGGTATATGTAATATTATCGTAAAAACATTCCAAAACATCATCAAAAATGCCCTCCCCGCGAGTGTTCTTCAGGTAGTCTGGCTTCTGCATCTTGTATTTGTTGTTCTTGTTGAAAACATCCGTATGTAGGATGAGCAATGAAAAGGCTATGAAATATGCCTGGTCGGGTGTGGAGTAGATCCCAGGGTTGCATTCGTGGTAGCGATTCGCGAAAGCCTGAAGAAACCTGTCGATCTGCTGCGTCTCTTTGGGTAGCTCGGCCTCCATCAAGAGTTTCCGTATCGCTATATCCATTGGCTCTTCAAAGAAGCCGAAGGTACGCATGTAGCTGCGCAGGACCGCAGCTTGGAATGGATCCGTTCCTTTGGACAAGGCACTTGCAATGGTACCCCGAGTAAGAACCTCCTCCAGGCGGTTCAAGTATTTCGCAGGCGTGTCGTCTTCGCGACGCTCAGGCATAACTACCGGCTCCTTTTCTCTCGTAAGCTGGAGCGAGTTGTTCTTCGAAGCGCTGGACCCTGGCGTGGCAGGAGTCAGAGCGCCATGGCGTGAGTTATCCTGGTTCTGCCGCAGCCGGCTAATCCCCAGCAGATCTCCAAAGCTTTTGCGGCCTGTCGAAGACGACGTGCGGGCTGTGCCAGCAAACTGGCGATCTTCGACCGATGCCCTTCCCAACGAACTCATAGTGGACGATCGGCCCCGAAGAGTAAGAGCAGCACGCGTGGGAGACGATTGTCCAGAATTGCGAGAACCTGGCCGAAATAAAGCCGTCGCGGGAGATGCTGACGGCTTGCCCAAGAACGTGGAGCTCTGCGAAGGCGAAGCAACGGGCGTAGCCGTCCTACTCCGGCCGCCGGTCGACGGCCGAGGAGGGTCTGCGCTGGTAGAGTCGCGCGGAGCTAAAGAGGAGCTAGAAGCCGTTGGTTGCAAAGCTGGTGTCTTATTCTTCTGTGGCAGATGACCCATGGGGAATAAGGGCTCGGGCTGCTTCTGTTTGCGACGTGGAAGACGAAAGAACGTGGTCGTGGATGTAGTCTGAGTTGTCGTGGTCGTCGTTGTGCTGCCATACACACCATGGTCACTGGCACTGCCTTCTGATCTCTCCGATTCCGAGAGTCGATTGACGGGCAGAGCCAATGCCGAACCATTCTCGTCGCCGTAAGCAGGCGGTTCTGTTTGCGACGGGGTCCGAGACGACGATGGCCGTAACTGCGGCTCTTGGAAAGTCACCGTTTGTTTCCCGGGCGCATTCTCGTTTGACGGCCTGGTCGATGGTGGGCAGAAGTCGCTAATTCCAGCGGTACTCCTCCTCCTGTCGTTCTTCAGTGCCGTGTTCTTTAGGTTGAGATCCGGCTGCGAGGTCCGAGGAACGTCACCGGATCGTCGTATACGCATTGGGATCTTGAGGCGCGGCTTCTTGGGCGAACTGGCCTCAACAACTGTCGGCGCTGTCGTGATAATCGCTGGTGCTAATCCGGTGTGTCAGCAAGTAATTTAAATCGGCAACAGGCGGAAAGCGCCCCCGGATGTAGAGAAATTGGTAGTGGAAAGCTAGGTCCGCGTAGCAGGGGGGCCTGGGAGATGGAAACAGGGAAAGAATGACCTACGTCGCGGCATAGGGGGTGGCTTTTCAGCTTGCTGCTGCTGTTGCTGTTGCTTAATCCTTGCCGACAACTGAGAATCAGAAGCATTGCGGAACCTCAACATGGAGAAGCGACGATGTTTGGGTGTTTCTTCTTGTATAGGAGGCGAGTCGGGTCGGCTAAAAGGGTCGTCGTAGCAAGGCCGGTCGGGTGCCTCCGATATGGTTGCAGGCAATGCATTTGATTCGGTCGAAGAGCCTTCACCGTTGCCCGATCTACTTTCCGAGTCGCGTTCTTCTTCACCTGCTTTGTCCAGCGACGGCCGAGCGTTGAGTTTAGAAGAACCAGGCCGGAGAAGAGACTCGGCAAGGGACTTTCGCGGGGCTGCGGATTGCCTCGATGGGAGGGTAGCGGCGCCTGACCCTGATCCGGTGCCTGGATCCAGGACGGTGTGTCGTCGCATGTCCGTCTCGCTGGCCATGACTCCGCGGCGCCGGAGAAAGGGCATGGTGAGGCTCGGCGGTGAGATACCCAAGGCAGCTAGGTTCTCGACATGGACCACTGGTATTAAATGAATAAACGAGTGGACGTTGATGGGCGGCGGCAGCGGCGGGCGACGACGATGGCAGCGAACTGGAAATGTCTAAGGCTAAGGCAGAGCTGTTGTTGCCAATAGGCGGTTACGTCAGGTTCCTGAAATAATCAGGGAAGCCCATTGTCTTTGCCCACAATCGCTCGCCTCAGACAGACAGACAGACAGACACAGCAAGATGCCGGGGGTCCGAATGCAGGAGACGCGGGCGTTGGCAGTCGGATAACCTAATAAGATCTGGGAGGGACTGCCGCAAGGTCGATGTGGGATGGTTGGTGGTAGTAGTAGTAAGGTTTTACTGTCGCGTTGTAGACGCTGGTCTTGTCTTGACGGGCTTGGTTTAGCATGTAATTGTTCGATGGATGGACCTCGTGCTAGCAGGTCAGGTACCGTTCTAGCAGTGGCTGGATTCCAGGTTCCTTGGGCGATGGAACATTGAAGTGATAGGTAGCAACTGGCCGTGGTTGATTCCAAAGTCACGAACTCTCCAGGTGGGAAACTCATTTAACCATTCATTTGAATGTACGAATATCAGCGCCTGCTATCCATCCCAGAGGCGACAGTCCACAGTCCAGTCTGGAGAGGTGGATGGGCATCTACTCTCTCTCTCCTCTCTCTCCCTCTCTCACATCAGCCCAGCGCCCAGCCAGCCAGTTGTCCAACTATCCTACCCCCCTACCCCCTAGCACCCAGGTACCTTTCCTGCATTGTACCGGCGCGGGAAGAGCAGGGCGAGCAAGTACATGGGATAGGGAGCTAAGTCAGGTACCTCGAGCGCTAGGCTAGCTCCTCATCTCGATTAGTGCCTCCCCAAATGCCTACAGACACGTGCCCATCTTAGCGATACCTTCCTCTTTTTAATTCAAGGCTGGAGGCTGCATTACTTTTATTGCCAACCTTTCTTTTATCATTGGCCTGGCCGCCGCTGTGGTTGGCATGTAGGTTTTTCTGTGCGGCGGCTTGCGTGCACGTCTCATTATTTCCCGGTAATATTGGCAGAAGCGACAGGCAGACACAGACTGCAGGAAATCGATGACGGGACTCTTATCCCACTGTTTTATTCATGTGCAATTCCAAGGTTGCTGTATGGAACTAGCCATCGGATCCAGCGGGTTGGTTTGCGGCTCCTTTTTTTTGTTCCTACAGCATACGCGTAATATTATTGATTACATGTATTTCCCGGTCCCCATGTCCAAACCAATTATCAACTCCACACAGCATTGGTATTTCAACCTCACCCTCACTGAGCGGACACTTCCAAGGTTGTTTCTTCGGGGCCCATACAATTCAACCCTTTCCTAATAACAATCGACCATGTAATAACAGCCGTTGGCGCCTTATGTACAAGCCCCTATCCATTGATTCTATATTACATTTGCATGCAGCCTAGAGACCGATGGGAGTATACATTATTATAGACTACCTACTCTTTGCTTTGGGGAGCAGAGCTATCGAGTTCTATATGCCGAAGATGCATTTATAATCAAGACCGTAGCTATATGCGATCTGAGACTTCTTTTTTTTCTTCTTTTTTTTTGTAGGTATATGGGCATCCCGAGCCCTGGGATGTATTACGCGTCTAAGTGCAAAATACATAAGAGTTGGAAGAAAAACCAGCTTCGATGCCCGGGGTACGCAATCTGGTTCGATGGACCTATGTTTTTTTGGCCTGTAGCTTCCACGGTGAGTCGTGCAGCTTGCGATTCAGCTCGTTACATTCCATGTTTTGGTGTCACAACTTGGCATCCGAAGCGGCCGTGTATCCGCACCACGACCTTCGCCCGATGTGCCTTTTCGGCACCGCTCCATTGATTTGTCATCTCGATTCATCCGATTTTGATGCCACCACCGCTGGCGCTAATCACGCTGCCGGTGATCCACTTGGCTTCCGCGCTGCAGATGAGGCCAACAACATCGGCGACATCCTGTGGCTGGCCAAACCGTGGGATAGACTGGGCTGGGAAAAACTCCTTCTGGAACTCGGCCACCATATCGGGACCGCAGTTCATGACGGCTTCTGTCTGTGTTAGGCCTACGAGGACAGCATTGGCAGTTGTCCCGGCCATTCACTGGTACTATTATACCGGTGAGAAGAGATACAGTATCAAAGTGGTGAGCAGCACCAAGACCGGCAACATACCTTTTCCTCTTTGCCGCCAAAAGCTTGAGCCCAAGTACGACATAGTGACTCTCCTGCCGATTTGCCCGCTGCGTACATAAGCTACTTCCACAGACGAATTAGTTCAAAAATGTCGCATTCCCGACTGATATACGTGAACGGACCTCAATGAGGTGCTTCTAGGACAATTGTGGGCTCTATAGGATAGATTAACCTGTCTGCTCCATGGCTGTTTTGATCGGATCGATGAGATATAGATGATGCGGCTGTTAGGCTGAAAAAATGCCGCCGAACAAGTTCATCCACTATCATAACGGGTGTCTGTATGTTTCCGAGGAGGCTGTGTTGGACTTCCTGGATGTCCATCTCGCCAATGATCCCCTGGAAAGAAAGGCCTGGTCAGCGATACGGTACCACAATATTCTTGATATACTAACAGGCATTGGGTCGCAAGCGCTATTGATTAAGATATCGACTCGGCCGTTGAAGGACTCTTCTAGCTTGTTGGCGATTAGTGCCGAGCAATCTAGCGAGAAGATGTCGGCAATCAGACCCGTGATTCTTAGCTGAGCTGGTCTCAGACACACGATTTCTTGGTATGACTGAGTGACCTCGCCGTCGAGACCTGACGATATCGAATCGAGGCTGGCTTCGTTTGTACACGTGCCAAGAATGGAACAGCCTCGCAAAGCAAGATTGAAGGCGATTGCCCGGCCGATACCGCGGGAAGCGCCAGTGATGACGGCAACATGGCCCACCAAGTCCAGCCTATGGGTTGACTCTGATGCGAGCGTGTTTGATTTGGAGGAGTTGGCCATTGTGCGATGCAGTGATGCCTTATGTTTCTTGTCAGCCCGTCCTGGTCACGGCTTGATGAAAGGGTAAGTGAGGGACGTGTTGTCAGCCTTACTGTAACAGTTTGGCTTGATGTCACGGTTTGACTTGACGTTTATTCCAACTATGGCAGGATGTCAAAATGAGCAACTGAGTCAACCTTATGCGACTGTCGTGGGAGGCAGGAATGCTTGGCCTCGAAGCAGCTTGTGGCATTTATTCCATTCTCACTGACCGGCGGTAACAGTTTCACAGGCCCGTAGGACAACGCCCTCAAATGCATATGATGTCAGTCGGTATCTACTACCTGCAATCAATGGCGTCGACTTGTCCTGGCTAGGTTAACTAATTAGTAACCAATGTCCCCCAGGCCCCAGCTGTACAGCCCATTATCACCTAATGTTCCGCCTTGAATCGGGTACCCTAGAGCAATACGTGAGTTTCCGACCCGATAGACTGGGTTTCTTAAAAGTAGTGGCGGGGCAATTAGTACTTCGAGAAGACGCAGCTCCAATGAAGTTTGACCGTTCTAACATGAAGTACGACTATTGGGAGCACCGAAGTATAAATGCCAGAAGTTTACCGTTGCGTAAGTAGTATTAGTAGGCAGCTCCAGACAACGGCATGGGCTCCAACAGGGGCAATGTTTTCACCGCGCATGAAGGAACCCCATGGCATCTATGAAATTGATTGAAGTTAGGTATGTTTGATGATCACTTCCACGTCATGCTGAGCCCCAGGATTGCTATATAAGGGATCTAAGCCGATTTCGTCACACAATTTGGATGCTGTTCTTCTTTCTATCGTGTACAGTTGGTTCAGTCAACCATGCCTCTTGTATGCTATGATTCTAAGAAAATCTCGACACTACCTAGGTAGGTGCATTTGATGCAGACAGGGATCCATCCATGAGCTTCTCAATGTTAGTTGCATATATCTACTTCGTATTTGATTTCACTATTGGCATACAGTTGTGATGGTATAGTTGCCCTGCCCCTTTCCACATTCTGACACCGGTATCTTTGATCACCCACCAGGAGCAGCCTATAGTTTTTTGCTCAGTAGGAATGCGTGTACAAGCGATCCTTATGTAACACCTCTGTTGCTCTGCTACATTGTATCAAATAAGCCGACCGCGTGAGCTGCGTAGTGAAACTACCTGCCTGCAGATCTTATGATCATGAACAGTTTAAGGTTGGGTGTTGCTCAGCTAATTCCAGTCTGTAGGCTAATGCTAGAGTGGCAGTTTACCCCGCCATTTTTAGTGCAGATACGAGACAAGACGGCCTACAAACCAAACCTGGATGCGACGCTTTCCCACTTTACCCAAAGTAGGCCTAGTAGAAGAAAGAGGCAAGGAAGGCAGGAAGGCATCTTCCTTTTATCTGCCCGCATTGATCTCACCTGAACGACGTTGATGTCTGCATTCACACGTGGGCAGATTTTCTCAACTGCAGCCGACCATACTCATTTTTCTCGTTCCAATCGGGGGGCCTCTCAATGTCTCAAATCCAAACACTTGCACACACATTCAATTACTTGCTGCTGTACTTGATCTATCTGTAGTCCATTTCGCATTGGTGTTTCTCCTGCTCCATTCATTCTTAAGAAAGGCTTGCTATCTATCAATTCTTCCAGGCGCCTTGTCGTCACTAGTTACTGGGTATCCTTTCAGCCACCCCGATATTCCGCGTAAAAATGCGGTTGCAATTCCTGGATACCTTTCCGGTCATATCTATACTCGTCACTGCATCTCTGTCTCACCCACAGTATACGCCTGCTCTACGCGTGCCGTCACCACAATGGACGCCAGAGTCGGCCATTGCGGCCATTTCCGAGGATCCTCCTGCCCATGACTCAAAAGGCGCAACAAGATCAGCCTTCAGTCACATATGGGGTTTGGATTTCTGGCCTTTCAGATCAGATAAAGATACGCGATGGAATGGCCACAGGTTAAGCCGCCCGGATATGTACAGAGATCAGGTCGTGCTGCGCTTCAGCCTCGGCACGCCCGACGACGAAGCAGCGCTGGGCGAAGCTGCAAGAATAATGAACATTGACGTGTGGGATTCTGGCTCCAACTTTACTGACATGAGGATATCCGAAGGGGAAATTCGTCCCTTCCTGGGCATGCTGCCGGAGTCATTACAATCTGCGTACAATGTCTTGATAGATGACCTGGCGAGTGCTATCGCTGCTACGTACCCGCCCACATCCAAATCCAAAGGAGATGGGGATTTCGTTTTTTCTTCAGGGGACCCGATCGCCGTCTCAGACGCAGTTCGGTCGAAGAAGCCTAGGAGTCATCAGCCCGAGGACATCTTTTTCAGGACTTATCAGCCATTTGAAACGATCAATACATGGCTCTCACTGCTAGACTCCATGTTTCAAGGAGACCTGGTTGAGAAGTTCAGTATAGGGAAAACAGCTGAAGGGCGAGACATACCAGCGCTGCGCGTCGGAACTGGTCCTGAAGGGGGCAATACTGACTCGAGCACTCGGAAAACCATCCTCATTACCGGAGGACTACACGCAAGAGAATGGATTTCCATTAGTACTGTCAATTATCTAGCCTGGTCCTTTATAACGTCATATGGCCAGGACGACCTTGTCAACCGGATTCTCGGCGAATATGACATTGTTTTCGTCCCCGTCGTGAACCCCGATGGATACGAGTACACCTGGACCGATGATCGTCTCTGGCGCAAAACGAGACAGCAGACTGCGACGCCGTACTGCCCTGGGGTTGATTTGGACCACGCCTTCGGGTACCAGTGGGGTTCTGCCGAGAGCCAGACCCAGCCTTGCTCTCTTACTTATGGAGGCGAAGGTCCTTTCCATGCGGTCGAAGCCGCGCAGCTAGCACAATGGGCGAAGAACGAAACACAGAACAACAACGTCAACTTCGTCGCTTATTTTGATCTACATTCTTATTCGCAGCAAATTCTCTGGCCTTATGCATATTCCTGCTCTGCTAGAGTGCCCAATCTGGAGAACATGATGGAAGTTGCCATGAACATAGCAAAGTACATGAGACTGTCCAGCGGCGACGTCTACACAGTCGACTCTGCGTGTGAGGGTGAAGTAGCGACTCGATCCGGCGCCACATTCGATGATGATGTGGCATCGAGGCGTCGCGTCGAGCCGGCGGGAGGCTCAGCGCTAGATTACTTCTTCCATGACATCAAGGCAAAATACAGCTACCAGATCAAGCTTAGGGACACGGGGACTTATGGCTTTCTTCTTCCGCCTAGTCACATAGTCCCTACTGGCCAGGAGATGTTTCAGGCATTGAAGTACTTCGGGGACTACCTACTCGGAAACAACGGTCACGAATGGATGCAGACTGCTGAAAATCAGCATGTTTTGAAGGAATTGTAGTCAGATACTGGTCGTCTCTTACAGGTTATCAAAATATCGAACTCACTGTGGATCCAGGAGCACTGCCAAAGGCTCTCGTTGATAAGATGTATATTGGAGTTACGAATGCGAAGCAATTCAAAGCGGTCGATCAGGCAGACGTTGGATACCACGGGGTGGGGTCTTATCCTGGCGGTGGTCACTGTTCGAAGGCGAACGGAGTTGGGGTTGATATCTTTGATGTAATATTTTGAACTAGCGAACCATGCATTGCCTATAGCAGACTTTTTTCTCAACTCTACCACGCGACACAGACACATGAAGTTGCTCCCCTTGAGGCATGTCTTAACTAAAAAACATCTTCTTGGAGGCTGGTGAAGATATATTGTTGCTACACAAGGTACATTTTATTACAGATATTGCGAACGAGTTATTCGCTGATTCGCCCACGCGGGCGCACTATTCTATTCTCTTTCATACTCAAGCAGACGCAGCCATGGCGAACTGCACGCTGGTCCAGAGAGCCAATCCCTTGAGGGCGAGGTCGCTGAGGGAGGCGACGAAGAAGCCGCCGAGGCGGCCCTGGGGCCCGCGCTTGGCGTAGCCGACGGCGTAGGCGGCGCGGGCGGCGACCCAGGCGGCACCGAGGCTGGCGGCGGCGGTCGGGTAGTGCAGTCCCGCGATGAGCAGACCCGCGAGGAAGGGGGTCTGGTTCTCGACGAAGTTGCCGTGCGCCCGCTGCGCGCAGTTGAAGCTGTAGGCTTTCGGGTCCTTGGCCGCCTGCTCTTCGGAGGCGTAGGGGATCGGGTACTTCAGGCCGGAAGCCCTGCGCGCCTTGGCGCTGAGGAAGAAGTGCAGGACGTTGACGAGGAGGGAGGAGGAGGCGGCGACGAGGACGTAGCTGTGGGTACGGATCGGCTGTCAGTTTTGCTTTTGTTTATAGTCACGGAAATCAAGCAAGTTGCGTATTTAGGGTTTTAGGTAAGCACGGTACCGTATGCAAGGTAAGTTCCGGCAATTGGGGATGTCGGTTGGGCCGTTGGGTTTGCGGCCGGGTACCTGCATGAAACAGGAGCCGGGGAGAGATGACGCCATTGTGTACTACATGTAGGGAAGGACAATACAAAGACTTACCCGTATTCGTTGGGGACCTGCAGAATCAAAGGCATCTTGTGTAAGTGGGTTGACGACGTCGAATGGATTTATTAGAGGAAATATTGGTTGGTGTTTAGAGTAGGTAGACTTTTGGCGAGATAATCATGCACTGCGAACGGAAGATGATGGGATAGACACTTCATATATACATAATAACCCACAGCCGTTTTCGTTATCGCTGCTGTCAGAATCTATCTGACCTTTTGGTCTTTTCGACACTAAGTTGAATAAGTATAGCGCTCCCCTTCCGTCGGCCCACTGGGGGACCTGGAGACTTCTGCTGCAGGTGCATCCAGAAAGTCGATAGGGCGACGTATGGAACTTCTGCGGTGGAGACCTCGGAGATGCCAACTATCCGGTTGCATCGATCTGACACGCCGCCCTCCTTGCTGATGTGCGTTCTTCGGCACTTAGCCCAGCGCCCAAACATTCTTGTCGAATCCCCAGCGCTGCCAGACCCGTGTGAGGCGCGGGGTGGTAATTACTAAGTAGGCTGCAGCATCGCTACGCTGTAAAAACGGCCTAGATGGTCTCGAGGCGGCCTAATGCATGCCCCGAAGCCGATCCGCCACAGTTGTATTGGCCGAAGCTAAAACCGGTAGAATTGAAGCGCATGTTTGAGAAATGGGCTTTGATTACCAAGCAACTGCTGAATGGGATGATTTGGCATCTAACAGCATGTACTCTTTAACCCATTATTACTTATATAGGTACCTATACTACAACTGGTATTGGCTAATAGTAGAGACGCGTAAGAGACTTGCGAACGAACCCTCGCCGAATGTCACGAACAACATATGGTACTTTGAGGATGGGGGCGTAGGCAGCTGAGAAAGGTGACAACTAAGCGGAAATACGTGTCCCAATTGTAGAATTACTGTTGACAAGAAGCATGCTAAATACTTACTCTGCCCGGCATTCATATAGGACTCTTACCAGGAAACCAACGTGGGAGATGGGAAATATGTATGTAGCTCCAGTAAGAGCAGGCTGGTGCAGTCACAGCACATCCTTGGCTAGTAGCATACAATATTACAAACACTGCTCATAGAGCGGGCGGAGGTCAATTGCTTTCCTTTCATTTTATTTCTTTGGTGGCAGATCGTGCGATTCTAGCCTGTGTTCCTCTCTTCGGGCAGTCGCCACTCTAGACCAAGGCCCTTGAAGACTCTCTGCTCTGCCGTGATCATATCAGGGGCGGGCGAGCCGTCCGGACTGCTCTCCAAATCCACCCAGGACCCGTCAGCGCGGCTGCGCACACCGCTCGAATCAAACTTCAGTTGTTTTTCTGTCTTGCAATATCGCCGGAGGTCTCTTTGGAAAGTCGTGCCACTCGTCCAGCCCATAACCGCACAGCCAACTGTCTTCCATGGAGCGACGATAATGTCCACTCGCCGGTGCGGATTAGGATTCTTCGCAGCCGCCGAGCGGTCCCACTCCGGATCTTGCCATACCACCATTGCCTTATCGAGCGTGTCGAAGCCGGAACCTGCCTGTCGCCCCTCGCCTTTCCACGGCAGCGGCTCTTGTCCACGTTTAGAATTCCTAGTACTAATCGTTAAGACATGAGTAATGTGCCCGGATTGGTCAAGGACATCGACGATTTTCTCGATAAAATCCAAGGTAGCAGCCGGATCTCTGTGGCTGATGACAACATCCGCATCGCCACTTTGGGACTTTCCTCTTCTGTATCCTCCTACAATCACCATCTCGTAGCCTTGGTGTAGTTTGTTGGCATGCTCCAGAATGATGTGCGCGATTGCCTTTACTTCCGCCCGGGGTATCTTGAGCAGAAACTCGTCATAGTACTTGAGCCCAGTTTGCTGAACTCGACTGAGCTGATCCCAGCCGTATTCCACAATATCGTCCAGGTCTCGCCAACCCCTATTGTAAAACCCCTGAACCGTGGTCTCACCAACACCCCAAATCTCGTAGAAAAGTCGCAGCACGGTGAGCTGATCATCTGACTTCGCGTTCTCAACCTCTTCAATGCATCCATTGGTTTTCCACTCATGGAAGAGGCTTGATATCTTTGGGCCACAGCCTGGTAGGTTATCAACCTCTAGAGGGCGTTATGTCAGTGTAACATACTCTCTGAGAAGTGAACTGGACCCCACTGTACCTCTCCGGCTTGACAGTATATGCGGATATGCCGCCACTGCAGCAATGCAAGTCGAATATGCTCGGACGCCAATTTTATCACCCAGTAATGCTCTTGTGGTCCTGATCTCTTTGAGTTGCTCCAGAAATGCGCTATTAGGAGGATCGGGCAGTGTTGGCCTCTGGCAGGAGTATCTTGTATGTAAAAAATCCGGTATAGGTGGTAAATGCGACTCTATGTCATGCTCCGACGTCGTTTCCTGAACGAATGCCGGCCGCTTCAGAGGCATTTCTGTCCTATGGTGGTGCGAGCCCGACTTATACTTGTGCGTTATCTTTTGCATCACCGGCGCTGGGACCTGCTCGGCGTCGTCTTTGGCGCGCCTGAGGATGCCCGGGGAACCTGTAGGTGCTACTTGGCCGTTCTGGTCCGACAGCTTGAGTCCTTGATACAAGAGATACCCATCCAAAGGTAAGACCTGCCCTTGAGAAATAGAATCGGTGAACCATGCCAATTTTACGACCTGTATTACCCCTTTCCTTGAGCAATCCTCTTCGTCAGAAGCGGTGCTCAAGTCATCCTCGAGTAGGGCGCCGCCAGCAAGCTTACGGCGCTTGGCTGGGGGCGAATGACTTGTGTCCTTAGAAACGACCTCTTCTGTTACGATTTTAAATCGTCGCAGCTCGAAAAGAGCTCTCTGTTTCTTCGATATCTTGCCCAATATAATTTCTGCTTCATCGATGTCATAGGTCAACGAGGGGATCTGGCTCTGTAAATCAGGCAATTGGTCCGAGTCGATATGAGTCGACAACAGGTATATTGGGGGAAGCTTAGTTCGGACATCCTGAAGTTTCGAGCCGTGGGCAGGGCTGGCTTGGTGCGCGTGGAGTAGCCTGGAGTAGCCTGGAGATGCGATGCAATGCAGCCAACCTGATGGAGATGGAGTGGGAGTGCGGGTAACCCAAATGATGCAACCACCAAGTTACTCAAGTCTGTCAAATTGTTCTCAGGCCCGTCTTCTTTCCCTGAATATTGAATATAACCTTAGCTGGTTGTAAGGGGTTACAAGCCAGAACGCGACGTTGCCAGGCTCACGGGTCACGAACAGGAGAGTTGAATGTGTATTGTACAAAAGAATATGCGTCAATGTTACCAAAGCCAGCGATTTTCTGCATCATTGGTAGAACAAGCATGTCGCTCATTCATGCGCTGCAGCTAACATTGAAGTGATGATTTAGATCCCCATGGACGTACATATGGAGAGTATACCGAAGTAAAGGAAGGTGCAGACGATAGAATGACGGCATGACTTCCGCACCTAGCTTTGATTACCTAAGGTATGCAGTCGACTGCTCAACATTACCACCTGGTTATACTTCGGAGGTCCATGGCTATTCAAGGCTATAAAAGGTAATGAATGTTAGTAATTACCTCCGATACATTTCTAAAGACTTTTATTGAGTGTTCAAGTCTGTTCAGTTCATGCTTGTATCGCGGGAGTTTAGCGTGTATCAAAACCAATATCGATAGCGGAATTTCGGAATTTCGGAATTTCCAAAGACCGGGAACATTCCGTTCCTTGGTAGGCGGAACTACAATCTAAAGACATCTGGAAATGCTCGCATAATCAATCAATGGCTGGGGGCCGTCGCATACACGGTTCCAGCAAAGTCAACGTTTAATAATTCCTAACTTTTGTAATTGTTCAATGTCTCTCAGATGTTAATATGACATTCGTCCCACGTTAAGTCAACGTCAACTTGGAGAATTTGGTGAATGGTTTCTCCAGCCAGTCCACACGCATAACAACATGTCGGATTGTATGGATCTGCCTGGCCGCATTGTCCGATAACCAACCCGATTATTCCTTTGTGAGCGCGTAACGACCGGAGAAACCTTGACCATTGGGTCGCGCAGAAAAACAAGAGATTATCTCGACTCGCCGATCGACTGTTCCATTTAACCACACTACGCACACGAACGATGGACAAAGCACAAACCCTCGTGCGCTCGGTGGCGCGCGCCTTCTACGATCCGACGCAGTTTGATCCTAGGCACATCGTTATTATCGATGCGCTGATCACGCATTCGGCCCTTCGTGACGATGATCTATCCTACCTAATGGCGCAGAACACCAAAGATCTCCACAAGATCTGCGGCAAGCTGCGCGAAGACCGCTTCATCGAAGTCCACGTCAGAGCTGAGCTCCGGGAAGGCCAGCAGCGTCCCTCGAACCGAACATACTACTTCATCGACTATCGCAAGGCAATCGACGCCATAAAATGGAGGGTGTACACGCTAGACAAGGCCGTCCAGGGCAACGCCGTGCCGGCCTCGGAGAAGAAAGAATATTTCTGTGCTTACTGCGGATCTGACTGGACTGCCATGGAGGTCCTGGATAAGATGGGACCGGAAGGCTTCATGTGTCATACTTGCGGCAGCTTGCTCCAGCAGGATCCGGAACGGCAGTCTGGCGGTCACGAGCAGTCCACGAGGCTCAATAACCAGCTGAAGTTCATCACTGATCTTCTGCCCGAGCTGGACAGCGTTCTGGTCCCTGAGATGAACTTCGAGAAGGCCTATGCATCGGCGCGCCCTGTTGAACGAGATGCCACCAACCAGGTGGCAGCGTCGGTGGCCGTGGACTCGAGCCTGAAGCCCACAGCGGTCAAGGGTATGGCAAACACAGGACCTACCAGCATCGCCATCAACATCACAGCCTCGGACGGCCCTGATGATGCCACCAAGGAAGCTGAGAGGGCCAAGAAGGAGAAGATTGCCCAACAAAACGCCCTGCCCGAGTGGCACACTACCAGTACAGTCACTGGCGCATCATATGCTGTAGATACGTCGAGCTCGTTCAAGAAGGATGAGGACGAGGACAAGAAGCCCGACCTCGGCACTGCCGACGAGAAGGAGGACGCCGCGCTCGACGACTTGTTCAAGCGGCTTAAGAAGGAACAGGAGGAGGCTGCCCGGAAAGCGGCGGAAGAAGACGAAGATGAGGAGGACGACGATGAAGAAGAGGACGAGTTTGAGGACATCCCTGCTACCAACACAGCTCCTTCCAGCCAGAAGCGGCCAACGTCCAGTGGTGATACCAGCGCAGCTAATACACCAGCCTCGGGCCCTGAAGATCGGCCAGCCAAGAAGGTCAAAGTCGAAGAGCCTGCGGATAATGATAGCGAGGATGAGGATATGGCATTTGAGGACGTGTAAGCCCTCTGCTCACCTAGATATCTACATAGATGCAAATGAACGGGCAGCTACATTGCCTTTATTATAAAAGCATCACGTCGGCACCCATTGGGGGCATTGCATTTGCTACAATTAAACCCGATTTTGATATTATTAGAACATCTCGTTAATTACCTCCAATTCACTCAATGCAATAACGTGTATCGTCAAGGATAATGAACCAAAGTAGCTACGGTAGCAAGAGCGACGAACGTACTTGCCAAATTCCAAAGCATTACCCCAAAAACCGACTTCAAACATAATAGGTGAGTTGAACAACCCCATCGATTTGTCTTGATGTTTGCAACAGACTTTAACGTCACCAACAGCTCACCTCACAAACCCTTCATCACCTTTTGATGTTCCTACCTACCGACAATGATAGTGGCCATCAATCACTCTTGTTCTCTTGTTGACTTACCATCCCGGTCACCAATCGGCATGAACAGTTTCATTCACTGACGGAACGTTTTACGTGAACGCGTTGATGGAGTGTGTACTACATACACAACAAGATGGCAGATCTGGGCAGCTGGTTCCGGTTTGGTCCCCGGTCAAGGACGCCGGTCACGTCGCATTCACCCGTCTCATCAGACCGTTTCAGTGCCTACGATGCGGAGGAGCAACGCAGGCCCGGTCCCATTCACATGTCAAGCTATCCAAGTCTCGTCACGCATGCTTCTTCTCTATCGCCCGAACCGCAAGAACCCTCAAGTGCCGATCTTGTCGTCAACAATGAGGACAAAGTGCGGTAAGACCTTCCCTCCCTCCCTGATCTCAGCTACCAAGGTATGTATGTAACCTTACTTACGCCGGGGGATCATAGGTATAATCCGTCCTTGGACCAGATGGTCGAGGCGCTTCAGGTGAGCATCATGACCAATGGAAACTTGGCGCAGCTGCCGGTCCACCTGAACTCGTACGTTCTCCGCCTCATCGAAGGCTTCAGCAATTGTAGGGAGCAACTCGAGGCCAAGAACGCCGCCTATGAGGAAGCCAAGCGCATGCGAGAAGACGCATTCAAGGATTTCGGAGCGCTAGCAGCGGAATTCCGTCACCGTGAGGGGCAATACAAATCCGAAATCCGCCGACTAGAGGTTCTCTTGGCCCAGAAAACTGGACTCGAGACGGTCACATTAGCGAGGACCAACAGCATCTTGGACAGAAGAAAGCCATATGCCGACAACTTCATTTCCAAAATACACAAGCAGCGCAGCGAGGTGGCTGCTCGCGATGCTGAATCGCGGGCGGTGGCCTCGCAGCCTGCGGTCTCGTTCCTGCAAGGCCAGTCCCTCTCAACAGATGCAGAGGTCATGAGAGTTTTGGACCAAGGCAGAATAGTTGAGGGAATAGGCAGTAGCGATGGCAAACGCAGACTATCTTCGAGTAAGTATCTAAAGCCAACATAACGCCCCCTTTTGCCCCTATGCTGTCAGGAATAGAATTTTCTGCAGCAGCCACAACTGAAACCGATGCCCCATGGGGAAAGCTGACTATATGCAGGGTCTATACCGAACATTCTCAATACCGAATCGGACGTACAGATTAGCGAGAGGTTCCGGCTCATGGATGCGGCTAGGGCTGAAGCTCCCAGAAGCAAGCCAAGGCTTCGAAACACCACAGACGCGAGATACCTGCGAACCAGGCGCACAGATCAGTCGCGATTAGTTACAGGAGGCTTAACGAGTAGCCCTGAGTCCGCCAAGGATATTACCGAAGCTATAGGGACTCGAGGAACGGCGAGCGAGAAGACCAGTGCTAGACTAGACGGTAACGACAGCGACGATTCTAGCCCATCGCAACGGTCCGATCCTCAGAACAGCACTCGGGCGTCAGTATCTCGTCAAAACGGTGGCGCCACCCTAAGAGCGAAGAGCGACCGAAGGTGCAACGTTGCTCGGGAAAACCGCTTCTCTTTTGCTGAGGGCGACGATGCTTTTACCACTGGAGCCGCCGAAGAAGCTACATACCAACCGAGAGGGAACGGTTCTCCTGCCGAGAACAGCGGTGTGCCGGCTACCACGAGAACGTATGAGCACGTTCGGCAGTCCCAAGCCACGCCTACGCCGGCTCCCAGGTCCAGTCCCTTTTCGGCGAGCCGCCGCACAACGAGCCTTCGCTCCCAAGACAGCTGTGCTCCGCGCCAGCCATGCCCGCACCTTGATGGCCGACCGTTGACATGGAGCCGCAGCCCTAGGGCGCCCGCTAGCACGCCGAGGAGGACCGCCGAAGACGTGTTTGCCGGTATCCGTAGCCACGACTCCACCGGGAGTATCACCACGGTGATCAGGGCCAGCTCTTCACGCAGTAGCCAGAGTGTCGGCTCGCTATCGCTGGCCGGATCCTCGGAGCTCGGCAAGGGGTCTCCGAATCCGCAGCAGCGAACGCAGAGACGATCCAGTGCCCAGATTGCAGCGTCCTTGGCTGTGGCGCGAGACATGAACCGACAAACGAGCCAGACGTAGGACTTCACATCTACAACTCACTTCTCAGAGCCTGGGTGTGATGCAGCAGGAAGGCAGGCCAACATGAGCTTTGGATGCCAAGATTATGGCGCAGCGCCCCGTCGGGAAGGATTGCATGCTTATAGGAAAGAATGGCCTGATGAAGCAGTTTTTGACACTTTCTAACCTGTCAGATTAAACTTTGGACGCGCTCTCTAGTCAACAGCGGGTTGAGCAGGTGCCATCACATGCACTAGAAGCTATTCGCAACTCGGTGCACGGCTGGTGTGAAAGCACGTTAACGCCAGGGGCGTGTCAATGGAAACGGTTGAAGTTGGTAGGGCTCCTATCCGCCTAGGTAGCCTTTCGTACACACACCATGGTACCTATCATTCGATAGCTCTAACGATGGCTTCGACTAACAGCCCTTTTACTGAACAATGCTGACGTGAGGCTTGACTTGAGGACCCCCTCGGACGGGGCAGAGCTCTAGACTTTCTGGGGCTAAAGAATTACGACGGTAGTAGGCATTAGAGGAACGCCTTTGGCTGCACTTGGGCGTCAGCTCCCTCCCTCCGTCGTAGCTGTTATGCATGTAGCAGCTGGGGAATGATGGTGTTGGTACATCGCAAGAGCTACTGAGGACTGTTCTACATCAACACCAAAAGAGACCGGGTTTGGATGGCGATGGAGCTCGAGTATCCCGGCAGCTTACATGCCACTGTGATTGAGTCCAACTACGACCGAACTCACCTCCTCCCTGTATGTCTATGGTACAAGGAGGGAGGTTGCCAGCCCCAAGGACACGATACTGCGTGGCTCGCTCGTGTCATACTGAGGAAGAGACAAGTAGTCACAGGTACAACACTCCGGATATGGCGCTGAACCGTTTCCCCCGCGAACCCCTAGCCTTCACTCAGCCTTTGCCTTCATCGCCCCGACCAACCAACTAAACATGGGGTACAGTGACGATAGCAAGCAATAGAGCATGGCATCGTTGGATCGATAGACAATAGACAAGCGCGACGAGAGTCGTGGTTTGAACCAAATCTACGTCGCGCAGGATTGGGTTCAATAATGGAATGCTTGGGAGGTGGGAGGTGAATGTCTTGGCTTCGTGTTGTTTGTTGGTAGTGAGAGTGAGAAAGGCAAGACTAGGCAAGACCAAGACCAAGAGGATGTACATACCACACCCCTCCCCCTCACTCTCTACGTTTCCCTTACCTGAACGGTGTTTTGAGCGTGCATGTATGTATATGCATGCGTATGTGTGTGTAGGTGTATATGTGCGTACTCTTCCGAGTTATCCTGACGCTTCACCCCTCCCCCCCTTTCCTTCGCCGTCGTCGCCGTCGTTGTCGTCATCCACCGATCGCTCTGGCGCCCGACCCGAGGTAAACACGACTTTTGCTAGACACTGTGTCACTTGCTACTACATGCGCGTTCTGCAACGCGAGAGGTGTGTTTATGGTTGTGTCCCCCCTCCCCCCTCTTAAATGCACGTGCGTATATACGTGTACGTGTGTACGTATGGGTGAGTATCAGAGAATGAAAGAGGGGTGGGGGAGAGGGAAGTGAGGAGTTGTGTGTGTGTGTGTGTGTGTGTGTGTGACTTGATAGATCTGTCTGACAAGCTACCGTCCTTCTGGCGGTGGTGGGTGTTACTTGATCCTATATGCAGCAAGCATCGTATATCACCGATTGGAGGATACTTCTTTCCCATGCTATCCGTCCGTACGTTTTCCGGAACAAAATGTGTAGGCAACGCAACGCAAAACGCAAAACGCAAAACGCATCGAAACGGGCGGGCGGGTGTGAGGCGGGGAAGGGTTGCGGCCGCCTGTGGCGCTGTGCTGTGCGATCATATTACCTAGTTACTGGGTAGGAGTGCATGCTCGATCACAGCGACACGATCTGTACGACAACCGTACATGCAAGTCCCATTCCTGCGTAACCCCAATGTGTATCTTTGCTATGCATGTATATTATGTGTGTATGTTTGTGTGATCAGGCTTTCTCTCTCTCTCTCTTTCTCTTCCTCTTTCACACGCCCCCAACAAGGGGGAATTCGTATAGTTAGATACGTTACACGGGGATTAAAAAAAGTACGAGAGGGAGAGCAAGAAAAAAGTAAGCAAGGGAGGGTATCACCAGATCGGTCGATAACCGAGTTCTGTATCCCTGTCCGTAGCTGAACCAGATCGCTGGGTTATACGGGATACGAACACTTCTCTTCTTCTCACGCTCTCCGTACGCACAATAGGCAGATAGATGTGAATGAATGCGGGCGCCCGCAACGACATCGATCCGCCTTGGAGAAACTACTGCTCGACGCCAATATTACTTACAGCAAATATGATAGATGACAAGCCTCACTAACTCACTATTCGAGGTTCATGCCCGCTGGGGGAAGAAAAAAACACAAGCCACATCCTTATTCTTCTTGCCTTGATCCACCGGTTCGTCACTAGATACGTATGTCTTGCGGGCTATCTTTGCCTCTTTCTTATTCCTTGCCGCCAGGTAATCCCTTGCTTACATACGATCTCAGGCGGATAGCAAGGCCCTCTTGTTTGTTTGGAACTAGGTGCTTGCATAATCCTCCAAGGGGGCGCATCCATCCCTGCCCCAATCGGGGATGCGGAATGTCTGAGATTGAAGTAAAGACATGTTGTAGGGACAATCTGGACCGTTGGCGCTCGCCGCTGCTCTGCCAGATGCATCGAAACGGCCGGGAAAAGGGGGCAGGGGTTGATTTGATGGGGAGGCCCGCCAAGAGAGGCAAAAGTTACACACTGCTTTACTTATGGCGGTGCAAGGGAGGACGGAATCGTGACTTGCCGGAGACAGGCACAAGGCGGTTATCCACACATGCCGTGGGTGTAAGTGTTGGCAGTGGTAGGCATGTAGTCTTAACAAGAATTGGTTGCGAGTATTGGCGGTTAGGCAACAAACCCGGTATGGATGTATCCATAATAGCATAATCCAAGTCCAATCAACATAGGTGACACAAATCTGTAGAGATTCGATCTTGCATTGATCGCCCTTTGCCTTTTTGATTTTTATTTGTCTTCTTTTTCTTTTCTTTTCGGCTTCCTTTCCCACCGTTGTTTGCTTTGTTGCCGTGTTCTATTCACCACATAATGCATGAGCTGGCATGGGCATCCGCGGCCTCTGATTGGTTCCGGTGGTCGGCGACCTAAAAGAAGCAAAAGGTGCCCAGCGGCCCCCTGTCAATTGGCAATTGGGGGGCCTTTTGTCTGCGGGATACCACCTCAGACAAAGAACAGGTCTGGCAGGGTTCCAATGCCTTAATTAAGGTGGGATGAACGTTCTGTGATCGACAATTCCGCACCCCCTCTTGGCATTGGGTTCCTCGGGCGGGCCCCCCTGCCAGCCTGCCACTCAACCCCCAATCAACAACCCTGTGCAGCTCATCCAGCCGGTTGGTAAAGGCAGAAAAGAAACGGGTACGCTATCCACCGCCCCTTGTTCCGTTTCCAGCCAATTGCCAGGGTCCGCCAAGGCCACCAGCCCAGCCAGCCAGCCCCTGCAGACACAAGCAGCTGACTGACGCACGATGGATGGACGACAAGGGACAAGGGCGTTGCGGAAGATGAGAAGCGGAGGAGGCAATGCCAATATCTCATTTGGCTACTGCACAGTAATACACTGGCCCAATGACAGTCCATCCCGGCCCAGCAGTCCCGCCATGTACGCTCTCAGAGACGAACTGAAACACCAGCTCTGCTCGTCTTTGCGATTCCTGAAGCCGGTGAAGCTGGAAGCACACACATACAAGCACAGTCCAGCACCGCCCCAGGTGGACTGTGTGTCCCGAGAGCATGAATTGCTTGCCTTTAGCTGTGTCACTAGTCGGGACGGCTTCCTATAAATGGCCCGAAAGTGCAGAAACAGGGAAAAGGGACCTATGTGCAGTACACTCGCACCCTTGAAAGTTTGTTAATTAATGGATACCGTTTCGGACTTCGGATGGACTTTCGACAGGCTATACACATATAGAGAGTACATTAACGTCGATCCGAAACATAAAAATCGAGGGCATACGGTAAAAACTGCACTGATTTGAATATACGTTTCAAGTCGGCAGAAGTATCGCGGTCGCATGAAATATAAGTACAGGGCTCTCAAACGGGGCCCATCAATTAACAAACTTTCAAGGGTAAGAGTGTAAATAGATAGTAGGTAAGCAAGCAAGCAAGTAAGTAACTACCTATGCATATGTAAGCAAGCAAAAGGCGAGGTGGTTTTTTAGGCGCCTCGTGCGCGCCCGCGTGGCTTTCAAGTGGGCTACCGGTTTTTCCGTCGGGCAGCAGCTCTACCGTTCGTTAATGTCGATACAGTTGTTTATTGTTGTTATATGGATTGAAAAGGATGGGTGTTAGGAGAAACAAACCCCACTGCGGTACAGAAACACCACTCCATCTCATTGCAGCACCTGCTCGCCCTGTTCGAGCCACAGAAAATCGTCATCTCGATAGTCGCATCGGCTGTTCACCTCACATGGCCAGTTCTGGATCAGGCAGACCAAGCCAGCAGCGAGCCCAAAGCAGTAAGACAGAACTTCCAATGCATTAGCAGGCAGATGAAAGAAAATGAATGAATTGGATCGGTGGATATGGATGCACAAGATCTCCTTTGCAAAGTAGCGGCCCACCCCCCAAGCAACGGTGGACTATCATCACTGTCGATCGCCTCTGCAAGTCCATGCAACCTGAAAGGGCAGACAGAGTCGAAACAGGGAATGATGCAAGAGGGCACTAGGCTGCATAGAGAAACCAAGCGGAAGAACCCCTTCATCTCCCCCATCATCGTCAGCACTATCATCATCATGCCTTCCCCACCGACTCCGTCGCCGATGAACGGTGAGCCGTAGCCCAGTTCAGACATGGGCCGGAAACGGCATAGCCCCGGGTCTTGCTAGTCCCGCGATCGATAGTCCAGCAAGACGGTTGGCATGCTAGGCAGCAAGCCAAGCAGCGCAGCGCAACGCAGCTGCGTTCAGCTCGCAAGAACTGGAGTCGCACAATTACGCAAATCGGTAGGCAAGCCCACGAAAACGTTGCAACGGTCAGCTTGGGCTAGCCAGCCCGGCCAGCCCAGGCGGAATTCCTTGCTTGCCAGGAGTTTGGAGTGCTAGCCACAAGCACTGTAACACTGCCATGCGGACGAATGAGACTATTGGCTACCTCGTGAGATTGGTAGATCGAAATCTGTGCGCCACGCCAAATGTGTCAATCCTGAACTGACAGACAAGACCATCTTTCTTGTCTCGTCTCTGGCTCTGGTCTTGTCTCCAAGTACTTTAACTAGGACAGCGCGCGATGCACTGACACTGACACACCACACCACCATCAAAGATCAGATCACCCACACCCAAATCTCGTACAAGTAGTTCAGCCAGTCGTACTCGGGTCTCTATACTACCGAAGAGCCTAATGCAAGGGTCGGGTTTGTTGTATTGCAGAAACCCCGGGCAAGCAGGATGTAGGGATCTAAGAATATCGTTGAGCCGTTGAACCGAACGGAGATTTGATAGTCAATCGAGGAAAGAAAAATGCGTGGCGGCGACCAGTGGGCCAAGGGCAAGGAACGCAAGGTATGATATAGAGAAGGACCCATGTTCGTTGTGTGACTTGTTTCGATCACACACGCAGGCAAGGCCAAGGCCCAGGCAAGGCAATCAAACGGGAAGGGACCCGGAGGAGGGGGTAGAGATGTTATGCAAGGGCTGAGCTGGATTACTGTGCACCACCCCGGCCGGCGCTGTGCCCGAGGGCCAAAAAGTTCCGATGCGCCGTGCATCGTTCAATCATATCATCGCTCGCCGCACGCACAGTGTCGTATGCCGTATGCCAGACATAGCCCAGCATTTGGGGGAGAGGAACCGAGTAAGTGGAACGAAAGCAAGCGGCCACGATGGCCCGGCATGGCATGCAAAGAGCGTTCCAATATACTTAAGCTTGTTTCACCGCAGTACGAGAGAGGAAACGTGGGCAAACGAATCCAGACGTGAGTGCGTTGTGGTACACGGCAAGACAAGAAAAGAAAAAGGATCTGTCCGAATGCGTGGCTGATCGGTGTTCGGCGGCAATGGATGGAAACCAAGCAGATTGTCAATCCACCGAGCTGGGTCAACCATATTTCTCGCACCCTAGGTAAGTACTCACCCGCCAACACAGCGCAACATCATCACCTTCTGGTGATGTTGCTTTTGGGTCGAGTTTTTTCTTCTTGTCGTGCATCCCCTTCCCACACCTTCTTCCACCGTTCTAGCGCAGTTCGACTGCGTTGGAATCTCTTGATTCATTCTGCACTCACTTGCAATTCCAAATCTTAATTACAGTGGGCTGCAGGCGGCGGTCGGGTTTTCCTGCGCAAATTGGATATGCATCGTGACTTGGAACTATTGGCTGCCGATGGGAATTGCTGGTCTGGGTGTGTAAAGGGGGGCGTGAGAGAGAAACGGGGATCCCTAGTCCATGTCAACGGCCGTTGTGTTGGATCTTCAGCAACGAAAGTGCTGGGGGTGCCACTAACTGATATATACGCCTGTGACTTGGGCTAGGAACGGGGGTCACAGAGAAACAGAAGAGCAAAAAAGCAAAGAAACCTGCGCCAGCCCCACGCAAGGATCAATTACTTATTACACGCCCCCCTACCCAGTCCGTCCCCCATGTCGAGTTACAATGATCTGCCCGTTGACGGTCGATCAGCTCCCTCTCTGTCGGTAACATGCTTATTTGTAGGTGACCAGCTAATCAACTCACTATTTTGTCCAGCCTCTGTCTCTCTCTCTCTCTCTCTCTCTCCATCTCCATCTCCCCACCGAAAAAAGAGATAGAGAGCAAATATATGAATGAATAATACGATTTGTTTATGGGTTATAAATGAAAAATAAGCATTAGACATCACCGCCACTGTTGTGGCCCCTCAACGAAATGCGTGACGTCCTATCGTTGAGTCTGGTGAGAATGAACTCTCCCTTCTGCGTGCATTGGTTTGTTGTCGGCGGCTGCTGCTGTCCCTTGATGACATGACCCAGACCGTTATTCGTTAAGTTTTGCGGGTGCGCGGTTCTCACCGTCCACCATCGTCTATCTGGTTCAGTTGCTGTGTATCCTTCTCTCTTCGCCGTGAGCTAGGTACAATATCACCAGGTAGCCTTTCTTGCTCAAACTCATCCGGACTCAGCATCAGCAAGCCAAGGTTACTCAACCTCAGCTCACGCAACGCACGCACCACAACAGCCGCAGCATGCCCGCACGGCGCACGCAGATTCGTTGCGTCTTTGTGAGCACCGATGCCCGTTTCGTTTCAGGTTTTTGGGATGGTCGATGCTGGGCCGGACGGATAACTAAAGTATCATCAATATCGTAGCATAGCTTACCATAGCATGGCAATATGGCCCATGAGCACAGCCGCCCGCCCCGGAGCTTTCTCTACTACTAGTTTACCAGTATCAGTCAGACGACAAAGACAGGAAACGCCCAGCTGTTGGAAATGGCTGGGCAAGTGCGGCCCCGCCGGGTCTGTGTTTCTGTGTTGTATATTTTCTCGCCTTCTCTATTATGCTCTCCTCACTCTATCTCTCGCGCCCTTCGCTCTATTCGACGCCTTTGCCGCCGAGCCCCGTTGCGCCTAAAATAAAATAACCTACCTGTCTCTCTCGATAGTAGCGGTGGGCACATTGCGCGCGCGCTCGGAACGAAACGTTCACAGTGCTGCGTGAAGCTAGAACCGGAAACAGCCTACCTTACATGTCACTCTACGGTAGCCTGGCGAATCGTCGTTTCGTGTAAGTGAGTTAAAAAAAAAAAAAGAGATAGATCCCATAGGGCCAAGTGTCCCCTCCTCAACGCCGCGCCACGCCCGCCGTTGTCGATCTCGCCTTACCGGTCGTTGACCCTAAAATTGGAATCCAATTCCATGTAGACACCAGAGAGATGAGAAAGACTACTGCTGTAGCTTGCTGTTAGGGTCATGATGGCTAATTTTACGTCGTTGGGTGGCCGAGGCCCTTGTCCCCCTCCTTTCCCCTTAACTTAATGGTGGTTTTGGTTTTTAGGTATTTTTTGTCTCCTCTTGGTTTACGTGCGCAATGCGGCCGGTGTGTGACGCCGTTGGCGCCGCCGTCTCCTGAGAATCGCCCTTGCCTCGCCCGCTACCCACCTGTCTAACTTCCCTAGCCCAGCCTTTCCCTCAACGTACCATAACCATACTACGAAAGAGTAGTTCCGCATTGCTGGGCAAGCAGGTAGCAGGAGGAATGGCCCCGGGAGTAGTGTGCAAGGACCGATTGGGACACGGGCTAGGCTAGGACTTGTTCCCAACACGGCAACCTCTTGTTCGCGTTTTGGCTGCAAACAGCATAGAGGCGCCACTTGGTGAAGTTGGATCTACGTCTTTTCAGATTAGTGCAACTGCCTTTCGGGGCCTTTTTCTGTGGCGAGCTCGTACATAGTTGATGTGTTGTGGTGGCTCGAAACCAAGGGCCACTGACTATGCCTTGCTGTGAACGCATCATCATCGCGATTTGGCCGACACAGATCGGGTTGCTCGTACGTGGGTAATGATTTCATCACACAAAATAGTGTGTTGGGTGTGGTGTTCAAGTTTCGTGCCTACGAGCGATCAGACACTTCAGCTGGCAGTGAGGTTTGAAACACCATCTACCGTATTTGGAGTAGACACAAAATTTTGGCTTTCACGTAGACGAGGCAGCATTTGGAGTAACAGTAGGAGGTATGTCAAATTATCTCATTATTTCGCTGGACATTGCAGCAAATCTTGACTAGTAGGTCTCATGACATCTCGTCACATATATATGTTGTGGTATCGCTTTTGGTGAGGGAGAAGGAAAACAAAAGACAAGAGTCTGGCTCGATCAATCCGTATGCTCCCATTCCAGCGACCAGCTCGCCCAACGCCGAAACTTTATACAGTTTCCCAGAAAGAGCCTGTTCCAGCCCAGGATATCCTTCTCTCATAGTGGTATCGACGCCCCTTATCCCATAGCCCGTAAATACATATTTCCTTTTAACGCTCCTCAATAAATGCTGTGGTCGTGATTATGAAAGCAAATTGCCAACTTTCATCCTCGAGTCCTTTGATGCGTCGGTGCGTTGTGGGTCCGAAGCGATTGGAGAGTTGGGCGCCGTCGGCAACTGAGGCGGCGATTCCAATGTTGCGCGGATAGGTGGCAAACGCATCTCCGGGCCGGTGTACAGTACCGACATCTTTGGGCAGGATCGCTGCTCAAAGGCGACTGGCGGCGAGCAGACTTCGTGACGTCTCAGCGGCGGCAGCTCAACAGGAGAGCCGGGGTGGCCGGCAGAGGTCGGCGATGTGGTGTAGTGTGATCCACTCTCGCCCTCCCAGAAAGACTCCCCTCCAGGTGATGTGCTTGACGGCGAAGGAAGGCCCGAGTGGGCGCCTCCCCAGCAGTATTGCGGGTATCGCCCAGTCGCGGTCGGTGAAAGCGTCGTTGGGTAGACGGTGTATGATGGTATGGCGCCCGGCAACTGCAGGGGTTCGGGTCTGTGGTAGGGAGAGTGTACAGAGTGTACCATCGACTCGTCGTATCCAGGGCCCCGTCGGCGATGCAGCCGCCGACGGCGATTCATGCTCCCGTTCCACCAGTTCTTCACAGCGTTGTCGCTGCGGTTAGAAAGCCTCCGCGCAATCTCGGCCCACCGCTTGCCAAGTTCCCCCACCAGTTTCTCGATAAGTATGCCTTCTTCCGGCGAGATGGGGTCGTGGTTGAGCGAGGGCTTGAGATTTTGGTGGTATCGCTCTCGGCATTGCTTGGGTGTCCTCGAGTCCAACATCTGTGCGATCTTGACCCAGTTCAGTGCTCCTTGAGTGTTTACGAGATTCATAAGTGTGTGATCCTCCTCCGTGGACCAGGGTCCTCTCCGTTGGTTCGCCATGTCGTCGTTGTGCGTACCACCACTAACAATTCTCTTCCCTTGGATAGGGAGTGGGCTGTTTGGACGTTTAATACAACGTCGAGCAACGGGTTTCAAGAAATTTCCGCTGCTGCTTTCCCTCGCAATACGCAGAGTTTCCAGTGGACCTGGTAACGTCTAAGAGCTGATTATATGATACAGTTTCGAGGAAGACGGACGACTGTGTGAGAGGGAGATAGAGAGGGAGAGAGAGATGTGGTATCCGCAGTATAAGGTATATAAAGTTCAGAAAGATGAGGAATGCAACGGCGGCGAGGGTATCAATGTACAAAGTTAATAATAGAGAGACAGGAATCGAGCAGTGATATAGATGACTTGAGATCGTCTGGGGTGTAGCAGGCTAGGTCTGGAATGAATCGGAGGGACGGTATGGATTTATAAACGACTATTGGAGTTGGGCAACCAGACATATGTATGGGGCTGAGCCAAGCCAAGTACCATCGTATCCGTGACCAGGGGCGTATGGGAGACACCCACTGGTATTACCCTACTAGAACAGATCTGAGCAGGGCTGATGATTGGCAAAAGCAATGTCTAACAGGGGTACATGAAGAGATTGATCTGTGTACAAACTGAACTGTAGGTCACAGGAGGTACGACACATAGTGGGGGGAGCGGCGGGCTGGCGAGGAGGAGGACGCAGGTAGAAAGAAGACCGGGGCCAGCTAGTAGAGTCGATGAGCGACGCAGGCATGCTGGCCTGACGACTAGTGTACCGAGATAGGTCGTAGGTAGAGCAGGCCAAGCTTGGAACTTGGAAACCCCCGGTACCGTGTGTGAGCGAGCGAGTGAGTGAGAGTGCGGGTGGGCGTGTGCCTTCCTGGTTGGGGAAAACAACCTCTCCAGCCCAGTCCCAGCGAGCTTTGAGCTACAAACAGTACATGCTGCCACTACACTGCCAAGAACAACTGCCAGCAGCACCAGCAGCACCAGCGCCCCGTAGACAGATTGAGGCAGGGATCATGGCTTCAATCTCGAAGCCATAGAGCAACCGGGGAGGTACAGGAATCGTTAGGGTACAGCCATTTCACCGGGGTGGGAGGTGGAAGGGTTACTTGGGGGGTGGGGATAGTAAGTAGGGCATGGACAAGGGGTGGACGGGAGGGAGTGCTTGTATGTACCGAAGCACCCCTTCCCCGTCCCAGCATACCCCCCTGCTCTTTGGGTTATGTTTTGTAGGTATAGACGTACGGATGTATTCCCAGCACTGTTCTGGAGCTGCTGTAGACTTCTGCCACAGCAGAAGCTCTTGTCTCCATCAAGGTGTTCAGCGTCTACGACCACGTAACAAGTAGCACGGCCTCTCGACCGTGACAGACGAGACAGAGACAGTGTGGGTTGCCACGAGGTAGTTAGCGTCAGATAAGGAGCTACGTCGGGGCCAAGCTTGTCCAAGCTCGCTCGCTCGCTTTCTCCCGTCCGTCCCTTCCAGTCAGTTCAGTTCAGTTCAGTCAGTGACGGTCCATAAGGTGTCAAGTGTGTAGCTAGCAGTCATGCTCTCTGAAATCATCAGAGTTTCTGGGCGACAGGCGTGAATTTGAGTTCTTCTGGGCCCAGGTCTGTTCGTGGGGAGGCTCTACAAGACGCCATAGCATGGCCCGTGGGCCGTGGTAGGAAGTAAGAAAAGAGGGCAGCGGAAGGCCAACTCTCCCTGGAAGTCTATTTCTCGATGACAGCTGATGGGCGAGAGGTAGTTAGCCCGAAGGGGAACAACTAGCAGTCAGCGTCATCAACGGGCAGTCCCAGATAGGGCTAGGGGCGACCCAGCCGGTGGGATGAACGGTAGAAGCGGCACTCGAGACAGGACAAGAAGCATGTACATTGTTTTTTTCTTCTCTCTCTCTCTGCCCTTTCCCTGGTGCTGTTATTGCCTGGTATGGACTTGCTGCACTCAACATACCTTCTTGCTGCTAGCCGCAGAAGGGACCAGCCATAATGGGCTTTACCCATACTAGTACTACTACACGAGACCGTCTTGGTTGGCGGGCCGAAGGAGATCCTGACGAAGCATTTCATTGATTCAAATCTCATTCGTTATTTCTTGCTTCTTGGCGAGGGCCAAAGGTAGATGTAGCCCATTGGGCCTAATGGGGAGGCCGAGATTCAACAAAATTCAAAATATCTTTGCTTTGCCTGCCAGCCTGGTGCTGGGTGTGGGTAGGCCAGAACGGAAGAGGGAATGCCAAGAGGATTTCATCTCAGACGGCGAGGGCGACGATCGTATTCAGTTGTGCTGCTTGCTGCTTCCCTGTGACGTGTGCATTTTACGGTGCAGGTACTGACTGTAATGAGCAGGAATCCAGACAAAAAGAAAAGGTCAGAAACGAAACTGGGATGGAGTGGTTCCAAGGGAACGGACCTCCCCCACCCCCAGTAAAATTATGCCACTCAGTTCAATTTAACTTTTCAGCAGGCCAGTTTTACCACTGCAGAATACCAAACATGCCAATACCTAAGCACCCAGCACCCAGCAGCATCCTTTCTCCAACCACGGCGACCTGCGACCCTGCGGTGCCCTCTCAGCCCCCCTGTGCGGGCCCCTGTGAAGCCCCCTGTGAAGTCCCCTGGGGCCTTGCTCGGAAACATTGAGAGCCGGCCTAGGCGCCCCCTCCCCAGGTACCTCCTACCTTACCTAACAGATGGGCAACAGGGCTCGCTCGGGCCCTCCCTTTCCCCCTTCCATGATGATTGACAACGGGGAGGTTTTCATCATCGCTGTCACCACCACCAGTCGCCGAATCCTTGTCGTCGTCGGGCTATATGCGATGTGTGCTTGTTTCAATTATTCTCCAGCGATCGGCAGGATGGTTAAGATTACCGACCATACCTAACGTATATGGCTTCAGTGGCTAAGGGTGGCTAAGGTAGGGCATAGCAGGCATGCAGGGAGTTGATTGGCACACGGGACTGAAGCCGTCGTCACTATTGCTGATTGCTATACAACTATAAGATGTAATAGTGTCGCTATCCACATATATACGATATGGATTATTTAAAAATAACCGGCCCCCTTGACATATAATACAGCGTGTGTAGGCTTAATTGCAAGGGCTTTGAAATCTATATCCCAGCTATAGATCATACTACCGCTAACCTCTCACTTTCCACGGGACCGGAACAAAACAGTGTGCGTACTAACTAATAGTTCTGGGCTTCGTCCGCATTCGCATTACCCAGCAAAGCAAAGATGGAGCAAAGCAGCAGGAAACATCCACACCTCCTTGACCTGACAGAGCTAATGGTGAAACACGTCGACCAGAGAAAGGGTGCTGCTGCTGCTGCTTGCTATGCTGCATGGGCTCTGCGGTCTGCATTGTTTTCGTTTCTTTTCTAGTTTCGACGAAAGTTCCACCTGAAATGTGAATGGCTCATGGCTCAGCGACATCCGTGTTACATTCGGTTTCTTCCACCTCTGGGTCTGTCAGAGGGGGGAGACGGAGAGGGGCAGGCGGCCGCATCGAACGAACCGAACCGCGCCAGTCAGCACGTGCCCGCCCGTTGACTCTGGGGGAGCTCGTTTGGTGTAGACGAGGTACGTCACGGCTTGTAACGCCCTCTTCAGTTCCTCGACGGGAGCGTTCCGTTCCCGGCCTCTGACAAATGGAGGGAGATATGTAGTTTGTACGTTCATAAAACTCGGTGCCATTTACATGTACGTATCTACACACAAGCCCGCAATATTCCCGTCGCTTATTACCAGTGGAGACGGGGATTACAAGCGGGAGAGAAACGGCCACAGCTGAAAAGAACCCGGCACAGCGCGGAAGAAAAAAGGGAGGGTGTTAACAACATTCCTTTCGTACGGTCAGGTCAATCCTCGCACGGGTGGCTTCTAGATCGACCCAGGCTGCTGGGTTCTCCCATACGGCAGACTGCATATAACCGCTTCAGGGGGGTTGTTTCCCAAGATAGAAAGGGCAGGGGAAGGGGGGAAACAAAAGAGCTGATGGACCATGGTGGTGGGTGGTGGTGATGATGATGGTGATGTCCATCCATACCGTCGCTCATCCCGAACCTAGCCTATCTAGATATGCCTGCACTATAGCAGAGGAAACGAAGATCTTCAACAGGTGTGTGAGGCATAGTAGGCATTGGGCCCCAACCTAAGATTTTTTGTTTTGCTTTTACCGATAAGCTGGCTGGCTTAATTTGTGTCCGATTCTCTTGTGTAGCGAGCGGCACAAGGCGATAAGAAAGCAAGAACGAAATAGCAAGAGAGAGAGAAAAAAGAAAAGCTATCCAAGGCATGCACTGCGCTTCTGGCTAGGTTCATGGCGCGCATTTCCGTTGGTTATTACGAGCCGAGTCGTCCATTTCGAGCGAGATGGCGTATACTTGCAACAGCAGCAGCCTTCCGTGGCCGCCAGCCTCATCAACGAACTTGGAGATGCCAAGCCCTTGGTTCTTCTCACAGGCTTTTTGCGGCTTCTCGTTTCGCTCTCGAATGAATGAATTCTCGCCCACATTGCTGTTGTTGCCCGGGTTGCCGGCTACCCCGAATTAACCCTTGACCCCTCAGTAGCAGTCGGCTACAGGAAAAAATGGATGAAGGTTCCCAAGATGGCAATCATCGGCCTCCGTATGCTGCTGAACGGCCGAGTGAGGGGGTCGCTGCACGCAAAGCGAGAGGCAGAGAGAATGGGGGCCCGTTGGTCGGAGCCGCTGTTGTGTTGATTGATTGATAAAATAACGTGATCCAATGGATTGTCCTCAGAGACCCATTCTCAAGGAAGGCAAACCCTCACCTCACGTCCGCCCCATTTGAATAACCCTGTTAACCCATATGGAGAGGAGTTCATTCAGCCTCACTGCTGCGACGCTACCACGATACGCTTATGCGATGATCCACAGGGAGCAACGCTGACTGACGGCCGGGGGCAGCGATGCCAATCCAATCGGTAGGCTCGAAGCTCGCAGGGTACTTTGTACTGTTGTAAGGATTGGATCGGGATGACGGGTATGTTACCAGGAAACACACGCACATGACCTCTACCAATTTCCAGCAAGTATGCAAGTATGTAGGTTACATGCCTGGCACTGGGTTCAAGCATGTGGGTCATGCACAAAGCCCAACGTTCAATCAATCATCTGAACCACTGCATCACTGCATAGGACACACAAACATGCCCCAATCTCTCTCTGGCACGTCCGCATTCCTTCTTCCTTACCGCTACGCCAGTGAGAGAAGAAGAAAACAGAGAAACAAAAAGAGGAAGGTGAAGAAAGTCAAAAAGAAGACACCACTGAGATATACCTAATTAAGCAAACAGATTAGCTAGATTCAATATATGTGACACCAAGCACTCTCGTACTACGGTTTATACGGGAGCACTGAAGGAGCGATAGGGTCGTTGTTTCGTATGCACATCATGGCATTGGGCATGGCATGGGCATGGGCTGGTCGCAGAGGGGCCCTCCCCCATACCCTGGTTTACTTTAAATGCAACCCTTGATCGATATACCCGTCAATATCCAGAACCAAACATTGCTCATTCTTGTTCCTGCTTTCGCAACAAAAACCGTAAATAGTAATTGCTCGCTCGCTGGGAGGGATCTTCAGCAGGCATTCTCACACCGCAACCGCCCGCCACGCGACGGGCGGGCGCACAGTGCATCCAGCAGGAAACCCCCGACTCCTACACCGTCTGTCTAATCCGTGCTCTGTCTGGTGGTGTGGTGATCTGGTAATCTGGATAATATATTCAGGTGCTTTTTTGCTTCTTTCCTTCTAACAGCCTTCTATGCAAATTCGATTGTCTCAACAGTTCCAGTTTGATAATGCACCCACTCAGCCCCCTGTAAGTGCATACATTACATGATAACTTTGGCCGCATGTAGAAGCCGAGTTGAATTAAGGCAGCTGGACTAGATGCAGCGTGAACTGAATTGAGCCAGCAACCCCCTGGTCGAGCTGAACACATACTACTAGCAAAGCCGCAGCAGCAGCTCTTGGGCTTCATTGTTCCATCCAGGGGAGGGAAGAGCCGGAGCCAACGCAGCCCGTGCAGATGTTTACCCACCCCCGAAACGTCAGAACCTGCACACCGGGTACGGCACGGCGAAACATGTTTATGGGCGACGACGTAAGCTTATGTGCTCAGATAAGTAAGATATGCATGCGGGGCTGTGTTTGTGTATGCAATGCAGGTAATGCGCTATAACCCCATTCTAACCCAACATATTACAAATACCTACATACATACCGTGGTGTAGTCGGCGATTAAAAGAAAAGAGAGGGAGAGACACAAGAACCATCACCGTCGAACTTGAAACAGAAGCAACGAGCAGCGAGTCGAGCACGCATAGAGAGCTAGAGAGTGATGGAAAGTAAAACAAAACAACAAAAGACGTTGTGACGCAGGCATGCCGTTGTGACAACTGCCACACTCTAGCACCCAATCAAGACGCCTGCAGACCGAAACGCCAGCGACGCCATTGAGCCATTGACGGTGGCGCGACGGGCTGGCGTTGGCCCTAGGCTGAATCTGCTCAGTTCAGGCTGGCTGAGGATCCCAACTTGGCCAAGACCCGGAGATTTCCTGTCCCTTTAGTGTCCAAAACCTACATGGCATGCTGCGATGATCTACGCGCATCTGCTTGAGTCATGTGTGCAGCCTGTCAATGTATAGGAGGTGTGTATCATGACTATTGTTACCGCTCCCGTCACCATCACCGTCGTCATTGAGCAGCGACTGACTGCGTACGGCCCGAAAGACCATGCACGCTTCGGTATTTATCATGACCAACGAACATCCCTTAGCCGCCTATCTTAAAAAGCCTGATCGTGGCTATCATTGTTGATGTCGCTGTTGCTGTTGTTGCTGCTGGGGTTTGGTCTTCTCCTTTATTGATTAAGTAGGTAGTGAGTTAGTCAGCTAGGCATGTAGAACATTGATCGGCCCATCAGAGCCACCAGAGTCATGATAAAAGATGTCAGATGCGGAAAGACGAGCTTACCTCAAAACGGTTGTCTTCCACCCAACCTGACAGGCGTGTATCAGTCAGCTCTCCAGCCAGTACCGTGGAAGGGGAGGGAAACCTGAGACATAGAGTGGACACGAGAGCATTCTAAGTGCCCGCGTTCTTTCTAATCTAGTTCATTAGCCAGTATGGTATGTATGCGTGTGCCGCTCGGGTCAGCCTGGGCCGGCAAACCCAGTCAGTCTGCCAGCGATGGGTGAATAGTGACCCATGACGCTGACCGGTCGAGGACAAAAAGTAGGTACTGGCAGCAACGCACCACCCACGGCCCATACGCACGGTACATTCGATGATGGAGATGCCATCTCCTCCTTAGGGACACAGACCTCTTCACCACCCCCTCGTTGCATAGTAGTCTAACGGCTGGCTGGTGGAGAGAGGCAGGGAGGCCGTGGGAATGATCATCATCCAAGGACCCCCTCCTTTTGTTGGAGAACCAATCTTCTCGTCGGTACTTACAGCAAGCAGCATCTCGCATGCCACCACACGATGAATCAATTCCGCCCCTCCCAACCCGTTCGCTCGGGGACCTCGCGTGGCACGTTGAAGATACGATTCGTTGGGCCAAGGGGTTGGCCATCCATCCACGAGTGTCGAATCACTCCAAGCAGCCAGTCGTCCCATAGAAACGCCGAACCGCATACTGTTCGCATCCCACCCTTTACACGAAACTCCGCACACTCATGCTACTTTCAATGAACAAGTACAAGTCGTGTAGACTGTGAAAAGTCTGCCTGCCACACTAACCGCCTCTCAGCTGTGTTGGTGCCGATGGCAAGAGCTGGCATGGTCATGTAGTTCAGCTCCAAGACGATATGATCGGTCAGCCTATCCAGCTCGCTCTGACCATGACCGTTACCATGGCCGCTGTAGTTAGTGGGTGGATGCATTCAGCTCACCTCGAAACTCATGGGGGCCCATAGGAGGTACATATGCATAGCTCCCCTAGCGTTGCAGTCCTATTGATTGAACCATGGTTCCTATTTGTCGAGCTGTAGGCCAAGGACAGTCCGCTATGCGGGCAACACTGACAAAGAGTGACCCAGACGACACCGCTATGGGGAAGAAGCTGTTCGCATATGAGATGGGCTTAAGTTGATGGTCTCACCCATATATTTGGGGAAAAGCTGATGGTTGCGGCGGCAGGCAAATATGCCATGCTGGAATATGTAAATTTTAATTCCATCCGTCATACTCCGTAAAGGGGACGCCAATGCTGGCCGCAAGTCTAGATTGCATAGCCCGTACGAGGGATATACTTTACATCATAATCCGCAATGCAATTACGCCGTGATGAATAGAAGAGAAGGCTTGCTGGATGTAAGAGGAAGCCCAAATTCGTAAACGCCAACCTAGGCCATATCGCTTGGCCTGCCTGTAACGTAAACCCTCGCCAGCACTTGGATCCCAGGCCGTCACATTGTCTATAACACACGCCGGAAACGAAACAAAACAAAATCCCAGAAACTGCTTCACCATTATTGGTGAGCGCAAAAAAGAAAGCCCATTTCTGGCTGGAGTCAGAAGATGGGGAAATCAAAGGTCTGCCCAACTAATTCCACATGCATCCGAATAACTTCACAAAATAATTGTGAGTGGTTGTGGTCAACTCCTTGCGCCCATTGCTTCGTGATCATCGCCATACCGCTGAAGGCAAATAAAACTCGTCGCGGAGGTGTGCTACCCTCCCAGGAACCACTAGCACAGGCTTAAAGATATATGTCACCAGTCTCCCCAGTGACCCATCGTTGCCAGGCTTCGTCAAACGCATCTTCTAAATCCCGGACCCATCTCCGCGTATTGAATAAGGCACAGTGCCACTTCGCATCGAACAAAATCTTGCGCATTTCTGCCAGCCTGCCACGACCTTCGCCGTACGACTCCCGTGTAACCCGATAGCTGAGACTGTTGGCCAGCTTGATGGCAGTCGCTTCGTATTCTTCCTCATCGGCCGCTGTGAGCTCCTGGGCGGCGCGGCGGCCCTCAGTACTGTTGGGAAGCGCCCCTTTGAGAATGGAGGCTGCCATTCGTGAACACATCTTATAAGGGTACCTTGGAAGCGTCAATAGAGGCGTACTTGACCACAGGATATCGGCTGCTGTAGTATGGGCGTTGCATTCAGGAGTATCCAGGAACAGGTCGCAAACTCGAGCTCGAGAAATGTGTTGCTGCTTTGGCGCCACATCGGTGAAGATGATGCGTGAGGCAACCTCCTCGCTTGCCCAAAGTCTTGCTGTTCGACGCAAGTTGTTCTCGCCCAGATCTGGAAACTTGAGAAGCCAAAGATAAGCCTTGGGAACATTGGACAAGATGCGTAGCCACGTGCGGAAGGTGGTAGGGTCGATCTGGTAGATAATGGTCAGCTTGGGTCGTTCGAAATTGGGCCGTCGCTGCTAATTCCGCAACCAAATGTTATAACTCACCTTGTAGAGCTGATTAAAATTGCCCAGAATAATGGCCCCATCAGGCAGATTGGGGAACAACTCCTTTCTCATCTTCCACCGTCGCTGTTGTTCACGCGCCCATGTCACTGCTCGCTCTTCCGGCTCACAGGATTGAGCATGGTCGCAGCAGAAGAAAGTGTCCCGGCAGAATATAACGTTCTCAGAGTACACCCAGTCCTCGTGATCGACTACCTCCTCGTCGCGGAAGACACTGGTAAGACTCAGATTGTCTCTGGTTGGCCTCAGAGTCGATGGCGGAATAGCAATCTCATCGGCCAGGATATAATCGCACCATTCGGCACCTAGTGAGCCCGCAAACCCCATGAAGGACATTTGAATAGGGGCGGGACGAGCAGCGAAAACCTCGTTCCGTGCCCCACGCGTGTAGCCGTTCAAGTTGACAAGAATATGGATCTGATCTTTCACAATTTGCTCGACTAAGCGTTCCGAGGACCAGCTGCTGACATCGCGGAATACGGGAGCTTCGCGCTCGATTTGCTGGCGGTGTATAGACTTGTCACTGGCTGTAGTGGCATAGCAAAATGCTTTCGCCCTGGCAGGGTTGTGCATCCCGAACACTGACTGCATCCTACAGTGAAGATTATTAGTACAGAAGAGCAGACTCATTGCATATTTTCCTATCAGGACCCATCAGGAATACAGCAACTTACAAATGAGCCAAGGGGTGGTTGTTGAAATCCGACGATACATAGCCCACATTCAGATGCGGGCTAGGAGGGGGAGGTGGCGGGTACACCGAGTCTGGAAGCCACGGTGATCGAAGCGTTGAGCACGAGATCCTCATGGCGTTTCGCTGTGATATCATCCGGATGTCCTTGGCGGTCAAAGGGCAAGTGAAGGTGTGGAACGGGAGCACAGTGGGCGCCGAGGGTACCGTTAGCGATGCCGGTAACCTCGGTCGGCGGTAAGAGGTGCTGGGAGTAGCACGACCCAGCACGTACTTGTCCTGGTACCAGCGCCGCATGGTTACTTTAATGGCTCGCTCGATGAGACGGAGCAGTCGGGACCCTTCCCACGGCTGGTCGGCCCATTTGCGAAGTTCCGAGTCCATCGTATTGGGCTTCTTTGAATCGTCCAGGCTCGCTGGGATCTGCGACAAAATCATATCCAGAGCCCCGTGACGCAGCATACCTGACCCCCACCGGGGAGGCTTCGCCAAGCTGCCTTGCCACTATGCCCGCGACGTTGCTCACTAACCCGGACCCGACCCGGCGAGTTCTAGCATCCTGCAGCATTCCACTTGCATCGACATGCCAGCGGTCATACTTGCCACCATCCAGTATGACACCACCCCGGTCCTCCCAGTCGCAGACCGAGTTGAGAGCCGTGAAGAGCCCGCACACAGCTTCGGCGAAGTGAGGATTAGATTGAACCGCCCGGCGATAATACATGATGGCGTCGCTGATGCGTCCCCGGTCCTTAACCGCGTTGGCCAGGTTGGTCAATGCTATATCGAAAGTTCCGTCACATGCTACGGCCTGCTCATACATTTGGATGGCCAAGTCAAGCTGCCCTATATCCTTGAGCAGGCTTCCGAGGTTAGTATGAAGATGTACGTGTTTGGAATCGAGGCTGAGGCCGTATTTGTAGTATGCTAGCGCCAGATCTAAACCACTTCCTGGAGTGATGCCGGGTATTAAGGGGGCATTGGAGCTTTCATATGTTATATGTGGGGTAGGGTTGGCCTGCTGGACGCTTGCCAGAAGAATGCCCACGTTGTTGGCAGTCGATGGACTCTCGGACAGCGATAGTGATAAGTAGTATAGGGCCAGGATATCGCTCACACCAGAAGGCTGGCGTCCCTGGGCCCCAGATAAGCCGCCGTTGGACATGCCGTCCTGGAAGATTTTAGCCAACGACAACAGAGAATTACTGGTTGTCGATATTGCAGTCCTCTTGGATGCGCCCACCGGTACATAACGCAGCCCCGGTAGTTCGCCATTGGATGTGAAACCGTTGGACGTGAAAACGAGGTGGGCCGTATGCCTTGCTCTTTCTGGCGGCAGTAACAACGGCCCAGACGTCGGCCAAGCGGACGGATCTCTGCCGGAAGGCGTCGACAAGACGGAATGGATTCTGTGTATGAGGCTTTGGATGCAATCAACGCTTCTCCCGGCACTGATCAGCACGGCTTCTTCAAAAGCATCGGACGCTCGGTCGATGTCCTTGAGGGCATAGAGCATGTTGCCTTTGGCATGGATAAGGGCAATGATGCGTCCATTCTCACAGCCTGCTACGCGATAACCGCTGGAACCGAAACCGTAGGCCGCGCTGTGCGACTGGTCTCCATCGGCAGTGTCGTAATCCCTAGGGATTTGCGTGTTCCTCCGGTTGCCCTGCGATATAGGTCTCCGCATATTCGGGTTCGTATGAACCTGGGTCGGATCCATATCGTTCTGGAGGGCAGACCGATCCAGCCGCAGAGACTGCTGCACGTAGGTAATAATATCTACGGCCTCCTTGCTTCGCTGCGTAGAGCACAATAGCCCTACAAGATGTTCAACAGCCTCGAGATAGCTTGGGTTCAGCCTCACAGCGCGAAGCCAATGTTGTTCCGCCTCGTCATTCCTGTGTAAACAGTAGAGTGATGCCGCGACATTCGACAGCGCCTCGATATTGCTACAAAAAGCTACCGTCAGCTGATATTTATGTTAGTGTTTCAGGAAAGGAACCCTACCTCTCGTCGAGAGATACCACTCTGGAAAACCATTCCAGGGCATCCTCATACCTTTCCAAGCCATAGTAGAGACAGCCGCCGAGTATCATGCCTTCAATCCACTTCCAACCGCTTTGTTCACAAAGACTGTGTAGCATGTCCGCTGCCTCCTTGGCAGCCAATATGGGCGGCCGGGGGTAGTACGGGCGGGACACATCAGGGGCCACATAGCGGGGTCCTTCCCCATGGGGTATCTGATAGTAGGCATTATTGTTTGGCATTTCACTGTTGAACCCATTAGATAGCTGCCTGGCGATGGGTGCATGTGCCGAATTCGATGGTCTGTAATGTGAAACATCCACTTGGCCAGAGGCGTTGGTGGTGGCTCCAATCTCGCCGTTGGGATAGTCGATGTAGTGAGGTGAAGGATGCGTCTGAGCATGATTGAACGCAGTGTGAGTTTGAGTTGGAGCTTTGGGTAGTTTCGGAAATATCAGCATCCGCGAAGAAGCCCTGGATCCATGCGCATAACGTCCAAAATGCGACTTCTTGGTCTGATGTAAGTGAGTCAGCAAATCTATGCAGGCCTTGTGAGCTCTCATGAGAGCCCTTTCACGGAATGCCGCAGGAGACTCGGAAGATGAAGGATTAGAAGATTCGTAATATTTCTGTTCCAACGTAAGGCTTTCTAGCTGCTGGGCTGGTGTTTGTAGGTTTGCGTGACTGTTATAGCGAGGCGGAATACCACCAGAACCACTATATCTATTGGTGGCGTGATATGGCGCCCCCATCAGCGCATTTTGCTGGTTGTTGTAGCCGAACTCTGGCCAGTTAGAGTTCGGCAGAACGGCGCCATTGTTGAATACTGTAGGCCCTGGCGACTGATTGTAATTTGGTTGCACAACGGTCGGTACCTGCATGCCATTATCATAAGGATAGTACCCAACAGGTTGCGCATTCGAGGTATAGTGAGGCCCATAAGCCCCATATGACGACAGGACAGAGTCAGCCATGGTAAATCCACGGGGTTCTGCGGCGGCATGGTGGTTGAACATCGGAGAAGACCGGTAGGCCCATCCGTCACTTGCGGGTCTCTCGTAGTCCAGGCCAAACGACAGGTTGTTGCTTGAACCAGGTAGGATCATGTGCTTTAAGGGCGGCGGCCCTGATGCCAAATGCGCCGGGGAACCATCATAGCCAGCGTCTATCGTTCCGTTGGGCGTTTTTCTCCGCAAATGGTGCTCGGCGCTCTCTGCCGATAGATGGCTGAGAGGCAGGGATCGTGGGTGGGTAGCCGGCTGCGACGGCTGAGATATACGGGCTGGGAAGGCGCGATGCGACGAGACCAAGCCGTGGAACGCGTTCGACATCCTCGACGCATGATGGCCATGCTGGGCGAAGGCGAACTGCTCCGACCTGGGTCTGGGTTCCCTATGTGCAGAAGGCTGCACCATCTGGTGCATTTGCACCAGAGGCGTCATTTGATAGAATTGAATGTTACCACCGGCTCGGTGGCGGGTTTTTAAGCGTTAATGATGGAGGAAGGAGCGTGTACACGAAGATAGTACGATACGGTGGGAACGAGTCGGAATCCGAACCGTCGTCGCCCACTCATTGAGGCATGGCTGACGCGAACTGAACGAGATGCATCTGGAGACTGGAAGGCCACGTTCGGTAGCGATACCAGCATCTGCCAACGAAGGAGGGCGGGATTACGATCGGAGACCGAAGCTGACTTGTCAATGTCAGGCCTGATCGGGGGATGTTGCTGACGTCGGGTTGTAGGGGGGTATATGGGGGGCTGCTTGCGTGGCCGTCGCACCCGTCCCAGATTCCTTGTCGCAATTTCTCCTTCCGTATATTCTCTTGCTGCTAAAGGGTTGTCAACAGGTTGTCCCTGCCCTCCGTTGCGCCTTGCGAGGGCCAGTTAGAGGAGACGGAGGGGTTCAGGGACAACAGTGACGCCGGGTAGGCGGAGTGGTGGGGTGAAGGAGGCAGGGCAGGGCGTGATAGCACCACCTTCTACGCAGACGATATCTTTTGGGCGGTTATGGCGAGAGAGCGGACTGGCGACAAAGGAGGGTCGATGAAATCCCACCGGGAGGGGAAATCAGAGAAAGAAGATAGACGCGATGCCGACGACGACGCGACAGGCTGGGTAGGCAGTTTACTTATGTAAATTGAGATGGAGTAAGTTTACCTAAGGGAATAGGTAGGCAAAAGTTTAGTTTGGAAATAGTGGATGGGCAACGGGCTGTAGGCAGCTTTACTAGGGCAGGTAGGCTTGTAGGCCCGTTTCTGTACGTTGCAGTATGGAGACAAGTCCGCTACCAGCAGAGCAGGCGCGAAATAGAGTTGGAGGCTAAGGTACTTTAAGAGCGTGGGGAAGGGACTGGAAGAACAACATGGATTTCTGGGAAGCAAGAGGACTGGACTGCTGGAAGAGTCAGGCAGGACACCCATTAACATTGACTGACTGACATGGATGGAATGGGCCAAACGTGCTGTGCCCACTCGGAGCGGGCACCACGCCAGCAAAGCGAGGGCACACCACCCACCCCGAGTAATATGGAAGGGTAGCATGCGTGTCGAGGTGTGCATAGGTCGATTGATTTGTGCATATGCATTTCAAAGTACCTCCGCGCCCACGCCGATGTACTTGGCGGTTGACGTGACTTATCAGATTTGACGATTGACTGCACTTCAAATTCACCACGTTGAATTACATCTAATGTAGGTAATGGATGGGTGTGCCGTACCTACAATACTTACTTCTTACCTACTGGCTGCAATGGGCTGTCGTTTCGCCCCCAGCCCGCGTATTGCCAAAGCAGGGCTATACCACGTTGTGGTTTGACAGCGAAGCACCCGATGATCGATTAGAACTCTAAAAGGTGTACGGAGTACACTGATGGGAAAAGCGTATAACGCCCTCTGTTTCTGCTCTGTCCCTTTTTTCTTGCTTTTCCCTGACATCTGGCATGAGTGACCATGCTGACACCAGTCAACTTGACACACAGGCCTGGACCCCGATCACCTAATAAGCCGCCAGCCGAGCGGGACCTACTACTATCAATGTATGTCGTAGATTGCAGCTATGTACCGTATATTTGATCAAATGTTCATGTTCCCGCCGGCATTTATTTGCTTGTAATTCTCTACACCGCTTTGACCGGGCATCAAATCAGCAAACAGAGAGAATTGTAGAGGCGTGTGGTTTGGTCTGTAGATACAGCATTGTTGAATGTAGGTAGGCATACTCCGTATGTACATCGAGATGCACGCCTTACCTTGCCTTGCCTTACCACACTCGCCCCGTGCTTGCAGAATTGGCGGCAGATTGGGTTGAAAGCGAACCTCCACACCCGGCTGACTGAGCAAAGCAAACACGGGATCTGCCAGGCGTGCATTGCGGTGTACCATCTTTTCATCGAGGGAAGAGTGGAAGAGATTGTCGTCAGGAATGACTCGGTTTTTCCTTTCTTTCTCTCTCTCTTCTTATCAGGAATTGTCAGAGCCACATCGAATACTGCAGAGGGGAGGGAGCCGACGACTCGGCCCCATCCTTACCTACATGTCATGTGTAGTTTACGATACGGCGCGCCAACCAATGCATGTAAGTTTTGGGTACGATCAATACAGCCATCGGCTTGGTGGATATGTTCCAGGACCACCAAAATGACGAGGGGCGCGTGGAGTCCCAGCCGAAGGGCATCTCCCGTCAGGCAAGCAGGATCCTCCAATGGTTCCGTCCCCTTGGTTCGTGGGCCAAAGGTCGTCCCAGTTATCTAATTGTCTCATATCTTGGCATAAAAGTCACTTTTGGAAGCAGCGCATACATATGGCATTCGAGGAGAATAACATCTATCACCTACCTTGCCAGGGCTTGTTTGTCTTTCTGTGCTTAGCCGGGCGGGCGATGCATTTAGAAACCCATTCTGGGTAAGCAGCAGCGATGTGTCATGTCAACGGTGAAGGCGTGCGTGTGTGTGACTTAGAGGGGTCAACTGCATAGGCGGTATTGCGTACCCATGTCCGATGCAGTGCCCAGCATGCATTGCCCAAGGATTCGATCCTTGGCTGGAAACCGATGCGGAAAGGCGGCAGGCAGCCCAGGCATAAGCAGGCGCATAACTCTCTGCTGCTGCATTGTACAAATGCGTGCCATCGCCAACGTCTGCCAGACAGCACGCAATTATTTTTAGCAGGCATGTTCGCTAATCTCGTCACATCGTCACACTTACTCGCACTCACTTGCTCACCTGGCGGTTACGACTGGCATCCAACTGTGTGTGTTGCACGCAACATGTATGTGCTGATGCAACAGCCCCGGAAGCAACACAAGCAAATTTTGGATGGGTGACTCCCTTCAGTGCTGAATAACCCGGACGGATTGAGGAAGAAACAAAAAAAGCACATTACCGGCCACCGGCTTCGTCGACAGGGTAGAGACAACATGGGAGTCACTAGTGTGCTGAAAATGGTACCGATCAACATTTGGCCGCAACCCCTTCTCTTTACCGGCTCAATCAATACAACAAACGTTTTCTTCTACACATGAGAGATCAGTGAGTATTTGCTGGAACTACGTACAGGTTTCTGACGGCTGTAAGCCGATACAGTCTCCTGCTCCCGTGCCAGACCAGCCCCGTCGAAATCGGAATCCTGCGTTGGCCTAGCAAACAGCGTTTCATTAAACTTCCCGCGCTTCATCCCTCCTTGCATGGCTTGTAGGAGACGAGGCCGGCCTCTTGACGTCTGTGCTATTGAATGAAGCTTGTAAGATGGGCCTCGGATTGGTGGGCGAGCTCTTGAAGATACTGCCATTTCTCTTCGTTGGTCTTATTAGTCTCGGGGAGACAACCTGATGCAAGAAGAATAAGGGTGGTCGAGAAACAGTCGATGGGCGCTCAGATTGGTGCGAACGTAGTCGGTATCCCCTTTTTCGTCCAGGCTCTGCCTCGAGTTTTCCACCCTTCCCCTGTTTTCAAAGTACCGAGATTACCAAGGAGTTATATATTTGACGTGGTTCCTGCCGTCATGAAATGGCAGGCTGGCAAGCGCCCGCAATAGTGATGTAGATGTAGATGGATGGGGGTTGTCTGAGATACGTAGCAAAGGGTTAACAAGTCGGCGCAAACCAATGCTTTTCAAGACCGATAGTGGAATGTAGAAGAATGAGGCCCTCGTCTTTTTCACGTATGATTGCATCATTCTCCTTCCCCTTATCCCCGCAATGAACTACGATAGTACCCCGTCTCTAACTCGTGTTGCTTGCGGAGTGTTCCTATGGGTTCAGGCATGTGGCATCTTCAATGATCGATGCCATATGGCTGTTGGCACTCCGGACTTCAATTCTGGTGTTTAAGGTAACCTCTTCCCTATTCAGTAAGAATATACAAACCAGAGTCTTTCTCTGTGATATGCGACCGGGCGTGATGTCGGCTGTCTCTAATGTAGAACCGTTTACTTGAAAAGGATAGTAGCTACGACGATCACGTTGCGGCATTGTAGATGAGTAAGTTTCATTTTTGGTGATTTTACTATCCAGAGCATCCCCGAACTGCCATGTCCATCAACAGGAATCCATTGCGGCCTAGACCAACAACGGATTTGTAGCACCGAGCAACGATGCTTGGAGGACCGCAGCCCGACAATGCCATATCATTGGGTTGAGTGATTTGCGCAGCGAGAGCGCAACAGAGGTACGTCAGCACAATAGACGATGAACTGTGCACAATCTTTCGAGCTGGACGGATCACTATTCCGCGGGAACGATAGAGAAGTGGCTTTACTTTTTGATCTTCGTGATCATTGATTTTGTTGGTTGGCTGTTTGGCAGCGCTTGGTTGCAAAGCCATTCCCTAAACTCCTAATAACATGCGTAAAGAGAAACCCTGTTTGGCCATCCATTATCGTTCCGTGTCTATTCGTTGCGTTTATTCCTCGGGAACTGTGATGCTCAGTCAGTAATGAAATCAGGGCGAGAATACCGGGGCGAAAAGACGTACTGTCAATCGCACCGCTGGCGATATCGTCTTGGATAGCCTTGGGGCTGCGGCCATCGACCTGGCAGCCGACACTGTAGGCGGTTCCGAGAATCTCCTTCACGTTACCCTCGAGGGACTTGGAGAAGGACTTGAACTTCATCACACGGGCAATCTCGATAATCTCATCGAGGGGTATCGACTTGGTGTGCTTGATGTTCTTCTCCTTCTTGCGGTCCCGAGGGGGCTCCTTCAGGGCCTTGATGACCAGAGCCGAGGCGGAGGGGACGACGGAGACAGCGGCCTGACGGTTCTGGATGGTGAGCTGGACGGTGACACGGAGGCCCTTCTGTTGGTTGGAAAAATATTGGTCAGTCTGCTGTTTCCTTCCAATTTGCGCATTCGGAATTTTTCCATACCCAGTCTCCAGTAGCCTTGGCGATATCTTCACCGACCTTCTTGGGCGACAGACCCAGAGGACCGATCTTGGGGGCCAAGGCGGACGAGGCACCAACTTCACCACCGGTGGCACGGAGGGTGCTATAAAGTGTTCATGTCAGCAAGTTGTCCAGGTTCTCGCGCAATGGTGGTTTGATTTTTCGGGAGGGCGAGAGGATCGCGATCGACGGGAAACGAATTCATTTTCGAGGGCGAAAGACTGGGTAGAACGTACATGACCTTCACCTCATTGGGATCGAACTTGGGAGCTGTGGCGCGAATTCTGTCAGCTCAAAAATGTCCATTCAGGTTCGCGGCGGCGGCGGCGACAATACGTACGCATGATGAATCGGGTCTTGAGGAGAGGATTCTAAGGGTCTGTTAGGTGTTGGTCGTCGGTGGGAATAGTTCCTTCCTGGGCCTCGTAAATATCTTCTACTTTTGTCTCGCTCAAGCAAAAGTCGATTGGTTTACCAGCTGCGGCAGAATCGGGCAAGGACGGAAAAATGCAGTGCGAAATGTGCAGTGGGGTTTCTGACCCTAAAGTCGAGATAAGGACTTGGGTGGGACGATAAGCCCTTTTGGGGAAGCACGAGTGGGGTTCGGCCAACACAATTCGCTGCAGACTCACTTTGCAGCACAGGCACCGACTTACACAACCACTGCTTGGCTTACTGTCTGCCCAGATGTTCCATGATCGAATGGAGAGTAGTCGGATCACGGGCGTCTTGGAATCAGGCAAGACAACCTGGAGGTACCTTGCATACAGGCTTGACTGTTGAGGCAGTTGGCTACACTTATAATCCACTGAGTACAATTCAGTGGGATACAGAAATAAAACAAATATCGTCCGAATCCGGCATCTAACGAAATGATACCCTCCACATTGCAGTATGTCCCGGGCTTGAAACCTCACTTGCACGGTATGAACATGATGGATTACTTTCAAGAAGAGGCTGTGGAATGTAGTGTGTGCATATGAATATTTTGTTCAATTATTTCACTAGCAGCATGCCCATGGCAAGGTTGGTGTCTTCTTTGTGCGGTCATATCAGGGCGTTCGTCTATTCATTAGAGTCATCCATCGAATGCCCTTACAGCTTGACACGGAAAAGCCGTTCTAGTCGGAACGATATACCGAGTGCCCTGTATCGACACTGAGAGAGTTTCGGCTACAGCCTGATATCGTCCACACCATACCCCTTAACTCATCACTTAATTCGTTCCGCTCACAGCAAGCCTGGGTAACAATGTTAGTAAAGAAAGCACTAAAGGGGGATATAAAAAGGAAAACGTACTTCATCAGATGATCCATGAACGTCTGGAGAGATACATCATCAGTGAAGATGGTCTGAGCCGTCTGTGCACCAACACCACCATATGCACCCGTAGTGTGTGTGGTGGAGGGGTTCAACTTGGACAGGAGGAATCGTGCTTGAGAGCCACCAGCATCACACACAATGAAGCGTGGTAGAGGGAATCTGTCGGCGATAAGATCCTATTAAAGTATTAGTCTCGGGCCAGCTTAGCTCGCAGCGGAAATGATTCGACTTACTCTGGCGTCCTCCTTAGGCTGTTCAAGCAGAGCCGCAAAGTTCTCGTACCCTTCCTGGTCTTGGTAACCAGCTTTCCTCCACTCGGCTACAGTTTCGCCATGGAAAATGAGGATGTGGAAGAATGTATCGAGCAGCAAGATGTGCGTGGGCTGGATCGATGTCGAATCCAGGAGGACGGGCTGGCCACCATCCTGATCGAACGTGTACGAATCCAGTGTTGGCTGGATCATCACGAGGGAGTTGCTAACATCCTCATGGTTAAGAACGTGTCGGTAGAATGCCGTCTCGTCGGGAGAATTGTTGAAAACTTGGAGGAACTGGCTGCGGCGGAGATGGAACATGAATTGCGGGTACAACGTGAAGTTCTTTTCCAGTCTGAAGGAGGACGGGTCATCCTTTCTGTAGTCGGCAAACCTCGAACACAACCGGATGAGCATGCGGTCTACCCATCGCAGAACATCTGGTCCGTCGTCTACTTCTGCCTTGAAGACCGCAATGCGGGACATCAATACGGCTGCGGCTTCTTGGTCGAAGGACTGCGCGATGGCAGGGTCGCCGGCAGGGCCGCTCAAGTTCCGGGCCACCGTGGTCACGCGCAGGTGGAACTGACCACTCGAGTGTTGGTAGTATGTGAGGAACTGCATCATTCCCTTTTGCTGGCCCTGCTGGTGCTGGGTGGGGCCACCCTGGCTCGCAATCTCGAAGTAGATGCCGTAGCTGGCGGTCGGGTCAATGCCGCACATCTTCCACGAGCATGTATTGCCGATGCCGCATTCCGTCTCTCCAACTGACGTCGACTTTTTGTTCAAGGAAACCGCATGGCCGATCAGTCCTGTGACCTTCAACTCCTTTGTAGTCAGGACCTCGAGGACAGCATTGAATCCCATCAAGAGGTTGCCATTAGCATCCTTCTCGAAGATACGGATAAATGACTGCTTGAACATGGACGAAGTGAAGCTATCGGTCAGAATCATGTGTCCACCGGTGGAGTTGCAAAGACCCTTCATCTCCAATAAGCCGACCTGGTCCAGACATCCGGCAAATATGTCTATTATGTGGCCATTGTGCGCGGTCCTCTTCGCGAGGTTATCGTAAAACTTCAGTGCCTTCTTGTAGTACTTGATGTTGTCACGATCGATATCGTGGTGGGAGCGAATCGGCTCGCGCAGCTCGGGGCCGACAACCATGCCAGGGCCTTCAGTCGCGGGGCCACCGGCGAAGAGCATGATGCGTCCACCAGCATTCTGGAAGGAAGATTCCAGGAGGCCAACAGCAACGCTCAGGGCGACGCCAGAGCAACGAAGGTTTCGGCGATCGCTCGCGACCGGCCAGGGATCCTTCTGCAGCTGCTCCAGTGCCTTAGTGAGCTGGAACTCGCACTGCTGTACGGGTAGCAGGAATCGAGAAGCCGGACCCATGGGCATCAGGGGGCGGCCAGGCTGTTGTTGGGGCATGCCGGGGCGCAGGGCCGGCGAGATCAAGCCGAGCATCTCCTGGACTTGCTTCGCCGAGTAGTCCTTGCTTCCGCGGAACACGTAGGACTTGGCGCATTCGGTGTAGCCGATCTCATGTACTTGGGCCTATAGGAAGGGGAAAGGTGAGTCAACAGGCTTGCAGGCCTCAGGGGGTTCAAGATGCATACCATGGTGCCATATGTGATCAACCCCACCAGGGCGTTTTCGGGCAGCAGGCTCAAGCTCATGATCAATGACTCCTTGAGAGCAGCAAGACTGTCCTCTTCCTGGCAGGTGTCGACAACGAGGAGGAAGATGGGAGGGCTGGGCGCCGGTCGCGACAGCCTGTATTCGATCGTCGTGTTGGAAGGGTGCAGCTCCGGCGGGATCGCATTTTGTGTGATGTCCTTGTAGTGCGGCGGGAGAGCGTTTCTCGAGAGACAGAAGGGACATATCCATAGGCGTGCACGAACATCTACTTGACTGCAGCGGGTATGCCTTGTTAGTTTGAAGGTTCCTGTGTCGGCTGTGAAGGGACGTACCAGAAAGGGTTGAGAACAGCGCGGCATGGCTGCTTGCAAGTGACGGGCTCGAACTGCAGGAGAGGTGTCTCGGGCTTCTCCTTGAGCGGGGTATAGAGAGCTCCGATGGGGACGACGAGGCGCGACGCTTCCATGCGAGAGCTGGGGAAGACATTCCAACTCAGGCGGACGCCATCGCGGTCCTCAACCTCGCTCCACTGCTCCTTAAGAGCCTCGTAGTCCATCGTAGGCGGTCTACGGACTATGGGCGACCGGAAGCTTGGGCTTTGAACCGAATTGTGTTTTGGCTGTTGGCGTCGGCGGGGAGTTGGCTTTCGAAATGACTAGAACGACCGCAAGCCGGAGGTGAATCAACAGGTATGCAATGTGAAATGGGTTGGTAAGAATGTCGGAGTACAGTGAGGGTTCCCAGTTAAAGGTCGACGAGGGACAGCTTACGCTTTAACCAATTGAAGCCTACCTTCACCAAAATAGTAGATGACAAGTTGCAGCTGCGACCCGGGGTGGAAAGTGGGGCCAATTGGCTTGCAACTGAACTTTGGGCTTATTACGTAAATGTCGGTGGTCAAAGTTAACCCCTATGAATGCAACATCTCTCAACACCACATCATATTCACGTGATCATGCCGGGACAGGCATCGATATTAGGAATCTCTATTATTTCAGGCACCTGCCTCTCAGCGCTGCCAGGCTACTGTGCAATACAGCCAAGACGTGTTCTTATGTTTTGGTCCGTCTGCAACATGCTACAGCTAGAATGTTAAAGCCCAATCATGTCAATACTGGACGATTGTGCTGTACCATGGTTTTCGAGGACGGAACACTCTCTGGCTAACTAAATTTTGCCAGGTAGGTTTTTTGCACGAGAAATGTGGCCTTCACCGTCCTGCAATGTGGCCTCAGGGTTCTCAGGGCACACGGTTGTAAGAAACGTACCAGCCTATAGATCAGGAGGCTGTTGGCGTCATACTTTTTGTCAGCATTACGGATAGGAGTGCAGTTTACCGATCTACGCCGCTGGAATGTACCATTATCATACTTTAATCGCATTGTATAATGACTGACTATGGCACTAACAACATTACTTGGGATTGGATAGAAAGGCTCCAAGCCGCTCATATACTTCGTGGATTGACCTTTACCTGGAAGTTCACTGGTCTGAGGTTGAAATGCCCGTCCTGCGCCAGCTCGTACCCAGGATCGACGGCCTCAAAGTCCACCTCCCTGACCAGCTTCGTCAAGACGACCATGTTCCACAGCCACGCGTAGTGCTTGCCGATGCACTCCCGCTTCCCGTTCCCGTACCACTTCTTCACCCCGGCCGGCAGCTGCGCGAAAGACTGGCCCGTCATGCGCTCGGGCTTGAACGCCAACGGGTCCGAGAAGACGGTCGGATCACGGTTAACCCCGGCCAGCACGATGATGATGGGCTGCGAGGGCGCGATGGCGTACTTGCCGCCGGCGAGCAGCACGGGGCTCTTGTCGTTGGCGTCGCCGCGGGGCAGCGGCTCGATGTTGAACCCGGGGGCCGCGAAGGAGAGGCGCAGCGATTCCCGGACGATGCCCTCCATGTACTCTAAGTGGGCAAGGTGCGAGTACTCCAGCGGCTGGCCGGTCCCCACGACCTCGTCGATCTCCCGGCGGGCGGCCGCGATGACCGCGGGGTTCTTGAGCAGGAAGTAGACCGCCGTGCTCAGCAACGCCGGCGCGGTGCTGCTTCCGATGGGCATCGACACGATTTCGTCGACGACTTGGGAGCTCGTGAGCTGCTTTCCCGTCTGGGGATCCTTCGCGTTCATCATGGCCGCGAGCAGATCTTGCTTGTCCGTGCGATTCATCTTGCGATGCTTCACAAGGTCATCGCCATAGGCGCGCATCGTGTCAATGCCCCGCTGGAAAGTCCGCCCATAAATGAGCCAGTTGAGCAGCCCCGGTCGGGTGGGCCGTCTCATCGCCTCTCCTGTCGAGATGTCCATCGCCTGGATCATGGGATGCTCCTTACCAGTCAAACAATTTAGCTTCTTGCCGAACAGGGTCAGCGTCGTAGCTTCGAGGTTGAGCCTGTTCAGCTCCGAGAGCATCGAGACCGCATTGCTGTTGGTGCCCAGCCCGCGCCATTTAGCAATCAGCTCGTCCGTCGTCTCACTCATCTCGGGGAATTTCTCCGCGATCGAGATGGGCGACAGCTTGGGCGCGATGATACGATGCGCAATGCCCCAGCTCTCCTCGTGGTCGTAGGCTGTGAACAAGGCATCATGAACAGCCTGGCGGATTTCGACAATGGGTCCCCCAACATACTTGCGAAACCGCTTCTCATCACACAGTTCTTCGGCCAGCGCGGCACCCGCAACGAAGACGATGGAGTGACCAAGGACTTTGATCTGGAAGATATCTCCGTATTTCTCCGATAGCTTCTTGAGGGATGCCCATGTATTACTGGAGTCCACATCGAAGATGTTTCCCAATATTGGGATTCCAGGGGGTTGAGGTATTGGAAGAGACATGTCTGTCACCCAGACTGGTGTTGCATGGGTAGTGTATTTCGGGAAGTTCTTGTTGTTGTTGCGTTCTGTTGTTTCTAGGAACACCAGAGCCTGGTAACGGGTCTGAGATAGTTAGATGTGCGACTATCGTGGCCTGGGAAGCTTGGTTTCTTTAAGTTAAGCACCATGCTTTTCCCTCCATATGGCGGTGATAGCGCCATAGACGTCAGAGGTGGCTGGGTGGTTTGCTTTTTGTCTCACTGCCGCGGCCAATTATCACTTGGCGAAAAGTAGCATGCCACTAGAGCGCGGCGCATCTTTGATTGTGCTACTATTTATGTGGCCCACGACGATGATCCCGCGATCTATTAGAAAAGCGGCATGCAAGCAAGCATTTGACTGGGCCACTGTGCCTTAATGCCGGCCACTCCCGCGTCCACCATTTCTGCATTCCGTGGGAGAAAACCGGTAATCTGCATGCAGATTATGTTGTGTACCGATAAGTCAGCTGTGCTATCTTCATTGCTGATGCGGACATGGCGAGCAGGGTGGTTGGAGGCGCCGAGGATAGGTGGCAGGTGATCACTCACCAGGACTGTGCGGCCTCAACACTGCAGTCACCATACTACCAATGTCCAAGTCCCAGCAGCATCATCCCCTATAAGCTTTCCCATCCCGATGGTAATCATGTGGTATAGAGTCGATCGTGCTTACTGCGAGGTCATGCGGCATCATGGTCACGTCGGGATGGACGGTGAGCGCCTGGACCGTTACTTGGGCACTACGACCAATATCGAATGCTTGTATCTAAACATGAGATCAAATTGAGTAGACCTCAGTAACCTATTCTTTATATTAGTAAGAATTGTATCGGCTGCATCAATCTTGCGTTTTGGGCCATCGGAGTAGCCTTAATTCCGTCGTCAAATCCGACGACTTAATACCATTATCCCCATGAACTCAATATTGGGGGAAGAAATCAATGCAGGGCAACGCTGTCGTCCCGAAAGTGCCGGCAGGCAGCCTAAGTGGTATAAAATGAGCCTTCTTCATTAGATAGGATGCTGCTCTTTGTGACAAGATCAGCCCAGACAGCCCTCTTTACTCCCCGATAACCGAACATGGCAGCATCAACCAAGGAAGTCGCACTGATCACCGGTGGCAACACAGGTCTCGGCCTCGAATGCGCCCGAAAGCTCCTGAGAGAAAATGGCGACCAATTCCATGTCGTGATTGGGAGTCGCACCCTCTCCAAAGGAGAAGATGCCGTTGGCGCCCTTAAAGCAGACGGACACCATGGTGTTGAGTGTGTCCAGCTGGACGTCACGAGCGAAGACTCGGTGGCCCAGGCTGCCGCAACGATCGCCGAGAGACACGGGAAGGTCGACGTACTTCTTGCGAATGTGAGCTCATCATCCATGCTATAGTGTCCATACACCGCGTGTTCTCAATCCATTGCTGATACGTGGCGCGCTATCAGGCAGGCATCGCCCCGGACATTGACTACCCGGACCGCAGCGCCATGCCATTCAGCGACCTTATCATGTTGGCGACGAAGACCAACGTCGCCGGAACCGCGGCCACCGTCGAGCATTTCATCCCCCTCCTCTCCAAGGCGGACAACCCGCGCATCGTCTTCATGAGCACCGGCGCCTCCAGCATGCTCATCGCCCACGACCGCGTCGGGCTGGTGAAGGACTACCCGGCGTACAGCATCAGCAAGGCCGGGCTCAACATGTTGATGCTGGTCTACTACCACCGGTTCCCCCAGTGGAAGATCAACGCCTGCAGTCCGGGGTTCCGAGTAAGTATATCCTGCAGGCGAGAAGCTATGATGGTGTGCTGATATGTTCGCAGGCGACGAGGTTGAATCACTTTGGGAGTAACTCGCATGGCGTAACGCCTGGGCCACTCGAAGAGGGGGCGGTGAATGCGGTGAGATTGATGCTTCTAGGAAAAGATGGCGAGAGCGGCACGCATACCCAGTTGAAGGGTACTTCAGACTACGAGACTGTGCCATGGTAGGAAGTCCGCTCCAGGGTGGTTTGTTGGGTGGGTAGGGCATTAGGAGCTTCCAGTAAAATGGTTCTCTACTTACCTATATTTGGTTTATTCGAAGCACTCAGTCATAGCATAAGGCTCCTCGAGATGTACGCTCCTTTAGCTGCACCTCCCTGGTATGCACAACCAATAACCCCTTTCCACTATTATTTATCTGGGAGAAGAATGATTGCAAGTGCCTTCGCTTTGCAATACTATAAACTCAGTACCAGTTGCGGACCAAATATGCTCTTGTTAATTTGATAGCTCAGAGAAGACAACGTGAACCCACAATCCCCAGTGGTGTCTGTGTCGATTAGAAAAAAGCGATCAGTCCTCAAGTAGTCATATTCCTGCTTGCATGACCGCGTTAGTGAATGAATGCAGTTATAACGATGTTCGGTGCAAATAATATATGATACACGAATAAACTATTTATTTGACCACCACTGTGTCTCTTTTGCAAAAATTACTCACAGCTTGCCCACAGTTTGTTTGCATTCGAGGGTTTTTGCGCATCAACTATTCCAAAAGATCGGGATTTTGAGAAAAGTAAGAGGGTTGTAGACAAGTCGTGTTGAATCTATGGAGGTAGAAGCACTTGACTAGACTTACTGCGATTTTGTTATTTCCTCCTTTTCACCCCCCTTTTCTTTAGTGATATCTATACCCAGTCATCTAAGCATGTCGATCCGGTGATACAGAAAGGGGATCTGCTATCCCATCCGCCATAGAGGGATGGATAAATGATACAACCATTGCCATATGCAAACCCCTTACCTTCAATAGCCACGTAGAATAGCATAGGTTTCACAGCCCTTTTTGATTCTATGAGCCGTATCCACGCTTATGCCCTCATTCTTCGAAACTAAAGTGTAATATACGTGATACTACTGCTGCTGCTGCCGTCGCCGTCCTCCGAAGTTTATAGGCATGACACCCCTATCCAGAAACGCGACAACTGCTTACGAGTCTTCCACGCAAGCCATGCCGAGATCTGAATTGATGTGCCCCGAATTCGATCTAGCGGCAAAGAAAAGATTTTCAACACGCAACGGCACTCGTAGACCAGTCTAGATCTCTCACCATATCCTGTAAATTCATGCGGATACGCAAGTCCATTCAGCATAGGGCGAGATGGCTTGAACTGATGACCATGCTTGCGACTTTAAAATAGTGAGCCTGCTCGTTGCCTAACAGGGAATATACACCGCTCCATATTCGGACTTGCACGCCACAGCAGGATGTTCTCGGTCATCAGACCCGGTCGAAATATGTCTCACTGCTGAAGGCACTGCCAAAGAAGGACCATCTACAGAAATGCTTACGCGTCTACTCGATCTAATAGCATAGATTGGCGGTATCATTGTGGTTATTTTTGTTCATCATCCTATCACATGGTTCCCTGACTGCCCGGGCAGTCAAACATAACGGGTCTTGTTTCTTTGATGGGTAGACATGCAGCAGCAGATACCCACGATGGCGTGCCCTGGATGGATCATCGGGGACCCCATGGGGACAAGAAAATGGAGAGATAATAGCCGGTGAGCATGATCCTGGTGACGCGTGGCCAAGTTCAATCCGGGGAGTGGGATCGCCTCGAAGGAGGAGAACGGCAGCTTTTCTTGCAAAGCAGTCTGATTTCCAAATCAAGAAAGCAGTCATTAGCCTTGTTTTTGTCCTGCTAGATATTGGATAGGTATTGTGGGGAGAACTTGCTGCATCTTAGCCGAGCCAATACGACGACGGGCGGGAATCGACGGATTGGATCTACGACTGTCGTCGCTCGAGAGTATGGCGTCTCCGCTGATGCTGACTGATGAGCACCCTTGGCGAAGGGGGCCCCATTCCCTTACGCCGCTTGGATGACGTACCCTGCTTGTTTCCAATTGGGACTACATACCAGGGGTCCATGGCGCGATTGACATGACTCGCTTGGAAAATTGCCAAATTACCAGATCGCACCTCCCGACTTATTGCAAGCCAAGTCAATGACTACAGCAAATACTAGTAGTCCCTGGGAAATCAGAAATAGGAGTCGTTTCCGGGACAACTTGAATCGGGCTTGATGGTTGTCAAATAACGAAATGGCTTCTCACACGTGCCAATGACAGCCCGAGCCACGATAGCCGGGACGAGATATAAGCTAGCCACCCCCAGACGGCAGCTTCCGAAGTGATGTCCGTGGCTTCTTTTTCTCCACTACCCAGTCGAGCGAGGCGTCTGCATACATACATCCCAGAAATCGTCGAGCATGGCGATGTGCCAGGGATGGTGATGTGTCCTCGGAATCTCGAACATGGCAGTGCTGACTAACTCCCAGCGCCAGGATGTGGCGTGGGTCGTCAAAAGCTTGGAGGACGACTAGGCCGGTACTACCTCAAGTGCTAACTTTGTGCATCAAGTGTAGTTTATTGCAGACCGGCTACACCTCCCCTCGTCTGGATAGGTCAAGGACTGAGGGCCCGTTCAGGCAGTTGCTGCGACCCGTCAAGAGGCCCCGAGGCCAAGTGGCAGTGGGCGATGAAGAATTCTCAAGAGAACAGCTCATCAATGTCAGGTTGGGAGCTCGTCACATCAAAATTTTTCTTGATCCAAAAGTTTGCGACTATCACTGGCTCCCTGTGGTCGTTGCCGTCAATTGATCGGCGAGGACCCCTCTACTGTCTAGACTCTAGTCGATTCCGACGGCAGGGGCAGCCTCGGTTCAATCCCACCACATCCAAGGAATAAAGAGACGCGCGTCCCGAAAGTTTGATGATAAGCGCAGTCACATCTCACACGTTTCCAAGAAACCATATCGGGACATGGCGGTGAGTTGCTCATCAAGGCAAATGCGCTTGCTACATAATAGCAGAAGATAGCGATCTTCGTGACTAGAAGGGACCGAACTGTGGTCGAGAGGATGCAGGCCCGTATGGCAGCACCGGGCCGCGCTCTGGGGGGCCACGTACAATAGGTGCCCAGTGTCGGGCCTCTTGGTGATCATCATTGCAAATGTATTGGGAGCATGCTACCCTGGCTTGCGAGGTCCGTCCATCTGGAGGCTCTGCTGACGTGAGCAAGGTGTTCATGCATCACTGTAGCATTGCACGGCGTGTTGCCTCGTCGGATATCGATTGATGAGGTACATATAACCTCCCAATGGCAAGGTCCGATAATCCCAAGATGGACAATCGCGAAAGGGGACCTATTGCCAAATAGCACCAATCAAGAGAGGTACACCGCTTGACTCGACGAGACCAGCACTACTGCCAAGACCTCCAATAGGAGTATTGAAGAAGCTATTCGCGTGACTGTGTGCGGGTGCAATGTTCTCTGGCGGCGACGATCTAGACTCTACAGATCATTACAAAATAGGCAAGGCCCTAAGCAGATGGGCCAATCTGAGTCGTTGGATTGTTGGGGGAAGCAGACGATAATTGGCTGGAAACACGCAAGCCTTTTCGTAAAAGCGACAGAAGGCCACGCAAGCTGTCTGGGACATGCAGCCCATTATTAGAGACACCCCCTGGACATGACCCAGAGATTTGGTGCCGCAGGGTTTGTCTGGGGTCACCAACGGGATTCGCAATTCATGACGCCCGCAAATGACAAATGCAAAACTACCAAGCCGGAGATCATTTACGATATGGTTGCATGTCGAAGGCCGCGATACTGTCCTTTTGGGGATGGGATAAGTCGTCATTCTTTTCGGCTCCTGGAACGAACGAACGAAGAGTCTTGAGCCGATGCGCGTCACGTCGGGATTTTCAAGTTTCAAAACACCTAATAGTCATCGGGGCCGCTAAACAATGTGGAGATAACGGTTGCCGCGCATGCTAACGGCGAGATACGGTGAATAAATCCAGGGGGGTTTTGGGAGAGCACGGCTATCGGGGTCGGGACCAGGACAATGATTTGGAGAGAGCGACGACGGCTAAAAATTGCAAGAGGCTGCAAGGGGCGTCTTACCTGCTTCGCGGTGGCTAACAGTCATTGCTGGTGCATGTAACGAATTGATGAGAGTCGGGCGGGGAGAGCCTTCACCTCACGATTTCCGATTCCATTGAAAAATAAGCTTATCTGTAGACTGTGAGGCTCTGGGTGCACTGAGGTTTCAACCGGGACGGGTGCCGGCTGGGGTCCGCAATTACCACCGTGGTTGTACGGGACAATGCTTCTCCTCCTTCTTGCGCTCATCTTGTGTACGAGTGTTTTCATTTCGGAAGTTTTGTGGATAGAACCGATAGACGTCGTCAATAAAACCTCGGTATGTGGCCCTGGAGGAAGTTGGGATCCGTTGTATCGAGTCGCTAGCCGTGACTGTGTCGACGCTGTCGTGGCCGAAGATTCGTAAGTCGTCGTGCGTGACTAGGTAGAGGCAGTCAGGGAGGCAAGTTACGGAGCAAGCAGACAGCCGAGACATGCGCATGCGTTTGCCATACAACATACCTACAGACCGGTAAGGATTCGAAGCGCCAACTGAATGTCTGTCGCAAGCAATTACACAAGCTTTCAAAAAGCCATGTAAAAACTCGCGCCAGCTGCAGGGCGAGGGAGCCAGAAGCTTTGTAGTCGCAGCAATCCCGCCTTTGAAGACTACCCCCGGGCCTGTAAAACCCACCCTCTGAAAATAGGCAGGGCTCAGCCACCATCCAAGCATCCCTACTTCCACTTGACCCTGCCCCGTTTACAGCCACGCGGCGGAGCTTCAGAGCATGCACGCAGCCTTGAACCCTCTGGTAATTTGACGGATGTGCAGCATGTTTGGTTGCCTTGTGGACTGGTATTCCAGTCATTTGCTTGGGTTGGGAGAGGGACTACGGAGCATATTGATGATGGTGATGATGATGAGGAGAAGGAGGAGGTGGAGGAGGATGACTGGATACGTTGGTGATGTGTACGTACGTTTGTACATACAATGATTGATTTGCGGGCATACATTCAACCTCAACAGATGCACCATCCAGTATCCATCCATACCTGCCTGCCTACTGGAAACAAAACACACACACGCACACGCACACAATCAAAGAGGAGTCAAGAATTGAGAATCGCTTGGCTTTGGAGGGGTTTCGTCGGGCAAACGCCGCAGATTTCATGGCGATAACTACTTTGGCCACCGCAAGTCCAGAAATGATAGGCGTTTCTTAAACCAAAATGGCAAGATCTTCTGGCAAGATGGTGCGTGAGATTGCGCAAACCTCAGTGAGCTGGATGCGGAGGAGACAACGCCCAAGGCGGGATGGATGCGCGCAAATGCTAGCACCACCAGTAAGGGAATACGTCGGGAAGTTGTGCCTCAGGCCGCCAGCAGAGTCAGCATGTAATGTGATTGGCTGCAGGACTCGAGAGAGATGAGCAAGACGCGCGTCACCTCAATGGGGTTTGTCTCTCTAGGCCTCTGCTCCTATTTTTTCGCACGTAATGGGTTGCGACTACCTGCACACAGAGCCTGAAGAGCCAATCCCGTACCAGGCCCGGAAGAGACTAGGCAGGTACCTAGGCTGTCGAGGCGGTGGTGTACGTAACCTCGCCATTTGCACGTTCTCGCTCCAGATGTCCCCTCTCAGGCCCTCTCTTGCTCTCCTGCCCTCTGCCAAAGCCGGTGCGTGTGTGTCGGGTGTCGTGTCGTGTCTGGTTCTCTGACCTCTGGGACCCATCTTCTAGGTCTTCCCCCCCATCGGTTTATGTATCGCTTATGAAGTTTCGTGTGGACGCCTCGTCGCTACTGCACTCTCTCGCTCACTGTTTGAATTGAAGATTGCCCAGGAGACCCACCCCATCCCATCCCACTCTCTGCCTTGGGGCCCTTTTGTTCCTACTACTATCCGATTTCCCTCCCTGAAACCCAGGTTGTACCCCCGTTTTCAACACCACACACCCTTCTCTTTCCAATCCCCATCCTATCCTATCCATCCATTCATCGGGACCCTGTATTGTCGTCGTTGGGTGGTCGACACACACTTTCTCCTCCTTCTTCCTCTTTTACTACATCACCACCGCAACCACACCACACGCGCCCAACTCTCCCAATAACCCAAATCGTCACGGTCTGCAAACTGTTTATCAGCTACGATCCGATTTGGTAATTGACGGGACCCCCCACGGACTTGAAATCGCACTCTTAATCATCAACACCACGACTAGATTGATTGCGGCTTGAACAACAGGACGAATGCGACGATAACCCGACCACGAACGACGGGCCAGGCCATTATAGCCTGCAGAGTCGATTTGGCTTGCTGCCGCCTATTCTAGCCTTCCGGAATTAATTAAAACCTCTTTCGTCAATACGTATTTGGTTTACGCAGACTCTGCCTTGGGTTTTTGGGTCGTTCCCGTCCCCTTGCCCGCTCGGTTCAATCGGCTCCAGTAATTGTTGCGGAACTGGTGGCAATCTGACCTGAGACGATCAACTCAACCGGTTTAATACAAGACGATTGACAGGCCTCCCTTCCCAGCCATACCAGCATCTTTACTAAACAATCCTCGACGACGACCGGTTACCACCCGTGATATCTTGGAGCGAGTGTCAAACCGACGACTCTCAATCACACATCGAACTACTTGGATCGATATTTCACATTATCAACATGGAAGACCGAAGTAATACTCCCGGCAACGGCCAGCGGGGCGAAAACTATGGCGACGAATGGGCTCGTAGTCTCACATCTCAATTCGAACAGCTCATGCGGACGCGGCGAGTCAACGACATTGAGCAGACACGAATGGACCGATTAGCCGCAGACTCCCCAAACCTACGGGAAAGCGCGTCGTCTTCTCATTTGAGAACACCCTTTGATCCCAATGACGGGCGACCTTCCACGTCTCATAGTCAAGCCCAGGCCCCAGGCTCTGGAACTCCACCATCCTATTCATCTCTGCGAAATCTTCCCAAGGTCCCAACAGCACCTTCGCCGCATGACCGAAGCTCGCAAAAGCTTCGCAACCTGATGATTTCTCTATCCGCGACACCGACAAAATACGAGAACCCCGGTCTTCTGGACGAGGCGTTGCAAACGATTCCCCTGGATAGAATCTACGGCGAGGCTGAAGAAGAGTGCCAGGTCTTCCAAGCCCAGGCCGAAAGCATGGGCGATGGGCGCAAGGCGGAATGGGGCTATCAGGACTGCGTGGTTCGCGCATTACTCAGATGGTTCAAGCGATCTTTCTTCACTTGGGTCAACAACCCGGCCTGTCCTGTATGCATGTCGCCGACAATTGCTCGCGGCATGACGCAACCAACTCCTGAAGAGAGTGCCTGCGGCGCCACCCGCGTCGAACTTTACGAGTGCTCCAACGGACCTTGCAGAGCCTTCGAACGCTTCCCTCGTTATAGCGACGTATGGCGGTTACTTCAGACTCGCCGTGGACGATGCGGCGAGTGGGCCAACTGCTTCAGCATGCTGTGCCGCGCCGTGGGTGGCCGCGTACGCTGGGTATGGAATGCCGAGGACCACGTCTGGACCGAAGTCTACTCCGAACACAAACAGCGGTGGATCCACGTTGACGCCTGCGAAGAGGCTTGGGACAACCCACGATTATACACTGACGGCTGGGGCAAGCAAATGTCGTACTGCGTCGCCTTCAGCATCGACGGAGCTACCGATGTGACACGGCGATACGTGCGCAAGAGCGAACACGCTGCGCCTCGAAACCGATGCCCTGAGGAGGTCATGCTCTACATCATGCAAGAGATTAAGAACATTCGACGGGCCAACATGAACAAGGACCAACGATTCCAGCTCGAGAAGGAGGATTCCAGGGAGGACCGCGAGCTCCGTGGCTATGTTATCACCTCTATCGCCCAAGCAGTCACCAACATGGTTCCCAACTCTCCCCAAGCAGTAGCACCGCCACCACCAGCAGTCCGCAGCTCCTCGGCCGCCTCCAACGAGGACCAGAAACTGCCAGCAGAGCAGCCAGGCCGGCATAGCGGCAACGCCGAATGGGTCGCGGCTCGCGGCGAGAATGGGAGACGGAATCCGCAATTCGAAGACCCCAGGAATACCCAGAGAGACTTTTAATCAATGCCAAATCTCTATTCCCAACCTTCTTCAACGGCTTTTTTATAATTCTCTCTAGTGTTAAGCCCACTGACCCTTCTTACACATACTTCCCACCCGCCTTTTTAGCTGCGCACTGCCGCAATTGTACTCTTATCGCATCGACCTACCGACTTACTATCACCACAACCCATACCCTATACCTATTTTTTTCCTTTTGTTTCCTCGACATATATCACGTGCGTTCTTGGGGGTTTTATTGGAGGACACCTTGGGAAAATTCCATGGCGCAAAGTGGAAAGCCCTCTGGTCCGAGGCGCAGCATCATACATATTTCAACTCTTTTTGAGTTTTTATCTTTATTTTTTTTCGATCGCGGGTTTGGGCATATGGGGCGTGATTGAGACGGCGGTTCTCTCGATCTACAACGGCCCCCGGCGTTCCGGTTATATTCCCTTCATGCATGGACGGATGGAGCAAGAGAGATGAACTACTTGATTTACGCGTATGATGGTCGAAGTGGCTGGATATGGGACATCCCCATTCGGCCACGCTCGGGATGGTGGAAGCACATGACATGTTGGGTGTCTGCATTCTTGAAAGCGTCTTCCTGGATATGAGATGAGCAATAGGGCATTTCATCTAGCCACATCAATGATGGTCTTGATTGCACTATTGCCACTATATCAGAATCACCTCTCGGGACGATGAGGTAGTAGCCTAGACGACCACACGATAAATAGATGACGTTGTATATCCGTTGAACATATTACCCCTCTGCTTGCCGCCGTGATTTTTTTCTCCGCGTGGCTCACTTGCTGAGTCAGTCTTTACACCGCTTGAGTCCATGCCCGCTTGTTGTGTTAGCTGCGGCAAAAGGTCACCCGAACTCTTGGCGTCCGATATACGAATGCCAAGGCATGGCACCCTTGTCAGTGTAGGCAAAGTTTTAGTTCTTCACTAAGTAGCCACAATATATAGAGGCCTGTGCTTAACCTCATACTGCATTGTCACTTCCCCTTATGTACTTACCAACACCGAAGGTATATGAAACAACTCGTTATGTGTAAGGGGGTAGGCTGCAGCCGGCTAATGCCTCTTGATGCCGCCAGCACTGTTGCAGCAAATTGGTTCTCCCGGCTGGTACAGCATCGCAGGCGAAAACGTGAATTGTAGAGGACTATGGGCGTTGCTTGGAGGATGGGATCTATTTTGAAGAACAAAGGTTAATGATTGCATACCTAATAGGGTGAAAAGAAGGGGAAAGTACTGTTAGTAGAGCAAGATGCTTTTGTGTTTTACTGATTAAATGCAGCTACATATATAGAAATATTTATTTCAAAAAGGTGCATCTTTAATATCCTTTAAGTTTTAGTGTTAGTGGTTTCTACTACGTGAATCTGGTGTTGAATCGGGGTTTCAAAAGGCAAGGGAGAGTATTACTGTGTGTAGCGGTAATTTTAAAATACCAAGAATGCATCACCAAATAAGTCAGGCTGCCAGAATAAAAGTGCTTAATTGGTGCTGTGGGTGCGGATGTAGAGTGGGTGCGAAAGCTAAAAATTGGACTTGGGAATAGCCTCAACCGAGATTGGTGTGGTGTGTTGTGGGCGGGGAACACAGACACGGGGATGGGACGCAGTGATGCAAGCAAGACTCTAGTACACTCAGCAACAAAATGGTAACAATGTCAAACAAACGAAAAGGTATTAAGAGGCAATGATCGCAACGGCTACAGAAGTGGGTGAATTACTGCGGCGTGAGGCATGGCGGAACTAAGTTGAGAATGGCATCACGGGTTGAGAAGCATGAATTTTGAGACTGCATGCAGAGACAAAACACCACAGGAAATCATGGGATCAACACATATAATATGATACACGATAGTCACAGTCTAAGATACATCACAACACCATACACTACATCACGGATTACCACAGCAATACGACCATTACAACGTAAGTGAGACTGCAACACTACGATACATCATAAGGAACACTACAGCATAAGGACAGCAGGATACATCTACATTACATTGCCATACGATGCCTTACCTACGTGCCTACATCGCAACACAATACGGTACAGCATGAGATAATAGACTACAACACCACACCTACATCACAAAGAACATCACAACACAAGATATACCACAAGACCATACAATACAGCAAGAGGTATACTACATCACGAGAAATATTACGCTACAATTAATACTAGGTACTACAACACCATACATCATATCACGATACAATACAATATTAAAGCACAATACGCTACATCACAAGAAGAAACACCATACGTTACATCACGATACAGTGCCTACATGCCTACATGCCTACACTACAACACCATTAAATCATCTATAACACGAAAAAGACTTAGAGCACGAGATACATCTTTACAGTACAATACACTACAAGGTAGGACATCACAATCACAGGCATCACCAGAAGTCACAAGAGCAGAGGACTACATACCTATCTTGAAGTAAACATACGGCAGCCGGGTCGCTCCATGACGATTCTTGCGGTAGGGCTATGAGACTTGCTGCCCCCGTGGAGGCGTCCCCCCACGGGGGCAGCAAGTCCCTGGCCCCTTCCCCAAGATCGTCAAAGAGCTACCCAGCCCCGCCCGCGACAGCATGGGAGATTGGGCCTTGAGGATGGTGGCAGCGAGCGAAACCTCAACAACCAGGGCAGCGGCGCGAGCTCCAGCCTCATATGGAGCGACCGCTTTGATGATGACGACGTAGAAACAAGTGAGCATCGCGAAGGCGTCCCCCCACAATGTCACTTGTCTCCCGTCTCATCATCAACGCAGCGCGCTCCATGTGATGGTGAGCTCCGGTGCCGCCGCCCTGAGTATCGAGGTTTCTGCTCGTCTGTCCAACATCCCCCCGGCTCCAACCCCCCTCGCCGTCGCAGGCACGAGTTTAGCGTCATCCCGGGACGAGGTCAGTTTCGCATCATGGCCTAGGATGGCGCAGTTTCGCATCATGCTCAGGATCGGCACAGTTCTCGCATCGTTGTGCTGGATGGAACAGTTCTCGGATCAATGCTCAGGATCAAGCAGTTTCGCATCATGCTCGGGATGGAATCACTTTAATGTCTTGCTCAGGACGGCTCCCCCTCCCCCAGGGGGCAGCAGTTTAACGTCTTGCTCGGGACGAAGGGGGGATGAGCAGTTTAGCGTCTTGCTCAGGACGGTCCCCCTCCCGCCCCTCCCCCAGGAGGCAGCAGTTTAACGTCTTGCTCGGGACGAGGGGGAGAGGGGGAGAGGGGGAGAGGGGGAGGGGAGGAGCAGTTTAACGTCTTGCTCAGGACGCAGAATGGAGAATGGTGATGGATCAAAGTACTTTGATGGTAAAGGAGAGAAGTGATGAAAGGAATAGCAATGGAAAAGTAAGAGTGTGAAAATATGGCAGCGGAGCGATGAAACCAAGGCAGTGAAAAAGATAAAAAGCAAGGAAGTGATGGAAGCAGGATGCAAATGATAGGCAGAGAGGCACTCCCCTTGATGAAGGAAAGAGGGAAAAGAAAAAAGAACGACAGAAAAAACGAAGGCAGGGAAGCAAGGAAGTAAGGAAGGAAGGAAGCAAGGAAGAAAATATGCAAAGAAGAGAAGAAGCGGTGATAGGAAGTAATGACAGAGGGAATGGAATGAAAGCAAGTGGTGATGAAATATTGGTGTTGATAGAATCAAGTGATTCTAAGAAAGTGATGAATGGGAATGATGGAATGGTTTCTGGAATTTGTTCTGGAAGAAAGTCGCCTTTTATATCTGCAGGAAATTAGAGTTTACGTCCTTAGGACAGCAATGTTTTGCTGGCAAGTTCTAGGAACGGAGGGCGAAAACTAGGCAGCCGAGTTCCCAGTATGAGAGTTTGCTACAGGCGCGGAATCCCCTCTCGATTTGCTCAAAAGGCGCTCATTATCATGTTTGAGTAATACAACCCCCTCATGCGTTCTTTTATCAAACCTTTACTGGCTAGCCTACTCAGAGCAGAATACCGACCCGAAGAAACAACGCTGTAGCTAATTATATACATAGATAGAATCTCGAAGTTGGTATATGGTTTTGGGTGGGCGTAGCTGGCTCACTTCCGTCGCCTGCTTGAATGTATCCCCTAAAGAAGGTGCTGTAAGTGATCAACGCAAGTCAACAAGAGAGACTGGCGGGCGGCATCTATGTATATATAATAGGCAGAAGGGGTGCCTGGGATCACAGATCCAATCTCGGAGTGGATATATTCAATTAAAGTTTGCGGAGAGTGGGAGGGCAGAGTGGGTGCTTGAGCAGGATCAAACGATATGTCGTACAGTCAAGTATCCATGGCACAAGAACACATCTAGGCAGTAGGAAGGGGGCAGAGGAGAAGAACCAATTCAAGAGCGAGATTCTGACTCACCAAGAGGGATTGAGCAGACTCTTCTTGCTTATCTGCGTTGTGTATTAATTCCGTTTACCGATATGCGATGAGCTCCTTTGAGTGAATTATCAGTCGGACTACCACCTCAATTTGTGAGTTACTGTTGAGCCTGACCCGACCACAAGATCATCAAGAAGTGCTGGGTCGAGGATTGCATTAGACACTTACTCTTTAATACCAATTAGAAACATATGATAAGAGGCTATGCGTAATCCCCCTCTCGTCTGTTTTCCCATTGTCTTCCTTTTCTAATATCAACATCACCAACACTCGCCCAACCCTCCCATAGTTACAAGACAACTCGCGATCCATCCTCCAAAGCAGAATGCGCTTCACCACCGTCCTCCCAACCGCCGTCCTCGGCCTCGCCGCCCAGGCCTTGGCCGCCGCCGCCACCACCAATGAGACCGCCGAGGTCCTCGCCGAGAGGGTTGACTTCAAAGGCGGCCAGTGCGGCCTCCATTGGCACATCATGAATGACCATTTTTATAATGAAGGGAAGTCGTGGTATCACATTTGGCTCTACGACGGCGAACAGAATCAGAGGGCGGAGCTGCACGACCGGATCCAAGAGCACAACGTTATCGGCAAAACGCCCCTGCACAAAGATATGCAATTCTGGACCCAGGATAACGAGCACAACGTGGTAAGTCCCCCTCGCCCTCCCTTCTCTCTAAACCCCGGTTTCCTTCAATTCTTGTTTGCTGACTTGGGGTCGTTGTGTTTCTCCTTTCCCCCTGGTAGGTCACATTCCAGTACGGCAATGACAAATGGGAGTCGGGCGGCCCCGGCACCAAGAACGACCGTTGCAAAGTTGGGAACTGGAAAGATAAAGGCATTCATAAGACACTCGACATGGACTGTGGTTTCTCCTGCTAAGCCTGACGAAGGGGGAAAAGGGGGGTAGAAATGAGAAACATGTGGTAAGCTGGACCGTATTGTCTGCCTTGTGACCACCCTTGTACTCCCTGCGAGAGCCGTGCGAGTAGTGCAGGAACTGTACCACTTCGAACGGCAAGATTCAGAGAAAACAAGTCCAGTATTGCCATGAGTATGTCTTTTTGGACGTTATGGATTACGAGGAAATAGTGACGTCTAACTGGACTTGACTTATTAGGCCTGGTCGGTGTGGAAAACCGTTAGAATGGCAGGTTACATATATGTAGGTTGTCTTTAGGAGGGACGGCAGTATGTTTATGTAGCCATGTCTTGCAGGTATGTATTACGGAGCCTATCCACATGCAGAGAGGCCAAGCGGTATATTCTCCCCTTGGGTAACAGGTGTGGGGTGGACCGGATGAGTGCACTGTAGTATAACATGGTGTAGTATCAGCTATTGATACAACTCAAGCCACATATACTGAAGATTGCGCAGGACTCGACACCTCGGTGCTTGTGCTTTTCTAGATTAACGAGACGCCATGTCAGGGTACCTCGTAAAGTATAAAGAGGCTGCTCGATGTGGATTAACGTGAAGTTGTGTCAAACTAGATGAGGGCAGCAAACACGTTGCCTCCAGAAGTTGTGTACTCTGCAACCGGGTTATACTCGCCAGTAACACCTTATCACCGCTGTTCACTTCATTCAGACGTCGGCGTTCCGAGAATGGGGGCATTCGTTCGTGCTAAAAGGAGTGACGTCGGAAGACGATGCCGTCCAGTGCGAGGATGGGGACTGCCACGCGAGTGAAAGGCGTCCTTCGGATGTTGCCGTGACATCCACTGCGACCCTATACTGTTAGGTCAGCACGGTTCGGCAAGCTAGCGAGGTGGGCAAGGGTCGAAGGTCCCACGATATGTTGAACCCCCCGCGCGCGCTGCTTGGGAACCTTGCACTCTGACCGATACAGTAATGTTCTCGCTCGTGGCAGAGAAAGTGGTCTCATATTGGGTCACAGGCCAAAAGAAACAGAGAGAAAAATGCCGATCTTATTCCATAGGTTTCGTAGGTATAGGGCTGGATCTTGGCTGGGCCGTTTCAGGTTTCAACGGTCAATTGATACGAACCTTGCCCATCTTCCCTGATATAGAGCGCAGCAGGGCCGAACCTGATACAAAACTGCCTGCTTAGTGCTCTGTTCTAGAGTTCTGGTTTGTTTGACGATCCAAGACCCGTGGTGCAGCATGCAATTTATCTCGGCAAGCTGGATGTGGTCGAAGTAAATAATGGGAGACTCGGAGTCGATGATGCACCAAAAAAAGTCACGATGCCTCGCTTGGTCCTCCATGAATGTTTCATCGCTAAAGATGGCAGCAATTAGTCACAGTGGGGTGAGTTGCCGCTCAGGCGCCTTCACGTCAAAATGGTGGGGTATACCCTCCCTTTCTGGGGTCTTGACAGCATTGAAGTTGCCTAATACGATGTCGTATTGTAGCGCTGGCGAACACACAATTTCATACACAGTTACACTCGTCACCCGCCATGTCACCACGAGGGCCACCAACGCATGCGTGCGGTAACACGGCACTATTCTTACATTAGCTTTTCGATTGAGTAGGTATTTACCTATGGAAAGTCGCCGACGGAATGGCGATACCCCCTGTTTTTGTTTATGTCATCGTCGGTTGTGCCGATTGCCCAATCGTGATGCCAGACATGGATCCTCAACTTCATGTGTAGGTACAACTAGCAGACTGGGTGGCATCAATTTCGACCCAGCGGTGGACGGCGAAGTGTAGATGGTCAAATGAAATGCGTTCATTCAATTCTTTGGCGGCTTGGGGAGGCGGACCATTTAGTTCCTGTCAGTCTGTTTCAACCTGCTAAAAGCACAACTGGGGAGCTGCATGTATCAAGATTAAGAAGGCGGAACAGTGCGGAAATAGGGTCCAAGCTGCTGGACCTAGCTTGTCGAAATTTAGGATGACGTTGCAGATCCCTTCTCAGATGGGAATCGTGACATGTTGACGTGAAGCGGCCTGTGTGTGCTCTTGTTCTTGGGTAGCTCAAAGATGGTGAGACTATCGCTGTCTTTTAGCGACGATGGTGGGTAATGAAGAAAATGATGGGGCATAGGCGGGGAATGGGAATTTTCTCCTCTCGCGAATCGACGTCCTGACAGGGCCTTGAGGCAGGGGGCCGGCTCATGACGTGCAAGGTGACAGGGGACATGCACGCGGATAGGGGCAGGCCATCCCTTCTGCACATGCTCCAACTGTCTGTCTGCATTGGCGACGACACGGCTTGCGGCAGTGGAGGAAAGGAATGTCGTTGCATTTGTCTTCTCGCCGTTTGCGGCTAAGTTGTTGGCGGCTCTGCCAAAACTCGAGCACTCGTTGGTTTCCGTAGATGCTGTACATTCTTTGAGGCCATTGGGTCAGCTGGCAAGCGTCGGCGGCTTGGGGGCCTTGAGGGCTAAAATATTTAACACACATAAGCAATCTTGGGCCCCTAGGCTACGAAAGCTGAGCAGGCGATAGACTATCGAAGGCTATTTGCAGTCCTTGACTGGAGAATCAATGCATAGCATAGCGCCTAGAGAAACTACTTGTACAATCAAAGCATAGTCCTTGGCGTATTGATTGGAAGAGCGTATTGTGAAGAAACCCCCTCCAGCACATGCAAGGGGAATTAGAGAACGGCAGGGGAATTGGGGGATTGGTGCCAATGCCCTGGCACCGGTAGAGGGGTCGCAGTACGTACCGGCCCACTATAGGCTAAGAGATCGGCGGGAGGGTTTCCTTCTACGCTTTGCGGGTTGCATCTAAAATGATCGACCGTGCATCTAATGCGTGTTGCTCTTAGATTTTTCTGCTCATTTGAAGAGGCTTCATGTCCTTTATCAGCTCACGTGCTAACCGACAGATCTCCTTTTCAGGAAGGCGTGGGGACGCATCGCCGAAGATGTGCACAACTGAAACGTCACCGAGCACGCCGAGGAAGGTCGAATTAAACTCGTTCGTCCCATGTCTCCCGTCGGATGGCACGCGGCCAGAGAGCGAGCGACCTGTCAAGCCAAATGAGCTCTAGGCGCAAACATGACTCGACGGACTGCTCGAGTCCAATGCCGCCTGGCAAAGCCGTTACCAGTGAAGCCCCGGCTCTCTACGAATCGAATGCCGTAGGGAGGATAGAGTCAGTCGCAGGAAGAGAGGCATGGGATACCATGCTAACCTCCTACCCTATCATCTAGTCAGTAGCTTGCAGGTCTGTGGACTTTCTAACGAGTCTGGTCTTTGACCTGAATAAGGATTCAGGCGAATCAGCGTCCGATTCAACACTATTGCCGTGCTGACGATTGACATTGGCTAGCTACATGCAGAATGGGCTATGGTGTACTAGGACGCTCATTGCCGGTTCCACCCCCCAAGTCGCATCGCTAAGAGCCATCTCCACCCTACAGATACACTGCCGAGAGCAGGTCGTCAGGTACATTGCCAGGGCCGTTCATGCCTCAGAAGTAGTACTACATGGTGGAAGTAGTACAAGCAGCCCGAGGAGCCTCATAGCAGCTTGAGGTGGAGAATGGACTGTAAATTTGTTGGTTGATCTCGCTACACCCTGCCGCATGCCCGCTGCCCGCATGCCATGTGGACGGAATGGTATGGGACCCGGTTCTTCCACGTTGATCGGATCTCTTAAAGCCAGGAGGACGGACATATCTTAGCCCTTTCCCTCGATGACAGATGCACTCTGGTCTCCCGGTACTTGGCTGGTTGTCTCTCTCTTCCTTGTCTTCCCCAGGGTAATTAGCTTCGACCACCCAGAGAGGGAGCCTCCTCTGATCCGACAACACTCAACTTTCTAGGATGCGCCTGCGAGAAGATTTTACAGCATGAGGTTCCTATCTTCTCTCCTGCTCTGCTGCACGGCCCTCGCCGGTCTCGGCGCTGCGCAAGACTCTGCTCTAGCACAGCAAGCAAAGTTACTTGCGCCATTGGCACCATGTGCAGTACGTATCTGGCCACGAACCCCCTTTCCCATCCCGTATACCGGCTTTAGAGAATGGTATGCCTTAACCGTTGCTGACCCCCTATACAGAAGATATGCCTTTCAAGAGCCATCGAGGCCTCGCCGTGTGGGATGACCGATGTCCGATGCCAATGCACAAACGCCGAGTTTGTGGCCAACGCCCAAATGTGCATCGTAGTAAGCTGTACCGTGGAGCAGTCCTTGGGTACGTTCTGTCGACATCCGATTCGCCTCGATACCAGCTTCCCCAACTGACCAAATGTAAAATAGTTGCCAAAAATGTCACCCAGACCATGTGCGGCGCGCCGATTCGGGATAAACGATCCATGTACAACTACATATCCTGCACGCTCATGGCCGTCGCTTGCCTCTTCGTCGTCATTAGGATATCCTACAAAAAGCTCTGCACGACGGTAGAGCTTGGCCTCGACGACTGGTTCATCTTTCTGGCATTACTTAACTGTGTCCCCTCGGCTATCATCAACGTCCTCTTGCTCACGCGCAATGGGCTAGGCAAGGATATATGGACCCTGACCCCGGACCAGATTGAGGGATTCGCCAAGGGTTTCTACGCCATCACTATCTGTTACTTCTCCGAAGTCTTCCTGCTGAAGCTATCGATCCTATTCTTCTATCTGCGCATCTTCCCATCCAAGGGCATGAAGCGGCTTCTCTGGGCGACCATTGTCTTCGATGTTTTGTTCGGTATCTCGTTCATCCTGGTCGGCATCTTTCAGTGCACTCCGATCAGCGAGAACTGGACCGCCTGGAAGGGCACGGGCGAGGGCCACTGTGCCGATCAGAGTGCCATCGCCTGGGCTAACGCCGTCATCAGCATCACGATGGACATATGGATGCTTGCGATTCCCATGTCGCAACTCAAATCCCTCAACCTGCATTGGAAGAAGAAGGTGGGCGTGGGCCTCATGTTCTTCGTAGGAACCTTTGTCACCATTATTAGCGTCGTCCGCCTATCGTCGTTGATCCAGTTTCGCGGCTCATCAAATCTAACCTGGGACTATTTTGGTGTTTGTCTCTACTCGACAGTCGAGATTACCATCGGTATCATTTGTGCGTGTATGCCGACAATGCGCATGATCCTCGTCCGCTTATGGCCCAGAGTCTTCGATGGGTCCTTGATGAGAAGGGCGACGGGTGCTTACGGAGCGTACGGGAAGTCGCCAAACTCGGGAGTCAAGTCATACAATGACGATTTGAAACACAATACGCAGTCAGACGCCTCGAAGTCGAAAGCTAGTCGTGGGTCCATGTATTGGAAGCAGCAGCTTACCCCGCCGTGGCGACACAAGGAGGCGAAGGAAGAAGATAAGGTCTTTGTCGATGGAATACAATTCTCGGCACTGTCACGGAGTGAGCTCGGACAAAGCGACGACCGCAGACTCATGACACCGAACGACGATTGGCACCACACAGTCACCATTTCCGCCGGACGAAGCCGAAGAGGCCGAGATACGCCCACAACGCTGGGCAGCAGTGCACGACGTTCGGGAGACGAAATACACCCACACCCCTCTCCTATGCCAGACCAAGGGCAGACAGAGGCTAGGGGTCTGACAAGGATGTGGCCCTGAAGAGGTGGAGGTGTAAGATGAAAAAGAATCGTTTTTGAGTACTTAGCGGATGGATGTTGCGAAACATGCACTTTGGATGACGGGCATCCTGATTATACCCCACGAGCGACGGGATGGGCAAAAGAGGATGTGTTTGGTTTGGATCTTAACATGGCGGACATGTAACTTTAATGTATTATACCCATGACATCTACGGCGAATGCTTTATTATCGTTTGCTACTGCAGTCGCATAGTACATAAGTAATCAACTACTTCACACGACTGAATAACACTAGTCAAGTACGCAGTGCTACAAGGAAACCCAGCCCTAAGATAATTTTAATACCATTCGCATAGGCTCTGTCGGGCAACGGATGACACTTGTACAACGGGCCCGTTGGTCGGGTGTTTTCTACATACAGGGCAAAACCGTGAGTTGATAGGCCTACTTCTACTCAAGTAATGTGCTTAAATACAACAATGCGCGTCACCTGGAGGGAGTGTATCATGAGTCTACTACACTATACCTACTTCCGGTTGTATTGCATTAATACTGGAACCGATTGAAAAGATATAAGCGAATCTACTCCAAGATACGTCCTCTAGATCACTGAAGTTAGGCGGAGGGGAAAACACCAAAAAGCATCCTACGTCACATCATTAAAAGGCGATAAAGTTTAATAATTAGGTATTAGAAATGAAAACTACTTTATACATTATCGTCACTAGCACGTAGTAATGGATTGGCAAGAGGTAAGTTACAAATAGTTTAATAGAGCATTAAGAATGTTGACCAATCATGCTACTTGTTTTACTATTTATTATACTTTAGGTAAAGTGGATCCCATACAGTTCACAATTGCTTCCGGACTAAATGTTTGGGATGGGTGGCACGTGACAGGGTTAGTAATGACGATAGTGTTATTGATGGCGATGGCGATGGCGGCAGTGGGAAAAGATTGAAATGAAGGTAAGCAAAATGGGCGAGTAGAAAGGGTGGGAATAGCGTCAGTTTGAGAGTGCCGTGAGGGTTGGTGAGAGTCAAGATGGGGAAATGGGCTCGTGGGTGGTGTTGTGCGGGGCCTTCGAAAAAGATGGAAGCCAAGGGAGGGGAACGCCAACACCAAAAGTCATCGTGGCCTATGAAGGTGATGCCCAGGTGCAGCTCAAGCGAGGGCGACCCCAAGAACAACGACACGAAGGTCAGCTGTTAGGTATCTTGCGCCGGCGCCAGCCAAGATGGGGCCCCGAGACTGCCTCTGGGGAGGACGCATCCTCCCTGGCAACGGGGCCACAATCTGGCGGCCGTGAAGGCTATGCCAGGCGCCGCCCAAGCAAGTGCTTGGGCATCCTCAAGGACAGCGACACAAAGGTCAGCTGTCAGGCATCTTGCACCAGCCAAGACCATGGCCCCCGAGACTGCCTCTGGGGGAGGACGAATCCTCCCGGGCAACGGGGGCCGTGATCTGGCGGCCGTGAAGGCCATGCCAGGTGCAGCCCCAGAAGGGGCATCCTCAAGGACAACGACGCAGAGGTCAATTGTCAGGCATCTTGCGCCAGCCAATCGTGGGCCCCGAGGTTGCCTCTGGGGAGGACGCATCCTCCCTGGCATCGGGGCCCACGATCTGGCGGCCATGAGGAAAAGAACGTAAACGAAAAGCTAGTACAATTACCCCAGCTACCGAGGCCTGTAACACGTTAGCAAAAAGAGAAGGGGGAGGGAGAAGAACAGACCTTTGCCGGGGCGAAGAGGTAGCCCAGCAGACTGCCCGATCCCAAGCACCCCATGGAATCGTCCGAGGATCGTAGACCAAGGCCCCCATCCCAACGTCCGAGGATCGCTTGGGGCAGGGGGTCATTTTACTGGGTACTTGAGTCCGGTATCTGCTGCTAGGTGTCCCAACTTCTTGAGTGTCGATGTCGCGTCTCGGTATCGCGAGATGTGAAATATGGTGTTGTGAATTGAGAAAGGAATGAAAGAAGGAAGGAAGGAAGAGAGAGAGAGTGGGAGGGAAGGGGGGTTTTTATATGTGTGGAAACTGGGTGGTGGAGCACAACAATGGCCTCATACAGTGCAACAGACCCGACACAGTGAAGGTTGGTCGCCAGCTATCTATCTCGATAGGGGAGGCTGGTGTTGGGGCATCGACCAATGAGAGCTCTGGATAGGCAGAATATAGTTCACGATAACGACAAATGAGCTGGTTTACCTGCTCATTCACTCGAACCCGATATCCACAATAGGGATCCAGAGCTCGAAGCCCGAAATCCGCTCTCGTCCAGTGTCTGGCCATGTCAGCGCTGTAGGAGACTGGAATAAGGCCCTTGGGTGCGTACAACAAGAGGCTTGCTTGCATTAGCAATTGAGAGTGGCCGTGAAGTTGAATACATGTAGTCCTGTAATGAAGGTGGAGATATATGCCCATCTCGACTTCTAAACGAATAAGCCAACTCAGTTTCTCCTGAGATCAAGTCTACTAGTGTTGGTGCCTGGGTATTTCTTGTCTTCGTTTATAAGATCACGGTTTTCAAACTTAGAACAGGTGCAGGGAAGCACACAAATTGATTGAGATTGGTGGTTTGATATATGGAAGGAAGTATTGACCAATAGTAGGTAATAGCAAAATGCAAGGTGCTGAGGGGCCCTGATAGTGCTACTTTCGGGACAGGTTGGTATCATCTACATGCAAATTGAATAATCAAATCAAACGCTCCAAACCGCTTTCTCGCTCTACTAAGCCCGGCAGTATCGACTTGTTGTACAATTATTTCTGTTGCTCGTTACAATGAAGGCTATTTACTTTTGAACACGATGAATATCCAACTTCTAAGGCTGGCAACCAACAGTCATCCTCGCTTCCAGATCTTGAACTCTACTTGCCGTTGCCAAACAAGAGCCCAAACATCACGACATACGAGGTGCGCGAGGTGGGCTTCCACATCGTTGTCACGGTGGACGTTGATCAAGATGATGGAGGCGCTTGACCTGCCCAACCCTTAGTACACTGGAATATGATCTGATTGCCGCGGTTTGACACGATCAGTCGTTCCTTCCTTCTTGATATCTTTGCGACCCCCCTTTCCCTGGGCTAAGCGCTAAGACGTAAGACAGCCACCGAAGAGTTGGCTCCTTTGACATCAATTGAAGTTATTGAAAATCAAAAGTGCAATCAAGAATGTTCTTTGAGATAACTACCTACACAGTGAAAACTACCCGTAGATTCCCTTATCATCTTTCCACATACTTGTCAACGGCTCCAGACGAAGCGGCAATATCAGGCAGCCCGGCCATCGCTTCTATATTTCGTAGACCACTGGTCGTACGAGAGGTATTGGGCATTCTCAAGATTTGGTCTTCCCGAAAGATGTCCTCCAGAAGGTCTGCTGATGTGGTACTGGTGCATAGAATCTTGAGCTTGGATCTCCCCGGTGATTCAACTGGCAGTTGCGACAGAAACTCGACAATATCGATCAGCTCATCCCTGATAGAAGGATGCAGAAACGAGTCAACCCCCTCCAATACCATAAGGACGATGACGTTGCTCGAGAGATGACCGACAAGGCTCTCGAATGCCGCGCATACCTTCTCAGTTTCACCACCTCCCGTCGTTGCAAGCCCTTTCTCCAATCTCGAACTTGAGAATTCCTGATAATAATCGATGAGTTGCAGCAGTAACATCCAGATCAGAGCATTTGGATGCCCGAGCCTGTCGCGTCGTGAGGTACTGTGTTCGCTGCAGAAGAAAGCAAGGGGAATGACGCGGATACTTGCCTCGGCCGGATTCAGGTGAATCCTCTTGGCCATCTCCGTGACTTGAGCGGCGACGAAGGTGATCTCTCTATTTTGAGGTTGATCGGAAAGGCCCTGTACAAACAAAACGGACGACTCGTCGACCGAGAGCCACGCTCGGAACTGTGGGTGGTCATGCAGCTCCACCACGCGGTCTTCATCAAGCTCCTGCCTGGAACCCGACCGAAGGCGGAGGATGTGGCCGACATCCTGCTCGATCAGGGCCGGCTCGTACTCTGCATCTCTTAGAAAGGTGCTGCGTAGTTCTGCAGCACTGCGCCTCCTCGTTCCCTTACGGACCCGGGATGACTCGGGATCCAGTAAGGCCGCCAACGTATCTGCACTCAATCGATCAGCATGAAAACGAGACCTCGTTAGGTAAACTGGAAAGTTTACTGACATGATTGATGAGCCTGCTGCAAGAACTGGGTAAATGACTCCAACACCTCACACCGGGCACGTATCACGCTGACATCTTCTCGCGTCCGGTACAGTTCGTAGGCCATCCAGTGCTGAAGCTCGATTGAGTCGCTGTGGCGCTGATTCTGAAGCCACAGAGCGTGCTTCTCGAATCGCGATGCTGCCCGCTGCACATTGGCCTGTTTCATCTTGAGGGCCTCGGCAAACCCTTGAGGCTGCACGAGCATCTTCATAGATGTGGCTGTTTGTAGCTTCATCAGCTACCCTTGATTGTTTCAATCAATGAAGACGGAGATGGGAATAGCCAACATACCCACAGGATTCTTCGCGAACCAGCTCAGTATACACTCCAACAGTTGAAAAAGGGCAGCGTAGAGCGCCGCGTTCCTCCGATGAAGGTCTTCATCCTGTTTGTCAAGCCGGATGTAGGCCGCATGGTCATTGATTGTGAACGGCAGATCTTCAATGGCTCGGTACACATCCTCTCGATAAATGCTTGAGGACTGAAGCGCGGTAAATATCATCTTGAGACCCCCGCATAGCACAGAACCACCTGGAAAGTCTTGGGGCACAAGGTTCGTGAAGTTTATACCGATATTCGCACGTTGACAGAGAGCTCGAAATGCAGACTTCATCTTGCCCGCAAAACCGGATGTGTCCTTGTCCTTTGTCGCGAGGCGCTCGAGTGAGTCGCATGCCGCCAGCATCGCCGTGTCCACTTCTTCCCAGGTGTGCACATCGGTAATGCTGAGAAGCTGAAGGGACCGCTTCCTAGAGTATTTGTTCGCCGTTGCGATCAGTTCGCCTGCAGCCTTGAAGCATAGTGCGTAAAGTTCATTACGGTTGGCATCGCTGCGGACGAAGGTCAATTGTGTCATCGGAAACCAAGAAGCATCGGAAATCCTACCTATCGTCTGTTTCGGCCCGCTGAGTATGAGTACTCGTAATTGATGCACTCTGGAATATGACACCAGATCTAGGGGTGGCGCTTAAAGCAGGATGTCGGTGGCCTTCGAGCCCAACCACGACAAACTCAGGCACTTCAGGATGAGGCTCAGTTGCCACTTCGGGACCCATGGCGGTTCACGAGATAGTAAGTCTTGACAATTTGACTGATCTGTGACCTCACGCTATGCTCTCTCGTCGAAGGGGGTGGGTTGCTTTTCCGCCCCAAATATGCTAAGTATGCGGCAACCCCAGCAAAATCGCTTCCAAATCGCATGCGAAAATATCATTGGAGGGATGATGCCACTAATGCAGCTTACAATATATACAGTACCCTGGCAGCTGAATGGACACACCCTAATATTGAGAGATGGGCGGGGGTGCGCCTGTTGAAAGGTGTCAGATTCAGCCGCAGAACTCGAGCGGGCTTGGGGAGAGAATCTTTCATCTGTTCACTGGAAAACCACCCACTTGCAGCCTCAAACAATTGTTAAATATATGCTTCAATAGCAGACATGCAGACCGAGTCGCAGTACCAAAGTTCCCTGCCCGAAGTGGCAGCGGCTCACGAGGCGCCTGTGCCCGGGCATGAGCAGGAGCAAGATCCTGAGACGGAGACTGCTTCTGAGACCAAAGCTGAGGCCGAGGAATGCCTCAACCGGCAAGGTTCGACCAAGGGATTTCGGAGCCCAAGTCCGACTTCCACTGCACCCGAAATCGTAAATACACGTCAATCTGTTCGATCCGATCATTCCAGTGAACGATCCTCTCTTCCACCCTCGCCAACGGTATGGTACGTGTCATTCCCATTGAGCCAGTGCCCAAGGCACCCGAAGCTGATGAAGTAGTGAAGGCCGTATTGGATCAATCGCGAGCCAGAGATCAGGAAACGTAGAGGCATTGACTGGATCAGCGCATATGATCAAGAGTCATTCGATTTGAACCTTGGCCAGTTTGTTGTTTTATATGCTTTCTACGACAAGGAGGCCGGCGCGTCGCGTTCGGGTGGCAAACTGAACGGGAGGGATGGCAACACGATTGATGAGGAAGCCTGTGAAGACGACGAGCCGACGAGAATCATCATACGGTCGTCCTATGTATTAAACGAGCTCAAGGAGGTGACTGGGATAGCTTTCCCATATCGCGAGTGCATGTGAGTACAATCTTCGTTCATTGACCGGCGCGGTAGATTAGCTGACATCAACGAGTTGACCAGACTGAAACCTCCTTTCAAGGCATGTTCGACCCACCGGCCCCTAAGATCATTAGCTATTCTGCTTGCTAATAGTACAGTATAGGTCCTAACACAGTATTGGTCGCATATCAAGCGACACTTGGGTCAACTAAAGGAGGAAGTTTCAAGAACCCCCAATCCTTCTGACTTGCAAGATAGTGGGGATGCCTCCGACTCTTCAATACCAGAGCAAGTATTGGACGAAGCAAGGGGAGGATACCACCCCACAGTGATTCGACCTGGCGATGGCAGAGCGCCCGCTTCGAAAGGCGTTCCACCTCCCCCTCCTAACATACCAACTCGCCGGAGGAGTCCTGTCCTAAGTGACGAGGATATTCTCCGGAGGCGGGTCGCGCATCTAGAAATGCTCGTAGGGTTTGGTGAGAAAGCCCTGAAGCGTCATATAAACCTCCGTGCTCAAATACAGGACGCCACGCTGCAGCGCATCGCTTTCACTGATCTATGGCACCTGTACAACCCTGGAGACCTGCTTCTGGCGGATGAACGCGGCAATCCGCAGCTCTACATGGTCTATAACGTGACAGGCGGCCAACCTCGTCTGAGAAACCCGACCGCTGACGAGATTAGTGGTAGGGTTAGAGTTGTGCCAGCCCGTCGTCGTATCGGTCGTCGCGGACCAAAGCGTGGATGGTACGACGCCGCCGATGGTTCCGGCACATACACGAGCTCATCGTCTGACGCGTATGGCACTACGATGCACGATGCTATGGTGGGCACGTTTACGCCCTTTATCATAGACTGCTATGCTCTCAATGTCGACAGTACGGGAGTTGGCACCCTTTGCTCTCGCAAGCAAATCAGGAAGTATCTCGGCCTCAAAAGCGTCTCCGATCTACCACTCTATCCACTGAAGTTTCGTAAGGATGCTCAATCCATCTTGGATAGATTGGAGGACCGGGGCCGTAAGTTCATCACTTGCATGGGCCACAGACGCTACGATGGAGTCACCTACGATACACGAGGTATTATCAGCCGCGAGCGCCTGCAAGGCGAGATCTATGTTGATACGGACGAATATGCTCGCAGCAGGTCGAGATTTCTACGAACCAAGCTGTGCCTGCTCAAGAGGACCAACCCAGTGCCCGCCGAAGTAGAGGAAGCCCGCTCCAATAGACCTGGCGTAGACTTCTATGTACACGACGACCACGCTGTGGACCAACGAAAAAGCGATGAGTTCATAGAGAACAACCCTGACGTACAGGAGCTCATGACCCGAGATGAAGCGCTCCTCGTGCCTGAGAAGCTACAGCTGATGCAGCATAGCCTTCAGGCGTTCTCTTTCAAGTCGCGATCGTGGGGTACGTCAGTCCAATGCAGACCTGATCAATAGTCCCGTCCGTGCAGCTAACATACGGCTGCCAATACAATTTAGTCAACATCGAGATCGATAATGTTGAAACGATAGACAAGAGCCAGGCAGCCCGTGAAAGTGGCTTTCAGGACTTATCCATCTCATCGAAGCACCGGAAGCTGCTGATATCACTGGTGGACAACCACGCCATACGTGATGACAATTCAGATGAACACGCGAGGATGAACCCCAAACCATCCACGCAGCTCGACCTTGTCCGTGGCAAAGGTCTAGGTCTCATCATCCTGTTGCATGGCCCTCCTGGGTCCGGCAAGACAAGCACAGCAGAAACCATAGCTGCTCATACCGGAAGGCCGCTCTACGCCATCACGTGCGGTGATCTGGGAGAGTCACTCGAGGACATCGAGACCCGTTTGGACGTACACAGCAAGCGAGCGGACAAATGGGGTGCAGTCCTCCTTTTGGATGAAGCTGACGTCTTCCTAATGAAGCGAGATTGGAAGGACACACATCGCAATGCCATGGTCTCAAGTAAGTCACATTCAACCCATTTCTAGTGTTTGCTAGCCAGATCCCCCCTGGCCCGGCCAGAAGCATGGCATGACTCACTGGTTTGCGTGTGCGAAAATAGTCTTTCTTCGAACTCTCGAGTATTATCAAGGGATTCTGTTCCTGACGACGAACCGTGTGGGTGTCATCGACGAGGCCTTCAAGTCGCGGATTCACGTGTCACTGCGGTATCCTAAAGTCAAGCTAAAGTCAACGCTGGAAATCTGGAAGAGCACGCTGAACCGGATCGAGCGCGATAACGAACGGCAGGAAATTAAAGTAGAGTTCGACCGAGAAGAGCTGCTCGAGTTTGCCGAGGAACACTTTGAGGCTCACGCGACCATGGACGGGTCAACGTGGAACGGGCGACAGATTCGCAACGCCTTCCAAACAGCCATCGCGCTGGGCCAGTACGACCGCGTCGCCAAGATCCAGAAAAAGGGCCTCACCCCCGAGAAGGCCTTCCTGTCGGGCAAGAAGAAGTGGCGCGTCGTCAAACTCACGCGCAAGAACCTCGAAACCCTGGCCGAAACGGCCCGCGATTTCGACAAATACCTCAAATCGGTGCACCGTCGGTCCGACGGCGAGCTGGCCCGCGCCGAGGATCTCCGCGATGACGACTTCAGCGAATTTGAAGACGAGGCCGTCGGGAGTAGGTCGTTCCTGTCGCCCGGCTCGGCTGCAAAGTTGAAGAAAGGGTCGGCCGGCGGAGGAAAAAAGGCGAGCAAGAAGACTGATTCGAGATCGCCTCTTGGGTCAGGATCCAAGGGAAAGAGCAAGCAATCCAGATACCGCCCAGATAGTGAGAGCGAAAGCGAGGGCGAGATCGAAGCTTCAACAGCAGATCGAGATGGTGAAAGGGCCAAGTCGGTTTCCGAGTCAGCCAGCGAGGATGAGAGTGACGACTAGGGTTCAGGAGAGGCCAAGCATCGCAACATGCCAGGTCACGATCTAAGTTTCCCAAGAATCTGTAATTACAAACTGAGCAGACAGACGATGTCTTAAGTCGTAATATCTTGTATTAATTGAGGAATGTTGTTTCTGGCCCATAGTATCATAACAGTGACCCATCCATCCCTTTCCCAATGTGAACCCAAGACGTCAACAACTTCGATTCTTCATGAAAACCATCAACCTTAGAAGGCTCTATGTCTACTGGCACTACTGGATCACAGTCAGAATGTTTACAGGTTATTGGTTTTTCTGTTGTGGCATAATCCTTTTGCTGGGCAGCGACTGCGCTGTCGCGACTTTCAGCGCCGCGGCAAAAACTAACGTCGCTGTATACTATGTAAGTGTTACTTGTCATATGTCTGTTAAAGAATATACCTGACCTAGTTTGCATAGGGTCAAGGGCCAAACCAGAAGCCTTTGAGTACGTACTGCGCCGACGACAGCATCAACATCATAATTCTATCCTTCGTGCACCTTTTCCCTCAGCAAGCCAACGGATTTCCAGGCATTGACTTCGGCAACCAATGCTATGCCGAGACTTTTCCAGGCCCGGGGTACAATGGCAAGAATACACCCTCGAACAACCGACTATTGAAATGCCCGAACCTACAGCGCGATCTATACACGTGTCGCCAAACTAGCACGAAGAAGATCATCCTATCCCTGGGTGGCGGAACAGGCGGCTACCAGCTGAATGGGGCCTCTGATGGCAGTAGTTTCGCAACTCAGCTCTGGTCCATGGTTGGCCCGCGCCAGAACGCCTGGGTGCAAAAAGGTTTCCCGCGGCCGTTCGACTACAACAATATCGGCTTCTCTGTCGACGGTTTCGACTTGGACATTGAACATCCTTCGACAGACGCATCGGCCGGCTACAAGGCACTGGTGACGAAGCTCCGCTCTCTCTACGCCACCGTGCCAGGGACGTTCTACCTCACGGCCTCGCCGCAGTGCGTAGTCCCGGACGCGAACATGAAAGACATGCTGATGGCCACCACCTTCGACATGATCTTCGTCCAGTACTACAACACGCCGCAGTGCTCTGCCCGCCGCTGGGCGGACGCGAACCCTAAATACCAGCCGGGCGGCACGTTCGACGCGGCTGGGTTCACGTATGACGCCTGGAGCACCTGGCTGGCGGGGACGTACAGCAAGAACGCCCGGATCTACATTGGCTTGCCGGGATCGGCCAAGGCGGCGAACCCGGGCAACGACTTGTCTGTCGCGCAGGCTTCCAACATCGCCAATGCGTACTACTGCCGCGCCAATTTCGGCGGTGTGGCCATCTGGGAGGCGACGTACGCAAGTGCTAATGTGGCGAACGGGAAGAATTTTTATCAGAATGCGAAGGCGGCGCTGAATGCTGCTTCAAAGGACACAAGACAGAAGTGCTCGGTACGTCGTCGATCATCTCGTGTGCCCACTTTGGGTCTGGTTCATTAGACACTGAGGCTAACTACCCTTTCTTTGTCTGTCTTCATAGAGTGCTGCGGCTCCGTCTCTCCCACCGTCAATGGATGGGCGCTGCGGGAAGGGCTTTGGGACCACGTGCGGGTCGGCGGCGTGCTGTAGCAACTATGGCTGGTGTGGGACGTCGACCGGGACTTACTGCGGCACTGGGTGTCAAGCAGGATTTGGCAAGTGCACGTAGGTAGCCATAATATAATAGATTTGCTACGTGGTGGAATGAATATGGAGATCAACGTTGTTCTTCTATTCACCTTGAAATATACCCCGGGTGTTTCGTCGCCCGTTGGACATGCGACGGAGAACAGACGCGTGACATATGTAAAAGGAGACCATTCAATCGTCACTTAACACTGGTTGCCACGGACTTGGCAGATGGACGGAAGGTAGGTACCATTTTCAAGAGAATCTAGGTCGGTGCTGATCGTAGTACCAGTGGGAGGACCCCTAAAATAAGTATCCCCTAGGAACAAAACCCCACTGAACGGAATGTGGGAAGCCGGGGGAAATGGGGCGATGAGCACGGGCGGTCTTGGCCTGGCGGATTAACGTTAAAGCGTTTTTGGGCGAAAGTGGACAGCGCCTGACATGGGGGATGCTGAGCTTCCAAAATGTGGCCTCAATTGATCAAGGTCACTGATAGGACAGCTCTGATTCGCCTGTGGAAACCGCCCGAGGAAACGGAGATTGTCTACTTCACATTCAATACCCATCTAACACCATCACGACCACGTATTCAATTCCATCTCTCGTTCCTTGATAATCTTCGTTTTTCTGTAGCCAGATCCCAACCATAGCTACGTGTTCTCTTGTTGCCGTTCTCTTCTAGCTCACTCTCACAATGGTACGTATGCGACGAGTCTCGATGACTACACCCGCGACCCCCTTTGCGATACCGATGCCCAGGTGTCGCGCGACACTCAGCGCCTGCCGAGCAGATCTGGCCCGATTGCCTTGCCCTTTTTACGACTCCCATCGCTGACTCACGTGTTCTTATTAACTGCAGTCGTCCCCCGCGCATCATCGCCCGTCGGCACACCCGCCAGCACTGGCGTCAGCACCGGCCGCCCGTCCTCGCCTCCTCCCCCCGGTGGCGCCCGCACTGCCATCCGCCGACGAGCCGCCGCCGACCAGAAGGAGAAGATCGCCAATGCCCGTCCTAGCAGCACGAGAGCCGCTGGCGCCGGCGGCAGCAGCAGCACCATGCTGAGACTCTACACCGACGAGTCGCCCGGACTCAAGGTTGATCCCGTCGTCGTCCTGGTCCTGTCTCTGGTCTTCATCTTCAGTGTCGTCGCCCTGCACAGTACGTTTTTCTCTCTCGACAAACACAAATGTTTGCCAAGAAATGTAGGCCTTGCTAACACACGGGAATCACTATAGTCATTGCCAAGGTTACACGACGATTCTCGAGCTAAAGTGGCCCTCCGGCGGCGAGTAATGGTGGGAAAGTGATGATTTAGGGCAACGACAAAAGACATGGCCCGGAAGACAAAAACATGCACATCTGTTTACGAGAATGCTGCCGAGATGTTCGATACTCTAGCACGGAGGAATTGAACCAGAAAGTATTGAGCAGCATCTAATAAGTGCAGATCGGGGACGCAAGACGCTGCCCCGACGATGAAATCGTGTACCATAGCTCCCGCAGGAGAGCCCTTCCTGCAACCAATGACACTTCAGTTTCGGACGTCTGTTATCGATGCATGTGGCTTTGCCAGTGATGTGATACGAAGCGAACGGGGCACTGTTACGACATTTCGACACGAGCACCTGATATCAATCGGACAAGGCCCGGCATTTGAGGGACTACTGCTATGATGTTGCAGTCTGGATAATACAGCAGAGCATGCTAGGCTTTCCTAGAAGGACAGTGCTTTGGCTTGAAGGGCATGTGACTCGAAAGTTAGTTCGTGAGAGCATCGCATTGCCCTGTAGATTCATGCCCAAATCTAGAGAAAAGAATTGACTTTTTTTTCCACAGGACTTACACCACTACTCCTGAGAAGCTGTCGTGGGTTTCTCCAGCGCCGAGATGGGCTATTCCTTACTATCTTATCAACCGTACATTGATGCATGGTTGAAACTACGTTCTGTTGCTACGTGAGAAAAGCAACATCTCGTAGACAACGATATTCCTAAGAAGGTAGAGAGGGCAGAGTTGTCGATTACAAATTTATGTGTGAATAACCCAGCTATTTACACAAACAAGAACAACAACAACCAACGTCCATACCCTCTTGCCCAGGTTCCACTATTTCAGGGCTAGGACTAACACTTCACCGTCTACTAAACTATGCATAATTGGCGAAGCAGCTTCCTCGCATCCTACAGTCACAGTGCAACAACAAAGTCAAACTTAGACGTCGAATACTTGGCCCACCAGCTGTTCGCTCAAAGCCCACAGCCTCTGGGCGTTCTCTGAATCCGTGGCATACTCCAAAGCCTGGCCAACCTTGCAGTCTTGGACAAAGGAACCGCTGTGTACCTCGAGCGCCGGATCCAGGCAAGCGGCAAGCAGCGGCGCTGTCACTTGCGAGATCGTCTTGAACGCGTGGCCCATGGCGAACGTGACGCGGCCGTTGTTGCGCCGCGAGATCTCCTCGATGCACCCGAACTCGTCCAAGATCAGGTGGCTCGCCAGGTTGCTTTCCAGGATGTCGCCCGGCTGGATGGCGAAGGAGGCGATCCACTAGGGCCCGAGTCGGTGGGTGAGCTCGACGGACTGACGTGGAGTCGGACAACTCGCAAGGCACGACTGTGACCCGGACGCCGGGTCTGGTCGCGGCGATCTCCGTGATCACCAGGTCGACTTTGGCCTTGTTCCGGCTGACGAGGAGGCGACGGCGGCGGTGGCGCGGAGACCCTTGGCGCTGGTACCTGTTATGAGAAACGTCCGGCCTTTGACTCGGTCCCTGCAGACCGTGGTTCTTGTGGCCAACTCGCACTGGTCTATCCCCCCTTTCCTACCACGACCCCGACAAACTCTGAATACACCCTCTTATCCACTCCAGAAGCGAAGCAATGTCAACAGAACCCATGGGTTTATAATTCGGATTGACATAGATCTCCCTTGACCGGGCCGGTGTAGCCCAGCGGTAGTATTCATTACAGTATTATTAGATTATACTTAAAGGCAAGAGGGTTCGACTCCCTCTGCGGTCACTTTCTTTTTTTCGAGCCCATAAAATAGGGACTTAAAAACAGACTTTAGTTGATACATCAGAAAAAAGGGGTTTAAGCATTTGCACGTGCTCTTTTGGTGTCTGTAACCATGCTGGGCACATCTGCTCTATTTTTATTGAGCTGACGCAAGCCTGTGTAATACCCAATTGCACGTACACTTACCCAGCCAATGGCTGAAGGCTTCCGAAGCTGTAGTAGCTCGGAGTGCGACTCCAGATGACACCGCGGATTACGACAACGACGGGGGAGACGATACAAAAACAGGCAACAGTAGCGGCGTAGCCAGCGAGAAAGAGAGACTGCGAGGCATTGTGCGTTCTTCGGTCTCGAAGCGAAAGTCGTTCCCTGCCCTGCTTCTTGCGAAACTCGCTTTCGCTTCACAAGTAAGCGGACAGATAAGCGGCCGCACCTCACCCATGTTGATGCTATTGGGACACGCTATACCGATGAAGCCTGCAGCGGCAGGACTTTTAATCATAGGCTTGTCGTTGTTATTGGTGGACTGATCTATGCATGCATTATGCAGCTTAGGCGGTTTCAATGCTTAACACGGAGCTACAATCTTTGAAGTTGTGATATCGTGTCACTCGTGAGCTACGGTGGACCCTCAGTCCAGATGCAAGAGAAATAACTGTCTGTTATCAGTCGGATATTTGACTGTGATAGTATAAAATATGAGATGAGACATTAGATGTATGAAAAGTATACTGATGTATGTTGAGATGCTTCTAGGTTAAGCATGTTGATATAGATGCACAGCAAACCGTTCTTCAGCTCGCCCGAAGAGGGCGCCTGGCAGTCTGGGCTCCCCTCCCGTGCTTAAGCGTTCCCTGAATCTGGGTCCCGCCGCTGCCCCGCTGCAGCGCTTCCCCGGGCCCCTAGCCTATCACGACCGGGCGCAACCACTGCTAGCCTGGGGCTACTACATGCGCCATCCCTACAGCAGACAGGACATCCAACCAACACGCAACGTCATTTTTCAGGGTAGTCCCATCATTACTTAATACATGCATGCAATCCACGCCAAACACCTGTTTCCCATGTTCCCTAGAACTCCTTCTACCACTACATCGCATATCTTCTTGCAGTTTTGTGTTATATTTCGAGTAGTCGGAAGTTGAACCATCTTTTTGTATCGATTATCTTCATTGTGCGCAATTACCACTTCCGTGACTCCTATGCAAATCTATATTTGACCTGCAGTTGGCCGATATCTCGATACCAGTACCCCGCGTTCACGAATAGTCCCGAACTCGACCACCACGTCACCTACACCCAACCTACATACATGCCGCACCGAACCTAGCCATGTCTATCCTCGATGCGAAGCGTGCTGCTGCGCGCAGTAGCTCTGATAGGCAAGGCGGAAACAACGATAGCGGTGCTCGGCAACAAGACCGTTCCTTGGATAAGAATGCATCGACGCTGTCAGTGTCCGACGGCTTTCCCGAAGCCGCCATCCCCCGGCCCGAAGCTGGCATGCCCTTGCCAGAAGACCCTGCGCTAGGCGCCGAAGAAGAGGTCCCGCCGGCGTATAGTGAAGTCCACGACCAGATATCGATACACCAGGCTGGCTTTAATGCCGGTGCTACTTTGAGAGGTGATTACAGACAAACCCCTTCAAGAAGAAACATGCGCCGTGGAGACTGACAATATGACGGTGTGTACCTGAAACAGACGATGGCCGAATCGATATCAACATCAACCAAACCAGTCGGCAGCTAGCCGATATTATCGCACCTACTCTGCGCAACCAGCTGATACAGGATGCCCGAAGCGAGGGCCCTCTGCCGCCTGCCTATATTCCCCCGAGTCTCGGCGGCCAGCCCGGACAGACGCCCCCACCCCGCCTCAATATCGTCATTCAGATTGTGGGATCGCGAGGAGATGTCCAGCCGTTCGTGGCACTGGGCCTAATACTGAAGAACACATACGGTCATCGTGTGCGTATAGCAACACATGGTACCTTTCAGAAATTTATCGAAGAAAACGGCCTTGAGTTCTTCTGCATCGGAGGTGATCCTGCCGAGCTCATGGCCTTCATGGTCAAGCACCCAGGTCTTATGCCGGGCTTCGACGCCATCGCCAATGGCGAGGTAACTAAGCGGCGTAAGGGTATTGAACAGATCGTATACGGTTGCTGGAGATCCTGCATTGAAGCCGGAAACGGGCTGGGCCCAGCACCGCGCCTGCAACGCGGCCGCAATGTCCCCGGCGAAGGCGCCACCACGATGGTCATGGACCCTACCAACGAGCCGTTCATCGCTGATGCCATCATTGCCAACCCTCCCAGTTTCGCACATGTTCACGTGGCCGAGAAGCTTGGTGTGCCCCTGCATCTAATGTTCACGTGAGTCCTTCGGTGACCTGCCGCATCAAGAACCGAGCTAACAGATTGATAGCATGCCGTGGTCACCGACCCGAGCGTTTCCTCAGCCGCTTGCCAATATCCAGTCGACAAACACAGACCCCGTCACCACCAACTACGTCTCGTACGCCCTCGTAGAGATGATGACATGGCAAGGTTTAGGCGATGTCATTAATCGATTCCGCACGAAAGTTCTGGATCTTGACCCTCTCTCGTTGATTTGGGCCCCTGGCGTGCTTAATCGCCTGCGAATTCCCTATACCTACTGCTGGTGAGCATGCGCCAACCCCTATTTCGGATTTTGGCTAACGATAGTTAGGTCACCGGCTTTGATTCCTAAACCCCAAGACTGGGGGAATCACATCGACATTGCCGGTTTCTACTTTCTCAATTTGGCGACCAATTTCACCCCGGAACCTGACCTCGCTGCTTTCTTGGCGGCTGGCCCACCTCCCGTCTACATAGGATTCGGGTCGATTGTGGTAGACGACCCTGACGCCTTGACGCGCACGATCTTTGAAGCTGTAGCTGCCACCGGTGTGAGAGCACTTGTTTCCAAGGGGTGGGGAGGCCTCGGCGCTGATTCTCTGGGCGTGCCGGATAATATCTTTATGCTGGGCAATGTACCCCACGACTGGCTATTTGAGCACGTCTCGGCTGTCTGCCACCACGGAGGAGCTGGAACAACCGCGGCCGGTATCAACGCCGGCAAGCCGACCATTGTGGTGCCCTTCTTCGGTGACCAGCCTTTCTGGGGTGCCATGGTAGCGAGAGCGGGCGCTGGCCCAGATCCTATCCACAACAAGAGCCTCAACGCGGAGAACCTCGCAGAGGCCATCAGGTTTGCCATGAAGCCGGAAACGCAAGAACGCGCCAAGGAACTAGGTGCAAAGATCCGCGAAGAGCAGGGCACCGACGTCGGCGGCCAGAGTTTCCACCAGCATCTGGATGTCGATAAACTGCGTTGCTCTGTAGCCCCAAGCAGAGTGGCCGTTTGGCGCGTCCGCAGAACCAATATCCGTCTGAGCAGTCTCGCTGCGGCATCGCTTGTTCAGCACGGCTACCTTCAGTACTCGGACCTAAAACTGTGAGTCGTCTTGGGTAATTTACAGGTATCAATTCTAACTGTGACCTAGGTTCCGTTCCAGAGAGTATAGCACGGAAGACGAGCCATGGGACCCTGTCACGGCTGTGACATCTGCACTTGTGGGAGATCTCGGCGCTATCGGGATGGCTGTGGCTGATTTCCCCCGCGATGTCTTTAACATAGCAAAGAAAGGGACGGCGAAGAAGCCTGGTGAAGCAAATGAGGAGACCACCTCAGCACAGCCAAGCTCGTCCGACCGCGGCGTTCCCGGTGCTGTCAGCTCACCACAATCTACTGGCCCTACAAACGAGAGCACAACCAGTCTCGCCCACACAGCCTCCGCCGCGTCCGGCGCCTCGACCCTCACAAAAACAACCACGGGCTCGTCTGAACAATCAGCGGTGCCTCAAAAGGCCCCCGCCAAGCCCAAACCGCAGGCCCCAGCCACTAGTGTCGAATCGGACCTTGATCGAGTAATGGGGGCTGGAAACAGCATTGGCAACATTGTCACGACCGGTGTGAAGACTCCTATGAACTTTTGCCTTGGTCTAGCGCGCGGCTTACGGAATGCGCCGAAACTCTACAATGACGACACAGTAAGACCTACTGAGAAGGTCACTGATCTGACCAGTGGTATCAAAGTCGCGGGTAAAGAGTTTGGCTTGGGCCTCTTCGATGGCATTACGGGTTTAGTCACTCAACCACTTCGAGGCGCCGAGAAGGAGGGGGCGGCCGGGTTCGTGAAGGGGTTTGCCAAAGGTATTGGTGGTGTCGTATTCAAGCCAGCTGCTGGTAAGTTGATGTTCCCACCATTACAGGGTATGCAAATTAACATGAAGATAGGTGCCTGGGCTATACCAGCTTACGCCATGGCCGGCCTCCACGCCGAGATCCGAAGCAAATTTGCACAGAGCGCGTACAACTACATTGTAGCATCGCGTATCTCGCAGGGCAATCTGGATTATCAGAATGCTAGCCACGAAGAGAGAGATGATGTCGAAGTGCGCTGGCTATCACTAAAAGACGAGCTGACGGGCTACTACCAGCTCAAACAAAAGGAGAAGGGAAAGTTGCGAGAAGCGCAGGCGTCCACTGAAAGCGCTGCCCCAGGCGGAGAACCACCTCAGACTGGCTGGTGGCACACCAGAAACATGTCTTTCGAAGAGAGGAAGCGGTTGCAGGAACAGAAGAAGGCCTGGAAGCAAAAGCAATCCGGCGCCACGCAAGGTGCAGGTGTGACAGACGCCGGCGGAAGCGAGCAAGATATGGAACAAGCAATCCAAAGAGCCGTGCAAGAGACATCGCGAGGCGACCCCCGTGAAGACGCGAGGATCGAACAGGCTATTCGTCAAAGCGTAACGGCGTTGCGTAGTGGGTCGACGTCAAGCGGCTCTACAATGTCTGGACAGTCAACTGCGGCCACGTCTGTCACGCCCAGCGGCGTCCCTGCCGATGTGAAGCAGGCAACGCCATTCTCCCCGGCAGACATTGGGAACATTACCGACGAAGAATACCAGGCCTACATTGAGCAGGCTGTTCAAGCGAGCATGGCTGAGGAACTGCGAAGGGGCGGGCCTATACAGATGCACGAAGATGAGGATGACGAGGAGTATCAGAGGGCTCTGCATGAATCTCAGAAGAATAAGCCCGCAACCCAGGAAGATGACGAGGAACTGAGAAAGGCCATCGAGGCTTCCCGCGCACAGCACGGAAGTGGTGGTGCTGCTCAGCACGGAGACGACGATGAGCTTAAGAGAGCTATTGCCGCCTCTCAAACCGACCTCCACAAACCCCAGGGAGCCAATGACGACGACGAGGAGTCAATGAAGCGGGCGATCGAAGAATCAGAGCGCGCGCACCAGGAAGAGCTCAAGCGCGTAGAGACGATGAAGAAAGAGGAGGACGTGGTTCTCGAGTACATCAAGAAGCAGAGCCTAGCCGAAGAACAGTACCGGCAGAAGGGCAAAGACAAAGTAAGCACTTCCGCAGGCGCTGATGACGACGACGAAGAGTTGAAGAGAGCGCTCGAGGAGAGCCTGCGACTCGGCGGGAAGGCTGGCGAGGGCTCCGGAACGTAGAGGTCGGGACAGTCGGCGCTGGCGCTAGTACTGACAAACCTTCTTCAGCCCACCTAAACGTCTACGAGCAACCAGGACTAAGATCGGATCGCGTCAGGGACAAGCGCGGCGATGATGATGAGGTTCCGGCGTGAATTGAGACATTGGCACAGCAACACAATACCCTTGGAGATCATGTATACGAATTAACGATTGACGAATATTTTTCGGCGTTCGTGCCCCCCTGCTGATTAGCTGCGTGAACTGACACGATAGCCAATGGATCAAGAGTCGATGACGTCTAGGACGGGATAGTCTTATGTATGTCTGATTGTCCCTGGCTTACAGCTCAGAAAACCACATCCCCAACCATGCAATTTTAGGGGTAAAGCAGATCATTCACTTCGATCCATGACCTAGGTGGATGCAATTAGGCTCTGATGGGATGTATGGCATGTTTGAGATCCATTTCTCGGCAATCTCATCTCTGCCCATCTGATCTGACCAGCGGGCAGGCGGGTAGACGTCGATCGCCAATTGGGTCCGGTAGCCTGGATCAGGCTCTCGGCCAATCACGATGAGGGGCACCGACCTTTTGACTCCTAAGCTTATCCGATTTATGCAGGAACAAGCAAGGCCTGTCCTAGTCTGATGGGAAAAGGCCAGGAGATGCCCATGCTCGAGGGGGATCCATACCAATAACCTTATGACCTTTCAAGGATCGGCTTTTCCTTTCTTTTTCTTTTTGGCGGTTGTCGTCGTGGATGGGTCGATTTCCGTGTGTTCGATTGTATTGTCGCGTGGGTTGACTGGCCCGTGCATCAGTTTCCCACCGCAGGAAGGAATGGCTTTCATGACGGCTAGATGAATCATGACTAACGGCGGAGCTACTTACTCGACTTTCATTTACCTGCTCAACCACAATGGCGTCATGTGGGCTTTGTGAGCAATTCCGATCCCCCTTTCTTTGATCGCTCATGTTGAGGTACGGCAGAGCAGAAGAAAGCAATGTCCATGGGCGGTGATGATGATGGCATCGTACACACGCTTGCGTACAATCGATCGCGCGGTGCTGGGTGAGCTCAGGGAAAGGGGATATAAGCTGAGCGCATCTCCCAGACGGTTGATAACTACTTTTCCCCATCACCAGTAACATCATCAGCTTCGGTATCCAATAGTCACTCCATACACTCAAATATAAAGTCAATCAACATTTGATACCACTCAACCACACCACCACCACAATGTCTTCCTACGAGAACGAAGCCCCCTCCGGCGAGGTCGCCGACAACTCCTACGTGAGCCGCTCCGGCCACAAGAACGAGCCCCTCAACGTGGTCAGCGACCAGGAGCGCATCGAGGACCCCGTTGACGCCGAGGCTGATACCGACGAGCAGCTCGGTAAGTGCCTTACCCTAGCTCCCTTGACCAAACTCCTGGTAGCTTGTTATGCTGATCATCTTTCTTCGTTGCAGCTCGCGATGATAACGAGGCCATCGACAGGGACAACATCCTCGATGAGCGCACCCGTGGCGCCGCCAAGCCGAAGGGCACCTACGCAGAGCCCGGCGATGAGGAGGGTCTTCCCACCAACGACGGAACGAGCTCAGCTTAAGTCTGGCCGCATAGAAGGAATCATCGCAGCGTAGCGGATCATTTATTGGGCTACTGGGAGATAATATCCGAGTGAAAACAGTCACATTAGTTAATTACATTGAGCGTTCAATCTCACACTCCTCAACATCATATATCTTGAAACGGCAACTTGCAATTGGAATTATTTGGATATGACCTTATCGACGTTGAACGTACCGAACTATTTTCCAAATTTTCGGTTATAATCCGACTGGCACAAATTGTGGAAATCAATCGATTAATAGCACCATAAACGTCCTTCATCACGTGGAAATTTTGACTGTAATAGGGTGTGGTTACTTGCAAGTCGTGACTCAGACTTGTAGCAGTATTACCGATCCATCAAAAGACTCGAGTCGCCAATGTGTTCTCCATGTTGACGGCATTGGTGGTCTTGGCAGCGAAAGAAGGAGGTCGGGTAAGAATGACATTCGTACTTCGGTTAACATCCGGCCGACTGACCGCACAATCGAGCGAGCGACACTCCCCGAGGCCGCCCCATCCAGTTGCTTGGTGCCGAACAGGGGTTTCTTTCCCCAAAGGATAAAGTCGGCCATATGACGAGGATCATTCCCGGTGTGTGCCCACGATTTATGCAGCTACCCCGCATGCGAGCCAAGGTGAATCTCCACCGGTGGCTCCCTTCCCGAGACCCGACCCGGGGCAGTTCTTCTCTTCCCCATCATTCCCCCTCACTCCTCCGCACGACTAACAGCTCGGGAATTAGGCTGAATGCTGTAGCGGGAGTAGCTTCACGTCATAGACCGGACAAGGATATCTTTCTTGGCGATGGAGCACCGACCGCCCGCGAATATCGTGACTAGGGAGAGTTGCCTGGGGACTACTGGGGGGACATGGAGACATGGGGACATGATGGGCTGATGCTCGTCAGAACTCGCTTTTACATGGCCTGGAGTCTTTGAGCGGTCACACCTCCAACGCCCGGATAGCCGGACTGGCCGCAGGAAGATAGCATGAGGCTAGCAAGGCAACTTCACGGATCTGCTGGGAGTCAATTCAAGAATATTAGCAATAATCTGCAAACCCGCATCAGTGCATGGCGCTGGTGATTGGCCTGATTCGCGACAGAAGATCCGCTAGATCCACGGGTAACATGCATTGCAACGCCCTAACTTTTCTACTAGGGAAAAACTAGGAGAATTGGAGAAAAGCTGGGGCTGCCCTCTTGCTACTGCAGCCATGCCGCATTGGAAGTCAGCAGTGGTCTTGCGGAAAACGGCTCACCGTCGGCCGGGGAGAGAGATGAGCAGGCACCATGTCATGAGTATATAACCATGGTCTCGGCCGCCCGTCTGCAGGATGTTCTCAGCCTAGACAGCCCCCTATAGTCACCGTGTTGAGAACCGACATTGGCATTGCAAACATGGCTCTCCAGCTCCTGTCCACTGTCGGCCTCTTGGCCTCCAGTGCTGCTGCTGCCGGTCATATCTTCCCTAGCTGCCAGACCGGTCTCCTCTCCGAAAACACCGTCTGTGATACCAAAGCATCGGTGGCGGACCGAGCCAAAGCCCTCGTAGCCGCCCTCAGCATTGAGGAGAAGATTGCGCTCACCGGCAGCACTTCTCCCGGCGTCCCTCGACTCGGAATCCCCAGCTACGAATGGTGGCGTAAGTCTTTCATATCGCTTGCTGATTGATGTTGCTGGACCCCATACACACGCTAACGCACTAGACCGCAGAGGAGGCTCTTCATGGTGTTGCCTCGTCGCCAGGGGTAACCTTCAACAAGTCCGGCGACTACTCCTATGCCACCTCGTTCCCTCAGCCTATCTTGATGGGGGCGGCCTTTGACGACAACCTGATCAAGGCCGTCGCCACCGTGATCAGCACGGAGGCGCGTGCCTTTAACAATGCCAACCGGTCCGGGTTGGACTACTGGACGCCCAATATCAACCCTTATAGGGACCCTCGCTGGGGACGCGGGCAGGAGACTCCTGGCGAGGACACGTTCCACATCAAGTCCTACGTCAAGTCCCTCATTGAGGGTCTCCAAGGGAGCGATCCAGATTATCTCAAGGTGGTGGCTACCTGCAAGGTGAGTAGACCCGAGTAGTGTTTGATCAAGAGACAATGAAAGGATGATATTGACTGACACATACCTGTAGCACTTTGTCGGCTACGACATCGAGAATTGGAATGGCAACGAGCGATACGCGAACGATGTCATCATCAACCCGCAGGAACTAAGCGAGTACTACATGCAACCCTTCCAGACGTGCGCCCGTGATGCCAAGGTCGCCTCCATCATGTGCTCCTACAACGCCTTGAACGGTGTGCCGACATGTGCCGACTCGTACATCTTGCAGGACGTGCTGCGAGACCACTGGAACTGGACTGATGACGGCTTCTACGTCACCTCGGACTGCGACTCTATCCAGAACGTCTACCTGCCCCACAACTACACCGACACGCGCGAGGAGGCTGCCGCATTCTCTTTAATCGCCGGAACCGACCTTGACTGTGGTTATTATTATCAGACCCATCTGCCTGCCGCCTACAAGCAAGGGCTCTTCGACGATGCCGCCATTGACCAGGCTCTGGTGCGTCTCTACTCTGCTCAGATCCGACTGGGCATGTTCGACCCCGCCGACAACCAGGCCTACCGAGCCCTCACCTTTGGCGACGTCAACACCCCCGACTCTCAGGCGCTTGCCCTCAAAGCCGCCGAGGAGGGCATCGTCCTCATCAAGAACGACGGCACCTTGCCCCTTCAGACAAAGGGCAGCAATACGACCATTGCCGTCATCGGCCCATGGGCAAATGCGACGACGACCATGCAGGGCAACTACGCCGGCATCGCCCCCTACCTTCGCTCACCTTACATGGCCGCCAAGGATCTGCCCGGTGTCAACGCCATATACGCCGGGTCGCCTGGTGACCCAACCACGGACGGCTACCCGGCTGCTATCAAAGCAGCACAAGACGCGGATGTCATCATTTATGTCGACGGGTCCAACAGCGCCGAAGAACAAGACCGCAACCTGATCCGCTGGTCTGGCGAGCGCCAGGACATCATGACGCTGCTCGCGGGCTACGGCAAGCCCTTCATCCTGCTGCAAATGGGTGACCAGCTCGACGACACGCCCTTCCTCCACCACGAGAACGTCTCGGCCATCCTCTGGGCCGGCTTCCCCGGCCAGTCTGGCGGCGATGCCATCATGAACATCATCACGGGCAAGACGGCGCCCGCTGGCCGCCTACCCGTGACGCAATACCCGGCACACTACGTCAATGACGTGCCTATGACCGACATGAACCTCCGGCCCAACGCGACCTCAGGCAACCCGGGCCGCACCTACATGTGGTACAACGAATCGGCCGTGGATTTCGGTTTCGGCATGCACTACACCAACTTCACGGTCTCGTTCGCCAATGCCGACGCCACCGCTTCGTGGGACATCCAATCGCTGACCAAGGACTGCACCGAGGCCTACAAGGACCTCTGCGCCTTCCAGAGCGTGGGCGTCTCGGTGCAGAACGAGGGCTCGGTCACATCCGACTTCGTCACGCTCGGCTTCGTGGCAGGCGAGCACGGCCCGGCGCCCCACCCCATCAAGCAGCTCGTCGCGTACGAGCGCCTCTTCGCGGTCGACGCCGGCGCCACCGCCACGGCGCACTTAAATCTCACACTCGGCAGCCTCGCTCGCCATGACGACATGGGCAACCTGATGCTCTACCCGGGCGACTACAGCCTGCTCGTCGACGTGCCGACGCAGGCCATGTGGAACTTCACCTTGACGGGCGACGAGGCCACGTTGGAAGAGTGGCCGCAGGCTCCTGCTCGGCAGTGAGTCGGCATGTGTGGGGAAAAGAGTGAGGGGGCGATAGAGTGGGTTTGGGAGGAGAGGCTTAGAGTAAATAATAATGTCTATAGGCCGCCGTTCGGTTCTCGTATATGTATATTCTAATGAATGAAATGACGTTTATTCACTATGTGTTTCCCCCTGCTATCGGGTGCACCGTGTGTGTTGTTGCGGTGTACCACTCAACTCACTGGGCTCGGGCAGAGAGGGGTCGCTCGCATCCGTTCAAATTCCTCACCTTCTTCTCTCTGTCGGGCGGTGCAGACATTAAGAGGTTTTCCGACGAGTGGGTGTCTACGATCGACGATGAGTTTCTGTTATATCTGGTAACAACGCAAAGTCGCATTAGCCGCTCCGTGCATTGTCGGATTGAATGCTGCTACCCCAAATGTCGTAAGTTGGTTGGGAGACATTTGCATGCGCTACCCATATGTTGCATGGAGGGGGTTGTTTTGAACACGATCTCCAAGTCGAATTGGGAAGCTGGTTTCGCTCATCGAATCCGAATTCTGATGATGAGCCCGATTTTTCGACGCTGCACTGACAGTTCTCGTCATATTGAATCATACGTGTGATCGCGTCTCGTCTCGTCTCGCCCGGCTGCTGGGTGGCAGAATGGATGGCTGGGTTGGTTCCATTTGGATTCTGGCCACTACACGACGATACCGGCGCGCTCCGACCCGCCGACCGTAGGCGGCTCACTGGTCGGCTGTCAACTACTCGGATACGTATCGGTCGGTTCTTCCTCTTCGCTTTGCCCCTGTTTGTCGCGCGATTAGTCCAGTGGTGAGACCAGCAAATGCTCAAAAGGCAACATGATGTATTTTGAGATGCTGTGAACTCGCGAGAAACGCAGCTTGCAACACGGTCGCGATAGTAAGTCATTGATAAAACCTGCGACGACGGAGGCTAGTCACGTTAGGTTGCTGGGTTGAAACCCACCGGGGCCATTTTTCGATCCTCTCCTAACTTTGTCGTCCCCACGCTGATAAGCAGTAACCCAGTAAGCGGGAATAAGAGACGGGCTTCAGGTGTCCATTGCGGCGAAACCTGTTTGTCAAGCGCAGTGGTCTGATTCGCCAATCCCGGGGTCATCTTGCGGATCGCGCCGGTTCAAGCGCAAGCAAAAGCTTTTCGGTGGATACCAACGGCTTCTTCTGCTCATGTCTTTTTCTGAGCCCAGCCCAGAACCCGGCCGGCCAAGCCAGCCTCCAAATAGAGCAAGACGAGACGACGGCGTCACCGTATCCATCTCTAGCCATCTCACCATCCATTGGTCTGCCCTGACTAAAAGGGAAGAGGCTACAGGAAATGGCCTCCATAAAAAATCATAGCAGACTTGCCGGGCCATAGTGAAATGATTTTTCATCTCACCTCCATACTGCCCTCCCACGCCGTCTGCCCTCCTTTCCCCATGCTTGTTCGGTTCCTGCCCGGTGGTGCGTGCGATGCAAATTTTCGTCAAGTTATGGAGCCACCCACAGAGGAGCGTCTTTTTATCTGCCATGGTCGGTAAGGGCTGCTCTATTCGGCCTGGATCTGGCAACTGGGTCTGGGGGACCACCGAGTAAAGTGAGCAGCCGGCCAGCATGACTCTCACTGTACCGAACATCGCACGGTTTCTACCTCGTTAATAAAAACCCATGGTCGCATTTGCTTCTCTTTTCCCCCCTTATTCTCGTTCTTGCTCTGTGTCTTTGGCTCTTCTCTCGTAATAGGATAACGTTCTAGCAAGCGTAAAGGTACCAACAAGGGACACAGTACCTCGCCCCCCTGCTCTGGTTCCTTTTAGCATCGCCAAAACCTTAACCACCTTGACGGCCCACTGGTTCTTCGCGCGTGAGAAGGAGCAGTTTTCCCCGTCAACTCTTCTTCTTTCCTCCGTTCCGAATTGACATGGCCATAATGACCAGCGAAAAGGACTCGACAAACAAGGACGCCGAGGTCAAGCTCCCCCACCATGAGGGCACAAATTCGGTCAGCGGCTCCGGCAAAGATGTTGAGGCCGGCGGCGCCGAGCTCAAGCGCGGCCTGCAGGCCCATCATCTGCAGTTCCTCGCCATCGGCGGCACTATAGGCACGGGTCTGTTCCTGGGAAGCGGCAAGGCCATTAACACGGCCGGGCCCGTCAGTACCCTCATCGCCTTCATCTTCGTCGGTACCATCGTCTTCTCCGTCATGACAAGTCTGGGCGAGATGGCCTCCTTCATCCCTGTGCCCGGCTCCTTCACCGTATATGCCTCACGCTTTGTGGATCCCTCGCTCGGCTTCGCGATGGGCTGGATCTACTGGTTCAGCTGGTCCATCACATTTGCCCTCGAGTTGACTGCTGCTGGTCTCATTATCCAGTATTGGAACGCCAGCCTCAGTATCGCCATATTCATCACCATCTTCTGGGTCGTCTTCACCGCCATCAACTTCCTGCCCATCCGCTGGTATGGCGAGTTCGAAATGTGGTTTTCCAGCATCAAGGTCGTGACCATCGTCGGCTTCATCATCTTTGCCATCTGCATCAACGCCGGCGCCGGCGCTGAAGGGTACATTGGCTTCAAAAACTGGGTTCACCCGGGCCCCTTTGCCGAATTCCTCGTGTCGGGCTCCACCGGAAAGTTTGTCGGGTTCTGGTCTGTCTTGGTCACCGCTGGATTCAGCTACCAGGGTGCCGAGCTCGTTGGTGTCGGTGCCGGTGAAACGGAAGACCCCGCCAAGGCCGTTCCCTCAGCTATCCGCTGGACCTTCTGGGGCATTTTGTCGCTCTTTGTCTCGACCATCTTCTTCATCGGCCTCCTCGTGCCCTCCGACAACCCGGATCTGAACCTCGGCAAGACCGACGCCTCCGCGTCGCCCCTCGTCATTGCCGCCAAGCTGGCGGGCGTCAAGGTCCTTCCCGACATTATCAACGCAGTTCTATTGACCGCCGTGCTCTCCGCCGCCAACTCCAATGTGTACTCTGGTAGCCGCATCCTCGTCGCCCTGACCCAGGAGGGCCACGCGCCCGCTTTCTGCCGCCACACCAACAAGATCGGCACTCCCTACGTTGCCGTGGGCATTACCTCGGCTATCGGTCTCCTCGCCTACATGAACCTCTCCCAGAGCGGAGGCGACGTCTTCAACTGGCTGCTTAACGTGACTGCCATTGCCGGCTTCATCACCTGGTCCTGCATCTGCATATGCCACATACGCTTCATGAACGCCCTCGCGGACAAGGGAACTTCGCGCGACATCCTCCCCTACCGGGCGCCCATGCAGCCGTTCCTGGCGTGGTACGGTCTGTTCTTCTGCGTGCTTATCTTGATCACGAACGGCTTCACCGCCTTCATCAACGAGTGGAGCACCAGCGACTTCTTCGCGGCGTACGTCAGTCTGATCCTGTTCGTCGTCTTGTACGCGGGCCACAAGCTCATAACGCGAGCGAAGCCCATCAAGCTGGCAGACGTCGACATCATGTCGGGGCGGGTGCAATGAGAATGCGTGTAAGAGTAGTAGTCGAGCGATTTTAATGTGTAATTGAAGAAACAAGCCAAAAAGAAAATAGGGACACCGTCTGATATAAACCTTTGTCATGGTGCATGTTGCGTAGCCTGATGTGGAACGTGATTGCTTGTTTAGGTAGGAGACTTCAATAGTTGGTCTGGTCCACCTGCAATGACCACCATGAGTACCTTCCGCCAACAACATGCCAGCAGGTGCAGTCTCTGGGCAACTTGCCCTACATAACCATAGAACTACCCAAAGTATTTCCTACGGCAGCGGTTATCCCCACCGTCTAGTGGCTACAGCCTCATTACCCCGGTGGTTCGGAGGTTAATGCGTCGGCCATTCCCTTACCCCCATTAGGACATACCGTTTATTCCTGAAAAGCAATCCTGACCGGGAGTCGGAATAAACGACTTTCAGTGGTTATTCCGCCTGGCCCTGATAATTATTCCTCCTTATTCCCGTGTCTTACAGTAAAGGGCGCATCGTTTATTCCAAAGTTTAGGCTTGTTCCACCCTGGGAATTCCTATTTATTCCAAAGGGAGTTAACATTAATACCGAGAATCGAAAGGAGCTCTACTCAACCAATAGCAAAGAGCCCATCCGCGTTATCACTCTTAACGAAGCTCATGCTTGGAAGAAAGGCTGGTCCCAGACCTTTGTATCAAGCAGCCACAAACTACACCTGATGAAGATTAAGAGAACATCATACCGATCAAGTTATGCTCACAACCAAACTTGAGACAGGCTTAACCCGTCCGCCTGTGATTAACCACCTAATACTTGAAAACTATTCCCTTCAAAAGGATTTGAAGATATCCTTGACATTAACAATATACAATTACACTTTATCGGCCATATGTTCAAATGTGGAGTTCACGCGGCTACGGTCATCACAAAGCATTTTCATGTGTCTCTCTTTACTACATATACTTTCTACATCTCTCAAGCATGTTGTCCCAATAGCATATAGGGAAAACACTTCATTTCGGTCAAGTGCCACGATCCCAACTTTAATGTCCAAATCACCAAGGACATCTATTGTAGACCACAGCTAAGCTTCTAGCTGCTGTCAGATTCTTCTCCAGAGCTCGACTCATCCGGGTCCTCGTCATCGTCCACATCGGAAGCGGAGCTTTCGCAATCGACGGATCTAGTCTCGGACGTTGAGAAAACAACAGTGGCCTCGGAGAAAAACGCATGCTCTTTTGTCAGCTGTCGACCTTGGCACAGATAGCCCATCGGTGTGTGCAAAATATCATGGCCACGTCGACGGAATGTCAGCCAGTCCAGGAGAAAGCCTCGTGGGTCGTCAGCCACAAGCTTTCCATGATTCTGAGTTCCTTTGTCTCTGCTCTTGCGAACCTGGAGCTGCTGGGCAATCGCAGCCCAGGACTCAAAGTTCAGGTAGAGCCGGCCGGCAAAGAATCCCACCTCTAAAAGAAGCCACGCCGGGAATTCGTAGCCAGCAGGAAGCGTTGGTATGGTGTAAAAGGACATGCGACCTAACGGCTCCATAGCTTTAGTGACCGGTGCCGCATACGTGAGTAAATACACTTTTGGGTGCATTTGATTCCTGAGGGAGCTCAACAGAGTTTCCGCCTCCTCGCGGATGATCACTATGCCTGTTTCGCTGGAAGGGCTCCAGAGAATCCACTCCACAGGACGCTACATTGAAGGATCAATGTGTTAGAACTTGCACACAAACAACAGAAGGGAGAGAATAGACGTAGTTAAGCAAACTTACCATAAAGCTGTCATTTCTCTGTCCCTCAACGAGCTCGATGGTCTTTTCGAACTCAGTTGAGACAAAGAGCCTTGTTGACGATCTTAATAAATGATGTTGTACTCCAATCTCGGTTTCACCGGCAAATGTGAAGGCATGTCTAAAGGAAGGCTCTGGATGCAACTTTCCAGACATTGCAAACTTGTGAAGTTCTTGGTGAATACCAGGAAAAACAAGCGCCTTATACTGAACGGGCTTTTGAGTGTCACGGACCTCCTCAACCTGGAACTCAACCTCTCGCTCCTGTTCAACCTCGCCGAGGACATTCAGGCCATTAAAAGTATTGGCTGATCTGCGCTTTGTGTAGAGATATGCAGCAATATTGATCAGTTGCTTTGAAGCATTCTCGTTAGTGCTTTCCTCGGCGTAGGTCGCAGATAGACCAGTAGTTGAAGGTCGAGTGCCATACATTTCCTGTAGTGTCTGACGCTCGGGTTGCTCTAGGACACCGATATAGTCGGCCCGTTGTTGACTGTTCTCTAGAAAATCCTTGCTGTGGAGTGCTGAGTTCATTCGGCGATAGAAGTCTTCTGCTTGGGCGAAGAAAAGCCCTCGAAGCTGGTCATTGGTAGCACAGGTTTGTTCGAGGAGCCAATAAACAACGTCGGCTGAATCGATGGTCCGATTGTTGTGCCTCTTGCAGACATCTTGGATACCGAGATTTACTTCAGGCGGTGCAACAAATAGAATCGACTGGGTTGTCTTTAGGTGCCGTAAACGCATTGCGGCTGCATATTCTTGTCAGTTTTCAATAAGTATATCAGTCTTCATAACACATACCTTGCATTGTACTGTCCTTTGTTTGCGAAAGTGACAATGTTAAAGCACCTTTGGCAGATAGAGGAAATTTCATATCTGTACCACGAGTATGGGCTTGATCAAGGTATACAAGACAGTCTTCCAACTTATCTGCAAATGGTGTTGCAAGAAGCGGTGCATCTGCTTTCCTGCGCTCTCTGTATTTGACCCAAGCTCTGTTGTCACTTCCGAAGTAAACGGCGGCCTTAGCTTGCCCATCAATCCTCAACCACTGCTCTGCGATGGTCTTATTGTCCATATCTAGTATATATGCTCCTGCATCAACCAGAATCCGGATTCCCCTACGCTGAACTTCGTGCAACAATGTCGGCTCTGACCATGCCTTCTTCGTAGCAGAGTCCATAGCTGCTACATATCCGCTCTTTCCGCGCTGCAGAAGATAGGTCAAAACTTCTGCGTTTGTGTGGTGGAGTTCAGGGAGGTCATTTTGATGGATTGTTAAAGGAAGCATCCATTTGTTGTCGTTTGTTCCGCTAAAGCCAGTCGTGATTCCCACAATATGACCGTTGGTGGGGGAGAATTGCGGAATATCCCATCCTGATGCTTGGAGTTTGACAGAAAACTGTTTCGCATGGTTGGGAAACACGAAGTTATTCATGAAATGATTCAGCACATTTCTGCTGAAGCGCAGATTCTGCCAGAGGGCTTTCATTTGCTTCTCATCGTCCAAGTCAATGCTGTTGACATTCCGAAGCGTTTCTGGGACACCACGGCAGCCTCCTGTCCATCGATCAAACTCCGCAGGAGGGTCATCTGAGTCCAGAACCAGACGAAGACCCTGCCTCATCTGTACTAGAGTTATCCCTGCATAGTAGTAAGACAGGCAAGTCAAGATTATTGCAGCGTCAGGATGGCCAAACTCGGCCTGAGGGTGAGGGATGCCTTTGGCTTCAAACGGAACCGCAATAGGATCTCTTGTTTCGTGGAGACCATACTGAACATTCCATCGTTTCTTCAGGCAGGAAATTAGTATGTTGTTCATGAGGAGACCTCTCAAGAGATGAAGGCATTTGAAAGCTATCTGCGGCTCTGTAAAGCATCGCGATAACTCCAATATGCGGTTCGAGTCGATACCTGTATCAGATACCGCCTCTGTAACTTCCGTTGGCATATTGGAACCAGTAAGACCTGAATATCGGAGTACAGCAAGTTTTCCATCCGCAATATCCTGTATAAGCAGTTCTTTAAGATAGTCCTCCGCCTGGACATTCAGGAAGTGCGATGTCGGAAAGTTGTTTCCTCGTTGGGTAACAGTAATACCCTTTGGATGCCTGCGCTTCACGTCAACCAGGTGTTCCTCGACGAGGGCCAGGATGTTCTGGACGACTAGCCAGCGGTTTGGATGGCCATCCAGTGCCTCCTGGCTGCCGCTGGGATAAATAAGTTGGGTCTTCACTGCCAGTGTGAAATCCGATTCGTCTAACACATCGCGGCAATATTCCGTAATCCATCCCTGCATTTTGATCATTTGCGACGCTGTTGTTAGATCTCCGTCTCTTAACTTCTGCAGGCCGCTCAACTTGAACGAAAGAACGGTCTCCGGGGTAGTGATTATAACACCCTGAGATGCCATCAATCTTTTGTGGAGCTCCTCGTACAAGGTGGTCATGTGTGGCGAAGTTGGAGTGCGTCGGGAGAAGGGTACGTGCATGACTGGACGGCCAACCAAAGCGCCTATTCTTGACTGCAATATCTGGGCTGTCTGTAACAAAAGTGCTTTTGGGACGACTAGGCGCGCTAATTGGGCCTCGTTCGCCAGTATGGCCGCCACCATCGGTAATATCACCGATGTTTTCCCTGTATAAGCTGTCAGTGAAAATGTACATTTTGTTCAAACACCATCTTACCTTTGCCCATATTCAACTGCAAAACAGCATTTGTTGTCGATTCGTTTGCTATTATGGCATTGGCAACAACCACTTGTTCAGGACGAAACAAAATGTCTGCTTCAATCTGTATGAGCAACCATTCGGGTGCTTCCATGGGATGCCAGTTTTGATGTCCGATATTGTGGTACTCCTCGACCAATCTTTGTCCCCCAAAGTTCTGATCTCGTTTGCTTACTGTAGCATCCCGCATGCGATAGTATTTCTGAAGAATAGTGATGCTCATCCCATAATCAACTATAGCCTTCTTCATACTGTGGCTTAAGCTGGTACACGCCGTAGAGCGTAGCTGCTCAAGTATCGTGATTGGGGTTATGGCTGGCCACAACATAGTTAGCCCAAGCCAATGGGACCGCACGTCACCTTCTGCACAGGCTACTTTGATGTCCGTTAGCATAGAACTGATCATAAGAGATGATGCTTGGATGACTGAACCAATTCTGGCTCGGTCAAACGAGCTAGGTATGAGTTTATGAAACTCGTCAGACTTGGCTTTGTATGCTGTGAGGCTCCTGTTCAGATCCTGACCATACTTTTTCCTAGCAGGATCAGTCGTATCCTCGATGAAAGTGTTGATGATTTTCGACAGCTCTCTTGTCTCGTCAGTTGGCTTAGATCTTCTGTTTCCTGGCCCAGGTGTGCACATATCTACCAGGGGGCCTAAACTGGGGCCACCATTCATAAGAAGTTCTGGCAAAGATGGCACTGATAGGCGGCCCTGTTTCCACGTGTGGATAGGCAGCCCTTTAGCCCACTCGGTCGGCCTGGGGTGGGTTTCTTCTCCCCGAAAGCTCGCAAGAGCTGTTTGCACATGTTCAATATACTTCAGCAACCGAAAGTTCTCATATGCTCGAAGCCACTTGGGCTTTACCGCTTCCAAAGCAGCGTCATAATCGAACTCGCCAACAAACGCAGTGTCCAATGAGGGGCACTTCACCGGCCATTGATAAATCAAATGGCGAACCAGTATTCGACATCTGCTGGCTTGGTAGTCGTCGTGGGCTTTGCGTCTACTTGCCTGTTCGCCCCTACGCAGTTTGGGATCCTCGGTGTATTCAGGACATATCGTAGCCAAAGCTCTTGCCAGCTCGCCTTCGTTTGGTCGGACATCCCCTTCGGTGATATTGAAAGAGGAGCCTACAGGAGTCGAGAGACAATTTAACTCTTCTGTGCGCCCTATGGCAGCAAACATTTTGATCATATCCATGTCTGGGTTTTCGGAGAAAGCGAGCATAGCCAAGCGGAATATCAGTTTGAATCTCCCTGAAAGATAGGCCTCTTTACAGAACTGTAAGTGGGCTCCCCAATTGAGGCTTATATGGTTCTCAACCAAGCTGTTCAGTGTAATCGAGCTTTCCTGGCTGACATCTTTGAACCCTCCGATTAAGTTCCAACCAGCCATGATCGATTTGAGTTCACGGGATATGTTTACTCTGAAATTCGGGCTCCAGACAATTCTAGATATGTGACAAGTATTCACTGCTCGAAATGTCGTGTCTCGATCTCGTGGCTTGTAAGTATAATCCCTACCCTTCGCAAGGAGCTTGGTGATATCATTCGTCCTCTGATACCGCGATTCCTGGACCTTGCCACGATTTCTGAGGTGACTATGACAGTCTTCCAAATCGATTTTACTGTCTGGACTATTCAGACTGAAATCGCAAAGCTGATTCGACTTGGTGAATATTTTTCGTACCGCTGTATAAAAGAAGTCGCTTTGAGTATTGCCAGACAAATTGTCCCCCCAAACGACTCGTTGAAGGTGCCTCTTATCGCTTGGGTAGTACTCTCGTTGCGGGCCTAGTGTTGCGAGGGTCTGTATGACACTGATACTCTTGGAGTCCAGAGGCTGCCAGGGCTGACACTGACCGCTCGAGAGGATTGCGAAAGCCTCCTCGGTTCCAGTCCTGCCTGTAAGACCATCTGGAAGAACAAATGAAGTGAGTGCATGCAAAAGTCCCTTGAAAAGTAGTTGACCTGGTTCAGGAGCACATGACAAGCGACCAAGGATGTTGTCGACAGAGAACTTATAGTAGTCGTTATTAGTCTTCGCTTTCACCTCGAGATGTATTCCACGACGACGCCACTCCAGCGGCCCATTAGCTGTTATAATGCTTCGTCTTTGGTGGTTGCGCACTTCTCGCAGCGCTATCATGCTCATAAAGCCATCTGCAGGAAACCTCGTCAGTAATTGCCTGTGAAATTGGTATTCGGATGCAAATCGCCTATGGGGGGTTCTTATAATGGGAATCGGACTCACGCAGCGTTTGTATATCCTGATCTGGATCAACCTCAAGGCCTAGTTCTCTGCTTTCTAACAGTCTTCTGCTGTTTACAAAGAATGCGAGATCGAGGTACTTTAGTTCCACCGACAGCCTTCCTTCCTTCGGCTGGAATATTGTCAGGCGACGTGGGTCCTCAAATCCTTGGAAAATGCGGCCGATTTTCGCCGCCAGGAAACCATGTGGGCTCACAAGAGTACTTGGGCCTCTTCTCGCTATTCTGCTCTTAATATCAACTTTCCAGTCGTTATTTCGCATATACCAACGAGATGAAGCCTGGCGAATCTCCAGAATGCCTTCAGAGATGTTCAGCCAGTGGATGCAACCGTCTATGAGACTTGACGGCAAATCATAGCTTTCAGCATTCTGAAAAGTCCTCTTAGGGATAAATTCACGCAAACAACCTTGCCAGAAATCACGGATGATAGCATTTCCGTCGCGGAAACCGAAATGAAGTTGATGGCCTCGAGGATTCGCCAACAGCTGGTGTGTCATACCATCTAGTGGAGAGGGCGATGTGAGAAGATTCTGGTTGCCGAATAATAGATATACATCTTCAGAATTGCGGATCTCGAGGGGAAGTTCACCAAAAGCTTTTCCGTCAATGAGTAAATACCCCTCAACATAGCTGTAATGGATGATCTGTTTGTGGTTGTGTCCCCCAACAGTATTTGTTAAAGTCGCGAAAACCCATCTCGAAGTACCTCCATCCTCGCATATATCAACTGGCTCTCTCCAAGGCGAGAAATGATGATGCTGCGCCCATGAGGACTGCTTCCAGACTGCACAGATCGCCTCTTCGAGACCTAACGAATCTGCCAATATAGAATCGCGGATTTTGACGCTAAGAATGGCGGCTATTTTCGCATCTCGAACAAACATCGCTCTAGGTACCAATGAAAGCATTGCTGGATCATCGAGGATGTTCATTTGCAGAGCCAACGATGCTCTTGAATGATCTCGAAGTTCGGGCTTTGTCCAGCTGCATGCATTGACCCGAATGAGGAAGGTTCTCCGGCATATCATAGATGCCCAAAATATGTACTTGCTGGCAGCTTGTGCAGAGGATAGATCGTTAAAGCCTTGTGACTCAGCTTGAAGCTCTTCTATCCAACCGAGTGTCACGGCACGGATATCCTTTACCAAGGTTTCAGCAGTTGTGCAATCTAAATCTTGACCAAATTCGAACAGACGAAGACTCAAAGTCAAGAGTAGATCCATGCACGGAGCTTCCCTTGGGTTGGATTTTATTGCGCGGAGCTTCCGACCTATCTGCTCCGCGAGAAGCTCTCTGAATGCAGAGTCCATGAAGGGCATATGTATTTGACCTAGTATGGAGCTTCCTCGTGCTGGTCCCGCCTGCATTACAAGATGTGTGACCATGAACATTGTATTCTCGTCTCCGAAATTCAGGTTTGGGGATTGGATTTCTCTCAAAATCTCCACCCAGCGCAAATCAGTGGAGGAAAGAATTTCCTGAAGCGCGGCGAACTCTTGTAACGACATCTCCCGCGGGCATTGTGTTTGATTAGCTATGATCTCGTAAGAAGATAGCTGGGGCGAGTATTTTTCCATAGTCGTGACTGAAGGAGTCAATGCGGCCTGTAATACCGGATGGCTCGTGACTCCACAAATGTGCTGCAGAGTTAACTCCTCTCGAGGATCTTGAACCCAAGCCCCTGCTACTCGGTCGTAGTGCGCAAAACGAAGTGGATTGCAAAGTAAGACCCAACTCTTCGCAACATCAACACCCTGGCCCTTGTAGTGGGTATCAAGAAATGATTTCTTATGCGAGGCCAAGGTAATCGAGCCAGATTGATACGACATGTATCCATTCAGCTGAGAATAATCCTCAAGCTTAATTTTTACCTGTCCACGACTAACTCTATTGACCTTTGGAGATGCAAGAAGACAAACGGCCCACGTAGCATCTCTGTAATCCCGCAGGTGCTGAGGCATGTTGAGCTCCAGCATAACGGCAGCCTTTTGAGAGTCGTCTGTGGGCATAAAATCTTCGTGAACTTTGATCTCGAGTCGTTTGCGTGAGCGTATATAGTAACACTTAGTGCAGCCCCGGATGTCACGATCTCCATTCATGTCAACTGTACAGACGCATGTGTCATCGCCTATCCGCTCTGTAAATTCTTGGTATTGTTCGCGGCACCTCGTCCATTCTTCTTCTTTTGATGTCCGCGCCACTTCCGAGTCTGAGTTGATGATGTTGAAATACGCTTTCAAGTTGCTATCACCTTGAAAGTATTGGGCTGCAAAGCATGTCTTGTTGATCTCTGATAGTATTGACGGGGCATCAGTGCCTGCGTTATCGATCCTTCGACGAAGATAGCTTTGAATCTGGCGAAGCAACTCAAGTTGGGCATAAGTTGAGACGTGCAACGTATCGAGTAGTTCAGGTGAAAATATCGGATGATATTGCTGGAGAAGAGGACAAAGCTTGATAATATCCTGGTCGATTCGTGTCCAAATATTGAACACTGTTAGCAAATAGCTGCTGATCTGCTCGGGATCGCCTTTCAAGCTACGTAAGGTATGTCGTAACTTTTCAAACTGCAGATGCTTGGACAAGCTCAGACAGTTTGTTTGACACTGAGCTAAGTCGAGCGAAGTTGAAACTGCCCAAGTTGACCATGCAAGTTCATAGTTACTTAGCTCGATGTAAGGTTTTGTGAACTTGTCTGTTTTCTCCATTGCTTCATCGAGTTTCGGTAGTGTGGTGAAACCTAAGAACTGATTCGTTGCTTTGGGCTTCTTGAGCAATGCTTCAAGAGACTTGATGCTATTTGGTAATTGCAGGGCATGGTCTGCTGGCTGGGCGTGCTGTTCCAATTTTGGAATTGTCCTTACATATGTGGATTTTGAATCGTTCCACAGCTTCTGAACACGGGTTTGGGCGTTCATGACAATCGGTGTTATTACCGGTGTCACAGCATCTAACAGTGGAGTCAGAAGCCCAAAGTCGGATGTGGCTTGATCGGACAGCTTTGCGAGTCGGCGACATATCTTGCTCTGAAGTAGCACTGTTGACTCCGGACTCAGCTTGCCCGCACAATCGTTGAGAAGATGGGCGAGCACCATCGTAATCAACACCTTGTAGCATGCTTGGCCTCTATCATCACCCGCCGATATCTTGAGGAATCGGTGAAGGGAAACTCGTAGAAGCATCCAAAAAGGTAATCTCCTCCATGGCAACTCAGAGCTGACGATGTTTACATCATCGCGGACGCGTTTCCGAAGTCGTGGGCCATTATATGACTTTCCAATAGCCTCTAATAGAGAGATGAGCATCTGAGAAATCAAGGCAGGGTCTGTTGTAGAACGCGACTCGATAATAGAGATGCCAGCTTTCTTTTCTTTTGCTGCAAAGGACTCGAGGCTCTCGAGACTGGCTTGTTCAAGAAACAGAGCTAGACTGCTCTGGAAATCAGCTTTCTGGAAGTCACTGGTCTGAATCTCAGCTGAACGGCCTGGAAAATCCCACTGAAGTGCATTCTCTGCAGCAAGTACGGCCGAAGGCGGTGGCGATACTTCGAAAGACTCAAATATGACTCGGTCTTCGTGGGCACTGCAAGATTCATAGTTATTATTTGTTCCTGACGGTAAATTGTGGGCAAGACTTACGAAACATCGCGTCGTATCAAAAGTGCCGCATTTTGCTGTACAACGTACAAAATCAACATTTGTCTGTCATCAAGCATCTTGAAGGCTTGTGTCAGCTTGTCTTCGTCCAATCGGCCCTGATTGAGCTTCTGGCAAGTTTCCAAAGACTTTGTCACATAATCCCAAGTGGCATTGAGCTCTGGACCAGTGACATTCTGTAAGGTATGACATGCTTTAAGCAGGCGTCTTATAATGTCATCCTGGATGGATTCGAGGTCGTTGTCTTGCCCACCTGGTACCTTTGGTGGGAGTACCAGGTGGTGATAGACCGTTTCCAGGGAAGCCATCGGGAATACGAGTGGGAATCACCAAGCTTCGATACAGAATCTTGAACTCGCATCAGTTTTGTGTATGTGTGTTATGGCGAGGAGGGCGGAGTCAGGAATAACGTCAAGATTATTGACAAGAGCAGAATTATGTTTGTGGGAAAATGATCGAACAGGATGCAACAAGATGGAGGTGTGGCAGTAAGTCAAAAGGAAGATTGTGACTTAGTACCTTATCTTGTAGGAATGTAAGTAGGAAAGTAGTAGTGGGGTTGGGAACTGGAGCTTTTTATGTGTAGCTTAGAGCAGACACCACACAAACAGAATGGACCAAAATTATGTAGGTGAATTGAATGTGAATGGTAAGTGTTCAGAGGTCTCAGGATACACCGTTGTGACTTTGCTACCACTTACCTGATCAGTTTCAGGAAATAACTGTGCTCAGTTCGCCCAAGAATGATATCTAAGCCACTGCAATTTTTCGGTGAAGCGGGCTAGTGATATCGATCGCCATTCTTCGCCATTGCCCTTTTGCCTTGAACGGGAAACATTTGTATGTTTCGTGCCCACAGCAAGATAATAATGTAGTCGCTGGCGCTCACGGATACTAGGAAGCAACCAACAGTCTTCAATATTCTCGGAAAGATGCCGCCGAAGAGGAAGCCAGAAGGTAGTTTGCAACATGTATTTTCAACGAAGAAACAACGACAAGATATCGACCCTGAGGGAGTCAAAAGTCCCAGCAGTGGGCTGAATGCAGCGTTGATGTCGAGACTGCCCCCCATGATTTCGCAATTTCCCAACCCAAATGCTCAATTTCAGGTGGGCTTCATGTCGCAAGCCGAGTCTCTTCAGCGCCTTGAACAACTCGGAAACCCGAATGGGCTGTGCATTATGCAGATCAATATCCCAGAAGAAGAATTCCAGCATTTTGCTGGGACATGGCATAAAGGGCAATTAATACCTGAGACCCCAGCCAACCCGGACGACAATACCCCCACTAACGACAACGATGATGAAGACGACGATAATGGAACTCACGAAGGCAACAAGAATGTCGAGGATCGGAATCCAGATAAGGCGTCACCCAAAGGCATGGGCGACATTTCGTGGTCTTCCTTGTTCGGGATCCCCGCCCAGCTATCGACGATTTGCCGGAACCCCTGGTGCAAAACCCCAAACGGCCACCATTTGCGAATGTGTGTGACGGCCAACCAGTTTGGGTATGTTCCGGGCTGCCTTCTCCACAATGATGCCCATTCGCCCCATGAGTGCGACGAAGGTAGAAATGCTTGTCCATATGGCTACCCCGGAGGCATTGCCAAGGGCCCTACTGACAGCCTTCTTTTGGGACCGGAGAAGAAAGCCCTCGTTAGAGGTACGCAACCTCCTAGCGCTGGTGAGAAAGTCTCGCGGCGCTTTGCTGGCTCTTCAGCAATGGAACGGTGCGCCGGGCGTTGCTCCCGGCAGGAAGGAGCTCGGCCTGGTATGGACTCTTACCTTTGCCAAGAACATGAGTAGTCTCGACCTGCTCAAGACTTTCGACTACGGAGTCAACAGCATTTCGATGATGCCTGTCGATGGCAAGACTTGCACGGGATCGCAGTTGCTGGAACTAGATGAAAGCGAGTGGTTCATTTCCGAGGAGACTGCGAAGGCTGGAAGGCGTCCTAACTCTTATGTCTCTGGTGAGGGCGCGGTTACTGGCGAGAGACATCGTTAAGTCCTACTGGAGATTTGCTGGACGAACATGGGAACGTGAAAAGGGATAACTCAAGGTCTATTTTGGGGTGCCGAGTGTGATGTGGAACAATTCAGGCATGCAAATACCTTCAGCACTACTACGATGCATAAGGCCGTGTTATCAAGTAGCATCACTGTCAGGAATACGATGTGGTACTCTTCTTTCCTCAAATGGTGTTGAGTCTATAACTTCAAATGAAAATTCGGATAGCGACGCAGTCCTATGTTCCTGTAACGAATGCTACATCTTATTACCAGCGCCTTGCTTGATCGCGTGATCGCTCTCCCATCAGTCAGTATACCATTGGCTCGAACATGATACAAAAAGTCAAAAGCCCGTGACAGAGAAGCTGACCTTATCATCGCCGCTTTGCGAGTCTATCCCTGGTTTAATCTGGTACGAGCAACCGGAAAAGAGAGAGGAGAGAAAGAAAGAAAGAGGCCAACCTACGTTTAAGTGGCACTTGTGCTTGGTCCTCACTCAAGGTGATGTTCTTAAGATATGCCACTTGACAAATAGCAAGTGATTCGTTGGATCCGTTGGTTGAGAGCTGTCACTTGTTGATTAATGCCAAAAATATGCACGAAGGCCCGAGCCGCAAGCGTCGTTTGCATAAGCGGAGTCTTCGCCCGACCGACTATCTGGGAGGATAATGCGGGAGACCTTTTGCGGGAGTCGCTAACTTACGATCCATGGATGCCGTAAGCCGATTTTTCGGTCTTCAGTGGAACGACACAGCACAGTGGATGTGCGACATGTAATACATACCCGCTGCAGACGAATGGCCAGAATGTATCAATCGTCAATTGATTGATTAATGCCAGATGCTTGCTCACTGATCACAAATCAGTTGTTCATCTAATGTCCGTCCAATGCGACGTAATTAAACGCTGGCCAACCTAGCGAACTTTCTCAGCGTCTAGGTAAAAGCGGATGTTCCCGATGCTTCCGCAACGCCGTCAACGGCGGCCACGTTTTTGACAGTGCCCAATGGACTTGCTTGCATCTGAAGTTTTTGGTTTCACGTGTGAGGAAAGCCGTTCATCCGATGAAGAAGCTTCCGCCTCATGAGTAAGTGGGTAGTTCTGCAATATGCATTGGCTTCCGGCCCACGCACTGCCCCTCGAGGCGTAGTTCAAGTTGATGGCTTGTTGCTTGCGATTGCGATCCTGTCGATAGACTACTGGATAGACGTGGCTAAAACAAAAGAAGAAACGCAGCGGGTCCCGGTGTTTGCCCAAACAAACAATGCCCGATGGATGCGACGATGTTGTCGTCCCGCCTTTTGTATTTATATGCATTCCGTCGCTGCGGATAGTGGATGCCGACTCCGATTGTTGTGGGCTCAGGAAATTGAGGATCTGGGGTGAACGGGACAAGCCAAGAGGCCAAGCACCTCATTTGGACGGCACTCGGCACAGCATGTATCAGTCTGACAAGGGTGGTAGGAGGCGCAGAGGCCGTCAGCGAGACGCGCCCAGGCACTCCCAAGCATGCCGAGTGACGATGCAGCCAATCATGCGCCGGCAGCAGGAACAGTTGTGGCTCGGAATTGCGTGGCCCATGGTCTCGGCGGTCATATTGAGTTGCCAATGCGCCCTCTCAGTATCACACACCCTCCCTCGGCGCCCCGGGGTGTTGGGGGGCCATTTTTTGCGCGCGCGCGACTTCGCCCGCCTGCCCGTGTTTCCAAAACGTCCCCTATTCCCCACTGGCTCCCCCGATTGAACCCTTATTTCTTAAACTCTTCTCGACATAACTTTCGCTGGTTGTTTCCCCAGTCAGACTTCGCGACCAAAACACCGCCACAACCCAACCAAAAGAATAAAAGTCCACCGACCTCAAACCGCCGTCGGTTCTTGAATTCCTGCAAAACAAAGATTTACCGATTCTCGAATCGAAACTTTACCCGAACCGCGTTTGCGATCCAGAAAGACATATTAGTTGCCGTCACCATGTCTCAGCAAGGCTACTACCAGCAGGGACCTCCTCCTCCTCAAGGATACGCCCAAGGGTTCGTCTCTCCCTTCTGACTTCCAATGGCAGGAGCCGCCACGTTATGTGAGGGGCATTGAGCTAACCGTCGCACAGTCCTTATCCTCCTCCCCAACAGCCGGTATGTTGAACAACGCCTCGCGACATCGCTACGACCTTCCCTACGCGCGGAAACGTCGGTTTGGGAAGGGCCGATAGCGGTGTTGCGCCCGGGCACTACAAGCCATGGACTGGAGCAATCCGTCTACATTGGCGCTCGCCGCAGTCGCAAACATATCTGACTTTGATGGCCTTTAGATGTACTACCAGCAACAACCCCCGCCTCCCCAGCAGCAAGAAAAGAGCCACGGCTGCCTCTACGGATGGTGAGTCCCTTCCCAACATGTTTCCGACACATCATCGACCGTATGCTAACCTTTGCCCCACCAATGTAGTCTGGCGACATTGTGCTGCTGTTGGCTCTGCGGTGAATCTTGCGAATGCTGTCTAGAGTGTTGCGACTGTTGTTAGGGAAGCCGTAGCTAGGGAGAACCTATTTTGTTGGCTATGTTGGAGACATAGTCAAGGTTGCAGGCGGCACCAAACGCTCGATGAGCCTTCGGCATGGGTCATGACGTTTGGAGAGGAAGATGAACGAACGACCATGAGTTGCACCGTTGTATTATATCATGATCGGTACCATACGAGGCCAAGAACTCGTTTCTCCTTGTGTTCAATACGAGACGTATTATTATACCCGACCTTTCTTAATGTTTGCCTCGACGAGTTTGCGCACACGCACCAAACTGCTCACAATGGACCCGGGCAGCTGGGCACGAACCTAGCGATGAGGTGGCTTGAAACTAAAACTCATGACGGCGATAGCGGAGCCAATAGGGAAAGGGATAAACCAAGCCGGATTGACGCCACCTGAGCTCTAAGCCAACGTCGTCCCGTATTATGCACCACGACAAGCAAGCAGCCAGCATGTAGACTCGCTGACCTGGTCCACTTGACCACGAACCACGATATATCTCATGTAGCCCAAATATCTGTATACCCCTTTGATGAGCATATGATCAAAGCGAGAGAGTATTTGTCTGTAGGTACAATATCGTTGCAACTTTGATCTTGGAGCAGGGCACTTTTGCCAACATGCCCCTTCAAAGTAATGCGTATCTTCCACTATAATCCTGTAAAGTTATCCAAAGCTCCCTACGACTTCTCTTGTGCGTGTTTGCATTCTGGGCGATTCTTCTGGACCATGGTCCCGACCCGCCTCTCCCAGCTCAGCAGGGAAAGCCTCCATCCCCCCCTGCCGACCTCCATATTGAACTTGGTCATGTAGCCGGTGCCCTGAGCCACGCGCGAGTTGTCCCTCTCGTTGTCGGCGTCGCGGCCGGGGTTCGCCACGAGATCCCACTCCTCCCGATCATCGACAGGCTTCTTCTCCCCGAGATTGGTGGCCGCCTGTGCACCGGCGACGTGCTCCCGGCTTTTTTCCGTGGCGGCCGGCTCGTCTTCACCTCGTGGTGCTGGAGATGATGAGCACCAGCGGGGGCCGGTGAGCTTGGTGACTGTGATGCGTCCAATGTTAGTCGTTGACGCGGATTTTGACATAGGGTAAAAGGTGGCGAGAGAACTTGCCTACTGGGAGTCGGCCAAATGTTCCACCTCTTTGTGACATCGTTAAAATCACGAAGTTACTTCCGTAAGAGGGACAAGTAAGATGATGGAATCGATATCAGGTTCAGTTGGCTGTGATATGAGCCCCAAGAATGTTACAATCAGGAGACATTGGAGGTGGCGAAGTCGCCAATGCGGTTGGCTGCAAAAGGATTCAATCCTCTGCTGATCGCTGCGGCCTAGCCCCGCATATTTCATGCAGGTATAGCCATGATGTGGCGATTTGCCCAAAGATGCCGTAATCGGTTATTAACTGCTTTCGATTGGCTCACATCCCTCTCGGGTACATACTGACCAAGAGAAAGATTCGCTCAGTTACGTAAGCAGCATGCTACATTAATCCATAACAGCAACTCGGTTCAGGGGTTGGTTTCGTGAGTTTGCCCGTACGTATAATACTCCTTTTGTATTGCTTTGGAACCGGTGTTACTCTTTTCAAAGCTCACAATAAGTCTGTACATTTGATTTTGTTGCTGTCTTTCCACGTACTTCACAGATAGATTGGCTCAAGTATGTTCAAAAAAGGGTTGTGTAAATTAGATACTACGAATAGAAGTCATGATATAGGGTCGTATAGAAGTAGATAAAGGAGTTCACCAAGAAGGGATTTCAATATCAGCGAGTTGCTGGTATTGGTCCAATCTTGGATTCCCACGTATTCTGTTGCAGCCAACATATCTGTCTTTTTACAGATGATTGTCCACGCCACTGAATACGGGGCCTCCCTCCTGCACCTTCTGTCCTTTGCTGGGGCCAACAAAGTGAGGGTACAGGGCTGGAATATTGGCATAACCCTTTAGCCAATGTGGTCAGGCTGCGAGCCATCGTACGGGTTCTTGCGAATGGCAATCGTAGCGCTCCAGTTCTCGTCAGGCTTGGGGTTGAGTTGGGACTATGGGTGGGTCTTGTTAGCCAGTGTATCTTGGTGTTAAGGAGGAAGAAGGGGCTTGGCAAAAGAGGAAATAAGACTTACAGCGTCCACGGCACAGTTAGCTGGAGTGGCTCCGTATCTGGTGATGGCGGTGCTGCCGTTGTTGGACTTGAGCTGGACCATCTGCTTCGTCGCGCGATGGGGAGAGCCAGGGAGGTAGTTGAACGGCTCGATGAGCATGGCCGTGTGAGCCGTCGAGAAAACGGTGTTAGGGAGGTCTCCGGTATGCGGGATGTGATGCATGCCCAGGTTGAACCAGAGGACGCTGTTGGTGGTGTTCACGATGGGTCAGTGAGTAGTTCGTGGTTCAATGGAAAGGGGTTGGAAAGGGGGTGTAAAGGCGCTAAGCCCGCGCGCCGCATGGCCCGTGCACAGTGCTAAGATAACGCTAGCGGAACGCTGGCGCTACTGCCAAGAGTTTCCTCTCCTTGTGCAACAACAATATGCCTAATAGTGCAGCACCGTAATAGGGGGCAGATAGGGGGGCTAGAACCAAGAGTCGACAAAGCCCTACAAGTACTTACAGGTCCTCTTGCGCCAATGACTCCCCATCTTGGAATTTGGCAAAATCTATGATTGGGTCGCTTGTGTCGAGGAGGTTGTAAGGGCTCGATCCGCGGACCTCGGTGTCCTTGAACTTGGTGGCGTACAAGTGGTGGTTGGCCACGTTGAGTGCATTGCCTGCAACTGACGAATCCTTGACGGTGAGGTGGATGACACCAGCAGCTAAAGATAGAGTGTTAGGATAATTCTGGCTGGCAAGCATTCATAACTCTGGTAGCATTGGATTCACTACTTACCGGGGTGAATGCGGAATCCCGGGGCCTCGCCGAACTGATTCAGCTTATCTTTGTTCACGACGGCGTAGATGCTCGGAGAGTTGGTCTCGAAATTGATCTTGGCGTCGTCCTCGTTGGTAATGAAAGACTTCTTGGCCTTCATGGTGTTGCGGGGCTTGTTGTCGTTCCAGTGGTAGCTAGAGAGCCTCGTTAGCGCCGAACCCGATGATTCTTTGGATATTTACAAGTACTTACGTCTCAGTAGTCGGCACAAACTCGACCTTCTGCAGAGAGTTCTTCTCGCCCAGGATATCGAAGTCGGCCTTGAAGGTAATGACGTGGTCGTGCATGGAGCCGGAGAGGTCGTCGTGGATCTTGAAGCCGTACTCCTCGTTGTTGGCGTAGAAGGCGCTCTGGATGAAGCCGGAGGCCCGGACGTGGATGGTGACGGAGCCGTCCAGCCCGAAGTCGTACGAGGTCATGTAGTCGTAGTTGCCGGCCGTCGTCACGGTGCGGAGTGTGAAGACGACGTTCTTGGCGATGCTGGTGTAGCCAGTGCCCGAGTGTCGCTGGATGGGGTAGCCGGGGTCGGACTCGAACAGGCAGATGCCGTTGGGTCGGACCTTGCGGGTCGTGCCGTCGACATAGGTGGTGTTGAGATAGGTCGAGTAGGCCGGGCAGTCGTAACCGTTGACGAGGGAAACCATTTGGCCACCGAAACCGCCGAAGTAGGTGTCCAGGAACACGGCACCGGACTGAATGGGGTCCTGGCCGGCGTAGTGCGCCATGGCCTCCTCCATGCCCAGCTCGTAGAGGACTCGCTGGCCCTTGAAACGGATGTCGAAGAGCCTGACGCCCAGGTCGCGGCTGTCGGAGACGAAGAAGGTGAAGTCCATCCAAGAGACGAAGTTGTTCTCCGTGTCGACCGAGAAGCGCTTGGCACCGGGCTGGACGAGGGTGGGTGGCTGAAGGTCGTCGAAAGGCATGTCATCGCCGTTCCTCTCGAGCTGAGACCAGGCCCCGTCAACGCCACCGCCCAGAGACTTGAAACCAGGGGCCGTCACCACCTTGCGGAACTCATCAAGGTTGTTGTAGAGGATGTCGTTGTACAGCCAGCCGTTGACGACCCACTTGGAGGTGTCACGACCAGTGATGTTGGCACGGATGTAAAGGCCAAGGGGGAGTAGCGTGCCAGTGTCGTACAGCTTCTTCGGCTTACCCTCGAGACCGTACCAAGTGGTCACCTGGCCGTTCTCGACCTGCACGGGCGAAGAAGAAACGAGTTGAACACCATCGGGAGTCTGGAGTGAAAAGCCAGTCGTCAGTAAGACAGAGCACGATGAACCTTTATAGAAGTTTGCACAAGGTTACGTACCACGTTCCAAAGAATCTTGAGCACATCAGCAGCTTCAGTCAAGAAAGTCTTGGAAAGATCGCCATCGGTAGCAAAGTCGGCATCGTGAACACGGATCTTGCTGCCCTTCTGTCTGTTGGAGAAGAAGCTGAGGGGGTGGGCGGCAGTGGCGTCGGAGAGCGGCAGAGGTCCCACGACGAACTCCTCCATGTACGGCTCCTGGGTGGCGCCGAATAGGAGGTTGGCACGGGCATAGACCGGAGGAGCGGGTCCAGTGCCTGCCGTAAACGGAAGGACGGCGGTCTTGTTGGGCTGCAGCAGGTCGATGGCAAGCAGCCGGTTGTCCCAGCTTTAGAAGTGGTTAGTACAAGCGTCTTGCGGCCGTGCGTCATGCCATGCATGCAGATAGGACGAGGGGGGCACTCACTTTCCACCATTCTCCGTCAGGTTCAAGTCCTTATCTTTGAACAGGAAGGAAATGGCATCTGACAGCTCACGGTTGGTGAGACCCGCCCAGACGTTCTTGTGGGGGGCCTGTGTAGTGGGCTGTGTGATCGCACAGGTGCCATTGTCAGCACGGCGCTGGAGTGGCAGGCGCAGCTCGGACACAGGCTGAAACGAAGCAGCATGTGGCCCAGGCAGGCCAGAGACCAGAGAGCCTAGAAGCGGCAGAGAAGCGAGGAAGAAGCGTCCCATCTTTCAGATTGGCTTTGAGATGAACTGCAGCGACTTGATGAGGTTGCCAGTGAGGGATGAGTCCTTCCAAATCACAGCATCTTCGAGCCATCTCGAGCTTTTGTATCCTTCTCGATCTCGGTGGCCGGATTCCAGAATTGCGAAGCTCCCGTCTAGACGCCATCACGGCCGTCGAATTTGCGGTCCTGATGTGCAGCGGTGATCATGGACTTCGATGCAGACGTTGGTGTAATCGCCCGTCGACTTACAAGCAGACGGCAAGAATGCGCCTAGAAAGGCGTTATCTACAGGGATGAACCAGGCTACGCCTAAAATGGCCCGCTCCGGCTCTTGGCAAACATCTTTCCGAGTCAGGGATCGTTGGATTAAGCTGTTTGAGTGGATATCTCATTGCTTGTACAAACAAGGCCACTTAGGTAAGTTCACGTCAAAAATCACTCACGGGTACTGGAAGACGCCCCTGGCAAGAATTAGGGCTACTACGCTACTAGTATGTCGTGTGAGCACCTCAGCTCAGGAAGAAGAGAGTGCCTGCTCGACACTGTCGTGCTGGAGTGGTGCCACCTTCATGGCAGGGTCTTGGGGACCTTTTGTGACATTGCAGCACATTGGCGCATACATGTTGTTGAATGAATGGTTGCGACTGGGTGGGTGGCTTGTGCCAATATCACATCGAACCTTCTACCTACTCCGTACATAGCAGCACATACCTATTGTCAGTTTGATTATGGCAGCGAGTTCGGATGATACCTGCCTATCATGCATAAGATAAAACTCAATATTCAGTTCTTCCAGCTATGGGGGCGCTGAACAGATAAGATTAAGCCTCAGACTATATGCCGACAACATACAGTAGCTTATAGATTGGAATGCTTGGATGATAAACTTGCAGGAACGCTAGTCAGTCACTTGCAGGGGTGTTGAAACTATATTAATATAGCACACATGCCGAGGTGGTACCCAATGCACGATATAGCGATCCGTGCATTCCCTAGAGCAGGCCACCCAGGCAGAGAGTGCCACTCGAAGAAACAGCAGTGCCGATCCTCATTCGTTCCGCAAAGTGTTGATGAACATGCAATCCATTCATGTTAGTTATTCGAGTTCAGAGGTCAATATAGCACCAATATCAAAGTATAGAACGTTGGCGTCGGTACCACAAGAGTTCATCCGGAAAAAGAACAGACTAGCAACGGCTGCCATAGATAAGGTTAGCGGGTAGCGATATAGTCAAGATAAGGACCTCTTAACCTACTAGGGACCCAAAAGAAATGACCAACGACCCCTGGCACTACCCCGGCCAAACACGACTCATCCCGCCCCTCCACTGTTTGTTAGTTCGTTTATCCCCCACGTTCAAAATCCGCCGTACGGTTGCATCGCTTGGAGAAGTTTGCAATCCATCCCCCGTTAGACGGAATCGTTCCTTGACTTACCCGATCCCGGTTTGCTTTGACCTGCCACCGCCCCATGAGGGAAATACGTGGTAAGGGAACATGACGATTCTGGCGACCAATGTTTGCGTAATCGCACATTAGTGAATGGACACTAATCAGCAAATGGCCCGAGTAAAGAAGGAAGAGATTTATTAGGCAGTACCCATCCCTAATGAAATTCGCACGCATGATCACTCGTCTTTCAACCACACGATGCGCTACTTCTGCAAAGCACACAGGGCCAACGACAATTTCTCGGCTTGATGATCGAGATGCATCTACAGTCTCGGCCCTTATCAAACGACCGGTCTACTCTCCACACCCCAGCTCTTCCACTTCATCCTTGCACAAGTGGGGTGGAATGGTTCACGAGCATTGGTCTCGGCCGGCAGATTCGAGTGATTGTTGGACGTCGCTAGCGAACGGAAGCATGGGGGAAAGGTGATCCGTCATATACAGTAGAGGAGTTGTTATGTAATACCCTCGGGAAGATTCCGGCCTTGGTATTCCTTTACTATTTGCAAACTGACACCTCACGGTGCAACACTTTTACGTTGCTCGCCGCTCGTCCTACAACCCTGCAGAACAACAGAATTCGGCAGGTGGCTGACGGTATGTCCCGCGGTGGGATACATGAGGTCGATGATAAACAATTTGTAGGCCTCGCACCACCAACTATATCTTGGCGCATCCCCCTCCCCCAATCTATTCACCATATACGGAACAGCCTGCTGTTTTATGGACACCCAATAGGAAACCTTATCGGTAAATGCCATTCCTCCAGGGTCTCGAGCGCGGCCAAGCCCGCCCCCTGTTGCCGGGGCTCTCATCCACCCCAGCAAGACAAATGTCAAAGCACCGCCGGCGGAGACAGACCGACGAGCATGCTGTCACTGTCTGCTCTTGATTTGGGCATAGGCTAGCAGATGACTGAGACGTTCCTCTACAACCGATCCCCCATCCCAAGATTATGGCCTCTGCCTCATCATCAAGCACAGATACTAGTTCTCAACGGAGCAACTAAGAAGTAGCGAAGATCCTGCGAGGGACGAAAACATGATAACCTGCGATGTACCGTCCTTTCGGTCTTTGTTATCCTGAGGAAGAATTGAAACAGGCGAACTTCCAAGTGGGCTGCCAATGGTGAGCTGCTCATTGGCGACGGCAACCTCTCCGTTTACGTCTTGCAGAGAGTCGGCGCGTCCCAAGGCCTGAATCGTCATAAGGGCGCGAAAAGCGGCTCGCATCTTTTTCAGCCATTCTATAGATCTAGTCAGTATCAGCTTCACGCAAAATCCGACAAGGTCTCGTACCGATGCGTTGCCGTCTTCTTCTTATAAGCAGCGGACAGCTTCACCACCAGAGTGCGAGCGACACGTCGGGCTGTGGCCGGGGCGAGAGGAGGGCAGCTGATCAGGGTTAGTAATCTAAGCCTGGAAAATATGATAGGAAATACGTACAGGCGGTTGTTGTCTTGAGCACAGTCGAAACACTTGCCCAACGTGGCACGAGACTGGTTACAGCAAGGCGTGACACCTGCGGATCGAGAATGGGCCAACCGAATACACGCCATACAGGCATCTTGGCGAACGCTGCCGGGCAACTTTCCGGTTGTGCCCTGGGGGTAAAAAAGCCATCGCGAATAGCCACCTGAATCACCTCCAAAGCGTCATTGGCAGTTGAACTCTCGTTGTCACTATCCGATGCGGCGGGGCGGGCCAAGCTTGCACTGCTAGTGTTGAGAGATGAACCCAAGGGCTTGTTTTCGCCACTAGGTAAACAGCAAATCAAGGCGAGGACGCTTGAAGTCAGGCTTGTCTGGTCGAATAATACCACTAGAACGGCGCTTGGAAGCACGTCGGATGGTTGAGAATTGAATCTCAAGGATCATAAGATGAAATGCGTAATTTGGGAGAGCAGAACCAAATTCCGTGGAAAAGGGACGTAAAGAAAGAGGGGGAGGGGAAGGTTCAGATAACCCAGCTACGCGTTGAAACAATCAGCTCGAGTTAGTGATCTCGCTTTGTCATCTCGAGCTGGATGTCTCGAAAGTATGCGTTGGCGCACTTCTCGAGCTACACATTCGTTTCTAACTAAGTAGGTACACTAAGCAATAGGTATCTCAGGAAGCGCCTGCCAGCAGATGCACTCTCCCATTCGAATGTTGGCACCCACTTGGATTTTAACAATTCCTCTTGCGGTGTGCCCATCAACGCACTCATCAACAACTCTCCATTATTCCCATGGAATTAACATCACATCTCGACACACCCACCACCAAGAAGATGTCTCTCGAATTCATCACCAAGAACGTCGAGGCTGCTATGCTCCTTGAGGAGGGCAATGTCAATCCCCACACCTCCGAGCTGTACTCTGACGAGTACAAAAAGCTACTGAAAAGCCGCCGCCAGCTCCCCGTCGCTAACGAGCGGGTTCAAATCATACATGCCTGGGAGGTAAGTTCTGACGTCCTAATCAGAACATATACTGTTGATTGAACCTTGCTGTACTGATAGTTATATTAGAATAACCGGGTCATCATCATCGAGTCGGAAACCGGCTCGGGTAAATCCACGCAAGTGCCGGGCTACATCTTCTCCCGCACCAAAGGGAAAGACAAATGCGTCGGCTGTACGCAACCGCGCCGAATGCGGCAAAGTCCCTGGCAGCTCGCGTTGCTACGGAACAAGATGTCAAGCCCGGCGAGCACGTCGGCTATCGCGTGCGCAATGACAGAAGGGCCAGCAACAGGACCAAGATCGGTTATATGATCGAGGGCATTTTGCTTCAAGATCTAAACTTGCCAAGCGGGGCGCGAGATTGGTCGCAACTTCGTCTCCAGAACGACGAACTTATTGTCCTCGTCCTCGTCTTCGTCCTCGCCAACAACGACCAGAGGCCTCAAAGGATCTTGCCAATTACTTGGAACCCGGCAGTTGGTCCGGGTGTCGGTTTGCTTTAATCAACCGGTTGATTCGGGGTCTGTGAAGCTGGCATGCCACAACTTGGGTCAAGGGTTGTTATTACCATTACAAGATCAGGCGGACGAGGTCATCATTGCTCAGCTACTACTAGATGGGAAATATGTAGCTACGTAACCTCCAAGTCCGTCAGCCTGAGGGCCCAAACCCATTGCTTCATAGTATGCAAAATCCATTGCTCCAGGTCATGCCTATGTTTTTCTGTGTTTCTTTTTTTCACGGCCCCATCTCTACCAGCTGTAGCCACCGCCGGTGCGGTAGTCGTCCTCCATTTCCATGTCGTCAAATTCTTGCTCAGCTGCGTCGTGGCAAGGTTGGCACCACTCATGCTCCTTGATATCGGGACTGCCGCGATGGGCTTCGACGCCCCGGTCGCAATCGCCGTCACGGCCGCGGCGTCTGGCCTTGCTGCAACGGTGGACCTCCCGTTTCTGGCCCATGTCCGCGTTACAATTGCCACAATAGAAATGCTCTTTGACTTCCTGGCACATTTTCGCGGCTTGCGCTGGTGACTAAGAGCTAGGAAGAGGTGTGTGACGTCGTCTGATGTGTGAGAAGCGATGGACTGAATGCCGGTTAGCTGACGGTAAGTGACTATGATCTTGAGCTTACTAGGTGGCCAAAGCGAGTTTTATTCTGGCAACTGATGTCTTAGTAGCTATTGATGGTAGCTGAAGATGTTGGTGAGTAAGGTGATGTTGACTGAAGACCTTTGGTAGGATCTGAGTTGATATGGGGGAGAGGGGAATGAGGAAGTAATGATGAATAAATAGTTCCCTTTGCAGGGCAGGAATAACCTGAAGGTATCGAGATAAATTGAATGCAATGGTATCATAAGGTCTAGGGACGGGGTAGCTCAGTTAGCTACAGTACGTGACAGATAGCTTTTTATTTATCTCCTTTTCACTTCTTGTTCACCTACTGTTTTACTTAATTATAGGGCTATAGCAGATACGGGTTTCCTAACTAATGTGATTGTTATATTACCTAACGTGCTTATAATACTAGAGCCTCCAAACCCTCCACTCAGAATAAGCAAAATGCACGTCAGGTCTATCAGAATCGTAGCTAGGTGATAGATATGTCCCAAGGTGGAGAAGAACCGCATTGCTTATATCGGGATGTGCTGTATGGATAATGGGAGACTCAACACCTTCATTCCAGTGGCCAACCATATAGCCTGTATCACCCCGTCAGAGGCCTCAATTACCCTTCCTTAACACAAAGACAGACCTGTCCTCCGCCGCCGCCGCTTGCTTTTGTTTCGCTATCACTCTTCAGCTAGATGTCATCTAGCACAGGGATTCATCAATCTGAGTGCTGCATATCTCACTTCGGAAGACGACTGTTTCCCAATTAATTATAGCCCAATATTTTTCAAGTCCTCATAAGCTCGCATAAAGTTCCACCGACATATCTATGAAGATGAATCAGATTCCTGACTGTTCGCGTTCATCTTGAAGGCTCGAATCTGGCAAAACCCATCTCATACTTCCTCGACGTGATTAATGCGTCCCTTCCGCCATCTGCTTAAGTTTGTAAAGATTAACTAACATAGAGGCTCTGAGGTTCGAGTGAAACAACTCATAAGGCATCGAGGTCGGGTTACCGAGCAGGTTTGCTAGATTGGAAATTTCGACCCCGAGTTTACAGGGGAATCTTAGAGGATTTTCACGCCGGATTCACTCGGCCACCATGGCCGTCACACCCGTTACGAGGCCCAAGGTCCAGGATAAAGCAATTGCTGGATCTAGCTGAGAGGTTCCAGGGCGCCGGGCGTGGTTTCCGAGAACAGGGAATAAGTAAATCACCACGCAAAAAGAATAAGTGCATTTCTGCTAGTATCGCTTACCAAATAGGAACTGGTGTCTTAATAACAAACAATAGTCTTGCCAAATTAATTGACCGTACCCGAACTCTCACTAACTCATTTTGTATCTCAATCCGACGAGGGGATTTTAAAACCGCCCTTTACCTGCTTCGTAAACACCTCGCCAGGGTCGACCCGCTCGCGCAGCGCCCGCAACTTCGCGACGCTCTCCTCGCCATAGCTGGCAATAACATCCTGCCAAGGCGCCGCGTAGTTCATGAAGAGAAAAGGGTCGTAGACGCCGAGCCCACGAGCCCGCGCCTCGACGTCAGCAACCAGGCCGCGCGCCGCGGCGTACACCGTATCGTCGTCGCCGGCCTCGGTCCAAGCCGGGGAGACGACGAGGGTCGCGAGCGTCTCGTGCCGGCCGCCGTGGCGCCGAGGTGCCGCGCCGAGGCCGAGCGCGTTCTGGCGCGCGCCGTTGTCGGGGCTGTTGTCGTATAGCGAGGGCGCGAAGGGCTCGATGCTGACGATCCAGCGCAACCCGGAGACCTGCCGCACGCGCTCTACCGAGGTCGCGAAGGCCTCGTGCACGTTGCGGATCATGGCCTCGGTCGGCACGAAGGTCGTTGCGGCGCTCAGGTACCGCGCCGCCAGCGGGACCCGTAATTGGACCCCGCGCTCCGCTAGCGTCGACATGTTGGCGACGACGGGCGGCGATTGCAGGGCCTGGATAGTTGGGAGGGCGAGGATCGGCTTGTAGAGCTCAGGCACCGAGTCCCCGGATGGCCTTGTGTGCACCAGCTGTGTCATGGCGACGCTAATGTTCTGCTGGGAAAGGTAGGTCCAGCCGGTGAGAAAGAAGGAGTCGGGGTCGTACGTGCCGCCGGCCATAAGCCCGGCAATGGTGCGGGCGAGGTTGTCGGCCTCGGTAATCGGATGGACCGTCATAGTCTGCCAGAGTAGGTCCTGCTTGAAGGTGCGGTACGTCATGCTCGTCACGATGCCGAAGTTGTTGGTGCCGCCGCGCAGGCCCCACCATAGATCCGCGTTAGGCCCGGTCTCGGCGGCCTCAACGACGGATCCGTCAGCCAGAACCACCTCGAATCGCGTTACCTGGTTACAAGTCCAGCCCTCGCGGGGGCCGAAGTAGGAGAGCCCGCCGCCGAGCGTTAGGCCGCCGACGCCGACGCCGGCGATCTGGCCGCCCGCGACGCTCAGACCCAGCGGATCAAGCGCCCCGTAGACGGCATCCCAGGTGGCGCCGGCGCCAACCGTAATGCAAGACCGGTCGTCGCTCACCTTAACGCTATGGAGGCCCCGCAGGTCGATAGTCACGCCCTCGGGCTCGCTGTTGGCGCCCGCGAACCACTGGTGGCCCCCGCCGCGGACAGCGAAGGCGGCGCCTGATGCCGACAGCGACTTGACTGCCGCGGCGACCTCGCTGACTGTCTTCGGGGTCACGAAGCAGGCAGGGTGGACCGATGCCGCCTGTGGGCTGAAATAGGACGCCAGAGACGTGTCGTAGTTCGTGCTTCCCGGCAGGAATACTTTGTCTTGCCCGAGCAGAGGGATCAAGGCCTCGCACTGTTGCTGCTGCTGTTGATGCGCGGCCAGGTGGCAATGAATTAGCTCACTATTAGCCAATGAGGAAAGGGTGAAAATGGGTAATAGTATAGTCAGGGCCTTCATGTAGAGAAAGCTAAAAACAGTAGATGTCGGCGGATTGCTCACACTGGCTTTACTGTCCCCCATATTTACTCAGGTTTGTGAAGCAAAACGTAGGTTGAAATGTGCAGTGTCTGGTTAGGAGATAACGAGGTTGGAGGACAGAGCGATGGTTTTGGTGTCCCAGACGTTCCGTGTGCTGCTAGATTCGACTTTAGGATTGATGTTAGAATGATAGCTGAAAAAACAGGTGGTGTACGGCTGGGGTGCTGACTCTAGTTATAAATCCTTCGCACAGTGATCCTGGGCATGTGCATGAGCAGGCTTATCCCTAGTTTCCAGCCCTTGCATCGGTCCGCGGGCACGATTGGCTACACCTCCGCAGGGACGTTACACAGATTGCACAGGTTGGCGCCAGACCGGGTGAGACACTCACATCGTTCCCCTCATGGCCTCATCCGAGCATTCCGTGGGCTAATGCACAGTCCTGGTCATGGTTGCCACGTGGTCCCGGGTGAAAGAAGGGAACTCCTTCGTGGACACTGGAAACTAAGTGCGAGCAATTATTGCTTATGTCTGAGAATGGGTCGACAGATTTGATCCCTGTTCAGCTGCAGATGGATCAACATATAATTATAAGACACATTACAAACCAGAGTTCAGACTCGTTAGAGATAGTTGATGTAGAAATCCAGAACGAGGGATTAATTCTGATGACTGCTAAGTAATTGTTTTATTCTCTGATGAATGCGACTTTCCGGGAACCCATATTTTCACCTATCAACGGAACTTGGAGCACTCTTGATTCTGTGACTCCTTCTGGGCGGAAATTTCCATGGCCTTTCCTTAGTAGGGTGAACAATTATCACTGTTGAGCTGCGTGGCCACATTTGTCTATCTGACTACTGTAGAACTTATTCGGCTTCACGATGCGAACTCTGTCTCAGAGAACCCATCCCATACTGCTCCGCTGAATTGGACCAGTTAATTGTATCCTGAGTATTCCGCAGAGCGGTGTCACTGATCCCCACGTAGTTCTTATTGCCCCTTTTGTGGTCTATGGCGAGGTCGGATGCCTTCTTCCCCGGAAGTTTGACATGGGAAGACCCGCCGCTCTTGGATAGATTCGACAGCTCATAGCGCGACCGGAGCGACAAAAGAACGTGGATTCCCAGATAACCTGCTTGGAAAAGGATGCAAAACCAGGCATGCAGCCTACGATGATGGCAATGTTGGTCTCGATTAAACTAGCATTAGCCAACGGAAGAATAATTATTAGCCTTAGACCCAAATTGGTATAAATAACGAAGGAGAAGAAGGTCGACGCGGGGGCTGACCACTTACCAACACATCATCGATAAAGCTGCGTTCCACGACAAATCGGTAGTCGTGGCTGACCTGATTTTGAAAACGAGCGAGGCAAAACTGCCAGCTACAGCACTATCGCAAGGTTAGCTTCGGCACCCAAGAAGTCGCTATTACCCTTGTGCTTAGCTTAACATACAGAAGCGCCGTTGAAAAGGTGGCGACCAGCTGTACGCGACGGCGGTACGGCAGTTGAAGTTTCCACAGGATAGGCAGGGGCAGGATAAAAATGTAGATGTCCAAAACTGCTCCTATGGCGCTTTGCACAGAGCCCGCAATACAGAACTCGCGCGCATTTTCCTTGAGGGTCAGCAACATGGAGTCCCACGACTGCCCGGCATGGGGTGCGTTATAAATAACAGCCATGGGGATGTTAGACAGGTAGAGCAGCAGGATGACGACCAGACCTATATTGATGGCGATGCGCCTCCCTCGCTGGATTACGAAAAGCTGTCGGTAAAGAAGCAAGATGGCTGCTTTGGGGAAAAAGAAGGCCGGCGCGAATAAAAGAGTTTCGACAAATATGATCTTAAGTTCGGCCGCTGTGTACGTGCATACTGGGATGTCCCACTGGTGGCGAAAGGTTTTGTATTCTAATAGAATATCAATGTTAAAACGTGCACCGTGTATCCAAGGGCGTAAACAGAACAACGCCGAAAGAGTGAAGTGAGTACCAGTGGTAACCTTACCAGAGATGGTGAGACCCGTGTAGGCTATGTTGACGACAACTGCGACGATGGTAAAGTCTGGCAGCAGGCCATTGACATTAGCTCTTCAGCATTTTTCAATGGCTTTCTTAAACAATATGAACAGGGCAACAACTCACAGTCGGCTATGAACAACCTGTTGCGATTGACGTATATGCGCCCGGCGCAAAAAACGGTGGAAATGACGCCTAGGACCACGCCGACGCTAACTAAGGCTGGCGTCAGCGTGGTAGGATTGACGAAGTTGGGAGCAACGCCCTCGGGCGGAGTCCCTGCCGGAATCTGGCATAGGTCTATGTGGCTATCCATGTTGCTAGAGTTTCTAGTGATAATACTTGCGAAAGCAGGTGTGTCCGGTGATTCCGGTCAAGATATGCCTCCAGGGGAACGGGCAGTAATAAATAACAAGACAGCTAGTTCATTTGACGGGCAGCCAACTACGATTGTTGCGAAGAATCAGGATGGGTGAGGGTCTCCCCCATTGCTAGGTTGCCGGTAGGACTTCTGCGACGACCTATCAGTATGTTCCACATATAGATCTTTCCACGCCTCGTGCGTCTATTTGCTAATCATGGGTTGCTTACCTTCTCCAGCAGGCGGACGAGACAGATACAGAACTTGATTGTCGTAAAGAAAAAAAGACGGATGGTTGCACTCCGGATAAATGTATCTATGAACCAACGTCTAGGAGTGATGGAACTCCGACGCACTTTCTAGCTCCAACATCTATTAATACCTGAGTAATCCCACTCTGGGGCGTATGCATAGCTTCCTTCCCCGCCCAACATGCATGCAACCACACCCCTTCTATCTCTGCTACGGGAGGCGCAGCAGACATGGAGGGAGGCGGGAGGCGGGAAAGACGGTTCGTCCAGACACTCACCGGCTTGCCTGTAACTGCATGCACACGAATATCCACTGCATTGCATATTGATAGCGTGCATACGACGATCTCCAACGGCCCATCCCGGCTGGAGGTGCATCCAAATACTTCATATATGTATGTGCCTCTATATTGAGCCGGAAAAAGCGGCCTGTGGGCGGATTGTGAGGAAGGCGGCCGACAGCAGTTGCTAATATTGAGGAAATATGTCAAACCCAATGGTCGGTCAGGGCTGCAGTCAGCACGACATCGCGCTTTTTCTAACCTTCCTATCAAGTTTGGGAACAGGGAAGCGTGATAAATTAATGTACATGTCTATGTTAAGTACCTGGCAGGCTCTTGCCTAGCCCTTCCGTAGATAGAGCTGAAGTTATGGATGCTACTGATGGCCCTAGTTCAGAATAACTTCAAGTGCGAAAAAGGTTAACAAGTTTAGGAGTTCAGCGTGCGGTCACGGTCCGACTATCTCAAGGTGCATGACAGAGCGTAGGAGTGAATACTCTGATAACTTGGCTGGCAATTTGTACTAATAACGAATGTTCAAGCTGGTCAAGGTGATTGAATGCTTTCGTCGTCTGTCCATCCATCCCAATAATCTTTTACTACTGCCATTGGGCTATGGATGTCTCGTTCTCTTTCAAGCCAGCCAACTTCACTGTTTCCTTCCACACTAATGCCCGTTTCGCCATATCCCTTGACTCCTCGCCTGTTTCTTTTGGCTTCTGCTCAAAGAAGTACTTGTCTTTCAGTGAACCGGGCCCCTCACCCGCAGCAAAGGCCGCTTCTAAGACCTCGCTCGCCGGTAGGCTCGTCGGTCGGAGCGGCGCTTTCTTGGGGAGTAGGTAGCTAATGAGGGGGAAAACAACCTGGAAGAGCAGGACGCGGATTACCCAGGGTGCGAGGCGCTGTAGGCCTGTGGCCATGTAGCCCGGGTCGACGCCGACGACACATAGTCTGCTGAGTTCTGGGTCCGCGTCGAGTCTCGCTTGGAGTTCATGCTGCATCATGACCTGGAAGCACTTGGAGGCGCCATATCTTCGATACCCGCCCCGGAATCCTGCGTCTTCGGTTGCGGGACTCCATGTTCCCTTGGCGATAGCATGGAAGCTATCGGCATTCGAGATGATAGTTTTGTACTTTGGGTTGTCGAAGCCACGGCTCGTGTTTTTCGGATCGGTAGGACTGTGAAGATATAATGGGAGTCAGAAATATGCAACTGGATAAGAGTAATATCGGAGAGGGGAAATGTGCCGCCGACGATGAATGTGAAATCAAACCCTTACTCATGAGCTTCGCTGCCTACGTAGATGACCCGACCATCCACCTTACTCATACTTCCGAGCAGTAGAAGCGTGAGCAACCAGTGTCCGAGGTAGTTGGCGGCGAAGGTAGTATCGAGTCCTTGGCTCGTCCAGGTCTGTTTCCCAAAGTCCTGGAAACCGGCGTTCAGAATGAGCGCACGAATTGGCGGGATCTCGCCTGCGTTAATACGGGCCTGGAATATGGAGCTTTTAGATACTCGTTGTAAATAGTAATCATGGAAAATGACATTCAGATTAGATTCAAAGCTGGAGGAGTGGACTTACATTGATAACCTCCGCTACCTGGCGAACATTGGTCAAGTCGGTCAGATCTAAAGACACGAACTCATGGGGCACTTCTGAGGTGATCTCTTGTGATTTAGTGGCATCGCGGACCGTGTAGATGTTATAATAGGTGGAGAATTTGGAATCTGAGGCAAGCTGCTTGACGATGGCGGTGCCAAGTCCACCATTTGCCCCAGTTAAGATGACGGTTCCTGTGGCGGAAGACGACATGGTTGACAAAGATATAATGTAACTTGAGCTACACTTTGTGGAGGATGGAGAACTAAATCAATATGAAAGACGAAGCAACGTGAAGGGGAAGTTGGCGAGGGTAAGGATAACTGAGTGCAAAGGGCTGACCAAGCACATACCTACCACCTGCACGGACAGGCACTGGGGTGGGTACTAAGTGTGAATTTCCAATGCGTCAAATCAAATCAAAACGAAATATCTAGCCGGATGTAACATGGGGGGTAGAGACGGGAGAACCAAGATCGTGGCACAAGGGTGGACCTTCCGTACTTAAGTACGTATGCATAGTCCTTTGGGCTTCTGAACATCCCTCCCCTCCCGGCTATGTCAGAGGGGTTTAGCGGTGAAGATGAATCTGCTGCATTGATTCATGCCGAGTGACAGATGGGGGCGATTGAATGAATGTTGCTGCTGCCTGGAATACCGACCGTACGCCTCCAGTCTTTGGTGGCATGGGTGAGTACATCACATGGTGTAACACCAGCCCCTCGCCTGCCACTGACTTGGGTTACACAACAGCAAACCCCAACGCGGGACGGCTCAGCCTAGAGTCCGAGGTTTGACCGTCCAACATCATTAAATCCTGTGGTGTGTGAGGGTGTGCTAGTTTAATTCTACGTAGGGGGGAGGCGGAGGGGCAATTTACACACACAGCTCACTCATCCCTAGGTTGGAGATAAGATGGTTTTTTGCTACTCGACAAATCCTGGCCAGTATCTTGATACCTGGGTTAAGTACTGCTAAGTACTCTCAAGCCTACGTGCAGAAGATCGGCACCTGTATCATTTGTTATGTGGAAATGTGTGCCGGGCTCCACCATTGTCATGTGCATGATTGGAGATCTATGGATTTGGCCTCTGCATCAGTCCCTCCGAAGGCATCGCAGCCTTATCCTTTCTGGGTGGGTCATTCTCAGCAGGACGTTGAAGTTGACGTCGTTGACGCAGTCCTGGACTCTCCGCCGCATCTGCGCCTCTGTCTCGCTCTCGTCCTCCCTCTCCACCTGCAAGACATGTCGGTGGAGCAGACGTGCGAGTACAGCGACGCTCTCGACCATGGAGAACTTCTTCCCGACGCAGTTCATCGGACCGTCCGACCAGGGGAAGAAGGTCCCGCGTAAGGGCTCGAGCAATTGCTCTTCTTCTTCTTCGCGCGTTGCCGCCATCCCGGGCAGAGGATGGATGATCCAGCGCGATGGCCGCCACTCGTGAGGTTGTGGACTCCAATGCCGCGCATCGGTCTGCATCCCGAGCAGTGCCGGGAAGATTTCCGTACCCGCAGGGATGGGGATCAGCCGGTCCTCGATGACCAGGCTAGTGCCCTGGGCCGAGTGTGCCCTCACCTTGGGGACGCCGGTGATGGGCGCGTAAAGCCGGAGCGTCTCGAGCAGCACGGCTTGGCAGCGGCGTAATCTCGGGAACATAGTCTTGTAGTCCCAGTCCATATCGCCATCATCATCTCGTTGTGTGTTGTCGCGTTCCCCCAGAACCATGACAATTTCTTCGTGAACCCATGCCTGGACCCTTGGATGCGCCGCCAGTAAGGTCAGCGCGAATGTCAGGGCAATTAAGACCGTATCGTGGCCGGCAAAGTTGATGGTAAAGACGTCGCCCAGGATCTCTTCGGCGGATAGACCCCCTTTCTTGTCCCTACTACTGTTACTGTCAGTATTGTCGTGTTGGTCGGGGGCGGTCGGCTGTCGCGTAGCCGCCCGAACAAGCGGCGATAGCAATCCATTGCGTGTCACGGCATCATGAACGAGCGCCGCCGTTTCCTCGGCGATCATCTCCATCATCATGGACTTGAAAGAGCTAGCTGCGCGCCCAACTCTAGCTAGGCCGCGTGGCATTAGGGGTTTGTTGAGGTAGCGATAGGGAACTAGCATCAGAAGGATGGCATTGTCGAGCACGACGTGGAGCGTGTCGCGATAGGCAGCCGTGGTCTTCTCACGACTGCCCACTTGAGCATCGCCATCGTTCGAGCTGCTTGACTCATGGACCGCCGTCGCTGCGAGTACATTGAACGTTAGAGCCCGTAAGTCTCCCTCCAGGCTTGGGATTCTGGATTCGTGTCTATTGGTCCATTGCTCTACCATCCCTCTTCAACACGCCTGGTTAAACTGGATTATAAATGCCATTGTTGAGTATTTAACATCACTTACTGGGTTTGATGTATTGATTTATCCCACACCGATTTCATCAAGGATTCATTGAACGACGCTGTCACGGCCTTTCGGTGGCGCGGCCACTCCTCTAACCCAACAGTAAAGATCGAGGGCCCGTAAAACCCCAGCATGCCTACAAGCCCCCGTCTGTAAGATTTACGCACATGGATTGTACATGTTTGCTTGATAAGTATACTGACTGTACTTGTAGGTAGGACGCACGAAGTCCTTCCATCGTGAGAATACTTCCACACTGCCTTTCGCATCTGCGACGTGCAGGCTCACACCACCGGGCGACGCAATAGCCCAGGCTGAACCGAAGCGAACGTTGGGGCAGTCCTTCTCGAGGAAGTGCCAGTTCCGATGAGAGAAACGAATGAAGTCGGGGTAGGAACCCCATTCTTTGCTTGTCGCACAGAAGGCCAGACTGGCCCATACCAGGGGCTGCAAGATGACCCAGATATAGCTGTCTGCGCTGAACGGGACCCGCACCACTGGGACTCCCATGGACCGCGCTTTGCGTACATTGCGTTCGAGACAAATAAGTGTCCAGAAGCAGTAGAGCAGCACCGAGAGGGAAAGGACAAGTGCTGCCATTGCGGGAAAAGAAAATGATGTACTTAGTCTTCGGTCTGAGAATTAGATTTGTGCGTGCAGGCCTGCGGCACTGGCATATATGAACTACACCACAATCTATCAAACGGTTAGTTCCGTCTCACTGTGTTACTTTTTCGGAACCTCCAGATACCCTGTCTGGTACTTTGCTGGTACTGATCGGCAATAAATCCCTGTTTCGGATCGGTTGAGGTAACATTGGCATGCGGACAGGGCGGGCTGCACTTTGGCGCTTACAACATCTTTATTTCTGCCTGCATACGAAACTGTCTCTCCTGAGTATTAGGCCAGGCTTTCTGCTTTCTGGGCTCCGTGATTAAGGGATAGCTATTCCCACCTCTACCCTGTCTCCCTACCACAGACCGCGTGCTTACCTACCTAGCTAGGCACGTGGGATCATACCTCAACATCGCCCCGATGAAAATAGCGAAATAAAAAAGAGAAAATAGCGCATTATACTTCTCAAAGTGGAATCTTGAACCCCCCTGGAACCAGATCCGTAAATACATGAGTTGGATCGTACATTTCCCGCACCTGTTGTAGTCTCCCAACACTGGATATCCCGTAGCTTTTGATCGGCTGTTGCCATGGTGCCGCGTAATTTACGTACTGGAAGGAGTCCACGGCGCCGAGGTTGCCAACATCGCGCTGGATAGTCGCGACGAGGTCCCTTATCGTTCTGTGTGCCGTTGCATCATCTATGGCATTGGTCCATGACATGGTGAGGTGCAGGACGAGCAGGCTCGATCCGTTGCGTTCCGTCAACCCTAGCGCGTTGTGGCTGCCACCGGCATATCGCGAGTACAGCTGCGGGGGCAGCGAGTCGATGCCCACCGCCCACGTGACGTTGTCCATGCTGCGAACGCTGGCCACGCTAGACTTCCATGCTCGTACGGTCGCGTTTATGGCTGCAACCGAAGGCGCGATGGTGAGCGTGGCTTCAGCCTGCCTGAGTCCGCGTGGGGTGTTTGCATCCGTCTCGGCCGCCAGATCCGTCATGTTGGTGATTCTCTGGGTGCTGGATAGCGAGGTCAGCATGGTGAAGTTATTAAACACCGGCGGGTCCGCTTCCGGCTTGGTATACTGCATGTTGGTTACCACGACGAAGGCGTCTTGGGCCCCAGAGTACGCAAATGTCGTGATTAAGGATGCGGATTCGTCCAACCCCTCCGGCTCGTTAAACGCCGCCGTCGCCACAATATGGGCATCGGCGGTCTCGAAAGTGCTTGTGGTCCATCCGCCCCAGAGGTCACCCTGGGCAAAGGCTTGCAGACTGACGCCGGTGACAATGCCGAGGTTGTTTGTGCCACCGCGCAGGGCCCACAGCAGATCAGCATTCTCATCCTGGTTGGCGTGGACGATGGAACCATTGGCCAGTACGACCTCGAAATCTAGAACAGTGTCGCACACCCATCCGTCGCGAGGCCCAAAATAGCTTATACCGCCGCCGAGCGTTAATCCCCCTACACCAACATCTCCAGCCCGGCCTCCACCCACGCCAAGCTGCCTAGGGTCGAGTTCTGCATAAACCGCCCCCCATTTCGCTCCAGCCCCCACCGTAACGATTGGTGCCGCTGCTACACCCACGCCCGGGGTCGACACAGTGATGCATGAAAGTGCCGAAAGATCGATAGTCACCCCTGCCTCAAGATTGGCTGCCCCGGGAAAGACGGCGTGACCACCCGACCTAGTCGCAAAAGGACAGCGCTGTAGGGCGGATGCTGAATCTCGAGACCCGTTGCCGCTGGCCTGCCCAGTGAGGATCCGAACCGCTACAGACACATCTTGGGCTGTCTGGGGTAACACAATGCAAGCAGGCTGGACGGCAGCTTCTTGCGCGGAGTAGTACGAGGAGAGAGATGTTGCGTACGCAGGGTTGCCAGGCCAAAAAAGCTTGTCAGGTAGCGTGAGAGATAAGAGTGAACACTGACACGTGTCTCTCCGTCAGTTAGAGACTGGAATAAGATGAGATATTGCTTACACATTGGTATATGGTGCTCGTCATTGTGCCTATGAATGGACCGTATCCGTATGCTGTTGGCAAATGCGAGCAAGGAATAGGCAAACTTAATGAGGTGGCAGTTCTACATGAAATGTAGCACAGAAGGTGGTGACTAGTAAAGATCAAGCCTTAACCACCTACCATATTTATGTGCCTGCCGGGCCCAGATGGTAGTACATAAATGGCCATGTTCTTCATGAGAGCAAGCTGCGAGTGTCTCATCTTACATGCATCGATAGGGTCATCTGACGGAAAGTCTCGGCCATCGTTATTTTATCACTTTGCCAGGTTGAGTGGTGCTCAGAACAATCAGCTACCCGAGCTTGTCAGCTTACGGTAACTACTTAATATAATCTGGATACAACGCAGCCTAACAGTACAACAGTTCAAAACCCCCTGAATAACAAGGCTCGACCCGTCCCCTACCTCCAGCGACAGCTTTAGGGGGGTAGTGTCACATATGCACAGCATTGTTTGGGAGGTATGGTGGCCAATTCTTGGAGTGGAGTGTTATAGAGTGTAAGAAATGCTGACCACCATCCTGTTGTCTGGTATCCACAGTAAGAAGCTCTCTACAGGTTGGTCGAATTACGGCGCTCACTGGATCTATCCTATTCGTCTCTTGTTTGTATTTGCAAAGTACCCAAACACTATGCCGTGTGCCCATGAACGAAAACTTAAACAGGGTTGAGGCCTTCCTCTGCCAGAATTATGACACGTCGGCCCAGGACAAGTATGCTTGGTCAATATGTCGTTGGCTTGGTTATGCTATATGAAAAATCAACAATAAGTATTAGATGGCCTTCCTCATCACCGCCTCCGCCAGAGTCGTTCTGCAATTTGGATATCACATCGTAGCTTTTGCGTTAGTATCCATCTTTTGCTCCCTCAATCGCAGTTTTAAGAAAGAGTAATTAATTACATCACTAGTTAATATGTCTCGAAGCGAGCTGTTGATTCGCCTAAGCTTCTCAGTACAGCGAATAATTCTGTTAACTCAGGTGCACCCCTATATTTCACGTCTATTTGGGTTCCTACTCGTGTTCTGGGCTCTATGGCGGATCTGGGCCTTTACAGTCTACCCACTGCTATATCCTGATGAGCCTAGGGATCTGCCGTATTTGATTCCGTGTAAGACCATCCCCCCTCTTACAAACAGGTTACATGCGCTAACAAAATGATGCTTTAGTCTTGGGTAAGTCTTTTACAGTATGTAAAATGTTGATAATGGCGACCTAACCGGCCATGACCAGGCCATGGGGTAGCTTTCTTCCAGGACTCCAACGGCTTGTTGGCTAGAGGAAGGTAAGCTGTTTCCCCACACATGCGCGTGCGGACCCTCGGGTTGATTTGTTGTAATCAGGAAGTACTTTGTCGATGACGGGGATGCGCCTTTCGCTCTGACAGCGTTTGGGCACACCTTCTATGTCATAACCAATGCCAAGCACTCGGCCGAAGTGTACAAAAACACCGAGGCCCTCTCGTTTGAGGAGTTCGTGCAGATGTTGATGAGGACCAACGGAAATGACGAGCAGACCATCGCGACGGTCTACTCGCCGCTGCCGGTCGACAAGCTCGGATTTCCGAACCCCGAGGGACTGTCCCTGGGCGTCCTTACGCAGCGTATGCATGTACACCAGCTCCACCCCGGGGACCCCATGGCGGTCCTCCGGAGCAAGGCTGGCGACTGGATCAGCCGCCAACTGCGCTTCGACGCCCTGACCAAGGCCACCAGGAGCTATGCCGTATCGGTGACGCCCGATCACATACAGATTCCCCTCTGCAAGTGGACGTCGGACCATTTTGTCAGGCTGGGACAATACGTCTATTTCGGACATGTCCTGGACAAGATCAACCCCAACTACGCCGACTCCTACTTGGTGTTCGATGAGGTCCTCTGGAAGATGCTGTATCAGTATCCGAACTTTCTCTGCCACGATATGATCAAGCCCCGCGACGAGATGATGGCATCCCTCGAGACCTACTTCAAGATTCCTCAGAATGAGAGGAGAGGCGAAGCCGCCTGGATCATCAACGCCATGGAGTACGAGATGCGAGCCATCGGGGTCGACAACAAGAACATAGCCATCATGTTCTTCCACCTCTACTTTGCGTACGTATTTAACACCCTGCCTGTCCTTTATGCTCCTCTTTCGCTCTGGCCCCTGGGGCGCTCATTCTCAATACTGATGTGTTTGAGAAACGTCCAACACCAACAGAATCAACACAAACACGCGCAAGACGTCTTTCTGGATGCTTACCTGGCTTATGCGCAACCCGTCCTGGCTGACGGCATTCCGCGAGGAGACGGCGCCGGCGTTCCGTGGCGCCGAGCTCGTCGACGGGGCCCTAATCCAGGACTCGTCACGGTGCCCGCACGTTGACGCCGTATGGCACGAGACGCTGCGCATGGCCGGGTGGGCGGCGTCGGTGCGGCGAGTGACGCGGGACGGCCTTGTCGTGGGCGGGCGGCGGCTCCGCCAGGGCCGCCGCGTCATGGTGCCGCACCGCCTGCTGCACTTTGACGAGGCCCTGTTCGGCGCCGACCCGGAGTCGTGGCGGCCCGCGCGCTGGCTGGCCCTCGACGGCGACGGCAAGACCGACGGCGACGACAGCAATGCCAATGTGGCGCCCGGCGCCGGCGCCCCTGGCGTCGCCACCAACAAGCTCTCGGCCAGCCCTGCCTGGAGGCCGTTCGGCGGCGGCAAAACCAAGTGCAGCGGTCGGTTCCTCGCCAAGTACTTCGTCACGACCTTCGTGGCGGTGCTTCTACGCCGCTACGACATCCAGGCCGTGGGCGAGCCGCCCATGCCACAGCCGGACGTGGGACGGCCGGTCTTAGGCATCATCTCGGTGAAGGAAGGTCAAGACTACGTCGTCTCCATCAGTGAGAGGAAGGAATTTTGATCAACTAGTGTGATATCGGATCCCATCAGATTTTATTCAATTGCTTATGCGCCCGTATGTATGAGGATGCAGCTCGTCTCTGTTGATGGAACCTACAGTATATAAGTAGAGATGTCCAGTCCGCTGGTCGCGTTTAATTGACTGGTGTATCTTGGTATCATCACCCTCATGTAGAACACCAACAGAGACGTCATCTTCCAAAAACAATCCTACATGGAGAGAAGAGGTCCCATGCATTCGACCAGATATCGTCCAACCTGACGTTGTAGTCTTGGTCGAGAGCTTGATACTGACGTATCTAGGATCATACAAAGAGGGGCATTCGGGCTACAACGACCACCACCCAAAGACAGCTACGATTTCAGTCGGTGGCTCCGACGAGGCCTCCAACTGCCAGATTTCGCCGGTGGATTAAACAAGGCTTGGCCCCCGCACCAGGGATACAAAGAGTGCATTTCACCGCGTCCTGCAAGGACTGTGACCTGGAAGCAAAAGTACTATTTTTCCTGGTTTAAAGAAGATGACGTACTGTGTATTTGCATCAGTTGCATGAGCAACAGACGCAATCGCGCCCTGGAGACATACCTCGAGACTGGCGAACTAGATCCGAACATAAAGATCTGCGAAGACTGCGAGGCCAACTGGGCCAACAATAAGTGGTCAGAGGCTGAAGGATATCTGACTGTGTGTTCTACCTACAAGAAATGGCGACTCGAGCACGACGGCAAGAAGCGAGTAGCCTCTCGCCCAAAGTTGATGGCACATAGAATGGTCACAGTCCCAATCAAGGACCACAGATGCATCGACTGCCATAAATCCGCCAAGGAATTGGGCTTCACGCAACGTTGGCACTAAGTGGAAAGAGATGCCTCAGACTAGCGACAGATGCATATCGCAATTACCTAATCCAGCGTCACAGCACCCTCGACCTCGATTGAATATATACCGGCGCGATTTAGCTTCAAAGGAGATCAGAATCTAGTTTGCAATAGCCACGCCGCAATGCCATCGCAATGGTGGTCCTCATCACAGGCTGCTACCACATCTTGGACTTCGTCGACTGATAGTGCCACCTGTCGGCTCCCCGCATTGATATTAGGTACTATTCTATGGAACAAACAAGAACACAAGGGAATAATATTAACTTTTAGAGTAAACGATGCGTCGTTATTCTACAGCGGGACACTGGAGTAATGTGGAATGAACACTGGGACTGGGAAGAACAACCGCCGAGAAAGAAACGCATAAACATCGAAAGTTTCTTAATACTATACAGCTGGATGCTAGTTTTGATGAGTACATTGCAGCAAGCCATTTGCGATCGAATTATCTACCGACGGCTCGCTCGATGGCATTGACAACTCCGGTCGATTATTCGATACCCCTCCTGGACATTAATATCGACAAGACCGAACAGCTGTTTGACCTCAACGTGTTCTTCTTTCTCTGGGTTACGCAAGCTTATGTCCCTGTCCTATTGAAGTCGCGGAGCGGCATGCTGGTCAACAACAACTCGATCGTGTCCATGCTGTTTGACACCCTTCTCGTTTAAGAAATGTATAAATCCTCCAAGTATGTTGTCACAAGTCTGACCAAGATGTTGCAACTTGAGCTCGCGCTCTTTATCATCAAAGTGGTCAACCTCGTGACTGGTGGTGTGAAGTGCAACTTCTACAAAATCGCAGCCGATATTGTGCTTTCAAGTGACTCGATGTGTAACGTTGCGAAGGGGTATATCGAGAAGACCATGATGAGCAAGGAGACGATTGCTGCCCACGCCGTGGCTTCCGACTAGTCAGCATCAGTAGTCTGTGACCTGAGTCTGCAGAAGCCATCACACTGGAGATGGCGAGGGTCAAGGAGATGGAGGCAGCAAAAAAGCTCGAAGCAGACGACGGTTTGTGGCTAGACAGCCCAACGGCACGATGTGCACTTATTTCGCCCTGGTTTGTTAGCACAGCTCCTTATCTGTTGTCATTTGCATCGAACATCCAACACTTTTCATGTACAGACTCAGTTGTTGTTGTCTTTTCCGTCGAATCTTTGAGTGATCAGCTCAAGTGGGAGGCAACTTCTCCGTCCGTAAGCATGATTAGGGACAATTGCCTCAGTCGTACGGAGTAGTCTTCCACAAGACTGCCAGACAGGAGAGCTCAGAGGGTCATGGGTTCAGCAATCCTCCAAGAAGGGTCGGCCTGCTGACTGACTTGGTCGATGCAGGCTGACGAACATGGCGGACGTCAAACATAGGGGCCGGCCATAAGCAAAAGCTTCCAGCCGCCGCCAATTGACCATCGGTCAGCAAGGGGCAGGTACGAAGAGAGGGTGCCAATATCCGTTGTAGTATCGACGGGAACCCGGGGGCTCCGCATCTCCGGTCGAGAAATTGGATGTTATTTCTTTTGGCCCTCCCAGTTCTGGATCTTGGGACCATCGCGCCACTTTGGCTGGCCACAGATTGCCTGGGCATTTTGGGTTTGGGGCCATTGGGGGCGCAAGGGCCTCTGAACCAAATAGCAATCGAAGTGGGTGTTGTTTGTCGTCAATACCGTAGGCGCTGTTGAATTGAGTCCTCGAAAAAGGGCCGGCCATCCCCTTGGCGACTACCACTTCAGCTGGCCACCGCGACCAATACCCACTGTGCCTGGAAGTCCAGCTGTTCCATAGGCCACCCAGAGGCCACCCATACTGAACGGAAACGATGTCTTCCGGAGCAATGGTTCAGGGAGATAGAGTGCGGCTCAGCCCCACCACCACCTCCAAAGACCCCACCGTTACCCAGCGTAGCTTATGCCGCGATGTAACACTACGAGGCGCGACGAGACATGACTCGGATCGCCAAGGTGCGAAAAAGAATTCAGCTGTGAATGGCAGCAGCCAAGTGCGAATGATTAGCCGACTTATCCGTCGATCAAAACAATGATCGCTCTGGTGATCAATCCTTAGCTGCCCAGCTAACGAGATAGATTGACAGTCAGGTAGTAACGTTCAATCATCCCAAAAATTTGATGGCCAAGATCTGTCAGTCGCGACAATATTGATGGAAAGGACCCCACCCAGCTTTGTGGCTGAACCGCCCACCGTCGAACCGATCTCACGATGCAACTGGAGTACTCAGATTAAGCATGTCCGGTAGGTTAAAGTAGGTTATTAGGCTTCGAATTAACCTTATAGCATAATAAGCGAGCAAGAGCCGAGATGGCCCTCTGTATTCTTTAGATCCCCGTCGGTGATTGGCCAGAGTTGCGGGCTGTGGCTAGAACTGGCCGCAACGGTTTCATCCGCGCATTGATGCAAGTCGAGACGAGCCCGCACTTCAGGGGCGCACACCCCTGTCGGTTCGTTTCGTCTCGTCTCAACTTCTGGTCTCAACCTTGGGTTTTCTGACGTCTCAAAACTTGGGGTCACCACAAGCGACGAGGTCTGGCCCAGCTCTGGCTGGTTTCTCTGGTTGTGTCGTTTCTTGCGACTCCACCCGTGTGACCGGCCACCCCTACGATTTGGATGCGTAACATTTGACCAGAAACCGTCTTCTCGATAAGCTTGTTTCCCCGAGCCAGTAGTGTAGCCCAGCCCACAGCATTAGGTTAAGCTGCACGCAGAGCCTCCCTGGCCCGACTCCACCCAGCCGCCTGGCTCGCCTCGACATAACGTCGCATAATGGCTTGGCCGCTATACTGCTTCTTTCGTACGCCGACAGACCCTCGTCTGAGTGGTCGAATTGGGGTGCCTTGCTCCGCGGTCAGGGGCCACCAGCCAGGATCGCAGGGTCGCAGAGCCGTAGAATGAACTCCTCCCTCAGCAGCGGTTTCCCTGCCGCCGGTGTAGTGGCAGTTGGCAGGCAACGCCCAGAGAGAGACCGTGCTGCCCGCGAGACGGCAGAGCATAAAGAGGGCCAAACGGCCGCCGTAGTTTCCAAATCTTTTCCTTTCCCTTCCCAAGCCAGTCTTCCCAGTCAACCTTCAGATCTACATTCGTCTATTCTTTCCCCGCTGAGCGGTATCACTTTCACTTTCAAACACTTAACCTACACATCAATCTTTTAAGGTTTCTACTACCACCACCAAAACTCCAACTTCAGTCAAGATGCAGTTCTCATTCACCGCCCTTCTCTTTGGCCTCGTTGCCGTCTCCTCCGCCGCCATTGTCGACACCGAGGGTATCCGCAACGTCGCCCGCCAGGCCGCCAGCGGCTGCTGTGTCGCCAGCAAGTCCCTGAAGGAGGACAACTGCCAGGTCAACGGCCAGGCCGGCAAGTGTGTTCCCGGTGGCCCCGCTCAATGTAAGTACTCAAAAAAAGGAACCCAAACAAAACAGAAGCGGCCAATGCTGACATATACCCCCTTCTCTAGGCGGTGGTGCCCTGAACTGTGTCGCCACGAGCTCGCTCAAGTGCGACAACAGCGTTAAGGAGCGCTCCGGTGTTCTGTGCCGCTTCCAGCTGCCCAACGGCAAGCTCCAGGACGGTGCCAAGCAGATCACCAGCCTGAGCCAGGCTAAGGTTAACTAGAGTGGAAGGATAATTAATAGTCGAGTGGGAGGTTTGGAGTTGACTTGTAAAATAGATCCGACGAGTCTCGGACCAAATAAAGACATACCCTTGTTGGCTCGCCATACTCAAGTCTCGCTGCGTGCATATCGTGATTTATCTTTTCTCTATATTGGGTTATATGTGACAATGTGAAAATCATGTACCAAATTGCACAGCTGCGATCAGGAACGAAACAATTAGGTAACACTGGCATTGGGCCAAGATTTACATACGCTATCTCGGCGGTGTTAACAAGGCAGTTGCGGCCTGAGCCATTACTTACCTAGGTAAGCTAAGGCAGGGACGCACATACAGTAGTCGGGAGCCTTTAGGGTATCTCACTAACATAATCTGCATTTCCATAATGGAAGGTAAGCGTTATACCCAAAACCACCGCTCGGATGCACCTCAAAACATTGTCATCAACCAAAAAGACCACAGGGAGTACTTGCCCCAACTATGTCGATACTCACATGAACGATGGAAATTAGGGGTCACAGGTACCGACTGCATGAACCCACCAAAGGTACGTAACTTCGAGTCATTTTGACGGAGCAGCAAGTATTCAGGTCACGTAAACTGAAAAGGGGGACTATATAATAAAAACTAAGAATTTGAGTCTTCCCGTTACTGGCACCTATTATCGCTATTTGGCTGTGAATTAGGGGGCTTGCCGCGAATAAGATGATATATGCACAGAATTACCCCTTGAAAAGTAAACGAATCCGAGCGCCATGGCACCATCCTGCCCTCCTTTTCCTCTTAACATCCAAGACCCTCCACCTCTCGCAGTCACTAAGAAGGGCCAACCATTTACTGCTGGTACATCAACGCCACAAAAATTCCCTTGGCCCAGCCGAAGTTGGCCTTCCTCCGCTCCTCCTCCGCCCTCGACATCAGGATCCCCCTCCCGCCCCGCCAGCTCTCGTACTCCGGCTTGGTCGCCGCGAGGTTGGCCGTGTCGTCGAGGTCGGCCCCGGCCTCGGCGAAAACGCGATACTTCAGCCGGTGCCAGAGCCGGAGCTGGTCGGCGAACCCCGGGTTGGGGCTGACGGCGGGCCGTGACCGACGCACCAGCGCCAGCGCGGCGTCGTAGTCGAGCCCGAGGGCCTGCATGGTGTAGGCGACGGCCACGGCGCCGCTGCGGGACACGCCCTGGAGGCAGTGGACCAGGACGCGCGGTTGCTGCCGCTGCACTTGGCTCTCTTCCCCGTTCTGGGCCACTTGCTCGCCGAGGAGCGCGTCTTCAATCCACAGGACCAGCGCGTCCAGGTACATGAGCAGGTCTTCCATCTGAGTGTCTACGAGCGGCACCGTTAGATGCTTGACCCCGGATTCTGCCGCGATCGTCGGCCAGTCCCGATCTTCTGTCAGTGTCAACACATGAGTTATTCCGTACTTCGCCAATAACTCCGGAGACCTCGGGGCAGTGATGCTGCAAAATCCGTCAGTTCCAGCCATATATCCGTTCTCAAAAAAGTCATCTTACTCAGATATGAACAAGCCCTCAATCCCGTCGATCTGGTTGATGGGGTCCGCAGACACCGCGTGGGTGACATAAGCCATGTTGACGTTTTCTATTGTCCAGGGATGTAAGTATAAGGATTTGACTTGACTCGGTTGCAAGTCTGGAGATATGCAGATGGGAAAACTTGGGCATTGGCTGTTTGTTGCATCATGGGACTCTTTCAATGCTGACAATCTCCACTTGGGCTACGCTACTAACGTGGGGGCTAAGCCTACTTAATTATACGAAACACGCTTGCAATTAGGCACCGACTTGACCACACAGTCGGAACCGCACCCTTCGTCCTTTATAGACACTGCGAATACCAGTCATTTGATACCTTACAAGCCGACCCGCTCGCACACGTCTTACAGCCACTATACCCCTGACCACCGCACTGCCCATACATCGCCACGCTACATCCAGCAGCAGTCGTAGTCGCCGCGGGCGCCGACGTCGTCGTCACCGTGCTCGTCAGAAGAGTCGTGGTGCCGGGCGCGGGAGCCCCAGTCTGGGCCGCGGCGGCGAGGATGCTGCTGACGGTAGAGTAGGCGGGCTTCTTGTTGTAGTTCTTGTCGTAGAGCAGCGCGTCGCCCGTGCCGGGGAAGGTGCCGGGGATCCAGCTGTGCGCGTCGGTGAAGCCCCAGATGGTGATGCCCACGCAGCCCTCGAGGTCGAGGCAGGCGGACGTCACCGCGCCGTAGTCGGTGGCCTGCTGTTGCAGCCCCTGCGCCGACTCGGGCAGGCTGGGGAAGCGGATGTCCAGCTCCGTGAAGGCGACTTCCGTGGCGCCGGCGTCGAGGTACGACTGCATCACGCTCTTCAGCGTGCTTCGCGAGGGGGACTGGCCGACGATGAGATGCGCTTGCATGCCGACACCGTCGACTCGCTTCCCGGCGCTCTTGATCAACTTGACAATCTTTACGGCACCTTGCTGCTTAGCGCCCAAAGTCTCCAAGTTGTAATCTGTTTGAGCCACCATAGTCAGTATCTCCAAGTTGCGATCCAGGTAGTCCGGACTTCATATAATAAATAAGAGACGGGGTATTTACCGTTGTAGTAGAGCTTAGCATTCGGATCGGCCTTGGCAGCTGCGTCGAAGGCGATAGCAAAGAAGGTATCTCCAAGCACGTCAGAAAACACACTTTGGCGGTAGCTACCGTCTTCGTTGAGTGCCTCCTAATAGGTGGTGACAGTATTTATTAGTATGCTTTCATGATTTTGGAACTCGCCGGGTGGAAGCTGAAGTATGTCCCAACACCAACTGCCTTAAGCCATGATGAAGGTCAGGTCGTAGGATGACACTTACTGTTATTCAAGTCAGCGAGCCATGATTGGTTAAAGAATATCGCAGTAGAGCTAGTAACTTACCGTTCACTACATCCCATGCATAGCACTGCCCCTTATAGTGGCCCACCTCGTTCGCAATATGCGTGTTGATGACCGAAGTCAGTGTATCCCGACTCCACTGACCGTTGCTGACTGTAATAATAGCTGTTCAGCAAACACACCCAAGACGACACTTATAAGAGCAGTGAGGGTAGCCAAGCGCGTAAAAGACTAAGAGACAAACGAACCCCAACTAGGCAGCTGCGAGTGCCACACCAGCGTGTGGCACCGCAGCATCTGCCCGTTCTTCTTGGCGAAGTCGGTGATCTGGTCGCCGGAGCCGTAGCTGAACTGCCCCCGGCTGGGCTCCGTGTACTGCCACTTCTGGCCGTTGCCGGGCGTGATCTGCCCGAACTCGCTCTCGTTGGTCAGGTACTTGAGCAGCTGCTGGTCCGAGAGCTCCGAGTTGTCCACGGCCGACCCGAAGTACTTCTTGCCCGCGGCCTGCGCCAGCTGGTTGAGCTGCGCCGACGCGCCGGGGGCGCCGGCGACGGCAAAGAGGGACGCGGCTAGGGCGGCGTTGAGATGCATCGTGGCGGGATGATGGTTGTCCGAATGGGTGAGCGAGAAGGCGGTAGAAAGTCAGCGTCCCTAGAAAGGGGATGTCTTATAAAGAGAAGAAATGCCATACTGGAAGAATCCGTAGTCAGATGTCCATTCTCCATGCCCTGACGAAGCTGGTTGGTGGACAAAAAATGGTTGACTTGCGTCTATAGTCGTATCATATAACCACGCCATAGTTAGCCGTTGTTATCCCCAAGTCGCCCAGTTGCTGTAAAAAAGCCCCATGATATGACTGTAATCCGCGGACTATTAGCATCTGCTTTGCTAGTTGACCATGGTAGGCAAAAGCTGCATGTGTCGGAATACGAGGGTCCACCTTCGACAAAGCAATACGCAGTTGCAATGCTAAAGTTCTGGGGGTGGCATGGGATGTTCTGTTTGGTGGACTGGGCATTCAAAACCGTCTGTTTGGCCAGAAGGAGAGCGGTACTAGTGGCCCGAGATGGGTCCGTTTTCAGTAAGAGTTGGCACAGTCTAAGCCCGGGAAAGAAATGCGGAAGCTGCAGACTCCGTTCCCAAGAAGGACCAAACCAAGTACAAAAATGTTACGCGAGAGTTGATCGGATGTTGGCAACCTTTGCCACAGGTACGAATAAATTATCACCGCTACAGGAATGCCATTTCGGGTTGCTTCTGTCGATCTACATCTGCAGAGAGCAATTCGGTTATCTTTCCAGGAAAGCTTGTTTTCGTGGAAGCGATGGCCGGGACTTTAAGGCACTTAGGCTAATAAGGAGAAGCAATTGGAGTATTACTACCTCGTTGCATCATGTAGTCATTTATAAGAGGGAAGCTCTGAAACACATGTAGGGATACGACGATTAGAGTGGTATTACTATAAGAGATTGCCATCCAAACGACCTTCTCGAGGCCGTATTGCGACAGTTTTATGCATGTTGCTGTACTGCAGTTTGATCTCAAGCTCAGTCAAACGTCCACCCACCCGTCTTGCTCGCGAAAAAGCCCTCCGGGTCGTACTCCCGCTTGATCTGCTGAAGCCGGGGATACGTCGGAAACGAAGCCAACGGCCGCTGATCCACCGCCGCCTCGTTCAGGAACAGCGGCAGCCCGGGGGCGCTGGGCGTCGCATTGACCATGTCCCGAAAGCTCGCCTGCACCTTGTCGTAGAGATCCGGCAGCATTCCCGGCGGCGTCGACAGGATGTAGTTGACCCAGAACCAGGGCCCGTCGGGCATCGGACTCATGGCGTTGCCGCCGCGGGCCCGGCTCGCGTCCGTCATGCTGCGCGACACCGGGTAGAGGTTGAGCGAGACATACACGTAGAGCCCTTTGTGGGCGTTGGCCCAGGCCGCGTACCGGTCGTAGACCTCCTGGTAGGCGGTGCCCGAGATCTGGTGCGCGCCGATCCGGAACGTGTTGTCGGCGCGGCTGAGCTCCGCCGTGTACGGAATCGGCATGTTGGCGACCTCGGTGTAGCTCTTGCCGGGCTTGCTCGTGTCGACGAGGCGCGGGATCTGCGTGAAGTTGCTGAAGGCGGTACCAGGGTCCGTGCCGTCGTACACGACGAACAAGATGATGACCTCGTCAAGATTCAGCAGCAGGTCCGGCGTCGTAAGCGTCTCGTATGTTGCCAGGATGCTGGCCTTCGGGTCTTTGTTGTAAGCGATGAAGTCATGGACCGCCTTGAGGACTGCCTGCTTATGGTCCACGACATAGATGAGAGTCCCCGCATAGAACGTGTCTATCGGGTGGCTCTCGACTGTGTACCTCGTCACGATACCAAAGGCGTTGCCACCACCGCCCCTGAGGCCCAGGAAGAGGTCGGGGTTGGACGTGGCGGAGGCCTTGGTGATGGTCCCGTTCGGCAAAACCACCTCGAGCTCCTTGAAGGAGTCGCAGGCCATGCCATACTGCGGTGCCAGATAGCTCAGCCCGCCCCCCAAGGCGAGACCGGTACCCACGCCGCCCAACCGACCTCCCATAACCGTTCGACCATACTGCTGGTAAAAGTCGTATAGTTGCCCCCAATTGCTGCCGGGCTCGTAGGTCGCCAACGTCGTAGCTGCGTCGTACGACTTGGCGGTCATCGATCTGAAGTCGATGAGCACGCCCCGGTCCACAGAGGAGAAGAAGTTGTTGGGACTGTGTCCACCGGCCTTGACGGCGAAGCGGCTGCCGCTCGCCCGGATGGCCCGGATAGCCACCGAGACATCTTGCGAAGACTTGGGGTAGACGACACACGACGGGGCGTACTTGCTCTGGCGCGCGTTCCAGTAGTCGTGCCTGCTGTCGATGTACGTGGCATTCAAGGTGCTGGTGGCGACTTGGGCCTCACCCAAGCTGGAAGCTATGGCAGCGCACGCAGAACCCCCTGCGTCGGCTCGCACTGCCAATGTTGCCGCACTGGATACAGTCACGGCAGACAACACTAGTGAGAGGAACATCTTCAAGGTGCGTGTGATAGGCTCAGTTCATCTGCCTGGGTTCGCTGACCTACGGGTAGAGTCTCGATGAGAGGCGACTGCACGCCCATCTTATAGGTCAAGGGCATGCCATCAGACCTCAAGAAGCAGGACATGGAGCCATGGAGAACACGAACCGGTTCTTGGGTCGCTAGATCATGCCCACATCAACACCATGCGTTGTCTCAGCTCATCAGCCCACAAGGTTGGGTTTATGAACGCTAAGGAAGTAAGTGCGACTGCCGCGCTTACACCGGATACCTAACTACCATCCGCGTCTGTGTGTTAGAGACGCCACCAATACCACTTCGGGTAATTGGGAGGAAGCAAACTTCTCACCAGTGGTGACGCCGGTGTGCATGTTTGTGTGGTATTATTGATTCAGCGCGATCGAATTGCCCTATCGAGCAACGGTAAGTAATGCTTCACAAGAGACATGCTGGCAATTCCCAGGCCCCTGGTATACGGATGGTGCTTTCGTTCGGTTGGGAGCCGCTATATGGGGTGTCTGACTTGGCTACTAGCAGTAAAATACTAGCCAGATAGCGAAGCAACGAATAAGCGGCATCACGACCACAGAGACGGGGCCAATAAGAGCGGGCTGTGGCTAGCTAGTTACCAAATTTCGCGAGTGCTCAGACGTCAGCTCGCTACGGTCAATCCGGTCACGACCAGGGCATCAAGTACTCTGTGCCAAATGAGCTCAGCATATGTCTAATAATAGAGGGGGGTTTCGGCACGAATACTCTCAAAGAACATGGTAGTAATGATAATGATGTTATTATGACTCGATTGAAGCTGAATTGCACCAGCGTAGGGCATGAGCTGAAGTTCGGCCTTGAATCCGTAGTCCCGATCGAGATCGTTGACCCTTGTTGTTCAGCTCGTGGATCCAACCAAGAATTGAGAAGTGAAGTTTTGCGAATGCTCCATTCTGCTGGCAAGGACGTACTGATTGGCCCACCAAGATCCGACTGTCCCGCGTTATGGCCGCTGTACTGCGATTAGTAGATGACGATCGTACGTTCAAAATAGTGTGTAGTTCTTGCAGCCGAAGCGACATTGCGCAGCAAGCAGCCGTACATGTTGGCCCGTCATCATGTGAGCAGTCAGTGTGCTCCGGTAACCCCTGCGCAGCAATGCAGCTAGCATTCTCGTCACGTGCAGGATGTGCCACGACACGGCAAGCAGATCTCGTCAACGCGGTAGAAAAATTCCACCCGCCTGTAAGCCATCAACGCACGCGAGTCTTGGCCTCACCAGGGAGCAGCTCTACTGCACCTTCTTGGTGCCAACATGAGGTGTGACGGCTCCAGCAGTGCGCATAATGGCGGGATTGACGAAAACAGCGTATGAGTGCCAAGCCAACGCGGGTGCGAAAACAAACACACTCCTGGTGAGGAATTCTGGGGTGAATCCAGTTTTCTCGTAATCTTGCGAGGCTCGCAAGAAGAGAATGATGACTGCGGGTCTCGGGGTTAGCCCAATCCTCCCGTTTGTTGGCAGATACAACTGCTATCAGAAGGGGGAGATATCCACTTACAAGCAATTTCCCCCGCGGCCATGGTTTTATAGACAATGCGTCGTTTCTCGTACACCGCAGTCGAGTCGGGGATACACAAGAAGAGCGGAACGGACAGCGAGAGCACCATGGCGCCAAACACTTGGCACAGCAAAGCAGCGCTGCCAGAAATCGAGTCCGTGGACGCGACGGCCAGCGAGAGACATCCTTGAGGAAAGACGATGAGAATCACCGCCCCGAGGACGTTGAAGACGGCCTCGGTCGCCAGGGCAAACCTAATGAGGGAAGCCATTGATGTTACAAAAGAGGGGTTAAAAGGATAACAAATCCGATGTTTAGTGGACGGAATGCGGCAGACGCTATATCCAAACTTTGTTGAATAGGGGGAGTGAATCTGATTTGACGCGGTTGATCACGACAGCTACTTGTAGAATAAAATGCCCGGAATTGTCGTCACCGTGGACAATTGACAGTTGCGTGTTTCAGGGGTATTGAAACACAACGGTCAGTGGTGTGGTGCTGGTCCACATGGGGAGCTGTGACGTACCTTATAGCTTCTGCTTACAGTACACGCATCTGCCTGCATCTCCAATCTGCAATTGCCCATCGACTTCATCTAGGTGTGTACCAACGACAAAGCCCAATGCACATCCCCTGAGCCTTTGTGGCCGAGCTACTATCGCGGAGCCATAAGAAATATAAGATTGAAGTATAGATTGAATATTGCTTTTAACATTATTTCTCTTGTAACCTACCTGCCGTTCATTAGGACAATCCCGAGGCCAGTGAGTACCGGAAGTGGGCTCAGTGTGGAACCGCAAACTCACCGCCCGCTAATCCTATGCATGGGAATTTTCGCATCAGCCACATATCGCGGGGTCTCGAGGTGGCAGAAAATAATTCAAATAAAAAAATTATGAAGAGCTGGGACCCCGCCGGCACCTTCGTACCAAAACGGGGATAAGAGAACAATCTAGCGTCGGCTGCACCAACTTTTCCAAATAGAAGATATCCAGTCTTGTATATCTTCTTCTTCATCTTTTACACAGCTGAAGCTTCCCTAAAGCCCCAGCAACCATGTCGAAGCGCTCTGCCGATGCCGAGAGCGGCGGCACCCCCTCAAGGGAGGTGACCGTCCTGAGCCCATGGACATTGACGACAACAAGGACATGGGTGAATTCGAGGACGAGTTCGAGGACGAGTTCGAAAGCGAAGACGAGATCCTGGAAGCTGGCGTCGACGGACGACCAGATGCCGAGCGAGAAGCTGAAGAAGCTGCAGGTTAGTAGACTATGCGACAAATGGGAACCAGCACTTGCTGGAATGGAAGGAGAATACAGCTTACTGACTTGGACTTCTCAACACTCTAGCGAATGGAATGGAGGTCGACAATGGCACATTCATCGTCGGACGTAACAAGCTTGAGGAAGGCCAGCACCTGGCACCTGATCTGGGAACATACGAACTACTCCACAACCTGAGCACCCCGTGGCCATGCCTATCCTTCGATATCGTCCGCGACGGTCTGGGCGACAAGCGAGAAAAGGCTTACCCGGCTACCATGTACGCGGTTGCCGGTACCCAGGCCGAAGCCAGCAAGGACAAGGAGAACCAATTGATGGTTATGAAGTTCAGCGGCCTCAGCCGCATGGAGCGAACTGACGACAACGACTCTGATTCGGACGACGACGACGATGACGAGCAGGCCGATCCCATTCTCGAATCCAAGTCTATCCCTCTCACTTCAACGACGAACAGGATACGCGCCCACCAGATCCCCTCTCAGGACCCTTCGGTGCCAGGCCAAACATTCGTCGCCACCATGACCGAGTCTGCCCAGGTCCTCATCCACGACATCACGCCGCATCTTGCCTCTTTCGACAACCCTGGCACCATCATCTCCCCGCAGCAGAACAAGCCCGTGTCTACGATCCGCGCGCACAAGTCGGAGGGTTATGCTATGGACTGGTCGCCCCTATTCCCCGGAGGCAAGCTGCTGACTGGTGACAACGACGGCATGATTTACATGACGACGCGCACTGAGGGGGGTGGCTGGGTGACCGACACCTGGCCTTTCCAGGGCCACACAAGCAGTGTCGAGGAGATCCAGTGGAGTCCGCAGGAGGCCTCCGTCTTTGCTTCCGCGTCCAGCGACGGCACTGTCCGCGTGTGGGATATCAGGTCAAAGAGTCGCAAGCCTGCGATCACTGTCCAAGTCAGCAGTGTCGACGTCAACGTCATGTCTTGGTCTCGCCTGACAACGCATCTGTTGGCGACGGGTGATGACAACGGTGTCTGGAGCGTCTGGGATCTTCGCCAGTGGAAGGGCGGAGACGAGAAGCCGACGCCTATTGCCAGCTTCAACTACCACAAGGACCAGATCACCAGCATCGAGTGGCACCCGACAGACGACAGCATGGTCGTCGTGGCGGCAGGCGACAACAAGGTCACGCTGTGGGATCTTTCGGTCGAGATTGATGACGAGGAGAGCAAGGATACCGCTGGCGTTAAGGACATGCCCCCTCAGCTGCTGTTCGAGCATATCGTAGAGCACGCTAAGGAGGTGCACTGGCACCCTCAGATCCCGGGTACCCTGGTGGCTACGGGTACCGAGTTCAGCGTATTCCGGCCTATTCCTGTGGTCTATGGTGTTGCGGTGAAATAAACCAGCAACAGCATGGGTGGAGTATAACGCGATGGGGGCAAAATATAGAATCCTCCCATGGGGCTATGGGAGGCTAACTTTTTTTTGTTAGGATACCACATGAATGAGACATGTTCTGATGATGATCAAGTATTGTTATATTCAGTGCTGAACCTCAGTGTCTGCGTATGTCCTGCTAATTGACCCCTGAATGAAGTAATGGAAAGCATCGCGCATGTACGTTCTACCAGACTGCCGCGTTCTCGCTATCGTTTATGTTTATATACACCATTGCAATTTTATGTCGCCGGCGGGCCGGCCGGTATAAGTGCATGATCCAGGGGCTCCCCCGGCTCAGATCGCCAGCGTGACGCCTCGCGCTTCAGCCGGACAGCGATGTTTTGCTGATCCTGTTGCAGCAGACCCGGCATAGAAGCCTGCAACGTCCGTAGGAAGAACTGCACAAATTGGTCGATCTCGTGGCTCTCATCGCAGTAGGCCGAACGTGGCTGTTCGAAATTCGGAAATAACTGGTCCCAGATCATGCTCCATTTGCTCGCCGGCGTGCCATGCTTATGGGTTACGGTGGGCAGCTCGTCGGCAGGTATCCCGCCGGTCGGCCTACAGATCCCCGAATTGTCGTGCGCATGAAGAGCAGGTTCGGACAGGAAAGACTGGAAGCAGCCGTTGCAGCTGTGGCGGCCCTTGCGGCCGTGCGCGAGGCGAATATGCTGGCCGAGAGAACTAATTGACTGGAAAGTCTTCGCCCTGCAGCTAGAGTGCTGCTTCGGATTCATCTTGTAATAGTGACAGGCTAGCCCGGTTTTTGACTTGTCAGGATCGGGATTGGCCTCTTGCGGGTTCATCACGGGCATGGGTGCATTCCCCTGGGTGGACGACGACTGATCAGACGTCATTGCGTTGGATGTGTTGGAGCTACGCTTTCTCTTCCTAGTGGGACTGTCCTTGGACTGCTTCTGCTTGATTCCCACCGATTGTGTGTGGTTTCGGGATTTCTCGCCGTCCCAGGTGGGTTGGTTTTCCGGCAGGTGTCTTGAGTTGTTGAGGTGACTTGAGGTCGGCTTGCTGGCCATCGAGGCAATATTGGGGTAGATATGATTAGAGATAGAGCTATCCTCGTTATAAAGATAACTGATCCACGGTTGTGTATAGGAACAACTTGCTAATATAGGATGTTCGTCACTGGACTGTTTGCATCCGGGGCCATACGGTAGACTGAAGTTAGGCGCAAGAAGAGCCGATGTCTCACTGAGGGCGGCATCATTAGTCGATTTTGAAGGGGTGAATGAAGATCCACTATTGCTAGAAGACTCATGCGAGAACACTGTCGAGCTTGGTGAATCCTGATCAACAAGATTGGAAGACACCGAAGCAGAAGAAGGCGAGCTCTGAGTAGTCCGGATGGCGTGATCCAGAGCCGCATCTCCTCGAGGCTCAAAGCATTGGTATTCTGCTCCTATTGGATTGTCGGTGTCATCTAGAAATAAAATGGATTGTGGACCCAGCCATGGCATGTTAGACAGGTCATTCGCATAACCTGCATCGGCTAAGGACCATAGGTCAGCATCTCCAAGGCTTGATAAACCATCTCCGTTAAGCACAGGCTGCAATGATATGTCATGGTCCGAGGGTAGCTGGCGATTCCAAGGGCATTGCAGAGCCTCATGCACCATGCCATGGAATAGTGGGCTGCCTGCATGAGAAGCAATGAAGTCTGAAGGAGTGGATGTGGTCGTGCCAGTGAGGCCGTAACTGGGCCCAGACACATTGTCTCCAAGTTGTGTACTGGACAGAGCCTCATTTGGCGTCTGGGATATGCCCCACGTACCGTGTTGCGTGTATGTAGGAAAGGTGCCGACTTCGTGATAGGAGTCGGTGGAAGGTTGTTGATGCTTGCTAGTGTTGTCATTGGCATCAGATGCGGCTCTGTGCATGTGTTGCATATCCTGCATGTGCCTCTGATGGGGTGGGGGCAGAGCCTCACCCCCTTTACCAAGGTGGCTCCTGGCTCCAAGGGGGGTTGCAGAGCCTCATCAGCTCCACCGAGTTTGCTTATATCAGGCGCCTTCCTTTCCCCCTTGTGCCGGCGCTTTCCACTACCGCACCGATTGCTCCCATCTTTCGCCCGTTGTATTTCAACTTTGCAGCCTGCACATCTCCCTTTATAGCAATCAGGGCAATGGTCTTCCAAGGACCTTATGGGACCTTGCCCACATTCGCACTGATATTTGTGGGATCTGTTAGTTGTGGCTTCTGGACCGGATCGCGAGACCGACTTCAATCTTGGATATCACTGGAGAAAGTTTGCGTCAATACTCACACAGTACCACAAGTTCTGCCGCTTCGCTCGCTTCGAGGAAGACATCAGGGATAGTGTAAAAGCGATAATGTAACAAATGCGACTCTTCGGTGGTAATATGAAGTGGTAGAATCCGTATTTCAGATCAGCAATAACTTTTCTGTGCACTGCTTGTCTCACGCTTGAATGCTATCAAAACTTCAACCAGACGCAACTAAGGTGATATTTCTTGTGCAATACAATAAAAATTGTTTAGACGATGTTTCTATCTTTAACTTTGCCTTGATTTGATACTGTTCATGGTCAAGGTGTGGTGAATAGTCAGACATATTCACCAGATATTGGGGTTGCCTGCTCCCTGGGGCGCGGCCCAGTTAGTTGAACCTCATCTGCCTCGAGACTTCTGTCGAGCACACTTAATCTGTACAATTGATCAAGTCCATGATTAAAAATGGTATGCCGGTGAGCTAGATTTCTGTAAACATGGACTGCATGGTTCTCTCATACACGTTGGTGGACGACTAGCATCTCGCGCCCCCTTTGCTTTTCGTGACGACACCCATTTACTTTGCATGCATACTTATGCATCACAGTCTTGATCAAACCGGCCAGTAGTAATCGATGAATTGATAAAATTTTGATCAATTCAACCAACCAGAAGCAGTCATCATCGGTGAGATTGATCAAGCTTGTGATCATTTCAACCAATCCAATCGCGGCCCGGTTCCAGGTTGGTTCTTGGCCCCCAAACCCTACAAAGGCGAGGCAATCTTTGGATCGCGATTAACCGTTGTGTATGATTGATTCTTCAACTTGTTGAACTGTCACAGAGACTGACGATAGTAGCGTATAGTAGACATAGGTACACCGGTGAGAAACCACAATAAAGTAACGTATGGTCTTCACCAATCCTCATCCTTGAGCGCCGCCGCCACCTCATTCCGGTCATCCCCACCCCCAGCACCGGCGGCACCCGCCGCTTCCCCCTCCTTAGCCAACTCCTTGACCACATCCTCGACCGCCGCCTTGAGCTTCGGCGGGCTCGCGACCCGAACCTCCTCGTACGCCTCGCCTTCCTTTACAAACAAGAAGGTGGGAATGGAAGTGACGCGGTAGCGGGCCGCGATATCGGGCACGGCATCAATGTCAACCGAAGCGAAGGCGACGCGCCCCGGGGTAGCATGCTGCGCCGCGTGTTGCGCGAAGACGGGCGCCATGGCCTTGCAGGGGCCGCACCAGGTGGCATGAAAGTCGACGACAGCGAACGTGTTGGCGGCGAGCAGGGCGTCGTACTCGCTGGCGCTGGTGATGGTGGTGATTTTGTCTTCGGCCGCCGTCATCTTGATGGGTTGACTGATGAGTATTGTGTGTATCTGTGTGTGCTTGTTTGCAGTAATGGTTCGTTTGGTCCAATATCTGTCTGTTATGAATGTAATACCCTGTTGGTGTTGCTTTCGATTATAGAAAAAGCACGGAAAGGATGGATGACAAATCTGAGGTTTTGGCTCTCAGGAAGACAGTTCCCCGCAGCTCCAGCCACTGAAAGCAGTATGACGATCATCAGCTTCAGCTGCCTGGGTATGCTGGACATCTGTGTACACAACCAAAGCCCGAGCAGTGGCCTGTGAACACAATCAATTTATGACAAGCGAAAATATAGTAGCAAGTTGAGATAAACCATTTGCCTCAGATTTACAGAATAGGTAGTCAAGTTGCAGGCCAGCTGTTGGTAGAATTGTATCCCAAGATGAATGTGAAGAATGTTGACATGGTACATATAGTCGTATTTTCAATGCAAATGGTATCTTAATACATCACGCTGTAAAAAAAAGAACAGTCCAACAAGTCTCAACTTTCTCCCTTGTCCCAAACACCGTAAAAATGCACCAACACAAATCAAAACACTGGCGCCCTGCCAAACCCATACAAATGAAGCCGTAGGCCAACATTCTTGCTTTTCGCCGTCACCTCCTGTCATTGGAAGGAAGGATGGAACGCTCCAAACCCCCTTTTACACATCCACCATCCTGCCACAGGCCGCACAAAGCAGCCTCTGACGCCCACCAACCTTCTTGGCCTTAAATTCACGACCGCCGCACTTAGAGCACTGCATATCTTCGCTCTCGTCGCTCGCACCCTCGCTGGAGACTTCGGAGCTCAGACGGCTGCGATTGCTGGACTGAGAGCGCCGAGCACGTGTCGGTGTCGGTGGCGCCAGACGCCCTGCCTCTGGAGCTTGGATGGCTACAATTCCGTTGCTCAAAGGCATACTCTTGCGGCGATGAGCCATCTCTCTGCTAGTTCTTGGCGACTCGTTTGATGTGCGGGATGTCCCTGTGCCTGCCAGGGCATGCGACCCTAGACTCTTGCGCCGCTCGTTATCCGGTATGGGGATGGGCTCAATCAGAGCGGCAGCGGCTTCTGGTATCTCGCTTTGGGCACGAGTGTGGCTCTTTTGCGGTGAGCTTGACCTGGGCGCGCCGTTGTTGCCTCCACCCCTGGCAGTAACACCCATGTTTCGCCAGCGGTTAAGGTTCCAGAAACTATAGCTCGCACCTACTGGGTCGAGCCTGAGTTCGTCCTCGTCCTCGTCGTCCATGCTACGGAACGAAAAGCTTGGCGTAGGTGGCAACCCTGGGCTGCTCAGGTGCTCCCGGCGCCCAGTCGTCCTAATGCTGGCTGTAGGGCTAGTCGGCTGTCCTGTGCTGGGCGACGTATTCGCATAGGGCTGCCGCCGCGCCTCCGAGGCAAGTGTCGCCGCGCTAGACGTGACAGGGGTGCGGGCTTTGGCGGGGCTAATCGATCGCTCGCTGCGAGCAGGGGTCGATATGATGATGGAGTTGGGACGACTGGCCGTGCCTTCAATGTTTTGTCGCCACGAGTTTATGTTATCGGGAGTCATCTGCGCGCCAAGTCCGGAAAGCCGTTTGCTGACGGATGACCGGCGCGAACGCGGACCCCCAACGCTGCTGGCGCTTGTTCGGGTCACGATGCTGCCCGATCGTCCCAGCACCCCCTCTCTTCCAAGCTTCCGCGAGAAAGAGGAGCCCGTCTCCCAATTATCGCGGTTGCGCTTCTTAAACGCGCAATCCTGTCGGAACACCTTGATCATGCCGTCTTGGTCAGCGGTCACAATAATGTTGCCATCAAAGTGCTTGGACCGGTTGATAAAAGCCGGTGTCTGCTCAGGCTCCTGAACCGCAGGCGCCTCAGTAGGTTCCGGGTCGTGAACAAGCGTGTTCTGGCTGGCGGTTGCCGACTCTTCCATACTACGTAGAGTCACAGGGGGTGGGTTGCACAAAGTAAACACGGGATCATGGGAAGATTGAAGCAGCTGTCTCGTCGCAGTCGGAACGAATATCGCCTGTGTCACCACCGTCGGGTGGGCCTCAAAGTATTCGTAAGGGCGTTTCTCCTTATTCGTCGAGTGCGTCGTGGCTGTCGACCAAATGAAGGATTTTCGATCCTCGCTACCGCAGATGATATAATCGCCGTTGTCGCTGAAGCTCGCGCGAATCTGGTTGCACGTGTTCTCGTGCCCCTTGAACTTCAGCTCGAGGAGCTTATCATGCAACCCGTATATTCGAATGCGCGAGTCATTCGAAGTGATGAGAATTTTGACTTCACCATTCGGGTCGCTCGGTGGAAAAGACATGGCCTGTATGCCCGTGATTTTGCTGCCCTTGGCATTCTTGCCCCTGGATGACCGGACGTGGACCTGGGTCTGGAACTTGAGGCCCTCCGTCTCGTAGAAAGTACATAAGCCATTCAGACACCCCGCAATGCATGTCTTCCCGTCTGGCGAGAACGCCACTGCCGTGATGAGGTCTGCTAGCTGACTCGAGTATGCAACCGCTTTGTCCGGGATGCTCCAAAGTCGGAGGACGGAGTCCAGCGAACCGGCCAGAAAGAAGCGATCATCTCGGGGGTGGAAAGCTATAGACGTTACGAAGTCTTTGTGCTTGAAAGTGCACAGGCACTCCTTCCGGCTCATATGCCATAGCCGCACCGTCTTGTCCATTGATGACGACAGCAAGAAGTTGTTTTTGCTCCAGCTGAGAGCCAGAATTTCGCCGGTATGGCCAACAAACTCTCGCACGGGGTCGGGATGAAATACGGGTGCACTCAATCGCTCACCGTAGGAACCTTGGGCCGTCTCGTGCTCCTCGTAAGCCCTCCGATCTTCTGGCGATGACATGACAGCCCAGATGCGGACGACCCGGTCCTTACCGGCGGTTGCGAGATACTTTCCATCCTTGCTGAACTCGACGGCCCAGACAGGCCCCCCCGTTGTTACGTTCTTTGACCCGAGCGCGTGCGTTGTTTTGCCCGAAGTCTCGTCGACAGACTTATCGCTACCATCGGGAAGGGGCCGAGTCCCTACCAGCTCCTGCGCGAGGAACATGCGGTTAAACTCCTTCAGCTTCTTGTTATGGGACCGGACGCGAATGTATCGCGGTGGCTCTTTGTGGTGCGGAATGTAGCCGCCAGCCTCGACCGTAGAAGAGAAGACGACGGCATTGGCACCTTCGGTCCGTCGCTCGCTAAATTCCGAGGCGTTATCGTTATCATCGTCGTCTTTCTTCTTATTTCCGATCATGCTCAGCCGACTCAGAAAGTTGCCCTTCTTCTTTTCCTTGCTAGGCTCCGTCGTTGGCGCGGCAAGCTGCTTCGCTGAGAGATCCGAGCTGGGGCGAGGAAGCCCTTCATTGGCGGCGGCCGGGCTGTCGGGTTTGCCGGAGTTGAACAGTCGTGCGGGTATCTGTCGGTCTGTGTTTGTTCTCACGAATATATGCTATATTCCACCACAATGTTAGTTTCCAGCCAGCCCCTGACGGTTGCGCCTACCGGCCGAACCAAAACGGCAAGGAGCCAACTAACGTGTGATAATGGGTCAATGGCAGGAGGCGACGGCGTGACAGGGGCGGCTCCGTTCTTGGTTGTGTTGTCTTTGCCATCCTTGAGGGTATCCTTTCGCGATAGTTTCGAGGTTCCTCTTCTGCCCGTGGCGGATAAGGATAGATGACTGTTGCTGCCTATTTGGAGAGTGGGTCTGTCAGTTCATGTTTACCATGCAGAGATCGTCTCGTCGCTCATAGCCATAGCCTGCCACGTCGAGGGGGCGGAGTGTGCCGCATATGCGTGAGCGTGCTGTAATTGCAAGCAAGGAAGCGCATCCCGCAACTATAAGCCCGATGGGCAATCGTATCATTGCCGCATGAGGCTGTGCTGAAGGAAGATGACAAGACGCCAAGGCAAGATGGGCTTGTTTTGTGCTGACATGTAAGACAAACACCACAGACGCATACAATCACGTACCTTGGTGGGCATTTGAAGAGGCATCTTGACCGTTGAGAGTGTCGTTGGTGGTGGCAGAGGCGGCGCCATCGGGCTTGCTGGTAGCGCGACTGGCGCCACTTTCATCAGACAGCATGCGCGAGCTATCGTCATGAGGGCGGGCGGCGCTTGAGACTTTGACAGCTGGAGTAGAGCTGGACATTTTCCATCATGCGTTTCTGGGGAGAGTCAGTGAGTAGGTGTAGCTCTTGCTGACAACATTGAACGCAGGTGCGTTTTGGCTGGCTGAGTGTGGCCTCGGCAACCGCGGACTGGAATATCGTGCCAGTTAACCTTAGTGTCGTTCTATCGGGGGGTGGTTGGGTGGATCATGGAAGCATGGCAGCGCATCATATGCGAACTCCCCATAGAATAATGTAGTAAGGGCGTTGCCTAAGATTACCTTAATGCATTGAATCGACCAGAAAAGTGCCCGAGTGGTTGGAAAGAGCACCGGGCCCCAGAAGCGGCGGGGTTCTAGGGCAACTATTAATACTTTTCCAGAACTGGAGGTCCAACGTCGCACGTGTGTTGTAATAGAGACGAATGCTAAATACAGCAACAAGCAAATGATTGATGGCTGCCTACCTGCGAATTGTTATGCGGCAGTATGCGAAGTATCGAGGCCAAACATTAGCCTGGGCGTATTACATGCAGCAATGTTTGTTTCCCAGTTTGGTTTGAGACTCTACGTCCGCCCGCGCGAATTGACCCATGACGTCCGTCCGCTTAAGGTTAATTGGCTACATATGTAGAGTATACGTCATTTCAAGTTGAGTGCCACGCCTCGGGTTCCATACCTTGCCTACTTTGTATCCCGGCAATGCCCCAGTTATCAGATGTCCTACCGATTTGAATTTAATACGTAAAGTGGCCGCCGTTTTACAATCAAATTGAGTTGCGAGACAGCCCATGGTTTGTTTGCATCTTGCCTGCCGTGAAACTCGCTTTCGCCGATGTCTGGTCAAGTCTTTCATCGTCTGCACCCGTTGCTCAGCACACACTATGTACGTTTCTAAGAATCACCTTGGGTACGCAGGCACGGCAAGGTATATATATGCGCTCTACTGCGGGACCCATATAGGTAGATTTCAGATAATGCGAATCTCAATAGTTACAATGCTTGCCATAGTGCTTCCCAGTCGCACTCCTTTATTATATTATCAAGTCCGGTTCTTCTATCACGCCGTTTTGACCTTCTCCTTCGTCCTCATCCTCGTCGTCATCCAGCCCTAGCATTGGATATGTAAGAATCGCGGCAATACCGCCCAGCGCGTCTAACCTTTGACCACTTTCATGATCACTACTTACGACCCTAGCTTCGCCGCCGTCTTCTCGCACCCGGTCAACAAGCGCCACGTACTTTCTCCTCGTAGCTAAATCCAGACTCCGGAACAGGGAGTTGTTGATCATCAGCACACCTCCACCCCCTTCCGACTGCGCCCTCGTTGACTGCTTTCACCACTGTCGAGACACCGTACCACGCGCGTCCATCGTCCTTGCGGAGGCGGGCAAAGAGCTCGTCCATGTACCGCGTCTCCTTGGAGAACTTCATGTCCTTCATGGTGGCCAGAACCTCGGGGCTCTTGAGAATCTCGTTTAGGCTGTGTAGATGCCCCGAGGATGAGTGCACCACTGTGGCTTCCTTGGCCATGGCCATCATGGTTTTGTCGGCCTTTCTTGTCGCCTCTTCTGATATGTACTTCTTGAAATCCACTGCTACGAACCCGGGGCTGGCCAGTAGCAGAGGGCGAGGTGTTCCGAAGTCGATGCTTCGCATGAGTGTTGTCAGGGTCTTTTCGAAGAAGCGTCGCATTCCTGAATTCTGATCTGAACTGGCCGCCCGCTTCTTGGGTATTGTGCTCTCGACGCGCTGTTTTAGGATGGTACGGTACTCGGTGATGAGGCAGATGTTGGCGACTCCCTCCTGCATAACCACGGCGGCAACCGTGCCCTCCTTGTCCTGCTTCAGCGACTCTTTCAGGGTTTCTGTTGCTACCGAGTCCCAGCCATTCTTTTTCCATATGGTGAAGGGGCGGCTCAGCTCGAGATCGAGGGTGTGGTACTGGCCGAGGTTGACAAAGCTGTTCTCGACGATAACTGTACCGGTGACGTGCAGTGTGGATGCGGCCATGTCGAAAAATGTGGACGTGACTCGTATAGTCAGGTCAGTGTGAACGCGCTCGGAGTGGGTGCTTCCAGTCTTGGACTCTGTCGTGACCTTGCGGACGGCATGGGCCTTGATGACATCTTCAGCCGATATCAGATTATTGGCGTGCCACATGTCTTCGGGCTCTACCGGTAGCAGAGTCACGCTGCCTTCGCCAATGTCATTGAGCCGTTGGGAAGACTTTGACCCGACCAGCTGCATGATTGCTGTCTCACGCCAACCTGCGATGTGCCTCTATGCAAAAATTGTAGTATCGGTGAAAACCTGTGCAGTTGATTCGTGTGGCTCGAGTTGCTCGGTGTTCCTGATTCAAGTGTACAGGGTTATCTTTTTTCTGGTTCCTCCAAATCGTTGATCTCCGTCAAAAAGTTGCTGGCTAAAATCAACGAATCGATATTTACCCCGCTGTCGTCACTGCTTGCTTGGGCTGGCCGATAAGGTACAGGAACGGTAGTGGGGGTTGGGTATCAGTGGGCTTGTCAGATAGTGCACTAACTTTGGACAGCATGGATTTGACATGAACTTCGGAGAGTGGAGGTAGACTCAATGCCCGATACTTGTTCTTCATATGAATTTATTCTCTATGCATTGGTGCACACCCCTTTCATATAAATGCAGCCTTTGTATTGAATGGATTGCAACAAACGGAGTTATGTGCAGCATATCGTTTCAATGCTCCCCCATTTGAGTTGAGAGCAAGGACCCTTTTACTCAAACCTTATATAGGGCATTATTAATTAAAGCAAATGATTGGGCTAGGTCGAGGCCTTTATGTATTAATGGTTTCCAGACTCGATCATATGAGCTTGCTCTTGAATGCTGAAGCTGTCCGACGTCTAAAACATCGTGCTTCTTACACCAAAATGTTCCTGGTCCACATTGTATGTGGTTTTTAATAAAGGGCAGTGAGCAGCGCTCATGTAAGGATTAGGTATAGTCTTGAACCGAGTACCGAACGAAAGCCAGGCTTGTCCGGGCACCATATCTCGGCCCAGCCCGATCCTTACCTGTAGAACCCTTTTACCTCAGCTAACACTGCAACTGAAACTGATCGTGTTGCTAACGTCTGCTATTGCCTCGCGTCGGCCACCTGCCATGTTGAAGCCATGGTAATACGCGTCTTTAGCTTGCAAGTTGTCTCGGGGCGTTTTGCAGGTAAAAGAGCCACAGGTCAGGTTGCATCTCTGATAAATTCCACTCTCATGCCACTCTCATGAAAGTATTACGAGATAGGTGTATCTGCCCGTTTCGTGTGCAGCAAAAGCAATCGCTAGTAGTTTGAGAGCCTTGGGGCAATGAGACAACAGAAAATACCAAGGTATGTCGCTACCACTGCACAGCCCTGTACGTGTGTCCGTCGGCAATGGGTTGCTGTCCTCTCTAAGATGGAGACATAGTATGGGAATACGGCCTTTGGTAGTTCGACAGACCAACCAACAAGATTGGCATGAGAAAGACATGGCATTCGAAAAGTCTTGTTAGCCTACCATCATTGCCAATAGGAACGGTGCCAGAAGAGCCAAGGAGCCAGGTCATCTTCCTTTTCTGCAGTCCGCGTGACCGTCAGAAGTGCTGCCATTGGCTTAGACCTACCGCGCGGTGTAGGAGCATCCTTACATCCTTGCAACTGAGCCTAACTTTGATGGCAGTTGTTACTGTACGCATGGTCGTCCCCTTTCATAAGAGAAACGTACCGCGTAAGCCAGTAGAGGCTTCACTGATGGGCCCGTGTTGTTGGAAGTGGAACGTACCTATACACCTTTGAAAAGTGCTCGATTGGCACTGGACCTCGATACGTGTTGGGCAGCAGTCTCGATGGTGAAAAGGGGCAATCCAAAAGAATGAAACGAGCGACGCAGCTGAGGACAAGCCTTGCATGTTTGCCGATCTTTGCTTTCCTGGTACCTAGCAGGCTGGAGGTCTGGGGAAACAAGAGAAATCTGGGGTGCTTAAATGAGGGGCCTGGGTTTATCCCGGGAACCAACCAAGTGCACCCGTTCAGATCCCGTCTCCCCAGTCTCGAGTTGAGAGGAACAAAACATATCCTTGTATTGGAACTTCACGGCGAAACGAACAGGGGTCGTGCTTTTTGTCGGATCTCCGATGAATTACAATGCGCATCTCACAATTCCCACGCATGCCTAACAAACAGCCGTCTGGCCCTGGGAGCCTTGTTTTGCTAATAAACGAGTACTCTACATTGCTATAGCTGAGAGTAGTATCGCGGAGGCGGGATATATGAGGCATATTCTGTCTGGCTGAAGAGACCAATGACCACGCAAAGTCAGGTCGTCAGTCGTTTTCCCTTCTGAATACAACGATGCATGTACCAATGCAACCTTTCGTGGTATGTATTCATGGCCCGGGCGGGCGGCAGCTTGGCGAATATTGGAAGTGTTTAATGTACTCATGTATGTGGACATACAGGCATCCAGACACCTATACATGTACATACATTTCCGTACGTGATCGAAGCTTATACGCAGGAAGCTTCTTCCAGTCAAATAAAGGAACGGGAGGTAATGGTGCTTTATTAGTTTCTAGTCGCATCCCTTCACCGACCACGAGAGACAATGGGTATACGTGGCTTGGTGGTCATCTATCCCAAATTGATCTTCCATCTGCTTGCTCGCGTTTACTAAAGGATCACACCCTCCCCGCGCCACCCTTCTTGTCTTTTTCGGTTGTCGCTCTCACTACACCTAATCGGGTCTTCCGTTCGTGTCCCTCTCATCAATTGCACTCGAAACCAGAGTCAGCTGTGCCCATCGTCGCATTCCTTTTATATGCCTGCTTAGCAGAACGCGTGAAGTCTTCATTGTCACCATCCCCGGTGCTGCCGATTTCCTAGCTACCTTTGCCCGGCTTTTGGTCTCTTCTCGAGTATACCGACTCAAGCATTTAGAGGCGCAGCTTCAATCCGGGAGCTTTCTCTTTCTGTCTCTGCCTGCCGCCATCCCTTCCGGCTATTTGCGGTTGGCTCTGGACAGGGGATTGGAAAAGGCCCCAAATAACACCATAAATCACACCACGCATGGAATTGTATGCTCCTGGATTACTCTCCGTCCACCATACAAGACCGCACTACGAGGAACTACGCATGGTTTCGCGACGAGGGGGGCTCAGCAAACATGATATACTTCCCAACGTAGTCTTTGGTCTCACTTAGCTGTGGGAGATCCCGGCCTTGCACGTGGACGTTGGTAAACGGATATCAGATCGAAAGCAGGGGAATAGCACTTGCCATCAGGTGGTCGAAGGCTCCGAGTCTTCATCTATATATTTTCAGTCTTCCTTGCGGATCGGGAGGGCTATGGCAGCAGTCAAGCTGTGTCCCCGGCCTAACCTGTCCGATCCTACTTCTGAGCCGTGGGCCAGTCACACGATAGGTGGAGATCCATTGCCGGGAATAACTGAACTGCGGACATTGCAGCTATTCCAGCTCAATATTTCAGCACCGCCATCTTCATTAGACAAAGGATCGCACGACAGGAGCCTTTCTGGGGATGGAGGACTATTCGTTAGTCCCATGCCGAATGGAGCTATCCTGCTTTCGTCACCGACGCGAGATCCTGAAGGCACGATTTCGGTGTCAGATGGGGCCCGGCGGCTGGATGTTGACATAAGGCCAGGCTCGACTGGTGTAACATCGTCGGCCGAACGAGGCAGCAACCGACTCGGAAAGACGCCGATGGCCCCTCCAAGCAAATCCAGAGGCACCGGCTCGAAAGACGAGCGAAGCCCTGAGAGAACCGACGACATGACCCCGAATATCTCCAAGAGGCAGAGAGCACCTCACGACGTAGATGGCCCGGATACAGGCCATCTCCCATGCAAGAAGCGGCGCCTGCGGCACCGCCTCATCACCTCGCGTCTCTCGCAACCCTACTCCCTGCCCGCAACGCACATCCTAAACAGGGAAACGGGCGAAGACACGCCCGTGCTTTCACGGTTCCTCAAGTTTGCGGCCATGGGCCCCAAGAAGGCCGGCCACCAGACGGCCATGGTGCGGAAGGCGGCAATCCTGAACCGCGTGCGTCTCAACGTGAGGCAGGCCGCCGTAAATAGGGGGCACGACCGGATGTGGCGCATGTCGGACATGAGCGTCATGGGCCATGGCCTGCAGTTAGTGACGGCGTCCACGGGGGCCATGTTTCCGGGAAGGGGTAGTGCCGCTGGCATGTCCCTTCCGCACGTGTGGCGCCCGCACACAACTGGCGCATCTGCTGGCGGTGCGGCTCCAGCCAAGGATCACCACGGCGGCAGTCACTTGTCGCATCAACCTGCCATGAACGAGTCTGGCCGAGCTGCTGCTGCCGGCAACACCACAGACTCCAGCTCTGCAGGATTGTCGCACCAGCAGCAACCCTACCCAATGGCATCATATACTCCCGTCACAAGCATCATGATGCCGCTCCACCACGAAGAGGCAGAAGAATCGACCGCGTTTCCTGTCATCGACGACGACTATCGGTATGCGGACCTCAGCGATGACGACATGGACGACGTATACACCGACTTCGGGGCCTTGTTCGGCGGTGGTGCAGCCAAGTCGCCCGGAGACGGAGTAAGAGACGACGAGGAAGAGCATTTCTATGAAGAATACCTGGACGAACTTGATGGAATCCCTTGGGCTTAGCTACATATACCTTCTAAGGCATGTAATGCCGGTCGTTCTATGGGTCTGCATCGAGCCTTTGATAAAGTGGGAGGGAGGGCGTATGTTGCATACCTTTGTAGGTATATAAAACACAAAACGCATGTAGTTCGCATTGCGGGGCGTCATTGATATAGTCAAGCTTTTTTCAAGTATGTATTAAACTATTCAAGTTGAACGTATTCTTGTTCAACCGTATATACCACAGCACCCACCATTGCGGAGGAAGATAGATGCCGCTGAATACGATATTGCTCGTTCTATTCGAAGCAAGTTGTGTTTTCTTGCTAGGCCAACCTCATTATATAGCGGATCGTGTACTAGAGGGCTAGCCGCACGATCTATAGTAGCTGGCGTCACCAGCGTGCCCTCTGCCAGATTCTTTCGAATATTATCTAGATCTAGAATTTTGGCGTATTTGACGTAGTCAACTGTCTTGTGAATTGCCCGCAGGCATCGGCTACTGTAATCACACCGGGATCACGCCGGGATCGCTCTCGAGTCTTGCGTCCGGTCCCGGGCTCAGGATTGCTTTGGGAGACTCGATATAGACTGACCGTCTACTGAGCAATGCAGACGATCAGGGCATGTCAGGAGTCGCGGATAGACCGATGGTTCAGGCCCTGGGGCTGTATGTTCGTCGTGGTGGTCGATAATCAATCGGCAGTATCGAGCTTCTTTGCGCGATCCAACGCAATGTCCACCATAGCCCTTATTGCCTCCTGCTCCTCCTCCTTGGGATCGCCCCTGTCGATTCTCCTGCGCATGTCCTCCATGACGACGGGGCGGCTCCGTCCGTTGACGAACACGACGTACCGCAAGCCGGGGAACTTCTGCTCGTACTCGTCGTTCAGGGCTTTCAGCTTCTCGGCCTCCTCAGCGCCACCTTGGTTCAGTTGAGCCTGCTCGGCTTGCGACTGGGCCGACTCGACCTTCTTGGCCCCGAGCCGCGGGTGCGAGCCCAGGATACCGTGGAGCTTCTTCTGCTGCTGCGCGCTGGGACTACTGGAAGAAGATGATTGGGATGAAAGCGACGTCACCAACGAGCCAACATGGCGAATCAACGAGGCGTACGAGGCGAAGGGGGACTCGGGTGTTGGCTCTGATGTTCCAGCAGCAGATGCACGCTTCAGTCGCAACGTCGGGAGGACGAGGGTATGGAGCTCGGTGGATGGCTCAAAGAGCAAGTCGAGCACGGCGAGCTGGGTTTTGATGGGCGCTGTCGACAACGAAGCGATAGGCGGAAGGGAGGGAGGAGCAGCGGCTTTAGGAGGGGCGGTGGCGGTATCGGGAGTGGCCGCCGCCGCGGAGGACGACGAGGCACTTGAAGATTCCATAAATTCGGAAAGCGTTCGGCGCGGTTGGAGTTCGACGTAGGGCGGCGTTGGTACGTTCCGTCGCTCCTTTGTGGTGAAGCCGACGCCGAGTTCGTTGTGGTTGGGAATGCGCTTGATGCGTAGCTTGAGTTCCATGGGCGTGAATTGAGGCATTTTGGAGGTCGTGTCACGTTATTGATATCGATAATCGTTCCAACACGGTCCTCATCCTGCAGCTCTCTTCATGCATGCTGGGCGGTTTCCTGGACCACCACGCCCCTGCCGATAGATGGCCGCTAATTATTTGATAGACGGGTTTTCTACCGATATAGTAGCGTCCTGTATTGGCTACAGCTGATATGAAACTCGCCGAAGACCTACGTGATTTGGTTCATATGCCTGACTCAATACAGCGAGTGATGCCTACGTTATCTACCAAGCGCTGTAGCTGGGTGGGTGGTGAAGACCATCTCCGGCTTGCTTCAATACTTGATGCACCTCAAGCGTTGACCATCAATAAGTAGGTACTTAATAAATGCAAGAAACGTACCTACCATGTACCTGTAGATGCAACAAATTGTAGGTATGCAGGGAAGCTACCTACTCTATCAACCTGGCGGTGGCTACCAAACCTGAGGTCAACTGAAGCACAGGCCTAGACAGCAAGGGGCTCCACTATAGATTTTGACCAGAGCTGCATTGCATGAGATTGATCAATTGATTTAACCCAAGTTGACGAGGCTGAACATAAATCTTCCCGACCTTCTCTCATATTCCCAACAGATGCGCCAGCCGCAACTGCACAACAGCATCACATACCCAAACAACCAATATGTTGTGCGCAAGTAAGCTGCCTTCCATCGCATTTGAACTCAAGTCTCTGCAGCCACTAATTCATCTGTTATAGTCTCCGGCGAGCCTGCCGAGGAGCCTGTTATCTCCAAACTCTCCGGTATGTCCTTTTTCATTAGCTGCCTCGCTAACCCAACCTTCGTGCACTGGTACTGATTCTTTGCAGGCCATGTCTTTGAGAAGCGCTTGATCGAGAAATGGATCGAGGAGAACGGAAAGGATCCCATCACCAGCGACGACCTGACCCTCGATGACCTTTTGCCCGTGAAAACGGCACGCGTCGTTCGCCCCCGGCCGCCTACTCTTACATCGATACCGGCCCTCCTTTCTACCTTCCAGAATGAATGGGACGCTATGGCGCTCGAGTCCTTCAACTTGCGCGAGCAGTTGCAACGCACAAGGGAGGAGCTTTCCACCGCACTATACCAGAACGATGCGGCAGTGCGCGTCATTGCTCGCCTGTCCAGAGAGCGCGACGAAGCGCGAAGCGCCCTTTCCAAGGTGTCGGTTTCGAACAACGGCAACGGTGCCAACGCCGATACGGGGGCCGAGTCCATGGCAATCGACTCGGACGCGCTACCTTCTGAACTGGTCCAGGTGGTCGAAGCGACCCAGGCGAAGCTGTCCAAGTCACGCAAGAAGCGACCAATCCCCGAGGGCACTGCGACCTCAGAAGATATCGCTTCCTATTCCGCCCAAATAAAGTCTCCAAGCACCGTCAAAGATATGTCAGCATTTGCGTATATGTATGGCCCTGTTGCTGTGGGTGGGCAAGACGGCACAGCTGCAATCTACAGCCCTGCTAATGACGCGGTTGAATACATACCATCACTGCAAGAGCCTGTGACCGCAGCTGCGTGCATAGATACTAAGACTGTCTTGGCCACGGCGAGTGGCTCGGTCAAGGTCTTCCTCGATCTCGAGGAGGTTGCCAGTTTCTCTGAACATGCAGGGCCTACAACAGGTGTAGCGGTCCACCCTTGTTTGGAGCTGCTGGCCTCGGTAAGCTCAGACAAGAGCTTTATATTCTACGATCTCAAGGTGCTCAAGCGCGCAACTCGCGTCTTCACCGATTCCCGTAAGTGCAAACCGCCAACCTATACGTCCATGCTGTCCTGCCCTACTAACAACTTGTACTAGCTCTGACAACTTGCGCGTTCCATCCTGATGGTCACCTATTCGCTGCCGGCACCGCGTCGGGCGAGATCAAGGTCTTCATGACGGCCACGGGCGAGCAGGCCACGTCCTTCTCGTTAGGTTCGCCCGTACAGGCCATTGTATTCTCGGAGAACGGATTTTGGTTCGCAGCAGTGGGCAAGGGCGAGAACACCGTAACAATCTTCGACATTCGAAAACAAGGTGATGCCGCCAAGGTCAAGACTTTCGAGACTGATGGTGCAGTTGAGAGCCTAGCATGGGACTATTCGCAGCAATTCCTGGCCATCGGCGGACCTACGGGCGTTGTGGTGCAGCACTACGCAAAGAGCAGCAAGAGCTGGACCGAGATATTGAAGTCGGATTTCCCAGCGAAGGGCCTTAGCTGGGGCGCCAATGCTAATATGCTAGTGTGTGCGGATCAAGGCGGACGGATCGCCATCCTGGCAACCAGGGAGTAGTGGACTTTGACAGCAAAATGGGGTTGGGATCCGAGGAAATTGCAGAAACCCCAACACCGCCAGATCTAGAAGGTTTTACTATTTGGTGGATAGGGAAACGATGGGACGATAGAAGCAGACTGTTGTCAAAACAAATAGCGAAATAGGCATACGGCAATGAAGCAAGCGGATTGGTCGTCGAGCGAACAACGGCTGTCTAGTTGATAGTCGATACTCTGTATAATAACCAGCGGGATACTACAATACATGCCTCAAGGATCAGTACACTAGATATTGATATCAAAGACTGAAAGCCTCGAGAGCGACGAGCTTGTTAAATGTGCCAATGATTACTGCCAGGTTGAAGGGGATATGGTCATCCTGTCGATGTTTGATATCGGTGATCGGGGTTTACCATTGGAACATTTCTTAGGTAATTCCAAAAGTCAACTAGGGCAGTCAATTGATGCCCATATTTAGTAGCACGGTACTTCACGTTTAGGTACGCCACCAGTGAGCCGGATGTGGCACCTTCGGTGTAACCACCGATGACCTCCTTTTGGCCATGGGGATCTGGGCAGCTGGAGGCGAAAGGCGACAGACGGGATGGGAAGGAACAGGAAGGTACTTTCCGTTCCCAACTTCAAGCAGGTAGGCTGTCATCCGACATCAAACAACGACAACTCAACTTTGACTAGATACGCTCTCTCTCATTGATTTTCCTTTTCCGGTCACGACATCACAACAGTGCCCTGCCAGTCTTTTCCCTCCCTTCATTCCCCCTCCAATTCCAACTCCATAACACCTGCCTCCATTTCGCCAATCCGCGACGTCACGTCGCAGCGTGCAAAAGGTCAGGCTGAATGCACAGAGACGCCATGCAACCACGAGCAAGGCTGTAACAAGACCCGGCTTACTCTAGGCCCATCCCATCGATTTGGTATGTTAAATCCGATTTCTAGTCGCCCACCCTCAACTCGCCCCAATTGCCCCTCTACACATGCAACTTGTTGCGCAGGAGAACCCTCGTTGTGCAGTTTCTATTGGCACAGTGTCTGAGACTCGTTGGTTCCAGTCCACTCACTGAGCAGGAAAACCTTACCACATTTCCCTGAACTGTTTTCCAGCGCAGGGCTTGCCTGGGTGCTTCGGTGCTGACAATGTGTTTCTCCAGTGATTGAATATAGAGAGTGCCCAGAGGCAAGCACAGAGGCCATAATCCCCCACAAATAGGCAAGCCGCTCCGTGCCTCGCGCATGAGCAGCTTGACTTGGGAAACCTCTCAAATAAAGTTATGGCCGATTCGCTTTCTCCGGTCTCATCACCTTCGCCTTACCTCAGGGCCCCAGAAGCTTCCTCGACCATAGCCTACGATTCAGACTACGATTCCTCCGACAACCTCTCGGATACCACCATTAATAATATCCACTCGGACGACGAAGACAACGTCAATAGTCCCAGCCTGCAAGACAGCGCGGAGAACTCAGACGACACCGAAAGCCTAGACAGTGCAGGCAGCGACGAAGACGCTTTTGGCCTTGGTGGTAGAATCGTACCGGCTCTTGTACCGCCTCCAGCGCATTGGTGGCCACATAGAGTTTCGCCTTCGGCCACTACAGACACAGAGGAGGAAGGTGCAGAAGATTCTGTTGACGATATCGACGACCTTCTTTCCGATACTGACGGGGAATTTCACCATCTCGAAGCACACCCTCTTCAATCAGCGTCGGACTCCGAAACCGACAACGACGACAATTCTTTAATGCCCAACGGGCCTCTTTTTGTGCAGCAGCACCGAGGTTTGGAGCAAGCTCCCGCTGGGTTTCCCGGTTGGAATCCTCCGCCCGCGTACTACCAACCAGTCGATCTTGTCAGCGACGACGGAGACGAGCCGGTCCAGCGTCACATTGACCTCGGCATAATCTCGGATTCGGACGAAGGCCCCGACAGCCTCTTCGACGAAGGCGACAGTGATCTCAGTCCGTCACCAGGTCGATCGCGCCAGTCCTCCATCTCTTCTGGCAGCTTAGATTACCTGCAAGCCGTGGTTGACTTTGAGGAGGATTACGACGAAGAAGACGACGAGGTCCAAGAACTGCCACATCCGGGCCGCAACATCGTGGAAATACCCGACTTTGACGCTGAATTGCCCAGGATGGACCTGTTCTGGCGAGGCAGGCAGGCGCGACCCCAGCGTGACGAGCTGGTGGGCCTTGAGGTCCGTCAAACTATCGGTCCCGTGAACGGAGAAAGAAATCCAGCAGCACACGCAGTGATTGACCTGACGGGCGACGATGGAGAGGATCAGTCGAACCAGTCCCAGAACGCGAGGCGGAGGCAATCACAGCATCGAGACAATGCTCCGCGGTTAAATCGCAGTGATAGTAACTATATTGGCAATCAAGCCGTGATTGAGCTGAGTTCCGATTCAGAGGATGGTCATAATGCACACCCTCCAGCTGGCGGTGAGCTGCGAGGCCGGTCAGCCTCCGGAAGAAACGCTCATCACCATCATCATCACCATCATCATCACCACCATCATGCCCAGCGCGCCCAGCGACTCAACGGCAACGGTGGCGTAGCTAACAACCGCACCCCGACGCCTAACAATCTCGGTGGGCGGCAGCTACCTCCTCTACCACCTGGGCCAGCACAAGCACAGGTACAAAACTTGGCGAACTTCTTGAGCCGGGGTCCTCTCGGTCCTCTCGCTGGTTTCTTCAATATGGGCAACTACCATCGCGGTGCAGCCCACGCGGCCATTGACGATGATCTTATGGTCATGGGCGAAGCCAACTACAATCCTAATCCCATTCCCATGGCACTTGGCGTTAACCTAGACTATGGTGCCCACCCCTTCCCGCGGGCTGGACCAGCACCCGGTGGGCCGCACAAACCCCAACATGAACCTCCCGTGAAGGCCCAAGATGGCTTCACTCGCGATACCGGCGGTGAAGAAGTCCTCATCTGCCCCAGCTGCGAGGAGGAGCTGACCTACGATCCTGACGAGACTGCCGAGAATGGACCGCCCGCGAAGAAGGCAAAGACTCGAAGGGACCCCCAATGCCACTTTTGGGCTGTCAAAGCCTGCGGCCACGTAAGTACCAACCCTCTGTACGCAATGCAAGGCTGTGTTGCTGACTAATTCATGTTTAGGTATATTGCAAGAGATGCTATGATAACAAGAACCGCAAGACCACAACGGCTAAATTTCCCCACAAGGTCGGCTTCAAGCCAGATCCTAACCGCGCCACAAAGACTCTTTGTGCTGTTGACGGCTGTAATTCCGACATCAGTACTAAGCCTTCTTGGGTCGGCATCTATCTATGATGCTGTCCTCTTCTCGTCACATTTGTACCCTTTAACGACCTTTTCACGACACGTGGCGTTGTGACCATATATTATTTGCTTTGCATGGCGTTGAGGCCAAGGAATAAGGCAGGCTGCATGAGCTGGAGTTGGGCGTCCCTTTGCGGAATTTAACGCGATGGCCAGGAGAGGGAGGCCTCGGCGAAGGCCCTAACGCGGCTTGATTGTGTGTGTGCTCTTGAACCTTTATACTGTGTCATCAAATCGAGCCTCTATAAACGAGACACCGAAAAAGAAAAGGTTGCGAGCCACGATATATTGGTACGTAGGTCCTCGGAGAGCTATTGCATTACCTCCCGAGCATAAGCAATGGAAATATTTCGCAACCATAGCCCCTTTTGCCTCGAATGAATAGACTGAATTTACATACAGTTTCCATCACTGAAGTGCCCAATTGTGTAGCATCCATAAGTTCAACCCCACAGTTAACTGAAGAGAGTATATTGTGTCAACGCGATGTTTAGGTGCCCATACCCCGCAACGATATTTCAATTGAAGACCGTTATAACGGATATGGTTTATGAAGTAGCAGTTCATCACATGTGAAAAATTAAGGTCAAGACTACCAGTGATCTTCCAACAAGTTTGTATTTGGCTGATGGCGATCGGACAGTGAATATCTATCTGATTTGACATTCCAACCTCGTCCAAACAATCGGTGTCACGGTTTGGCCTGCACCGCCTCAGATATCCCACGTGGTACCTATTCCCCAAGTGATCCATCCTCGTTACAATGCACCACGGATCCAGGAGCAAACTTGTCTTGCAGCATTACTGGGTTTCGCTTACTCCTTCTTGTGTTATACTCCTCCCTCGGCTGTAGCCTGTGAGTTCAAGTTTCCTTCGCCAGCAGCTACTACAGAACGTTCGCTCTTTTCTGGGGCTGCATTCGACGATGGAGGATGATTCGTGTCTCTATCTTGCGGTTCAACAAGAGCTGGCCAGTCTCCGTAGCAGCGCTCGGGTCGTTGCGGTGCGCCTCGCCAAGCTTCGCCTGCAGGTCTGAGAAGTCCTGCTCGGCCTCTTTGTGGTACTTCAACTGCTTCTTTTGGTCCCGGAACGTCTTGGAGGCAGAGTATTGGCGCTTGAGATCCCGATATCTTCGCTTCTCGTCGCGGGGTGCTCTGCTTTGGTCAGTGTCGGATGTCGACGACAAAGACGATGTCGAGTCTTCCTGGGGTTCTGCGGGCAGGAAGCGATTGCGCGCGGCGGTCGTAATGCGCTTTATGCAGCGCGCAATGATACCAGGGCGAGGTTCGTTTCCCTCAGGCAGGCTCTCCTCGCGTGTTGAGGGCACTGCCGGGGTGGCTACGCAACTCGAATCGGATTGAGTGGAATCCTTAATGCCATACTTGGCAAGAATCTCGCTCAGACGCTGAGTCTTGTCGCGAATGACCTGCTGGGCGTTGCCAATCTGGTAACTCAAGTCGTATGCGGCCTTACTCCGATTAGCAAACCACTGGCCGTAGTCGCCACCATGGCCGCCACTACTGCCAAACATGATGCATTCGCCGTAGGCGGCATAGTGGCCATTTGCTTCGGCCGGGGTTCTCATCTTCAGCAGGTCTCCCACCAGTTCCAGGATCACGACGATACAGTCTGCCAGTGTCTGTACAGCTTCTGTCAACGCCTTCTCGTCTTCGTCTGACAGCTGGGGGCTTTCATCAGAAGAGTCGGGAATCTCGGGCGTGCCGTGCACGTATTGGAACAGGAGGGTCTGAACCGGCCGGCTGGTCTCGCAAAGAGCGCGAATCTCGTTTTTCGTGCGGAAATACAGAGCAGTCTTTCCTAGAGTGAACTTTAGGTCTTTCACTGCGCCTTGGAAAGTCGAGATGGCAGCCTTGAGCTCGGATTCGTCAACATCGACGTCTGAATCCAGGGAACAGGAGCCGGACGCCTCGCGGTCTGTGTCCTCTGAAGCTGGGCCCGCGCTGTAAGCGGCATTGGGCTCATAGTAAGACTTGAAGTCGTTGAGAGTATCGGTACCCTGCGTCAATACGGCGTCTGCGCTCTTGCTTCGAGGCCGATCGGCCATGGAGCGGCTGCTGCTGCCCTGGTTACATGAAGGTGTCTCCTGCATTGTCATGGTGTCCTCTTGGTACGCGCGACTCTGGTATGGGTTACGTGAGACGAAGATGACCTCTTTGATCGTGATGCCTTGTTAGCTAGAGGTTGGAGCTCTTCAGTTTGCTCAGGACCTGGGTCTCTACATGTGTATTAGCGATGGTGGGCTTCCCTGAGATCCTCCAATACTGAGTATTGTCCGCCAATCTCAGTATGATGGGGATCTCTCAAAATACTTACTGTATTGGTTGAGTGTCTTTTCTCGGCTTGATTCAGCGATATTGACAGTGTTGATTATTGCCAGAGAATCAAGATCGGTGAACCCGTATGAAGACGGGGCGGCTGTGTCAACGACTGGTTCAAGATCTGGTGACTTTTTTGACACTTCGAGGCATTTTCCCCTCGTGTCTGAAGTCTGATCCTGGGTAAAGCTCTTATCCGCTCTTGGGCATGTGAGCTTTTGTCTTTGCCAGGTGCAATGCCTGGAAAAAGAGCTCGTGGGTCTCGATCAGTAGCAAGTCGGCGCAGCGACAGTCTAGCTTCTGTTCGAAGCACACCCGCACCGTTCATTCACATCTTCACACGATGAAAGACTTGTATAACATATGAATAATCTTTATTGTTATCTGGGACTTAATACTCAGTAAATTTACTCGTAGTATTTTATTTTTCTAGAGCGATAATCAGCTCAATCTCCCTCAGTGCTGTTGGTCGTCATTGGCCCCCAATCCAGTAGAAGAAGCGAATAACATATTTTGCGATGGTATTCTGCAGTCAATCTCTAAACTTAGCTTCTGTATAGGTGGCTTATCTGAATATGCGCGCCACTATCATTGTCCGAGGCTTTGTTACTATTATTGGGTTAAGTTTGAACGACTCCTTTTCGAGTTGTAAGCCCCTGAATGTGTAGGCTGATGGGGCAAAGGACATGTGGTGCACACGCCACATTTTTCGATGCAGCCACACACCTATCATAGATTCCAGTAAGCTCAAAATTTACATCAACCAAAGAAAGCATCTTGGCGCAGGGGAAGCGCGCCGGGCTCATAACCCGGAGGTCCTTGGATCGAAACCAAGAGATGCTAGGTTGTTTACCTTTTGCATTTTTGTTTTATTCGGTATTCCAACATACATCATTTCAACATGACATGAACGTATGGCCTGCCTATATGGGGATTTTCCTTCCCTTTTCCTTCTTTTTTCCTTTCGCATTACCAAGTAGTATTGCCCAATCTTGTTTGCGTCGCTCTCTTGAGGGGAATTGTAAACATTTCAGGTCAATTTTTACAAGCCATATGCCTATGCTGATTGAACATTTCTGTCTCTCACCCTTCTTTCTCACTCTCCTTGGTACGCCGTTCTCTTTTAGACTCTGCAATCCTGTCAAAAGCGATAGTCGAGTCCAATGTGGCCTAGCCGGTGCAAGAGTGCAGTGAGAGCAACTTCGCAGTCAGTAATATCTTGCTAGGATTCGGAAGTCTCAAAATCGAGCATACCATGCATTTCGATATAGGGAAGCATTAAGGACACGAGACGCACAACCCAGAAACTATCCTATGAACCTGTCATGGTAGTGCGTGCATGACCTTTCGATGCCATGAAAAGGGACGTCGTTGCCGATGGGACAAACCATCAAAGTAGTACGCAGCCAACTGCCGAGCGATCGAATATTGAGTTCCTATCTCGGTCTCGTCTACCACTCCCCGCTCCTGGGTGTGTATTGCAAGTTTCTCAAGCCCTCCAATACATATTCTAGATTCCCAGGATGGGCTCGGATAACATGTTCACGAATTGTCAAAACGGCCAATCAGGAAATACAGGGATCCCGAAAGATGCGCTTTACGTGCTGTTGCCTGCGTCTTGCGTGCTTCAGTGATTCCTCAATGGCGTGACCAGCTTCCCCGCGTTCTTCTCGCATAATTAAGAGATTGATAGGGCCTTTGACGGACAACATCGCTTGGAGTATAAATAATTGTAAGTTTTCTGTTTAAAATGACAGCGCCGCAGAGTAATGGACACAGTTCAAAAGTAGACATCGACCAAATATTATTGCAACATGGCTCCTGGCGCTCTGTCCAATCTTCCCATACCCTCCCTTCACTCCAAGGGGGAAACGGATGCGGAAAGTGCAACGAAATACCCCAAGCCTCTCCAATTAAGCGGCGCCTTGGACAATTTTGCCTATGAAGAGACTACCCCGGTGATAGGTAGACAGTATCTCAATGTGAATATCGTTGACGATCTGCTGAGTGCCACGAATGCGGACGAGTTGCTTCGAGATCTGGCCATCACCAGTAAGAAATCCACCATGTTTTCGATATGACAGACAGAGCGAAGACTCATATATCAATAAAAGTCTCCAGGCGCGGTGTGGTCTTCTTCCGCGCCCAAACCAACCTCACGGATGAGCTCCAGAAGAACTTTGTCCAGCGTCTCGGCCAGCTGACAGGCAAACCATCGACCTCGACGCTACACATCCACCCGGTTCTTAACAACACGTCCGAGTTTGGCGTGCAGGACGCCGAAATCAGCACCATCAGCTCCCAGGCGCGCAACTCCATTTTCAAGTTCACCAAGACCAAGGGGCGCCGCTACGACTCGGCGCTCTGGCACTCGGACATCCAGTTCGAGCGAAACCCGGCCGACTACACGTCGCTGCGGCTGACGCAGCTACCCGCGACGGGCGGCGATACGCTCTGGGCATCGGGCTACGAGCTGTACGACCGCTTCTCCAAGCCGTACCAGCGCTTCTTCGAGGGCCTGACGGCGCGCTTCGTCGGCGACGGGTTCCTGCGCGCCGCCGCCGAAAACCCGGACCACGTCCACATCTACACGGAGGCCCGCGGTAGCCCCAACAATGTCGGCGGCGGGCTCGCGGCCGTCCACCCCGTCGTCCGCACTAACCCCGTCACGGGCTGGAAGAGCATCTACGCGCTCGGCCCGTTCCCTAAGGCCATCAACGAGCTGACCGAGGCCGAGTCGGACGAGCTGCTGCGCAAGTTCCTCACAACGATCCTCGAGAATCACGACTTGCAGGTCCGCTTCAAGTGGCGCAACGAACATGACATAGGTGAGTAAGAAATATAGGGGGGGCCAGAGTTACCAATCGGAGATTGGAGAAGAGCTGTGCTAATCCAAAGCGATTCCGTTTTCCAGCCATTTGGGACAACCGTAGCGTATTCCACAGCGCCACGTTCGACTACGATGGTCTTGGCGACCGGTTCGGTCACCGCGCTGTCGGCATTGCTGAAGAGCCGTACTTGGACCCGAATAGTAAGTCTAGGTCCGAGGCTTTGGCCGAGGAGGACTCGTGAAGGGCGGAAGGATGGGGCTAGGGGTCGAGTGTCTACTAACCTACTTGGTCCAATGGTCGCAACTGTGGATGTATTTCCTTGCTGAACGTGTGTGGTATTAGGGAGCTTGTAAATGTTTGGTTGCATTTTGGATCAAGCTAAACAGATTGCAAGGGATCATAATGAAGTTGCACGTATGATGTGAAAACAACTCATGATTTAAGGCCGCGATTATAGTAAATGGAATGGTATATGTGAAATATTTCGATTTTCTACCTATGCCAAAGTCCGATGACAATATGTTCCAGTCTGTTGCGGATGAACAACCCCGGACCGGAACGACAGGGAGCAGCAGGTTCAAGTGACGGCCCCACGCTGCCGGCATTGGCAACTTTTCCCACCCACCAACCATCCCGAATCCATTTCCTCGTTAAACCAACATTTCGATACCAATTTTTGCCCGCCACAAACATACGTACACACACATCTAGTCCATTACATGTAGATACGGGATCTGTATCGCAAGTGTATCCATCTGCTTCCTTCTTTTACTCGGTAGCGAAAGCTGCCCCCTACCTAGCCTACCGACACCATGTCCGACAAGAACAAGATCACGGCCAAGAACCTCAGCTACGACCAGACCCTGCCGCCCTTCCTCGCGCGCCTGCACGGCCGCCAAGCCCCCGACGGTGGGCCCGACCCCATCCTCGCGGCGCGCCGGCGGACTGCGCGCGTGCGGACGGCCAGCGAGGAGGCCGAGGACGCGCCGCTCGTGCTCGACGAGGCCGGCAATGTCGTGGACATGAAGGCGGGCGAGCTGCCGGGTGAGGATGACGACGAAGCTACCGGCGATAAGAACAAGGCGACGAAGCCGGGCGACGACGACAAAGAGGCAGGAGCAGCAGACGGGAAAGAAGAAGAAGAGGAAGAGGCAAAGGAGACGGCGGCGGCCACCATCGGCGCCTCCAAGAAGCGCAAGGTGGGCCGCGTCATCGGCGGCGACGACGACGAGAAGGACGAGCGCGAGGTTTCCCAGGCCGTCAAGGCGGCCAAGGCGATTACGGGCAGCACCAGTACCAACAACGGCGACAAGAAGACGAAGACGAAGACGAAAGAGACGACGACAGCGGCACCGAAACCGTCTGGAGGGGGCAAGAAGAAGGCCAAGAAGATCAAGCTGAGCTTCGGGGACGACGAAGCGGACTGAGCAGGCGGTTGCTTCCCCCATTGCGATGAACCACCTTCCCATCAACGCCGAACGGCGTGCCCGATATATAGATAGTCCGGGTCTGCGCCGCGTCGAACGCTACTTGCCGTCTCGCGCTACTGGAGAAATATCTCGCCTTCAAGTCGCGCTTGTTGCTGGTCATCCTTGTCGCCAGTTCTTTCTGCCTGAAGAGCAGGCTTGGCGACTTGGTGTAGTAGGACTCTGTAAATTCACCACGATTGCCATGGACCTTGATGGGTTGGCAGTACTCAGGCTTTCTCGAGGTAGGGCTTCGTCACCAAGCCGCATGGCTGCCTAGGCCTGTCTACAGGTAACACTACAGTATTTCCACGATTATCGCCGGACTTGACGTGCTGCCGCTGGCCAATAGTTCTCGTGGCAGCCCACATCACATCACGCATCACTAGAATAGGAGATACCCTGATAGACCAGTAACGTCATGGTTTTGATCATTGAATGTGTTGTCATACCCGCCCGGACTTGCATCCAGGCCGCTCGCTCTAAAGCTACTTGATTAATCATTCAGTATAAACTAAAAAGAACGCCATAAACCCCTCGCCAATGCATGACAGCAGGACGCTTCCAGATGATATTACCCAGGGAATTCCAATGTGATAAGCCTTCACGCCTTCACCCTTTTCCGAGTGTTCCGCCTCATAAATCCATGCACAACGTCTATATATATATTACCTCCGCTTATTCCCGACCTTCTCTGACATGTCGGCCTCTTTAGTAATCCCCTTAGTATCGAGACATACGGTTGCCGTTTGACGGCGAGTATCCGCGATCGTAGGCACTGGAGTGGGCGTATGGGCTCGGGTCGTCCATGTAGACGGTCGTGCGGTGGTCCTCTTCGGGGAGCAGATCCTTGACCTCCCAGTTGTTCATTCGCATTCCCACGGAGAACTCTAGATCTTCCTTCGTGATGGAATCCCAGTACTAAAAAGAAGTCACGTCAGTATATATACAATGATGAGCAGCCGAGAGGAGCGCGTGGTTTTACATACCTTGTAGACCATCATAACGGCTAGCAAGTTACAGATTGTTGCGAAAAATAGACCATCCAGGTAATGCGAAGTCGCGTTGCAGATGGTCGAGCTGAAGGCGTAGAGGAGCACCTGGCCGACGACGAAGAAGAAGACGCCGAAGGCGATGTCGCCGAGCGGCCAGCGATCCTGCAGGGTACGGGCGACGAGCATGATCTGCATCACGACATACACGACCAGCTGAATGGCGTTCAGAAGGTACAGGACGGTGAAGAGTCCGACCGTGTTGACGGGGCCCAAGCCAGCCCACGACTTGAAGGTCGCCAGGGAGACGAGGAACGAGATGACGAAGGCGGCGAAGGAGCAGATGCGCAAGAGCCAGACGGATAATGGAGTGCCGTCCTCGTAGAGCTGAAAGCCGACGAAGCCGTTGATCAGCAGGCAGGTGACGAGCGACGAGGTGAGGCCGGCCTGGACGGAGACGAAGTAGGGGTACGGGTCGGAGCCGGGGGCACGACGCCGGCGTCGACAATGAGGGAGAAGAAGCTGAGCAGCATGTAGAAGTAGAAGAAGGCGAGGATCTCCTTGCGACCGACGGCGGTGAACTTGCCGCGGATGTGCAGGATCATGATAATGGTCATGGCCAGGGAGATGATGTGCATGAAGCTCGAGGCGCCCTCGAAGATGATGGTGTTGGCCAGCTCAATGTTGCGAGCGTAGCAGTCGGGCTCGATGCCAACGCCGCTCGAGACGGCCCGGATGGGCCCGACAGAGGCGCATAGCGGCAGCGGCGCCGTCTCGCAGAGGGAGGTGAAGTCCCCGAAGCCACCCATCTTTGCGGAAGATACGAAGAGAGGCAAGCGCGCGGTGGTGGTGGACGGGTATCAAAAGTCGTCGGGGGGTGTTGGATCCAGTGATCCTCCAGTCGAATGACGGGTCCCGGCAGAGGGGACGAACGAATGCAGTTGGCGATGAATCGTAGTAATAATTTTATTCGGGTCGTCTTGTCGTCAACTCGAACGTGGTAAGACGCGGGTATAGTGTTCCGGCGGCGGCTAAGCGAGTGACGGATGCGAAGTTGGTTGTTGATCAACCGTGTCAGTTGCGTGCGCAAGAGGAGAATGTCAAAATTCGGCCGAACGAGCGAAAGGCCAACCACCCTGGCAGCCGGACTCGATGTGTGTTGACGGAGGAGATGGTGGTTATGGTGGTGGTTGGCTGGCTGACTGGGGGCTGGTGATGGATCCCAAACTCCAGCACGACCGTAGAATCAGGGCAGATCGAATCAGGGCCTCTGTCCGTCCTGGTTGCCATGGGTAAAAGGAGTGGCTCTGCATGCTTTGCGCTCCATGCTTGGGGATGACGAGCTAGGACCAGATCGGGTAAGGAGTGGAACCATCAAGAAAAAAAGGACCAGGGGTCTTTGACTGGATCTAGACTAGCACATCTCCCAAACTTTCCTAGTGTCCGTGCCAGTCTGCTCGAGTCTGGCTCGTGTTCAAGCAAAGTGGGAAACCGGCAGGGATCACGAGGTTTATGATGGAAATCACCTGCCATCCCCGAGAAGATCTCTCTGCTCCCCTCATTGTTGGATACTAGACTTGAACTCGACAATAACAATTGTTGTTCAAACTGTCTGTTGATACCCTACTGCCAGATGCGTGCCTTCCTTTCTTGGATGGGAGAAAGACCCCAATTGCTCAATACCACCCTAATACTTGGTTCAGCTGTCACTTGAATGTATAAACTCCACTCGCTGACCTTGAAATGGCAATGGTGCTACTTCCCGATCGTAGTGCAGTGGGTCGCTCAGCTTGCAACTTCTTATTATACAAATTTCTCTACCTGAGTTGGTGGGCAGATGATACAAGCCGGTAAGCAATAGTATCTCAATACTCATTACCTTTCTGCAGCTGCGGCTGCATCGTAATCGCTTAAGGAAAGCGCGCCAGCGTTCGACTCAGGTCATTGAGGCAGGTGGGGTTGAGGCCAATTACCTAATTCATACCATCGTCTCAACTCGGTCTGCAACACGGGCGTTTGGATACTCAGACATGAGACGTACCAAACCTGTCTTGTCCTCGTCGTATAGAAACCGGAGAATCGTGTAAGCTTCAGATTCATCCGATAGAAATGCCCATTGTGCGAATGTTTAATCTCCACCTGATCACCGCTTCCTGCAACTTTCATCCATCATCCCATTCACTAGGGCATCTCCATACGAGATGACTTCGGGTTACCAAGGTTTTCTGGACGACCTTTGCCTAATCTCTAGCAGAGCAGTCAGCGTTTCTGCTGATCAGTATCTCTTTTGAATACTTGTGTCATTGAACATGAGCGTGCGCTTCCACTCGCTATGGACTACTACTACTGGTCTTCTCCGCGACTCATTACTTCGGAACTGCAACATCATCTTCCCACTGATCCGTAACAGCCCCATGGCTGGCATCGCCGACTAGTCTCGCATACTTGGCCAAAGCCCCTCTTCGCACATGCGGAGCCGGTGCCTTCCACGCGCGTCTTCTCTCGGCAAGCTGCTCATCACTGACATCCACGATGTCAATCCGGTTCTTGATGGCATCAATCGTAATGGTGTCTTCATCCTGTACCAAAGCAATGGGCCCACCGCGCGCCGCTTCCGGAGTGACATGACCGACGATGAAACCATGGGATGCACCGCTGTAGCGGCCGTCTGTCACCAGAGCGAGATTCTTCAGCCCGGCGCCCATGATGGCTGCTGATGCCGTCAACTGCTCCGGCATACCTGGCCCGCCACGGGGCCCTTCGTATCGCACAATCAATACCAAACTTTCATCGCGAGGAATCTGCCCACGAGACAAGGCCTCGTTGAGTTCGCGCTCCTTGTTGAAGACTCGCGCCTTGCCTGTAAATGTGAGGCCCTCCTTGCCCGTGATCTTGGCAACGGCACCACCTGGTGCCATGTTGCCACGGAGAATTCGGAGATGGCCAGACTCCTTGATCGGATCACTTAGGGGTCTGATGATCTTCTGGTCGGGGGCCAAACTCGGCCAGTCCGCCACGTTCTCGCCTAATGTCCGGCCCGTGACGGTTGGGATATCCCCGTTCACAAGACCAGCAGCAATGAGCATCTTCAATACGGACGGGGTGCCTCCGATCTTGTAGAGGTCTTCCATGTAGTATTTTCCGCTCGGAGCAAGGTCTGCGAGGAACGGCGTCTTGTCGCTGACCCGCTGAATGTCGTCCAGCGTGAGTGGGACTTCGGCTGTATTGGCGATGGCCAGGAAGTGCAAGACGCCGTTGGTAGACCCGCCAAGAATCATGGTGACAACCAGTGCGTTCTCGAAGGACTCTCTAGTGATCAGATCACGCGGGCGGATGTCTTTGGCCATGGTGGTCTTGATCACTTCGGCTGCGCGCTCGCATTCGCGTGCCTTTTCGGGGGACAGAGCCGGGTACGACGACGAGCCCGGCAGTGTAAGCCCCATTGCTTCGATGGCCGTGGCCATGGTATTGGCCGTGTACATTCCGCCACACGCGCCTGCGCCGGGACAAGCGTGTCGTTCGAGGTCGGTCATCACGTCGCTCGGGGTGCGGCCTGCAGATCCTGGATTCGACTTCGCTTCGAGACGCCCATATGCATAGGCACCCATCGCCTCATAGCAGGTCGAAACATTGATCTCTTCTTCTAGAAGGCTGGAGTGCCCTTTACGGATGGTGCCTCCATAGATCATGATGAAGGGCCTATTGTGGCGAGCAGCAGCCACTTTGCGATACCTTTTAGTAATTGTAACAAGGGTCACTCAGGGGTAAGATTCAGTACTTACTGACAACACCAGGCATGTTCTTGTCGCAACCCGGAATCGATATGTTGGCATCGTGACGCTGAGCGCATGTCACAGTCTCAATGCTGTCTGCTATAAGGTCTCGTGACTGTAGCGAAAACCTCATGCCTATGAATCATATTAGCCAACCGAAGCATTGGGGTCTATCTGGTTTGACTGATCAGCGACGTAGGCCGACTTACCTTCCCCGCCCATTGTGATGGCATCTGATACACCGACCGCGTTGTACTGCCATGCCAGCATCTTCTGGTTCTCGACCGCCTTCTTGACAATTTTGCCAAACTCCAAGACTACGAAGGCAGAGTCAGCGAGACAGAGTCTTTCAACCTAGATCAGTCATATATCCGCCCAATACTCACGATGAGTGCTAGAAGAGGACAGCGTTGTTAGTCGTGTCAAACTCAAGGAGGACTTTGTGTAAGTCTGGCCATGTCGGGAGTCTTACTTGCAGGGGTTACCCTCCCACCAAATGGTAGCCACACCCACATGGGGGGCATTCTTCATCATCTCCTCGTTGGGCACACCGGCTCCGTAGAGCATCGCCTAGAATGGGGAGAAAAAGGAGGTATCAGCATCAGTCGTCTTTCTCAACAGCGTCTGTTGGCTAGGATCGAGCAGGAGACAAAAAGAAACGGCAAATTGCATACCTGCGCACCCGGAAAGTCATGTTCTCTTGTAATCGCATGTGACCAACGGTTCAATGGGCCACCGGGAGGCAGACAGTCGAACTGGATGTACTGGGGATCCGCCTTGGGATCGGCCGCAGACGATGAAGGCTTGCTGTGAGAGTCCATGATTTTATTCTATGAATCAATGATTTTGGCAGGTCCTGGGCATCCTTCGCTTAGAATATTGATCTTAATTAATATACAGGAAGATGCCGTCGGGTATCATCCCCAACATCAAGTATCCGGGGGGTTGCGGGGTTAGCGTGTGGGGTGATAACATTTGGATACACTTGAGGGCCCGTCGGGCAAGGCGGGGGTGGGGGGTTGCCGCGGGGGAGTAGACTATCGTCGTAAGTGTCCAATAATCTTCTGCGGATTTCATATTCCAGATTCGGGCTGTTCGGTACATCTAGCTCCTGGTACATCTGGATACGTCACAGTTGGGGAGGAAGTGTTGGGACGAGTCATGCACCTCCTCCGCAGCCGCCGGATTGGAGCACCGAACAACCCCGAATCAACAACACCATCGTCTCCGGATAGCGTGTCTGAATCCGGTGCCGCATCTTGGCACCGTGGGCAGCTATCAATTGACTGCCATGACTTCTAAAGGCCCTGCACTCGTGGAGCATTTTCAGTGAATGGCATGATACCTGCGTAAGGAAGGTATCATGATGCCCCTCGCAACCTGGAAGACATCCAGTGTGTGTAAGTGGCCACGAGCATCAAGTAAATGCACATACGCGCAGCGCCCTATATGTAAGTGGCAGAGACCCTGAAAGGAGGATGCCGGAACGGCTCGAGGATGGGTTACCAGGCTAACAGGATTCGAAGCTGTCGATACTTTGCCACCGATCTCGTCGATAAGATCTGATCTGACGTCTTGGCACGACATGATGATATCTGCATGGATGTCAGAACAAGCCTTAGAGTGCCGCATATTCCGATGAACTGGACTGATCTGGCCTCGGCAACGGCGCCAATGAAACCGTTGCCACTCAAGTCTTCACCCGTCGGTTTCTTAGGGGCCGTGGACCCTTAATTCATACGTCAATTACGTGAAGATGGTGATGCAGGTAGAGGGGGCAACGGGCGGTGACTTACTAAGTCGCTCATGCGTGTATAAACACAATAAGGGGTGGCAACGTGTCCTGGAGGGGTCTTCGTCGTCCACAGCATCACCACTCGAAATGAGCGGGCAGGGGTAGTTGGCTGGCGGGACGATGGCGCGAAGCAAGTGGGGGACATGTGATGATATATAACGGTAAGAAACTGAGGCGAGGCAGCAGCATCGCAGCGCCGTTAGATCCGGAACGAAGAGTGTGAAGGCGCTGTCACTAAAAATAACCATATTTTTGGCTCGAATCCTGAAGGCTGATCACATGGCAGAGTCTCAGCACCTCCTTCACCTCGACAGGAGTCAAAACAGGCGATGCGGTTTAGAGTTGCATCCAGCGAACTCGATTCCTTCTCGGTGACCGCACTATTCGCACTATTCTGGGCTGCGAATCCTCCGCCCTGCTTACCCGCACGGCCTTTTCTTCCCCTTTGCCTTCTCGAAATCACCGGGGATACGCTCCCGACGTAAAGCCCAAAATGGGTTGTCCCACGATGTCCATGACCCTGCTACGTGTGGCGAGCTCCGGGAACTAGCATGGTCCAGAACGTTGCGGCGTCCCGGTGTCTTTTCTTCCTTCCTCTTTGCCCCCAACCCATCAGTGACTAGTCTCTGGCAAGCCGATAGAGCCGCATCCGATATCCCCAGTCCCTGAGTGCAGGGATGCATACTATCGCGGGATTCGCATGTGCTCTGGTACCGGAGAAAGGCTCCAGGAAACGACTACTCTGCTACCCTTCGTAGGGCGTGTCCCAGGATTGCCACGCTTGAGGGGATCGTGACAAAGCAAGGGCACTGAGGCCGAGTCGCCGATGCCACAACCTTGAAGCATGAAGCAAGGATGAATGATGAACGGAAAGCATCTTGCTCGCCTCCGTGTGAGGGTTTGGGATTGGAAAGGGGACTGGAACATTGGCATCCTTACCATGTTGGTGATTTCTATATATGGTGGTTTCCATAAACACTCTTGAGGTTTCTGTTTCCCATCATTCCAATTCACATCACTACAGCATCTACAGCATTGAGATCCATACCAGACTCAGTTCGACATTCCAAGATGCATTCCGTGGCTTTGTCTCTCCTGCCAGTTTTGGCACTAATCAAGCCATCACTCTCCGCCCCAAAGACCGATGTCGCTCGGCTCTCACCTCGAGGTGTTTGCAAGGGCAACACTGCTAGCACTCGCTCACAATGGTGCGATCTGAATATCGACACAGACTACACCCAAACGGCTCCTGATACCGGCGTGACACGAGAATACTGGCTCGAGCTGACCGACCCGATACTTGCTCCCGACGGCCGCAAGCGATACACCCAGGTTATCAACGGCACGGTGCCAGGGCCTACTCTGTATGCCGATTGGGGTACGCTAGAATGAAAGGCTTTCTTTTTACCTGAGGTATCACATAGCTAACGGCGTTCTTAGGTGATACTGTCAAGATTCATTACACCAACAAGCTTAGCAACTCGACCAACGGCACGAGTATCCACTTCCACGGCATTCGCCAGAACTACACCAACTCACACGACGGTGTCGTGTCCATCACGCAGTGCCCGACGCCCAAGGGTTCCACCTACACATACACCTGGAAGGCTGTGCAGTACGGAACATCGTGGTACCATTCTCACTTTGGTCTGCAGGCGTTTCAGGGTGCCTTTGGCGGTATCGTGATCAACGGACCGGCCACGGCCAACTACGACGAAGACCTTGGCACCATCTCGCTGCTGGACTGGGACAAGAACACCGTCGACTACTGGTGGTCTTATTCGCAGACCCAGGCGCAGCCGAGCATGGACAACGCCCTCATTAACGGCACCAACGTCTTCGGACAGGATGGCGCGTCGGGCACCACCGGCAAGCGCTTCACCGCCAAGTTTGAGGCCGGTAAGTCGTACCGGATGCGCCTGATCAACGCGGCTGTCGACACCCACTTCAAGTTCTCCATCGACAACCACGACATGCAGGTCATCGCCAATGATCTCGTGCCCATCAAGCCCTTCAACACCAGCGTCCTGAGCATCGCCATGGGCCAGCGCTACGACATCATCGTCACCGCCAACCAGCAGAACGTGGCCAAGAGCTTCTGGATGCGGGCCAAGCCGCAGAGCACCTGCAGCAAGAACACCAACGCCGACAATATCAAGGGCATTGTGTACTACGGCGACTCGACGGCGGTCCCCACCACGACCTCGTACAGCTACCCGGACAACTGCGACGACATGCCGATGGCGAGCCTGGTGCCCCACGTGGCCAAGACTGTGGGCAGCAACACTTACTATGGTGCGCACAACGTGTCCATCAGCAAGAATGATCAGAAGCTGTGGCGCTGGTACCTCAACACCACCTCGCTCAAGCTGGACTGGGCGAACCCGACCCTCTCCCAGATCGGCAACCAGATGACCAATTTCGCCGCCTCGGACGCCGTCTTCCAGCTCGAAAAGGCCAACGAGTGGGCTTACACTGTAATTGAGACCAACTTCCCCGTCTCGCACCCGATCCACCTGCACGGCCACGACTACTTCATCCTGGCCCAGGGCACGGGGGCCTACAACTCGACCGTCAAGTTCAACAAGAGCAACCCGCCCCGCCGCGACACGGCCGTGCTGCCCTCGGCCGGCTACCTCGTCATCGCCTTCCAGACCGACAACCCGGGCGCCTGGATCATGCACTGCCACATCGGCTGGCACGCCGAGCAGGGGTTCGCGATGCAGTTCGTCGAGCGCCAGAACGAGATCCCCACCCTCACCGACACGTCTGCCCTGAACGATAACTGCAACGCTTGGGCGTCTTTCAACAGTGCCGTCAGCGTCCACCAAGACGATTCTGGTATTTAAAGAGGCGGGGATAAGAGGATTATAGATAGAGAGAGGGAGAGAGAGAGGATGTCACATAGATGGACTACAGTAGAGGAGGATGTGTTTACACTACACGCTTGTAATTAGGGAAGACAGGGGAGAGGTTTTGGTCAAGCTGCGCTTTGAATGTTGTTGATTTGGTACAGCATAATGTTTCCTTTGTATTTTCCTTTGTCTAGCCAATTGAATATAGATCGATGAATTACTTATACCAGCAAGCCTTTCGATGTTCTCCTATTCGACTACTTCATTAACGAAAGTGTCGTTTTGGTGACATCCCAAAATCATACCTGCAAATTAACCCTATCCAATATTTGGCAAGATGCACAAATCCAGACTCATTCTATTTTGAGCGATGAACCAAATGCTCCACGTGTGCCTCCGGGGTAAGGTGCGGATGGTCCAGAATAAGTTAAAGTTGGACGATTTAGGTTATGAAATCGTCTAACAACAAATGACTTCGACTTTGTGTGTGTATATACCAAAGGTTGCCTGTGGTTACGTGGATGATTCGTACAAGTGCATACATGCGTGGGGATTCTGGTTCTGCGGCAGTATTTCCTGGATGACTGTTTCTTGCTTTCTTACTTAGGAGCGATCAATGTTCCTCCCTCTATGACCACAGGGTGACAACACCAATCCAATTGGGTCGACACGGCGTGATCGTTGGATATCACTTCTGTCAGCAACTTCTACACTATTCTTCGCTACTGCCGCTTTCTTCCTCGGGGTCGCACAAGATATCCCTCTTGCCGTCTAAGCATGGCGACCAGCTCAGGACCCTCACAGCTTTCACCGGCATGGGTATCAGCCGGTCCAGCTCGACGGCCCAGCCGATCGTGCAATACGTAAACGAGATGCAGTCATCCCAGACGGCCATGAAGGAAACCGGCCGGCTCAGCCCGAGCCCGGGACTCGAGGCCACCGCGAACCCGTTGGACGAGTCCGCCAGGAAAGCGGGCAAGTGCGCCCCGGGCTCCGTCGGCACCGTCAAGATGTAGATGCGCCCGTCGACCTCGAAGCAGACCCGGCCGTTCCGGACCGAGAGCCACCCGCCCATGTCGAACCGGTCGCTGTCGCCCTCGGACACGGTCTCGATGATGGCGGTGCAGTTCGACGTCGCCGCCGATTCCGGGTCCGCGAGCAAGGCAGGCCAGTCCGAGCACAGGAAGATGCGGCCCGCCCGCGAGACGCCGACCATGAAGCTGGCCGAGAGCATGCCGGCGCCCCACTCGTCCTGCTCGAGCGGCACTTCCGAGACGTGCAGGTCGTTATGGTTGGGGTGCCGGCCCTTCTCGGGCCGCAGGGCCACGAAGTGGTTCCCGCCGCTGGGCAAAGGGATGACGCGGTTGGAACCCCGAGCCTGGCTCTCGAGCACCGCGACGCTCTCGAGCACGAAGCTCTCGGCGTCGTCCTCGTCGTCGTTGTAGAGGGGCTGCTTGATGTGAAACACGTTGCTGCACGCCGCCGGCTGCAGGCGCCCCAGCGACGCGCCCGTCTTCTTGTCGTGGAAGTGGTAGCCCTTGCGGGCCATCGAGTAGACGACGGCGTCCTGGCCCTGGTCGAGGTGGCCCACGGCGCCCGTCTCGATGTCGATGTGCGTCCGCAGCTTCGGCGACAGCTTCTCCTTCTCGCTGCCATCCTCGCCGAAGCCCGGGTTCATGTCGTACACGAACCCCTCGCCGTCGGACGAGACGACGCACAGCGTGTCGTACGACAGCTGGTACCCCCTCGTCTCGCACTCGTGGTGCAGCACCGCGACCCGCCGGAAGACGCCGCGCCCCTCCCCCTCGGCGTAGTCGCCGGGGTCGTCGACGGCCTGCCAGACCTCGATGGAGTTGCCGAAGCGGTCCCACGCCGCGACCCCCCTTTCCATGTCGTACTCGAGGTGGGCGAAGGGCCGGACGTCGCGGCGGGGCAGCTGCCAGAGCAGCTCGCCCGAGTCCATGTCGGTGACGTGGAGGCCGCCGCCCTCCGAGGTCGACACGATGAAGCGCCGCTTGAAGTCCATGCGGAAGCGCCAGACGGGGTCGCCGCCGACCTTGAAGGTGCGGCCCCGGATGGCCGGCTGGTCCGACTGCCAGTTCCGGCGCACCTTGGCCTGGCGCTGGCAGAGGTCCCGCCACGAGTCCACGCCCTGGAAGTACTCGGTCAGGGATCGTTTACTCTGCAAGAAACTCAGGTCCCTACAATCGTCGGGCCGGTCCACTTTAGTCGGAGAGGCGTAGATGACCTCCCGGTGGGCGTGCTGGATGAATTGGTGCCATGCTCGCGAGGCCTGGGTCAGACGCCCCGTGGCGGGCACGTCGAGAAAATGCACGATTCGGACGACCACCTCGGGGGGCAGCTGTGCTAGGGGATCCATGCTGGGTTCAAGTCGTGTGCTATGCCAAAAGATCGTTGCTGGGATTTTACAGATTTGCAGGAGAGGACCCGAAGCAAGGAGGAAGCAGGTACGTCACATGCAATTATGGGCCCAATTATGTCATAACCCGCAAGTTATCAGCAGCCCTACAAACAAACATGACAACATTCAGGTGAACAAATTCTCATGATAGCCGTTAATTCATGTCATTCTAATATGTAGTCTCCAATTCTTTCTACTGTTTTAATGACCGTTTGTTAATCCAGCTCATTACAATAGTCCCTGCGTGGGCGGAAAACCAAATAGGGCCCATAGTGGTTCGCGTTGAACATATCGAAAAGTTGGAACTCGTCGACATTCGCGAATCCCTTCTCGACCCCCTTAATGCCCTGACCGACCTCGCCCAAGGGCCCGGGTGCCCGATCAAAGTCGAAGTACCAGAGCGTCTTCGCCATGGTCAGGCTCACCTCCAGGTACGCCATGGCGCGACCGGCGCAGGCGCGCGGCCCCGCGATGAAGGGCGCAAACGCCTGACGTTGCTTGCCGCCCGAGTCGTCGTCCGAATCGTCGTCGAGCCACCGCTCGGGGTCGAAAGTGAAGGCGTCGGGGAAGTAGTCCTCGTTGTGGTGCAGCGCGTAAAGGTTGACGCCGAACTGCGTGCCTGGCGGGATGACGTGGCCGTCAATGATCAGCGGCGCCGTGCCGCGTTGCGGGTCGTCGGCCGCCTGTTCCCGCCATAGCGTGGCCAGCGAGGGCGGCGCCATGCGCAGGGACTCGTCGATGCAGGCGCGCAGGTACTTGCAGGCGGCGAGCGTGGGGCCGCCGTGAATGTCACTGCCCGAGGGGAACTGGCTCCGGATCTCCTGCGCCAGCTTCTCATAGCACGCCGGATACCGCGACAGGTAGAAGAAGAGGGCGCTCAGGGTCGCGGCGGGCGGAGTCCCGCCCGCCGTCATGAAGAAGACCGCCTCAGACCAGAGGATACCGTCGTAGATGCCCCCCGGCTTGGTGTGCTCGGCCATGACGGCGTAGAGGTCGTGCTGGCCCCTATCTCCCTCCGCAATGCGCGTGTTGACAATATCCTTGATGATGCGTCGAAACTCCTTGCCGTCCTTGGAAGGAAGAGACGTAAGAATGAAGTCCAGCGACTGCAGAGCTGGAAGGTGCATGAAGGCGTTGACGCGCATCTTCGCCACGGTCAAAAGCCGGATCATGACGCGGTTGGCCTCTTCGGTCTGGAGCTTAAGGTCGCACCCGAAAGCCAAGTGGCCCACGGTGTCGAAGCCGAGCCGCTGGCAGCGCTCGGTCATGTTCTGCGGTTCATACGACTGGCTGCCCTGTCGGAGCAGTCGCAAAAATACACCAATATGTTGGGACATAGTGGGCTCGAATATCCTCATCGATCTGTCGTTGATGGGCTGGCCCATGATCTGCCGCTTCTGGCGATGCAGTTCCCGGTCAAAGGTGCTGAAGATACTGGGATTGCCCCCAGTCGCGAAGCCACGTAAACATGGGACTTAGTCACCCTTGGGTTCTGGTATATGTCTGCTCGAGGTTAGGCACGTGGTATAAGGCTACTCGAAGGCATGGATGGCTGTTCTCACCTTGGAAAGCAGTAACGGTGTTGAATAGGAGCCTGTCCGGGTTATATCGTATCACGGAACCTTTTCGACACATCAGCTGTTTGTCTCCAGGTAAACTCAAGCGAAAAGGCTGCCTTTTTGTCAGCACTGACCGTATCTTTCATGATTGAGCCATATGTTTGTATGCGTTCGCCGGGCGAGCGCTTGGATGCCAGCGTATGCATCCGTCACTTTGGCTAGAAATGGTCCAGGGTACTTTGCCAGTGGATGAAGAGTAACCCGGTATAAAACAACTAGGATTATCTGATCAAGTTCCCAACTGGTCAGCAAAGCTCTATTGGTATTTCTGGTGTCTTGGAACTCTCACATAGGGTACTAAAGCATAAGTAGCATAAACTACGGATGTCGAGATGAGGCTCCCTAAGCCCATGCTGACGAACTGGTAATGTATTGCTCTAATGTGGCTGCAATGCAATCAGGAGTTGCTTTTGGTAAGTATGAGAGGCAGCTGGAGAGAATTACCCAGCTTGTCCTGCGCGGGGATTCCGGTCCTCCGGCTCCAACATCGAGATAGGTTAGAAGGAGTATGGTGTGGAAGGCTAACCAACTTGATCGAACCACATCGCATCCCTTGCGTCGGGTTATGCATGTTCCTCCGGGACGCTGCACCAACATCGCATAATACTGCGGGTCACTACTACTCTGGACCCGGGCTTGTTGTCTCGGAAAGTTGGGGTCAGAAATATTTAAAGATAAATATCGAGTTTATTCTTGAAGTCGTGCACTGCCTCATTTCACCACGCCCGTGGCGGCGGCGAGATCCTGGGCAGTTCCTGTATCCACGGGTGCTGGTCCTCAAATAAAGCAGCATCATCCGTATTGGGAGTTTCATGGGTGAAGAACTCCTTGGTCTTGATAATGCCGTCAAACTGCCCATTGGGCTTGATCCGGGCCGCCTCGCGATCCGCCTGGGGGAGAGCTCTGATGCGACGAAACAAGCTAGCTCCCGATCTCTGGCTCGCCCGGGACGAGGTGTCTGAGATGAGATGCTTCTCTCCTTGGCAGACATTGGACGCAGCGGCAAGGCAAAAGACCATGAGAATGCATGTCCCTTCGGCGAGACCGCAAAGCTGCGCCGAGGTAGAGTGGTAACTCGCATCGTTGTCGTATCTCATGCTAAATGTGGCGCAAACACGGCCAGCGGCGCATGCACATGCTCTGGTTAGTTAGAACGGTGTCTCAGTAAGGCTCGAAGGTATGGCCTGCCGCTGTTTGGATATACTCACGATAGCCCCGTAAAGAATACAAGAGATACACAGAGCTTGTGGCTTTGCGTTGAGTGCTGTTTCCAGACGATCCTTTGCGGTAGAAGCAGAATGACCAGGTTAAAGAACAAATCCAATACAGATACAGTCTCTTCCATCTTCTTCCAGTCGAAACAGCGACCTGCCTCCCAGGGACGCCAAATTTTGTGTCGAGGACTGCAAGCCATCCATTTCGCAGTAATGTCGGCCACGAAGAGCAGCCCGTTAATGAAGAGCACGACGTAGCAGGCCCAAGAGAATAGATTGCGGCCAGACGGAACAAATCTGTGAGTCCATTCAACCAAGATCGCAGCCTTGAAAAATATCATGGTCAAGCCATAGCAAGTGTCGAAGGCGAGTTGTTTCTGGCAGCAGTGAGCCTTGGGGAAGCAATTCTTGGTAGAACTAGTCCTACCTTGATTAATGGCTCGAGATTACGGACTCGAATGTTCCAAGAGTGCACCCAAAGGCCTGGGGTCTGAGATGACAATACCACATTGATAAATGTGCCGAGGAACGTTATCTGCAGAAAGAGAAAATTTCAGCATCATGATCGGCAGGTGTGGCGGCAGCAAACCCATACATATCCTATAAGTCCTAGGACTACGTGCAAGAGGGCACCGAAACCGAATGTCAGCGTCTCAAAAGCACATAAATTTGATGAGGATAATGAGATTAATGCATATACCATCCTCTATCCTGATCTTCATATAGCAAAACAACCGCGGATAAACCCGGAGTATCACCACAGCCGTTGCAATGGCAATGCACAAGCCGGCGGCGACAAGCCCGAGTACGTTGCGATTAGGGGGTTATCAAGATGGTACACCCCATCCGGGGACGTTTCGACCGGGCCATCGAGTATACGGGACAGCCCATCGGGCTGGTTCGACATTTCGGGTCAAGTGCCACGTCACGTGGGTTAGGCCGGTCCTGAGATCATCAAAGTCGATCAGACGGGAAAGCCAGCACTCACATTGCTTGGAAGGGCTCCTCCTTTACCTTAAGTATATATGAGCATGTGTGACAACAGCAGGCAGACTAGGCCGGAACTGAAACCGCGCCATTGCGTTGGAAGGATTCCCATTGCATAACGGCTTATTGGGAAATCCGAGACTTTTGGGTAAGCACAGGAAGGAGGCCTTAGCAACTCCCGCCTGCACATGGCAAGCAAACAGATTGACGTTTTCACTGGTCATCTATTCTCCATGTTCCCAAAAGGGTTGAGGATCGGCGTAAGCAGCTGCCACACCACCTACGCTCACTGGTCTGCGGAAACACCGAGTTGGGTGGATAAGAGTTGCACTGAAGGATGACCCGAGATATGCATGTCAGCAATACTCAGCTCGTGGAAAACCATGCTTACCGTGCAGTAGTGGTATGTGCGAGCAACGCAAGCCTGGTGTCCATTCCTGTCGGTTCAATTCGTATTTCTGATTAATTGGATAGTCAGGCATCCCTAAAAATAAGTTTAAACGCAACTAGACTTGGAACTGTGGCACAAGCAAGCTGACTTATTGAAGGCAAGAACTGACTGCTGGTAACAACTCTGCCCCACAGCATCCGGGCGTGCTTACTGCATACTACTTTAAACACATCATGCTTGCCTTTCTCGCACACACCACTACTGCTCTGTAAACCATGCTCCAATATGTGTAAAATATAACCCCACCTCAGGCAGGTGATCTCGGCCGGGGCTCCGAGACAGCTGTAGAGGGAGGTCGAACGGGCGGGCTGGTAGAATTGCGTTTTCAGGAGGTCATTCACCTCAGTAGCGACGCCCGGTTCTAGCATCTTGACAGTAGATGTAGCCATAGTTTCTATATTTCCATATCCTTCTCCCAGAGGAGCATGCGGCTCGGGCTCCTCAAAATTGAATACACAGTTCCTATTACCTAAGAATATCTACGTTATATTCCTGATCTTTCTTCTTTGAATCTTTCAAGCTGAATCTTGTTCTGCCTTAGTTCCTATAGAAAGGGGGTTCATTAGCTCAAGAAAGTGCATTTCTATGACCAAAGTCCGGAAAGAGCCGGAGGGCTCCGATAACTTCACCTTCTTGGCCACTCGCTCCTCGCCCTCTGCAGAACGCTTAGAAGAGTAATCCATCTTCTTTACACGCGTCTTTTCAGGATGAAAGAGTCTGAAGGCAATCACGTTCGAAATATCGGAATACTTGGAGACAGTTTCAACCGCACACACCCCTCAGCACGACAGAATGTATATAAAGCTTTTGAGTCTGGCCTGTTGTACCAGCGCGGTAAGGTCCTTCTCCCCTTTGATCTCCTCTCTATGGTTCGAGGCGAGAACTCTAAGTGTCTGTATATCTTGGCGCTTGCGCAATGTGCGAAGTGTTGGACGCGTAAACGTGTGGGGACCAGTTGTCAGGAGCTAATGATATTCCGGGGTTCCATCATCCTGAGAATTTGTAATCTGGTAAGACTTCACGTCCAATGTCAAATTTGCTGCAGAGCACTACAGACCTCCAGCATCCCAGCCTCTGAAGGGCTAGATCTTGTCAAGGCAAGAGCTGGTAGTAAATCTACCCCACAACCTCGGGGCGTGTTTACCTCGAACTGCTTTACCTTCATACACTTTTTCACTTATCGATTCGGGGAGGAACAATCAGGATACGATTATACATATCCTTCTTGGCCTGGAAATTCACGGATCAGTGCCCTATTTGGTACAATATCTAGTAGTAAAACTAAAGCTTAATATTGTGGGGCTTTATAGCACCGTTCTCAGTCCCGAGACAGCGGAAACAAACTAAGTCAGCAATATATTCGACGACAGCAGCTTACTGTACCATCTCCACGTGCTACCGTAGCATAATACTCAGAGGCAGGATCCATCCGGCGCATCAATGCAGCTTAATGCCGACAGCATGTTCCGGGCTGTCCGCACACCTGCGCACAAGATGGGTCCTCCGGGTCCACACCCAAGCTAGGCTCTCCATTCTGCGATTCAGAACAACCAACGATCTGGCGAGAAGCCCGCTTTTTAGGGGCCACTCCCAGCTATCTACCGACCCTAGCAACATTCATCGGTCTGCGACCCTGTTTTATGCGGTAAAGACTCTTTCGCCATGTGGATAAAAGGGGGGCAAGATGAGATCTCGTCGAGAAGGAAATCGTGACCGGCTGAGCCGAGGCAGCTGCCGCTACCGCTACGTCCAGCGGAGCCGAAGACTATAACAACGGGGAGTTTTCTGGTCACACTATTTCAAACAGCTCATCATCCATTTCACATACATACCATACATATATACTCGCCCGAATCCAACCTACGGTCATTATGGGTTCTCTTGCCGATCCGCGCGCCAACTCGAAGCTCTTCGAGCCCATCAAGATCGCCAATGGAAAGATCACGCTGAAGCACCGCGTCATCCTGGCCCCCTTGACGCGCAACCGCGGCACTCCGCTGAACCAGGAGTCGACCCCGGAGAACCCCAACAGGATATGGCTCCCCAACGAGACGATGAAGGAGTACTATTCTCAGCGGGCCACGGACGGCGGTCTGCTGGTGACGGAGGGAATCCCGCCCTCGCTCGAGGGCAACGGCATGCCGGGCGTCCCGGGGCTCTTCCTCCCCGAGCAGGCCGAGGGCTGGAAAGCCATCGTCGACGCCGTCCACGCCAGGGGCGGCTACATCTACGCCCAGCTCTGGCACTCGGGCCGCGCCAACATCCCGCACATGACGGGGACGCCGATCCAGGCCCCCTCGGCCGTCGCCTGGGACGACCCGGAAGAGAAATTCGTCTACCCGCCCCCGCACACCAGCGAGCAGGTCAAGTACGCGGACCACCCGCCCGTGGAGATGACCCCCGAGAAAATCCGCCAGACGATCCAGGACCACGTCGACGCCGCCCGGCGCGCCATGGCCGCCGGCTTCGACGGCGTCGAGCTCATGGGCGGAAACGGTTATTTGGTGGAGCAGTTCCTCAGCTCCAACAGCAACCGCCGCACCGACGCCTACGGCGGCTCGCCCGAGAAGCGCTGCGCGTTCCCCCTGGAGCTGCTGCGGGCGCTCGCGGAGGCCGTGGGCGGGGCCGGGAACCTCGCGTTCCGGCTCAGCCCGTTCGGGCTGTTCAACCAGTCGCGCGGCGAGCAGCGCCTCGAGACATTCGGGCACCTCTGCCGCGAGCTGAAGCGCACCCTGCCCGAGCTGTCGTACGTCAGCTTCGTCGAGCCGCGCTTCGAGCAGATCTTCTCGCCGGGCGAGAAGGAGCGGTTTCTCGAGTCTTGGGGGATGGAGAAGACGGTGGATCTGTCCATGTTCCGCAGCATTTTTGGGGATACGCCGTTCTTCGCTGCCGGCGGGTTCGACGACACGAATTGTTGGACGGCTACGGGAGACGGGGGCCATCAGTACGACGGTCTTCTTTTTGGACGCTACTTTATTAGTAACCCGGACTTGCCCGAGAGGCTTCGCAACGGGTGGCCCTTGGCCAAGTACGATCGGAGCACCTTCTACGGCCCGTTTGAGGACCCGGCTGTTGGGTACACGGACTATCCAAGATATACGCCATCGAAATAATTAACATATAAAGACTTTCACGGAATAGAGATAGATTACAGCGTAGTAAAACTACGGATAGACATAGATGGACAAGACATAGAAGTTGGTCGAAAGGGGGGCAACTCGCAAACTTTTACTATATCATGCATGGGCTTGCACTTTTTAGGAGTTGTACCTTCAGTACCTTAATAGCAATACCCATAAACGCATAACCTTTATGCACCCCGTAAAGCAGTGTAAGAGGTGTCATGATATGTTCGTTGAAAAAGCTTCTCCGCACAGAATACGCACTTGTATAGGCAAAGTTTGCGGCAAGCCGTAGCTCCGAAACAAAGTACTGTCTATACGTGCCAAATACTTCACGCTATATATAAGAAACCCACTTTCACAAGCAATGAAGCAGTCTATTTCTACTCCCAGCACAGCCACTCAATCAGCCTCCGTGTCTTTCTCCCTACTGTGCCCACCCCCTCTCCCTCACTGAAACAACTTGACCGAGTCAATCAACCAATACGCCTCCACAAACGCCGCCGGGTTCTTCGCCACGTACTCGTTGCAAGTGGACGCCACTCGCCCGCAGTCCTCGTTCTCCTCCCACCAGCTCCGACTGACCTCGCTGCCGCAGAAGTCGATGTTGATAATCACGGACTGCGTGTGGATGTTGCGGGCGATATCGCACCCGCCGTTCTTGGTCTGGAAGTCGGAGATGAGTGCGCCGCCGCCCACGTCGTTGAAGGGCGTGCCGTACGAGTTGCTGGGGCCCATGGAGCCGCAGCCTTTGCTGGATAGGGGTTGGTTTGTTAGTCCACTTTCGGGAATCGGTCGCACACTGAAGTGGGAATCTCCAAGAAGAGTAGAGATGAAACAATGTTAGGAAAATGGGGGCAGGGGAAAATACATACGCTTCGTCACCGCCCGTTCCGCAGTTATTTCTCTCCTTTTTCGATCCAATGTTGGTGAACCGGCACTGGTTGCCCGTCCACAACGTCACCTCGTTCCCGTCCTGGAACATGGAGCCCTCGATGATGTCGATCTCCCCATACGGGTCCTCCTCAAAGTTGAAAGTCCAGCTATTTCGAAGCGCTTGTTAGCTATGTATCAAACCCCCGGAGTTTTCAGGTATGGAAGCACGCAAGAGCTAGCTTACAACGCAGGCCAAGAGCCACAAGCAGATCCGGGCATGTGCGCAATATCCGCGATCAGCAGCCCGCTATCGAACGTGTCCTTGGCCTCCAGCCGGATGCTGGCGCGGCCCTTGTCCTTGGTCGAGTAGACCGTCGTCGAATCGGCCGCGAGCCGTACTTGGTTGCCCTGCACCTTGGCGAGTCCCCGGGCCTCCGCCTGCTTGCGAGGGAGGTAGTCGACGAAGCCTTTGGTGGGATCGACGCCGCCCTCGAAATCCGACATCTTTGGGACGAGAGTTCATGTTAGCTCATGACTTAGCAAGGCAAAAAAATATAGAACAGCGAGCAGCACAAGACCGGTGCTTGGCAAACCTCTGCTCGTGGATATGTAGGTACTTGCCTGTCTGAAATCGAACCCGTCAAAGAAGTTGGCGCCGGCATAGGTTCGCTTGAGCGACAGGGCATCGGCCGAGGAGAAGGCCAGCATCAGGGCCGCTAGCGAAGTGATTCTAGTTGAGGGAGGCATCTTGTTGACGTTTTGTTGGTTATGATACGTTGCTTTCGAGAGATATTGTCTTCACTGCTTGCGGGCCTCTATCTAGATTCTGTTTCAACCGCATCGTGCCTTCAATCCTCCCCTTATATATACAGACAAATTATCCCCCGGACCCTTCAGGCTTAATCCGCAGCTTGCACTAATCTTAACCCGCCCTTTGCACACTAAGCCACCGCTTGTTGAGAGTGACCAGCCATCCCTTAACTGAAGGCTTAGCAGGATCATCTCGCTTACCCGCAACGGTAACAACAAAATTACACGAAGGGCTTCGAAGACATCATCCTCAAGCTGTACTACGCGATGGCGCTCATCAACGGATATGACCTCTTGTGGAAGGGGTCTACCCATGGTGATGGAACACAGGAGGAAGGCGAGACTCATATAATCTTCGCATGTGACTGCTGATTGGCGGCCGAACTGGTTCATAGAAACGTCGTCTCAATCTTACGTGAGGCTCATTCATATAGGGAACACACGTGGGTGGCACACGTGAGCAAGGAACTGGGGGCCGTGGAATAGACCAAGATTGATTTTCACCCTTTTCTGGTCAGCGATTCCCCAAATAGGCGATGGCCATTCTCGGAAGCTCGGTCGGTTGTCGTAGTTCCTTGTGGAAAGGAGGATTCGAACTTTATATTGGCATATTCCTGGTATTTTCTGGAAGTGGTAGCATTACGATTAGCGAGAGTCCGTTGCATACTTAATCTACCACATGAAGACCCTTCAGACATCACCCTATTTGGAGGATAATGACCACAGCCTAGCCTCTTGTCCCTACAGAAAGGTGAATCACCATACACTATGGCATCTTATCTCTGCAATTCACTACATTACCTACGCGGTATTGTCGAGTCCCTGCTATGCAACTCCGAAATGACACTGTCGTCAGTGTTTCAACGCCTCCTATCAAGATATGTGTAGCTGAACTTCACCGCAGCTGATAATAGCAAATGGAAACTATAGGCCATATTGTATATGTCTAAGACAAAGGCTTGCTGTGTCTCCCTCCTAACTTGACCGATTTTAAGCTAACGTAATGGAGGCGTAGTTGGACACGACCTTGTCGTACACCCTCATACAACGAACCACGGTAACAGTTTTGCTATCAAATGAGTTTATGGTGCACAGAGAGCACAAATAGGATGCAAATTACTTCTAGCTGATCCGTCGACGGCTCTTCTGGGTCAGCCAGCGAGTGAGACCGGACTTGAATCTTAGGTCATATGTCCCAATGCGGAATCTAGGTGAGTCAAGGCTATAACCCTTTCTCATGGTGAACGTACAACGTCTATCTGCCTCGAGGGGCTTACAATCCTGTATATGGATAATCGGAGAAGCCGTGACGAGATAGCCGCTCTAGGCAGCCTGGGGCCTCACCTCACCTCACCTCACCTTGGGCAAGTCCAACGCTGACATGAGCTCTCCAAGCTGGCAGACATCGAGTGCATATCACGAACTCACGGAAAGGGAGAGAATATACCTACTCACATTTGCTTTTTAGTCTTCAACGACTATCCCGTCTGGAAAATCCTCCCTAGTGCCAAGTACATGATGGTAAAAGCCACACAAAGACAGTATGCTACTTGCCCATACCGCTACGCTGACACCATCAACTAATTCATGATCAAACAAATGGCCGAGGAAGCTGCAACGAGGTAGAGGTTTGAGTACCTTCAGCCATCTAAGTAAGGAACCCGGCCCAGCTCTTTGGTGCGGCAACAACACAAACCGAGGCTGTGCGTTGGAAGAGCCAAGTCGATGGCCGAAAGTGAGTACATGTATGAACCCGGTACTCCGTAGATGGGACGAGAGTCAATCGAACGCAGAAATAGAAATCCGAGATCATCGGATCATAGGACCATCGGGAGATAATGATCGACTTGATGCATTCGCGGAGACTTCATCAAAGCCCAATCCTCTCTCTCTTCGTATTCCGGCTCGGCCCAACCCAAGAATGTTCCACTCCCACGCCGAGAGTACAGTAGGCCAGAAGATGTAAGCGGCTCGGGAGAAGCTCACCTGCACTTGAAATAAGTTCCAAGGGAGAAAGATCCGCGCACATGCACGAACGCAACGGAAGTACGGAGGTACAGTAGAGGTGGAAGGGTCCACCAAAAAGGGTAGGCTTCGGTACCAGTGGAAGAAAAGTCTCGGGACTCGTCGCCTCGGTACGATCCATCTCATCTCTTATCATCAAATCGCCTTGGTCACAATTGAATTGAACGCGAAAGCAAGGAAGAGCCTCATTCCCTTTCGCCTTGCATCTCCCCCTACCCCCGGCCCCGGGCACCATTTGTCAAATATCTCGAAACGCGACGTTTTTATTTTTCCGCCCTTCCCATCCTGTCCGTCCGTCTGTCTGCCCGGATAAACGGCCCTCCACTCCTACTGTACGCGGCGCACAGACGACAGGGGGTAAGGCACCACCACACTACCTAACCCCGTTCCCACCCAAGGAGGAGCCCGGATGGTTAGTTTAAGGTCTGGCAATCCTGGCAAAGCCCCCCGGGAACCAAGAAGAAGAGCAACGGGAACAAGAAGAATCAATCTGCAAATCAAATGCCGTTGAAACGAGAACGATTTGAGCAGCATAACTAGCTTTCCTCCTCAAGGCTGTGTCGTTTTGGAGGGGAGGTTTATTGACCATGTCATCACGCCATTTCACTGGTACTAACTAAATGGGCCATGGTGTTTGGAATAAAACGGTTTCTGATGAAACCCCCACCAAGGGGGACAGGGCCTCACCACCACCACGATGACAAACCAGCCAATGACTTTGCCTGGAAAGCATCCAGGGTTGTCGTCGCATCGTAGATACCTGCAAACGGATTTGAAGAGCAGAGGCGAAATCACAAGAGGCAGAGAGTGAGTGTTGCTGTAAATCAATTCCTCATGAGCGAAGCTGCGGCAATGCATGCCTGCTCACTGAGGTTTTATTCTTGTTGCTATCGTACATGTGCTGATTTCCTCGACGCCCTCACCTCTTCCCCTTCTTCCCTTTTCCTCAGCCACTCAAGACCATATAAGACTAATGTTTACTCTTATCGTTAATCATATAGACGACCACGAGGAAATGCCGCGCGCCAGTGCCAAAGGCAACAAGATCCTCGCAAATAATTGAAAAGAAGAATCCACCAAGCCAGTAGCCGTGTTTTTGAATTGGTCTGCAACGACCAGCCCGTGTGTGTTTTTGACTACTCCAGACTCTCTTGCTCCAGAGCCTCTCTATGAAATGCCCAATGCAGAAAGGGCGAACCGAAGCGAAAACGATGTAAATTCAATATATCCCAAAAGCAAATAACGACATCTCTCAAGAAGCATCGAGATGTATTGAAGAAGCGAAGCGAGCCATTGATGTGCCGACGCCCACTTTCCGGCAGCCGGAGGAAGTGCGGCGGTCGGAGACGCCGACTGGAGCAGCCGTGCGTTGAAATAGACAGGAGCCAGGAATCACGCCGGCTACCGGACTTATAAAGACGCAGATAAAGTGTCGACAGGAGTTTGAGCATTCGAGCCAATGCTGGGTCCATAACGCGAAAGGGACCTCAAACAGCTGTCGCGTCTTTGGTAAGAAGTGCAGAGTGCTTTGAATTTCAGGAATTGAGCTGATGAGCGCGGAGTTGCTCAAGCAACCACGACACCCACACTGCGCTCTTCCTCTAACCTGCGAACCATCTCGCGCTCGCCAGGGCTCCGGGGGTTGGCATCAATGCCGAGGATGGCGCTGATCCGGGTCTTGTCATGCTTGCCGTAACCGATATCCCGATCGTTGGGACTCGTAGTGGGTGTGATCGGCGTGTGGGTCGGGCCACTGACCATGCTAGACTTCCAGGCCTGTTCCAACAGAGCAGGGCTGGCTCCGGTTCCGTAGTCGTTGGCGACAGCACCCCAGAAAGAGTTGCGGTGCGCGGCGTAGATGGAGTGTAGTCTAGGTAGGTCGACATGTGTGGGATGCTGGGGCATGGAGCAGTCCAGGCGCAGGGCTGGGGCGTGGCTGACGGGTGTCTGCTGCTGGGGGAACGGTGACGGCGCCAGAGCGCGGCTCTGCTCAGAAGTAGGCGTGGGGTAGCCAAGTTGCGACATAGTGGCCGCCGACATGCCCATGGCGACCGGCTTGGGAAGTATGGCTGGCAGGCGGGGTGAGGCATCATTGCTGTTGGTCATGATGCTGGGCAGGTGGATCTGGCTAGGGGAGTGCGAGCCGTAGCTGCCAGAGCTTCCAGGAGGCGAGGTGGACCGCGATACGTCCTCTCGGATCGGCGTCGGCATGGAAGCCGGAAGAATCGGAGAGTGTCCGGAGGAGGTGGAAGACATGGAGGTAGTGCGCTTGCGGCGGTTGCTGCCGTGGCTAAGCTGGTGGTAGTGCAAGCGGCAGGCCAGCTCGGTCTTCTTGAGATGAGCCGCAATGTGCTTGTAGGGCATCTTTTGAAGACGAGTCTGCAGCAGATAGACCTCCTATTTGGGCAAAAAGCAGGTTAGCAAATCTGGCCCATGGTTCCCCTTCCCACGTCTTGCTTACCTCATCCTCGCTCCATGCTCTGCCTCCTCCAGTCGACGCGAGCTTGCGGTTCTTAGTGATGCCATAATCATGACGGTCAAGAGCATCGCTCGTGGGGTGGTAAGCCATGTTGGTATGGGCGTTGAGCTGCATCGGGGGCGACATTTTACCGAGCAGTTGTATTTGTGATCGTGAAAGGTGTGACGGTGCGGCCTACGAATCGAAAGTTGAAAAAGTGTGGCGGAAAAGGAGCAGAACTCGCTGCTGAGAGAATCAAAGTCGAAGTTTCGAGAATAAAAGTTGTATGTTATGGTAAACCGAGATGTAGTCCGGGGACGTTTTGTGTTGCTGGTATCCAAATCCTTCTTCACCCAAGTATCCTTTTCGTCGAACTGGACCTTGTCGTGTTTACACGCTTTTGGAGATTGAAACCGGGCACTACTATCCAAAGATACAAGACGGAAATCGATTGAAAGGTCGTTCAAGAGCCAGTTTCAAACCGAGAGACGAATGTAGGTATAGGTAGGTATTGTATTTTCCCAAAAAGAATGTAAGCAGCCAAGCCAGTTGGACAGGACAAAAGAGCGTGGTCGCTAGCTGCGAAGAAGAAGGAAAAAGAAAGAAGGCGCGCAACAACGTCGTCGTTAATCGATGCACAGGTATACCGAGGATGGTGTAGAGGAAAGAACAAAACAAGAGGCTCAGAGACGAGGGGGGAATCAAGAGGCATTATAATGATTATGCATCTCACAGCCTCAGTATAAGTGAGTGTCAACCATGACAGGGGACCCGGTACGTACCTCCAGGCGGACCAGGATAGGCCAGTATCAGAATCTTGGTGTGGACACCCGCAACACACACCGCAACATACAGCGGCCGTGTTACAAGCCTTACCAGCGACCCTGGCGTTTTGATGGGCCAGGCGTGACATGATCAGAAGCATAAGCTTGGCTTGATCCGTATTTGGCTACCATCCATTCGGTCCAAAGCTAAACGTTCAGACCAGACCCTCCCCAACGACTATGTCAGGATTTGGTCTAGGCTGGAGAACGTGCGTGAGTTTGCAGCTCAACGGCGACGTTTGAACTAACAATAGTCTGGCCTTGCCACTTGAGATTGGTCCGATGTGAAATGGAAGCACGGAAAGAATGTTCGATATCAACTGAATCGCAGCGTTATGTTGATACGTTTGGCATCACGTTGATACGCAGGTAAGAGACGGACAAGCCACAGTCCGTCCAACTCTTGACTAGCACGTCACACTCTCGCATGGCCTAAGAAAGACGAACCCCCAATGTACAGAGGAGGTGTTTACACACCAGATGTAGATCAAACCCGAGGATCAGAAAACAGAACCACTCGAAAGAAAAACAGGCACGCAAGCCCGGGGCCTACCTTTGTGGTACCAGGTTTGGATGTAGGAGTAATCGCAAACAATACCCCTGGAATCACGGACGCTGAGTACCATGCGTATACACATTATCCACAACAGTGACCCAGATCAAGTGTGCGCGTGTGCATGTGTATAGCAGATATGTAGCACTGGAAACAACTGCCAGTGGGTACGATATCCTACATTTTTTTGTTCTTCGTGTTCCGCCCTTGGACAGGATACGTTTCCTGATCTGGCGTCCCATTGAAAGCTGACAACTGGATCGCAAGATGTTTCGGTGGTCGTGGTGAAGAATTCAGTCCCTCTTCTTCTTCGGATTCTCGCCCTCCCTCTGTGGATTGGAGGGATCTGTACACGGAGGGTATTTCCTAATCAGCAAGCCAATTGGCGGCACCCGCAAAGCAACCCCCCAAGCCTCTCTCCGCCCGTATCTCCTTGTCCCAACCGCTCTCTACAGCCGGTTGACGGAGCGGGGGCAGCATATGAGAGCTCCTGTAGCAGTACTGCAATGTCCAGGTGGCCGGGCCTGAAGGGGACTAGGCTGACATGTACCTCGGGGGGCAGATGGGACACACGATCTTCAACGAAAGTGTTCATTCAGCTTGTTTGGAAAGGGCTTGCAGGCAGGCGGGGGCGAGTAGGGGTGGCATGGCAGTATCGGAAATGGTTCGAGGAGTGGACAAGAGATGGTAAAAAGTGAGGGTGTTTGACAACGGAGAATATTTCTGTCAAGGACGTTGCTTCAACGTGTTACAGATCAACGCGCTTGTTGCCCAGAGGCCGGGGTGTCTATTGGTCTGCTTCGCCCCACCACTCTTTGGACAGCGGCTCTGCGGCAGCAGACTTTAGTGGCCTTTTTCGCTCGCAACCCTCACAAGAGACTTTTTGCTACAGCGCCTAGGCCTAGAAGAGTCAAACTCCGGGGTGGTGCCCCTCCATACGCCTCCGTCATCCACCCACATTGCACACCTAGCCCCTTGAACTTGAGCACGCCCATTCCAACCTGCCAACTTCCTCGGTACTTTGCGAGAAAGAAGGAACAATTGACAGGGTCTGGGCGGCTTTGGCGTTTTCCCGTAATAGCAATTTTGATATTGATTCAATGCAATGTAACCGCGGCTGCTAGCTATCAGCTGGTAGTCGCTTGGCTTCCAGCGTCCTGGGAACGGAACAATCCATGAGAGGGGCCTCTCTGGCTGTTCAACGGTTTTAAGGCCGTGCTTTTTGCTTTATCATAGGCGAGACGTCCTATTGCTCGCAGCTGTCCGGCCGTTTGGTTTGGCCGCTGAAGATTGAAACAATATTGTTCTACGCTCATGTTTCTACCTTAAGCTCCGTGTTTGTCTCCATCTGGCCCCGTATCTCTGCTTCTGGTGCTGGCTCCGTCTCCTCTTCCTAGAATGCCGTGATAGAAACGGTGCCAGATGCTTTACTTCCTGAGCTGGGTATACTGACTCCGGTTCCATTCGTAAGGCATTACTTACCTGCATGTAGTTATTCCCGCAGCATCTTCAGGACCCGTTAGTTTTCTTTGCTGCACCTTTTCGTCATCCATCCACAAATGCCACAAACATGCTACTCAAATACATTCTTTTTGACTCGTGGGTCAATACTCGCCATTGTCGCAACAATATCCTATCCGTCGCTCCGGGCTCAGATACAGGAGTTACGTACGCCTGTGCTGCGAATGGGCCATTGTGGCGTCCTGTCTCTCCACACACGGCAAACGTTTCCCGAGCGGTCGTGGTCGGCGGCATGCAATAAGGACTTTGCTTTGGTTTGATCTCTTCAACCGACCAGGCTGGGTTCTTGTCTGCGCTATATCCGCTATGCCAATATTTCCTTAGTAGTGTTACTATGGGTTCCCCGTCCAGAGCCGCATCTTCGGTTGCATAAGCCGTAATCCTGATCCTGACCTGCACCCAAAACCCCTGAAACCTGCTAAGAACAAGGGTCGATTTCAACTTGGTATCAGGCGGTCCTGACTCGCCCCCACCTCCATGCCAAGAACAGTTTATTTTTCTTTCTGCAGCAAAGCATTTTCTCATGTAACCAGATGGAAGTCTTGTCGCGTTTCCCATGTTTGGAGATACTCAACCCTAATAACCCATCAAAAAAAGATTTTAGATTTCGAGTCGTTGAAAGACAACTCCCGCATCCCAGCTTCTTTGCCTCCGATCCGTGGCCGAAACTCTGGGCACTCGCAATGGAACTCGGCCTATGTTGACAATTTGATTCACAGGATCTTGTCATTGTCAAGTCTGCGTTGTCGATGAGTCAGGAACCACCTAGACTCAGTGGATACTCGTCATAATTATGCCTCCGGGGCCATTTAGGCCACCGGCCAGGGGAGATGCGAGCCACAGCCACTTAGACGCAACTCCGACCATGGCTTAGACATTGAGAGGTCCATTGAGGTAGTTTCAAACCCAAGAGAAGAATTCCTGCAGGCTGCATAGAACGAAACGCGCCTCGTTGTTTGCGGCGATCGTTCCATCGTTTTGTGGTGGTGATCGTCTGGAATGGATCGTGTTTCCGCGCCATCTGTCTCTCACACGCTTGCTTGTTGTCGTCGTCGTCGTCCTGATAAGCCTCAAACAGATTATTGCAACATCCAAAGCTATCCCATGACCTTCTCGACTCATATATAGACGTTGTTCCCGATACTGCAGGTTTTGCCTGTAATCACGTTGTTATGTCCGCGTCTACTTTCTCTGCGTCAAATAGCGACTTTGGACCAAAATACGGGACGAGTACGATCTACACAGTTCTCTCTGCCTGTCACCGAACAGACGAGATGGCTGAGGTCTCGGCGTAGACAGGCTCCTCCATGGCTGCACGTGTTATTCGCAGTGCGACTGAACGAACCATTCAATGCAAAACACCACAATGGGGTTTGGGGGTTTTCCAGACTACTCCCAGCCAATCGTAGGGATGACACCTTGCCCTGTTGCAGGTAAGCTATTCATGCGTTCTTCATCTTGTATGTTCGCACATTCGAATTGGCATGTCGCAGGATTGGCGATCGACGTAAACTGGGGAAGTTACAGCTCACCGAGTACGACAAATGTTACAATCTGGGGATGAGGCTCACACACCGCGTATAGTCCTATTCCAGATGCAAATGGGATAGTCGGTGGACTGTTTGAATTCTATACCCGCCTGCCGCCCTCGTCCAGTTCCCGATGTCAATTGCGTATATCCGACGAAATATCGGGGTCGCATGACAACGTAGGGGGGTTTTTCTAAGTCATACACCGAAGAAGTGCGCTTTATTCCGCAATGCCTCTTTAATGTGGACCATTGCAACGTTCTTTCCTTCTAGAAACCTGCCCACACGTCGTCGGCAATGCCGAAGGTGAGATGACATAGATCAATACGTAACTGCGAGTTATTCATCTCGTCTACTTGTATCAGTGATGTAAGAAGGCAATATATACAGCACGTGACGGACCCTTTTGATGGTGGTTGGTTGACTAACACAACGGACATAAGTGGTACGGGAGGTGGGGGGAGGCTGCTCCCACGCCAATCGATGTTTCCGAGTGCGCCTATACTTAATGCAATAGACTACCATCAATGATGAACATATCGCTGCTAAGGAAATAGACTATGTGCGATATAGTTCGATAGCTCATTTTGCAAGGGCACGCCGTTGTCATTGTGTATGACATCAAGTATCAGCACAACACAGGAAGGTCGTCGTGTGAAGATAGCCAAGCACCGCCAAGCTCTTCCAAAAGATGCAAGTGAGACTTGGTTGAGTAAAGAGAAGCTCACGCTATGACCTGACTACAGTAGCATATTATGTGCAATTGACATAAGCCGTGCATCATCTATCGGTGGTGAAACCGGCGTTCAGCCTCGCGCAAGCCATATCGGGAGTGACCAAACATGAAAACAACGGGATGATCGTCGTCCGATATTATAGTTGATCGCCAAGCAAGCTGGTGAACCTTATCTGCGCCAAATACTTCAATACATCAGAGGAGCCAAGAGGATGTAAAAGAAAGTAGAAATGACAGCAAGGAAGAAAACACGGTGCACCCTGATCAAGTATGCCTATCAAACAACCAAGATCTGCTTAGGAAGGGATTCTGCGTTTTGGTTTTAGAAACAACTGTAATTGTTGAGACGGTCGGGTTCCATGGTTGGATAGGTTTAAGCATTTGGCATGTCGAGGCTCGCATCCCCTCGATGATCAACCACGGAACGGCGCCAACCCCGGTTTACGTTGTAAAAGAGTTGACATGCCGCGCAGGAACGGTCGTGTATGTTCTTGGCTCCCATTCGGCGATACAGGACCCCTGCCAAAGACCGAGGAGCAGAGCCGCCAACCTCAAACCTCGTTTCTGACCTAGGCAGTTTCACCTGCTCCCCTCCCCGCACTTCAACTGATAGGTAGGGAGAGGGGGGAAGAAACTCTACGCAGACAGAGAAAAAGAAGCAGAAAAAGAAAGAAGAGAGCGATCCTCGTGCCAAATAATCCGAACGTATGCGTCATAAGCAAGAGGCAATGGGACGAAGAGAAAAGCGAAGCGAATAAAGATCTACGGTACTCTACCCGGCATCATCCCAAGTTCTTCCGATGGCGGTTGAATATACATCGGACGAAGAAACTGCTTGGAGCAGGTCTGCTTCTCGCTGTAATCATCGCATGCATGCCTGCCTGTACAGTATCCACGGTGGGTTAGAATTCGTGTATTGAAAACAAAGCACTGCCTCTTTCCTTGCGTCAAGAAACGCATCACCAAGGTAGAAATCAGGAAGGAAGAACAACACCAGGGTCGATCACTGCCTCCGTCATGGAGCCATAGAAACCTAGCAAGCAACCATTATCAGGCGACTTCGATGGATTATCCTCCTTAACCCTGAGTGCATCAGCGCCCGATATTTTGCTAACATTTAGCTTAACGGTTTGGTTTCCTGTCACAATGAGGATCGTGCTCGCATGAAGCCGACCTGGGGCCGGAAACGAAAACGGAACCAATCTTGGTTGAACGATGGATATGGAATTTAATTACACACGCGTTTTCAATCAAATACAAATGCCGTATCCATCAAGTGCAATCCCTACCCAGTACCCTTCGAGGCACTGCCCAGAACTGCCCGAGGTAGGATCACCATCATCGTTCTCACAGCCATGGGCGCAACTAACTAAGAAACAGAAGGCCCTTGGCAGCTCTGTTCTCGCTACACTGCCACACGCTGCCTTCTCGACCAATAACCCCTTTCCCTGGACAATTACTCCGTATTGGCTTGCAAATCGGGCTTTGACCTGGTTTCAGAGGTTCTGCGATGCAAATCCCTCCAGTTGCATTCGGAAACGTCTGATGAATCCGCCAAGGCCATTCCTGGGGCGATTTGCCCGTGGAAGCTGCTGCTCGTCGTTGCGATTCCCTTGGGTAACACACTGACCTAAGAGTCCAGGCCTTTCCATAATCTTCAGATGGTGCCTTTGCTGCTTATCTCATTCATGGTTGCTGCGCTTGGCAGGAGTGGCTGTGTTGCGCTCCGTTGTGCGACCCGCCGTCCCGGGGCCGTCTGCCTGCGTGCCGTATATGACATCCGGAATCCGAATGGAACTACCACTCGGCGAAGGCACCGGTCGGCTTGCGCTGTGAACAATGAAAGAATAAGAAACGTTCCGGTACGCCTGGCTACATAAACTAGTATTCTCATAGTCGTACCTATGTGAACGACATTTATATCATGGGTTAAGCGTGAAGGTAGCAGTGGTAAAGCGGTTTGGAGAGACTGATATAATCTCACCAACTCCACGTAGGAGGTGTAAGAGCCCTTCTTCCTTTAATATGAAGCAGGTGTTACCCGGTTGATTTCAAATAGCGTTACTCTCTATGAACTAGGAAGCCTAGGTAGCTAACAACACGTTCGCCTCGTTCGCCGCCATCATCCTTCACCGTGGCCGAGTAGATTCAAAGTATCTTGGGTTGGGGACTCAATGCCACAATCAACTCGCGGTGCGCTTCTGGGTCTTCAAAAAGCCATCCTAATCCGCGCTTGATATTCTGGTTTATGCGAATGTACATAGTCTTCTACATGCCTAAGTCAATCCACTGCCGAACAACCTATATGTTCTTGCCAGCCCAGTCATGTCACTATTACAGTCACATATATCAGCCCAGTGGAAGCGATTTCATTGTCCATGAAGAGTTTTGAATAGGATGAGTTTGCATATTCTGCTCAGCCTCCGCCGGGCACCAAGGCAGCACCAAAGGCTATTCATTGTGTGGCGGCTTCTTCAAGAAGCCTTGCCTCTCCAACGCCGGTCGCCCTTTTTCTTCTCTTTCTTTCTCATCCTTCTTTGCCTGATGAGTTTACAATTTCATCTGGCCCACGACCGTTGCAATCTCTAGTCCAGTATTCCACCGTCAGAGTCAGTCGCGTCGTCGCGACTGTTGCTTGTTTACCTCCCTGAACCTCACGGACATTCCAACGATGATGGCCTATATCTTTCCCCAAGCTTCATGCCATCTGGGAGCCAGTCCAGACTTCCGATTTCGCAGCAGCCTATTCTAGCATACTCTCCAATACCCATTGGAAGCCTCAAAGCAGGCCATTGAACAGGCGTCATTCGAGTCAGGGAGCTGTGTGAAAGGGCATCGCCACAGCCCAGTTGTTTGGTCTGGCTCAATTGCGCTCACGAAATCATAGGACTCATTGCAATGCATCTCCAAGTTATACCAAAGCTATGCTTGGAGCCTGTATGGATCCCACGACACGTCCATGTCGTCAAATACGATTCGACGATGATCGCATCCGGAGGAAGAGAGCCGACCCAAAGCTGGAGACGCCAGCGTCCGACGGCACTCCCACGGCGCCGAGCAAGTCAAACATATTATGCGACACAGTAAAGGATGCCATGTTATCTGTTGGCCACTTTCATCCGCCGGCTCTCACATGCCGCACCACTGTTCTGCATCGACGTGGGACTGCATCTGTCCGTACAACATCATGACACGGCTGTTGAAGACTATCGCCGTCTTCGTGTCGCTTCTTGCGTAGCCTAAAGCTGGGTCCGACACATTGGCAGTACCGCAGTGGAATTGCCGCTTTATTTCTACCTTCTTCGGGGCATCGACACCGAGATCGCCAATTGCCATTCTCAAAATTGCCCGCGGTGGCAACACGATCGAACACGGCCTTTCTACTGCATAACAGAAGAACCGAGGAATTGTTGCGAGAAAGACCAAGCTGGCAATCGATGCCCGGCTCCTGTCATCGAGTACACAACTACCCGCCCCGCCGCGAGAGTTGGGAAACCTGGCATGTACTTCCATTGGCGGTGTGAGTGGATGACCATGTTACCCATCACGGAGTGCAAGGACGCTTGCCGACGGCTGAGGCTGCAATCCCACCTGTACCCAGCCGATGTAGATACATTGCAACACCCGACGTCGAAAGTACTGCAATGGACTGGGTACTGCGGGGAAACGCAACAGTACTCCGGCTTGCTTGGACAGGGCGCTGGATCTTGGCGTATGGCCTCACATTCCCTGAATGAGTTTGGGAGCACAACATGCGTACCTTACACAAAGGGTACCTGCTCTATTGACGGATTGATAACGACCCTCGATGGACGACGTGTATGTCACTACAGCCGTAGTCACAACGTGGCGAGTGAGACGTGCAGCCTATTTAGCAATCGTGGGCGTCTTGTCTTGTTGCTCTTCGCTGCGATACTCTGTAGGCGAGCGAGATGCAACAGAAGCCATCTGATTCGTTCATTTCAGTTGGTCTGGGTCGGCCGGAGCCTGGGACCGAGACGCACAGCCATCTTTCGACTAGCTTGACGCCTACCTGATATGATCCGTCCTGCCGCCGTACGCACATTGGCTTATCTCGTGACGACTTGCCCGCCTGGCTTCCCAGCACCTGAGATTTGCACCGGTTGTGCTCGACTTTTGCAAACCCAAATCGCTTGTGAGTCCATCTCCACGGGCGTTGACCAGCACGGGACACAATGGCTGTAATTGAGCAACCATGTGTGCTGCGGTGTTGGCCGTTACGCAGGGTAGGCCGCACATAGCGAGATGGCCTAATCTACTTCCGGCGCAGTCACTACCTCCTATGCACGGGTATCGTGGCCAGCGAATGTTCCCAAGAGCTTCGCGGGTAAAAGAACGAATGACGATGAAGGAGATGCCTCCCCACTCGTATCGATTCATCTCCAGTCTCCAGTATGTATCTTACCCTGTATTCGTCTCCCCCGCATAAGTAAGGTAGGGACCCGAGCTAATCCCTTGGTGTTGCGTTTGTACAGTACAAACAAACAGCATACCCCATGGCTGTTGTCAATTGTGCTGATTTAGTAATGCCTGGCACCTATCCCATAGTGCAGATCTTATGCCTTGAGCCCGGTGTTTCCCTCAAGTAGCCGAGACAGGGATGAGATAACACACGGACCAGGCTGGTCAAGCCACCTGCCACACTTCCCCAGCATCCAATCTTTCGTTTGACGGTTGGGGGTTTTGTTTCGTACCGCTCCGCTTATGAGCACGCACTGGAGAAGATTGAAGATGAGCTTGTCTGCCCGAGGCAATTAGAGCATAGTGTGCCTGGCGCCGGCGTGTGAAGACACACACATGGACCAAGACTATCGTTGACCGAGACGGCTGAGTGAACCTTCCCAAACCGAGCAAGCACTAGCCAAAGCATGTACTGTACAGACTGGTCTGGTACCGTGACAGCTTCAGGGCCCACGATCAATGCCAAGACCCGACAAGCTACCACCACTCAACCTACTGTCCTGCAGTACAAGAGTATCTGTACTTTGGCTCGACGTACCCGGTTCTATTCAAGGTGTGATGCATTGCATTCAGCCTCGGTGGGATTGATTCTGCGGCAAGAATATCATTCAACCAGGACGACAATTATTTCGTGTCCAGGACCTCACTCGCCTCATCCTGTTGTCGGCCATACATCAAGCCACGGCATCCACTGGACGACCTGGGACTGGCGATGATAGGCCCCTGTCTAACAAGTACCTGCACACTCTTGACTGCATGTTCCTTCGACTGCATAGTGCGTTTTGCAGCCGCCCTGACTGTGCTGCGCAATGATGATAACCGCGGTGGTGGGCTAGACTACCTCCTACGGGTATGGTTGAATTCAATTCACCACACTCCCAAAACTGACAGGTTATCCCGCCGTCCGCCGCTCGCCTGTCCGTCTCCTTTCTCTTTGCGAATCACTGACCAACCTTGCGCAAGGCGCCAGAGATGGGTAGTAGGCCGCAGCGCAATAGACACAGTAGAGTTTGCACGCCACAGAAGGCGGGACATGCGCACTGACTGGGCCGTCTGGCACTTTCTTTCTCGCGCCGCGACTCGTCAGCGGAAGGAGAAGGCTGGCAGGTGGATAGGGAAACTCCTGACGTCGCCGCGAATGAGCGTGGTTCGTTGGAAGCTTGCTGATTCTGACAGGCGCCTGCTCCTCCGCCACGTCAATTCGCTTGGATTTCTCGCGACTTATCAGCCAGACAAACCCCATGTCCCAAGCTCAATCTCAATCCCAATCGGGACCAACAACAGCCCAAAAGTCCAGAGTACTGCATACCCTGGCTCACCCATTCATACCAGAACCAACACGAGGAGGTCAACAGTTACCTAGGTAGGCTGTGCTGCTCGCGTACGGGGGCCACCACTGTCTTTTGGACTGTCTTCCCTGACTCTGGACCAACGCCAACTTCGACTTACATACTTTCGTGAGTGCCCGTTTCGTCGATGGGGTTATCGCCCATTCATTCCACTGGACCTCTTCAGCCCCTTTCATTCAATGAAGTGAAAGAGAAAGTGTAATATTCACTGCGTATAATAGTACATGCTGCACCCTGGACGAGATAGCGGTGATAATTCCAGCGTAAATTGTTCTCCCTTGATGCGTTCTCTTGGAGTTCTATTTTAAAGTTCATTCAATTCAATTGCCATATCCCAAGCGAACTGTAAGTGGTAGCCCACTTCGGGCCACACACGCACCACCCAACAACCCCGACTCTGACCCGACCGACCAGGAAACACCCCATCCATCCAACCACAATCTCGCGATACGCTAGGTGAGTAGTTCGGGCCGGGTGATTACGAAACAACCGCCTGCCACCACTTTTATTTTTTCCTCTGGTGTGTTGATAAGTAATTTGCCGTCACTCACGCCTTCTCGTTGCCTGTCTCAGCCTTGCGCTACCAGTTTTCCCCCTCGCACCCGGTGTTTTTCCTTCTTTCCTTGACCTAGGCCCTTCAATGTTCCTCAGTCCTCCTGTTTCCTCGTCGCGTACCCAGACCTAAAAGTAGTGGTCAATACTTCCCACCCCATCTTTTCCAGGGAAAGGACTACTTGCTAGGTTCCACGTCTCTACTTCCATCGTACATCGTCTGCATAACCCTCCCTCTTCCCTTGACCCTCGTCCTGATTTTCCCCTTCCCACTCGAGAGTACCTGCTACCCAGCAAAAGCGAAAGAGGAGACCGGACTGAGAGATACTTCCGATCAATCCCTCTAGCTTTTCCACGTACCTGGCTCCCCAGAGTATCAGTACATCACCTACGTGCCTACTTACTCTAACCCGACGCATACTCTTTCTATTTCATCTCCACATGCTCAATTCGATTTTTTGAATTTGATTGATCTACGAACCCGCACACAATACATCCAGTCAGTACCCTGCTGGCGCTTCATACTTCTGACATACACTTCCTCCGAGTCGCAGCCTGGGAACTCTGCCAGCACGCAACACGACAGACTCGCAAGAAGCCCGATCGCGTCTCGACCCGTTTCCTCTCTTGCCGTCGTCTTGTTTTGTTTCCGCGCTTGTCACTCTGAGCAGCAGCAGATTGCTGTCCATCCGACCCGCGCGCGCGCAAACAGATTGCGAGTAGAATCGCTGCATTCAAGTTTCAAGTCGCCCATTGACGGCTGATTCATGCAACTTGGTCGGGTCGCGTTTGGCAAAGTGGAAGCTACATCGCCCGTAAGTCACTTACTACAGTACTTTGCCTCAGCTCCATCCATCCATTCTTTTCTATCCCTCCCCTTCGATATTGCACCCACCTTGCTATCTTGGAGACGTACCTGTCGCTTTCTGCTGCATCAAGCAGCAGCACACCGACGCGCATGCGCGACTGGGACTTGGTTCGAATCGCATTGCCATTGTGGTGATACCGGGTCAGGCCGGGCCATATTGCGTATCGTTACTATCATCGCCCTCGCCCAGTTCAGCTAGTTTGCTGCAAAATCCTGCTTGGGTACAGCCCCCAAAGTCACCTACCTAGAATCTTCCAGGTAGCTAGCTACATACCTGTCTTCCTTGCACCCCATCTTTTACCGCGTCGCAAGTTTTCACCCATCCCTCCCACACAAACCACCACCACCCAACTCCCACCCGCCTTCCAATTCGTATTCATTCGTACTTTTGCCACCACGCGAGCCAGTTGGCAGTTGGCTTTGATCCCCCCAGCCATCCACCCCATCCCGCGTCAGTTTCTCCCTCGCTGCTGCTGGTCAAGTTGGTCTTTGACGAGCAAGCCATCTCATCTCACTTTTCACATTGCTCCCTTTTTTTCTTTCTTTCTCTGTTATTCCTGTACCTCGGAGAGCTTCGTTCTGCGCTTTCTGTTCAGCTTCGTGTACAGCTCTTGTTTCATCGCGCGCATCGTGCCGCGACCGGGGGAAAAAATTCACTACAAGCTGTACCGCTACTTTGACACCCAAAAGCTGACACGCTAGTCCCCTCACAGATCATGCAGCAGTGGCAGGTCGGCCCTGTGCCGGAGTACCTTTACCACGGCTCCGCCCAAAATGCGAATGACATGCAGTAAGTACCCAATTCTCTATGTACAAGTCACTTACTTGACTTTACCTGCTTGTCCATCCCATCCCATCCTACTCTATTGTATTAAGCATTTCCACCTCTTATGTGACCTCTTCCTGGCTCGCTCTCCCAACTCCACTTGGTGGAAGACAACCTAGTGGCTGCTCTCCCACTCGAATACCCCCAATCATGACCACTCTGGTACACGTTACCCATCGAGTCCCGGCTTGGAGGTATACGCAGAGAGGCCAAGACAGGGTGGATAGTTGTACCTGATGTATACCTTCGTTGTTGATGTCACACACGATGGACGTTGTCACTACCCTTCACCGGCGTGAAGCTTGCCCCTGGGCATTATGTCCCATATAGCTACCGCACGTCTGGGAGTGCAGCTTGTGCCGTTGCCGCCAGCACCGCGGCGCTTGTTAGTTGTTTGCCTCGGGCAGCCGCGCCGCAGTACGGGGTTTTCAGACCCCTATGCTGCGCAGGTTGCTCAAGTAGAGCAACAACGCCACCAAAGCAAGCGATAGCATGTGCAGCCGCTATGTTGACTTCATTCCTGCGCTGCGGCCGTCGTCGTCTCATGCAACACGAAGACGGAGCCGGAGGGATCTGACTAACAATGCGTCCTCGGTATAGTTCGTCGCATCCCTACCAGCAGGCCGATATGAATCGTCGGCCTGACTTCACCGGGTATGCTCAACAAGCGAATGCAGCTACGCAACAGCAGCACCACCCGCAACATCAGCAGCCTCACCATGGCCAACACCCTCAGCAGCACCCTCAGCCGCTCCAGCACCAGCAGCATCAGCAGCACCCCTCGCACGTCCAGCATGCTCAGCACCCACAGCACCCGCAACACCAGCACCCGCAGCAGCCCCAGCAACACCACACTACGCCTGTGCAGCCGCCCATGACGATCCCTCAAGCCTCTGCTCCCCCCCAGCAGCAGCAGCCCACACCCACGCCGGCGCCAGCGCAACCCCCTCAGCCGCGTGGACGTAAACGACCGGCGCCCCAGCAACACCACCCGCAGCAGCATACCCCTCAGCCGCCGCATTCGCAGTTGCACCCGCACTTGCAGCAGCACCAGCCTCCGCACCAGGTACAACAGCCTCAGCAGCAGCAACAGCAGCAGCAGCAACAACAACAACAACAACAACAGCAGCAGGTAGTCCAGCAACCTCAACCGCAACAGCACCCGGCTGTGCCCTCACCCGCACAGACACCTGCTACTGTTCCAGTTTCTGCCTCTGCTGCGGTTGTCACAACTGCCGCCCCAGCTGCACTGCCAGCTGTTGTTCCTCCGCAAGCCACCCCTGCTTCCACTGCCGCCGCTGTAGCTGCCGCCGCCGCCTCGGCCGCCGCTGCTGAAGAAGCTAACTCAACTCCCGCGCCGCCCCCGGCCAAGAAAAGCCGAACGAATACGCCCTGGACCCCGGCTGAGGAACAGCGTCTGAAGCAGATGAGAGATCAGGGAGCCAGCTGGGCTGAAATTGCCAAGGTCAGTTCACAACGATCCGGTTCCAAAACTCTTTGAGATGTGTCGAAATCTAATTATATTTTTAGACTTTCCCGACCAGAACCGAAGGCAGTGTAAAGAAGCACTGGTATAAGGATATGCACTACGCTGAGTTTGCCGAAGACGAGGTTCGTTGTCAGCCAACCAAGAGTCGGGCCGAACATGCTAATGAAGGTTGGCAGAGCCATGCACTTCTTACCGCGATCAAGGAGTATGAGAACAACAAGTGGAAGAGCATTGGTCAGAAAGTCGGCAAGCCAGCAAAGGCGTGCGAGCAATATGCGAAAGAGCACTTCCCCGAGCTGTTCCAAACCCCGAAGGCACGTTAGGATCCTGTCACGGGTGCTACTTCACCAGCTCCGCCGGCCGTCGCCCCACGTCGGCGTCGGAAGTCCACGCGCTCCGGCGCATCCTCCGGCTCTTTCTCATCGGAGCAGACGTCGCAGAACAGCAGTTTCAGTGAGGCAGGACTCTGATTCAATCCCGCAAGAACCGATTCAGACATGATCTGTTTACCCTCACGAAGCAACTTCAGTCATCGACCACGGCCACAAGAAACCAATTTCATATTTTCTCTTCTTCTTTTCTCTCATACCCCCAAAACGCAACTGGTTCCAGTCGTTAGCTTTCTAGCCGTGTAAACGGCTGTGTAGGAATATGAGCAACAACAGAAAAAATTCTCGCTGCCTTCACGGGCCTAATGGCATTTGCTGCCTTTTCGGCGGAGCAACTATGCGACTGCTTTACTTTCGTCACGAATTACGATTCCCCCGCGGGATGGATAGGGAAGGGCAGATGGGCTTTTTTTTGTGGGACGTTTGAAGGAAGTTCCCAATGAGAGCAGTTCACATGTAGACAGTGGCGCGACAGTGTAAGCTGGCCCAAGTCAATAGTCGATCTACAGTTTACACATCTGAATCACCTACGAAGAGTGACGATGTCTGGTGGACATATGATGTGGTGATGTACAACTGATTATCCAATACCTTTCCATTGTTTATATACGTTGACTTAACGAGCATGATACTCTGGTAATTGACTATTTGCACCGGTCGATATGTAGTTTGTACCTGAAAATACCGAGTCCATTTCCTGCATGAAAGGCAAGGCAAGGCCGAACTATTATATATGGTCGATGGTAGATGGTTTCAGCTCGATCGGCTAGAATGAACACCTCCCTGCCCATTCCAGGGCCTCCTTTGCCACTTCGCGTGTGGCGCTCGATAGATTCAACATGTCGAGCACATTCCAGTTCGCCCATACAAACTCCTCGTGTTCCACACCCTCAAGGACAACATCGTCAACATTGGCTACCAATACGGTCCAATTAAGTTGCAACTGCATCTTCTCCTTCTGCGGCGACGTGAGGTCCGGCCAGCCTTCCTCGTCCAAGAAGCGCACGCTACCGCCTGCCAGTCCTCCTCCCTCGGCCGAGGTGAAGGCGGCCCCCCGGGGCAAGGCCCTAAGGGGGTCGTAGTCGACATTCTGACGATCGCGACGGCGGCTGTGGGCGGCGGCGGCAGCATTGGGGTTAGTCGTCGTCGTGGCCGTGGTCTCGCGCAGCATGCTCGAGATGCGGACGACGTTGAGGGAGGTCTGGCGCTTGACGCAGCGGGCGATGGCGTCGGAGATGCAGTAGTCGCCGTCCTCGACGCGGCCGCTCGGCAGCTCCCAGGACGGGGGCGGCGGGCCCGTCAACGACGCGGCTTCGTCGTTGTTTTCGTGGCGGCGGTCGAGCTGCAGTTGGCGGTTGTAGTGGTGGGGTGGGTGGTGCTGCTGGTACGGCGAGGGGGGCCGGACGCGGGGCCGATGGTGGCCGGCGCGGCGGCGGCGGTGCGCTTCTTGAGCAGGAGGATGGTGGGGCGCTGGCTCCGCACGTCGATGCGGAAGACGGCGGCGCCGACGGTTAGGTGGGAGATGAGGGTGCTCGTGGGCGGGGGGCGGGGGACTGAGGGGTTTCGTTGGTGTAGTTTCCGTTGTTGGAGCGGCTCGGGGGGCGATAATGGCTTGGGGGAGGGGTTGGTCGAGGAGGAAAAGGGGGAGACTTCGCCGCCGCCGTTGGTGGTCGGGGGCAGGCCCGTCATGTTGTCCTCGCTGCTTAGGCTGCTTACTTCTCCAGCGTCGGCCCTTCCTATGCCCAGTTGATTGTGGTGGTGGTACTGGTGGTAATGTTGTTCCACCGCCGCTGCTGCTGCTGCTGTCGTGGCATGGCCGTTTCCTCCGTCGTTCTGGGTGCCAAAGTCAAAGCGGTAGTCCTCCTGCTCGGGCGGCGGCGACGGCAGGCCGCTCATCGGGACCGCTGCCGCCGTCATCTCGTTGTTGGCCCCCCTGTCCGTGTCCCTCCTCCAGTCGTCGGCGTCGTCGCGGTCCTCGTAGTAGGAGCGGAAGACCTGGCGGGCGAGGCTGGGCTCCGAGGCCAGGTACCGCGCCTTGGACATGGCCAGCACGCACTTCTGCGGCCACGTCAGCATCAGCGTCTCGGACGTCATCTGCAGCAGGCTGTTGTTGAGCGGGCCCGACGTCAGGGAGGTCAGCTCGCTCCGGGCCGAGGCGCGGTGGGTGTGGTGCTGGTGGTACCGGATCCGCCGGTGCGCGGGCGGGGGCGGGCGGACTACTGTTACTTTCTTCGCGGTGCCGGTGGCAGAAGTTGTCGTCGGGGTCGGGGGAGTATTAGGTGTATTAGTTCCCTTTCGAGGAGACTGCTGTGAATGCTGCTGCTGCTTCGGGTGCCGCGAGGTCTTAGTTGGCGAGGCCTTGGTTGGTGATGTCTGAGTTGGCGAGACCGGTATTTGCGGTAGTGGTGCGTCTTTCCGGGGAGAGTTGTTCACCAATGTCGTAGATGCTCCCGTTCCTGTGGGCGTGGAAGGCGAAGGTATTATAGGGGCTCTCCCCTGTCGCGTGTTGGTCGCTGTGGGACGATGTTGACGATTGAAGGAGGAAAGAGCAATGGAGGGATATGGGCTATAGAGGACCGGGTGCCGCTGCTGATAAACATGTTGGCGATGGTGATTATTACGGTGATTAATTTGCTGCTCCTCAAGTTGTTGTTGTTGTTTTTCTTGTAGTCGCGACTGCTGCGACTGCGGTAGGCTTCTGCTACCGTTATTACTATTATTATGATTGCTGTCGACGTCGGTGCTGCGACTACTGCGAACGGCCAAAGACGGCGGCTTGAGCGGTGGCTGTAGAGGTAGTGGTGGTAATACAGGCGGTCCCAAGTCCGCTTGTATGGCCATGGTTGCTTTTTGGGGGGACACCGCTGCCGTTCTCTATTTCCTTTTCACCCTGCGTGCGCGGCGTCGCTCCCCCGAGTCCGTCGCGGAAGAAGTCTGTTGGGATCTGGGGGCGGCGGCGGACAACGCCTCCTGGCCGTGCTGGCGATGCTTGGCTTCAGTCCGACAACGTTGAATGAGAAGAGCGAAGAATTAGTAAAACTACATAACAAGATAGAAGAAGACGAAGTAGATAACGGGACAGAAGAGAGATATAATCATTGCGCAAAAGTAGAAAGAGAAAAGTCCACGGCCATTAGTACTACTATTATTATCGTTACAAGGCAGGCCGGACCTCAAGGTTTTTGTTTAATGTCAGTAACGTTGTTTCCTGCTCCTCATCCATCAACTTTCTCTCTCTCGACTCTCTTCCCGTCATTATGCTTTGGGGCAAGGATCGCTTCACTCTCTCCTCCCGCAAATACTCTCGAGCGATGTCTTAGATCCAATGGGGGAGAAGGGAATTAACTCTGAAGCATGGCCGCGCTAGTGGAAGGGCCCGAGTAACTCACGATTTCTCGAAAGGATGCTTTTGAGTTTCCCGTGTAGGAGATTGTTTTCCTCCGATCAGGGCGTTAGGCTGGTCCTGGTTTAGAACGGCTTTCTGGAAACGCCGCCGTCGCGTCTGCGCTGCGCTGCCGCTGCTGCCGACCTGGCAGATGAAGGGTGGCATCATTCTTGCGTTGGTAGATTTGATGGCTTGCCTTCTCTGTTCGTGTCGGAATGCGATGCGCGAGGTAACATATAACAATCCAAAACTCTACCGTCAAGAGTTGCGCAGACAGACAAGATTATGTTTTTCTGCCTCTTGGACTCTCTGGTCGGTCTTGACTTTTTTCAGAACCTGCCGATGATGTTATCGAACTCTGACTTCCTGCAGGTGCTGACAAACGGGCGTTTTGACAACAAGTCACAGGAACAGTTTATTATTCCTTCCAGGCTTGGGGGAGACGCGGCCCTGCAGCAATATGCTAGCATCCTCGTACTCATCCTTCTCCTCCCCCGCCTCCTCTTCCTTTCACGATAGCGTCATGCTGGACAAGGCCCAACTATGGGGGCTCAGACATCTGCGCCTCCAGTCGTGCCCCCGAAAGCCGAGTATAGCCAACGGCGTGGACGACGACGAACATCGCTGCCACGGCTGCTATGCGATTGGGGCTGCCCTGAAAGCAACGGCCGTCAATGCATCTAGAACTCTTATTAGACTCCAGAGCGTGGTTTAGTCCGGCATGCGGCGGCATGGTTGAACTCGGTCGGCCTCAACGCTTGGCTGGTATGTTAGTAAGAGATGCATACATGGTGGTTTCTGCTTCCAGTTACAGATGACGCATCTCAAAAAGATGGGGCATCCAGCATCCGGAGAGCGAGTCTGTGTATGTATCGTGATGAGTAATCCCATGACGGATAGATGACATCCCGAAAGATTCTTGCTGTTCCCATACGGAACTGCGACCAAGATCTGAACCTGATGCAATCTTGTGAGCATCTAGACCCCGCGATGCCCGAGACTGAGTAGTTCAGTCGCCAAGCGACCGCTGGAAACCGTACACTGCCCACAGGTAATAACAACCTATCCACGTTGATTACTATATTCCACTTACTCCCTATTACGATAGTGGAGTAAACGGAATAAACCTATACTTACCTACTCTTATTCTGGTATACGCATTAGGTATGTAGGTGACTATTACGGGCTGTAATAATCGTTCAACTGGAATGATAGCGTCTCGATATGTTGGACTTGGCCGGTTTGTTCTCGCAGGGGCTTGTCGCGTTCAACTTCAGAAATGGCCATGTATACGTGAGGGTGTTTTCAACAAATGTCATAGTGGGTGCTCTCTTCAACCGGTGGCGATGCGGCTTATACAGCTCCACGATGCCGCCGGGAGTTCCACGTCGAGACTCGAGCGTATCCAGCTCTGAGACTGGTGACCTAGCTTACGGAGCACGAGTAATGAATATATTAGGCCGACCATTACTGACATTTGCGACTCAGGGACAATGTCCATCGGAGAAATGATTTCTTGGGTGGATCATATCTTTATCTTTTGTCCGTGTCGATTACGGGGTAGGAACGGGGCCAGCAACAAGATATGCACCGATCTGGATTCTATGGCAGAGAACCATTTATCGAAGTCGGGGGGCTCCATACTGTGCCACCCACCTGCCTGGCAAGCGACGGCTGGAATAAACCGTATACTACCCACAGGTACGGAGCAATAATAGCCTACCCACGTTGATTATTCCACTTACTCCCTATTACGACAGTGGAATAAACGAAATATAAGTGATATTTCTTCGATCAAAGCGATTATACCAATGCTTTGTTCGTACACAATTTGACCCGAATTGATTCTCTACAGACTAGCCATGGCAACAGTGCAATTTCATCTCGACAGGTCTGACTGAGCAGAGTGTCACTCTGCCCCCTACTTGGGAACAGACGATAAGCAATGCCTCCCTCCAGCTTCATGCAAGGCGGCCGTCATACCGGGGTCATTTGCAGGGTGCTCGTATTTAGTGGTCCCATGACATGAGCAATGTCTTTCCAAATGTCATGTCAGTGATATGCAGCGACAGCAATATCGAGCAACAGATAATAAAATTCGGATGCAGCAATACCACCTTTGACTCATCCATTCATCAATTGAATTGATTGATTTAGGGGCAGGATGGAATTAGTTGTCGACCGCTCTGGTCTCAGCTCTCAGCTCTCAGCTTGCCGCGCTAAGCTTGTCAGACTTATTTGGAAAGGGACCGCGGCTGGGAGATAGAAGAGACGGCTCAGATAGCTCAGGCGAGCTAGCAGCAAATAGCTGCTGCTTGGTTTTTATATGGGTGAGGTACCATAACAATACTACCACGATACCCTGGAATGATGTACTTGCTTAATTTAGAACCTGTTTCTCCCGCATTGATAGGAGGAGCGTGAGACATCGATGCCATCCATCTCTTGTTGTTGTTATTATTGTTCCCACAACTTGGTCCCCCAACCGAGATAACCTGCTGCAAATCTCAATCACACCTACCGAGGCCATGATATAAGACGAACTGCACCCCAATGACTTGCTACGAGCCAGAAGTGGTCCATCTATGTATTGCGAATATACCCCAGGTTCCATCGGATCCATTGAATCATTGGAACAATGTAGCTGCTAGAGAGTGCATTCGATTGGTGTTAGGGGATGCCCTATCGCTTACCTGCCCTATTTTAACCGCATGGAGTTGCCCTAGCAGTCTAGATCGTCCAGCTTCCTGCCTAGCGCATCCAAATACGGGCACTTATTGCGCCACTATTTACGAGATTTGCGGATTCTCCATCAAGCAGCCAGTGAGGTAGCAGCCGACCATGCCCCCCCTTAGCATCACGCATGTTCCCTTGTTTGGACGACCATTCCACTTGAATTGGACAGTGCCAACCCCGGGGTCAGCGCCTGCCTGTCAGGACTGCATTCAAAGTCGTCCGTCCATCTCCAGATTCGAGTCGGAGCCCGGGTTCTCTCTCTTGCCTCTTTCTCCCACTCCCCCAAGGTGTCGTTATCGTAATAAATAACAGCCCAGTACATTCGTTTGAACTTTGGCGCATTTTAGAGGCGGTTTCCTGCTTTTATCTCCTCAAACCGCCAATCCCTCCTCACCATCGTTAGGCTCTGGTCGTACAACCGAACCGCTGCCGCAGCCTGAACTTTCTGCGCATACCCTCTGTCACAGATCGGGACACTGCATTGCCATTCGCTCTCGATAAAAGTGACATTGTTGCCTTTCTCTTGGCACTCTTCTCAAAGAAGAGACGTTCGACGTTTCCCAAGTCCAAATCAACCCAAAAACTGCTCTTGTCTTTGAAATTGAAAGTCTTTGAACCGCGGTCGTATTGTACGCTCTCGTTGCCACGACTGGCGAAGTCTTCGAACGATAAAACGACCTGTTTCGAAACGCTCGGTTTCCCGCATTCGGCTCTTGTCGCTTCTGCCAGCTTGACATCGGCATCATCCGACTAGTTCAAGAACCCGCGCATACACGCATAAGTCAATTCCTAGTTGTCAACCAACAATGAGGCGGACAATACTTCCTGTGGGTGTTGCCCTGCTGGGCGCGTCGGTTGTCCTCGCCGCCGACAAGCCGGCAACCTGCTCTCAAACATCGAAATGTCCCAAGGAGACCCCCTGCTGCTCCCGTAAGTCGTTGCGATCTCCAATTGGCTTGACGTGTCGCATATGTTTGCGCCGTGTTGTACAGAAACAGCTTTTACCGACGTGCATCGAGTTTGTCTAACAACGGTCTTGCAGAATATGGCCAGTGCGGTGTCGGTGCGTACTGCCTGGGTGGATGCGACCCCCGGAGTTCGTTCTCGCTCGACGCTTGCGTCCCGTCGCCCGTGTGCATAGATCGGGACATGAAGATGGGCTCGACCGACAAGATTGTCGATGTGCAGGATTATCTGGGCGATGCTTCCAAATCCGAATGGGTCGCACAAGGCACACCCCTGGGCAGCGACGACGGCTTGCTCCTGACCATGCCTCGCAACACTGCCGGCACTGTCCTTTCGTCGACCGGATACATGTGGTACGGCAATGTCAAGGCTAGAATGAAGACGAGTCGAGGTCGTGGGGTTGTCACGGGTTTTATCCTCATGAGCGACGTCAAGGATGAGATTGACTTTGAGTGGGTGGGTGCCGATTTGGAGGTCACCCAAACAAATTACTACTTCCAGGGTATCCCTGACTGTAAGTTGAAATTGTCCGCCGTACGTAACTTTCCAGCTACCTTTACTGATTCTTGTTTACAGACACGCACTCGGGCAACATTACCGGTACTTCCAACACCTTTGAGAACTGGCACGATTATGAGATTCGGTGGACACCTGATGATATCACCTGGCTCGTAGACGGCAAAGTCGGTCGCGTGCAGAAGAAGTCCGATACCTGGAACAAGACGGCCAACCAATGGGACTTCCCTCAGACGCCATCCAGAGTCCAACTATCTCTCTGGCCCGGTGGTGCCGATACCAACGCGCCGGGAACCGTTGCCTGGGCGGGCGGTCCGATCGACTGGAACAGTGAGGACATCCAAAAATACCAGTACGACTATGCCACCGTTGCCTCGGTGAAGATTGAATGCTACAAGACCAAAAGCGCGCCGGGGACGAACTCGGGTAAGAGCTACACGATCTCGGACTACAAGGGACTCAACACATCCGTCAGCGATGGCGACAAGTCTACGATACTGAAGTCGCTGCTTGGAACTGGTCTGGATATGGATAAGGACTATGCCAAGTCTTCTACTACCCAGACGATGGAGGTCATTCCCGGTCTGAGTGGCGGTGGCCCCGGTACCAACGGCCAGGCGGCAGCTCACCCAGATGCCGGCGGCTCTGGTACCAGTGGCAACGGCCCGAGCCCTGCCGGCATCGCACCGAAATGCACACAAAGTGGCTTCGCGCAGGACTGTGGCAACTCGGCTACGGGCGGAAACGCCAATGAAGGCTACAAGCAAGAGCGCGCTCTCGGTGCCAGTGCCTTTGCGGCGCTGATTGCTGTGGCCGGTATGCTTTGGCTTTAAACAGCCTTGAAAGCAGTAATTCGTCTGCATTTCGCACACACACATGGGGGCTTAGCCGCCACTTGCGTGCGAGAGGGTATGCATGGTTGGCTACAGCATTCAATAGCATCGAGGACGGCGCGAGCGTTGCATATCCGGTTTCATTCCGATTCCTATCTTGATTATGGGCTCTTTCGATTCTTGTATCTTCGACTTTACAGTATTAACTTTTTGGGCAACTCTCAGATGAGAAAGAGAGGGGGTAACGGCGGTAGGCGAAGGTGTCTAATGGCGTATACATGCTGTCCACTCCTTTCAAGAATCAAACGAACAAGATGAAGGGGAAGGGAGGAGGACTTTTGGGGCATCGGATTCGTCTCAGTGGAACAGGCCGGGGTTTTAATGACTTTAGCTGGGGGCACGAAACGAAGGGATGAGGATGCAAGCATGGCCTCCCTGTACATATTATATTTTTGCATGTGTAAAAAACAAAACAAAGTGTCATTGGAAAGCCAATTTCAGATCAAAAACGGTCATCTCATTGTGTCAATGTTGCTTCTCTTCTATGCCGTCTTGCGATTGTTGCCCGCATATAGAGAGAGGGTTGGAGCTTTCACTGTGACCATGTAGGTTTGCTGAGTAGCCAGGATTGACATTAGGGTTCACGAGCCGAACGGGAAATTCTTGTCGCCAAGGAAATGTAAATAAATTAATCCCTTGAGCCTCCCTTCAGCATATATCATTGCCCAGAGCCTGCCCGCGGGCAGACCGCGGGTGCCTTCCGAGCCCGACCAGATCGCTGGGAATCCTGGCACCGTAACCTAGCAAACGTTTCTGGTCAACAACGAGCCAACGACCAACACTGGTGATCAAGTGCTGCTAAAAGCCGACGGAAAGTGGAAGCACCGACACTTGACAATAGTCACTATCGTGTCAACTAGAGAGGTAAATCGTACGCAAATACATCGATGTCCCGACCGCCATGGGCATCATCGTACGTCGCTATCTACATCGAACATGTATGGGAAGGTTTTGGAGAATAGCCAGGGGGTTTAAGACCTGAAAAGAAGAGGGTCGAAAAACAATATGCGAGCTACCCCTATCTGGCGTGTTGACGCCCGAAGGAGGGGATAGGGGTAGCTCGTATATTCTCCCGGTGACACTTTTCGGCGGTGGTTACAACGAAATCTCAGACTGGGCACTAGTGTCTGAGACTGGGTATAGACAGAAAGTGGTCATAGGGAAAGAAAAAGTATGACGTTGAAAGGTTGTGGACGCCGGCAATGATGGCGAGCAAGAGAGGTTGTTAGTCGCATGGGGAGGAACCAGGTTGGGAGGCTGTAGGTAGTGGAAACACCCCGACCAGCAACGCCATAACAGTAGAGCCTCAATACAACTATGAAATGTTTGTGCTCATTGGTTGGAATGCAACGATAGATACCGTTGGTTCAACGGTGGCTCCTTGACAGTTGGGACGAACGGTTGGGAATTCTTCTGCGCATGATGCTGTGTACACATTCCCATGTGGCAACGATTTGCCCAGGTTGGACCCTATCAATATTGCAATGCAAACATGCGAACAGTTTGACAAATTCTCCCCCCTGCCCAAGCCTACAATTACTACCAGGACCAGGCTCCATCGGGTGCGATATGACCGAATCATTCTCGTGCGTTCGTCATGTTTCAAACGAAGGAATAAAGAGGATGGTGTGGCGGTTTTGATTGGATGGGCGATACCGAAAGTGTTTCCCTCAAACACTGGGGCTTTCCCACGCTGGCCCCTATTTTCCCCTGCTGCCCCTGGTCCATTTCTTGGGGGCGTTTCCTACCCCGCAGAGCGCTAAGCCTCGCTGCTGTCACCTTTGCTGGGCCCCCAAAAGCAGAGCCCAAAGTGCGAATGGCAAGTTTTTAAGGGGGGCTGTAATTGAGCCCGTAAGCATCTTGGCAGCTGCAACTTTCGGCACCTGGGAGGCCTATCACATTCTACCAACCCCAACCCTGCGTCCCCCTTGCTTCGCATGGGCGCAAGTAGGTGGACGGAAGAATGCTTTGTGCTCAAATCGCTTACTAGATGAGAGGACGGTTCAGGTGGGCTTGCGCAGGACGTTGCAGCCAACACGGCGATCTTTGTATGAGGATCGTCTTCACCATTGCACGGCATGTCACATTTTCCGTGCACTCCTGCATATAACACACATTCATACCGAGGAAGCTGAAGATAAATAGTCTGTAGATGGCCATTGCCCTTTTTCGCCTTTTATTTGAGGTGAACCATCATCGTCGTGTTTTGTAGTCTCCGGTTATTTTACCATTCAATATCTTACACTTTGCATTCGTTGTATTCATTCCCTGCTAAGTTCCCATCAGACCGGAACCTGCCTACTAAGCCACCACCGAACATTGATATTACTGGGTTGGGATTTGTTACCGCTGCGCCCCGTGGTACATACGCGCGCGAGTAGGAATATACGGCTGATTTAGTTTCCATACAGTAAGTCGGTCATTCCTTCGGTTTTTTTGCTGTTACTGTTTCCCTTGTTCAGCTAGGTAGCCAGGGCTAATTATTATCTGTAGAGTACATACTTACTGGCACTTCGGCTGCCTTGCTTTGTCTGCTTGATTTCCGATTGTCCCGACACAAAGGAAGCTTCCGGGGCCCTTTGCTTCAGCCTCACCTCGCAGCACAAACACACGCATCTGGATTCACCTGGTCTTTGTTAGCCTGCCCAGCACGAGTCATTCATCCTGCGCCTTGGCTCTCTTTCTGGGCAATAACAACATCTGACTTTCCATACCCATCCCTTGTCTCTTTGACTCTTTTGGATCCTTTGGGTCAGATTGCAGCGGTTCCGTACATTAAGACCGCCTCCCTCCCTCCACCAGGCTCAACTTGCCTCGCAGCAGTGACTTTACATTACACGCGATTCTTTTCTTTCTTTCGACAAAGACATTCGTTTCATCCGAATATTCAACACACACGATCAAAAGACACACGACTTTATTTGTTATTTCCTCAAAATGGTACGATTAACCTCAATGTTGCTGAATCTGGGGCTGGCCCTAGCAGCACCCTCACTCATTGCCCGCCAGGACCAGGGAGCCGTCAACAAGAAGTTGATCGTCGGCGCCGCCGGCCAGATCCTTTCTTTCCAGTTTGACGGCAAAACTTTTAAGCCCATCAGCCAGGTCAAGGAGGAGGGCAAGGCGGCCAGCTGGATGGTCTTCAAGCAGCCCAACCATCTTTACGCCGTCGACGAGAACAGCGCCACCCTCCGCCTGTTCAACTACGACCCGGCCACCGGCAAGGTGTCGGATAAGCCCGTCTCGGAGCAGACGGGCTCTCCTGGCGTCGTCTCTCTCGAGTTCAACAAGGACAAGACCCGCCTGCTCGGCGGGTCTTACAGCAACGGCACTGTCGACGTCTGGGACGTTTCGGCTGGAGATGGTGCCATGAAGTTTATCAAGAACACCACCCTGACGGGTGAGCTCCTGAACCCCAAGCATACCACCCATCGCGCGCATCAAATTGTGCCCGAGATCACCGGCCGCTACTTTGCCGTCAACGACCTTGGTGGTGACGCCATCCATATCCTGGACTCCAAGAAGGATTTCAACGTCACCAGCGTGACCAAGGTCGAGCCCGTCGGATGCGGTCCTCGCCATGGCGGCTTTCTCAGCACGAATCCTGGGGCCCCCAACCCGGCGATTCTTCCCACACACTACGTTGTTCTGTGCGAGACGATGAATCTCGTCCAGCTGTTCAGTATCGAGAAAAAGGCCGACGAGACCCTGGCCCTGACTCACGTCCAGACCATGAGCTCGTACGGCACCATTCCTCCCGCCAACGCCACGTCGGCCGCGGCCGGCGAGCTGACGGTCGCGAGGAACAGTAAGGACATCTATGTCACCAACCGCCTCTCCGGCAACGCTACCGACAACGTCGCCTTCTTCACGTTCACGACAGCGAACGGCAAGGCCAGCCTCACGTTCATGAACCAGGTCTCCAGCGGTGGAATCAGCCCGCGCATGATGAGCCTCAGCCGTGACAAGGACCAGAGCATCATGTTTGTCGCCAACCCTATGGGCGAGAACGGCATCGTCGCCCTCCAGCGCAGCGAGAACTGCGGCAAGTTGACTGGGAAGCCCATGGCCACCATTGTGAACACGACCATCTCCAAGGAGGTGGGTGGCTTCGGCCCGCAGTTCGTCTTGGAGATCCCCGCGCCCGCCAAGAGTGCTTAAGTGAGCCCTTCCCGATACAGACGAGGAAGGGGATATGATTTAAGCTTTACGCAGCTGAGGTTACGATACGACTTTGCATGGCATGGCGTTCAGGTTTAGGGGGTTGCTTTTCATTTTCGTATACACCGCCGCTCTATCTGTGATGGGTGGGCATCAATAAATTCTTCGATTCTGTATAAGTGTTTTCCCATCATGCGTTGAATTCGTGCAGTTGACTCGACAAAACGAGTCACCTTGTCAGTGTGCCACTTTTGATGATCGGGCCTTATTGCTCACTCAGTTTGCGGTGATCTGTCAAAAGACACTGGCTGTACCCGTTGTGATACTTACCTAGCGTTTGTCAAAATGGGGTCACCTATGTAATCCGTGGTTGCTTGTAAAAGGTTGGCTTGAGTGAAGCTGCGGATCTATCTACCTACGCCGCATCCTAGGAGGGAATACGTATTTGCAGATCCGCCAGCAAGCTCTTTATAAATATTTTATTCTACCTGAGGATCTTAGGTAATCCTTCGCACTCGCACTCGCTTAAGCATAGCGTACTCCACCAACCAGCTGTGCCGTTATGCGCCAAGCCACCAACTACAACAACGCGGCCCTCTCATTGGGCTAGAGAGCGCAGCCGCGCCGCATACTCTGGGGAGTTGGATCCTTGGGGGACGTGTCTTGAGGTGGGCACATATTCCTAGTCTTTAGTTATCGTATCCTACAGTCATGTTAGGCAGTGAAATTTGGGGGTTGATCTTGGGGCTGTGAGACGCCGGTTGACGTATCTTAGTTGTCTCGAATTAAGCATGGTGAAGGACGGAGGGATTATGAAGCAGAACGGGTATATATTGTCTGGCTGTTTTCCTGGCTGGCTGGTTGACTGGATGCTGGTATCGTTATTGCCGTTTGAGTAACGAAGTATATATTGATCGCTATATTACTCTTCATTTTCACCGTCGAATCTCAATCATCTTGTAATCACCTGCTTGCCGAAGCCTTCCGTGTGGTTGTCCACTTACAAGACGGAGCGAATATAGAAAGAGAGAAAAGTCGCACTCGCCCAGCTCCTTGAAAAGGGGAAACCCCAGTGGCAAAGGCAAAAGACACACCAAAACAGAAAGGCTCGATATGGGCGCCGGCCACGACGTATTCGGCTACCGCCACGGCATCGCGGTGGCCCAGCTGGCCCTCTTCGCGACGTCACTGGCCTTTGGCTTCTACTTCTTCGGCCTCCGACGCCTCGGCGGCGGCATCCCCCGCCGCAACGGCTGGTTCTGCATCGGCGTCTTCTCCATTTTCCGCCTCATCGGTGCAGGCTGCATGCTTGGCACCCTGTCCAACGACGATGACAGCGTCTGGGCCGGCGTCTTCGTGTGCGAGTCCTTCGGCATGGTCCTCATCGTGTTCCTGCTGCTGGAGCTGATGGAACGGGCGCAAGTCTTTTTTCTTCTTCCCCTTTCTTCCTTTCGCCCCCTCCTTTCACCTCTTATTAGCAGGGGCTTGTTATTAACAAAGAATGATATGCGTAGAAACAAGGTCGTGCCCACCATTGACCCCCGCGCCTTCAAGATCCCGCAGCTCCTGACCTGGGCTGACCTGGGCCTCGCCATCGCCGGCTTCGCCTCCGCCGCGCGACGCGAAAACGAGCACCCGCTGGCGCCGACGCCGCTGACCCGGGTCAGCTTCGGGCTCTTCACGGCGCTGTACCTCTGGATCAGCGGCATGGCGTACTGTCTCCTTTCGTCCAAGCGTAGTCGTAGGGACGGCGAGGCAGCCCAAAATCAGATTCAGGATCAGTATCTCCCTGTCCAGGACGGCGGCAGCAGGTTCCCCCGCGACGAGCGCCGCGCCCTCGCCTGCGTCGCCTTCTGCCTCCCCCTCCTCGCCGTCCGCACCGCCTACTCGCTCGTGTTCCAGATCACGGGCGACATGGGCTGGAACGCGGTCAAGGGGCGGCCGACCCCCTACCTGGTCATGACGTTCCTGCCGGAGCTGGCCATCATCTACGCGTGCGTCTTCACCATCATGTACATCGCGCCGCCGCCGATGAAAGAGGAGACGGAGAAGCAAGATGGAGATAGAGGAGCAATCCTATCTTGGTTGCGGCCGTCGCGGTGGTGGCGGCGACGACAGCAGAGAGCTGTCGGCCAAGACGGCGGACATTCCTCCCAAACTGACGAGGAGGGACGGGGTCCATGGCCCGGACGTCGCGATGAGGAGAACATCAGTCTCGTGCCGTCAAGAAGATAGTAGGGGTAGATAGTAGTGAGGGGAGAGAATTGACCAATGATAACATATTTCTGAAGCATACAGTGTTAGTGGCCCGAGCCAGTATTTCATAGCAAGGGAACTGCGTGCTCAAGCTCGAGGAGAAAAGGGTCATGTAGAAGTATTATGTACGATTGATATTAACACCTACTACCCTCCCATATACGCAAGTGTTTATCCGCCGGGTGACAACCAAAAAAACCAGTTTTCATTTCATTGTACATGCGATCCGGCCAAGGGGTAATCTTCGTACGGTGTCTTCCTTCCTCCATCCCATCCCTTTACCCATTGAGCCGCGCATTGTTCTCTAGGTGACGCCGCGCCCTCTCCCAAGACCATCGTTAATCGAAACAAGTTGCTTCCGTAGCCACGATGCGATCATGACGACACGCATTTGGGCACGTAAGCATCATTACACACATAGACGCTAGCCATTTTCATTATGGCCGATGGACTTTTAACCCATGCCTTAGTCCAGTGCAATATATGCGGGCATTCAAGTACGGCCTGTTTATGTACTTTGGATAGGAGTCGCCTCGCTCGTTGGTGGGACGGCACGGCGTTAGATGGCGAGGCCATTGCCTCGAGACTCCTTCTGATATGATTCAGAGAGCGAGGTGCTTAAGGGCTGGCCCAGCCACCAGCAACATCAACCCACTCAGCCAAGCAGGAGCCTTCCTTGCCTTCGACGTCGACAATGTCGGTATCGCAGCGGCAGCGGCAGCCAACACCGTTCTCCTTCTCGGGGTCCCAGCTCTCCCAGTAGGCGTCCTCCTCTTCGCGCTTCTTGGGGTCGAGCGTGGTCTTCTCGAGGTAAGGGGTACGAGGCAGTTGGCGGGAGGGAGCATTGGCAGGACAATGCTGGATAGTGGTGTGTCGGTAACCAAAGTCGCGGAAGTAGTGGATATCACGAGGAGCCAGCAAGACACCGGCAGCCAGTGAATGAATAGGTGCGTCACCCCACTACAAGATGTGTTAGCTCATAATTGCTTGCGCTGATGTTTACATGTTTTGGTTCACTTACTCGTTCCATCCAGAAGCCACCGCTGCGATCCATCATCTCGAAGAAGTCCTCGTACTCCTTGCTGCGGAACCAGCTGAGGCGAGCGATTTCGAAGTTGGACCAGAAATGACACATGTTGTAGGATTCGCCTTCCATGGCATCAGGATCAATCTCGGGCAAGCTGTTGCGGCCAGGATCGCTGCGCAGAATCTCCTCGGGCAAAGGGGCCTTGCTCTGGTCTTCTTCCTTGGGCTTATCGGGCTGCGGCTCGACAAACATCTCCCACAGACCTTGCGACTTGATGTTGTTGAGGCGCTTGTAGGCAGAGGCGTAGCGGAAAATGTTGGGGACTGTCTCGCGAAGCTCCTTGACGGCAATGGTGAAACCGTAGGTCTTGTTCTCCTTCTGCATCATGAGGAAGGGATCGTAGGTGATGTCGCAGAAGTACTTGATCTCGGGTTCCAGGCGCCAGTACCACTCGTACTTGGCGAGGAGCTCGTGCTTGTAGAAGAAACCAGAGTAGAAGCGGCACATGGCGTGGTAACTCTCAAGACCACCGTACATGACGGCGGCATCTCCCTGCTTGGCAATACCCTCCTTGGCGATCTTGGTATCAATCCATTCCGGGTAACCCCACATCTCGGGACCAACGCGACCAAATTCGCATTCGCCCGAAGTGTAGTTGCGCACAATATCCTTGAAGGTCTGGTTGAACTCGCCATCGTTCAGGAAAACGTAGGGGTAGTGGTACCAGCGGTTGAAGTGGCGCTCGATCGACTTGATGGACTGAATGACACCATCCAGCTCCTTGTTTCGGGCAAGGACAACAAAGGCGGCGTTGGCGCGGGGCTGGCTCGTGTCGGGTTGCAAGCAGCCCTGGACGAAGACCTTGTCGTGCTCCTCGCTGATCTTTCGGATGGCGGGAGGCGCGCCAGCAGGCATCAGTATCCTGCCGGGCGAGCTGGGATGCCGGACAAACAGCACCAAAATGAGGATGAGGACGATACAGGGGAAGAGAACAACAACTCCGAGGGGAACAGAGATGCTAGAGTTGCCCTTTAACCGAAGAGGCCTCCTGAAGAAGTCTAGACGAGACCCGCCCCTGTTGGGTCTTGCGGGATGTCCCTTCTCGTCATTTGTCGGCAAGGACGGTGCCATATTAGGCACGCGCTGGACAGCGCGGCGGAAGAGATCCATGGTGGTGGGCGTGCGCGATGCTGTCGGCTCCAAAAGGAGGTATATAAATAGGTATGGAGGGCTCGCTCGCGTGGTATGGGTCAATCGTAAAAGAGTCGTAATCGGATGCGAAAGCTATTGGGCGATGATGTATGCTTCCAGAGGATGCGTCTCGATGCTTCTAATGATTTTCTGACTAGAAAATAAACATGAAGTCGGATCGGAGAATAAGGCCGCTTGATCAAGCGAAGCTGATGATTAAAAGGCGCGCCCGACAGCAAAAGTTTCGAGGTCGAAAAAATTGAAGCCCCTATTCCAAAACGAAATAGGCCGCGGGCGGAAAGAAGAGGACTCGAGGGTGTCGAGAATCTGTCTAATCGATGCTGTTCTTTCAATCCAATAAATCTACAATTGGAAGCTGCAACCGATTAACGAGCGGCAAGGGGAAACCGCGTCCCTTGGTGAGAGTTAGCTGCTGCGATTGTCGGGCGTCGTTGACAGGGCAAAAAATGGGAAGATGGCAGGAGGCTGATGAATTCGGGGACTGTGAGACTCGCTGGTCGAAGTTTTGCCAGTGTGGCCGCTCGGACGTGTGTGGTCTGGTTTGGCCTGGTTGGTAGGCGGGCAAGGCAAGGCAAGCTGGCCAGGTGAAGGGGGGTGTGTGTGTGAGCTAACCTACTATTGATGCACTGCTTATTTAATGGCTTGTGTCTTGGCTGATAACGGGTACGCGTCAGACAGTCTGCATCGGACCGCAGGTCTGCACGGCAAGACTCAGAATTTTGGAGCAGCGGTATCCGCGACTTAAAATAGACGGGCAAGTCAATCGGATGGAGCAAATCTATCCGACCAAGAACCCCTTCTTTCGATCGCGATGGAGATGGGTTGGAACGAAAAGACGACGTTTGTGGTAAGCTACATGTATGTTGCGAACAAGCAAGCGATTGCGTGTGTAAGGCAGGTCATAAGTCTAGAGAAAATCCAAGAAGATGCCAGCGATGCGCGGGACGAGAGTGGAAAATCAACCAGGCTGGGCGCTCTGCCTTCAATGCGACAGCTTCCAGGGGACAGATAGTAACCTTATTAGGGAGATTTTGGCAAGTAGTAAGGGGGAGGGGGAGCTGGCGGGCCAATTGAGATGCTAGTAAATGGGGGAACGAGATAGCGTGACGCCCCTACAGCTGCATGATCCACAGAATGCCCTGTACTCTAAAATACTACTACAGTAGCCGTGCCACTTACTATGCCCGTGTCCAGGTATGAAGGATACAGGACAGGTATGTAAATATCGAGACCCATGTAGCCGTTGACCAGTTGCCATGCGAGGTCCTATTTTGCGTCTGCTAGATACCCTGAAATGACCCTACCATTGGGTTTCGAATGTTTACTCGTTCGTGCTCACGTTGCCAGAGCGTTTGTACATGTAAAGGATTGATGCGTTTGAAGCCAAGACCCGGGGCGAGGAGAGGGAGTATGTATCAATCTTGGCAACGAAGGAAAAAAGGAGATTGCAGATCCCTACTCCCGTACAGAGATGTCAGTCAGGACCGGTCCTGGTCGAGACCTGGCAGCTGCTGACACCCACCAGCCGCTGGACGATGGCCGGTCCCACTTCTTGAGCCTGGTGGAAAAGTTCCAAGCTGGCAAGCAGCAGCGAAATGCCAAGGGAACTGAATCGTCAAATATCTTGGAAAGGATAATGCGCGAATGAAGGTGGCCAGGTATAGCGGCTCGTGTCTATTGGAGTTTCTATTCTCGTTTGTTATTTATGACAACGACTCTTCGGGCTTCTAGAATAAGGTAAGTTATGTCATTACATAAGGTAACCTTCAGTACTACCTTTAGGGTAATACCTTAAATACGTGTAGGTCTCTCTATACTGTAGGTATGTAGTCCCTCATAATGGTATAGGTAGGTGAATTTATAAACCTGAAAGGTATCTAGGAATGCAACGAGCCCTCGAGCTCGAATTTTGCGAAGATATGTGCTGGTATTCCAAGTGGTTGTGTGCACTAACGACTCAAGCACGACGTTGAAGTGTAGAAAATAAAACCTGCCTTAGGCGATGGGACTCATTAGACTCTGCATCATCAACAGAACCCCTTCGCCCAGAGGGTCGCTTTTGAGGCACGTTTGCATCCGTACATGATCCATCCGATGGTAGTTCCGCCCCTCGTTCCATCAATAATCGAACCGCATCATACATTTCCTCCCTCCTAGCCACTTGAAGTGGCGTAAGGCCCTCAGCACTCTGGACATTGATTCCGCCTTCATCCATAGGAGGAACGATGTTCTTGTCAAGCAGAAATTGAAGGGCTTCGACGTGACCACCCTTGGCAGCAAAATGCAAGATATGCCGTTGCCCTCCCCTTATTCCGACCAACCCCTGTTGTATCGGAAGGAGTCATTTGCGGGAATTCCAGTCGTACTTTTCTGGATGATTAGCCGCAGCCATGTATACTTTCCAAAGCATGTCCATATTTCCGTGAAAAGCAGCCGCCTTCGCAACATCCATTCCATCCGGACCCTGCGCAAGAAGGTCAGCTCCATATTCTTGCAGCACGGTAACAACATCGAAGTGGTTCTCGTCAGCCGCAGCGACGATCCAGGGGTACTTGTTACCCCTAGTCGTGGTATTAACGGGGTCAAGTCCTTTTATCAGCAAGTGCTTAGTTTTGGGTATGATATCGCTTGCAATACCAGCCATGCTGCTCTCTACCAAATCCAGATCGAGAATAGCCGCAGTCTCGGTTAGGCGATGGTGGTTGGTCGAATTGAGAATCGCCTCGAAGACTTCTGGCCGGCTGAAGTGGCAAGCCACTTCAAGCGCGCATAGCAGGCCTTCCCGTTGTAAAACATCCCAGCCCTTTTCTATCAGAATATGAATAATCCTCATATGGGAATGCTTCGCGGCAGTCTTGAGCAGTGTTATGGCAGATGGGCTATCTCTGTAGCAAGTAGGATCGCCCGACACTTCAAGGATTATCTTCACAACTTCATAAACCCATGTTTCTCTGAAGTCATAGGCATGAAGCTTTACAAGAGCCTGGAAAACCGGGATGGCAGCTGGCTGGTGCCGGTAGGCCACGTAGTCGGACAACACGTTGCTGGTTCCTGCTGTCATGGCCCTAATCGCGGGCAGTATGACTGATTTACCTAGAAATATGGCATCCACCCCTTGTCCTTTAAGGGCTTTTGGGTAAGGTGTATCAATGATAGACCGACAAAAGAACTCCCAGATCGGGGCGTTGTTCTCGTCAGCTTCCACCTGTCCAAGCGTTCCCTCGAAAAGAGTGTTAAACACCTGCTGCTCCACAGTGCAAATCTGATGACGGTAACTCGTAGTGAATTTGGACTTTAGATGAAGAAGGAAAAGTTCGGCTACCTTTTGGCCACCTGCTCTTTTGCTGTCCTCATGCATCGACAGCAGCCGTCGCAAAAGGTTCAACTCGACACGCCAACTGATATGGTGCAATGGCGTGGACCCATCCAGTGGCTCTATACCAGCGGTGACCCCCTTTTCGAGGAGGCCTTGGTACAAGACATCGGATCCAAGTCTCGCAGCGAGTTGCAACAAGGGCTGATTCGACTCATAATAAGCGCGAGCCCCCGATGGGCATTCATTTAGAATCAAAAGCGCCGCCTCCAAATTCTCCTTTTCTACTGCCTCGGCAAGGGGAGTTCGGCCGTCAGGTGTAAGTGCACGCAGAGCCTCAAGTTGCTGGTCCCCCGCCTCAAAGAGCGTCCTTAAAACATTTACCGCGTTATCTGCCGCAGCTAGGTGCCAGAATGTGTAGCCAACATTAGGCCAATCTTTGGAGGTTAGCTCTAGGTGGTCGAAGCCTGCACCAAGAAGCAGTCTCAATGCTGGCAAATGTTTATCGGCCGTACACTCGAGAAGCGGGGATGTGAGTCGATTCCCTTGAATGTCGCTTATAAAGTCGATACCAGAAGATAACAGAACTCTGATAATATCAGGATTGCCAAACCGTGCGGCAACATGTAAAGGATTGGCCCTTACGCCCAATGTAGGGAAACGTGCATCAGCAATCAAGTTTACCATTTCATCAGCACGATTCTGAGCAGCCGCAACCCCGACATATCTTTCGAAATCGGCATCTTCTATAAGCAGAGAAGTGAAGGACCCTCCAATGTGCCCGTAATTATCCCAGTCGCCCATAGATATGATCGTGGTGCGCACATACGAGACAACAATTGAAAGTTGCGGGTCGTCCTCATGGGCCTCTGCGTCCACATCGAGAACTTCCTGGAAGATATCGTGTAACAGTGCATTTTTGCCGTTACATGTACGTTCATTTCTGAGCAACGGAATTACATCTTCGCAAAGAGCCCTTCGTGTACGGATGAACGGAATTATCGGCAAATGACTTCTGCTTCCCAGGCACAACTTAAGTGCGCGTAAACTGAATGATGCGTCGGTAGAAGCAACTGCGAGATGTGCCTCGTTTTTCATCAATAACTCAACGGTTAGTTGAACGTCCTCGGGGCTGGCGATGTCATTCCAGAATTCCGCTGCCTGTGCTGGGTCCAATAGGAACGCTTGAGGCCCAGATAGGGCACAGTCCAAAGCCGTTCCAACTTGGCTCCTCGCCTGAACGCTGATGCCCGCGCCCAGAAGCCAGGAGCAAACAGAGTGCAATCCCAACGACGCCGCGACATGCAATGGTGTGACATCTTGCCGAACCACATAAGCAACGGCGGCTTGCAAGTTACTATGTTCACCTCCAAATCTTTTCTGGTTCGTCAAGTACTCAACGAACCAATTCTGTAGGTAGGCCTTTCTTCTGGGATCAAACAGTAACCTCAAACACTCGCTGGCTTGGGGAAGTGTGCTTCCAGAAGGTCGATGAAGCGTTGGCCAAGTTCCTGCGGCAAACACATAGAAGGGGTATTGTTCTCTGCGTTGCTTCACAGCTAACAAACCGTTAGGGAAGTTGCGTGTGCAGCGATTAAAGGCCTTGAATGTTAGATATCTGACGCATATAGAAGCTAGCCAGACCGATGAAGTCTCCTTGGATTGGTTGAACTCTCCCAAGGGCCCGTTGGGGTCGACATCTTGCAGATACTCTTTGACGCTGAAGTGAGCTAGCTCAAGACAGTCGCGGATAGAGTTCTTTCTAATGAGGCTGCTACAAGCGCTTAGAACCTCTAATTCGTCAACGATATCGGATTGCTCAATGAAATCCTTGCTGGGGTCTATAGAGACCGCAATGCAGAGCTCAGATATTGTCATCTTGTTCCC